>CM040104.1:13797803-15190521 GCA_022496805.1 Pohlia nutans | reverse complement strand
TACACCACCCCCCCCCCCCCTAAACTTCTTATCCCCTGTTCACCCAAAACCCACCCACCCACCCCACCCACCCCCCACCCCCCACCCCCCACCCCCACCCCCCACACCCCACCCTACCCCTCACCCCCCACCCCACCCCCACCCCCCACCCCCACCCCCCACCCCCACCCCCCACCCCCCACACCCACCCCCCACCCCCCACCCCCCACCACCCACCCCCACCCCCACCCCCCACCCCCACCCCCCACCCCACACCCCTCACCCCACCCCCCACCCCCCACCCCCACCCCCCCACCCCCACCCCCACCCACCCCACCCCCCACCCCACCCCCACCCCCCACCCCCCACCCCCCCACCCCCCAACCCCACCCCCCACCCCCACCCCCACCCCCACCCCCACCCCCCACACCCCCACCCCCACCCCCACCCCCACCCCCCACACCCCACCCCCACCCCCCACCCCCACCCCCCACCCACCCCCCACCCCACCCCACCCCCCACCCCCCACCCCCACCCCCCCTACCCCCCACACCCCACACCCCTACCCCCACCCCAAACCCTACCCACCCAAACCCACAACCCAAAACCCTAAACCCTAAACCCAAAACCCTAAACCCCTAACCCAAACCCTAACCCTAAACCCTAAACCCTAAACCCTAAACCTAACCCTAAACCCAAACCTAAACCCTAAACCCTAAACCCTAAACCTAACCCTAAACCCTAAACCCTAAACCCTAAACCCCTAAACCCTAAACCCTAACCCTAAACCCTAAACCCTAAACCCTAACCAACCCTAACCCTAAACCCCTAAACCCTCAAACCAACCCTAAACCCTAAACCCTAAACCCTAACCCTAAACCCTAAACCCTAAACCCTAACCCTAAACCCCTAAACCCTAAACCCAACCCTAAACCCTAAACCCTAAACCCTAAACCCTAAACCCTAAACCCTAAACCCTAAACCCTAAACCCTAAACCCTAAACCCTAAACCCTAAACCCTAACCCTAAACCCTAAACCCTAAACCCTAAACCCTAAACCCTAAACCCTAAACCCTAAACCCTAAACCCTAAACCCTAAACCCTAAACCCCTAAACCCTAAAACCCTAACCCTAAACCCCTAAACCCTAAACCCTAAACCCTAAACCCTAACCCTAACCCTAACCCTAAACCCTAAACCCTAACCCTAAACCCTAAACCCTAAACCCTAACCACCCTAAACCCTAAACCCTAAACCCTCAACCCTAAACCCTCAACCCTAACCCACCCTAAACCCTCAACCCTAAACCGTCAACCCTAAACCCTCATCCCTAAACCCTCAACCCTAAACCCTCAACCCTAACTTTCATCACTTATAACTAGTAGGATTCACGTCCATAAATTAAATCCATAATCATTTTAAATTCAACTCCATGTAGTCTACTTCATCAAACCGAAATCTTCTAAAGCATGGCTAAACCGCAAATACTAAATACTTCATGTGTTTTAGAACGATACAGCTCCATATCACCCGATGTAGAAAGTTTTATAAACTAAAGACATTATTAATAGAACCACAAAGGTCAAAATTGAGGGTACTAACCTCAAATGATCCACTTATTATAAAACGTTTAAGGTAATATTTTAAAGCACGTGTTATAGAAATAATCCCCATTCAATATCACTACTATGCGACTTCAAATACTTTCATTAAAGTGCATTCACGTTATAGAGCCTTTCAATAGCTTTCCAAATATATATGGCACTCTTTCAAATGATAAAGTATGTGCAAGTTACGGTTGGATGAAATATCAGCAATCTCAAACTTCATCCGTTCATATCATCTACGATTCATGTTCGAATTTAAAATTGAAAGTCAATTTAGATTCATCTCGAAATGGTCCACTTGACGATGGCAAAAAATTTTAAAGCATGATTCATTCGTGAGAATTTGTATTTCACGACCCTAGAATGATGCAATTCCAAATCTAACAACTTAAAACTTTTTAAGAAATTTGGTTTGCACCATTGTGATCGCAAGGGCCGAAAATGGGGGGGGTAGCCAAAATCTCAACTCAAAATTCCACTGTAAGATCTCATCTATCACACAAAGTCAACCGATATAGTAAAAGTCAAACCCGCTATATCTTCCAAATGGTGATAGACTAGGGAAATGTTTTTTACATATTCGGAATCACAAGGGTCAAAAACGGGGGGGGTAGGTACCAATATAATCTTCAAAATCTATATATAGCAAAACAAAAGCCAACCGTAAGCCCAATCCCTAAAACCCTAATAACTTCCAAACCCTAAGCTTTTTGGGAAAACTAACCACACCACTAGATTCACAATGTCTAAAAATAGGGCGGTAGGTATACTCAAAAAGTTGAAATACCTAAACACAGCAAAAGTCAACACCCCAAACCTCAAGTCAAACATCCTATATCTCATAAATGACGATAGATTAGGGAAAAGTTTTTGCATATTTGAAATCACAAGGGTTGAAAATGGGGGCGTAGGTCACTTCAAAATCCCAAAATAAGTATGCCAATTTTGTGGGCATGCCCTTGTAACCCTAAACCCTAAAACCCTAAACCCTAAACCCTAAAACCCTTCACGTCCGTGCTCCTGAGGACGTTCCCAATTCCCCTCACTGCGCTGTAGAGTGGAGTGTACTGCTCCTCCACCATGTTCAATGCCGTTCGGATTGGCCCGAGCATGACGTCCGCTCTCGCGAGGATTGATACGTCCGATCGTGCCTCCCGGTTTGGCTCTGCTGTAGAGGCGGGCTCCTCTCTCCGGTTTAGTGCATCCTCCCGGTTTCGCTCCCCAATTTCCTCTTCCGATCCTGCTCCCACCTTTTGTTTCCCTTTCTCCTGAGCATTTGCCCTGCGGTTACTGGGACCGGCTTCTGCAGTGGTACGATCACCTCTACCGTCCACTGGAGTGGTCTTTATCCGGATCGGGGTCTTCTTCCGAAGAGGTGAAGCATCCTCCCGGGGAGGAGAAATCTCCCAGAGGTCTGAATCCTCCCCTCCGTCACTCCGGATGACCCGCTTTAGCTTCTGCGGCTGCTGTCCCCGGGCGTGTACAGAGGGACCCTCTCCTTCCGGTCTCGTGTTCCCTACCAGTTCCGTTCTCTCATTTCGCCTTTCCTCCGTTTGAGGGCTCCTTCCTCCCGGTTGTCTTTCTTCCGGTTCTTCCCTCTTCTTCCTACGCTCCTCCGGTCGCGGGTTGACACCTCCCGGTTCCTCCCTTCTCTTCCGTTGCTCCTCCGGTTGGCTCCTTTCATCCGGATGGAGTTTGCGCGCTTTGGCTGGGCTCCGGTCTGGTGCAGGCAAGGGCTGTTTCTCCAATTTTGCCTTCTCCCTGTCCGTGAGACATCCGTGCTTGTCATACATGTGGTAAAGGAATGGGGTAATGGGACAACCTTTTGATCCTCCGATCTTCATGGCCTCCCGGTTGACGATTTCCTGGATTACAACTCCCCATCCGATCGTCCTTTTGTAATGCAGCGCGGAGAAGATATCCTTCGCTAATTTAATCGTGACAGTGGTGGGCTTATCCGGATTGAGGATGGGCACCAGGAGTTGGAGCAGCCGCTTTTCCTGGGGTATCTGGCAATGCTCCACCCGGAATCCGTCTTTCTCCGAAATCTCGGAGAACCGCCCCTTCACACAATCCGAGTCTCCCTTCTGGCCGGATTCGAGTCCGTACTCGCTCTCCGGAAGGTCGTACGTTCGGCTCCAGTGCTCCCAGGTCCAATGCGCGCGCTTCCCCCGGATGTTGTTCCCTTGGAAGGCTGGTGGCACTGGCTTTCCCTGCACTTCCGCCAGTATTCCGGTGTCCTGGATATCCCAGTTCCGGTACAGGAGCCCCTCGCATTTCATGGTCGTGAGGTCGCAGCGTAGCATCTCAAAATCGCCCGGATGCTGGGGCACTACCGGAACCACCTTCTTCTCCGTGATTCGGTTTCCTGCAGAACTCTCTCCTCCCAGTGCCATTGCTACAGACTTCGGGCGTACTCTCTTCCTCTTCCGCGAACTGCGCCTAAGTTTCTGGCGCTCCTTCTGCTCTAACTCCGGTCCCCCACTATCAACTCTACTGCTATCCGGAAGCACGAAATTCTGCTGGCGCGGAAGATTGGAACTGTAGAGAGTGAATGAACAGTGGGTCGCCCAATTTAAAGCGGCCCACTTCAATGCTCGGATCGTGGCCGGGTCCATCGGAGACCCGTCCTCACCTATCCGGTCTCCCATCCGGTTTCCAACCGGAATCCGCTGTCTATCTAGTCCTATAGTAATCCCTCTAGGCTGCGCACGGACGCCACTCTCTCTCCAAATAAATAATTGGGCCGTTATGGCCATTACTTCTCCTATTTATGGCGGAAAGACTACTCCTAGTTGCCCTAGAAACCCTAACTAGCCGCTTTTGGGAAAATGGGGTTTGACACACACTTTGACTTACTGCAAAATGATATTACACTTGATGTTTGGACCTTGTATGCATGAGATATTAATGGATGAAATTCAAAATTTTGTAACTTCATCCATGGATATCTCCTGCATACGGTGGATGATAGTTAAGTGACCTACCATTTTGGAATGCCATTTGAAATGTCTAAGACGTGGTAAATTCTATTTGGATAAATAATTATTTTTTACGTGTGTCAAAATGAGAGGTTTGTCATTTAAGAAATTGCATTCAAAGTACTTTTTGTAGTTCGAATAGCCAACGGTTTAGGGTTTAGGGTTAGGGTTACAGGGATGTTCTTGAAGAATGATCATACTTTTTTTGGGCTATTTTTTGGTCCTTCGCCCCCATTATCAATGATTGCCCATCTAATGTTGAAAACAACCACCCTAAGAGTATCACCATTTGCGAGATATAGCAAGTTTGACTTTTGAAAGGTGAGTTGACTTGCTTTAGTTTTAGACATTTTGAAATTTTGAGTAGACCTAGGTATAGGGGTTTATGGTTACAAGAACGTTCCTAGGGGTATTGACATGTCCAAAACCTTATTTTTATTGGACCTACCCTCCCATTTTCGAGGACTGCGATTTCAATAATGCAAACTAGAACCCTAATAACTTTGTTGTTTGCGAGATTTGGAAAATTTGACTTTGGTTTACTGGAGTGCTGACTTTTTATTGTTTGACTTTTTGGGTTGACCGTTTCTAGATGTATGTGGGCCCCAGCTGGGGGTTTATGAAATAGTATGGCACTTCGCGATCGGACACTTTATGCATTAAATATGTATGGATGAAGTTTTTATTTTGAAAACTTCATCCGTTCATTGTGCATGCATGCGGAGTCGAAACAGGGAGTGCCATACCTTCTCGCCATAAACGATGGTGTGTTTTCAAGTGGGCGGGGATGTCGTTCCAAGGGAGTCATACTTGAGCGCATGTGAGACAAGATATTGCATCTGAGGTTGCGGAAATGTCTTTAGGAAATCTTGTAGAGTGTGGCGGGGGGATCGCAGAATGTTATGGCGCTTGGTGATTGGACTCTTGACGGGTGGGAAATGCATGGATGAAGTTTTCATTTTTGAAACTTCATCCATCCGCTGCGCATGCATGCAAAGTTGGAACGGAGAGTTTTGTACATTCTTGAAAAGCATTTGCAAGCATCTACAAGGTGGAGTAGTTAGCTTTGTCTAAAAATAGAAATTTAGTGGGGTCAAAACAAGAGGGGGTTTAGGGTTTAGTGTTTAGGGTTTGTACTTTTGCTTGAAGTAGGGCAATTCAAATTGGAGGGCATGACGTGATAGGTCCTTGACATAGGAGTTCGGGATGATGTGGCACGTGCGGATCGGACGTTGCATGCAAGAGATATTGATGGATGAAGTTTTAACTTTCAAACTTCATCCGCTAATTGCGCATGCATGCAAAGTCGGAATGAGGAGTTTTATACATTTTTGGAATGCATTTGCAAGCATCTACAAGGTGGGCTTTAGGACACTCCAATAATAGAATTTTGTGGGTGTCAAGTTTAGAGAATTTAATTAACTGAATGGGTTTAGGGTTTAGGGTTATATGCATGGGCGGCCAAAATTATCATACTTATTTTTGGATTTTGAGGTGACCTACCCCTCCATTTGTAAGGATTGTGATTCCAATGGTGAAAGAATCCTCCTGTATACTATCACCGTTTGGGAGATATAGATACTTGGACTTTCTAAATTTGGGTTGTCTTTTTTTATATATGAGGAATTGAACTTTTGGAGGTGTCCTACCCACCCATAGTTGGACATTGTGATTCTAGTGGTGAGTTTATGGAGCTCTTATCCTGATGCGAAATACTTTGAGAGGGTTTATCAGAGGAGCAGCGGGTAAGTTTTCGAGTCGTGCCTGGTTCCGCCGTTGTTTCACTTCACCACGTGCGTCTTCCTGCTAGTTCGCTTGTTGTGTGCATTGGAGGCACAGTTCGTATTCAGCTTCGTTTATCAATGCCTCGCAGGTGTTGTGTGAGTGTTGCTCGCTAACAACATCTTGTCGCTTCCTCTGTATCTTTTGCTCCATTTTTTGTCCACTTAGGGTTTCGTCTTTCTTGCTTCTAGGTTTACTGCGTTTTCCCTTTTTTTTGCTTCTAGGTTATGATAGATCGTGAGAGTTTATGTGAGTGTATGTGAGCGAGCTAGTGTTTGCCAACCAGCGGTGGAGGTCTGTTAATGGTGAGTTTCTCTTTTTGTTTCAGATCAGGTATTGGCTCTTTTCCGGAGGCTGATGTACGGTTTTCACCCTTCTTTTAGAGATCAGAGCATTACATTCTTGGCTTTGAGTCTGCTACTCTCTGTTGGCTAGGGTTTTCTCGTCTTCCTTGTACTGGGGTTTCTGATTTTCCATGCGTTGGTGTTTAGTGTTTGATTTTGCCCCTTCCTTCTCTACCGCTTTGTTTCATTTGGGGGCTTTGCTGATGGGCATGATTGACAAGATGATCCTGGAAGAGGTAGGGAACCTTTCTGACGACGGATAGTTCCATCGCTTGACCTCAGCTTGAGCGCTCTCTTCTGTTCTCTTACCACCCTTGCCTTCCGCCTACCGGTAAGTTACTCTGTCTCTGTTGAGCTCTTTAGTCGTCCACAAGTGTCTCATTGTTGTCCAGTTTCTTTTCCTCTTGCAATTCCAGCACCGGTTTGCTTTTCCAGGGGTCGTTGATTTCTTGGCCGGGGTCAGCCGTCCCTCCATGTTTCGTGTTTCTGCGGTGAATTTCGAGTCTCTATGGTGAATGTCAGGGTGATTATTTATGTTGTTGGAGTACAAGTTGTGAGGCATGATTCGGGAGGGTTTAGGAGTGGCTGTCGTGCGCGCCGTGAGCTTTGATTGTGGTTTAACAGCTGATTTTTCTCTTTCTGCATTGTCTCTGTCGGGGTTTGTTTTGACTGAGCGTAGTTTTGTTGCATGTTACAGGAGGTGGTCACGTAGGCATTTCAAGACAATGGGTACTGAAATTGAAGACGTGAAGCAAGAGATTAGGAAAGTAGGGCAACAGATCGATGATGTGCAACGACAGCTCGATGATGTGGGACGACAGCTGACGATAGCCCTAGAGGCCGATGTCGCTTACTGGCGGAAAGAGAAGGACCGGTTGCGGAAAGAGAAGGAGCAGTTGCGGAAAGAGAAGGAGCAGTTGCGGGAAAAGGAGCTGCTGCTGCTCAAGGCTGATATTTCATGTGAAATCACTTGTCCTAACACTTGATGCATTATCTACTTGATTATATCCACTTCTTCCCTTTGGCTAGGGTTCCTATTTCGTCCGGTTCATATTCTTAGGCGAGGGTTTCGTTCATGGTTATGGAATTAGGGATCGCAAAGGGGGATTACCTCCTACCGGTATGATTTTCCTTCTCATCTTGATAGTTCAATCAATACCTTAAGCCCTGAAGCATGCATTCTTAGAAGCTCCTGCTCCTGGTATGTCTTTTCCAGCAGAACAATTAGATCTTCTTGTGATAGCTTGTTGGATGCTTTATTCAGGTTCTTTGTTCTTGCAATGAACGTCTTATGCATCCGCAACTTGATATCGGGATTCGTTCAGTTCGTGATGCTTTCTTGAGTTGCTTTTTGAGTTTGGGTTTGTTTCTCGAGTTTGGCTGAAAGAATGAATCCTGAGCAGAAGGATCCTATCAGGCTCGGCTGTGGTGATTGATGGTTCACGTATGGCTAGACATTGACAGTGACCGTTTTGGAAGCGATCTGTCTCTAGCGATTCTTTGTAATGATGTAACCGTCGTGTTGCATCACTATACATGTTTACTTTTTTTGTGTCTTAAGCAGCAGGTCATCCTACTCACTTTTCACTGCTGTTTCACTACTTTTAAAAGCTAGGGTTTTCATATTTCACGCTACAAGTATCAGTACGTAAAATTCAGTTTTCCAACACTTAGTGTGAGTGATGCATTTTATGCCCAATTCAATCAAACTCGTTTGAGGTTGTGTTCTTGTCTAATTTGAGGTCTAATTCAGAGGCTGTGTAGATTCTTGGCACCTCGGTTGCTGATGCTGGGATATTTTCTTGATTCTTTTGATAGCTAGGGTTTGTTCAATGCATGGCTACGAGTATCAGTAATATTGTTCAAACCCCTCATTTCTCATGAGCGCAGGTATTTCATCGTATACTCCAGAGTGTTATGAGTTTTTATTTTTGGGAGGTTGTAGGTTGTGATGAGGAGGATTAGAAAAATCATTAAAGCTGGTCAGCCCAACCGGAAAGCACGACGAACTGCTAGATCGCTTGTTGCTTTACATATCTTTCTCATCTTTTTCATGGCTTATCATTGATGGTTTCGAGCTGGAGAATCTTTTGACAGAATCTTTTTTCTTTTCATCGATAACTTGATACTGGGATTTGTCCAGTTCTTGATACGTAGGGTTTTGCATCTCGAGTTTGCCTGCTTTCCTTGGGTTTTTAAGGGGATTTGAGCTGTGAGTTGCCAATTTTTTGTGCTTGCTGCATTGCACTGCTTCTTGGAAGGCCTGGTTCTATTGAATTGAATGGCATATCGTTCCCTCTTACGGACAATGTGTCGTATCATTTGTGGACCTCTATTCAGGAGAAGTTGCATGCAGCAGGAACAGAAGATAATCCTGTGCTGGTCAGGGGTGCTAATAAATCTGAGGCTCCTGCATGACAGTGGTGTTTAAGATATCTGTGTGCTTGTCATGAGATCGTTGTCACTTCTGCCTTAATTAATATATTATTAATTTTGGTAGTTTCTTACCAGTTGGTATGTTTCTTTACATATGTTTCTTCAATGGATTCAAGCTGGTGGTGTACAGAGAAAAATTAATAATATATACTTTTCTGCATTTATAAACCTTAGGGTTTAGGGTTGTGTATGATTTGATGTCTTTTAGCAGTATCAATAGTGTCTTGGCTACTTTCTGTTTCCTTTTCTGTTTGATTGAAGTTTGTGACGTTGTGTGTGATCCTCTTCTGTGCTTTTGGGAGTATATATTTTTGAGCTTCAGTTTGAAGCCTCTATGTCTTTGTGGGTTGGGGTTTCAAATCTTCATCTGATTTTTTTTAGGTTTGTTTAATTTTTCTTCAGGAATGGGATGCTTGTGTTTTTCATCCCAGGTTCGTGGCTGAGGTGTCCTTGATCCAGCTCATGTAACCCTTGTCTCATTCTTTTGATATTAGGGTTTGTTTAATCCATTCAATTGATCCATGGTTACATACGAAGTATGATGTGGGTCCTTTGACAGACATGGTAGTTTGTGATGTATATTGTGGAATTTTGGTTCCCAAGACGTCTCACGGGTAGTGAGGTCTTCATCCGTTTAGGTTTGTATACGACACATGCACAGCTCAACAACTCTGGATACCAACTTGTGGTTGTAGGTTGAGTTTGCTGTGGCCTGAGTTTGCTGATAGTGAGGTTCAACTACTTGGGGTTTGTTTGTCACCGGATCGTGGTAACTTCTGTCTTGATATTCTGGTAGTTGACCGTCATTTTGGTAGTCCACTTGTGAGTGATTGCCGTCCTTGCATCCACTTCTATTTTTATTCTGAGGGAGAGGGAATCTTCCTCAAATTGTGTCTCTGGAGCTCTCTTGGATTTTTTTGCATCCTTAACTTGATCTTGGGATTTATTCAGCTAATACAAGGACTTGATAGAGGAAGCTTTCTCCTATCAGGCTCTAAACCCTAAACCCTTCACCGTAGTGAGTCCGTCCTGCGCTCTGAACTGGCAAGAGTGACTGCAATGTTGTATCCTTGTGTGATGGCCGGCTTACTCTTCTTTCTCATCCTCTTCATCACTTAGTGGCTGTACATGGGGGCAAGTGATTGTTAGTAATTGTTTTAGGGTTTGAAAGCAGATTTTCAGTCCTTGAAAGCTTACTTCGGAGGGATGATTTGCAGTGGACAGGCGTTTGCTCGAGGAGTTTGTTGCGGAGTTATCATTCCGGAAGTCTAAGAGACATAAGACGGCATATACTGATTCTATTCCTATTCCTGTGGATGACGTTCAGGAAGTAACTTTATGGGAACATGAAGTCGAGAAAGGAGGTGTGCCATGCACTACAGAGCATGTGGATATATTGTTGGATCCAGAGAGGGCATTGCTGGCAGATGTACGTTATCTCCATCTATGGCATATTGCGAGGAACAAACCTGCCGGTGATATCGTACGCAAGAAGAGAAGTCGGAAAAGGTCTGAGGCTGATCTTGAGCGAGTTTATTATAGTCATGCCCTGACCATAATGAGGGCATCTGCACAAGGGCAGGTAGACGTTTTTGTGTTAGGTGAGGATCACACTTTCCATGATAGTGCACGGGGAGACTTGCGCGTATATGTTCGTAACATGGAACATCCTTCAGAGATGAAGGCTGTCAATGGTTCATCAAATGCTTTAAATGATCCGACTGGAATTTTGAGCAACAAGGCTGCATTTTTGAGCAACCGGAAGTTCTCCTAAACCCCGGGAGTCTTCCGTTAAATCTCTAGACCTCCTCACTCAAGAGTCCATCAACTCTATGTCCAACAAAGTCTGTTGTTGTAAGAATTGCGTTCAGCCGTTTCCTAGGAATAAGATTCGTGCCTTTCGCAAACGTGTATACCGGGGCACATCCTTTCAGTTCAGCTTCCACATGAAGATCGACGTTCACAGACAGATTCATCGTGATTCGTTGGGCAGAAGAGTGGTGACCCTTGAAGGTATAGATGTTTGCTTGCGAGCATGGATGCATATTGCAGGTGTCCCTGAGGCCACTTTCTACCGTTACCAAGCATACGCAGGTCAAGGACGGCAAGCTCAGCCCCATGGTAATTCGGAAATGCGAAAGCCTTGGAAGCACACCGCCCAAGCCACCGCGACACTGAGATGAATTTTGGAGAAGTCCGCGAATCACATGCCTCATCGTACACGAACTCTAACATCCGGAGACAAGCCAGGTCGTATCCATGATTCTGCCGGCAACATTTAAGTGGAAATGGGCCATTCCAGAACTCAACGCAGTCAATGCAACCTTCGGATTGAAGCAAGTCTCACCTTCCAACTTGAGCAAGATTAGGAAAGTCAACTTCAGTGAATTCGATGTGAAGAAACCTGGCGATAAATTTTCTCGGTGCTCAACCTGCGACAAATATCATTCCCTTAAAAAAGGAGCAATTGCTAGATCTCAGCAAGCGCTGCTCTGGGCCAAGAAATTGGACAAGCATTTGACTCTTGCTCGTGCGCACCGGGAGTTGTACTACGCAAACCGTTACTGATCCGCATTTTTCCCCCACGAATGTCTTACGGTCATGCATGACAAAATGGATCATGCAAAAACCGCTTCTCCGGTTTTCTCCCACAAGAGTAAAGAACTTGATGGCCTTGTGAAGTTGCCAGTATCCGTTACTGGTATGCTTGCACATGGTCATGCTGATGTTCACTACGCGCATTACGGCCTGGATCTCTTCTCTCACGATTCAAATTACACTATAGGCTCAATGGCGAAGTTGTTGCGGGATCTCGAATTGCCTCCAAAGTCTACATCTCGGGAATTGTTTGTGGGATCAAGGTCATCTCCTTTGTTCGATGTTGTACATAAGGGAGCAGAGATTTGTGAACCATCACTCCGGCCATCTCCTAAAACCCTTGTTCTAGCGACTCCATTGCCGCCCGTTCTCAATGTGCAGATAGACAATGCCACCGGGGACAACAAGAATAGATATGTTTTTTGTTTCTGGTCCCTTCTTGTTGCAAAAAAAATCTTTCGTGAAGTATATGTCAATTTCATGCTCGTGTGTCACACTCATGACGACATTGATGCGTTGTTTGGAAGGTGGAGCATGTTGTTAAGGAAGGATAACTTTCCTACAATTCCTTCGCTTATGAAGTCGTTTATAGATGTTGAATTTGTTCCCACTATCCCTCACCTTGTAGAAGAGGTGCCCGATTTCAAGGGTTTCATCGAAGGTAGTATTATGGAGGGTGGTGAGGCACTTGTTGGACACACTAAGGCACAACAATTTAAGTTCTACTTTGATTCAAGTGGGTGTCCGGTCATGAAGTACAAGCTATTCTGCAGTGACATGGACTGGTTACCTAAGGAAGGTGGAGGAATTAAATTGTGGCAAGAAGATTCTGAAGGTCGAAATTTGTGGCCCCATGGGGTACCACTTCCACTTGCGCAACGTCCAATGAGATATGTTGAGGACATCCTCAAAGGTATATCTGGATTTATCAAATATTGGGAGAACTTGTGCAATGAAGACCTCACTGGGGAATTCAGACGACGCTATGAGCATTTAGTTCATTATTGGCGAGCAGTGAAGGTAGCGCTACAAGAACCTCTACGTCCCTCCAATGTTTTGAGGGACGGCTTCTGGCCGTCTACTCGGCTTGAGGCGACAGTAGAGGATCAGTACGCAGATGATGGTGAGATTCGAGAGGAGTTTGCAGAGGATGACGTTTATGTAGGGCAGTTGCGGGGTCACCCATTGCCATCCTTTAGGGTGGGTCGTGATCTTTATGAAGGCTATTTTGTTGCAATTCGACCCGCAGATGGTGACACTCGGCCAGTTTGGATTGCAAGGGCGTTGTCTGATCCTAACTCTAACCCTGAGAGACCAAATTGTGTCCTCATTCAATACTTCCGCCCAACGTCAAGAGATCAAAATGTTCATTCCAAGACTACTACATTGGATGGGACACCACAAGAGGTCTTCGCTGGAAGGTTGATGAAACGGAACGTCCACTTTGGGAGGAAACAGATGCTTTGATGACAACATGGAAGTCTAGGATCAAACGAGGCACCGTCGAGTGTATGATCAAAATTCCGTCTGCTCAGATTGAAGTCATTAACCAAAGTCTGGCTTCATATACTTCTACTTAAGCACTCGGTGATTGGAGACGGGAGAGAATATGACTATGTTGCTAGCCTTATGTGATAGTTTGTATTTTCTTTTTATTGGCATACGTTACGCTTTGATATAAGCAAAATGGATTCTATATTGTGTCTCATATATAAGAGGTTGTATATTTCTATTTATCTATTTCTGATTATAGATTTGCATGTTTAGGTTTGAAGTTATAGATTTCTGTTGCGAAGACCTATAGTGTTGATTTTTTATGATTTTCCCGTCGCAAGTGCAATTTATATACCTTATTAATATATTTACTATTACATTCTACATTTACTTCTTTGTATGTTTGATCTTTTTTTCTTGAAGGATTAACTATGTAAATTTGATTTTAAAATTGAGTACCTTTAAAAAAAATTAGTAGTTAAGACCACTGTTTTTTTGTTAGCGCATCAAGCACTTGTCACAGTTTAGGGTACGGGGCCGGTTGGTTGTTACAACTTTCCTGCCTGCAAAAGCTCACTTAGCAACACCAAGTCATGTATATCTCATAGCCGCTCAAACAAATTCAACGGGAATCGAACCCGGACCACCTACATGAGATAAACACCCTCTCGCAACCAACCATTGAGCTCATGACTTGGTGTCCACGAGAAGAAAAAACAGTACCTTATACACGAGAATTGTTGATGTCATATAATACTATATTTGTTGAGGGGTGATCATTCTTTGCATAACTCTCATTTTAATGGAAACTTCTACTTCCAACTAATGTATTTACTGACTTTCAACATAAATTGACAACCCATTTAATTCAGTCCTCGCTCTAGAAAATGAGAGATACTATTTTGAGAGGTTCCCATTCTATCATTTTAATGAAAATGGTGTTAATGTCTTTTTCAAGAGCGATCTCTGCTTCCATACTCTCTGCAAGATCCTTCCTCAAATCAATTAACTCGTCACTCTGCGCTGCTCTTGTGAAGTTTAAATTGCTTTGCACGGAAAGAATCTCCTCATTCAGTTGATGCACCTCTCTTTTAGACGCTTCCGATTCTACAACTAGCCTGCTCTCCGATTCTTGTAATCTCCTGAGTTCATTGGTTTGTTGCAGTAATGAAGAAGACAAACTATCGATACGCTGCCTCATAGTGTGATTTTCTGATGTCAAGTCAACTGATTCATTAGACTGCAGTAAGTTGTGTGTATAGCCTAACAACCCATCCTCTCCCTCTCCGGCAAACTGTAACAAGCTCTTGATGTCTACAAACTTTGGACGCTTTCCGGAAGAATCAGTTGAATAAATGGAGCCATCTAACCATAAGTCAATATTTGTACAATGAGCTTTTCGCTTTTCAGCAAATGCAGACTTCGATGTCTGCTCATGAAGCAGACGACCGCGCATAATCAATGGACGGTATCTTCCATTGATTGAGACTTGGACCTTATAAGGCGGATCTCCTAGTACGTTACCATCTGTCGCCTGAACCATCGGCTGAACCATCTTCTACTCAATAAAGGTTTAAATCTGATGATCAGACTCAAAGATTATATGATCAGGTTCTCCATCCTTGTGCACAGATATTCACTGCAGGAAATACCAGTCAACTATTGAGAATGAGGCATTGATCAACTACTGAGAAAAACTGTTTAATTTTAACTTGAATCTAGTCCAAAGATGTACTACTAATGTACTATTGTAAAGCTTGAAAGATCATCCAATTCGATCTTCAATTTAAGAACTGATGATTCGAGGAGCATGTTTGCGGTACCATAAATGTGACAAAACCATCATTTTCACTTGTATAACTGGTAAGCTAGTAAGGTTCCTAAGCACATTAGTACTGGTAATATCCTCTTTCTACTTGAGGTCGGTATTGTTATACCGAGCAGTATCAGGAGAGAATTACATAGGAACTGATAAGAAAAAGGTCTTCCAAACTCTACTCGGTAGTAGATTTGAGACTTCCGAATTCTACTCGGTAGTAGATCTGAGATCTAACAATTACACTAAGGAGAGAGAGAAAGATCGAAGAAAGAGGTAATTCTGATTGTGGGTGAAACAACAACAAGGTAGAAGGGAGCTGAAAGTAGAGAAGAATCCTGCAAAACACACAGGGCAACAAAAGATAACACAATGGAAATTGAGAATGGAAGAAATTACTGCCTGCCAAGAGGTTTGGCTCTATTGCTTTTATACATGTACAACCCGATCTGACTAGTAATTGTTAGATCGGTAAAAAAGTCGTTCCAGATCTACTTTCTGAGGTAACTTTGAAAATTACCGAGCAATAAATTACACGGGTCGGTAATACTACCGGAGGTTACTATTTTTACCGTTAACATGTACGTGCTCCTTACCACAGTGATTGAGATCCAAATTAATTAGCACATGCTACTATCGCCAATGACTAAATAATTGGTAAAAGCGATTACGAATGAAATTCAAAAGTAGGTTGAGAGAAACACACCGTCCAGAATAATTTTGATTCACTTCATCTCCTCCTACTCGAGTAGATCCCAAACCCCCTCCCAATCTTTTAGGACGCCAATTACTCAATTAGGTGCAGTTCGATCTCGTTCAACGTCCACAAGAACACGTTGGTTGTCAATCTTACGACCATCAGCTTGCTTATATGCAGCTATTCACAGGACAGTAGATTGTTTTAAAATCTATAAAACCAGCTATCACGGAATCAAAAATATAAAAGACATGATGACCGTACATCTTTGGACTAGATTCAGTTTTCTAACTAACACTAAATGCAAATGGATGTGAAGACATTGTTTACCCCAAAAGGACCAAGAAGCCCAAATTGGGTCTCATGTTTGAGTAGTCCTATATGGATTTCTTTTACTTAAATTTTTCTTTCTTTTAGACCAACACATACAATGTTCTTCACTAATTCCAATGATATAAAATGTGGACCCATATGAATTATATTTTTTTGCAATATGATAAATTGAATTTGTCATTTTAAAACTATGAAACCTTGATCCTTTAGGGTTTTAACTAACCTGGATGAATCTATTGTGACAGCTTCGGTCACGGGTTGAAACGGAGCCACAAAGTCAACCCCAAGTCCTCTTCTAAAACTGTGGCCCCAGTGGCGACAGCTGCTTTGACCTCACCTTCCTTGGGGAGCAACACTCTTCCTACTTCCTGCACATCCAATTACATGAAACAAATACTGGAAATCGAGTAGGACTTCATGTGTTTGAATTTCTGCAACACAAGGTAACCATCACAGTTTGAGATCATTACGTCTAAAACCTTCTGAGATATATCGATACAAAAGAAATATACGGTCTCAAATACAAAAGCATAACGGTCTAGGTACACTGTTACCACAAAAGCATACCAAAGACTTATAAATGACATGCATTATGCATCTACATGCACTACTTACAAACAAGGAAGACTAAGGATGCTATGAAGCCGATGAAAACGTCGACTATGTATAACAAAATGTATGAGCTACGGACGAGGAAAATAGGCATATTATAAATGTGGAAGTTTAGTTGAGACATGAATTCGTACAGGCTGCAAAACTGATAAACTAAAATCCCAGTGGAAATGAAAACATACTTCAATGAAATGGACAATTCCAAATTTCTCTTGAGCACAATATTCGTAGGGTAAACACTCTAGTTCCTACCCTAAAAGAAATTATATGGGTTGTGCACTGAGTATGTCGACTAAACCCCACCACGAAAATATATAGTACAAGCGTACAGAATCACTGTGAACATTCACATATCAAGGCAACTCAGTAATTGCCTTAGAAAATACTGCCACCAGAAGCTCAATCTTGGCCACGTTACAAACATAGCTCATTTCTTCCGATCAGTTCTTCCAGAATGTGCTCTCGAATAAATTGGACTTTTTCTTCAAAAAAAATATCATAATATCCAACATGTGGGTAACTACTCATGACTTGCACAGAAATCTGTGCCACAACGTGCATTCTGAGTGAAAGAAGTACCTATGTTAATGCCCGTACAAAGGTACAGAAGACTCATACGTGATGACAACGAAGCAATATAATTGAACAGAATTAAGTAATAGCAACAGAAGTAATACTGCAGTGAAGATCAGTAATTCGTCGCCAGGCCTGAGTTTTAGCTAGCTTGATGTGAGCTCGCTACTTGGGTAACTCTGCCTATCGACATTCAATCTGGATCATTCAAAGTAAAGGACATATATATAATTTAGATCATTTGAAGTAAAAGGTTTCCTTCTCTTAAATGTAAAATTTGATTTATAAACATAAAGATGTTGAAATGTGTACCTTAGCTTCATGCATGGAGTGAGTATAGAGTGTCCGAATGACTAAATCAATACACACAGATAACTCGACACTCAATATTAAACACACGTACAGTTCTGCTCAAGAAATCAGAGTCTGGCGCCCAATTCGCAGCAACGAAGATCAGCAACGATCTCCACATGAATGTGGAGCAGGCGTGAGTTTTTCAATGTAGAATTTTTGAAAGTATTTGAAAGAATTTTTGAAACCGAATTTTGCATTTGATTATCCTGTGAAATTTCCTTGAAACCCTGGAGCAAAATCCTCAGAAACCCTGGCACGATACATCTGCAGAAATCCTGGCGCGAAATCAACAAATGAATCACGCGCGAAGTCAGAAATTTGGCGCGAAGTGACAAATAGATGAAAATTGGATGAAAAGAAAGCATGCGTGGCGAAAACGTGGCAGATGCCATGATTGCGGTACGGACAGGTGGGTATCCAAGGACGAATGAGAGCACACAGCTGTAACTGCCCCAATGATGTCGTGAGCAGCTATAGGGGAAAAGCAGAGCCCAATATGGCACGCGGGGTCGAACAAGTGCGATTTAAAACATTACCTTAACAGCCTTATTGAGGCCTCATTATTTTCCTAATGTCTAACGAAATAAAGATAAAAATCATATCGAATCAACCCATTTCGTAAGATTAAAACACCCCAAAAGAATAAAATCCTATTTTTTAAAATTAATTTTTTTCATCCCCCCGCTATATAATATGTTGTGAATTGTCTTCCTTCTAATGTATTCAATCCTTAAACGACAGATCCGGTCCCAGGGAATGGGTTTAGGGTATTTTCAACATTGTTTGACTTTGATTTTCTAATAACGGATATATGTTTTAAAAATATCTTTTTCAAATTTTACGCATGGTAAAAATAGTCTATATTCCTATTTTTAAATATATGTAAATAACTTACATTCCCTAAATTCGCTTGAAGTGGTCACATTTATAAAATGCTAACAAGATTCAATAAAGTGTTCACTCCGTCTCGTTTGCTTCAACCCTAAATGTTTCAAAGCGACTTGAATATACTCATTCTATTTTATTTTATTTTCCTTTTTGTTTTTCATAATACTAATTTTTTTCTAACTCAAATCTAAAGTAGGGGTTTTTCTAGTATGCTAAATTATATATAATCTCATATTTCGCAATTCAAGTAGGCAATGGTAGATCCAAATTTTATATATTTTTTCCGCCAATGAATAAAAAGTACCCTATAGTTGTTCTTATGTGGTTTCTACTTTTCGGCCGGTCATCCCCCCGAGAAGTAACATCAACTCAACCGAAGACACAAGATCCTGGCGAGATTGGATTTAGCCATTTTTTCTGAACCGCATGACTAACTCACTGCCAAGAGAACTGCTCTCAAGCCAATACCTCCCAGTCAAGCCCCAGACATACCAAGAAGCTTGTTTTCTACAACATTTAAATTTTTATTTTTTTAATTTAATTTAATTTTTTTTATAATTTTTTTCATATTAGTTGATTTCATCTAAACTAGTGTTGCCATGTGCCTTGGCCTAGATGTTCTCTGTATTCCATATGTACCCTGTGTTTCCCGTGCTTTCCGTGGTCTTTGTGTTCCCCGTGTTTCCCGTGGTCTCTGTGTTCCCTGCTGGTAGGGCTAGAAGCGGGTGGGGCTGACTATGTCTAAGGGAGGGTGTAAAACAATGTGATCTATTGTCTTAGGAGCCAACCAGAGTCTTCAAAACAGCCCTTCGCCTTTGTTGGTGTCAACGCACACTGCAAAGTCAGAGAGTATCTCGAGTTTGGTGCATAAGGTTATCCTAACCCCACCTTTTGCGGGATTTTAAAATCCGCCTATCGTTGCAAAAAAATATAAATCCTTGGCGACAGTTGGAGGATGGGGCGACTGCCAATCCATGGACACAGTTAGTCGTCCATGCCCCGTTGCCCATGCGCAGTCGCCCATACGCAGTTGCCTACAAGCGGTCGCCCTCATCCAGTCAGCATTGTCGCCCAGGTGGATAGTACATGTGGCAGCCATACGGGATGCAATGTGGAAGAAGGTAAATGAAGGGTAACTTTTGCAAAGTCAAACATGCCATTAACGCTATTCGACATCCGGAGGGGCTGATGTCCATGTTCAACGTCTTGTCAAATTTTTGCCCAAAATAACCCTGGTGGCCGGGGAAAGGAGCTCTAGATTTATCCCACCCTCTTCCCACTTCTCCATTCTTTTCTTCAAGAAAAATGAAAATAATTATTAAATAATTATAAAAGGTTATAAAAATGAAAATAATTATATATTCCACATTATGCTCTCTTCTTTGGATCCTTCTTCCTCGTAGAACTTTTTGGAAGCATTCTGCAAGCCATAGAACACAGTAGTCATGCTGGAATGTTGGTCTCACGTATATGAAGTGACCTAGTCTGTGTTTGGTGGAAACCGTCCACACTCAATTGATCCACATGACCGGAATCATGGTAAAGCATAACAATGTCATCCCTAAACTCTAAACCACCGGGATTATCAAGATCGAGGCTTGAAGAAATAATCACCATTGATGTTTAAAGTGGGAAATTGGATTTGGATGCAATAGCTTACTATAGTGAATTGTGGCACGTACCATATCTTTGTTAACTGCGAGTATTTGATGGCTTAGTATTGCTACTCTGAATGTTTATTGAAAATTCCAAATAATATAATTCTAGATTTGGGTCCAAGAAAGCACTTCTATGGCTTCATTGTCACACATGGGCAAATTCTAAGTTTGGAATTCAATTTCATTCTAAATGGCGTAAAAGTTGTCAACCTATTCGAAATGACCCCAAACTTTAAACTATATCGACTTCTAAACCACGGTCATAGGTCACGCGGTCACAGGATATAAAATTTACTCTAAATCCTAAACTTTGGACCCTCGAGCCCTGAACCTTGTGCCCCAATTACAAATGCAAGATGAAGTCCTCCATCGACGTTCTTCATCAACTTCGAATATCAGAAAGTGTCTTAGGGTCATCGTTTCTCTTCCCGCCAGAACCACACAACGTTCTCCCAAACATTTACTTTTCGCTTCCTCGATGCTGCATTGGCATTGGAACTTCTTTTTTACTCTTGTATAGCTCTGTGGTGATGCCTCTCGAATTCATTTGTTTACCTTCGAATCCTTGTTGCCTTTGAACTTCTCTGTTTCTATCCTTCGATGAGGAGAATTGCTGGTTTTGTGTTGGCATTGTGGGAGATATGATAATTGCGTTTCTCAGGGTAAGTTTTACACTATATTCGCGAGGCGGGTTGGGTGGCGTCACGATTTCTTCATGTTATTACTCGCAGTTTCAGATGTGGTGATTGTAGTGTAGAATGGTCGCAACAGTGGACGTGGAAGTTGGATGTTACGAACCTTGAATGTAAGTGTTGCTCTCCATTTTATGCTCACGCTAGCGTCGTTGCTTAAATTGTAATGAAATTAAGTCAATAAAATATTTCACAATATCTTTTAAGAGGATCGAGACTTTGTGGATGTGAGTATACTACGATGCACTCTTAAAGAACACTAATTTAGTTGTATTTGGTTTTTATAAGACAATAAAATGGTAGATTTAGCAAATAAAGCAACTATACTCTTTATTGAATGTAATTTGGATTCATTACTGATGTAGATGATGACCAACAAGTACATGAGTGCCAACTTTTTAGCACTTGCTATTTTTAAAGTACATGTTTATAACTTCCAATTACTGTAGTATAGGATTTTGGAGTACTATCATCTACAGTACAAGCAATGAATGCACTGAAGTTTGTAGTAGTCTGATCATCTCTAGTCTTCATTCATATTGATCAAAAGCAAGATTTCTCACCCTCATGCAAGGCTCCCAATTTCACAACTCTGCCTCACTAGGCATACACTTTCATTGGATTCAATGCAGAGTGACCTAGGAAAACAAGAAGCGGGCTCGAGGGCACAGATTAAGGAGTTGGAACAATATTGGATTTGCCCCTTCCTTTGTTGAATACGATAATACACTACTCAAGACTAGTACATGGTACCTCTGGTTATGAAGCATAACATTTTCAAGTTAGGGTTTAAGGTTTAGGGTTTCAGCAACTTCAAGTTTGAGAACCTCTTCTCCTTAGTATGGCTCCTTCCCGAAAAGACAAGAAAAAAGAACACACCATACAATCAGCAAGCTCTGCTCAAAGAACCATTTCAATTTCCAGTATATGTTATTTTTCAAAGGAATAAACTTCCATTTTGTTCATAAACAACCAACAAACCCGAAAAACCAACTGTAGAAAATAAACATAAAAAATAAAAAACAAAACCATCTCATTCAATCATCATTGAGACAATTAATTGCGAACCAACCGATATTTAATAAAGACACGAAGTTCAAAACTCCAAAAACATGCAAAGATAAAAGGAATGGCAAAACATGTAACTAATACCAATGGCGCACTTTCTAGCGTCTTGCACATCTCCCGACAACTTTCAGTCTGAAAATTTCCAACCCCGTTACCAGTAATCACCACAAGAGCAGACGCCATCTTTGAAGTGGTGAAAGCGATTGGCATCCCTGGCCACAATCTCCTGTCCAGTCACCTTAGAGATGAACTTGGTTGCTGTATGGCAATCTGAACACACCCGAAGATTCTTGTATACACGAATTGGCTTTTCAAGAGGCGTGTGCATCATTCCATAAGCAATAGCTAGCTTTTCACTGTGAGAGCAAAGAGCAAGTTCTTTGTCCTCCTCATCAATATTGCGCAAGACAAGCCGAGTATCAGGAATGTAACCTTCAGCCCTTAACTTTTTGGTCAAGTTATCCAGCACAGCATAGATCTGCTTTGCTTCTGGGTGAGAGGTATCTCCTACAACAAAGCGATGAATCTTGTTATTAATCTCAATCCAGCTAATCCCTGGCTCCTTGCGAATACCTCTTTCCTGCATCATACACCGTATTGATGACACCTGATCCCACTGGCCAGCGGCAGCATAGATGTTGGAGAGCAGCACGTATGGAGAGGCACCCTCCGGTTCCAACTTAAGAACCTCTTTAGCAGCAAGTTCGCCCAACTCCACATTACCATAACTTCTACAAGCACCAAGCAGAGTTCCCCAAGTAGCTGCACCTGCTTCAACTGGCATGTTATCAATAAAGAGCTTTGCTTCCTCTAAGTTTCCTGCCCGCCCAAGAAGATCCACCATGCAACCATAATGAAACACAGTAGGTTCCATGCCATAATCTTGCATCATAACCCGAAAGAGCCGACGGCCTTCATCAACAAGGCCTGCATGACTACAGGCCGACAACACTGCCACAAATGAGTAACAATTAGGTTTCACACCATCAGCAATCATTCTTCTAAAGACTTCCAGGGCTTCGTGTCCACATCCATGGTCTGCAAGTCCACCAATCATCACGCTCCATGTGACCACATCACGTTCCTCCATTCTGTCAAAAACTCGTACCGCATCATCCAGGCTGCCACTCTTTGCATACATGTGAATAATCGCATTAGCTACACGCAAATCCGACTCCAATCCATCTGCCAGGATATGGCTGTGCACGTCCTTCACCCACTCTAAAGCACCCGCACTTGCACATGCATTCAAAATGCTCACATACGTGATAGCGTCTGGTACACAGCCCTCTCTTCGCATTTGAAGGAAACATTCATATGCCTCATGCCCACGTCCATGGTCTGCAAGTCCACCAATCATCACGCTCCATGTGACCACATCACGTTCCTCCATTCTGTCAAAAACTCGTACGGCATCATCGATGCTGCCACTCTTTGCATACATGTGAACAAGCACACTCGCCACGCGCAAATCCGACTCCAATCCATCTGCCAGGATATGGCTGTGCACGTCCTTCACCCACTCTAAAGCACCCGCACTTGCACATGCATTCAAAATGCTCATATACGTGATTGCGTCTGGTACACAGCCCTCTCTTCGCATTTGAAGGAAACATTCATATGCCTCATGCCCACGTCCATGGTCTGCAAGTCCACCAATCATCACGCTCCATGTGACCACATCACGTTCCTCCATTCTGTCAAAAACTTGTACCGCATCATCGATGCTGCCACTCTTTGCATACATGTGAACAAGCACACTTGCCACGCGCAAATCCGACTCCAATCCATCTGCCAGGATATGGCTGTGCACGTCCTTCACCCACTCTAAAGCACCCGCACTTGCACATGCATTCAAAATGCTCACATACGTGATTGCGTTTGGTACACAGCCCTCACTTCGCATTCGAAGGAAACATTCATATGCCTCATGCCCACGTCCATGGTCTGCAAGTCCACCAATCATAATGTTCCATGTGACCGCATCACGTTCCTCCATTCTGTCAAAAACTCGTATGGCATCATTGATGCTGCCACTCTTTGCATACATGTGAACAAGCACACTCGCCACGCGCAAATCCGACTCCAATCCATCTGCCAGGATATGGCTGTGCACGTCCTTCACCCACTCTAAAGCACCCGCACTTGCACATGCATTCAAAATGCTCACATACGTGATTGCGTTTGGTACACAGCCCTCGCTTCGCATTCGAAGGAAACATTCATATGCCTCACGCCTGCGTCCATGGTCTGCAAGTCCACCAATCATCACGTTCCATGTGATGACGTTGTGATTCATCATTCTGTCAAATACCAGTCGCGCATCATCGATACTGCCACTCTTCGCATACATGTGAACAAGCGCAGTCCCTACACGCACATCTGATTCAAGGCCATCGTGTCTGATGAGCGCATGAAGTTCTTTACCCCATTTCAAAGCTGCTGGACTGGCAAATGCCTTCAGGATGCTCAAGTAAGTAACTTCATTTGGCTGCACACCTTCTTGGCACATTTGATTGAAAACTTCCAGTGCATCTTTAGCACAATTGTGCTGAGCATAACCTCCAACCATGATGGTCCAACTATAAACATCCTTGTTCAGAAGTTTATCAAACACTTGGCGTGCATCCTGCAGCCTCCCACATCTGATGTACACACTCAAAAGGTTGTTCGCCACATATACATTTTGCTCCGTTCCACTCTTGATGATGCAGTCATGAGCCTGCTTGGCCGCCATAAGGTCTTTCTGCTTCAAGCACCGCTTCAAAACTTCAACAAACATGTACGAGTCTATGGTGATGCCTTGTTGGAGTAGATTCTCCATAACAGCAAGCGCTTCGCTCGTGGTACTTGTGCTCCAAATGTGCTTACTACCAACAGCATGAGAATGTGATGTGCCCTGAGTGACCGATTTGAGTCTTGCCTTCACCCAAGTTGGAGTTTTCCAGCCATCTAGCCACAGCGCTTCTCCTTTCACCTTATGTTTGAAGTCAGGTGATCTGCGGTTCCTCTGTAGGCACCACAACCCACCATCAAATATGCAACATGTGACGCATATTTAAGCCCGGTTTATCTGCACCCAACACTCAACAATCAAGGACAACATTTTTTTCAACACTACAGTGATCAGACTCCACTCCAAAGTACACAAAGCACAATACCTATGCTTGCCTAGTGCCCACATCCTCTGTACAACTAAGAAATATCCACCTCACGCGTCTGATCCAAGGCTTACATCCACTTTCTAGCATCAACCCACTGGCAGTCCTGGGATACCTTGTCAACTCTGTTGTCCCACCACTGGGAAGGATCCGCGAAGTACTCTTCCCAAAGTTCTTCAGTCCGCTCAGCTTTGTCTGAGGCAAGTGCAACACACACTTCATGTCAGTCACGTTCTCTCCGGGGAAGACAAATCCCATCCACCTCATTCCACGAGAGCCTGTCACACACCTGGAGCTTCGGCACGCGTGGATGATCTTCTCCAAACCGATGATGTCGATAAACACCTAATTTGTCCACTACGTCCTCCATGAGAGCACAAGAACACGGATAACAAAGGGTACACAGGCCATGGAGACTTGAACAGTGTGTTCGCACGCACATCCTGCTCACAAAAAGCCCAACAGTGATTCAAAAAGCACACTAGTAGCAGAGCTCAAGCACACCTTCCTATCAATACTGGGGTCAGGGTTCGGTTTAGGGTCGACCAAGTTCACGTGCTGGTACTTTGGGGAAAATGTAACAACCTAGATATCAAGCATTGCCTTCCGAGCAAGTGCTCACCCGTGATCACCACCTTAATCGTACACAAGGCAATTTAATCAAGAAGCTGACTGACAAATCTTTCTTTCCGCCCGCAAAGGTGTATATCCAACATAAGAAATGAGCCTCATCTTGATGCTCCGACGGTCTTTATGGCTCGCCAAGAATTTGAAAGAATCCTCAACTTTCAACCTGAAGGCGCGACCGGAAAGAGGCCAAACCTGGAGTTGTGGAACAGCTATATGCACAAGGTTGATCCGTTGCCAGTTTCCACAGGCGCCTCTGATTCGAAAAGAACGTCCACAAGCTTTGGATGCATGTCTTTGCTGACGAGTTGAAATAGAAGGAGGCCCCAAATATTTTGTAGAATACGAGGTGCTCGCGGTGATGGCATCAAGCGCCGACGCTGCCCGCCAGTCTGAAACCACAACTGAATGCATTTCGTTTTTCTGAAGAACACAAATTGTCAAGCGTGAGAATCCACTAGATTGGGCAGCGACGTTCTACCCGAAGAGCGTACTGCAAAAAGAACACAATCACCAATTCGATAATTAGCTGAAGACAACATAAACCAGCTGTACTATTTTGAGTTGCCTTCTACAGAAACAACCAGTCAATTGAAAATCCGTTTGATGATTACTTGCAAACGCCACTGACAAACCTGCAACAGGGTATGATCCAAAACACCATTCAGCTCTTACCAGCAATTCAAAAATACCGACACTGTAGCTTTAGCGCGAGAATCTGATCATTGGAAACGGAAGTCCAGAGAAATGAATCAGCAACGTCACCAGCAAACTCGACAAAACAAACCCTATCTCTCTACACGTTCACGACCGCTTACACCACTTGCAAGAAGCGCAAAGTTCACTGCCACACGAAACTGACACTCTCAACTAGATTACGTCTCATTATGAACCCTAAAAACACCAGAAACTCCCCACCAGGCAAAGCCATCCGTTGCCATTTCTACAAATTCCAATCCACACCTTCTCCTCAACAACCACCTTAAAGCATCAAACCCCTCGCTTTCTCGCATTCAATTCCTCGCTGTCTCGCACCATAGAGTGCTCCTCTGAACCCTGTGGAAAGAAAAGCATCTGAATCAATAGTCTACACAGTGACCACCAAGTGACCGATGTGAGGTCTAATTCTGAACCTTTAATTCGAGCTTGTAGTCCCAAGAGGAAATGGGCAACACCAAAGGACATGCGTACACCCTTAGAACTTGCAGAAAAGACCCCAGCTCACATTCGACGCTACATAGTAAACTGCATGTAGAACAATCACTGAATCAGGGAGAGAAACTCTGCCCCAAGGGCCAGCGTGAATGAAGAGTCTGTTTGGGGAAGTGCTGCTAACTGAGTCACCAAACCAAGTTCGCGCGTGCTACCCTTAGATCATCCGCTATCCCTATCCCTATCCGGATGAATCTCATCCAGATACGGTAGAAACATCTCCCACCCGGGTGCTCTATCTCTAAAAAAAATTGGGGATGGCATGTTGAGTTCCCTAAACTAGGCTAATTTTGGGGAGTTCAATGTTTCCTTTCTCTATGACATTTTCACCACAAGTAACTCGAATTCATCTCAAGTCACTTGAATTCATGACCTACACCTTGTACACATAGCGGATGGTAAACTTTTTAAGGTACCATTGGTGGGATGAGCATGCCCCTATCCCAATATTCTCCACAATTCCATCCACATGCGGATAGGGATAAGGGAAAAGGGGTGGGGATGCTCTTAGTGCCCCCTTTCGAGGATAGATTCTATAACACACTGCAAGTAACCAGAATATTTGGTAACTAGAGTATATTATCCTTGTTTAGGATCGGGGTATTTATTTTGGATTGTTTTGTTTTGTGAGGGGGTGTTGTTTCAGGTGGTCACTCCTTTAAGTTGGAGTACGATTGCGAGAGGTTGATAAATTTGTATTAGAATGTCGGGGTTCGATTCTTGTGAGGCCACTGTTGTAAGCCGATTGGCGTTGTCCCTATTATGAACTAAGTGTGTGATAATTCTTTAACTTCTACTTTTAGGAGTTTCAAGGGTTTTAGGGTAGTGGTTGTTTGTTTTCTATACGTCTTTTGGTAAGTATAATGTGTTGTAGGCATTTTATAGCATTTGTATATAGCTTTGAGGGATTTGTTGAATAGCATGAGATTAACCTTGAGGTGTGGACTTTCGTTGAGCGTGTATTTTATACCTTTGTGAATTGATCCCCGGGCACATGCCATAATTACTAGTAGAGGGGCTATGTTCCATCCTTTGCTTTCTATGTCTCTTATAAGGGGTGAGTATTTGTTTCTTTATTTGTGACGCTTTTTGGGAAGAATTTGTCGTTGCAGTATATAAATTCTATGACTTGTATGATGATGGATGGATGTGGCTCAATTAGGTGAGGTGCATTGTGTGGGTGGTTTAATGCTAGTAGCGGGGTTGCTAGCATGTGAGCCTGGGAGCCGGAGTCCAAGGGCCTAAGAGCTTGAGAGCCTAGAATTATCTGATAATTTTTTTGAATTTTTTTGAAAAGGACCTATAACCGTGGGACTAGGATATAGATTTTTGGGGTGTATTTGGACATGTAATGTAAAAAATTATTATTATGGATTTTAGATCCTTACAATATATAATCAAAATTAGACGGTTTAGAAAATAAAGTATATAGAGATTGAACATGGAAAATAGAACAAGAACAATAGAGTGAACAAATCAAAGAGATTAAAGAGTACAAGAGAAAATGGTGTGAAGTATAACACGGATGTAAAAAATCATGAGTAGTGGCCCTTTTAGTCTCACTACAAATATCATAAAAAAAAATAGTACATAGATGTGGATGGAAGATCAGGGCTCCTCTGCGTCATCACCAGAATTACTAGTACTAGTAGACCCTGAACAAGAGCTAGATGTAGTGCGCAGTGGTGAACTGAAACCGTCACACTCAGACTCCTCAGCCTCAACATCAAAGTATACTAGTGCCTCTGAGTTTAACTCCTTTGGCCTTGGAAAGTGATCTCTAATGCTCTGACATGCAAGAGCGTGTGCAACAGGCTCAATATAGACCGACAACTGAAATAGTTTAGAAGGGCTCTCCAAAAACTCTGGCCTCGCAAAAAACGGCCTGTGCAACGGAGAAGTCATGGTCTTCATTTTTCTGCAGAAGAAGAAACAAATGAACATGAGACCAAGGTCATTAATAATTCATCAAATGAAACATAAATTCTCTAGATTGAATGCAAACTTACTTACTGAATCGAGATTTCTTCAACACTCGAACAACCACCGATGGAACTGCGTCGGGATCCTCTGATGCAGATGATGATGCCACGACTGGCTTAGGCTCGGCTCTGCGGGCACGTCGCATAGATGAAAGCAGCCCATCAAATAGCCCCTGGTCCTCTTCAAGTGCTACAATGTGGCGTTGCACGCGGCGACAGGCCAACAGAGAAGCACCTGATAGAATCAAAACAAGAAATATTTATAAACATTGTAAACGAGAAAATGAATGAGAAATTACAAAAACTAGAAAAAATGAAAACAAATAAAATGGAGGAATAGAAAACCATGAAATAGAGTAAATGAAAATAAAAGAAATGCACCTCTTATAGCAGTGCAGTCGAAGACAACATCCTTGGGCCGTGAAGAGGCTTCAATCAACATTTGAATGAACTCACTGTCCTTTTCACGAGGGCCTCGCCAAGGCCTATTTCCATTCACGCTTTGCGAGGCCTTCGTGGTGAAATTCTGTAACATGTCATCACAACCCACGTCTAATCCGAGTACCTCAAGGGCTGGGATACCTTGAAATGAAAACCGCGCACGAGCTCCCTCAGGTAACACTCGAACCAAAAGATAAACACCAAAGCTACGTCTGCAAAACAATATAACTAATAGAGTTAGCTGATAGAACGAACAGAATAATAATGAAGTTCTGAGAACTAGACAGTCATATAGAACTCACCGTCTTGAGATGGTTGACAGGTGATGCCAAATGGAGCCTGTTCATGCAAGTCCAATCCTTGAACAATGTAAAGCCCGATGCTTTACTGTAATCAAGGATGTTAGCCTTGGTTGACTGTCTGTATGGATGGACTATTATCATAGCGCCATCATCAACCAAGTGATTGTCCGCAAAGTCGAAAATTGGATCTAGCCAATCGTCTTCAGCTGCATTCCACGGTGGAATCTGTCCTGGCGGCTCCGAGATAGTGGGAACGGGTAGGTTCTCAGGCATGTCCACAAGTATCAAATCCACACACGGATCCTTGCAGGACTCTCCTTTGAATACTCGGGGACGGTCGGCTTTGTGCTGCAATAAACAAAACATACACAAGTTAGTAAACTGCAAAAGCCAAGCAAATTCGAACTAAATAATCCGTAATATGAGGAGACCAAGAAGTATGTCAAAAATCGTACCTCCTCCAAGAAATTCTGAATCTCTACAAATATCTTCGGGTGGGGGTCGTCTTCATTCTGTGGAAGAGCAGCTCCAAGTGAGGAGTTCAATACCAACTCATCAATTTGATGGTCTTCTTCTAGGTCTATCACATCAACAATCTGACCACAGAATGCCTTGTCTTGTGATAGCTCTAAGTACCCTGAATCCCTCTTAGTACCTCTCTGTTCTTGGCTCTGGTGCTGAGATCCTGCATCAACAACACTTGAAGCAGCTGGCTTTGGAGGTTCCGGTGCCTTTGGATTTTTTTTCTTCTCTTCTTTCTTCGCAATCTTCTCCGCTGCTTTGTCAATCTTGGCTTGCTCACGGGCTGCCACCTTCTCCTGATCAGCGGTAATCTTCATCGCCTTCTTCTTGTCTTCAGCTTCGACTTTAGCAATGAGTTTGAGGCGTGCCTCTTCATCAAGATTTTCTAAGTCGCCATCCAACAGGGCTGGTTGATCTGCGGTCTCTGCTGAGGATTTAAGATCCTTTTCATCTGCATAGACATACCCCAACACACAATCTAAGTACCACCCAACCCCCTTGAGATGCATGCTTGTCCACGTCTTCAGCTGTGGCAAAGAGAACATGCACAAGTCTGAATTACGATCCATCCAACTGTCTAAGAACACTGGAAGGTCAAGCTTTGCTATTGCTCTCTTCGCGAAGAGCTCATGCTTGAAATACCTGTGGACATACAAAATATTTCAATACTCATTTCATATGATGCGATATTTCGATCACGTTAGAAGAAGTATATTGTACAATATTTCATAGTCATATAGAATGAAGTATACCTATAGACCGCGCATTTGACCACAAGATCACTACCCTTGAAGTCCTTGAAGGAATCTGATTTCTTGAAGTGATCGGCCCCCTTGAACACGGATAAGAATGCATTGTCCCAAAGCTTGATTCGCCAAGACTCAATGAACTGCGAAATTGTCTTGGGCTCCGTTGGAACATCCATGTGCAATGTAATGTTGTCCTTGTGAATGATATTCTCGAACAACTCCACAGCTGAATTCTCAACCTACAACACAAGAGTGAATACATTAAAACCACGGAAATCGACAGTATGTTAGTTAACAAAGATTATAGACAAACTCAATCATAATAGATGCAAGCACTCACCCCTGCCCACCAAGCGGCCCTCATAATATACGAATTGAGACGTTCCTCATTTACTGGTTTCAAAGGAAAGCGAACCGCCTCCCTAGTATACACAGACGAGTTCCACCATTTCATCCATCGCAGCTTGTGATGAGGAGGAACAGAAGTCGTGGCAATGAGCTGAAGCTTTTCCAAAGTCAACTCCAATTATGATGCATTCATACTCCAGTGCCTTTCAATCCGCCAGCACAATGAAATTCAACACATTCTGCAAACGAAGTTGAATGCATAGAAAGAGACAAGCAAAAGAATAAAGGGCCACATACCTCCTCTAGAAATTCGGGTCCATGTGCTGGATTTGCCACGGCGGTCATCTTGCCTAACTTTACCATCAATTTGGTAGTCTTGTCTTTGATGCCTTGCTTCATGCCTAAACCCTAATACCTTCTCGAGTGACATCTTCTGGACTAGTCTCCTCTTGATATACAAACACAACTGTATCACCAGCAGCGACAATCTTTTGCTGCATACAGATCACCAATAGAAAGATATCATGAGTACAAGTTCAATTCCTCGAATTCAAACATTCAAACATTAGAGATAAGTGGAATAGTGGAGTGGGAGTGAGAATATTACCCGAAACATGAGAGCTGTGAAAACATCGGATTGCAAACTGGACCATCCTCTCGTGACTGAATTTTGGCACCTTTCCATTTCCTCACGACTCAAGAGCTCATAGAAATGATCCAATAACATTGTCCTAAACTTGCGAACTTGATAGAGCTGATGAACTAGATTTGTTTTCACATGGGAAAACTCCGTCTGCCTAGAAGACATCGCACAAGGTCAATGATAGTTAGAACATGTAAATTAGCAGAACATAGTCAATAATCAAATTCAAATGAAACAAGTTTTGAAGAAAAATTCGCACTCACTTGTTAATGTCGTTCATGACTTTCATGAAAACACCAACTCGACCTTTGGTCTCCAATATGATAGTGTCAACCGAATAATGCCATGATTGAACATCACTGTAGAGCCTGGTGATGTGATTCATCCATGCAATTCGACGGTGATTACCATCACAAATGAAGAACATTTTACCCTTCATAAACCGCAACGAATCTTGGGAGTCAAGATAGTCATCAAACTTGTCGCTCTCAGATTGCCAAATAGGTCCCCAGTCACTTCGATCCTTCGATGACACATGCTCTCCAATACCTTGCTCGTTTCTAAGTGAGACGTAGAATACACAAGCACCTTCACGATAGCCGTGCACGAATTCTTGTTCAAGTTTGACGAGATCACACTGCAATGTGGGCCTTACCATAGGCATGACAACAAGCCTGCAAAGAGGGATGTTATGTCGCAAAATATGAACCGGCTGTAAACGAAGGGCAGTGAGTGCTGCAACTGTATTAATCTTTTGGGAACGCCGTATATCATCTTCGCTCAACCCATCCACAGTGTAGATGATAGGAGTGTCCTCATCGTCGTCATCGCCATCCACTCCAATCGCGGGTTGAGGTGTATCAACCTCTTCATCGGCATCGTCTGAATTATATTGCGGTGACTCTAGAAACTGCTTGAGAGAAATTGAGAACAATGAGCAACGTAAGTTAGGTAATAAAGACATATAGCTAAACGAGCACTAGAAATAAGAAGCATTGTACATGAGATTGACTGTGACAATATCCGTATCACAACGATCCTTCATATACATATATCCTCGTGGCACTCGCAAAAACATCGTTCAGAACTCATAGAGGAAATGGCATCACAACAAGGAGGTGTGAGGCCACACTTGACCCCATGTACCCAACCCCAACACATCACGAGCATGAAAACAATATTCCACGAGCATCCACGAGTTCCACAAGGCCAACAGTGTGTACAAAAAATGAAACGAGAGCCAGGTGACCACTGCAGCCACGCTCGACACGCGGTGGCGCTCGTCACGTGGCGCCACCCGTGGCCAACCCCCGGACCCCCCCACACTACCGTCGGCCCCGACGGCACTCTTGGCACTCGCGAGAACATGTTTCAAAACTCCTTAAGGACAAGGAGTGACCCCAGTCACGTGGCTCGTCATGGCCGTCACGGCCGTCACCACGCCAGGTGCGAGACCCCCACTGACACCATGCATTCGACCCAAGCACATCACGAGCATTAAAATAATATCCCACGAGCTTCCACGAGTCCAACAAGGCCAACAGTTTGTACAAAAAAATGCGACGTGAGCCCGGGTGCGAGACCCCCACTGACCCAATGCACTCGACCCGAGCACATCACGAGCATGAAATTATATCCCACGAGCTTCCACGAGCACAACATGGCCAACAGTTTGTACAAAGAATGGCAACGAGAGCCTGAGGTGGCCACTGCGGCCACGCTCATCACGCGGTGGCGCTGGTCACGTGGCGCCACTCGTGGCCAACCCCCGGACCCCCCCCCCCCACACTTCCGTCGGCCCCGACCGCACTCTTGGCACTCGCGAGAACATGTTTCAAAACTCCTTGGGGACAGGGGAATGGCCTCGCCACAAGGCGCAACATGGCCACAACAGCCGTTACTACAAGGGTGGTGCGAGACCCCCACTGACCCCATGCACTCAACCCCAGCACATCACGAGCATGCAAAACATATTCCACGAGCTTCCATGAGCTTGTTAACGAGATAAAAATCCTTAGGAAAAAGGCTAAATAGACCTCTAAGTTAAAGGGGCAGTGGTAGGAGCAGGTGGAGGTCCAGTGGTAGGGCCAGCAATAGGGCTAGTGACTAGACTTGTAGGGAGCAGTGGGCCCGGATGACCGACAGTCCAGGGCAGGATGAATATGACCAGGTCCAGAATGAACAGGACCGGGTCCAGGATGAATAGAGGTCCAGGACTTGGATGGACAGGGGCAGATGGATGAGGGCGGCCGCGAATGAGAGCCGTTTTGCCTTAGGGTTTGTGGAAGGGGGGTAGTGGGAGCTTGTGAGCTCTCACTCTCTCATTATGCATTGTAGAGTTTTGGTGTGTGTTGGGGTGCAGCCTTAGAGTTTGTAGCAGGAGGACAAAGGATTAGATCTTGAGTTACTAGAAGCATGAGGAGGTCCCAAAGGGGCGATTGTACATGAATCTTGAGGCTTTTAGAGAAAGACTTGTTTCCTTGTGTTCAAAGAGCAAAGAAACACTTTCCTTGTGTTGTTCTAGTTTTGTTTGTGTTGTTGAAGCTCATTTTGGTGTGTAGAAGTGATAGATCGGGTATTTCGAGGTGTGGGTGTTGTAGATCAGCTCATTTGGTGTAAGTTTGTGTGTTAGATCTAAGAAAATAGAGTGAGGTTGATTGTAGATCTAAGTTGTTAAGTTCAGGGGTCCATGAGTTGTAATCCGGAGGGTCCCGAAACAGCAGTGTTTTAGGAGGATTTAGAGGGCAGTTACTAAGTGTTTTAAACACAAAAAGGGAGGCATAAAAACCTCCCTTTCACATTGGCGACCATGCAAGCGTTCGAATCATGTACTAAACAGTCCAGAGCAGTGCAATTGGAGCAGTGCAACTGGAGCAAAGTTCTAGAGGGGAGCAGGTACATCGCCGGACTAGGGAACGGCCAGGCGGCAGATCAGAGCACTACAGGAGCAAGGACGTGATAGATCCAAAAGCAGAGGACTGCTTCTACTTCGAAAGGGGGATAGAATCCATTTGAGAAGGTAAGTAACTGCACCTTAAAACTCATTGTAGTTTTTGAATGAATGAAGGTAATGGTCAAAGGAGCAGTAAGGAACCCTTGGAAAAATGAAAAATTGAGGAATGAGTAAAAATTAGACAACTAGTGGTATTGAGTCTAGAAATAGGGTCTAGACCAAAAAATCACGGAATCCAAGTACATTGCAATCTGGAGCAGGACAGAAAAACTTGTAGCAGGTTCAGTGAAAAATTTGCTAAGTTGTATGCTATTCCAATCTGTTGTTGAAGTATGGTCGTAGAGCAGATAAGGTCATATTCGTTAAATTGGGACTATTCCGGAGACTTGGGACTTTTTTAACCCCTCGTAGTTGCCATATCCAACATTTTGAATTGTGATAACTTGGAGAATTTTTCACTACGATGTCGCTAACTACAGTTGCACGTTCAGTACCGAGGGCTTGGATCCCTTAATTGTCCCCCGAGATATCAACTACGCATTTCGATTACCTCCGGGCTTTTTGTCAAGTGGGCAAAATCCAACAATCCTGCTAAGGATGTTCGATGACGCTACATGATGTCTTTGGTCGCTCAATTTCATCGTGCACCTTCATTGAATGATTTATACTTATTCACACTATGTTTAGTAACACTTAATACTCGTGGCACGACAATCTTTGATTGCAATATGTAACGCCGTTCACGCTCACCTACGTTGTGGATTAGGGTATACGTGATTACGACTTTGCTTCATGTATAATAATAACCTATAGAGTGGTTTTATTAGGGTACACTATACACCGCTAATGTCTACTTTCGGTTGCATATCTGCTCCAAATTAAATCCACCATTTTTGGGAAAGTTTAGTGCTGATTCTTGTATTCCGCATCCCCGTTTTCACTTCATATACAATCATTGTATAATTATATTGTCTACTTTCCGTGATACATTTGTCTCTACCTTCTATTGGCTAGTCACAAATCATTCAAACCTATTCGGTGTTTAAACCTTACTAGCATATAAATGCGATTTGAGCACAACACCTCATACAATTTAGAGGCTTCTAGATGATATTATGAACAATTTGAAATTCCATTGTAGCCTTTCTACTACAGGTCGTCCCGCCAGAAAATGTATTCCGTGCATCCCCTCTTGATTACATTTTTTATCCGGTTCAGGAGATCCTACTAGGCGAATCATCCCAACTCCACAGCATCGTACAAGACAGAATAAAACATACATCCTCTTCATGTGTACATAGTTTACTATACCCAACTACCGTGGCATGAAGTATTTCAAAAGAGTTAAAAACAACTCGCATATGACGTTGTACTTTTTTGTTCTACAACACTTGTTGCACAATAGTTACAAATTGGTTTTTCTTATACTCGGGGGTTGGGTGGTACTAAACATGTACGAGTACATGTGAGTGCACAATAGTGGAATTAGTTTGAACTTTGCAAAGTTTGTATACATAAAGGCCTTATTCGTTAAAATGAGACAAGTTGTAGTCTCATTTTAATCCCTTCTATATTTAGATCATAAAAAGGGTTCATTAAATTGAGACATTTCAATAAATTGAGACTTTTGAATGCCAAAATACATTTGAAATTACTATTTTGCGACTTTAGATCATAGAAAAGGGTTCATTAAATTGAGACATTTCAATAAATTGAGACTTGTAAATGCCAAGACACATTTTGAAACTACTATTTTTAGATTTAGGAAGTAGGATGACCGAACAATGAATCTTTGAATTATTCCATCTCATTCGAACTCTAGATAGACCATAGTAATCCGCAATGTCAATAATTCCAACATTTATTAAAAAACTGAGAGTCGCATGCGACAATAAATGAAACATCCATAAAACACACATCCAAAGCAATAAATACCATTGCCATACAGTATGCCGGATTTATACTTTTACATAAAAGACGTATATAGAATAATCAAACAATACCAACAGACGTAGTACACTAAAAGAGGGAGGGTAGTGCTGAATACCACTGCTAGCTACTCTTTTCAACAACTAGCTCAACTTGTCTCAGGGGATAGGAAGGGCCGGTTGGTTGGTACAACTTTCCTGCCAAGATAACTCACTAGCAGCACCAAGCCATGTGTACCACACCACTGCTCAACGAGCCCAATAGGTTTCGAACTCGGACCACATAAATGTGATACAACGCCCTTCACCAACCAACCAAAGAACTCATGACTTGGCAATACAACTTAACACTAAACATACCTTTATACAAACTAGCACTCAACCATCATTACTTCGCTTTTTTCCTTTGTTACTGTTATGGTTACTTTGCTTTGGTTACTGTAGTGTCCATCCTCGAAAGAGGAGAGTAGTATTGTTCCAATGTCCCTTTGTCTGGTGGGCATCGGGTCATTGACATTACGAACGGACACTTCATTCACGCCGGCCCTTTCTTTAGAGTCGGTGTGTCTATCTATCTATCTATCAACTATCCATCCATCTCAAAACTATTCATCCATTTCAAAAGTCTAATCTTCGCCACACCCTACAACGAAGAGAAGTCCTATATCTATGAATTACTCAACCCTCCGCAATAGATGCGTCATCCCCGGAGTCAACCGTAAAAGCTTCCACTGATGCCTTGATGATGTAAATTTGTGGCTTTGGAATTGCCACCCTCGGATCAGAAGTTCCTTCTCGCATTCGTAGCTTCCAAGCAGTCATGATACAGTCTGTGCTAGACCACGTTGGGTTTAGGGCTCGATCTTCGCGCCACACGTTGCCTCTTTTTGTGTCCCATCCATCATATGTTTCCATATTGATGTGTCGTTCTGAAGCAGGCGTCCAATATTGAATTTGGATCATATGCAAATGACCCGGATCCGGACTCGGGTTTGTTATTGCTCTGGCAAGCCAGAATGGCCTTGCGTCACGGTCAGCAGGATGGACTGCAACAAAATAACCTGCAAATATATCGCGATTGACACGGAATGAAGCGTGTGGACGATCACGTTTACGTCCAACAAATGGTGCATCCTCTGCATCCTTTTCTTGCAGTGTGCCATCTCTCCGCATCCGATCAGACTCGTCATGAATGATCCTTGAAGCCGGCCAAAATCCCTGCAGTAATCCTTCACGTGGCTCCAGTGCAGCATCGAGAGCAATTCTAACACCTTTCCAATATTCTTTTAAAGGATCATTCTTCCGCCTGAATTCTCCTAAGAGATCATCGTCCGCCATTTCGTTCCAGTGTGCAATAAAACCGTTCAAACCTTTCTTAATCTCATCAAGTGAACGCATCTTTTGTGGAAATAGAGGAAGGGGATCACCGCTCGGAACTCTTGGTCGCCCGTCTTCAGTTTCAGACCACAAGCGAATCCCGTTGCCGTGCTCTGGCAACCAGATTTTGTCTGTACACAAATTCTTGTACTCCATCAAAGGCCACCCACTAGAATCCATATAGAACTTGAATTGCTGGGACTTAGAATGACCCGATAAGATATCGCCGCCTGAGCCCAAATAACCATCAACAAAACGCTTGAAATCAGGAACCTCCTCAATGAAATGTGGAATCACAGGGTGTGCTTCACACTACATGAAGGATTTCATGAGTCTTGGAACTGTCGGATAGTTATTTGTCTTCAACTTCCCACTCCATCGACTGAACATGGCATCAATGTCTTCGTGTGTGTGTCCAACAATGAGGAAGTTGATGTACACTTCGCGGAAAATGCCTTTATATACAAGGAGTGAACAAAAGGCAAAGACCCATCTATTCTTATTGTCACCTGAAGCATTATCCAGCTGCAAGACCAATATAGGGGGCAAAGATTGAGCTGGGACCAATACCTCAGGTAGAGGAAGAAGAGAGTCCAAGCAAGTATCCGAACCCTGTAGAACCGCCTTGGTTAATGTTGATTGTGTATTCTCTTCCGAAAACAGCTGACGAGAGGAATTCCTCGGTGGTTCTTCAAGATCACGGAGAAGCTTTGCGATGGACCCGATGGTATGGTTGGAGTTTGTTGGGAAGATGTCAAGGCCATAGTGCGCATATCGAACATCTCCATGACCGTGAGCAATCATTCCTATAACTGCAACGGGCATCTTCATGAAAGAGTCTGTAGCTTTGGACTTGTGAGAGAAGTGTGGAGACGCGGTCTTGGAGTGATCCATTTTATCATGGATGATGGTTAGCATCTTGTGAGGCTCATCTTCGGAAATGGTACGATTAAAATAGTAAAGTTCCCTATGTGCCCTTTGAGCTATGAGGTGGTTATCCAAAGCCAGGTTCCACTTCTCTTGTGCATATGATAGGGGAGTGCAAGCGCTCCGCAATTGCTTGTATTTATCACACACGCCACATCGAGAGGAACTATCTCCACGAGCCTTTGGAGCATATTCTGGGAAAGAGGCACGTCGAATGTTGCTCAAGCCACTTGAAGAAATTGGCTGCAAATCGAATGCTGCATTTGCCTCATTGATGTCTTTCAACTGGTCACTCCAACGAAAAGCAGACGGCAAAACCATTGCAGGGACCTTTTCGCCTGATTCGAGCGTTCTCAATATGTCAGGCATTTTGTCAGCATCAGAAACTATTAGCGTTCGAAGTGTGGCAGTAGCTTGGATTGTGTGTAGCCGCGGTTTTTTCAACCCCACATTCCCATGCACCTCAGCTTGTTTCCCGCATTTGGCCATATCTCTGTACCTATAGAAGGTAGCTTTTGATATCCCGTGAATGGTCCACCAGGCAGTGGGACAAACTTCCCTACCTTTCAAGGTTATCCACTCCTTGCCAGCGAGATCCTTGTGGATCTGCCTATGCACCTCAAGAAGACACTTCTTCCGAGCATATACTCCATCGTTCACATGTAGTTGAGTGCGAATGACTTGAATCTGCCCGCGCGGAAAGCGCTGCAAGCAATTCCTCTCACAACATGTTTGAGTGCAGACTGCAGTGATTGCTTCAGGAGCAAGGAGAGCCTCCTTCTTGGGGGGGACGTCAGTCTCCGCTCTTCCACGGAAGGTATCGTATGAACGTACGCCTTTGCGACCTCTACAATTAAGAGCTTTCATGGCTACGTTGTACCCATGCGTCTGGTCATGGTCATAGAGACTAACGCCATCTAGGAAGACTTGTTTTATGTCCCAGGAGTGAATTGACCACATCCATGCGGATGGAACTTCTTCCTCGCATAATGACTCCGCAATTTGGACGGCAACTCGATCATTACCAAGAGGCTTGTCGTCATTGTTAACCACGACAGTCGGATCAACATTCTGGCACAATGCTTTGGCGACGTCCAAACCCTCACTGTTGCGTAGAGTGACTGCCTTGAAATACCATTTTGAGCGAGGAATAAAATCGCAAATAGCGACGTCTGGTGGCAATATAGGTACATGCTTAGCAAACTTGGCAGGATCATGTGCATCCATTCTGCAAGAAAGACGACCCCAGTCAGTACAGGCGTTTGAAAAACAGTGGTGCGGAAATGTAACTGATACATATTTTTTCGAATTCCACACGACGTGATTGTCATATCACTGACGACATTCAAACAACTATCATCGAGTCACCGATACTGGATAACTATATAGTGGATAAACGATTGACAAGCTCGCCTTCAGATATGCTCATCGAATAATTATAACATGATCATAGGTAGGCCACCCACAACATGGAAGGTTATCGTCGACCCGACGATAGCTATGTGTGATTCATAAATTCTCCTATGCGCCAATAATGATTGTCAACCAGAAAATATCTCTCAGGATGACGACTATATCAATTTACAATAGAAGATATTGTCTGGTCTATAATAAATTTAAAAATATTGAAAAACAAAAGTTATGCACAAGGTTATCGTCAACCCGACGATAAGTATGTTTGTGCAATCGATGAATTTCAATGATCGTATGTAATTACCGTCAGAGGCTGAAGATAAATCAAAGGCAGTGGACAATTTTGTGATAATGAACAAGTTATCGTGGGGTCAACGATAACTTTGAATTATTAGCTATCATGCTTACAGCCACAGTTATCGTCGACCCGACGATAACTCGGAGGCAGAAGATATTTTTATGATACGGAACAAGTTATCGTGGGGTCGACGATAACTTTGAATTATATTGATATCGTGCTTACGAGTTTAGTTATCGTCGACCCGACGATAACTCAGAGGCAGAGGACAATATCAAAATACTTAACAATGTTATCGTGGGGTCGACGATAACTTTGAATTTCTAGCTATCATGCTTACATGCACAGTTATCGTCGACCCGACGATAATTCGGAGGGAGAAGTTAATTTTATGATACTGAATAAGTTATCATGGGGTCGACGATAGCTTTGAATTTGTTTGATGTCATGCTTTCAAGCACATTTATCGTTGAGCCGACGATAACATGTTTCGCATTTATTAATTAAGTTCATATTCTAAGTTATCGTTCGACCGACTATAATATTGACCAATGTATTTAATGTGAGAGTTTTCTTAATGTTATCGTGGGGTCAACGATAACTCCCTGATCTCAATCAACAGGAGATTTAGCTCATTATTATCGACCACACGACGATATTTTGAGGTTTCGTCATAGCCTACGTCAGCTCTCAGTTATTGTCGACCCGACGATATCCTGGATTGAAGTTTATTATTTACTTCGGCATGTCCGTTATCGTCGACCCGACGATATCCTAGAGAAGATCATCATATTCACTGAAACGTGCCCTTTATCGTCGGGTCGACGATAGGCTTGAGTAAATATGTAGAATATGTTCCGCCATTTCCGGCATAAATATCGGAAGTCAGATAGTTGGTTCTGTGTTTGTGCGCAAACGGATACTCTGACTGAGTAGAACAACAATTGACTTCGATAACTCGCTGAGTTGTATCTGCAATTTCGAACATCAAACGATTTGAATGTGATAACTGCAAGAACGGCACTAGCAACTGTAGAGAGGAGTACCCGAAGGACTCCAAATCTTACTAGGAATATCAATGAACTAATCTGCTCCTTGCGAAGAAACCAGTGCTGTGTAGAAGTAGGACCAAAAACCTTGGCGGAAAATAAAGCAAGCTTACACCGTGCGGGTCTGCGACAAGTAGTAGAGAAACAAGAAGGAACAAGCAACGCGGATGTGCACGAAGAGCAGAATGTCGACGTCAAGACCAAGCACATCCTTCACCAACGATTGGGCGGCAAAAGAAATTGGGCGGGAATTTCAAATTCTTTAGTATCTTTGGCGCCTATGAACATTGGATGCTCACATCCCTTGCCAGCGCTGAATGTCGATTTCTATGTGTCTTTTTGACAGATTCTTCGTCGGAAGATGCCGATGTAATAATGCAGACCGAAAAGTTCTCGTCCGGATTTAGTTAAATTTGACAACGGTATAATTCTCAGCTTTTCGTCGCGGAAATTATGCTTGTGCATGACTTCTGCATGGAATTCTGTTTATTACCTTCACTATTAAAAGCCTAAATTTCACAAATTCGTTGTCCTTCTCGGCGTCCATTCGTTAGAGTCTAGGGCAGAGGGCTTGAAGATAGGTATTAGGGGTCAGAATAGGGTTGAACCCCTAAAGGACCACAATTTTTATGTTTTTGAGCATCATTTTCACCTCTTTCTATTCATTTTCTTGTGAATATTTTTTTCCCTCTTGATAGAAAATACCAAATCAAACATTTAAATAAAATTTAAGAGTTTTTTTGACGAATAAAAAAAAAAATTCCCATGTCTTCAAAGACCGTCAAAAAATATCCAAAAAGACTGCAATTTCATCTTTTCACTTCAAATGCTATAATCTTGCAATCTGTACGGTCAAATTCTATGAAAATTTTACCATGCACTCTTATGGTAATCTATAACAAGATCCTACGGTTAAAGTTGATAAATATAAAAAAATTGAAGTTTTTTTTGAGCCCTGCCGGCACTGCCCATTCTCCCCAAAAAAACCCCTTTTGCTCCATAACTTCTACTTAAAAAGTTGGAATTAAAAAATAAAATAGATCTCCATTTCTGTATTGATACACCAAATTCACATAATTTATTTCATAATATAAAAATAAAAATTGACACGGTGGGAACCAAAATGATATATCGTTCTAAGCCAATGTTACATTGACGATTCTAAAGCCGGCCAACTGATGAGGCTCACATTGTCCTGAAACTCCTCAAGCCACACACAAAATACCTAATTAAAATCATTTGGACGTCGGATTACCAATATCAACAATTCTAATGATTCTTCGCTCATAGGTCTCAGCTTCGCATGGCAGATTCGGTAGAACTACTTGATCAGGTGCAATCTCTGGTACAATCTGAGAGTCTTCATCTGCAATATTCACGTGTTCCACAGGCACAGCTACAGGTTCGGTGTTAATATTACCCGTTTTGAAGTTCGTCCTACACGCTACCCCGAACCAGCATTTCGGAAGGCAGCTAAAAAGCCACGCTTCTTTGGATTTTCGCCGCTCATGATGAAAACCAGAAAATCGTTGACAAATGTTGTTAGATTTCCGGACTCCCTGCTTAGACTGATAGTAATACACACACTCTCTACAAATTAAGTGTATTATAAAACGAGGTTTTTTTAAAACTTTGTTGAGCGTATGTAAACATCCTTATTAGAAGACATCCACATAGTTAAATGTAAATGCCTGAATATTTTTAAATGCCTAGATATTCTTCAAATGAATTTACAAGAAAAAACTTTGAAAATTCACTAAAATTATAGTTTTAATACTCTCATCTTCTAATTCCTTAGGATTGGTTGAAATCATTATGCTTTAATACCTTATGTGAGGGTCAAATTCGGACAGTACTGTCTCGAAATATAATTTCCACATCATATTTTGAGAGGTCCACGTCACCATAAACCTACTACAAGATGACATGTGGCACTTTTGGACAAAAAGTAATTAGTTAATGTCGAAACTGACCACGACGTAGGGTAGTGGTGAAATTGTTCACATAAGTTTTATTATGGTTCAATTATTTTGATAGAGGTGACTTGAGATCTCTTTGTAAGCAATAAAAGGATAATTTTATAGCTTGAAGTATTGCACATTATGCAAAAGAGGATTCAATGTTGTACATTATGCACCTTTGACAAATCATTCCATAATTCATAAGATAGTTCAAATAAAAAGTAAATATTTGTAAGGTGTGTGTTTTGACGGTGCTTTGAGGTTTGCCTCAAAACAACGTCAAAGTAGTCTTAGTAGTTTTAACCCCTAAATGTTCTCACCCTCTTCACATTTGGCAGTTTTCCAAAGATGCATTATAAAATGCAATTAAGAAGGATATTTTCAACTTGATGACTGAATAAAAGTTGTACATTATGAATTTTTTATTCTATCCATACAGTTAGATCTATGATTTCTATCGCCAATATTTTTGTATAAAATATGAAACTTGATATTGAAAATTCTTTTGTAATTTGATTACGAATAGGATATTGACAGTTTGTAGAATCAAGACACTGACGGTGCAAAACATACCCCTTTGAAGAATGTTTCTGCTCATTCTAATATCTAACTTTCATAATGATCATATCTAGTATGTCAAGTATACTCCAATGTATCTACTATCTGGTCCGTTGCTGTACTTAAAAGAACTCAACTCATAAATGTCATAGAATTTGCATCCAAAAGCATGAAAAAAATAAGTGAACAATTTGTAAATACATTTTTGATGTCAAATCCATTTTTGCATGCAAGTGGTTTGGGTATTTTTACGTAAAAATATTTATATCAATTATTGAAAGTTCACCGGTAAATTGCTGTACTTTAACGAACCGAACGCATAATTGTCTTAGAATTTGCATCCGAAAGCATGAAAAAATAAGTGAACAACTTGTAAATATATTTACAATGTCAAATGCATTTTTGCATGCAAGTCATGCAAGTGTCTTAAGTGCTTTTTACGTGAAATGAATATTATTATACACCGGTTGCTGTACTTTAAGGTTCCCAACTTGTGAATCTCATAAAATTAGCCACCATTCATAATATTAAAAATAATTGAACAAGTTGTAAATATTTTTAGAATGTGAATTGCATCAATTAGGTCAAGTTATGCAAGTATTTTGAGCATTCTTTATGTAAAATGAATTTTAATATTTACCAGTTGCTTCACTTTAAAAATCTCAATCATGAAAAATAAATGTGATTGAAGTTCAAAATGATATGGTGCGTGTCTATGAAACGTTCAGTTGCATGCAAGAGATATCCATGGATGAAGTGTTAGTATATTTGTAGTATGTTAACTTTATGAAAATTCACTGATTGCTGTAGTTTAAAGAACCTGACTCATGACTATCATCGAAATAAATACCATCTAATTGCATGATAAAAAGAAATGAAGAACTTGTAAACATATATCAAATGTCAAATGCATCATTCTTTGCATTCAACGTCATGGAAGAGTTTTGAGTATTTTTTACGTGAAACAAATATTAATATTCTACGGTTGTTGTACTTTAAAGACCGTTCCCAAGTCGTGAATGTCATTGATATTAAGAACGTAGGGCGCTTTTGATTTTGTATGTTAGTCGTCCAGTTTCTACAACGTTTAGGGATTAAATATTCAATTTGTTTTAACTTATATGTCTTAATAAATAATCAGACAATAATATTAGAAAGTTTGTTAATTTTACTGATTATAAAATATAATATTTTGTAGTATAATCAATCACACACACTAAAATATATTATAATATTTTTGTAGTATAATTTTACTAGAAAATATAATATTTGTGTAGTATAGACAATCATACACTAAATTTGTAGTCATCGATAGTAGTTTCTAAAATTCTTATACCACAGATTGTACATTCTAAATATTCAAAGTATTGCTCAGCCTATACATTTTATTCTAAGTCGACCAAATTTGAAATGAAAATCTTCACCTTAATTTGTTAATCAGATTTATTATGTATGCAAAAATAATTTATATATTTTAATGTAAATATCGTCCAAAAATGATTAGACGTTAAGCTTGTTTGATGGATGACCAAACATCCTCTAATACGCAAGAGTGCAACCATTCATATTAATAATAGAAATTGCTGTAAGATAAAGGCGAGACCTTGCAAGGTAGTTTGAACTCCAAATGCATCAAATTTCTTGAATGTATGCCAGATCACAGATTTCTTAACCCTTAACCCCTAATCGTACCAGGGTGTCCCTGGAATTGACAATTTGAGAAAATCATCATAAATTACTATTCATAGGAATATTTTGGAATTGATATACAAATGAGAGAATTTTAGATTCCATCCGTACGGTTCGATTCACTAATAATATCACCAATATTTAATTATCAATATTGAAAGTTGAAATTAAAAATTCCTTCTAAATTCGACTACAAATAATATTTTAATATTTTTTGAGTACAATTTGTTGGAATGAGTTTGAAATGAGATACTCTTATTAGACATAGAGATTCTTTGAAATATTTGTGTTTTTTAAATGTATTACCTCATTTTTCCAAGGCCAATTTTGAACTACCGACAGTCAATGCAATTTTGGCTTGGTCAACGACTTGGCATACTTCTACATTTGTAATTATTATTAGAAAAATATTTACTCAAGTATGACTAAATCTAACGATTAGATAGGACAACAACTTGGTGAAGTATCTTTAAACAATCGGATGACTTTCATCCAAGCATTGTTGAGAATGTAAGGTGGATTTGTCTCTATTAGTTGTCCAGAAACTAAATGTTGGTAAGTTTAGGGGTTAACCCCTAAACTTACCAAGGTGTCCCTAAAATTAGCGAGTTCTGAAGAATCATCATAAAGTCATAAGTAGAAGAATATTTTGGCATTGATGCTTGGATGAAAGTTCTACAATTGAATTTTAGATTCCATCAATACGGTTCAATTCACCAATACTACTACCAATATTTATTTATAAAATTTAAAAGGTAAAATAAAAAATTCCTTCTACATTAGATTGCAAACAAAATATTAATTATGTTTTGAGGAAAATTTGTTGGAATGAATTTAAAATGGAATTCTCATAAACATGGTGATTTAAAAAAAAAATTGAGTTTCTTAAATCTATAACCTCAATTTTGCAACGTTACTTTTGATCTACAGTCAATTTGAGTCTAACTGGGTCAACGACTTGACATACTTCAAGATCTGTAATTTAGAAAAATATGTACTCAAGTTTAACTACATCCAACTGTTAGATAGAACAAGAATTTGGTGCAACATCTCTAAAAATTTGGATGACTTTCATCCAAGCATTGCTGAGAACGTAGTGTGAATTTGAATCTCTTAGTTGTCCAGTTTCTGGATGCTTTGACGTTTAGAGCTTTAACGTCTAGATTCAACACTTATATCCGAAATGCATTATAAAATGTTAGATGAATAACAAAAGTGAAGTTGATGTGCAAATCAAAGTTCTAAATGTTAGTGTAAAGAGCACATCTCCACGGTTGGATGTATCCTATTGTTTATTTATATTTTTCAATTAAATAACAAAGGTAATCTTTTGAAATTCAATTAAAAATCCCACATTAACAATATGAAGTAAAAAACTGTTCACTTGGTTTTAGAATAACATGCACTTCAAGAAATTATGATTTGCATTATTTGATTGTACTTATTTGGGAAAATTATGTTTGAGATCTCACTTTTTGAACTAAATGAAAATGAAAGTTAACCCCTTTTTGCATGATGTACGGATTTGAAGTCCGTTTTATCATCCATTATGCACTATCTGCAGTGTGGATTTTTTATTGAAACTTTGAAAGGAAGTTAGCTCCGTGCATGTGTGATCCGATAAGAAAGGGGATGATTTGTGAATTTTGTATGCCTCATTTCATGTTGTAGTGTCCTACCCAAAATTGCAAAGATTTTAGTCTAAAAGTGCTCTTGAAAAAGTCAACTACTGAAATTAAGCAACCAAAAAATCTCCAAAAATCACTACACTTAGAATATCACATTTCAACCCATCCCAAGAAATTTCATTATAAGATTGTCAATATCTTATTCGTAATCATATTACAAAAGAGTATTAAATTTGTAGTTTGAAATTGAATACACAAATATTGGTCATAGCAATTGCAAATCTAACCGTATGGATAGAATCTAAAATGCATATTGTACAACTTTTATTCATTCATCAACTTGAAAGTATCCCTCTTAGTGTCATTTTATAATGCATATTTGAAAAACTGCCAATACTGAAAAGGGTGAGAACGTTTAGGGGTTAACTTGACATAAATCAATTCTGTTTTAGGGAGTAAAATCAAAATATCTTCTTTTGAATATCCAAACTACACAAATGGTAATGAACTAGAAGAAGAACCTAGAAAAATTTGGATGGATGGAAACTGTTAGTTGTCAAGAGAACAATTGCAACGGAAAATTGTATTGAACGAAAATTTTCTCATGGATGGAAACTGTTACCGAGCCGAGGAGCCGATTTAGGTTCGGGGGGAGCCGAGCCGTAGGCGTAGGCTCGGCCTAGCTCTGGAAGGTTATCTCCCTCGCCTTGTAATCTCCCTCCGCGACTCTAGGGTTTCCTATCGCCTTGTGTTTGTCACCCTGCTCCCCCGCGCATGCTCGTTGTGATTCTCTCCCTACTCCCCGGCGTCGTTGTGATTCTCTCCCTGCTCCCCGACGTCGTTGTGATTCACTCCCTGCTCCCGTTGCATGCTCCTTTGATTCTTTACTCGCTCCCCATCGCATACTGCCTTGTGTTTCTCTCCGTCTCTCTCAGGCTCGTGTTATTGTTTTTGTTGCTCGTTTCCTTTTGCAATTTTTGGCTTTAGGGTTGCAGCACAAGCTCCGATCTTTTTTTCATCCAAAGTGGTCGTGGAGGGTAGACTGCCTGCTTTTGACTTCAGGTAATTCGAAACCTCCTTGTTGTACTTACTTGAACTGCTTGCTTGTTCTGCTTGATTGTTTTTCTTGTTTGCTAGGGTGAGATCTTGGTTTAGGGTTTAGGGTACAACCAAATTAAACATGAATGCTTGTTATAGTAACTTCTCCTACTTATTGCTAGGGTTTTTACTTGTTATAGCTACAGTTATAGCATATATCAGTTGTATGAGTATCAATCAAGCACAATGAAGTTATTTGTCTAACTCTTGTTCAGAATTTGAGTTCTTGTTAGTCGTACAATTTGGCTAGCTAGAGTTTTGCTTCCTTGCTACACTTCTTCTCGAATGTATTGCCTCTTGTAGTATTTTCAAGCTTGGGGTATGTGATTGCAGTTTAGGGTTTAGAAAGCTGATAGGCTTGTGATAATTTTTGCCTTCATATTTGGTAGTAAGCCAACTCTTTATTCGTTAAATTGAGATATAAAAGTGTTGGCTGACCTAGTTTTGGAGTCTAGGGTTTAAGGTCATAATTTTTGTCGTAGCACGTGATACCGGATATTCCCCTAGAACGCACTTTTTCGTGTCAAGAACTCTCGTAGAGGTGATTTCCGGGTTATCGTTCCGCGGAGATTCTGTGAAGTGGGAAGTTTTCGGAGATGGTCCCGGACTGGTGATCTCTTTCTCTCTCGTCACCAGCTGAAATTCCTCTTTCCTACTGAACCGGGTCTTCCCCTACTGACTGACCCGGTTGCAACTAGATCCGGTATCCTTCCGGGGAGGACTCTTCACTATCCCTCCTCTCCCCGGTCTACCTTGGTGACCTGATCCGGTTTCGTTTAACCTCTGTTTCCCCTTAGAGGGTTCTCCATTCACATTAGTGGTGCTGGATTTAAAGACACACCCTTCCTGCTGATTCAAGTGATGGGAACTTCACTACCTTCCGGTTATTCTCACAAAACTCCTAATCCCGGGTACTTACCGTGTTGCCCTTCAACTGCTAGTTTTACACAACCGGCAGCCGTGTCACGCAAGTGCAATCCGGTTTCCCCTTTCTCTCAATTACTACAACGACTTACTAACCGGGACAGCCACTATCCGGGGAGTCCGAAACTAAGCCTTTAGGAATTCTAGCGCCCTGTCTTACTCCCGTGAACCCCGTATTTCCCCTCACCTGGACCTTCCGAGTGGTGGCACCTCAACCGGACTACCCGTCCAGGAGTTCTGTGCAGCCCGGAGTACCCCCCTCCTGACTGCCCAGCCACTAACCCGGATTACCTAGCGTACGGAACTTAGAAACCACTCTTTCAAACAGTCCTCAAACCACCCAAGAACCACATTCAAATTTCCCACCCAAATCACTCAAGAACCCGGACTGCCTACCCGGTTACCAAGGGACTCTTGACCACTGTACCACTCCACAAACAACACCACAGCACATACACAATTTCCAGATAATGCCCTACAGCAGTTTGCTTTCAAGGAAATAGTAATACAAGAAGACCCCAAGAATGCCAAGCATTCCTGGGAAAATAGTGGCCCTCAACCACCAGACCGGATTTCCCGCCCAGATCCTACAATCCCGGGATCCGGAAATCAAGGGAAATCACATCAAAAGATCCCAATCCTACCTACTGGCAAAAAGCGCCTTACCTACCACACAAAAAGAGTCCTATACACACGTGGGCTAGCCTACCTAGCCTAAAGCCTACTCCCTAGCCTGATCCGGTTCTCACTGCAACCCGGATCCTACTGATCTTCTTGCCCCTCCGGGCTACTGGCCCGGTCGCCCTCGGAATCCCCCTCCTCTTCCTGGTTGGACTGCGGGGGAGCATCCTCCTGTCGTACCCAAACGGACTGTTGGGGAACTTGTACGTCAAGCGCCAATGTATCGAGTTCCACGCCGTCCAGTGCCCCCGGATTTCGCTGTCCCGGAATTCCTCCGGTACCGGTTTTCCACCTAGCTCCTGCAACATAGCATTACTGTGGAGATCCCAGGGCAGGTACAGCAATTCCTCACAACCCATCTTGTGCAAATCCTTCCGCAGCTGCTCCCTATGTTCCGCACTGGCCGGAGCAACCGGGCGCACCAATTTATCCGGAACCGGCAGCCCGAGCCTCCAATCGTCCTTCCGTCCCATCGCTGCTGGCTCCAAAACTTCTGTCCCTCGACTGCGCGCGCTCCGCCTAATCTCCCGGGATACTTGCTCACCACCCGGTCGCTCTCCCTGATCTCTCACAGCATCCGGAAGCACAAAAATCTGGCGCACGGGTGGACTGGAAACACTATGCGAAAATGAACAGTGAACCGCCCTAATTAAAGCCGCCCATTTCAAGGCGCGAAACGCGGCCGGGTCCATCCCTGACCCGTCCATCTCCTACCCGGTTTCCAGTCCGGGTCTCGTGCCCAATCCGGACACCAGCCGTCAAAACCGGACCCTAGCAATAACTCTACAGCGCGCGCGAGCGCCTCTTCTACATAAATAACTTAATGTGCCATTATGGTCACTACCACACTCTTTTATGGGGATCCGGGCTACTCCTTGCCACTCTAAAACCCTAACTCTCTACTTCTAGGTCGAACGAGGTTTGACAATTTTGATTCACACATTCATGAATGTTGTGGGTTCTGATTGTGGCTGCTTGTTTGCACGAGTTAGATCTATTTTATAGGGTTTCAACAACTACCAAATTGAACATGAAAGGAGATTCAATGCCAAGGTTATAATGCATTCTTCGTTTGCTTTGTTCAGTGTGGTTCTCTTGGAGTCTAGGGTTACAAGTTAATATTTTGATAAACTGGAATTGATGAATGCAGCTGTGGGATTGATTTCTTGCATTTCTGCAATCCTGAAGAGGAACTACAGTAATCCCAGCTTCAACTACAAGGTAACCATTTCAATCCATTTGGTTTAAAATTTTAGGGTTTATGTATTCCAATTTAAGACTTAGCACAATTAAGCATTTATTCCTCCTTAAACAATCATTTTCATAGTTTGGGTGTAGCAGTGCATGTATCGTCGACTCGAGGATACAGCAGTGGAAGCTCGAAATTGAAGTTTACTCCAAAAATCTTACACTCCTGAATAACAGACGCCACAATAGACGTATAAATACTAGTGCACCTTATCGTCGGGTCGACGATATCCTATATTAAATGTAAATATCACACAAAACAGAAGAATCAGCTAACTTAGTTGGAAAGTGACCCTTATCGTCGGGTCGACGATACCACCAATGCACTGTGCCATATCGTCGACCCGACGATACACCGAATATCAAATGAAGAACAAAAAACATCAACAACCCGAATACTTAAATACCAAATTAATAAAAGCAACGGATAAGCGCATATCATCAATTCGCTGAGAAACAGGTAACTCATGCAGTAAAACCTGGTGAATAAATTCCCTTCAATAATCACACAGTTATGAAATAACAGTTAACATACATGTCAAGTGACCCTTATCGTCGGGTCGACGATAACCCCATGTACTGTGCATTACGGACGTCCCAAAGAATCAACAAACGAACCGATCACTTCAATACCAATTTCAATTAAAGCACGTCCAACACATATTATCGACTTGATTAAAAGTAGACGAGTCCTTTAACAAAAACGCAAACAAGGCACGGCGCGTGGATTATTGAATCGTCGGGTCGACGATACCATGACCCTGTTCAAGGAACACTACTTATCGTCGGGCCGACGATTCCTGGTTTACACTTCCGGAGAAGGAAATAGACGCTCGTCGCAACCTAATAATAAAGACAAACCATAGAACCCCGAGAGAAGAAAGCAACAAATTCATATAACTGCTGATATCGTCGGGTCGACGATAACGCCTGAAGCGCAATACATATAAGCAGTAGTCAAGAGATAAGATAAATGCCAATAAACAAAAAGTTAAAAGATAGTCAAATGTATGACCTCTATAAAATGTCATGTGATGAAGCATACAACCGCCTCTAGAGTAGTACCTGATCGGAAGGACGTGACCACATCCGTAAAACCATTGCCCTACGACTCAGACAGAGCTGTCGTCGAGTCGACGATAACTAAGATAACTTAACATTCTCAACATGAAAACATTGATGACCTCTAACGCTTGATCCTTGAACCGTGCCACAGATTGTAAAGGATGGAAGACGAAGACACTTACGATTACTCCGCCACCGCACTTCATCTGACCCCGTTCGAGTATCCCGTCACGGATGAGCCGTTCATCACAGAAATGCCAGAGAACTACGGGAAACTCTGGGAGTTCAAAGATCACATCCACACCTGGAGTTTTGGTGTGAACTGATTCAAGAACTACGTGTTCCTCCGCTACAGAGCTGCAGGGAGGACGAACTACCTACAGTGGAATATACACGAGAAAGTCTCCATCATCGAGAGTCAAAGGGATGACTACGTCGTCATCGTTCTGCGCGCTGTCGATGACGACGGAAAGGTCTTGGATCATTGTCACTCAGTTGTCATCGATGTCAATAAGAGCCACGGGAAGTTTGATCTCGACAACCTCATCGCATTCCTGGAGGGGTCTGATATGGCCAGTCTCAACGATGACTTTGAGAAACTTGGCTACGTTCCATGGCTAAACGGAACTGCGAAGTCTAACGCCGATAGACTCATGCAAATCTACCAAACACTCGATCACTACGCGATGGAACACGTAGATAGGAGACCCGCTCTAGGGAAAGGCGCAACTCGATCCCAAAAAAATACATCAACTCCTCGGGTTGAGAAGAAGAACACAGGTGGAGGATCGGGAGGCAGAAAAGCGAAGCCCAGTGAGCCGAGGACATCGAGCAAGAAGAGAAACGCCACCGAAGCAGAGGGTAAGGGTCCAGCCGTAAGTGAAAACGGAGCCTGACAGGTGTCTCTGGTGCTATAGCTGCTGGTGGAAGTTCTGGATCGGCACTGACTACAGTCTCCACCCCAGCAGAATCACTAGAGAAGATTCCCGAGTTTGAGAAAATTGCGAAGATACAGCAAGCGTTCTGGGCAGAGCATGAATCGTTATTTCTGCACGACATGGCAGTAAAAACGGTTCACATCGATCAGTGTATTCTGGCAAAGGACGAATACGTCATTCGAACTCTGCAGAGGGACATTCTCGAAGACGTGAAGGCGAGTCTCATCCGGATTATCAACGTGAAGCAAAGACAGAACGTCTGCTTGACGCCCGTTGATGCAAATAACAAGTTGTTGCAAAAGAGACCCGAGACCTGGGAAGAGATCATGGGAGGAAAATTCATGATCATCAACGGGCAGCATAGCATTTTTGCATCCAAGGAGCTACAAAATGGAGGATGCGGTGCGACACGTTGAGATGAACTTCGAACATGGGGCGCGTACATTGTGTGGACCCGGAACGCAAATCAACTGAGGAACATCTCAAAGTACTACAACTGCACCAACCATCTGGACCATGCCCAGCCGACGTGGGGAAACCATATAATCAGCTGTAGAAACATCTGGACCACATACAAGCGTCCCACAAGCGACAAGGATGAAGCAACAGCGAGAAAGAATAACGCCTTCTTCAGTTTGGTCCGCTACAAGGTAACCTCTTTTCCCTTCCCATTATCGTTGGGTCGACGATACATCCCCCCTGCTCCTAATGATACCAACGGATTCTAATATTACCTGTTCATATTGTGCAGGCCTTTACGGAAGCTGTGGTGCAGAGATTTTAGAGTATAAATCCAGACAAGGACGGAGCATCCGTGAAGAGCGTGATGGACCTTAAAAACGAAATCCAAATAATCACCCTTCCGGACAATCTGTGGGCGCATTGGCAAAAATTTCTTATTATGCATGCCGAGGGCGACTTGATAGATCCAGTAACCTTAGAGCCCTACAACCACGGGAAGAAATGGAAGCCGAGATCTTCTTCTCTGAAGAAAGAGTTCTTCAAACGATTTGGGTGGTTCACGGATAAGGATTTCGGTGTGGTCGCCCAGCATCTCAATGGAGATACTCCTCGACGACATGCATCATATCCAAAAGTCTCGGTCTCCAAGACTAAGATTCTCGTGGCCGACAACATGTCAGCCAGGGATTGGGTTGAGCGGCGGAAGCGCAAGAAAATTGTGCTCCAGGATATCATGTCCATAAAGCCCACCCTGAAGTTCCTCGACAATGGCGGCGACGTCATTCCTGAGAAGTGGAGGCCGTGGAAGAGGAGGCACCAGTGGACGTCCGCAACGTGGGATTTCCTGCTCTCGCATTCGAGTAAGGATTACTTCTAGAAGCGGCTCCGCAACGAAGGATGGCATAAGCGTCCGAGGGACCTGGCGCAGGTGTTTCCAGAGGTGCTTCACCTGTACACGAGGTTCATGACGCTCAAGTAGCGTCTTCCGAAGCCTGCCGGAGGAGTACAAATGAGAGGAGTGGACTTGAGTGTCAAAGCTCTGGTCACAAGCTCCCATTACTCCTACACTTCTCGTCCAGTAAATCTGGCGGTGCTCGATGCCCGCGTCATTCCCAGATTGGCGCCGACCGATAGACAAAGCGCGATCGACCCCTTTTTGGACTTCCTCTCTGATCACCTGGAGCCTGATATTGAAGAGCCAAACATTTGGCTTATAATCCTGTCCGGGAAAGAGGACATCAAAGCTGCAAGGACCTTTGCAGATGACGAGCTCGATGAATACGAAGCAGAAGTCTCCACGTACGTCCCTAGCAGAGGAGAGATGCTCAACAATGTGACCAGCAGAAATACTGCCCCGGACGTCACACTTCTCTTTCTTTTCAAGAAAGGGAACGAATTCGCCGCAGCTGCGCGAAAGCTGGTGAGGAAGAAATACACTACACCAATTCTATGCCAGTACTACGCGGACGCCTCAAAGAACACGGAGGCGAAATGGAGAATTCACACTACTGAACTCCGCATGGAGTTCTACTTCGAGCTCTTGCACGCGTGCGCTGTTCCCAATGAGAACGTTCTCGGGATTTATGCGGGGGCGAAATTCCTGTTGGCATCGAAGGTACACACCTTCACTGATATCGTCGGGTCGACGATATAAGTTGTCCTTGTGAATACCAATCGAGATAGCCAACTTCTCCGTCTTATCATCGGGTCGACGATAATGGTCCTACCCAGAGAAAGGAGTCAGATCAGTCCTTTATACATTGCTGTGTGGTCGGAATTTGTAGTTCTCGGTGAGAATGTAGTCACGCTCAGCCTTATCGTCAAGTCGACGATAAGACTCCATTGGTTGTTGTAGAATGGCTCAGTACGTTGAATACTAACTCCATATGTTTTCTGTGTAGATGTTCGGAGCATATTACTACGGCTTCGTGGATAAGGCGGACGTGAAGGCAGATATGAAAATCGCGAGACTTGCGAGCAATTTGGATCGGAACAACTTCATGTTCTCGAATTCTCTGTATGCCCTTGAGTACGAGATCCCAGCCAGCCGCAGTCCCGTGGTCGTACACTCCGACTCTCCTCCGTCCCCACCGATGACATTAGTGTCTCCAGCAGACCCCGCTCTCGTGGTAGACCGGCGGACAGAATCTCTGGGTGCACATGTGTCCACCGATCCAAGCGTTGAGGGAATCGACCAATTCGGGACGAACACCTTCCAGATCCGTGAGTGGCTCAAGACCGATCATGTCGAAGCCAACCCTCAGCGGGCGATGGAGGATCACGACGACGTAATCGAGTTGGACGATCGCTAGGAGGGGATGACTGAGGAGCATCCCGCCGAGGCTCAACGTGAGGAGCCATCTCAACGGGCTGATGAGGACACTGAGACGGACAATAAGTTCGACAATCGAGATGTCGAGCCATAATTACAGATACCGGAAGATCAAGACACGGAGAATCCGAAGCTCCATCCATCCCCTGAAGCTCCAGAGGATGTTGAGCTCAAACATGAGCTCTAGCTGGTTATGGAGGAGGTCGTGGAGCAGGCTGTCGAAGAGCTCCTCAACGAATCTGTGGAGCAGCAGGCGGAGGAGCCAACGAATCCAGCGGATGGCGACCAGCAGGTCATGGAGCAGGCTGTGGAGCAGGTCCTGCCGAAAACTGGAGAACAGCAGGCGGAAGTGCAAACGAATCCGACGGCTGCCGACGACGACGATTTGGTCATAACCAAAGAGGTTACAAAGCCTCAACCCAATCCGGCGGACGTGATCACCTTCGACAATGATGGCGAAGACGATCGTCGTCGCGAGAGCGATAACGATGACATGGAGCCAGGCAAAGACAAGAAACTCACCACCGATGAGAAAACGGGGTTGAAGGTCAAGGTGGACAAGGACTGGTTCACTATCCACCAGGAAATGCTGGCTAGAAGGGAGGCGAGGGCAAAAGAGAAGGAGGACAGAGCCAGGGAACTAAAAGAGGCAAGGGAAGCGACTGCTGCTGCTAATGCTGCTGCCGCAGCTGCCAATGAGAGAGCGGCCGCTATTCAGGCGCAGTCATCCGAGCAGATGAACGTGCTGCAAAGTCAACTGCAATTTCTAGCGGCAAGAATAAACGTCCCGCTGGATTCTATTCCGGTTATTGCTGCGTCGCCCTGTATCGCCACACCCCAACCTCCTCTGCCCTCCACTACCGCTCCCGTGTCTCCGGTCGTGGAGCATCAATCGGAGGACACTCCCGATCGTCGACTCGACGATAACGTTGATGCAATTCCCAGTGACGCCGTCCCTCCCCCTCCTCTGCCCGCCGCTAGCGCTCCCGTTGCTCCGGTTGTTGAGCATGAGCCGGTCGAGACTCCTGATCGTCGACTCGACGATACGGACGTTTCCGTCTCCTTGGCCCATCAGGATCGGGTCCCGTCCACTCCAACGTCCGAGATCGCTAAGATCCCCTCTCCCGAGGGATCGGCCTTCGAAGTCCGGGTTCCCCAGTCTACAGAGGAGGGGTCACCGCGGGAGCATGATCGTCGAGTCGACGATAATGCCAAGGAGGCCGCAGAACCGCTGACTTTTACTGGGGCTCCTGAGGCGTTGGTGTGCACTACATCTCGTGAGGACCCATCGGAGTTGCAGTTTCCTCCCCCCATGGAGGAGGAAAGGGTCGACTACGAGATGGTAGAAGAAGACCTCCTCGAATTCAACGACGCCGATCTTCCGCCCGCGCCAGAAGTGCCCCCGCAGGATTCAGCCGAACTGGATCAGGTACAGCCCTCTGACCCTTATGATTTTGATTGATTCCAAGTCGCCTGGAGTCATTCATGACTGTGTTCGGTGGGAACGGCTAGAAACTCCTTACTGGTAATCGTATCTCATCTGTATTCATGCTTCTTGACAGGATGTCAACACCGGTCCTTGATTACTTGGCGCGGACGGGGATCCCGTCTGTGACTGCCATCGTTGTGCTCTAGTGTACCATAGTATTCGGAGTAGTTTTGAGTCCACTGCAGACTTATGTAAATTATACGGATGTAATATTTTGACTTTGTAAATAAAGAGTGCGGAAGTTTCAAATATTTGAGCACTTGTCTAATTGTCTTTGCCTCTCAATGTGCCTGTTGCTCAGCTCCCAAACAATATTTGCGTGCACCGTCCGCTAGCAATGGAAGCAGTCTCTAATGGGAGACCGCAGTCGCTTAGGACAGCGGATTGCTCCTACACACTATCTGGCTCTCCCATTTCTGCATTCAAACAGGTAACTCCATCTCTTTGTTGTGATGTTTTGATCAGGTAGAATGTGAGGGTGGTAGAGAGATCGTGCCGAGGACCGTGCCTCCCGAACTACCCCCACCGCGTAGAAAGTGGCTGAACATTGTCTTCGACTTGAATGGCATTCTCTGTCACACGGCACTGAAGTCCTACGGAGAAAAATTCAGTCCGTATGGAGTGCAAGACAATGTTCTCAGCCACAGAATTCCCACCGTCATCGGTCCCAAGGCGGTCTTCGCTAGGCAGAACATAGGTGAATTCCTCCGCGAGGTTTCCTCCCTCGCGGACAGGGTGTTAGTTTGGACCTCCATGGCCAAGCGAAACGCGGAGCCCATCGCGGGGCACCTCTTCAGGGGTTGTAGGGGGCCTTACGATATCTTGAGTCAGGATCAGTGTACGAAGATAGAGCTCTCTCCGGGGAAGTTCTTTCATCTCGGTCTGCAGGTGCTGTATATGAAAGTCCTCTCCGAGACCTTGTTCACCAATCCTAGCGGCGGCACATCCTTTTCCCCGGACAATACTCTTCTCATTGACGACTCTCCGCCCAAGAGCATCTGCAATGAGAATGGCAATGCCATATTCCTCCGCACTTGGTCTCACCATGAACGGCAGGACGACGTCCTCATGGGGGAACTTCTGCCGTGGCTCCGCCGTCTAGACTCGAACTGCCAACCGGGTCTGCTGCAGAGATACGTCGAGGACAATCGAATTGGTCTAGACCCGTTGCGTGCCAATGACTACAATGTGGACAGGATCATTGACGGCATGAGAGAGTCCTCCAGGAACATGAGGTCTCGATACAGGCTTCCTGGGATAGGCGTAGTCATAGAGGGTGGACGCGTTAGGAAGTAGACCCCGCGGACATCGGCTATCCCATGACAATATTAACATTTTGTAGCTCCCTATTGTGTATGCTCTGTTCATTTGTAAATAATACAATACATGTGTGACCGCGTTTCCACTGAATATTGCGTGACTATTTGTAATACCGTCGACGGTCCATGCATGTTCCCCCTTCTCCATTGCATGCTGTTTTGCTCTTGTTCTTCGTCCGGTAACGTGGGCTTGTGGTATATCTACTTATTGCAGAAAGGATGCGTTCGCGTTGTTGGACCGCGGAATGGGCTTACCAAGAGTCTACTCTCCGGATCCGAGTCCGAAGGGGGGAGTTGCGACACGGCTCCATATTCAAGACCTTACCTGTTGCGGTCTGCTCAAACCGCTACGTCCTCGGCCATAGACTATTCCAAGGGTGACGTTGAGGACGTCGTGGTGAACAGCTCCCCGGATCATGGACCCGTCAGGACTCCGGCCCGCTCCCCGTCTCCGTTGAAGCGGGCATCGTCGAGTCGACGGTCTTGCTTCTCGCCTGAGCGGCGGACGGACTCCCCGACGAGTCGCAAACTGAACCTCCCCTTCGACAAGGCGCCGGGGCACCCTCGCCTCGAGGATGCGATTCCGACTCCGTGTGCTGTACCAGTTGTCGTCATCCATGGATTGAAGGCCACTGTGGCCTCGGAGAATCAAACAAGGAGCCTGAGGTTGAAGGCCGCTACTAGCGTTACGGTGCTTTCGCTCAGGGATGGGCAACCTCGTCCAGCACAATCTGCGGGAGCCAGGCGATCCCCTTCCGCAGAAGGTCTCCTCAAGCAACGTATCCCCATAGAACCCTCCCGTTCTCTGCTGCCCAAAGCCACTGCGACCCCACTTCCGCACACAAAGAACCTCCCTGCGACGATGACAAAGCCGCCCCTTCGAGGGTCTAGATCGCATTCCGCGTCTCAGGCCCCGGAATCCACTCGAAGGTCAAAACGAAAAGCCACCGTAGCTCAGAGCCTAAGCATATTCGATGCCTGGGCGGCTATTTCTAATCCCAACTACACTGAACGACAAAGGGTTATCTTGAGAGGACTGGCCAAGCTCAAAGCGGAAGAAGCTGCGAAAGTCGTTTCCGCAAAATCCGACAAGTAGTGTTAACGCTAGCCTTGCAATGAAGTCATGCTCGTGATGTCTTTAGCATAAGGGTGTTTTTACTATAAATAGATATCGTAAATAGTCGTACATATATTCTTTCGGGATCTCACTGCTTCCTGTTGAAGAGAATGCAGCCTAAATTCCACTGTTACTTGTACCTTCAGATTAAATTCGCTGCGGGGAATTCTACCACAGTATATAGTATTCAAACACACTGTTAAATAAAAGACTTCCCCTCTTTGGACCACGTACTCTTGTACTTCGTGTGCTATTTGCGATTCACTTTCTCACATCTTTTCATGTATGGATGCTACTGGAGTGCCATGTTTGACGTCCATTGAATTAAAGTCTACAGAATTTTCCATCGGTGTTTTATGTCCGAGCTCAATATATCGTTGGGTTCAACAACTATTTAGTCACTAGAATTTTGTTTCCATTTTTGGAAGTCTCAAAATGAGCATTTAGTCTCAATTTAACGAATAAGGCCTTCATAAAATAAACACATAATTCAGAATTGAAAATATTCCCGTATTTATACACCAATGACATTTAAACAGGTAAAGGGTTTGTATACAAATGTATTTAGACATATAACCTCTCGTATAGAAGGGGAATTTTAGAAGGGGATTCAGGAACATAATGTACAATACATCCCTCGAGACGATACACCATTGTCATCACTAAGAACAATGGATTGCCCTATCAGACATTTTTGCACAATTTCAAGGCCAAAAAACATCATATTAAGTGCACAACGTGAAAAGGAAAATAATGTCATCAAGAGTCGGAATCAAGCAAGAGTATATATTTTAGAACTTCATGTCTTATACACACTGGTCCCAACGTTGGAATGCACTAAGATTGCATCGCCTGTACATCCCATATCAGATTGTATTTTAGATGTTACTCACTGTCGGATGAGCTCGCTTCTTCCGGGGCATTTGGAGTTGCTTGAATGCTACATGCTATTCTAGCCAACGCTTCTAGTATATGCCGTTTTGGAATAGTAATGGCAACAGCACGATTTCCTCCTCTTGGCTTCCACGATGTTAACACAGAAGTTGTGCTGGTCATTTGCTCTTCATACTCTACGTTTTCCTCCCATTTAAAGTTTGGCAATGTGTCCCAATTCTCATATGGTGTGCGTTCTTTCCTTCGTCGTACACAAGGTTTATACCATTGTACTTTAATTTTCTTTTGGTTGATATCGCCATACGTTAGTATTGGATCTGAACGTCCTTCACCGAGCCAAATGGGTGCATTGCTATCGGTTGCAGGACGTACTAACATAAAATACCCTGCATGACAATCTTGACCTACCCGAAACGACTGTCTAGGACGCAAACTACGTGGTCCTATGTAATGCTCGTCCTCGGCAAATTCGTCACGTAGTGCACCGTCAACATCATACAGTGTTTGAACATCAAACGACTGTCTCGTTTGAGGCCAAAATCCCATGCACAAGACGTCCAGTGCTTCCATCTCGCTTTGCTCCAGCGCCTCCTTTACTCCACTCCAGTATTGCACAAGGGAAGAATTGTGGCGGGCAAATTCCCCCGTGGCATCTGCTTCACCCACAACCTTCTAATGTTGTATAAAGCCTTTGATGCCTTTCACTATTTCAGCTTGCCCTTTCATTGGGCGCGGCAACAAAGCCCGTGGAGTGCCACTAGGCAATTTCGGCTTCCCTGCTTCATCCTCCTTCCATAACTTAATGCCTTGCTCTGGACGCCATTGCGGATCAGTGCATCGCAATTTAAACTGCATCAGAGGCCATCCTGTAGCATCCCTGTAAAATCGAAATTGGCGCCCTTTCGAATGGCCAATAAGGTCGTCGTCGCTAATAAATCCAATGATAAAAGACTTGAAATCAGGTACCTCTTCAATCAATCCGGGAATGAACGGTTCGTCATCCAAATCCATGTACAATTTCATCAACAAGGGAATTGTTGGATAATCCTTTTCTCGCAACTTCATGCTCCAACGGCCAAACGACGCATCAACGTCGTCATGGGTGTGGCCAACAACCATAAACGACACCTGAATTTCTTCAAAAATGCCCTTCGCAACTAGAAGCGACCAAAAACATTTTATGTGCCGGCTTTTATTGTCCTTCCAACAGTTATCTAATTGGACATGCAATATTGGAGGCAATTTTGTAAACGTGGTCCCTTCTTCGCCGAGTTTGCAAGGTATGGAGCTGATGCATTGCTCCGATCCTACAAGAATAGCTTTAAATAGTTCCGTTGTCGTTGCTCCCAAAAACAAATTGCTTGGATTTATGCACTTCGAAGGGTTTTCAAGGTCTCTAAGCAACCTTGCAATGGAACCAATGGTCTGATTGCTGTCAGCAGGATATAAGTTTAACAAATAGTGCGCGTACTTTCTATCCCCATGTCCATGAGCCAACATCCCTGTAACTGACACTGGAAGCTTCATAAGTCCATCCACAGCCTTGTTCTTTGCTGCGAAGCAAAGGGAAGCTGTTTTCGAATGATCAACATTGTCATGCATAATACAAAGTATTTGCGATGGTCAATAGCATGCTAACGCTCTACTCAAGTAATAGTGCGCGCGCGAGGCCTCTTGCTCACGTAGGTGTGCTTCAAGCATTTGGGTTGTCTGGTTATATCCTAGGGATCCATATGCATGAACATTCCGCATTTTTGTTAGTTGATCACAACGAGAGCACCGAGCGAAACTATCTCCTCTGCGCTTGATTTGGTACTCTGAAAAGTGTTCTTTCCTCAACTTACTGCATAATGACTGTGATATAAATCTGTTTCCACATTCTTTTTGTACCTGCACAATACATGGTAGTGTTCAATACTTCAATACACCTACTGTGTACATCAACCGACCAAACAGACATTCAGCTTCCAAATTCAGCGCAAAGTTTGTTAACTGTTTCTACCTTGTTCACTTCCTCGAGAATATGCTTCCACCTTGTACCATTTGGAAGTAATTTTTCAACCACCTTTTTTTCTTTCATTATGCCGCTTGTTTTTGTGTGGGTTCGGTGCGGCATTGCATTTGCCGTTGACGACAATATCATGGACATTGTCTGTGTGGCCTGTGCAGTGCTACTTGAAATCTTCTTTTTCCCGAGGGTTCCATGATCTTGAGGTCGTCGACCAGTGGCGGCATAGTCACGATACCGATAAAAATCAGTCTTTGATACGCCATAAATCAAACGCCATGCATGCATACATACCATCTTCTCTTCCACAACACACACTCTTTTAGATGTATTTGGTATGCAGTGAAAGTTTCTATGCACGGAAAGTTTCATACTATCTTTTGACTTCGAGTCAGAGTGATGCATTTCATAACGCAGGGTCTCCACCATTGCGTGGTTGAATTGACTCAAGCATTGCCGCCTGCAACAAGCAGTTCGTAATGTCTGACGAATTGATTGTTTCTGTACGAGACTGTCTTTTCGCGACATTTCACGGGGTTGTGCATGTTGCAATGATGAATATTGACGACTTCCCCTGCGATCACCCAATTTGGCTGCTTTTATTTTAATATCTTCGTTGAATTTGCGTTCATGGTTGTAATGACTGACTCCTTCGAATAGTGTGAACTTTGTAGACCACCTGCGAAGGGTGCGAGTTTCCAATGAGGCACCCGCTTGTAATACTTCGCAAACCACCACCCCTACAAACTCCTCTCCTAAAGGTGATCTACCATCAATAGACTGCCACGGTTTTGCAAACTCCACATACGCTGTGGCCACACACACTCCAATTGAGTGGACTAGCTGTACTTCCTTCTTACACCAATGAATCATCTCTGCAAATACCTTTGCAGCTGGGGATTGGCATATCTTCATCCGGAATGTGGTACACCTCATCTGCATCTTCTAAGTCAAAGTCAACTCCCTGTAAAGCACAACGTGTATTGATCATAGCTACATTCATATACGTTCTGTATGCACAGTAGAGGATACTTTAGTGCAGATCCTATACAAGGATAGACAGTGCCCATCTAATGGGACTCAAGCCCAATAGCAATTCTGCTGCCACATTGAAGAATTCAGAGCTAAATGCAGATTGAAGATCCACACTTAGTTCAACAGTCTTACCACATCACTGTAATCAGAATCACTATCCATCATTGCTCAACTTCGGTGACGTGCCTGCACAACACGGCCAAAGAAACCGTTGATCACACATTAGAGCCAACATACTTAATTAGTGAAGAAGGTAGTAATCCCCACATTAGATTTGAGGATTGCCTAGAAACACTATCCAGTAGTCAATTGACCACTGTATGATTACTGACACACCGATTAGTTCACTAACAATATGAATGGCCTTTGATGCCTGGTTTTAGAAACCCCTGACATGTCCACCGGGAGATTGGAGATTGCATTTTGTCGGGCGCCTGTTCTGCGCTATCAACATTATCTGTTTCCTTGGACAGAATCCTAGATGAGACGCTACCAATTCTCGTTCCTGCGTGGGACGCTACCAATTCTGATTCCTGCGTGAGACACTACCAATTCTGATTCCTCAACGTCAGACGCTACCAAAATCAGTAGGAAGCGTTTGACCTGTAGTCAATTGCCCACTGGAACATTGATATGCATTAGTGTGCATCATCACCATAGACAACGTCGACTGTCCACAGATTAATGCCAATGAAAGGTTTGATGCCAGTTACCACTGAAAGGATTTCATTGAAGTGGTTCTTATAAACAGCCAACGTGGTCTCTAGCGCTATGGTCCACATACTCAAAAAATGCAACCGGACAACTCATAACATTCTGGGCTACTTCCAACCACTCATGTGCCCCGTGGTATTCTTATCCTCGGCCCAACAACACATACCCATTGTGAGATTATGAAGCTACCATACCCGAACTCAGAAGACACTCAGAGTTGCCATCGGAATTCTATGCAGTGCCGTCCGGCTTCGTTGATCATACCAATTTTTGCACTGCCAGTAGTCAACCGACCACTGGCTGCACTGCCCTCGGGATACCTGTACACTACGAATTACCATGTACTCGTACAATTTTTGTATAGTGTATTTACTCACCACCGTATTTATTTCAACTATATACGGTAATTAAAATATCACAACAAATTCCAATTTCTTTCAGCAGTATAAAGATTGAGTATCAAGCATAAAGAAATGTACGACTCACAAAAAATACGTTGAGGGCGATGGTTAGGAGCTTATCCGTCTCTATCTCAGTGCACAATCAATGGACGTTTCGATGAAATACACCAACCGCAACTCCGCCAAAAAAAAAACTCGAGTTTCCGATGGCAACACAAACCAGGAACCTCAGTCTGTGCGTGCAATTATTCTATAATACGCAATGGATCTGGACTAGGACAACAACTAGTCAATACTATCCCAAGAAGCAAATAGAACAGAAGCAGCCATGCGATGCTTCAGCGTATTGAAATCCGGACGAGCGCGGAAGAACGACTGAACGGGGAAGACGTTACGAACAACAGCATTGCGCAGAAACCTGAGTGTACATACCAGGGTTTCGACAACCTTTCTGCGCCGCAATAGCCGACCGGATCGCGCCCATCTAAAAGCCAGCTCCGCGCGTGCGCCTCTGGACACTCTCTGTGCGCAAATCCCTACTGGGTTTACGGTCGCAATCAGCGACGAGAACGAGGGACGTGCGCAGAATAGACGACCTGAGGGCGACGCGATGGCAGACAGCATAGACGGCGACGCAGCACCTCCGTGTGCCGCAGACAGGGAGCAAAGAGAATGTGAAACACCCTCCTTGGACAGAGCCTCAGCCCTATGCACTGGATGAACGCATGCAGGCGGAAGAAATGGCGGCTGGATGAAACTGTGAAACAATTAATTTGCTTTTGGGAGGTCGTGCTGAAACTGAAAGTGAAGTTATGGCCACTTTTCGTTGATGGGTGGGGTTAGGTAAGTGAAGTTAGGGTTTATCAACCTCATGGCTTGGGTGGGGGGGCACATTTGGAAATTCCACAATTTTGCTTCCACTCCCTTGCAACTTTATTTATTTACATTATAGTTTACTATCGCCATACTAATATTTTTAAATAAGTTTTGCAAGGGTTTCTTTTGAATTTCAATTGAAAATCCAAATTAACACGATTTTTTTTAATATTGTAATGAAATTAGAATAACATGCACTACAAGATGGTATGGTGTCCATTATTTGATTCTAATTATTATGGAAAATCATGTTTAAGGCCTGACTTTTTGAACTAAGTTTGAAACGTCACATAAACCGCTTTTTTACTTTAGCGCGTCAAAGGATTTATTCGGTGTTATAGTTCAGTTGTGGGTGAATTGTTCAACCGTTGAAATTAGAGCATATTAGACGTTGTATGAAGATTTCACACCATCAAGAAATTTGAAAAATTGAGTGCTCTAAATACAAAGGGTTTCTGAAGGGTGGTCATTTGACATGCGTTTAATAATTTCTTCCCTTTCAATTTTTAATCTACGTGTAACCATAACAGTTATTTACATTAAATATAATTTTTCCTAATATTCCAATTGTCAAAAATATATTTATACAAAACTTTCAATATGATTGGAAGATATTTTAAACATTCATAAATTTTATCATGCCCACTAATTGACAACAAAATAATAGCACACATATATAATTATCGTAGAAGGAACTACATAAAAACATGATGAAAACGATTGATCAAATGGAGAACCCATCACGTGTGACTACTGTCGCCGACCCCTAAAACGAAGGTTAGTGACGTCAGTGACACTTGATTTTAAATTCAATGTCACGTGTGAAGAATACCATTAACTATTTCTAGAGCCCGAGCGATTAGTTACGCGTGATGTTTACTATACTGTAAAATGCTTAGACATTGCCTTTGTAAAATGCCTAAATAAAAGAATTTTTTTGAAAGTCACCTTCTGTTTTAATAAGATACTGTGAATTTTGCTATACTGTACTTTTATTTGTGCACCTCAAATAGTTTAAAGAGCATGAAAAAGCTAGGTTGATCATCATTATTAAGCATGTAAGAACTTTAAACTTATAAAAAATGTATTTGGCCGTTAACCCCTAAACGTCCTCACCCTTTTCAGATTTGGCAGTATTTCAAGAATGCATTATACAATGCAACTAAGAGGGGTATTTTCAACTTGATGAACAAATAAAAATTGTACATGATGCATTTAAGATTCTATCCATACGGTTGGATTTGCGATTGCTATCACCAATATTTGTGTATAAATTTTCAAACTTAAAATTTAGAGCTCTTTTGTAATATGATTACGAATAAGATATTGACAATCTAATATTGAATTTTTTTTGAAATGGGTCGAAATGTGATACTCTAAGTGTAGTGACTTTTGGAGATTTTTTGGTTGCTTATTTCTAGTACTTGACTTTTTCAAGAGCACTTTTAGACTAAAATCTTTCAAATCGGGGGTGGAACACTACAACATGAAATGAGGCATAAAAATTTCACAAATCATCCCCTTTCTAATTGGATCACACATGCACGAAGCTAACTTCCCATAAAAGTTTTAGTAAAAAATTCACACTGCAAAAAGTGGCATGACAGACAGCATGATAGATATCGTTTCCTAAATGAAAGGATCTACGTACGCCTAAAAATACTTCATACTTGCCCATGAGTCTCAAAATCACCGCTTTTTCTTGCCTGACGAGCTCCTCATTTTCCCTGAAAGCTTGAACAATTGATTCATCAAGTAGGATATTGGCATAGTCCAAGGCAATTTGATGGCTGCCCTTCATGGCTTGCGTGTACATTACATGTTGCCTTCATCCAAACAACCACCAAACATTTGTCAGTAAACACTTCACTTAGTTGCATATGCTAATCGTGTTTTAAGAAACAGAAAACATAGGAAGATTGTATTTTCACTTGCACAATATATTTTTACATTAACTGTTTCAACTTGGATGGCAGTGAGAAAGAAGCTCGCAGTCAAATACATTTCTTTCATTTTTGCCAGGAAAAATGGAAAGCGAAAGGAAAGTAAGTAAGACATCACGTGCAAGCTTCATACCTAAATTTACTCATGAACAAATTATCAACTCCACGCTTCTCCAACTCAAGCTCAACCCTTTGTATCTGTTCGAAGGGCAAGTTCACTATGTATATCTCTTCAGCTAATGCAGTGATCTCTGCAGAGAAGGAGAGATCATGTTGCAAACTGTATGTTAGCAAATTTTCTGTAGCGTAGATGGTGCCAAGAATAGCTTCCTCTTCCAGCACATTTGCTTTGGACGCAGATTCTAAGAAAGTGTCCACGGCCTTCAGCATGTCCAAGAGCCCCACCTTCACACTATCGGGATGAATATGATTGAACTTGACTCTCAGCAACTCAGCTTGCTTTTTAGCAGGAAGAGCCTTTCTTGTATTCTCCGTCCATAGCTCCTCGGGAAGTTGGACAGTGGGTAATCCCCAAACCAGAAATGGACCCCACTCGAAAATGTTATTTGCACTCTCCGATTCCGAATCACTGGAGAGCTCTATCATTGCGGATTGAAGAGCTGTAGCCACATTCTGTGCATATCGCAGATTCTCATAAAACGCTTTCATCAACATCAAAGACCCAACATCGACAACTTTCCATTGTGACACTACCGCAGCAGGAACCCCTGCTATCATTAGCGCACGCGGCAGATTGACCTCACCGTCGCTATAGCCCTACAGAATACATCGCCAAAGGTTGCAATATTAGGCACAAAAAGTTCAGAAGCACCACGCACACGGACACGTGTTGGACTACCTTGATTCTTAGTTCACAAAAATTAGGGTTGTCAAGTAAGCTTACAGCATCTAAAACGTTGAAGAACGTTTTCAACGCATTTTCTGTAGTTCCATTTAGAACGTGGCAAGAAAAGAATCCCATGTATGTACAATATAAAAATTAGAATATATATATATATATATAAAATCAAGCTCACTTACAAACATTTAAAGATTGGCCAACAAAATAGGCTATGGTTATTGAAGGTAGTAGAAGATTGCACAAGGCACACACAAACACAAGGAATGCGTAGAAAGAGATGATTTTTACTCAAAGGCCTTCCACCTTAAGTAGTGTACATTTAGGAGGTCACCATGACAAACCGTATGGAATAACCCATCACAAGGACACTCTAGAGATCAGCTCATGCCTAGCCCCTCCTCCCACACACCATTATTTAGCACCCGAACCTCTTTGGCTTCTAGCAATACTACCCTACATCATTTACCTCAATACTCTCACTTTGCGTAGAGCCAAAGCCTCTAAGTCCAAATGCTATTACTAATCGTTCGTGTCGGTCTCTACAAAGACCCTTCGTGAGCACATCCGCCACCATGTGCTCCGTTGGACAATAATCCAACTGTATAACTCCCAATTCCAACTTCTCCCGAATGAAGTGGTATTGTACATCAATGTGCTTCGTGTGTGAATGATGTGTAGGGTTCTTTGCAAGTGAAATGCACCCTTCGTTGTCACACATGATCGTTGTAGCCTCACCTTGTGTGCAACCCACATCCGCCAATAGTTGCCTCAACCAAATGGCCTCCTTTGTGCCGTGGCTCGTAGCCATGTACTCGGCCTCCACCGTTGATGTCGCCGTGGTTTGTTGCCGCTTGCTATTCCACGATACCGCTCCCGATCCGACTTTGAACATGTAGCCCGTTGTCGATCTTCGATTGCTCGTGTCTCCCGCGTAGTCCGCATCGCAATAACCGCTCAACACAATGTCTTTGCCGCCAAGACACAACTTGACATCGCTTGTGCCTTTCAAGTACCGCATGATCCTCTTGACCGCCATCCAATGCACTGAGCCCCGTCTCGCCATGTGTTGACTCACCACGCTAATTGGATACGCAAGGTCGGACCGTGTCGCAATCATCGCATACATCAACGACCCCACCGCTTGCTTGTATGGCACCTCCGCCATCGATTTGGCCTCCGCCACATAGTCCTCCTCCGAAAGCTTGACGAGCTTGGAGTTTGCATCCAATGGTGTTGCCACGGGCTTACAATCCTCCATCCCAAATTTCTTGAGCACGTCCATCACATACTTGCCTTAACTCATGGTGATAGTGCGTGTGGCCCTATCTCTCACAAACTCAACACCAAGACAAAAATGCAACTCTCCAAGATCACTCATCTCGTACTCTCTCTCAAGCATGGCTTTTAGTGCCTTCATTGAACTTATGAGGCTTGCAAGAATGATAAAATCATCAACATATATGATCACAATCACCACATGTTGACCCTCTTGCATGAAGTAGAGACTATGATCCGCAATGCTCCTAGTAAACCCGTGTGCAAGGAGAAACGTGTCAATCTTTTGGTACCACGCTCTTGGAGATTGTTTCAACCCATACAATGATTTTTGCAACTTACAAACAAGGTGCTCATTACCTTGTTGTACAAAGCCCTCGGGTTGCACTATGTAGATGTCCTCCTCCAAATCGCTATTCAAAAATACGGTCTTCACATACATTTGATGAATCTCCAAGTCCATGGCCGCCCCAATCGCAAGAATGCACCGAATGGTGGTGAACTTAGCCACGGGAGCAAACGTCTCATGAAAGTCCACTCCATGAACTTGCGCAAACCCCTTGGCTACTAGTCTTGCCTTGTGACGCACCACATTACCTGAAACATCTCTCTTTGTACGAAACACCCATTTGCAACCAATGGGGTTGCGATCCTTTGGAATGGGAGTTAATTGCCACGTACCATTAGCAATTAGAGAGTCGTACTCCTCTTGCATGGCGCGCTCCCACTTGACCGCATCCTCACCTTGCATGGCTTCACGAATGGTCAATGGACCATCCGATAATGCCACATTTGCATGCTCGTCATCCTTTTGAGGGAGGATGTGATTCTTCCACCATTCTCCAGGTGGCTTGCGCAATTTCTGCGGGTATCGCCGATTGCTTGAAGAAGCTTGCTCTTATTGCGCGTCCTTTGCGCCATTCTTAGTCTTTGAACTCGATGGCACTTCAACAACCTCCGTATCGCCATCTTCGTCATCACTGTCATAATCACCTACATCAACAACACTAGGAGACTTGGAGGGTGCGTCCACCAACACGTCTCCACTACTCCCACTTGGACCATCCTCCAAAAGAGCCTCCATCGTAGATTCCTCACAAAACGTCACATCACGTGACCGAATGATCTTCTTCGTCTCCACCGACATGAGTCTATATGCCTTGGTACCTTCACAATACCCAAGAAACACACACTTTGAGGCCTTAGCCTCGAGTTTAGTCCTCCGTTCGTCCGGAACCTTCGCGTATGCAATGCATCCAAAGATGCGCATGTGTGCAACACATGGTTGCCTCCCACTCCACGCTTGCTCCAGGGTCATGTCTTCAACTGCGCTTGTTGGACACCGATTGCGAGTGTACACCGCATTCACCACCGCTTCCGCCGCGTAGTGTCTTCACACTCTTGATGTTCAAATGGCCGAGTCGACGATGCCACAACGCCAACTTGTCGTCTTTCAAATTTGAATGTGCTAATGCCGCTTTTTCGCTCATATGCACCTTCGAGAACTTGATGTGGTACAAGCCCTCGTCTTCTTCAATGATGGCCACCTCATCTCGACTCGGTGACAACACATAACACCCCTTATCACTAAACTCAACCCGCAAGTGCTTTGCCACTAATTGCCTCACCGATAGTAAATTTGCCTTTAGTTTGGGAACGTGGAGGACATCTTTGATAGTGATTGTCTTCACACAACCCTTCACCTCGGTGTCTACAACAATTTGGCCTTTGCCAAGGGCCTCAAGCACCATATCATCTCCCAAAATCACTCTCTTTGGGTTAATCACACGATACGAATGGAAACAAGTTTTATTAGGTGACATGTGGCTTGTAGCCCCCAAATCAACAATCCAATCACTCACACTACCGTTGCACCATATGTGATTAGCCATGTTTGCATACTCATCACCATCCTCAATCCAATCACTCATGCTTGCATCACCCTCGATGCCATCACTCATGCTTGCATCTCCCTCGATGCCATCACTCATGCTTGCATCACCCTCGATGCCATCACTCATGCTTGCATCACCCTCGATGCCATCACTCATGCTTGCATCAAATCTAGCCGTAAATGCGTACTCATCCGGGTACATTCACAATAACACGACCCAAGGAAACTGTAACTAGTGATTAATTTTTGCTTAAATTGCATAGGAATTCAATTGTATGAATGTATTCTCTTTAAGTTTTTCAGTGAGGTTATTCAAATACGTTGGGTATACAATTGACATTTCTTTTTTTAGCAAGATTCTTTTTTAAAACCTAAATTAAGCATCTATAACCACGTGTAACCAGTCGTTAGGTGGTTAAAAAATGACTAATTTGGATGAATGTTTCTACAAAGTGGATGAAATTTTGAGATATGGATGGATTTATTATTAATGAAGTTAAAAATAATTTTATGTAAAGATAAATTTTAAGGTGATGAAAATAAATATACCAAATGCCAATAATAGAAGAAATGGTAAACTGAAATTCACTACTTCTTATCTCAACTTCTCAAGCAAGACTACTTGATCTGTGACTACTACGAGAGGCTGCGATAAGGTTCTGTGAGACAAGACTGCAAAAAGAGTCTGTGGTTGTTTAGGGTGCGATAAGACTGCGCACTTTCTCCGACCTTCCGCCTGCCTGCGCTCTACTCCGACCTGTCTGAAGGTATGTGCGAGCTCTTTGATCATGCTGCGTTTTGCTTTTCGATGTAGCAGAACAGTCCCATGAGCTCCTTGCTCACTTTGATGACATAACCCTTGTCTGCTTCCTTGAGAGTGCTGCAGGGACGACCTTCGTCGTCAGCGCTAAGTCGGGGTGTATACTCAGGGAAAGGATCGTCCTCACATTGCTGCTCATCATTTTTTGGGCCTCGTATCCCCTTCCACTCTCGGAGCTCACTATGAAAGATGTCATGCCATTCGCTCGCCGGTCTCACCTCCGACACCGCTTCTCTCTTTGAATCCGCTCGTGGTTTGTTACAGGCTTGTTTTCTGTCTGCAGGGTGCTGCTGAAATTTGTGGAAATGAATTTAGCAACTCGGTCATTTTATTTTGTTTTTATCAAATTCACTACTGGTTTCTTGTGGCTGTACCAAGTCCAGTAATCGCTGTCATCGAGAACTCGTCAGTGCAGCGCACTTTTCAGTTGTTTGTGTCTAATTTGATTTTATCTAGCGTCGGAGAACTATGTGTGATAGTGTTGGCTGTTCAGTTAGTACAAAGTGCTGGTTCTGTTGAGATTCTAGATGTCACATCGAATATATGTTATACTTCAAGACTCATGTCGAACACGTTCGCTCTGTTTTAGGATGCTTCTGACCTCCGTCGTTGTGTGTGCAGGCACAAGCGATTGCCAGGCTAAAGCTGAACTACTATTCCCGGCAACTCTTTCGTGATTCAAGATCCAAGAGGACCTCCCAGACTCGAGAACGGGATCTAGAGGCACACGTGTTGATGTTATTGTTGCAAGTCACAAACACACAACGATTGCCAAGTTGAAGCTGTCAAAGTACGACTGTTTGAAACGCAGAATGCATTTGGTCCCTGACCCGGTTTGATGAAGTACACTCGCTTCTCGGAGCAGCGTCTGAAGCGTTACAGTTGTTGTGCACAGCGTGATTCATAAAGGTTCTGGCGTGATTCACGGTACTCTGGTATGCGGTTCTTTTGTGGTTTTTTGTCTAGATCTTCCCGGACAGTTGGTTCGAATTCTTCAAGATTTTGATACTGGAATGATAGTCATATTCCACTTGAACCCAATCAATAGAGCTACAACTTTAGTAATTACTCAGACTCAGGTCCTCGTGAAATTATTGTTGAAGCCGAGAGTCATGACCCAATTGCCAAACAGTAAGAATCACTAACTCGGTTAGTATTATTAATAGTTCCAACAATTTTTAGTTTGCTTCTTGACTGCCGTATTTTTAGTTCTGATTCTGAAGACTCTGTCTTTACGCTGTAGAATGTTAATGCTGCAGAATGCATTTGGTCCCTGACCCGGTTTGATGAAGTACACTCGCTTCGGAGCAGCATCTGAAGCATTACAGTCGTTGCAGCGTGATTCATAAAGGTTCTGGCGTGTTTCACGGTACTCTGGTATGCGGTTCTTTTGTGGTTTTTTGTCTAGATCTCCCCGGACAGTTGGTTCAAATTTTTTTTGATTTTGATACTGGAATGATAGTCATATTCCACTTGAACCCAATCAATAGAGCTACAAAGTAATTACTCAGATTCAGGTCCTCGTGAAATTATTGTTGAAGCCGAGAGTCATGACCCAATTGCCAAACAGAAAGAATCACTAACTCAGTTAGTATTATTAATAGTTCCAACAATTTTTCATTTGCGTTTTGACTGCCGTATTTTTAGTTCTGAATCTGAAGACTCTGTCCTTAAGCTGTAGAATGTTAATGCTGCAGGAGCCCTCTTTACATACAGATGCGCAAATGAAGGAAGAGAGAGGGCATCGAGTAACCGTGCAAAGGCTCATCACTTCTTACTTTGATGTTCCTGAAGTGTCTATTTCTATGACTATCGACCCAACTCCTGCAACGCCGCTGGTGCAGAGGCAAATTACAGCGTTCTTCCCAGTGGACTACATGTATAGATATAGACATCTTATGCATTTGAGCATAGACACCAATCCCACGTTTCATCAGAGCTCCAGCTTCTCTGTTACACACGTAAGTGAGACCCCAAGGTCTCAAATGGGGATTGGAAATCGGCATTGGGGTAGAAGACATAGTATTGAAGAATCGCCTGTTAGATTTGTCTCTGAGCCTCCTTCTGGTCTTAAAACTTTGCAATGTCCCTTTGACTCACCCGAATCCAGTTCGGGCTCTATTCTAGATATGTGAGAGTTCCATAGTATTATCTATTACTACACAATTTAGTGCATTGTAATGAAAGTTAGCAGTGTCTCAACATTCAATTATTCGATTTCCATTTCCAACTTAAGAGTGTACTTGGTTTCTTAATTTCCATTTTTGTTTTGCTTATTAAACATCTAAACCTTCAACCTGAAGAAAAATTTGAGTGCTTGTTGCTTGTTGTTGACTTGAACCCTTTAATGTCCTGATTCAACATTGTTTTCAAAGATTTGTGATAAAATGTTTGGTGAAAAACAAGAATGGAGTTGATGTACAAAGCAAAGTTATAAATGTCAATGTGAAGACAACATTTGTATGGTTGGATTCATCATATTTATTATTAATATTTTTTAATTAATTTTGCAACGTTTTCTCTTGAAATTCAATTAAAAAACCAAATTAACACAAAAACATTTAAAATTTATTGTAATGCAATTGGTTTAACATGCACTACAAGATGGTATGGTTTCCATTATTTGATTTTGTTTATTTTAGAAAACCATATTTAAGATCTCACTTTTTGAACTAAGAATGAAACTTGACATAAACCACTTTTGAATTTTCTTCAAAAAGTCACAATATCTTATTTTGAAAATCCATACTTTACAAATGGTAGTAAACTAGCACAAGAATCAAGAGAATTTTGGATGAATGAAAAACATCACCGTATGTGGTGAAGGGACGTGTTAGAAATCATCTAGCATTCAAAATATGGACGTTGGCGCGTCAAAGAGTTAATATGGGGCAGGTAATCAATAAATTTGTACAAATGGCTAGATCTACAAATTCAAGAATTAACCTCTAAACGTCTAAGAGACCATTTTTTGGTCGCTGCTCGTTTTTAACGGGCTGCTGGAAACCGAAAAGTAAGTTTTAGAAAAGACAAAAAATATTTTTAAACACTTCATCAAGTCTACTTTCCAATCCAAGTTGAATTATGTTAATGCGAGTTAAACTTCACTGGGGAGAACTTTTCAAAGTAAATCACTTCAACATTGTCTTAGTGTTCCAAAATTTGCTATTTGGGGAAAGTAATGATGTTCCCTCCATCATTTCTTTTGCTTTGTTGAAGTTTACAATAGATAAACCAAATTTAACCAATCACGCTGAATTTTTAACTCTAAAAGTGAAATTAAAATTTATACAAATTTGCAAAGGTTAATGCTTTAACCCTTAAGTTCCTGAGGGTTTTTGCTACAAACTAAATGTGTTATAATATGTGTTATATATGAATTTTTTGAAGTTTGTAAAATACGAAAGTTGTGATGTGTAATCTCTAAATTTCATCTATATGGTTGAATATCATCAAAAGCATTTAGATTTTTTATAAATAAATTTTAAAGGAAAAAATTTGAATATTCATAAAAAATACATTATTCAATATTTTATGTTGAGTTAAATTATTATTACTTAAAAGTATAAATGTTCATCACATGGATAGAAGTTGCCAAGATTTAGAGTTTATAATTTGTCAAAATGTCAATTTAAACGACATTGTGTAAGAATAGTATAGAATTCATAGTTTAAATGAAACAAATTCCAATGGGTATTTAAGCATCTTATTAACCTTGTGCTTTTAGCCAATTATACCAAAAATCAAAGATAAATAATTAATTTTGTATTTGTTTTGAATTTTCAAAGTTAATTAGTTAGATATAATATATATATATATATATATATATATATATATATATATATATATATATATATATATATATATATATATATATAATTGTATATGATGAATTTTAGGAATGCATTTGCATATATTTGATTTAAAATTCATAATTTATAATCTATCTTTGTACGTCTATACAAAACATATACTTTATCATGCATTTTTCACACATTTACAAATTTGATACTGTTGTAAATTGTTCCAACATCTACACCATCCAACGTTCTTTATTTTTTCTGAATTTTTGTGAACACATTTTTAGTGATCCAATAACATATTCTTATAGGAAATTTGATTCTAAATAGGTTAGGCCCAAGAAACACTCAATTTGGACACTCCTTGCTCATTTTACAACACTTTCTATATTTGAAACGACCACTTTTGGGTCGCCTCGGCGCTGAAGGGTTAAATTCATTAAAAAAATGATCTAAAGTTATTTTTGGAAGTTTGACCACACAGATAATTTGTAGAGATGTTGCCCTACATTTTCTCTATTGAACCAAACTTCATCGAACATATAGAAGGCACATATTATAACACATCTATGTTTTGTTCAATACCCCTTGGGCTTTGAGGGGTTAATGGATATTGCCAAAAGCGAAATAAATCGACAAATCTCTTATTACCATTGCTTTTGTTTGATTTTTTTTAGCTCACAAAACAAGGCATTGGTAAATACAATGAAAGGACCCTGGAAGTACTATTTTGTTTGTTTTTCACAATTATTTTGTTTTCGATCTCAAGTAACATTTATTTCAAAAATAAATGAATAATAACGTGTCAAAACATTTTTAAAATATTCCAAAACCATTTTAAAAATCTTTCAAAATCATTTTAAAAATATTCCAAAATTATTTTAAATTTATTTCAAACTATCCCATACTAGAACCCAATAGGCTAATTACTGCACATATAAGGCGGAACATGATAAATTAATAAGATAATTCTATATTTTGCAATGGTGTTTTCAAAATAAACAAAAGACATATTACAAGGCTAATTGTAATATATTATATAAGATTTAATAATACAAATTAACAAGATAAATTAATTAGATAATTCCATATTTAGCTATGGAGTTTTCAAAGTAAATAAAAGACATATTACAAGGCTATTTGTAATACATTATATAAGATTTTATAGTACAAAATCTTTAAATATTAGAAGGCTAATTGGGGCATATTATAAGGTGTAATAAAATAAATAATACTTTATTTAGCTATACGTGTACCTTAAAAATACTATATTAAATTTAGCTATAGGTTTAGGGTAATACTATATTTAGCTATACCTAATTAACATGATAAAATAATTAGATAATTCCATATTTAGGGTATGGTGTTTTCAAAATAAATAAAAGACATACTACAAGGCTAATTGTAATACATTATATAAGATTTAATAATACAAATTAATTATATAATGTCTAAGTACTTAGTTATAGGTCATCTTTAATAAATTAAATATGATATTACAAGGCTAATTGGGACATGTTATACAGTACAATAGGATACATTTATTATATAATGTCCTATTTAGCTATAGGTGTACCTTAAAAATTTAGAAATTGATATTAGAAGGCTAATTGGGGTATATTATAATATGTAATAGGACATATTAATTCTATAATGGCTTATTCAGTTGCATGTGTACTTTAAAAAATCAGAAATTGATATTACAAGGCTAAATGAGGCATATTATAAATGTAATAGGACATATTAATTATATAATGCTCTATTTTGTGACGTGTGTGCCTTGAAATATCAGAATTTGATATTTCAAGGCTAATTTGGATATATTATAAGATATAATCTGACAAATTAATATTATAATGGCTAATTTAGTTACACGTGTTCGTTAAAAAATCAAAATTAATATTACAAGGCAAATTGGGACATATAATAAGATGCAATAAGACATATTAATTATATAATGCTCTATTTTGTTTTAGGGTTTAGAGATTTAGGAATTAAACATTCATATTATTATCCTAATTAGAGCTTATTTTAAGATGCAATAGGATAAATTAACTATATAATGCTTTGTTTAGAATTAGTTGTATTTTATAAAAGAAAAGAACCATATTTGAAATATAAACGCAAGGTAGAATAAGATGTAATGAGACAAATTTATTATATTATGCCCTATTTCGATCTTTAATATTTTTTTACGTGACAGAACAACAAATGTAAATTCAAATACATATATTGGACTTCTATAAATATACATTCAAATAATTTCCTAAAACAAATCCACTAGTCTTATATAAACTCCACGCTGTACATCATTGAAGAATAATATTGATGGAATTAGATTCTTCATTCGCTTGTCACCCAGAAACATTTACACTAAGGCGCAAGACATACATAGCTTGGGGGATATAAAAAGAATAAAGAATTAAGATTAAGGATGAATGTACTAATTTTATGGATGGTATCTTTTATAATTCATTCCTGTGATGTATGCTCCAACACTTAGGAATGACTGATTTAGGGTTTGTTTAATGTTGATTTTTCATTTAGTATTATTGCTCTCAAAAACATTAATTTAGGTTGTAAACGAACTTAGTTTTGTTTATAAACCCTGAAGGTCATAGCATTTAGAAAGTAAAGCATTTAGAAAATGAACGACTAACAGATTCAAACCCTTTTCACGTTCTCATTAATGTTTGGATGAAAGTCATCCATTTTTTGGGAGATTCTTCACTAAGTTGTTGTCCTATCTAACGGTTGAATTTAGTCATACTTGATCACATTTTTTTTGTAAAATTACAAGTGTAGAAGTATATCAAGTCCTTGACCAAGCCAAAATTGCATTGAATGTAGTTCAATAGTGGCCTAGAAAAAATGAGGTCATAGATTTAAAAACCACAAAAATTTCAAAGAATCACCACGTTGTTTACGAGAATCTCATTCGTAATTCATTCCAACAAATTTTACTTAAAAATTATTAAAATTTTGTTTGCAATCCAATATAGGAAGAATTTTTAATTTTAACTTTCAAATTTTATAACTAAATATTGATGATAGTATTAGCGAATCCAACCGTGCGGATGGAATCTAAAATTCAATATCTAGAATTTTCATTTGTATGTCAATTTCAAAATATTCTTCTACATAGTACTTTATGATAATTTTTCTCACAAGTAGGCCCGGATCTGCCTCCCTTCCACTGGTTGTTAGCACGTGTACAGTGGTTGTTGGAGCCTGTAGCATAATTATCCCACGATGCTTCCGTCTTCTAAGGAACAGGAGCATGCACACTCTCATCGTGGCCACTTTACGTTAATGCTTCCGCTTCTTATCCTCCTCTCCACGAAATGTTCCCGCTCAAGGTTTCAGTTTGAATTCCAGGATAAGATTTCGTGCTTCTCCAATCGCAAGGGAGGGTGAAGATTCTCAGGGTAATCGCAATGGAAGCTTGTGCAGTCGGTTGGTGCTTGGTGCTTGTACAGAGAAGATGCTTGGTGGAAGGTGCTTGGTGCTTGGTGCCTGGTGCTTGGTGCTTGTAGCTTGTACAGAGAAGATTGGTTCAGGGTTTTGAGATTCGATTGAGCCTGTTGTGACATGTTGAAAACTGAACAATTGACAATGTTCAGACCAGGATTTGAAAACAAGGTCATTAATTAAGGACCTGGTCAAGTAACGGCCGCTCGGGACGCTGATGTTGTAGCAATTCTCGGGTCCATCTGAGGTTTCGAAGTTGCGAACTGTTCAGCTGGGTGGCGATTCCGTCGACGGTCGTGAGAGGACCAGAACTGCCCCCCGCGTAGCCAAAATCCTTGGACCTCAGGAAGCCGGTTGTTTCAACAAGTCGGTAATTCCTGAGTAGAGCACCGGTTGTTTCAACAGGACCTGAGTAGAGCACCGGTTGTTTCAACAGGTCGGTAATTCCTCCTCACCAGAAAAATGCACATATTCCCAGGCAGTTCTTCTCACGTTCCCCGGTCTGGCTAACACGAATTTCAAACTAGATTGCGCACTTATGATCATAATCGTTCAAATGGCGCGTTTCAGAGCGCCAGAAGTGCCCCACACTAGAGATCTAAAGTAAGCCAATTTCACTGAAACCCGTCATATTAACGAATATGTGGTTAGTACCGACAATGCATTGGCATTCAATGAAGTAATCCAAAATTCGAGACCTTGGGTACTGATATCAATACTTCGGGACCCATCGGGACTTCGGACTGATGTCAAAAATTTCCGATCAGCCTTGAACTAGTATTCATGAGTTTTAAACGACCAAAAATATAATTTAAATGGGGGCCAATTTTTATATCACCAGAACGAATGAACAACTTTGCATTTGCTAAAAGCAATATTAATAAAATTGAAAAAATGAGAGTCTCTAGATGTTTCTTTAACCTAATATCCCTCTGATGGTGTATGATAGGGCTTTGATACCTGAGAAGAAGGCAAGCAATTTCACCTCTAAAACGAGCTGAGGAGGATGCAAGGTTTGATTTTTGACTTTCTCATTTTGGAAAGTGATGGTTTCTCCACCTTGTGTAGCTACTAAGTACAACCAAACGTATGAATTTCAGAACTTCTGTTTGAAACAAGATCGATGAGATGAATTAGTGTTTAGGAATTTCAACATCTTGTAGCTTATACGTTCTGTTTTTTCTAGTGAATCTTAATTCAAGAAGTAGGCATGTTTACCATACACAGATTCACAAACATTGGAGTATGGCATGTTTACTATACATCATGTGTGTGAATGCGCAGCTGAGATGTGATTTCACAAGATCCCAGAGTAAATACCTGTATATGTATAGACATGAATGACCCTTAGTTAGCTTGCATGAAGACCTAGTTCGTTTCAGTGCATCAGAATATGTGAAGATAGAAGAAGTGAAGTTGAGGTAACATCTGTGATTTTCCAGTTTTGGGGTCAAATCTTACATAGTATTGAACGTTTTTTCTTGGCTTTTGCATTGCTGATCTTGAGCTTTGCATTTACTGGTAATTTTGGATTAGACATGGAGTTGGTGCTACCACCCAGAATACAGAGAAGCAGGTACATCATGTATGTGAATGTGCACATGAACTTCTGTGATCTTAGAGTAAATATTTGCATATAACTTCATGAATTAGTGTTTGACAATTTCAACGTCTTGCAGCTTATACGTTCATGTTTTTATTCCGATGTTTTTTGACAGGACCAGGATCCTTGTCAATGGAAACTTGCTGTAAGTACTATTACCTATCTTATTATGTGATCAACGTGTTTGCTAATGATTGTTTGTTATCTTGTTAAGGTCGTCGTAATTTCATCTAGTATCGCAGTAGTGATCGTTCCTTATTATCTTAACAACCTTTGAAGACTGGAGGGACCGGTCCTTATCGATAAAGTTCCTGGACCGTGGACTGATGTTTATTAGTCCATCTATTCTCATGTCTAATGGACAAGTGCCGGAATCCTCCATGTTTCATTTCTGCCTCATTTTTTAACAGTTAGCCCCTAAATGCCCTCAGCCTTCATCCAGTATGGGCATTTTTGCAAAGATTCATTATAAAATGCAATTAAGAGGGATAATGTTAATTTCAAAGTAGGAATAAAAGTTGTAAATTATGAGTTTTAGATTCTATTCATGCGGTTAGATCTATGATTGCTATCTCCAATGTTTTTGTATAAATTTTTAAACTTCAAATTCATAATAATTTTGTGATTCGATTATGAACAAGATATTGACAATTTCTACATGACATTTGTTATGATGGGTTGAAATGTAATACTCCTAGTGTTATGACTTGTGGTTTTTTTGGGTTGATGAGCCAAATTTTTCAAGAGCACTTTTAAAAATTCTATTTTGAGCTAAGATTTGTAGAATTTATTTGTAAATCAATGAAAGATGAAATGAGGCATATAACTTTCTCAAATCATCCCCTTTCAAATTGGATAACACAAGGATGAAGCTAACATTCTATGAAATCTATTGTAAAATCCACACTACAAAAAAGTGAATGTTTAGGTTTTGCTGTCATTAATGTGTCAACGATAGAATCTTACACCTACATAGAAGCAGGTCATTGTTCCCATCATGATTTCCACATTTATTATCGCAATTTATTTACAATGCAGTATCACTCATATATGGGTTTTAGGTGAAGGTCATGACGAACAAGCCACACTCACTTATCAGGAGAAACGGAAGGCTGATACACGGGAAAGAGTGCGCCGGTGCAGAGCTCGAAAGCGGGCGATTCTCGACGCTGATAGAGACAAAGAACAAGAGCTCAATGACCAGCTTCTGGTTCAATCAAGAACTGTGGACCGTGTGACATTAGATAAAAATGCCAGGCAAGCACAGAGAGTTAGTGCTGCTGTTTCACGGAAGATTGCTGTTTTCGCAGCAGAAGAGCTGCAAGGTTTAGATCCCTCTGTCCAGAACGAGATCATATTAAAAGTCTTAGGTCACCCCCTTCTGGAGTCCGCTGTTCCCTCTTTATTGAAGAACTTAGAAGTTCTGAAACAGAATCAGATTATCATTGATAACATGAAGAGTGGGATCACAACACATTTGTCAGGCTCAAAGCAATCCCACCTAGTCATGGCCAAGGACATTTTATGCACACTTGCAAGCTTTGATACCATCCAAAGTTCTACAGCTGCTGCAAAGGTTTTAGGACTCGATAGGAGAAATTTTAGGAAAGCATTGATGCGCAGATAGTTGCTTGATTTAAAGAACATGGCATTCTGGGCATCATACAAAAGATCGACTCGATGTGACTCAATCACTGAGGACATTAGGGTTTTAGTCGTGGAGTGGTGGACGAATGAGACCCAAATATCTCCTAACCGTAAGGACATCAAGAGAAGATTGATCGGAGTGAAGGATTATGAAAAACATCAGACACATTTTCTCCAGGTTTCTCAGGTTAGTTGTTCCTTCCTTTAGTGTTGGTGGTCAATGCCCCTATTTTGAATCCTCCTAAGCATTCTAGTAATATAAAATAATTTGATCTCACCTAAATTATGTTTTCTAAACTATAAGTGAATCCTTGAACCTTTAAGGGTTAAGTTGAAAAGCTATTTATGTGGATTATCTAATTAGAAAGTTGTAAGAATTGACGTTGTAGTTTTATAAGTCTAAATCAACTACTGATTATATAATCAGTAATGGTAGACTTGAGTCCTTCAAGGTCAATGAATGAGTGATTCAGAAACAACTAGTGTAGCTTGCAATGGTTAGTTTTGATGACACTTGTTATTTAAACTAGCTAGGTTCTTAGAACAACAGTGACCTTGTTTCTCACAAGCACTGAGTGCTTTTGTATTGGCACTCCTTATAATTTAACGTACAAGTTATTAACAAGTCATTAGGTTGTTAGAAAACAACAGGGTTTGCTTATGTGGAAACAAGTCTATGATTCATCAACCACAGAGTGTAATTAGCAAACGAGTTGTTACTTATTGAAAACAAGTGACTCATTAAAAAAGCAACCATAGCAAACGAGTGGTTCCTTATTGAAAACAAGTAAATCATTAATAAAGCAATCACTGCAGTTTGATGTATAGTATAGTTTAACCTTTTAAGGTCCCAATTCAACACTGTTTTCAAAGAAACGATATAAAATGTTAGATGAATACCAAATGTTAGATGAAACTGTCCTCCTTCATCTCTGTACCTTCCTTTTGTGCTTTGTAGAAACAGAATGTGAATTGTATACCTCTTAAACCTTAAAGGTCTAGATTGCACATTCCGACCAGTATTATACGGCCTTATTTCATTGTATTTGGACTCGTTCTATACCTCCTATGAGTTTCATATCAGAAGTGAAGGTAAAATTCATGTCTACATGGTCTTAAAAGGTGTTGGAATCTCAATTTGGAACTTTCTACTTACAACAAATGTCAAATATACGGCAACTTATATACCATTCCCAAGGACCTTTATGGGCTAAGGTCCCATGTTGCTTTAAGTGAACTAATCTGGTGACTTCTAATTTTTATTTGCAGCTCGAATTCTACACAAATTTCGTGTCGAAGCACCCTAGTATCAAAATTGGATTTACAAAGTTTCATTCGTTGAAACCGTGGTTTGTGAGGCGACTAGACAAGTGGAACACCTGCTGCTGTCGGTATCATACGGAGCTGCGATATTTGATGGACGCTGTCAATGACATGAGATCTGATGCTCATGGGGTACATGAGAGTTGCACGTGTCTCTGCAGCGACATCTGCGCCCAAGGATGCAAACCAGATGGCTCTGGATGTGTCTCTAGTACAACATCTTTCACTGGCCTGACTCAATTCTGGTCATGGGTACTTTGCGAGAAGGAGGCCACTGAGGAGTGGCACAAGATGTCGTGTTTGGATGGTAGATGCTCAAATTGTGGTGTTGACTTACTATTGAGATTGTGTCCCATTGAGCTCACCAGCTCAAAGCTTGTCAAGTGGAGATGCTTTGGCAAAGAAGTAGTTGGGATAAAGGAAAATGGCCAAGAGCGGAAGATGACCATTGTCGAGCACAAGGAAACCACATCACGTGAGTTGATCGATTTCCTAAAACCCAAAATTTCTTTCTTTATAAAGCACAATTTTTTGGCGCGATGGCAGGATGAGGAGTTCAGGAACCAGCTACAGAGCATGCCTGCCAACACTATGCTCACGTGCGTTGACTTCAGCGAGAATTACACAATGAAGATCCAAAATGAGATTCAAACGATGCATTGGATGTCAAAACAGGTGACGATATTGGTAATGATAACGTACCGTAACAATCCTGCATATGATCCTTTAAAGCACGAGTCAAATTTGTTGAAAGATTCTCATTACTACATTTCTGATGATTCTACTCACGATAGCGGATTTGTGCAGCATGCTTTCCTACAACATTGGGATTTTGTGAAGTCTAAAGGTCGCTTTCCGTTGCATCACATAGTGTGGTCAGATGGCTGCGCCGCACAATTCAAGTGTGCAAAGGCATGGTACTTTATTGCGAGATATCCCAAACTGACCTCGTTTACAGGGCTTCCTACAGGATGCAGTCTAATGTGGAATTATTTCGCTTCAGGCCATGGAAAGGGTGAGGTTGATGGTGCAGGGGCACTTTGTAAGAGAGAGATCCGAAAAGAACAAGTTAAACCCAACCCACATCAGCTCTGGAATGCTTCTCAAGTGGTGGCCTACTTAAGAACAGAGTCCCTTAAAAAGCATGCTGCCTACACCAATGCAAGACGACGTGTAAACAAACACTTCTGGCTGGTAGGAAAATCTCAAATCATGCATGAGAAAACACTTGATGCCAAAACCATTGATGGGTCTAGGTCAATGCATCAGGTGAGATCCATGGGTCATCGCGATCCAACCTTGCTGCAGTACAGAGAGCTTAGTTGCTCATGTATTGCTTGCATTGACAGATCTACATCGTTGGCTTGCGAGAAATCATCCCATGTGACTGAGTTTTCTCTTACTAGACTTCAACCTACTAATTGTCGAGAAGTCCGTGAAGCAATGTATGATAGCGATGAAGAGATTGAAGCTAGCACAGGAGGGGAAGCGATGGCAGAAGTCGTACAAGCAGGTGAGAATGTAGCTATAAAATCCAATGACGACTCTGACCCATTCTGGTTGATGCTTGTGGACAAGCCTTGGACGATTGTCAGTGAGCCCTTCACCGATGGGTGGAATTCGACATTCAACGCAGGGGAGGTCGTCATTCGAGGTTTTTGGTATGAGAGACTACATCCAGGTAGCCGAACCTACAAACTTCTTTTTGACAAACCTGCTGCTTATGTGCTTTCGCATCTAGTAATATCTTCAAAATTCTCCATGCCACCAACTGCACATCTTGTAAAGGGCAGTTTACCTTCGTATGAGCTGATGGAAGAGGCTTTGGACATCATCTCCACTGCCTTGGAGCAAGTAAGACTTCTTGACGGTGAAGAAGATTAGCTTCCCTTATTTTATATTATTTTTATCTGCATCGATTTTTAGTGCCTCAGACATGGGTGATGAAGACAATGATGATTCTTTTGTCAAAACTCTTTAATGGAGTGCAATCTCTAAACGATACAACCTATTCCTCTTAATTAAAATCAATATTTTTTTTTTGCGTCTTTATTTAGAACTCAGAAGTTATAATTAGGATGACCTTGAGAGTATTATGGCCATATTTGTTAAATTGAGACAATTTGTAGTCTTATATTGTCTTTGACTTTACATTTAGATGATAATTAGTGTTTGATATTGAATTTTTTTGGTGAATTGAGATAGATAGATATAAACTCCGGTCCTCTTTCAAGGCTAGCGTGAATAAAGTGTCTGTTCCTCTTGACAATGAGGCAATAGGCAAATTGAGACTTCAATATATTAATACACTCACAAATCTTTGATTTTACAAATGTTGATATGTACGTAAATTTTTTATTTGTTAGAATAAAGGTCTCAAATAATAGGGCTAAAGTCTCGAAATGTCCATTTTGTCTCAGTTTAACTGATACGGCCTTCTTGACATATATTGAATTTTCAGCTGCTTTGTGCTGTCTTTTATTGAGGTGATTTGTGTTATGTCTTTTACTGAGTTGAATACAATGATGTCTTTTTTTCTTTTGGTGCTTTTTGCTTTTCATTTTTTTTTTCTTTCTTAGGCCAATAAACATTACCAATTTTTTTACTTAAAGTCTGAGGAAAGGGTTGTATCGAGAGAATCTGAGACTTCCAAAATCATCTTGAAGTCTGTAGGATCAGTTTGAAGTATATTCATGAACTTATGCTGGATTAGAGAACGGTTCTGCCATGTATTGGATTGGAGTGTCAGGCTGTGGACGAGGTGCAAGTTTAGTTGAAGCAGGCAAAGTTCCTCAGATTCGCTTCGACCACATGTTGCTGGTGATGTGATTATTAATGTGTGGAGAAATGGTGAAGATGGCTCCTGATGGGATGTGGCTGGTCTTTGATTTACAAGGGTCAACGTCAAGATTGACTTCTTCTGCCTATGTGAAAAAAGTGGGGTGCTGGTTCATCTAGTGAACAGTATCCATATTCTCCATGAAGCTACAAGGGCTGGACTACATGCGGGGTCTTCCAAGTGCCATTGCAACCACAATAGAGGATCCTATAAAGAAGCTGCCAGGTATTATCTACTGTGTTGTGTCTGAAGCCTTTTGTCTCTATTTATTTGATCAACACAAAAGATGCAGAGTAGGGTTTAATTCATAGAAAAAAGTAGAATGCTTCCGATATCGTCTGTATCGAATTTATTCTCTAGACAAGTGTCAAAGTCAAATGCCACGTTTTATTTGCTCTAGACTTGCTCTGATATCATTCCAAAAAGTGTTTTCAATACTAAACGCTAAAATCAATTATCAAGGATTGAATTTGGCTTTTATAGAGCTGAATTTTTCACAAGTCAATAGAATAGTGTGAGTAGTCTACGTAACTTACACTTTGAACTTCATAGCAATCTCACCGCTTACCCACCCTCAGAGCTATGCTAATGCATGTTGGCATGTGGTGCCCTTGTACATGCAGATTCAACAGATGACAAACTTGGACTCTCTTAGGCTGGATAAGCAACTCTGGCAAGTTTATTTGCAAGAGAGCCTCTTAGATTACTATCTCAGGTCTATAGGGATTGTATTTGTCAATACATGGTGTGGTTCCATATTCTAGCATTTGTGCCATGTAAGTACATAATTGCTACACGGTTCACCCATGGCCACCCTATGTGGTACTAAATCTCACTCATAATAATATCCAAAACCACCAACTACTTCATCGCAATGCTTGGCATGCCATTGGTTTGCTTGAATAGTGAAATTGGTAGTTTTGAGTCTCAAAAGTGGTGACTCCAATAAGAGTATATAACGAAAAAGTTAGTGGCCATGTGGCTTACATCTGTTAGTGGCTCTAGTATTGTGTAAGTTTGTTACCTGTCTAGTACTATGAACTGTGTTATGGGCTTGACGCATATGCTTCCTACGTGATTGCAATGTATTGGTGGTTCATTTGAGAACGATTTTCGTTGGTTTTCCTAGGATTTTTGAGTGTGGTTTGATGTACTGGAAGTGCTGAAGGAGGATCTACGCTGCTGTGTTATGAAGCGCTTTAATTTATATTATCAATCGAGTTGTTCACTCTGGAGTGGGAGAGATTTATTTGAGGTTGACGTCTATGCCTCTGTGTTTATGGCTTTATGGGTCCCAGATCGGCAGGTCTGCCGCAGTATGGCCAACTTGGGTATGGAACTGACAATGAGGTTGTTTGCTGCATAGAAGATCTTATGGGTTGTATTATGCCCGATCGAAGCAATCCATGATATTGATATGAATAAGAATGAAGGTTTCTGAATATTCTGTATCGAGTTTGAAACATTCAAAGCCAAGTGCGACCTTAAGTTCGACCGAATCGCCACCCAGCTGAACACAGTTCGCTATTCCGAAACCTCAGATGGACCCGAGAATTGTTACAACATCAACGTCCGGAGCGGCCGTTACTTGACCAGGTCCTTAATTAACCCCTAAAGGACCAAGGATTCATTGTTTCAAAATGACAAATTTAATTGATTGTATTGTGAAAAATGCAATTCAAATGGGGTCAAGTTTTATATCATCGAAATCAATGAAGAACATTGTACATGTTGATCAAAACACAATTAACTTTGAACTAAAGAAAGTCCTTACATGATTTGCTCAAAATTGCTAAAAAAAACATGAGACCTAATTTGGGCTTCTTGGTCCTTCAGGGGTTAAACACCTTGTTTTCAAATCCTGGTCTGAACATTGTCAATTGTTGAGTTTTCAACATGTCACAACAGGCTAAATTGAATCTCAAAACCCTGAACCTGCTTCTCTGTGAAAAGTAGTAGTGGTACTATTCTAGAAATCTGCAAGACTTCATGCGATAATGAGGGTAATAAAAAAATATACAAATTCTGCCAGAAGGAACTCTCTGTAGGACTAACCCTGAACTGTCATCAAAAACTCAAAACTGTCATAAAAAAACATGAGGCCCGATTACCGCTTGTGGATCATTTAGAGGTTAACTCAAACAAATCACATACTGGATTCATAATTTTGAAAGGCAACATGAATTTATTGAACAATAAATTCATACCCGAATTTGTAAAATCAAAACTAAAATAAATCAAAACCAAAATCAATCAAAACCAAAATAAATCAATACTAACTTGAGATCTTACTTCTAGTCTCCCTAGGTTCGACATCACGTCCTAAACCCCAATTCCTGCATTTTTTCTTAGGTGCAGGAGCCCACGGTTGTTTTTCAGCGGACTTTTTCTGGGGTTTTGAATTTGTTTCCACAGACTTCGATCCTTTCTCAGCAGACTTGGACCTTATCTCACTGGTTTTGTATTTTTTCTGATTAATCTTCGACTTCTTTTCAGTAGACTTGGGTTTTCTCTCACTGACCTTTGATCTCTTCCCAGTAACTGCGCATGAATCAGGAGAATCAAGAGTTCGACGTTTCTTCTGAGATGAGCCCTTGCCCCGCGTAGGTGACGGTGGTGATTGCTGTAAGCTGGGGTCTGTTGCCTCTACATCAGAGATTTTCTTCAACTTTGCTGCAAAAATATAAAATAACATAGTTAGAACTTAGTCCCACCTGGGACATTAACCCTTTAAGGACCAACAATTCATGGTTTGAAAATGACAAATTCAATCATTCATATAATGATAAGTATGATTCAGATAGGACCAAATTTTATATCACCAGAATTAGTAAAGAACATTGCATGTGTTGACCAAAAACATAAATAAATTTGAACAATAGAAACTTCACATAAAACCCACTCAAAACTGCTTTAAAAAAAGGAAGCCAAATTTGGCCTTCTTGGTCCTTAAAGGGTTAACCAACATCAAAATATGGGTAACGAGAAGTGGAGGCTTACCAGGCCTAGAACATGGTGTTATGGCATCAACCTCTGGCTTTCTTTTCGAAAAAGAATACCTACCACCATCGCGTTCTTCAGGTGATAGTTCGTGGTGCTCACATTCCAGAGACTTGCTGATTAATGAGTCATCTCTACAATTATCTGCAGAAGCATCTGACGTAGATGTACCTGCAAAAGAGTCCTAAACACAATAAAAAAAACGTTTAAAGTCACATGATTAAATTTACATTTCATTGAAGTCCAAAAACAAGGAAAAACACAGTTAAGAAGTCGTGACCAACCTTTAGAATCAGTTCCTATGGAAGCACTCGGAACTTGTATAGCATCAGATACCACCTCGGTGGACTTGGCATCAAGTGGTCCGGCATTGCCTTGCGCATTAGTGTTGTTAAACAGTTGAGTTCCTTCTTTTCTAAGGCCAAGTGCAAGAGACTTGCCCAAAGGCACATCCAACAATCGAAGAGGTGATTGCCCTTCATTAAACAACCTTCGTGGAGATGGTGGAGGCGTTGCTTGTGGCCTAACATTGCATGATAGCAAGCCATGTAAACTTTGACCAACACCAGTATAGCTAGGATTACTTAAACTAGGGTAATTGACACCAGAAGATCCAAACTCTCTTTCCTTCTCTGGAGAGTAATCGACTGCACATTCAGACATGAAAGTATACTTTTTAGTCCCTAAACCCATGTTGTATTAAGAGCATCATCACTTAGAAACAAAGGCAATGTTTATCGTTGTAGTGAATGTTAATCCCTAAGTACTAAACTCAATTTGGGTTGAATTAGCTTTGAGGCAAACCTAGAGCAACCTCACCATGCTTTTATTATTTCAAATTAAAAATAAAAGCATGTTGAGCTTGCTTTGAGGTAGACATCAAAGCAACTTCAACACATAACATTAAGGTAACTATATCTAAAAGCGACCATTTCCTTAAAGCGTCCATAGCTCATCTTCCATAATAAGTAGATTCTAACACCCTACTATTGATGAGAATGTGCACAATCTGATCATCAAATTTTAGGGTCGCTTTAAGGTCAAACTATAGTCAGCACTTTGGAACTTCATAACTTATTCATACGGTGCTCAAATAATGCATGCTGAATTGCATTGGAATCCTCTTGATAATAAGACCCACTAATAAGACCCACTAAAAATATTTTCTGTTTTATGTGTGTAAATAGGCTCAAATGGTAAGGTGAACGCTTTAAGGCATAGTTACCTTAGTTCTAATTTACAATCATATTATTTTAACCAACCACTCCTGCTTTATCAATTAAGTATTGGTTCAATTAACAAGTAATGATATTATATTAACAACTACATTGCTTAACAACGCAGTCAATCGTTGAATAAGGCCCGTTACTTGTTATCTAAGGAAGAAGTTGTTGTATAAACCAGGCTTATACATTTGTAAATCAAACATTCCTTACTTAAGCAACACAGCTCATTAGAGGAACAATATAGTGGTTGGTAAACAAGTAGCATTTGTTGATTTAAATGACAAGTCTTCATAATAACGAAGGGTTTGTTAGAGAAGAAACAGAGTGCTTATATAACAATACATTCATTGGCAAATGACCTTGAGAATCCTTGGAAGTAGTGAGTTATTACTTCCAACAGTGATAACTACAAGAAGCTCAATCTAAAATTAGAGTCATAGAACAAATAAAAACCCTAGGCCCTGCACCCCCAATATACTTATAACAAATATACACAGGTTACAAACAAGAGATAAACTCACCAGAAGTTGGCCCAATGGAAGTGACAGCACTTAGTAGGCTATCTTTCAGCAAGGCCTGGTTCTCTTCAATCTTCAAATTCACAGATTGAAACTGCATTTTTTCGCTGAATGGTCCCACTCCCCAACTTGTCCACCAATCTGGATGCATCATAGTACCGCACACAACACAACTCTCTGTGGTTCTAAAAACTTCGACCAAACAGTACGGGTGATACATGTGTTTGCAAGAAGCTATTGCTATATCAAAGCAATGAAATCCTCGCTTACAAAGACCACAGGGACGGACATGCAACCATGAATCTTCATCTGATTCTCTAGTTGGGGGATGCAAAATTGGCTTGGGCCAGAATGAGATGCCACCTCCAAAGTTTCTCATACCCTCCAACTGCACAGCAACTGATTTGCACTCGAGGTCCAACCGCCCCAATTCTTCTTTTGCCATCGAGACAGCTCCTTCTAACCTCGTAGTCTCAGCTCGAAAATCAACAAAATTACTCTCACCCTGCAATGCCTTCTTCCTTTGCAATTCAAGCATAGACCTGGCAAGTTTCAAATTTTCTTCTTACTTCTCTTGTGATGACAGAAAATTCTGAAGCTCTACCTCAATGTGCTCAACAACATTCTGTAACAATGCTTGATCTTCTTCGTCTTTCGTGTCCCTCAACACTTGGCGGAGCTTGTAGACCTTAAACCCCAATACAAGAATGCACAAACAAATCGGTATAAAAAATTGAATGAAAATTTAATTTTTATAACAACATTGCAGTTAACCAATAAACGTACCGTCCCTTTGAACAGAAGTAGATGATGGCCTTAAAAGTAGATATTAGCATGGCTCAAATGTACATGAGGTGTACATGAGAGGACCATTGCAAGCATAAAATCTACCCAGTATATTCCACATATTTGCAGTTGGAGGCTTCTCCAAAATTATCAACAACTCCTCATCACAACAGAATTATTATAATTGGTAGAGAATTTAATACACTTACAAAGCTATTGATCTAAAGCTACTGTTCTAAAGCTATTGTTCTTTCCAATAAGCTTAACCCTAAGACATTTTAACACAAACAGATGCTTTGCAGCAGGGATAGACCATTTTCATACAAAACAGAAAATGATAAACATGATTATTAGAAATTGTATCTCAATTTCAAAATGAATATGGTTAAGATTTTCTGCTGTAAATTCATGTTGCTAGCCCTTCATTGAAGATTTTTATGTACAAATCGATCCAAATCATAATCAGTTAAGACCAACATTGCAGGTATGGAACCCTAAACAAAAGAATATTAGGAAAAACCTAAAATTTATTAGGAAAAACCCATGTTCATATAAAATGTTGTATTCCAAAGTGGCACAAATTAAAAAAAGCTGAAATAGTATGTGATTTGCTCTAAATCCTAAGCTTCTAAAACGCTCAAAACGGCCATCTACATCACTGAACTTTTAATCGGTGGCATTTTTTATTTTACCTTGGTTTTTTCATTGCAATATATCAGTTTGAAGCTCTTGTTCTTTCCTACAATATCAACAGTGTCGATCTTGTCAAAATGAAGTAATTTTCACTCAAACAAATTATTTACAGCAAGGGGTACAGTTTTCCTACACTACAGAAAGCACATAGTTGACAACGCTTAGGGGTTAATTATCTAGATGTATGACAATACTTGAACCTAGCTAACGTAAGCTGAAAGGGCAGACACAATAGTTAATGTTAACAATATTTGACATCAATTTAAAATTAATCCAATTTTTATCATTGTAATGCTCTATATTAAATTAACTAAACCATGCAACAAAAGTACATTGAATAAATTGGACATGACATATTGAATGAGCAAATGTGCAATGCTAATAAGATTACCTTCTCTTGTTGTTCACAAATTTGCTTAGCCATAGTTCTCACAAGAAACTCTGCCGCTTGGACGTCGTCCTCGGCCTCTTTCTCCATGTTCTTCCGATCCGACAATTGGAAACGCAAGCCAATGTCCTTCTCTTCTTGCACTCGTTTCACACGGCCAAGCTCCTCAACCTGAAGATTGCAACGTCGCTGCAGATCTTGCACCAATGAAAGGAAGTCTTCTACAACCTTGATGTCTCCATCAGAGAATCCAAATGGGCATCTACTCCAACTTGGAAATTTTCCCTCCTGGAGCTCACTCTTCCCCGGCATTGTCATGTTGGACCCCTCGCAACCTTCATTCTTTGTGGAAATAACAGTAACCGCCTTGCCATCTGACTGAGCAACGTTGCTGGCACTCACAGCTGCTTTGCCTTTTGTCTCTTTAGATCCTTCCCTTCTAGCAAGTTCTCGTGCAGTAATCTCACCAGCTCCAGCCCAATCAACATCCAGACCCATCTCTTCAGCAATGTAACCCTGAAGGAGCCACCTTGACAACACATTGTTGGTTAAATCAATTCGTCCAAAGATCCGCCAGTAGAGCCGCATCAACGATGTCCTCGTCTCAGGTCCCAAGTTCTGATTTGTTGTCCTCATGGGTCCACCAACTCCCATCACTTCGTCAATGTGCTTCTGCGTAACCGTGTTTTGCACCAACCCCTTTGGTTCTCTTGGATTATGCAAACCATACTTTAGAAGCCGCACCTCATTGAAGAACTTCCTATCTTGCAGACTGTAATCAGTGTGCTCAAAAGGAGGAAAATCCCTCTCCAGCTCTTCTATCTTCCTTAACCTCTTAGCAGTCATCTTGAAAACCCTAGACAAGAGGTTCAGTTCCGTATGACCTCTCCTTCAGCTCTGCACACCGAACAAGGTACAATGAGTGCTTGCTAAAGAAACGCAGCAAGCATGATATACTCCCTAAACATGGCACATGTAAAATAAAGTGCACACCAAGCTTACACAATTATTTCGCCAAACCTAAACCAAGCTGATCATAGCAAGTCTACCAAGAAGGCTGGGCCTCTTCTACAGAATGGAAGAGCTTATGAATGGCCTCTTAGTGTGTTCACGTTGACAAAAGTTGCTAAATTATTTTATGCCTATTTTCAGTAGATTTCTTTGGACTCTCAACAAAGTTTGGACTCTCAATCCCACGGCCTCTCGACTTGGACGGCCATAGTGTGAAGCGGCCCTAAGTTTGATTTGATAAATCTTCCCAGCCATCAATGGAGCACGAATAAACACTGTAGACAACAAGGGTAACCTACCGAATAGTCAAAAGTGCATGACGTGGTCTGCTGATCTGCCCAAAACCCTCCACAGAAGTGGGTCAGTTGTCGGCGATATATGAACCTCCAATATTCTGGACTAAAAATTGACTTCTTTACGGATTACACGGTGACTTATCTGTAACTGAATCAGTGTCATGTGTGAAATTCTGAGTATGAATCTCGTTCCTATCTTTCTGGCATGACTACATTTTATGATTTCATAATGCTATTATTTACAACTATTAACCCTTAAAAGGACCAAAGAATCATGGTTTTAAAATGACAAATTCCATCAATCATATTGTGGAAAATGTAAGCCAAATTCAATATCACCAAAATCAGTGAAGAACATTGCATGTTGGTGTTGGAAATAAAATAAAATAAAAAAATAAAAAACTAAAAAAATAGAATAGAAGAAAGTCCACATGTTCAAGTTGGGCTTCATGATCTTCGAGCCAGGGGTTGATGTCATAGTATTCTTTATATATAACGGCCAAACCCCAGACCCTCTTTCCTGCGAATGTGTAATCAATGACTGGGTATGGAGCACATGGAGATCGAGATCGAACTCACTAGTCGAGACCTACCAGTGTTCAAAGCCCCAGAATGTGCCAGCCAGGGTACTCACTGTGCCAGAGATCATGCAAGCTAGGTGCAACTTATTACACAGTCAGGAGTTCTGTTCTCGTCCCCGGCCATTCAGTTCCCATGACTCACTTTAGCTGCTGAATGATTTAGACGTAATTTACTATTATTAGACGTGCGGATGAATATTTTTTAAGGATTGAATTCCCATTCTCGAGACTGAGGATTCCAATGCACTAAAATCGGTAGACAGTATTATTCCAATAATAGATACTGACTGTATGAATAAGTTATGAAGTTTGGTTCATATGTATGGCAAAAGTGTGAGTGAGGAGATATATTTTCACTCTTTAATTAGTTGCTATACGTGATTCACTCCGTCAACTTCAGAATGATGTTACTACCTTGGTTTTCCAACTTCAAATCTATTTATAATTTTGTTGGTGATCAGAATGGGCAGAAGGCTCACCAGTCCACGATAGTGAAGCTGAGATGCCAATATTTCTCATCACGCACAACGCTACAACAGAAGACAAACCGATCAAAAATGGAATCCACCACTCGATGGGAGTAAAATTCAGCAAGTTCCTGGAAAAAGAAGAGAATAAAAATATTCAAAACCTCATACACAGACGCAAAATTTTTGCCATGAAATGCATCGATTGCGCATAAACAAAATGCTAGAGAGAAATAAACTAACATCACAACTACCTCGCACTACGAGCGCATCACGGGGACCTTAGAAAGAACGCAGCATGTTTTACATCATGAACTCAGTCCAAGTGTTGGAAAATGTTGTTTCTCATCATCAATCATCCCTAAAGCTACTTATGAGATAACTAGAAATGTAGAGAAAGGTTGTAATCTCCCTCATGTAGCTTTCAGGGACCACGAATGGCCGGGTGTACAGACAATCAACATGGCATCATTTCAGTCCGCCCGTCTGCTTGTGGTCATCACCAAGCTACTTGAAACTACGAAATATAAAAGGAAAAAAACCTTCGGAACCCCACTGTTATTCAATTTCTTTTTTAAAAATCCGCATTAACAATGCATATACACCAAAGAGATTCAACGAATGAGATGTCAGCGGCTCAAAGTACCAGAGCCACACAAAAAGGTCGGCTCCGGCATAGCGAGAGCCGCATCCGGAACAGAGGCGTTTCCTAGGCGCCTCTGCTCTTGCAATGTTGCTTCAGGGAACGGATCAATCGGTATGAAGTACGCGACGATCACGGAAACCTCCAGAAACTGCCGCACACTCCACCAAATTCCGCAATTCTTCCCTCAATCGATGCACAATGTCGGTTCAAACTATCTGTAACCGATGCAATCGAAGCGAGAATTGGCAAACACGGCAGACTCATGATCTCCAAAGTCAAAGCCCTAACCGGAGCTCGTCCAATCAATCGCCAGACTACAGACGCCAAGTAATCGCCTCAATCGTGCACAGATCTAAACCCTAAACTGCAAACCACCCATATTCAGCATTCTGCGACACAATTGCTACGAGTAACTTACAGCAAGTTAAACAGCAACTTGACCTCGAGCTTCCTCGAATGCTGCAGAGCACGCTCCCGCCTTTGCACCGACTGCACAAGCTCCAAATGCACGCTCCCGCCTTTGCGAGAGCACGCTCCCGCCTTTGCACCGAATGCTGCAAGAGCACGCTCCAGCCTTTGCGATAAACTTCGCAACCCCCTCTCCAAACCCCAACCCGCACACTCTGGTCTCCGCCTCTGCCGGAGAGAGACGACCCAGGCTCCCAGATCCTAGAAGAACAGAGAGAGACGACCCAGGCTCCCAGATCCTAGAAGAACGGAGTGGATGTACCACCACATCCTCACTACATCCGTAAAGTCAAAAAGTGGATGGTCATATCCGCCACGTCACCAAATTTTCAAATCAAAGCACTCACTTGTTGTGCTTATTGTGGGCGCCCTTGGGTCGTGTTATTGTGAATGTACCCATCCCCATCATCACGAACTTTGGTGTTGTTTGCACTTTCCTTCTCATTGAATTTACGTTTGTAGCAAAATTTGGCAATGTGGCCCTTCTTACCACAATAGAAACACACCTTGTCGCTTGAGCTCCCACCGCCTCCATTCTTTGATTGCTTCGCCACGAGCGCCGCTCCATCTTCTCGAGACTCGTTCTCCTTTCGCCGCGATAGCTCATGCAACAACCGTGAGGTCACATAGTCCAATGTGAGCTCCGAAATGGGTCTTGACTCCAACGCCACGATGAGGTACTCGTATGATGATGGAAGGCTCTCCAAAAGTGTCATCACGATGTCACCATCCGTAACCAACACGTCGCAACCGTTGAGTTGATCCGCGAGAGCCTTGACCTTGTTGATGTGCGCCAACAAGTCATCTTCTTCGCCCATCTTGATCGTGAAGAACTTGCGCCTCAAAAACAAGATGTTGGCCAATGTCTTTGCTTCGTGAATGTTGCAAAGCTTGGACCATGCTTCCGCGGGTGTCTTGCACGAACGAATGTGCGCAAGTTGCGAATCCGCGAGGTTGAGTGCCAAAATGGCAAATGCCTTCTTCTCCCTCCTCTTGTATGCTTGCATGTCCCTAGGATCCGTAGAAGAGAGAGGAGGCTCCTCACTACCCTCGACAATCTCCCACAACTCCTTCTCGGCTATCACCATCTCCATTTTGAACTTCCACAAGTGGAAATTCACCCCATCAAACTTGTCCACGACCTTGGGACCCTCACCCTCAAAAGATGCCATGATCCTCACTTACGTATGCCTCCCCACACAAATCAAACCTCAAATACAAACACACAACTTGTTTTTGTGATTTTGTTTGCTCTAATATTGCACCTTTGTGCACCCAATGGCTTCAAAACAACCCCAAACACTAGATCAGCACTTTTGTGCTCCACACACACCTTCCAACACTTAAATGTGAGAGTCCTCACCCAAAAAAATCAAAGAGACTCACCAAAACCCCTCAAATCACTCAAATGGAGCTCAAAACAACTCCAAATGCCTCAATACGACACCTTAGTGTCCCCAATCACTCAATGCACATCAATGACACCTTTGTGTCCCTCAAGAGCACTCACTCAATGCACACGAACTCACACAAGTCCCTCAAAACCCCAATTGCATTGAAATTGCTCAAAACAGCACCTTTGTGCACAAACTAGCTCCAAATGAAAATTTGAGCACCCCAAGAGCATGAAACACATGCAACACTTAAAAACAAGTGCCTAATCACTAGAATCAGATGGTAGACCCTCTACAAGAGCCCTCACACCTCACAAATCACTTGCATTCACTCAAATGCTCACAATTGAACCAAACGAAGTTCCACTTCGCAAAGAAGAGAGAGAAGCAAAAAAGAGGAGATCCAAGGGAAGAAATTGACCAAGGAGAGTGCTCCAACATGTTACTTCAGCCCATGCACTCCTCCAAGAGACACCAACACTCCAACAAGCTCCAAAAACTCCAACAAGCTCCAAAAACTCCAACAATGCTCCAAAACCGCCCGTTGCACACCGACCTCAAAACGCTTGCACAAATGCAATCTAATACTCATGAAACACACATGAGTGGGCCCATAACCTATTGAAGGTAGTAGAAGATTGCACAAGGCACACACAAACACAAGGAATGTGTAGAAAGAGATGATTTTTACTCAAAGGCCTTCCACCTTAAGTAGTGTACACTTAGGAGGTCACCATGGCAAACCATATGGAATAACCCATCACAAGGACACTCTAGAGATCAGCCCATGCCTAACCCCTCCTCCCACACACCATTATTTAGCACCCGAACCTCTTTGGCTTCTAGCAATACTACCCTACATAATTTACCTCAATAATGGTTACACCTCAAGCTGAAAATCCTAAATCTAGCACTATGTACATCATCAAAATATCCTGCATACAAGTGGAAGACTCTTTTTACCTGTCCTCGTGATGAATTGCAAGCACTGAGAACTACCAGGCGCGTCCGCCACTGTAAACCACCCTTGACGATATCCTCGGACGGAAGCATGTCCTCCGCAGCGGTGGATTTCAAATCCGCGGCCCTTGCAACGGCACCCACCTCATCGAACGGGCTTCCCTGTCTTTCACCATATCTAGAAATTGCTGCTTTGGATCTAAATTCCAGCTCCAGCACCGAAGTATGAGGTTGGCCAGTACTCATGTCGCCTCTACTGATATCTGAAATGAAAGAAGCCGTGACTTGTGACACATGGAATCATACTTAAAGTCTCATTCCTAAGCAACATATCATGCATGCGCCAAAAACAATGCAGTCGAGTACTTGAAAATGTAAAGGGGTACTCGAACCTCACCAGTGGTAGGCCCCTCGAACCCTCCGGCACTATGGTGAGGGGGAGGGGGCTTGGCAAATTGCAGAGAGCCAGTCTTATATCAATTCTCTTCCTCATCATCCCCAGGTTTGATTTCCCTCCAATGGCCGTGGACTCCCAGGTGTATACATGCAAACACATGCTGCTCTTCGGAACGACTAGCCTCCTTCACCAGCTCCAGAAACTTGGCACGGGTGGCCTCATCTTTCTCAAGTATCTTCACTCGACTTGGGAAGCACGACCGAAGGTGCTCCAGCTCTTTCCCTGTTCCAGGAAGACGATTCATCTCGTAGGCAGCATTGATCGGGCATAAATTAAAAATAGTAATATTTTTACTATTTTTTAAATTTATTTGTGAAATATTCGAATATTTGAAAAAATATTCGAGATTATTGTTAATAATAGTATATTTTTGTGACCCATTACCGTGGAAATGAGGGCCACAAAAAACAACCACTTTTTTTTTAGTACACTTTTGATTGATTTTAGTTACTTAAAATAGACACAAAATAGATAATTGAGAAATAAAGATTAAGTATAAAATCAAAGCAACTGAAGAAGTCAAGAAAGGTTTCAATGAGTGAACAAGATTAATGCTATTGAAGACTAAGTGAATAAAAAGACAAGGCACAAGAGACAAAGCACATAGTTGTGGCATTCTTATCTCATCAATTTTGTCTTTGTTCTAGCTACTTGTTGATTTGATTCCTACAACTTCGACTATAGCAATAATTCATTGTAGTCGACGAAGTTGTCAGGACTCAATATATAAGGACGTCTCTAAACTCAAACACAACAAGAATGTAGACGAGTAATGTACGATGGAAGAAGATACATGTTTGATAGCCTAGGACGGAATGAGTAAGTTTAGAAGATCCCCACATTCCATTTAATCCATAGCCGGAACCTGAGAGGAATGAAAAAGTGCTGCAGAACAATATCGTTATGAGTATGTGATGACACCTTTCTCATAGTCCACGCAAGCTTGGAAGTGGAGGATGGAGGAGGAAGAGCGACAACGATATGCAGACAAATTGAAGAGAGAAGATGTGGTGGAAAGAGGAGAAGATGCGGTGGAGGAAAGAGAAGAGGTCCACAAAGGATGAGGACAATACGGTTGACGAGGAAGAGGAGGTCAATGAGGCAATGGATTCTTCAAAGCCGTTGTCATTTTGTGAGAGCATTCGAGGGTTATCACCACATCCTTTGTTGTTGAGAGAACAAATGAAAGACCAAACCATTAGCTAACTATGTAGATTTACTTCAACTCAATCCAGTAAGCCCGCCTAGATCGAATGAGGAACATGTAGCAAGCGCTTCAAGGAGCTGGGCACGTCGAAGGCGTAGTTAGAAAGTGAGAAGTCTAGAGTTAAACGGTGTGAAAGACATGCAAAAATTATTGTACTGCGATGAGCCGATGATTGGACAAGAATAAAGATCATTGAATATATATATGGTAACTTGTACTTTTCGTAAAGTAGAGAAGTACATATTTCTATTTCCTTGAATAATAGAGCAAGTACACATGCGGTCAACAAACGACCACGTTCATTAGGGACAAAGTATTCCTAAGCCGGGTACAAGTCTAGGTGGTAGAACGTGTCAAGAGGCCACCTTTGAGGATGAGCTTGACCTTGTTGAAACTAAAAGTCGGGGCGTGTATGAACATGTTAACTTTGGGATCAAAGTTAGAAACCTTGACAAATATGTAGTAGAGGTGCTTACAATTTAGATAGGAATTGCGTCTACTCTCAAACTTGATAATCATATCTTCGAAGGCCACCCAAGTACACTCCGGATGAGAGCTCACCGTCACTTTGTAAACGGCATCCGTAGGAGAAGGTTTGGATTGCAACATAATCACACAACCGAATCTGGGTGGGGGATCATGGTCAACTTCAAAATGGTTCCGTGCATGGCTCAAGCAGATTCAACATTTTACCTACACTGTTTTGTCGAGGGCCCTATGCCAGAGCGTTGAGTAGCTTTGGATTTCCTCGTAGGAGGAATGTAGTTGGAGTTGTCGCAAATTCGAATCTTTGACAAGTCGAGTGGAAGAGCAGAATTTTTGAAGAATCGAGTTTGAGTGACGCGCTCCTTAGAGGGGAGTTGGAATCCTGCATTCTCAAAGGTCACGATCTCCGGGCAAGTGAGTTCAGTACCAAGCATGACAGGCCATACAAGAGGAATTGGGAACTTGCCTTGGATGTCTAAAAATGGAATGACTCACTTACAATGGAAGCCCTTCACACGATGCTGGTAGCCAAATGGTAGTTCCTTCTTGTATTCTATTGTCCGGTATATCGTACCATTAGAGGAAATGTGGGGTCTCCAAAAGGCCCTCTAAGGCAGCCCGGGTTAGGTGAACAAGTTGCCCAAAGACCCCTCCGTTTGTAAAACCATGAATGAAGGTTGCTGCCCACTAACAGTTTCAGAAGCTGCAGCGTCGGCAATGTCCATTGGCTCAACTCACGGAACTGCACTGCTGGCATTGTCGTGCCACCATTAGTGCCAGCGTCAAAAACATACAGGCCTACTTCAAATTATTTGCACGTGCCAAAACCAAGGGCCTTTTGGAGGCCCCACATTTCTCCTAATGCGAGGTAACTGATGCTACTAAGGAGTGCAAGATGATTCTATACTGAGTCAAAAGTCTAATACTATAATTTGGAATACCGAACTTGACTTGGTAATTAGGAGACTAGAGAATCCAAATTAGAAGAACAACAAATAAACAAACTATCGGAAAGGAACTTTAAGTAGACAGTGATATCATGAAGATGGAGGGCCAAAAGAAAGATGTAATCTGTATTTCAAAAAAATGTGCCCTTGCCAATGTGTTTGGCTTTATTGCATTTATACAAAGTACAACCCGAACTGATGTAACTGTCGAATCGGTAAAAAAGGATTCTCTAATTCTATTTTTTGTGGTAACTTGGGAAATTACCGGAGTAGTAAAAAAACCCAGATCGATAGACTACCGGTAGTTACTAATTTACCGTTAACAAACGCTCGATGTCGTCCAAACAAAAGAAGAACTTTATAGGTTTCTGTTTTTCCATTGTGTAAACCCTAAACTCCAGAGTAGGCCGGGCAAGCAACACTCCGATTGTCGGTGACAAGCTTCGCCGTGCATTTCTTCTTAATACTCGTATGCATGGTCCAATAAGACTTGCCAGAATTATAAGGAATACGGGCTATATGCCAAACCAACTCATCAACCTTGGTTTCTTAAACGGTGGTGACTCGACGGAAATCGAGCCCAGACGTTGAAGGCGCTTGAACTTCTTGCACGTCTGGAGAAAAGTCTTCAACAATTGTACGTAGAATTACGGGATTAGATCTAGAGAGTCTATTACCGGAACGGAAGCAAGAGAAGTTGACGGTGTTGGGGCGGTGTGTCTCATCATCTGCACTTATGGGGTATCGGATCTACGCTTCTGCAATCCAAATACCACGGCGCCTTCGAGGTGTGGATTACGAGTGCAGAAATCCTCGCCTCCGGGTATGTCTAACAAGACCTTGTGCAGCACAACATGATCACCAGTGCGCTCGACAGGTTGTTGTTCGCTACAAAGTTTCAATTCCTCCTTGCACTAGTAGAAAACATGGTCGAAAAAAACCGCAGCCAAAATTGGCTGCGGTCTTTTTGACCACCCTGATCTGTAGTTGCTAAGTGACTACAGATTTTTCTTTTTTGATTCACGATTCCAATTTTAATCATTTAGGGTCGTGTAATATACCATTAGAAAGGTATTTTCAAGACCTTTCCAACGGTATATTACACGCTCTAAAATTCCTAAAATTGCAATTGCAAATCCAAAAAAACAAAACCATGGTAGCCAACCCCACGGATCCGTGGGGTTAGCCACCATGGAGTTTTTTATAAAACACAAAACCCATAGTAGTCAACCCCACGGATCCGTGGGGTTAGACACTGTGGTTTTTTTGGTAACAAAAAATCCGTAGTGGTCAACCCCACGAATCCGTGGGGTTAGACACCGTGGTTTTTTTTGTAACAAAAAATCCATAGTGGTCAACCCCACGGATCCGTGGGGCTAGACACTATGGAGTTTTTGCAGCACAAAATCCATAGTAGCCAACCCCACGGATCCGTGGGGCTAGACACTGTGGTGTTTTTGCAGCACAAAATCCATAGTAGCCAACCCCACGGATCCGTGGGGTTAGACACCGTGGTTTTTTTTGGAACAAAAAATCCATAGTGGCCAACCCCACGGATCCGTGGGGTTAGACACCGTGGTTTTTTTTGGAACAAAAAATCCATAGTGGCCAACCCCACGGATCCGTGGGGTTAGCTCCCATAGAGGTTTTTGCAACAAGAAATCCACAGTGGCCAACTCCACGGATTCGTGGGGTTTGCTACTATGGAGTTTTTGGCAATAGAAAAGTCACTCGTTCTATTGGTTTGTTCAGTTTTACATCATTTTTCAACAATTTTCACAACTTTGCACCATATTTCATCATTTTATGTGAAAATCTGGTGTATTTATCACTAGTATCATATAGTTGGACTCTTTTTATCACTTGTTGGAGTTAATTTATCTTCAGATTTGTAAATTCCTTCAACATTTTTTCACCATTTCTATTTTAATTAGGTGGGAATTTAACATCAAACCTTTTTTCGTCACATAATTAATATCTTTAATTTATCTTGTTTTATTTCTCCTCTTATATATTTAAGTAATTCTAGTTTAACTCTCTTACTAGTTTTATCTTACTCTAGTTCATCATTTTCAATCTCTCTTTTCATAAGCTTTCTGGTAATCAATTTGAGTTCTTTTTTGTTCTATTTAATTTTTTGTTATTTATCTATGTGTTATTTTCTTTCTTTTAGTTTTGTAATATATTTTACTTTTGTTTATTTTTCTCTCAATTGAATTTAATTTTGTTATCTTTTTTTTTTTTTTTTTCTTGTTTTTATCTTTTTTTTTAGGTATTGGGGGCGGGTATCAGGGACAAGGTGGGGGCGGGTGTCAGGGAGACGAGGACGAGTGTTGGGGTATTGGGGGCAAGTGTCAGGAGGACGAGGGCGGGTATTGGGCATTGGGAACAGGTATTGGGCATCTGTGCTCGTTTGTGGTACCGTATTTCTTGCACCACGGCCAATCCCACAGATCCGTGGGGTTAGCTTCAAAGTACAAAGTGCACTGATTCTCCATTTATTGCCACGTGAAAGAAAAGAGTGTGGGCAACTGAATGGGAGAGTTGATGAGTGGCGCTCCTTATCATCTCAATCTTTCACTCATGGAGCATGTTATTTGGATCGTTCTATTTTATTTATTTATTTTATTTTATTTTAGTTTTTGACTTTACTCCCACATGAGTGTCTATAAACCAGATGAAGAATGCTAACCTTGTTTGACTTAGAGACAGAGAGGACGTCCTTTTGTTCCCACTAAAAATACATTATATTTCTCGTTTTTTGAATCATTGTTATGTTCTATATGTGTATCATTCACAATGTTTCTGTGACTGCCATCATTGCTCAATTGTTGCTAACACCCTGGTCAATAACTTCTCTTGTTCGCGAAAAAATTCAAACAAGTTGTATTGGATCCTCTCATCCAGTTATCCTTGCTTAGCATTAGGGTTTTTGTTATCCTTGCTTAGTTCATTCAAGCTTAGTGCATCATGGTTAGCGTTCCAATCTTGTCATTGCATAGAACTTCCATTCCAGCCATCTCCTCAATAGCAGTCATGCGTTTGGTAATGGCTCCTTGCACAAATTAGAAAGATTAGAAATAAGAATGCCAAGTTCTAGAGCATGCTTTGTGTCAATGCTCGGCATCAAGGCCAACGCCACGGATCCGTGGGGTTGGCTTCAATGCCGAGTATTGGCTTTTTCAAAAAAAATTGGTTCTCTTTTTTATCTTTGTGATTTTAATCTAAAATGGAAAATTATAACCAATGTGCAGAGTATTTTTGGGTTTAGGTTTTAAACAAAATTTAACACTAAAACCTCTTATAGGGTGAAACACGTATTTCGTTATAATGGGAATATTCAAATTATCAGAAACTCAACCGACCTTAAATCCAACATCCAAATTGAGCAAAGAACACGTGATCAAGAGCTAAAGTGCATAGGAAACAAGTTGTTGCAATCATGAAAACACATTTGCAATCAAAGTTTGAAGAAACACCTCATTTAAACAGTAAAGTCAATTAAAATGGGAGTCATGTTTCATGTGGCCAAAACACATTTACAATCCAAGTTTGAAGAAACAACTCATTAAAACAATAAAGTCAATTAAAATGGGAGTCAATGAGAAATGCCAAAAAAATTCGAATAGTTAGGTATTTATGGCACTACATTTAAAGGAATTCTTAGAATCAGGCGCTACTAAAAATAGCAAAAGAGCACGTCTACATGCAATTTTAAGAGGATTTCAAAGGCAGAAAAGCGCGTCAGTGTATTTCAAAGCTTAAAATCGCGATTGACTCCTTTAGCTCGACTAGAGCTAAATTGCAAAGCGAGGAATAATCTAGAATTGTCCTCCTCCTCTTCGGTGTCAAACCGCTGAATACTCTCTCTGATGATGTCGATCTGCCGCTCCGATATTGAGATTGTCGGACGCCAAGAGCAAGGTTTTGCACTCGATTTCCATGACGTAAAAATAGCACCACCATGAAGCCATTCCGGGTTCTGGCTATCATCAACCTTCCATTTGAAACCTTTCTTCGTATCCCACCCGACATAGGTATCTTGAACGACGTTGCTTTTGGTTGCAGGTTTAAAATATTGGATTTGAATACACCCTGGATTGTTGTGATCAACATCAAAATCCGACAAAGCCCTAGCAATCCAGAAAGGTCGAGCATCTCCATCTGCAGGACGTAAAGCTAGAAAATATCCAGCAAAAACATCTCGACCAACACGGAATGACTCTCTTAGTCTGTCACACAAGCGGCCAATAAAATGCGGATCCTGCCCATATTCCTCTCGCAATTCGCTTGTATTCAGGAATTCTCGTGTCACAGATACTCGAGTTAAAGGCCAACAGCCGTTCTTCAGAGATGAAGGAACTTCCATAGGCTCTACTAAAGCAAGCTTCACTGCCCGCCAATAGCGTATAACAGCATCATGCCGCCGTCAAAATTCTCCAGATATGTCTTCAGCACATGAAGTCTCCCACATCTTAATAAAACCTGCAATGCCTTTTACAATCTCATCGCGGTTCTTCATAGGAATTGGCGCTAGAGGTTTCATTTCACCCGTAGGCAATAACGGCAGCCCCGTATTTGCATCTTCCTTCCACAATTTTATACCTCCATTAGTAGAAGGAAGCCACTCATTGTCAGAGCACAACATCTTATACTGCATCATGGGCCATCCATTATCATGCTTGTAAAACTTGAACTGCTGACCTTCCAAATGACCAACAAGAATTTCCTCTCTAGAAGCAATATAGTCCTTGATATAGCCTTTGAAGTTTGGAATCTCCTCAATCAAATGAGGAATGACAGGCAGTGACTCTGCGTCCATAAATGACTTCATCAGAAGAGGAATCGTGAGAAAGTCGATTTCTTTCAAAATCATGCTCCAACGTCCGAAGAGAGCGTCAATATCTTCATGTGTATGTCCCACCAACAAGAAATTGACATATACCTCACGGAACACATCCATGTGTACCAGAAGAGACCAGAAGCAAAACATGAACCGGTTCTTGTTGTCAGAAGCCGCGTTGTCAAGTTGCACATGCAAGACGGGAGGTAGAGGCTCCGCCACCCCTGAAATTTCACTTTCAGGGAGAAGAGAGTTCAAACACCCTTCTTTTCCAAAAAGCACCGCTTCAAATAGTGGGTGCGTTCCTGATCCAGCGAATAATGACTTAGAATACGATATCGGAACGCCTTTAAGATCTCGAAGAAGCTTTAATATTGAACCAACGGTGTGATTGCAATCACTAGGATAAATGTCAAGCCCGTAATGAGCATACCGGACATCGCTATGCCCGTGCGCAATCATGCCAGTGACAGCAATTGGAAGTTTCATCAAGGCATCATTTTCTTTTGTTTTATGCGAAAACAAGGGACACGCAGTCTTGGCATGGTCCATTTTGTCGTGAATTATGCATAGAACATCCCTCGGTCTCTGGATAGACATCGAACGATTCGTATAGTAATACTCGCGATGAGTTTCTTGTTGATTCAGATGGTCTTTAAGCTTCTTAATCCACATATTTTCTTCAGATGATTCTGGAACCATAGACTTGATCATTGACTCAAGTCGGTCACACGTCGAGCAACGAGCAAAATTGTCACCAGGTGCCTTCTTCGAGTGTTCAGAGAATTTTGTCTTCCTGATCTTGCTAAGGGTGCTTTGCGCAATGCATTTCAAGCCCAATCTCTCATTGATGTCGTTAATCTCAGGAATAGCATCCTTCCATTTGAAAGACGACGGCAAGGACCGCGATACCACCTTCACACCAGTAGTCAGCATCTTGGCTTTGTGAGGCATATGATCAGCGGCACTGTCAATTAAAGTCTTCAGCGTAGCAACAGCTTGCTTTACATGGAGACGAGGTTTCTTTTGACCAACATTGCCATGATGTCGAGCACGTAGACCAGCAGTAGCCTCAGCTTTTTTCCTATAGAAGGTTGCAGGGGGGACCCCAGTAATATGTTGCCATGCACGCGCGCAAACATCGATGCCTTCAGTGGTCATCATCATACTCCCATCGGGTGCCTGATGAAACCGATTGTGTACATCTATCTTGAAGTGAGCCTTGAATTTAAAATCCGAAGACTCGTACATCTGCTTTCGGAGAGCCATAATTTTCTCCCGAGGGAAAGGCTGACAACAGTTTTTGTTGCAGCACATCTTACTTGCAACCAAGTTCACAGACTCCAACGTTAGAAGCTGCTCTTCTCTCTTGGTCCTCACGACACGAGGATTTCTTTCTCCCAACTCATATGGACGAACTCCCTTCCTCTTTGGATGATCGTGGGCATAAACGGCAGCGTTGTATTCGTCACGACGTAAATGATCAAGTAGTGACCAACCGCCATGAATGGGATGGCTAAGTTTCCATGTCCTGGTTCCAAATATAGTATCCGCAGGTACGAAGTCCAAATTCAAGCACTTCACGATCTGCACGACTACTTGGTCTTCACCTAATGGCTCGTCATTAGACTCAGAGTCCACGCTCTGACAAATACCTTCTGCTACAATGTCCCCTCCATCATTGAGCAGTGTCACAAATTTAGTAATCCATTTGCTTCTCGGAAGTCCAGGACAATCATTCAAATGATCCGGCAGGACAAGCTCAAGGACTTCCAACTCCTGTAAGACCGAAAACAATGATGTTTGTGACTAACACAATCATAACGTCTTATAACAAGACAACGATGTAATAAGCGTGCTAAACAGAAACACTACCTCGGATGAAAGACTGCCAAAATCCCATTCGCCATCAGATACACTTGACACCATATTGAAAGATCAAAAGAACTGCACCACCAATATAGTGCTCGGGAAGATTTTCTACACGCCAAGAATAGAAACAACTCAGTAATCGATAGTCATTCAAGTCAATGCAGCACTTCAGTCATCATCGTTACATGGGACGGTATACTTGCAAATAGAGAGCTAAGTCCCGTGATTGCAAATTCCACATGTACAAATTGAGCAATATTAGCTCGAATCGAGCTAAATAATACCCCTAATAATAATGAACTCAAACTGATCAAACACATTGTAAATAGAAATGTCAGGACTTGGAATATACATTAGATTGCTGTGAAAGAGGCCAAACCGTAAACTTTCCTAATAGCTCGAATCGAGAAACAATAAACATCAGCGACTATTCTAGGAACCAGTAATTCAAGATTTTCGACAGAACTATCAGAAATCGTTAAAGATAGAATATATCTGATATCGTGTAAATATATGAAAGCTATTAAATATCGTGTACAAACTGATAGAAATTAGCTCGAATCGAGGTAAAGGGAGATCCACTGAAATGAATGAACGGAAAATGATCAAACACACTTGAAAGAGCCTAGTTTACATTTCTGTTTATTTTAGAATTTAAAGAACTTAAGATATACATAAGGTAGTACTGTCCTATTAGCTCGAATTGAGCTAAAGGGAGATCCACTCAGATGAATGAACTGAAGTGATATTTATTAGCCTGAATGCGCGTATGTGCACTGGGAGGATTTCCGGAAGGTAAAATTAGCTCGAATCGAGCTAAACCGACGGCATCTGTTTTATTCCCGCCAGTTTCGATTCTTTCTTAAATGGGTATCGGCGCATAAAAGCGCTAGTGTATATTGAGTAACCCAATTAATACATACCCGACCTGCTTCCTCAAATGATTGGTATCCGAAACGACAATGTGAAAAAAACACCGTAGCAGGAGTACCATTTAGCTCGACTCGAGCTAAATAGACCGACTAAAACAAGGCTAATAGTCGGCCTTCAAATCAAGCTAGCCCATGGTCTAATTAGCTCGACTCGAGCTAAACAGACATATCCCCGGATATAAGAACAATATCGGAATTTGGGCAATGAACAATGAAGGCCTTATTCGTTAACATGAGACAAGTTGTAGTCTCATTTTAATCCCTTCTATATTTAGATCATAAGAAGTGTTCATTAAATTGAGACATTTCAATAAATTGAGACTTTTGAATGCCAAAATACATTTGAAATTACTATTTTGCGACTTTAGATCATAAAAAAGGGTTCATTAAATTGAGACATTTCAATAAATTGAGACTTGTAAATGCTAAGAAACATTTTGAAATTACTATTTTTAGATTTAGGAAGTAGGATGACCGAACAATGAATCTTTGAATTATTCCATCTCATTCGAAAGCTAGATAGACCATAGTAATCCGCAATGTCAATAATTCCAACATTTATTAAAAAACTGAGAATCGCATGCGACAATAAATGAAACATCCATAAAACACACATTCAAAGCAATAAATACCATTGCCATACAGTATGCCGAATCTATACTTTTACATAAAAGACGTATATAGAATAATCAAACAATACCAACAGACGTAGTACACTAAAAGAGGGAGGGTAGTGGTGAAAACCACTGCTAGCCACTCTTTTCAACAACTAGCTCAACTTGTCTCAGGGGATAGGAAGGACTGGTTGGTTGGTACAACTTTCCTGCCATGATAACTCACTAGCAGCACCAAGCCATGTGTACCACACTACTGCTCAACGAGCCCAATAGGTTTCGAACTCGGACCACATAAATGTGATACAACGCCCTTCACCAACCAACCAAAGAACTCATGACTTGGCGATAAAACTTAACACTAAACATACCTTTATACAAACTAGCACTCAGTCATCATTACTTCGTTTTTTTCCTTTATTACTGTTACAGTTACTTTGCTTTGGTTACTATAGTGTCCATCCTCGAGAAGTCCTATATCTATGAATTACTCAACCCTCCGCAATAGATGCGTCATCCCCGGAGTCAACCGTAAAAGCTTCCACTGATGCCTTGATGATGTCAATTTGTGGCTTTGGAATTGCCACCCTCGGATCAGAAGTTCCTTCTCGCATTCGTGGCTTCCAAGCAGTCATGATACAGTCCGTGCTAGACCACGTTGGGTTTAGGGCTCGATCTTCGCGCCACACGTTGCCTCTTTTTGTGTCCCATCCATCATATGTTTCCATATTGATGTGTCGTTCTGAAGCAGGCGTCCAATATTGAATTTGGATCATATACAAATGACCCGGATCCGGACTCGGGTTTGTTATTACTCTAGCAAGCCAGAATGGCCTTGCGTCACGGTCAGCAGGACGGACTGCAACAAAATAACCTGCAAATATATCGCGATTGACACGGAATGAAGCGCGTGGACGATCACGTTTACGTCCAACAAATGGTGCATCCTCTGCATCCTTTTCTTGTAGTGTGCCTTCTCTCCGCATCCGATCAGACTCGTCATGAATGATCCTTGAAGCCGGCCAAAATCCCTGCAGTAATCCTTCACGTGGCTCCAGTGCAGCATCGAGAGCAGTTCTAACACCTTTCCAATATTCTTTTAAAGGATCATTCTTCCGCTTGAATTCTCCTAAGAGACCATCGTCCGCCATTTCGTTCCAGTGTGCAATAAAACCGTTCAAACCTTTCTTAATCTCATCAAGTGAACGCATCTTTTGTGGAAGTAGAGGAAGGGGATCACCGCTCGGAACTCTTGGTCGCCCGTCTTCAGTTTCAGACCACAAGCGAATCCCGTTGCCGTGCTCTGGCAACCAATTTTTGTCCGTACACAAATTCTTGTACTCCATCAAAGGCCACCCACTGGTATCCATATAGAACTTGAATTGCTGGGACCTAGAATGACCCGATAAAGAATCTCCGTCTGAGCCTAAGTAACCATCAACAAATCGCTTGAAATCAGGAACCTCCTCAATAAAATGTGAAATCACGGGGTGTGCTTCACAATCCATAAAGGATTTCATGAGTCTTGGAACTGTCGGATAGTTATTTGTCTTCAACTTCCCACTCCATCGGCCGAACATGGCATCTATGTCTTCATGCGTGTGTCCAACTATGAGGAAGTTGATGTACACTTCGCGGAAAATGCCTTTGTATACAAGGAGTGAACAAAAGACAAAAACCCATCTATTCTTATTGTCACCTGAAGCATTATCAAGCTGCAAGACCAATATAGGGGGCAAAGATTGAGCTGGGGCCAATACCTCAGGTAGAGGAAGAAGAGAGTCCAAGCAAGTATCCGAACCCTGTAGAACCGCCTTGGTTAATGTTGATTGTGTATTCTCCTCCGAAAACAGCTGACGAGAGGAATTCCTCGATGGTTCTTCAAGATCACGGAGAAGCTTTGCAATGGACCCGATGGTATGGTTGGAGTTCGTTAGGAAGATGTCAAGGCCATAATGCGCATATCGAACATCTCCATGACCATGAGCAATCATTCCTGTAACTGCAACGGGCATTTTCATGAAAGAATCTGTAGCTTTGGTCTTGTGAGAAAAGTGTGGGGACGCGGTCTTGGAGTGATCCATTTTATCATGGATGATGGTTAGCATTTTCGGAGGAAAGTCTTTGGAAAGGGTACGATTAAAATAGTATAGTTCCCTATGTGCCCTTTGACCCGTGAGGTGGTTTTCCAAAGCCTGGGACCACTTCTCCTGTGCATATGATAGTGGAGTGCAAGCGCTCCGCAATTGCCTGTATTTATCACACATGCCACATCGAGCAAAACTATCTCCACGAGCCTTTGGAGCGAATTCTGGGAAAGAAGCACGTCGAATGTTACTCAATCCACTTGAAGAAATCGGTTGCAAATCGAATGCAGCATTTGCCTCAGTAATGTGTGTTAGCTGATCACTCCAACGAAATGCAGACGGCAAAACCATTGCAGGGACCTTTTCGCCGGATTCGAGCGTTTTCGTCTTGTGAGGCATTTTGTCAGCATCCGAAACTATTAGCGTTCAAAGTGTGGCAGTAGCTTGGATTGTATGTAGCCGTGGTTTTTTCAACCCCACATTCCCATGCACCTCAGCTTGCTTCCCACATTTGGCCATATCTCTATATCTATGGAAGGTAGCTTTAGAAATCCCGTGAATGGTCCACCAGGTAGTGGGACAAACTTCCCTACCTTTCAAGGTTATCCACTCCTTGCCAACAAGATCCTTGTGGATCTGCCTATGCACCTCAAGAAGACACTTCTTCCGAGCATACACTCCATCGTTCACATGTAGTTGAGTGCGAATGACTTGAATCTGCCCGCGCGGAAAGCGCTGCAAGCAATTCCTCTCACAACATGTTTGAGTGGAGACTGCAGTGATTGCTTCAGGAGCAAGGAGAGCCTCCTTCTTGGGGGGGACGTCAGTCTTCGCTCTTCCACGGAAGGTATCGTATGAACGTACACCTTTGCGACCTCTACGATTAAGAGCTTTCATGGCCACGTTGTACACATGGGTCTAGTCATGGTCATAGAGACTAACACCATCTAGGAAAACTTGTTTTATGTCCCAGGAGAGAATTGACCACATCCATCCGGACGGAACTTCTTCCTCGCATAATGACTCCGCAATTTGAACGGCAACCCGACCATCACCAAGAGGCCTGCCGTCGTTGCCAACCACGACATCCGGATTCACGTTCTGGCATAATGCTTTGGCGACGTCCACACCCCCATTGTTGCGTAGAGTGACTGCTTTGAAGTACCATTTTGAGTGAGGAATCCCGTCGCAAACAACGATATCAGGAGCTAGTGTAGGTACAGGCGTGGCAAATTCTTCAGGCCCATGCGTATCCATTCTGCCAGAAGATCAAACCCAATCAATACATGTATTTGGAAAAAGTAGTACAGAAACCTCACTATTATGAAGAAATTCCAATACCACACGACGTAATTGACATATCACTGAAAACACTCTAAAAGCTATCATCGAGTCACCGATACTGTATACTCCTCGAATTTATTGACGATTAAAAAGATCCGATTTCAGATTTCACCAAATAGTAAAAAGATGATCAGGGGTCTACCACCCACAAAATGGAAGGTTATCGTCGACCCGACGATAACTTTGTGAGCTCCGTTTATTCTCCTGCACGCCAATAGATATCGTCGACCCGACGATAACCCTGAGTCCGTCAACCACTTCGTGATGTCGAACAAGCTACTGCCGGGTCTACAATAACTTTGAATCTATCGAAAGCATGATGACACGTACAGGTTATCGTCGACTCGACGATAACTTTCAGAGCTCTAGAACTTCTATTGAAGGCAAATAGTTATCGTCGACCTGACGATATCTCTGAGGCCGTCGACCATCTTATGATACCCATCAAGTTATCGTCGGGTCGACGATAACGTTGAATTCATCGACAGCATGATGACAAGCTCAACCTTATCGTCGATCCGACGATAAGTTGTTGCACACTATCAAAGTGATGGAGACAAGGGAGTTATCGTCGACCCGACGATAATATTGACCTTCCTATCGAATATTTGTCACGGTCAATGGTATCGTCGGGTCGACGATAACTCCCATATCACAGTGAATATGAAGATTCGCTCATTGTTATCGTCGACCCGACAATAACTCTGAGCGTGTTGTCATCATGAGGGTGTGCTCTAAGTTATTGTCGACCCGACGATAACTTTGAGAGAATCTTTATATGGACTATGGCCATTTAGTTATCGTCGACCCGACGATACCACGCATGAAAATTTGAGAACACGTTCCGCCATTCCCGGCATGAATATCGGGCTGTGGAGAATTCACTAATTTGTTGTTCGCCATCGGATACTCTGACTGAATACTCCAACCATTGACTCCGATGATTCGCAGAGTTGTACCTGCAATCTCGAACATCAATTGATATATATGCGATGCTTGCACAAACGGCACTAGCACCTATACAGAAAATACCCCGAATGATGACAACACGTACTAGGAATATCGATGAACTCAGTCGCTCCTTGCAAAGAAACCAATGCTCTATAGAAGTAGGACCAAAAACCTTGGCGGAAAAGAAAGCAAGCTTACACCGTGCGGGTTTGCGACGAGTAGTAGAGAAACAAGAAGGAACTAGCAACGCGGATGTGCACGAAGAGCAGAATGTCGACGTTGAGACCGAGCGCATCCTTCAGCAAAGATTGGGCGGCAAAAGAAATGGAGCGGGAATTCTACATTTCAAATTCATTGGTATCTTTGGCGCCTATGAACATTGAATGCTCACATTCTATGCCAGCGCTGGATGCCGATTTCTATGTGTCTTTTTGACAGATTCCTCGTCGAAAGATGCCGATGGAATAATGCAGACCGAAAAGTTCTCGTCCAGATTTAGTTAAGTTGGACAATGGTATTATTTTCAGCTTTTCGTCGCGGTAATTATGCTTGTGGTTGACTTCTGCATGGGATTCCGTTTATTATCTTTACTATTAAAAGCCTAAATTTTACAAATTCGTTGTCCTTCTCGGCGTCTATTCGTTGGAGTCTAGGGCAGAGGGCTTGAAGATAGGTTTTAGGGGTCAGAATAGGGTTTAACCCCTAAAGGACCACAGTTTTTCTGTTTTTGAGCATCATTTTCACCTCTTTCTATTCATTTTCTTGTGAATATTTTCTTTCCTCTTGATAGAAAATACCAAATCAAACATTTAAATAAAATTTAAGAATTTTTTTTACCAATGAAAAATAAAATCCCATGTCTTCAAAGACGGTCAAAAAATATCCAAAAAGACTGCAATTTCATCTTTTCACTTCAAAGTTCAAACGCTATAATCTTGCAATCTATACGACTGTATGGTCAAATTCTATGAAAATTTTACCATGCACTCTTATGGTAATCTATAACAAGATCCTACGGTTAAAGTTGATAAATAAAAACATTTGAAGTTTATTTTGAGCCCTGCCCGCACTGCCCATTCTCCCCAAAAAAACCCCTTTTGCTCCACAACTTCCAATTTGTGTAACACTTTCAAAATGAGCAAATCTTCATATTCACTGTGCAAAAGTAACATTTTCAAAAACTCTCCTGGGTAGAGCTTAACTTTTAATGATTGACATAATTCAAATTCGGTTGGAAAGTAGATGTGTTTTAATATTTTAAAATAATTTCACTTACAAAAAAAAATTTGAAAAAGAATTCTTGCTAGCTCGTTAGATTTGGACAGCGACCAAGAATTGGTTGTTATGGCGTTCTTAGGTTTTAACAAAACTTTATTTAAATTTGAAGGCAGACATCCTCATAAATTTCATTTTTGAGTGTGCATTATACAGTAAAAAAAGCATATCTTCCAATGAATCCAATGATCCAATCTTATCAAGGGATTAACCGGCACTTATTTCTGTAGACTATATTTACATTCATATCAAAAAATACTACTACTGGTATTCGGAATTTCAATAGAAACTGTTGTTAGGATAAACTGTACAATTTATTTAGAAATATATAATGTTGTTAGGATAAACTATACAAACTGTTGTTAGGATAAACTATACAATTTATTTAGAACTGTTATTTTGAAAATTTGTTTTAATATGTCTTAAATTAAATGTTTTTAATGTGTTGAATTGGTAATTTCTGATAGATATTTTTTTCTATTTTTGCCAAATGGTGACCACAGACTCAAGTGTCATCACTATTTAAAATATATTTATTTGGTTGATAATTATTAAAATAACATAAAAGAATTTCGTCTTAAATTTGGTTATCTTACTGTCTATAATAAAATACGATAGGCATTGAATCGTTTGCTAGAAAAGGATTTGAGGCCAAAACTAAATCTATTGATTTCTATGAATGGATGATCTGTCGCACCAGGTTTCATGATTCATTATTTTGCAATCAAGTGTATCAATCTATGCATGTTTCTTAATAAAGAATGTGTAACATTAATGTAATTTACAATTAGATATTGACAACTTCTAATATTTTAGGCTAGTAACACATGCAATACAATCAAGACGGTGAATTATAGAATGATGATTCATTTGTCAATCATTAAATTCGCAGGAAATCAGTGAAAAATGCTTATTAAAATTAATACAAAAGTTGTAAATATTTTGAAAAAGACTAAATACATGCAATTGTGCCTGCAAGTTAAGGAATACTTCAAGTGGTTTGGATATTTTTACGTAAAAACATCATAACTAACTGAATTCACCGGTCTGTTGCTGTACTTAAAAGAACTGAACTCATAAATGTCATAGAATTTGCATCCAAAAGCATGATAAAAATAAGTGAACAACTTGTAAATACATTTTTGATGTCAAATCCGTATTGCATGCAAGTGGGTTGGGTATTTTTACGTAAAAATATTTATATCAATTATTGAAAGTTTAGCGGTAAATTGCTACTTTAACGAATTCAACGCATAATTGTCATAGAATTTGCATCCAAAAGCATGAAATAAATAAGTGAAGAACTTGTAAATACATTTTTGATGTCAAATCCATTTTTGAATGCAAGTCATGCAAGTGTTTTAAGTTTTTTTAACGTTAAATCAATATTAATATACAACGGTTGCAGCACTTTCATTGTGGTTCTCAAATTGTGAATCTTATATATTTAGCCACCATTCTTCATGATACAAATAATTGAGGAAGTTGTAAATATTTCTAGAATGTGGATTGCATCAATTAGGTCAAGTTATACATTTGTTTCGAGCATTCTTTGCGTGAAATGAATTTTAATATTTACCAAATGCTTAATTCACCCTAAAAATAATTGTAATTGAAATTGAAAAGCACGAAGGTGTCCCTAACATTAGCTTGTTTAGAAGCATCATCATAATGTGAAACGTAGAACAATATTTTGGAATTGACGCTTTAGTTGGATGAAAGTTCAACAATGGGACTTTAGATTCCATCAATACGGTTCAAATAACCAATTATACTACTACCAATATTTAATTATAATCTTTAAAACGTAAAATTAAATACTCCTCCATTAGTTCCTAACAATTATATATTATTATGAATAATATGTTTAATTTGAGGAAAATTTGTTGGAATCAATTTACAAAGAGATCTTCTTAGACAATCATGGTGATTATCTTAAACTTTTGCGTTTTTTAAATCTATGACCTAAATTTCGCAACGGTACTTTTAATCTATAGTCAATGCAATTCTAACTGGGTTTACGACTACACATACTTCAACATCATTCTGTAATTTTAGAAATTTTGGACCCTTTGACGTTTTGGTGTTCTGAATGAATGTCTATGTTTAAAACTAATAATTATGTGAAATGCGTTAGAGAATGTTTACTTAGATGAATAACAAAAATGAAGTTGAGGTACAAATCAAAGTTCTAAATGTTAGTGACTGTGAAGAGTACAATCCAATTGGCTGGATTTCATATCCAGTTTATTGTTAATTTATGTATTTTAATTAATTAATCTAGCAAAGTATTCCTTTGACATGCAATTTAAACTCTAATTCACTTTAGAAAATAAAAAGAAAATTCTGTTGAATTTGGAATGACATGCACTGCAAAATGATTGTTATGATTTCTATTATTATTTTATTGTACATATTTTGTAATATCCTGTTTAAGTTCTCACTTTTTGAGCTAAATAACACTGAAAGTTAACTTCACTTAACCCCTAAAAGTTCTCACCCTTTTCATATTTGGCAGTGTTTCAAAGATGCATTATAAAATGCAACTAAAAGGGATATTTTCAAGTTGATATATCAATGAATGTTGTACAAATTCTTTAGTACGTTACATCATATTCACATTAGCGACTCAGTTTGGGCTTTGTCTGGGTTTGGCATTGTACCGGACGTCAGGGCCGGGGCGAAAGAGCACAGTCACCTAGAAATTGGGGAGGTCGGAGGGGAGTGGACAACTAACAGATTCAAATTGTTCTCATATTCTCGTCGATGCTTGTATGAAAGTCAACCATTGTTTTGGACATAATTCTTTAAGTTGTTATCCTATCTAATGGTGGGATTTAGTTATACATGAGTACATATTTTTCTAGAATTTCAAATATAGAAGTATGTTAAGTTCTAGACTAAGCCAAAATTGAATTGACTGAGGCTCAAAAGTGGCATTGCAAAAATGAGGTCATAGATTTAAGGGACACCAAGTTTTCTTTTCAATAAGACAGTCACCATGTTTAAGAGTATATCATTTGAAATTCATTTCAAAAATTTTTACTAAATTTTTTTAATAATTTTGTTTGTAATCAAATTTAGAATGATATGTAATTTTAACTTTCAAATTCTCTAAAAAAACATTCGTGATAGTATTGGTGAATCGAACCATATGGATTTAATCTAAAATGCAAAATCTAGAACTTTTTTTTGTATACCAATTATATAGTATTCTTCTAAAAAGTACTTTGTGATGTTTTTTCTCAAATCGTCATTTTCTGAAGATTTTAGTCTAAAACTGCTCTTGAAAAGGTGAACTTCTGAAATTAAGCAACCAAAAAATCTTATAAAATCACTACAATTAGAGTATTACATTTCAATCAATCCCAAAAAATTTCATTATTAGATTGTCAGTATCTTATTCGTAATCATATTACAAAAGCGTGTTAAATTTTAAATTTGAAATTGAATCCACAAATATTGTTGATTGCGATTGCACATCTAACCGTATGGGTAGAATCTAAAATGCATAATGCACAACTTTTATTTTTTCATCAAGTTCATATATTCCCTATTAGTTGCAATTTATAATGCATCTTTGAATAACTGCCAAAACTGGAAACCAAGGGTGAAAACGTGTAGGGGTTAAGTTGACATCAATCAATTTTGTTTTAGGGAGTAAAATCAAAATATCTTATTTTGAATATCCAAATTGCATAAATAGTAATCAACTAGCAGACCCTTAAATCTATGACATCAATTTTGCAACGCTTCTTTTGAACTACAGTCAATGCAATTCTAACTTAGTCAACGACTTGACATACTTCAGGATCTGTAATTTTAGAAAAAATATGTACTCAAATATAGTTGAGATGTGCACATCTTCTAATAATACATATTTTCAAGGCAACAATACATTGACTATACGGACTTCCACGAAATTATGTCCTATCATATTTATTGGCTTTGACCGTAGGGAACAGGCATTGCAGGGACACTCATTGGGCTAAATACCACTGTAGCAAATATATTCCGTCAATGATTCCAATGAAAATGCATTCTCGTCCTTCACCATTTTCGTTCTTCACCTATTCTATTCCGGTCAGAGTTCCTCGTAGCGTAGTTGCTTGTTTTTTAAAAGTGTGTGAAATGATTATTTTTTTGCAAAAGCGTCTTTCTAATTTCTTGCTTGCTAGGCTAGTTACGTCAAAAAATTTGGCCTTAGCCGAGCCGAGTAGGTAGGAGGAGCCGAGCCTAGCTGCTTTAGGTTCGAGGGAGTCGAGCCTAGCTGCTTTAGGTTCGGGGGAGTCGAGCCTAGCTGCTTTAGGTTCGGGGGAGTCGAGCCTAGCTGCTTTAGGTTCGGGGAAGCCGAGCCGAGCAGGTACGGGGATCCGAACCTAGCTGCTGCAGGTGTGGGTGAGCCGAGCCGAGCCGAGCTTGTAGGTTCGGCCTAGGTTCGGGAGGTCATCTCCCTCCCCAGGCTCTTTCAAACTTCCGCGATTTTAGGGTTCGCACTGTCGTTGTTGTTTCTGTGTTTCCTGTGCTTGTTGTTTCTGTGCTTGTTGTTGTTGTTGTTTCTGTGCTTCCGATTCCCAGGCTCCGTGCTTTAGCAAAGGAATGGTAAATGTAGTGCGCTCATTGTCCCCGCGATTTTAGGGTTTTAAATTTCTTCACTGCTCTTGGTTGTTGTTGCGCTCTCCCCGTCGCATGCTGAACTGGACGAGGAACTGGAGGAACTGGAGGTGTGCGCTTGAAGGTGTTTGAAGGTGGAGCGCCTGCTTCTGCTGTCAGGTAATTCTAAACCCCCTTGTTGTGGTTGCTTGTTTTGTTTGATTGTTCTGCTTGCATGTTTGTTTTTTTGCTTGTTTGTTTTTTTGCTTGTTTGTTCTACTTGTTTGCTTCTGCTTGCTTGTTTGTTTCTGCTTGCTTCTGCTTGCTTGTTTGTTTCTGCTTGCTTCTGCTTGCTTGTTTGTTTCTGCTTGCTTCTGCTTGCTTGTTTGTTTGCTTGTTTAGGGTTTAGGGTCCTTATTTTCAGAATTGTTAGAATTGTTACAGCTATTGTAAGAATTGTTACAATTGTTAGAATTTTGTAACAATTGTTTAGGGTTAAGGGTGCTTACTTTCAGAATTGCTAGAATTGTTACAAAACTGTAACAGCTTGCTTACTTGTTTGCTAGTTGCTTGCTTGTTTTCAACCCCAACGTTGTTACAGCTGCTTGCTTGCTAGGGTTGTTACAGCTGCTTGTTTTCTTGTTTGCTTGTTTTCTTGCTTAATTGCTTGCTTGTTTGTTTAAGAATGCTGGTATTAGGGTTGTAGTAAATTATGCCTTGAAATTCTAGCAGTAAGGCAAGGCGTTCTTCCTTAAATTGATATACAATAGGGTTGGCTGACGTAGTTTTGGACTCTAGGGTTTAAGCAATAACATTGCATTCTATTGGTGGCAGCTCTGTATTGGACTCATTTCCAGCATTCTCTAATCTTCAGGAGCAACCAAAGAAAACCAAGTTTCGACTACAAGGTAACAATTTCACATCTATTTGTTTCAGAAATTAGGGTTTCTGATATTTAATTGAAGACCAGGGCAAAAATAGTGCAGTTTTTTCTTATATGATTGTCGTTTTTATGTTTCCAGGTTTAGGGGTCTATGTATCGTCGACTCGACGATACAGCAGTAGAAGTTCCAAATTGATGTTTACTCAAAAAATCCTCCGATTCATAATAAATAGACATAAAGTGACAAGAGCTCCTTATCGTCGAGTCGACGATAACATAAATTAAATGTGAAGACATATAAAAACAAGCACAGAACCCGCTTCTCTGCTGGACACTGACCGCGGAGCATATTCCAGTAACAACCCCAACGCAAAACTAGTTATCATCGAGTCGACGATACCTACAGTTAGTAAAAAAATTAAAAAAACGTATCGAAAATCAAAAATATTATATACGGACCCACAACTCAAGCATAATTTCTCGTACAATAAACATAAAACGTCAAAAAATGTACACATTATATCGTCGAGTCGACGATACCCTGCCGCAACGCGTACAAAATGGGTACATTCACAGTAACACGACCCAACCCCGCCCAGTTATAACGACTCTTGATGAGTGCTTAGAAAACAATATCTTCGATTTATGTAGATATTAGAAACATTTAAGGACATTTTGCGACATATTTCGAACATTTTAGCACATTTTAGTCGTTATTAACGACTGGTTACGACCATATTTTAGTCGTTTTGGAGTACCAATAACTTCCCAAACATTGTCAAACTTTAGTATATTGTATAATGACATATATTATATGTAGTTACTAATTTATATTGCATTATCAATTCATATGATAAGATTATTGCTTAACAATCCGTTAAATTAATCACTGGTTACAGTTTCCTTGGGTCGTGTTACTGTGAATGTACTCAAATAGACAAAGAAACGACGCGCTCTGCTATCGTCGGGTCGACGATACCCTGTGGCAATGAGAACCTAACATAAAAAGAAAAGACACGCCTTATCGTCGAGTCGACGATACAATAAAGAAAGATGATAACATGTAAACTAAACAGAGACAACCACAGTATCGAATTATATGAAAAATAATCCATTACAAATAAATACACAGAACAACGAAAACTAGGTTCTCACAATTGTCGAACGTGATTCAAGGAATTTATAGTTCTCAAGATTCGTATCTTCGAGTCGACGATAAGTATGTCAACACCGCTGTAGTGCAGTGGCAAGGGCGTTTCACACAAGAAAATATATTATCGTCGGGTCGACGATAAGCGAAACCAATTACAATACTGGCATCAAGGAACAAATATCCATTCATGCCAATGTCTAACATGGATCCTGAACTCTGTCACAGATTGTCAAGGATGGCGAATGCAGACACATACGATTACTCCGCCACCAAGCATCACCTTCAACCGTTCGTGAATCTTCTGAAGGATCAGCCCTTCATCGAAGAAATGCAGGACACCTACGGGGAACTCTGGGAGTTCAAGGATCACATCCACACCTGGACTTTCGGTGTGAGTCGATGGAAGAATTTTGTCTACCTCCGATACAGAGTTCAAGGAAAGACGGTCTACTTACCCTGGAATCTGAACGAAAAAGTAGCAATCATCGAGTGTCACAGGAATGACTACGTCGTGATCGTGCTCCGTGAAGTTGATGACAATGGAATCGAGAAGGATCACTGCCACTCCATTGTGATCGACGCGAATAAATACCATGGGAGGTTCGATCTTGAGAACCTCATAACTTTCCTCGAGGGGTCTGAAATGGCAAGCCTGAATGCGGAATTTGAGTAATCGGGATACGTTCCCTAGACGAATGGATCCGCAAAGTCTAACGCCAATTGACTGAACAGAATCTTTCAGACACTCGATCGGTACGCTTTGGCAAATGTCGAGAAAGCACCCACTGTTGGGAGAAGCGCTAGTCAATCAACAAGACCAGCATTAAATACTCGGCCTCAACAGAAGTCCGCAGCTGGAGGATCCGGAAGCAGAAATCAAAAGCCGAGTCATGCAAGATCCGAGAGCAGGAAGCGAGATGCCCCTGCTACAGAAGCACCAGAGTCAAGCCGTAAGCGAAGGAAAAGCCTTCCCGGTGTAATTGCTGCTGCTGGAAGTTCAGGTTCAGCTCTGACAACAGTGTCAACCGGGCCTCAAGCTTCAGCAGAAAACATTCCAGAGTTCGAGAAGTTTGCCCTACTTCAGAAAACATTCTGGGAAGAGCACCAGGAGTGCTTTTTGCTGGACATGGAAGTCAAACAAGTCCACATCGATCAGTGCATCCTCGCGAATGACCGATACGTCATTCAAACTCTGCAGAAGGACATTCTCGAAGATATCAAGAAAGAACTCATTCAGATGATCGACGTGAAGCAGAGGCAAAAGGTTTGCCTGACACCCGTCGACTCAAATAACAAGCTGCTGCGGAAGAAGCCTGAGAAGTAGGAAGAGATCAAGGATGGGAACTTCATGATCATTAACGGCCAGCACAGCATCTTTGCTTCCAAGGACCTTCAGAAGGGGGGCTGCGGAGAGAGTCGTCGAGATGAACTTCGCACTTGGGGTGCGTTCATTGTGTGGTCCCTGGATCCGACTAAGTTGAGGAACATCTCCAAGTTCTACAACTGCACCAACCATCTGGACCATGCACAGCCAACATGGGGGAACCAGATAATCAGCTGTAGAAACATCTGGATTGAGTGCAAGCGACCGACGGATTCAAGTACTGAAGCGTCGGCAAGGCACAACAAAGCCAACCTGAGTTTGCTCTACTATAAGGTAAACACTTACCCAATACCATTATCGTCGGGTCGACGATACTTCAGCTGCTTCTCTGCTTCATACTCTAGAGTGCTAACTGAGGATGTTTAAACCTTTGCAGAGCTTTACGGATGCTGTGATGGAGAGATTCCAAAATATAAATCCAGATAAAGCGGAGCATCCATCAAGACCTTGACGGACCTGAAGAACAAAACCCAAATAATTACCCTCCCGGACGATCTGTGGGCGCATTGGAAGAAATTTCTTATTATGCATTCCGAGGGCGAATTGATGGACCCGATATCCCTGAGGCAGTTCAAGGACTGCAAGGGATTTAAAGCAAGAGCTTCTTCTCTGAAGCGGGAGTTTTTTAAACGCTTTGGGTGGTTTACGGATAAGGATTTCGGAGTCCTGGCCCAGCATCTCCTTGGAGAGACTCCAAGACGATTATCACTACACCCGAAAGTCTTCATCTCGAGAACTAAAATTCTCGTGCCCGACTACCATGCAAGCGCGGATTGGGTTGAGCGGCGGAAGCGCAAGAAAGTTGTGCTTCAGGATATCATGGCCATCAAGCCCTCCCTGAAGTTCCTCGACAATGGCGGCAACGTCATTGATTCGGAGTGGAAGGCCTGGAAGGCAAGGCACCGGTTCACATCGGTGACGTGGGATTTCCTTCTCACACATCCGAGTGCCGATTACTTCAAGAAGCGGCTCCGAAACGACGCATGGAGTAAGCGAGCGAAGGATCTAGAGAAGCAGTTCCCGGAGGTGCTTCACATGTTCATGAGGTTCATGAAGTTGAAGTATCGACTTCCAGAGCCTGCCGGAGGAGTGAAAATGAGAGGACTGGACTTCGATGCTAAAGCTCTCAAGGCCATATTCGATAAATTGGGACTCTTCCAGAGACTTGGGACTTTTTTAACCCCTCGTAGTTGCCATATCCAAGTACTGTGAATTGTGATAACTTGGAGAATTTTCCACTACGATGTCGCTAATTACAGTTGCACGTGAACTTCTGTCAGGAAGCTTGGATCCCTTAATTGTCCCCCGAGATACCAACTACACATTTCAATTACTTCGGGCTTTTTGTCAAGTGGGCAAAATCCAACAATCTTGCTAAGGATGCTCGAACAGCTGCATGATGTCTTTGGTCGCTCTCTTTCATTGTGCACCTTCATTGAATGATTTATACGTTATTTGTACTATGTTTAGTAACACTTGATACTCGTGGCACGACAATCTTGGATTGCAATATGTAACGGTGTTCACGGTCACCTACGTTGTGCATTAGGGTATACGTGATTACGACTTTGATTCATGTATAATTATAAATTAACCTACAGAGTGGTTTAGGGTACACTATACACAGCTAATGTCTACTTTCGGCGGCATATCTGCTCCAAATTAAATCCACCATTTTTGCGAAAGTTTAGTGCTGATTCATGTATTCCATTCCCATTTTCACTTCATATACAAACATTGTATAATTATATTGTCTACCTTCCGTGATACATTCGTCTCTGCCTTATATTGGCTGGTCACAAATCATTCAAACCTATACAGTGTTTAAACCTACTGTAGCATATAAATGTGATTTGAGCACAACACTTCATAAAATTTAGAGGCCTCTAGGTGATATTATGAACACTTTCAAATTCCATTGTAGCCTTTCTACTACAGGTCATTTTGCCAGAAAATGTAATCCATGCCTCCCCTCTTCATTACAATTTTCGTCCGGTTCAGGAGATCCTACTATGCGAATCATCCCAACACCACAACATCGTACAGGACAAAATAAAACATACATCCTCTTCATGTGTACATGGTTTCCATACCCAACTACCATGGTATGAAGTAATTCACTAGAGTTAAAAAGAACTCTAGTATTACGATGACTGTACTTTTTTGTTCTACAACACTAGTTGCACAATAGTTACTAATTGCTTTTTCTTATACTCGGGGGTTGGGTGGTACTAAAAATGTACGAGTACATGTGAGTGCACAATAGTGGTATTACTTTGAACATTTAAACCAATGACATTTAAACAGGTAAAACATTTGTATACAAATGTATTTAGACATATAACCTCTCGTATAGAAGGGGATTTTTAGAAGGGATTCAGGAACATAATGTACAATGCACCCCTCGAGACAATACACCATTGTCATCACTAAGAAGAATGCCCTATCAAACATCAAGTTGCACAATTTCAAGGTCAAAAAACATCATATTAAGTGCACAGCGTGAAAAGGAAAATAATGTCATCAAGAGTCGGACTCAAGCGAGAGTATATATTTCAGAACTTCATGTCTTATACACACTGGTTCCAACGTTGGAATGCACTAAGATTGCATCGCCTATACATCCCATATCAGATTGTATTATAGATGTTACTCACTGTCGGATGAGCTCGCTTCTTCCAGGGCATTTGGAGTTGCTTGAATGCTATATGCTATTCTAGCCAACGCTTCTAGTATATGCCGTTTTGGAATAGTAATGGCAACAGCACGATTTCCTCCTCTTGGTTTCCACGATGTTAACACAGAAGTTGTGCTGGTCATTTGCTCTTCATACTCTACGTCTTCCTCCCATTTAAAGTTTGGCAATGTGTCTCAATTCTCATATGGTGTGCGTTCTTTCCTTCGCCGTACACAAGGCTTATACTATTGTACTTTAATTTTCTTTTGGTTGATATCGCCATACGTTAGTATTGGATCTGAACGTGCTTCACCGAGCCAAATGGGTGCATTGCTATCGGTTGCAGGACGTACTAACATCAAATACCCTGCATGACAATCTCGACCTACCCGAAACGACTGTCTAGGACGCAAACTACGTGGTCCTATGTAATGCTCGTCCTCGGCAAATTCGTCACGTAGTACACCGTCAACATCATACAGTGTCTGAACATCAAACGATTGTCTGGTTTGAGGCCAAAATCCCATGCACAAGACGTCCACTGCTTCCATCTCGCTTTGCTCCAGCGCCTCCTTCACTCCACTCCAATATTGCACAAGGGAAGAATTGTGGCGGGCAAATTCCCCCGTGGCATCTGCTTCACCCACAACCTTCCAATGTTGTATAAAGCCTTTGATGCCTTTCACTATTTCAGCTTGCCCTTTCATTGGCCGCGGCAACAAAGCACGTGGAGTGCCAGACGGCAATTTCGGCTTCCCTTCTCCATCCTCCTTCCATAACTTAATGCCTTGCTCTGGACGCCATTGCGGATCAGTGCATCGCAATTTATTTTGCATCAGAGGCCATCCTGTACCATCCCTGTAAAATCGAAATTGGCGCCCTTTCGAATGGCCGATAAGGTCATCGTCGCTAATAAATCCAATGATGAAAGACTTGAAATCAGGTACCTCTTCAATCAATCCGGGAATGAACGGTTCGTTATCCAAATTCATGTACGATTTCATCAACAAGGGAATTGTTGGATAATCCTTTTCTCGCAACTGCATGCTCCAACGGCCAAACGACGCATCAACATCGTCATGGGTGTGGCCAAAAACCATAAACGACACCTGAATTTCTTCAAAAATGCCCTTCGCAACTAGAAGCGACCAAAAACATTTTATGTGCTGGCTTTTGTTGTCCTTCCAACAGTTATCTAACTGGACATGTAATATTGGAGGCAATTTTGTAAACGTGGTCCCTTCTTCCGCGAGTTTGCAAGGTATGGAGCCGATGCATTGCTCCGACCCTACAAGAATAGCCTCATATAGTTCCGTTGACCCTGCTCCCAAAAACAAATTGCTTGGATTGATGCACTTCGAAGGGTTCTCAAGGTCCCTTAGCAACCTTGCAATGGAACCAATGGTCTGATTGCTGTCAGCAGGATATAAGTCTAACGAATAGTGCGCGTACTTTCTATCCCCATGTCCATGAGCCAACATCCCTGTAACTGAAACTGGAAGCTTCATAAGTCCATCCACAGCCTTGTTCTTTGCTGCAAAGCAAGGGGAAGCTGTTTTGGAATGATCAACTTTGTCATGCATAATACAAAGTACTTGCGATGGTCAATAGCATGCTAACGCTCTACTCAAGTAATAGTGCGCGCGCGAAGCCTCTTGCTCACGTAGGTGTGCTTCAAGCATTTGGGTTGTGTGGTTATATCCTGGTGATCCATATGCATGAACATTCCGCATTTTTGTTAGTTGATCACAACGAGAGCACCGAGCAAAACTATCTCCTTTGCGCTTGATTTGGTACTCTGAAAAGTGTTCTTTCGTCAACTTACTGCATAATGATTGTGATATAACCCTCTTTCTACATTCTTTTTGCACCTGCACAATACATGGTAGTGTTCAATACACCCACTGTTTGTATACATCAACCAACCAAACACATCTTCAGCTTCCAAAGTCAGCGCAAACTTTGTTAACTGTTCCTACCTTGTTCACTTCCTTGAGAATATGCTTCCACTTTGTACCATTTGGAAGTACTTTCTCAACCACCTTTTTTCCTTTCATTATGCCGTTTGTTTTTGTGTGTGTTCTGTGCGGCATTGCATCTGCCGTTGACGACAATATCATGGACATTGTCTGTGTGGCCTGTGCAGTGCTACTTGAAATCTTCTTCTTCCCGAGGGTTCCATGATGTTGAGGTCGTCGACCAGTGGCGGCATAGTCCCGATACCGATAAAAATCAGTCTTTGATACCCCATAAATCAAACGCCATGCATGCATACATACCGTCTTCCCTTCCACAACACACAGTCTTTTCGATGTGTTTGGTATGCAGTGAAAGTTTCTATGCACCGCAAGTTTCATACTATCTTTTGACTTCGAGTCAGAGTGATGCATTTCATAACGCAGGGTCTCCACTATTGCGTGGTTGAATTGACTCAAGCATTGCCGCTTGCAACATGCAGTTTGTAATGTCTCACGAATTGATTGTTTATGCACGAGACTGTCTTTTCGCGACATTTCACGGGGTTGTGCATGTTGCAATGATGAATATTGACGACTTCCCCTACGATCACCCAATTTGGCTGCTTTTATTTTAATATCTTCGTTGAATTTACGTTCATGGTTGTAAAGACTGACTCCTTCGAATAGTGTGAACTTTGTAGACCACCTGCGAAGGGTGCGAGTTTTCAATGAAGCACCCGCTTGTAATACTTCACAAACCACAACCCCTACAAACTCCTCTCCTAAAGGTGATCTACCATCAATAGACTGCCACGGTTTTGCAAACTCCACATACGCTGTAGCCACACACACTCCAATTGAGTGGACTAGCTGTACTTCCTTCTTACACCAATCATCTCTGCAAATGCCTTTGCAGCTGGGGATTGGCATATCTTCATCCGGAATGTGATACACCTCATCTGCATCTTCTACGTCAAGGTCAACTCCCTGTAAAGCACAACGTGTATTGATCATAGCTGCATTCAAATACGTTGTGTATGCATAGCAGAGGATACTTCAGTGCTGAACCTATACAAAGATAGTGCCCACCTAAAAGAACTCAAACCCCACTTGTGCTGCCACATTGAACTAAATACTGATTCAAGATCCACACTTGGTTCAACACTCTTACCACATCACTGTAATCTGAATCACTATCCATCATTGCTCAACTTTGACGACGTGCCTGCACTTGCTCAACTTCGATGACGTGCCTACACAACGCGGCCAAAAAAATTGTTGATCATAATCTAGTGCCAACAAGTTGTACATAATCCCCACATTAGCGTATCTTAGATTTTAGGAATGCCTAGAAACACTAACCAGTAGTCAATTGCCCACTGGCAACCACTTATCCAATGTCCAATTAGTGACACCGATTACTTGACTAACAATATGACGAGCCTTTGATGCCTGGTTTTATAAACCCGTCATGTCTCCACCGGGAGATTGGAGAATGCGTTTTATCGGCCCCCTTTTGTGTGCTATCAACATTCTTTGTTTCCTTGGACAGAATCCTACGTCAGACGCTACCAAATTCAGTAGGAAGCGTCCGACCTGTAGTCAATTGCCCACTGGATCGTGTAGCTGGGGATTGGCATATCTTCATCCGGGTTGTGATACACCTCATCTGCATCTTCTACGTCAAGGTCAACTCCCTGTAAACCACAACGTGAATTGATCATAGCTGCATTCATATACAGAATACGCACAGTAGAGGATACTTCCATGCTAAACCTATACAAAGATAGAGCCCATCTAAAAAAACTCAAGCCCCTCACTTATGCTGCAACATTGAATAAGAGCTAAATACGTATTGAAGATCCACACTTGGTTCATCACTCTTACCACATCAGTGTAATCTGAATCACTATCCATCATTGCTCAACTTCGACGACGTGCCTGCACAGCGCGGCCAAAAAAACCGTTCATCATAATTGAGTACCAACACGTTTAGTGTTGTACATAATCCCCACATTAGCGTATCTTAGATTTTAGGAATGCCTAGAAACACTAACCAGTAGTCAATTGCCCACTGGCAACCAGATATCCATTGTCCGATTAGTGACACACCGATTAGTTGACTAATAATATGACGAGCCTTTGATGCCTGGTTTTATAAACCCGTCAAGTCTCCACCGGCAGGTTGGAGGATGCATTTCATCGGCCCTCTTCTGTGTGCTATCAACATTCATTACCTGTTTCCTTCGACACAATCCTACATGAGACGCTACCAATTCTGATTCCTACGTGAGACGCTACCAAAACCAGTAGGAAGCGTCCGACCTGTAGTCAATTGCCCACTGGATCGTGCATATGCATTATTGTTTGCATCAGCACCATAGACAACGGCTGTCCACAGATTAATGTCAAGTTACCACAGACGAAGGATTTCATTGGAAGTGGTTTTTATAAAACACCCAACGTGGTCTCCAGCGCTATGGTCCACATACTCAAAAAAATGCAACCGGACAACTCATACCATTGTGGGCTACTTCCAACCACTCATGTGTCGCGTGGTTTTCTGATCCGAGGCCCGACAACACATACACATTGTGAGATTATGAAGCTACCATACCCGAACTCAGCAGACATTCAAAGTCTCCTAGGACTGCCATCGGAATTCTATGCAGTGCCGTCCGGCTCTGTTGATCATACCAATTTTTGCACTGCCAGTAGTCAATTGACCACTGGCTGCACTGCCCTCGGGATACCCTAGCACTACGAATTACCATGTACTCGTATAGCGTTCGTACTCACCACCGTAATTATTTCACGTATATACGGTAATTAAAATATCACAACAAATTCCAATTTCTTTCAGCAGTATAAAGATTGAGTATCAAGCGTAAAGAAATGTACGACTCACAAAAAATACGTTGAGGCCGCTGGTCAGCAGCTTATCCGTGTCCATCTCAGTGCACAATCAATGGGCGCTTCCATGAAATGCAGCAACCGCAACTCCGCCAGAAAACAAACTCGAGCTTCCAATGGCAACAGAAACCAGGACCCTCAGTCTGTGCGTGCAATTATTCTACAATACGCAATGGATCTGGACTAGGACAAAAACTAAAAGATACTATCTCAAATTTCATCAACAACAGGAGCAGCCCGGCGAAGCGACTGACTCGTGTGCATACCAAGGTTTTGTGTGCGATGGCCGTGAAATCCTAAACCGCTTGCTCCAACACCTCCGGCCGTGAATCGCCTCAACCGCCTGCTCCAGCACCTCCGGCCGTGAACCGCTTTGCTTCAGCACCTCCGTGCGATGGCCGTGAATCGCTTGCCGCTTGCTCCAGCACCTCCGCGTGCGATGGCCATGAATCGCTTGCCGCTTGCTCCAGCACCTCCGTGCGCGCCGCAATGAGGCACCAAAGAGAATGTGACCAAGAGTGACGGACAGAACTAGAGACAGAGCCCTAGGCACTGGATGAACGCATGCAGGCGGTTTAGGATTGGCGGCTGGATGAAACTGTGAACCATTGAATTCGCTTTTGGAAGGACGTGCTGAAACTGAACTTTTGGCCATGTTTCCTCAATGGGTGGGGTCAGGTAACTGAGGTTTACCAACCTTTACCAACCTTTTGGCTTGGGTGGGGGGCCACACTTGGAAATTCCACAATTTCGCCTTCGCATGGAGTTGCAACTTTATTTATTTACATTATAGTTTACTAAATGCATATTAATATTTTTAAATTAGTTTTGCAAGGGTTTCTTTTGAATTTCAATTAAAAGATGGTATGGTGTCCATTATTTGATTCTAATTATTATGGAAAATCATGTTTAAGGCCTCACTTTTTGAACTAAGTTTGAAACGTCACATAAACCACTTTTGTACTTTAGCGCGTCAAAGGGTTAATTAGGTGTTACAGTTGAGTTATGGGTGAATTGTTCGACCGTTGAAATTAGAGAATATTAGACGTTGTCTGAAGATTTCACACCATCAAGAAATTTCAAAAATTTAGTGTTCTAAATACAAAGGGTTTCTCAAGGGTGGTCATTTGACATGCGTTTCATAATTTATTCCCTTTCATTTTTAATATGCGTGTAACCATAACCGTTACATACCTTAAATATAATTTTTCCTATTCTAATTGTCAAAAATATATTTATACAAAACTTTCAATATCATTGGACGATATTTTTAACATTCATAAATTTTATCATGCCCACTAATTCACAACAAAATAATAGCACATATATAATTATCGTAGAAAAAACTAAATAAAAACATGATGAAAATGAATGATCAAATGGAGAACCCATCACGTGTGACTACTGTCGCCGACCCCTAAAACAATGGTTAGTGACGTCAGTGACACTTGATTTTAAATTCAATGTCATGTGTGAAGAATACCATTAACTATTTTTAGAGATATTGGCATTAGTTATGCGTGATGTTTACTATAAAGTAAAATGCTTAGACATTGCCTTTGTAAAATGTAAAGTCACCTTCTGTTTTAATAAGATACTGTGAATTTTGCTATACCTTACTTTTATTTGTGCACCTCAAAGAGTTTAAAGAGCATGACAGCGCTTGGTTGGTTATCATTATTAAGCAAGCTAGGGTATAAACTTATAAAAAACGTATTTGGCCGTTAAGAAAGACGGCTCACCTAGTTTTCCATGAGATTGAAGACCATCAAGCTCTAACACACTTAATAATAAATTGAGTTTAAATACATCTTATAACTCCTACATGTATTATAAAATGCAAATAAGAGGGATCTTTTGAACTTAATGCATGGATAAAAGTTGTACGTACATCGTATGTGTTGTATATGTAAGTATTGAACATCTTACTAATTGCCATCCATGCAAGTGAGTTCTTTGAAAACCTAAACCCGTATACCCGGTACCCTAATCCAAATTTCATCCATACTGTCTCATCCGACATGTGGTTTTTGTATTGTGATTTGTTTACTGAATTGTTTATGGAAAATTAGCTTCATGTACATGAGTCCACGATCAAAAAAGAAACATTACAACCGCTAATTGTCGTATTTCTTTTCTACACTTTATGGCACAATTTGTGAATTCTAACATGGAAACTTTGGTTGCTCATGCTCATGGATGTCAAACTTCAAACCGTTTAGTACCGAAGGCTCCATAGATGGATGCACTGGTCTTTACTACTTATTTCCAGCACGACGTACACTACAAGATATAGAATGTATTAAAATAGAAGGTAACTATATAAGACGTCTGTGAATTGTATAATGCACTTCGAAACATGCAAATCAACCAAAGGGTGTGGAACTTGAAATTTAAAAGGATCTTGGTTACATTTTATCGAGACTTTTATGACTGAAAGTGACTTGGCTCTATACAAAGTATAGAGTGTATAGTTTTCATAAATTGCCATCTAATTTATACGATTCAGATACAAAATTTGTTTAAAACTCCTCATTGATAGGTTTTATACCCGCCTTTGAATAATTGCATAGGTAATCTGTTGAGCCCAAGTCTATAAGTGAGCTACATTTGAATTAAATCTAATCTATATATACATTATTAGACGATGTCATAACATTGTCCATTCCAATGCTCAAAATGAACATCTCTTTCAACAAAGCCAACAAAACTAAAAGCATGTGAAGCAATGGCATGATAGATATCGTTTCCTAAATGAAAGGATCTAAGTATGCCTAAGTCCATATATGCTCTAAGTCTCAATATGAGTGTCGGATGAGAAAATGTGGATGAAATTTGTACATCGTCCAGAAAATGAACATTGTCCAGAATTCTGTATCATTTTCATCCACAATCTTCAAATACTTGAACCACGCCAGCAGGGTTTAGAGTATATGGCTAACAATAGTAAAGTAATTTTCATCAGACCATATTTAGGGAGAATCAATGACAGAATTTTCTTTGTTTGGATTTTTTTGAAAACAGATGAAATGGATACAAGTATCTGGACACTACACTCACGCACCTGCAGTATTTGAGGGTTCAGGGTATTAGTTGAGGGATTTTATAAACAATTATGCACTAGTTTTTAGAATAATATTTTGGATTTTATAAACAAAGGCAAGTTATAGATTTAGGGTTTTAGGTAATGAAGGTGAACACTCATTTCCACCGGATATGAAAATCTAATGATTGAACATGTTGGATTCATGATTTTCCAATTCATTATGAATCTTGTCTCCTAAATCATAGGGGCGGCTTATTTCATGATGTCATATTTCATGACGGCTTATTTCATGATGTCTTCTAATTCATGATGTCTTGAAATTCACGAGGTCTCGTGATGTTTCATGAGTATATAAACAAATATATATATATATATATATATATATATATATATATATATATATATATATATATATATATATATATATATATATATATATATATATATATATATGATGATGTGTTTTTGAGATTACGTAAGTATAGAATCAATCCTTTTTTAATATTCAATGGTGAGTTTGTGAGATCCCGTAAGTATAGAATCAATCCTTTTTTTTATTTTCTATTCATGGGTGTCTTTTTTAAATTACATAAGTATAGAATGAATCCTTTTTTAATATTTTCTATTCATGGGTGTGTTTTTGAGACTACGTAAGTATAGAATCAATCCCTTTTTAATATTCATGGGTGTGTTTTTTAAATTACATAAGTATAGAATGAATCCTTTTTTAATATTTTCTATTCATGGGTGAGTTTTTGAGATTACGTAAGTATAGAACCAATCCTTTTTTTTCTATTCCACGGTGTGTTTTCTAGATTACGTAAATATAGAACCATTATTTTTTTTCTATTCAAAGGTGTGATCTTGAGATTATGAAAGTATAGAATCAATTGTACATATTATGTAAGTCTTCTGAATTAGAATAAAGTTTGAATACATTAACTCCTAACTGCCCATCATGCACTTTTTGGAGCGTGGGTTTTTTATTGAAACTTTTATGGGACGTTGGCTTCATGCATGTGTGATCCGATTAGAAAAGGGATGATTTGTGACATTAATATTTCATAAAAACATAAACACATTTACATTATTACATATCAATTTGAAAATATTCCTCTTAATTGCATTTTATAATGCAACTTTGAAAAACAGCCAAATCTGAGAATGGTGAGAACGTTTGGGGATTAAACATGCAATAAGCTAACTGCCCATCCCTGTAAATTTGTACATTGTCCAGAAATTGTACAATGTTGTCCAGAATTCTGTATCACGAACATCCACAATCTTGAAATACTGGAAGCACGCTTGCAAGGTTTAGTGTATATGGTTAACAACAATAAAGTAATTTTCATCAGACCATATTCAAGGAAAATCGAGGTTATTAATCGAGGGATTTCATAAAACAATCATATACAAGTATTTAGAATAATATTTTGGAATTTATATACAAAGGCAAGTTATAGATTTAGGGTTTTAGGTAATGAAGGTGAACACTCATTTCCACCGGATTAGAAAATCTAATGATTGAACATGTTGGATTCATGATTTGCCAATTCATTATGAATCTTGTCTCCTAAATCATAGGGGCGGCTTATTTCATGATGTCATATTTCATGACGGCTTATTTCATGATGTCTTGAAATTCACGAGGTCTCATGATGTTTCATGAGTATATAAGCAAAAATAAATAAATAAATAAATTTATTTTTAATGATGTGTTTTTGAGATTACGTAAGTATAGAATCAATCCCTTTTTAATATTCATGGGTGAGTTGTTGAGATTACATAAGTATAGAATCAATCCTTTTTTTATATTTTCTATTCATGGGTGAGTTTTTGAGACTACGTAAGTATAGAATCAATCCTTTTTTAATATTCATGCGTGAGTTTTTGTGATTACATAAGTATAGAATCAATCCTTTTTTTTATACTTTCTATTCATGGGTGAGTTTTTGAGATTACGTAAGTATAGAATCAATCCTTTTTTTTATTTCTTCTATTCATGGGTGTGTTTTTGAGACTACGTAAGTATAGAATCAATCCTTTTTATATTTTCTATTCATGGGTGAGTTTTTGAGATTACGTAAGTATAGAATCAATCCTTTTTTTATTTCTTCTATTCATGGGTGTGTTTTTGAGACTACGTAAGTATAGAATCAACCCTTTTTATATTTTCTATTCATGGGTGAGTTTTTGAGATTACGTAAGTAATGAATCAATCCCTTTTTAATATTCATGGGTGAGTTGTTGAGATTGCATAAGTATAGAATGAATCCATTTTTTTATTTTTTCTATGCATGGGTGTGTTTTTGAGACTACGATGATGGAAAAATTTAGTGACAATGATGAACTCACGATGATGGAAAAATTTAGTGACTGTAATCATGCTATTAATAATGACATTAATGGATGGTGGCTAATGTGAATCAGTCTTGATGACATGAATGACGAGGACGACCTCGGGCAGCCCGGCCAAAATTTTGGCCCTGCCCGTCGCCCCTCCCAGCTCGTCACTCCCAGCCCGATTTTCCTTTCTGTCGAAGCTGTGCGTGGGTGAGGCGCAGTGCGGTGTGGTCAGGTCGTCGCGTGTAGAATTGCACAAATGGGACTCTTGAGCTTGAACCTACTGATGCGGTGCGGTGTGTTCGTGGATGCGGTGTGTTGTGATCGTGCGCGGTGCGGTGTCTTCGTGGATGCGGTGTGTTCGTGAATCCTGGTGCAGCTAGGGTGTGTTTGTGGATGCGGTGTGTTCCTGCGCGGTGCGGTGTGTTCGTGCGCGGTGCGGTGTGTTCGTGAATCCTGGTGCAGCTAGGGTTTTCGTGAATCCTGTGCGTTCGGCTGAATGAGGTCAGAATCGTGATTATCCGCAGTAGAAATATGCTACCTTGCTGCACAGTTTTCATTGCAAAATCCAGCTAGGGTTTATGCACTTTTGGTTCCGGCACAACTAGAGTAGTCACGGGGTTTTTTTTGCTCCTCTGAGATCAAGAGGTCTGTTTTTAATCTTCAATTACCCTACTCCACAGCTGCAAAGTTTTGGACCTGGTGCAGCTAGGGTTTACGCACTTGCAGCCGAGGTTCCACTACGAGTTCACGCCGGGATTTTTTTTGCTCCTCTGAGATCAAGAGGTATGTTGTTTTTTCTCCATTATTTGATTCAAGCGCTACACTGAAAGAACTTTAATTCGCTTTACTAAAAAAACATAAGCCATCTAGAAATTGTGTAGTGAGCTCGCGGTGTGAGCGGATCAGCAGCGTCGGTGGTCGTTCAGTATGAATGCGTTAATCTTTTACATATGGCAGTATATCTTTCCAACTTATATTTGCATTAAATAGGAGAGCATGTACACGAAACCGTATAGCTCGAGTATAGCATTCAGTGGAAATGTACGTACGAGAGGGCCAAAATTCTGGTTGCCAGTGGTCAATTGACTACTGGAATGGTGGTTGAATTACAGTAGGATGGCTCTCGCTTTGAAGCCTTAGCATTCAGAATGCAGATTAACAACCACTTGTCAAATGCAGTAGCCTGTCTCATGGTGGTTGAATTACAGTAGGAAGGCTCTTGCTTTGAAGCTTTAGCATTCAGAATGCAGATTCACAACCACTCGTCAAATGCAGTAGCCTGTCTCATGGTGGTTGAATTACAGTAGGAAGGCTCTCACTTTGAAGCTTTAGCATTCAGAATGCAGATTGACAACCACTCGTCAAATACTTGAGCCTGTCTCATGGTGGTTGAATTACAGTAGGAAGGCTCTCGCTTTGAAGCTTTAGCATTCAGAATGCAGTTTGACAACCACTCGTCAAATGCAGTAGCCTGTCTCATGAGTCCCGCACATTTGGATCTGCAGGTCATGGGGAAAAACACAACGGACCCTGTGGCTCATGTCCCGTATGCTGGACAACTGAAGAAAGTGTTCGAGCCCATCTTGGATGCCAATATGCGAGGTGAGACCAATGGAGGAAAGAAATATTAGCCAAAGCGAAGCCTGACCGCACCTCGCCAATGGTTCGTCGAAGTTGTAAAGCAGACACACCCCCTCAAGTTTGGTCTCAGGGTGCATGTGAATGGTGCGATCACTCCATCCACGGTTCCTGCTTTTTCGTGCATGGCCAACCTCGTAGTCACCGACGTCAAGCACTTCCACCCATACGTGATTCTATGGGTTGCAAACATGTCCGGGATGGTGGCAAATCTATATTTCACGGAAGGAGAGGATTTGTTCCAAGCCAGACCGTTCACAACCAGCCTTACTGAGCACGAGGGAGACCTTAAGGTGGAAGGAGATGACACCCTTCTCACTTCTATTCTTACTCCTAAGGCTATTGCATACATGAACTCGGAAGACAGTGGGCAGTTGACTAGGGTGCTGACGGCCGTGCTGCGAACTCTGGATAAGGTGAATAAGGTCACACTACAGCAAAACCCTACTGAAGGGGTACAAGAGAAAACCCGCTCCAAGAAACGGCCACAGCCCGCTCCAGTGTCTTGTAGTCCTGCCCCTAGCCGTGCCAAATCAAAGAAAAACAAACAAGGAAGTGCAAGAGGCAAGGAAGTGCAAGAGGCACAGACCGAGGTAGTGGAGCTAGATTCACCTGAAAAGGCGGTGGTCAGTTTGGAGGGTGAGGAACAGCATGAAGTCGGCCAGGGTGACGATAGCCCCGAAATAATTGGCTCCGTCGCCGGTAGTCAATTGCCCACTGGCAACGTCGAGGGAGACATAGTTGCAGGATCACCTGGACCAGCAAAACGCCGGCGAAAGCAGACGTCCACAGTGAGGTTCTCTAGTACCCTAGTTCCGAACGATGCAAACGATGCAGGAACGATACCAGCCGAGAACACGGAGAGGGAAGGAAACGCATCGGCCACACCTGGTGCACCCAGCCCACTCAAGAGACGAAAGACACAACGTCGGTATCAGCACCCGGTAAAGTCGGCTGAGGGGAAGGACATAGACTACGACGACTGTCGAGAAGAGCTCAAGCAATTCAAGATCAGAAGTGCGCCAATGTACATATGGGGGCAAGACTTCACGAAAGAGATCGACGTGGATCAGATGATCAATGCACCAATAGAATTCAAGTACCGCCCATTCCACGAATCACTTGCCAAGAGTCTGCTGGAGATTTACTTGACCGGGATACACCCGCCCAAGCAGACCTTGACTCTCATGCCCAAGGTAGACAAAGAGCCATTCTACTTTGAATATGTAAAAAATGGAGAGTTTTACATTATCAATGGGCAACATTCTGTGGCGGCTGCAAAGAAACTGTTGGCACTTGAAGAAGTGGATCCCGAGCGCAAGGAGAAGTTTAGGACCTGGCAGTGTGACTTCGTGTGGACTGAGGATAAGATGCTGATGTCGGAGCTGTCACGGCGCACAAATAACACGAATCAACACAAGTGGGATTCGCCAGAGTATCTTCTGCACGTGCAGTATTGCCGAGATCTGTGGATCAATTATGGGAGACCGGATCTAAAGAACCCCGGCAAACCAAGGTCTCAGGAATGGAAGATTTGCAAGGTGCGCGGGCATGGATTGTACATTATTTTGTATACTGACTTTCTGCCGTTTATTCATGTCAAATTTGCATTCAGATTGCATCTCAGTTAAACCAGTGGTCAATTGACTACTGGCACTATGGCGTTTTGCAGAATTTTCAAGAGAAAGCAGTGGAGACTTTAAACGCTATGACTCCCAATCATGCCAACAAGACCTCCAAGGAGTACCAGGGTGAGTTCTTGATCATTTGTGGATCGGATAACTTGTACAGGGGCATCCACAACGCATTTCAGTGGTACGAGACAGGCAACCTCGTGAACCCCGACACTGGGAATAAAATGAAGGACGACTGCAAGGAGAAGTGGGTCAGAAGACTGACGAAGGCATTCGCGTTCAAGTGTCTGTGTGGCTTAGGAGTGCCAACACTCCTGGAGCTGGTGCAGAAAATTACCGCTGGCTTGACAGCCAAAGGGGAGCTAGATAAGGAGTCCAACGAAGTTCCCAAGGTGTATCTGGGGAGTACTCGGCCAAGAAGCAAACACTGCTGTAGTTTGAAGGACTGGACGGATAGGAAGAAGGTGAAGAATTCGGTTGTTCGGTGGCTGAATAAGAAGTCGCCCGAGAGACTATGGGTCAACGACGACGTAAATCGAGCGGCATGGGTCAAATTCAAACGCAAGCATGGGTTCAACTCAGCCCATATGGACGAGCTCATCCGGCGGGCAACAAAACTGTTCTTGTTGAAATCGTTGAAAGTAAGCGACACTCCTAGAAGAGAACAGGAGCCCCCCTCGGATGCATTCTTGGCGGAGATGGAGAGAATACTAGAGAAGGAGTATGTGTTGAAGTCCAACATAACTCCGGTACTAAGCAAGGTCCTGGCAGACGGGACACTCTCCAGATTTGGGAAATTTCCAACCGGTGCTCTTGGACCCGGCGCCACAGTGAATGTCACTGACCCTTCATCATGGTGCGTTGTTAATTCCGAAGATCTTCATTTTGATGGGGCCATAATGGACATGCGTGCAATCGACCGATGGCTGGAGCGCGACGATGTGGGTGTGGATTCTTCATACGAGTCGATTCTTCCTCAGATACTGCAACAGAGCCGCTATGGCAGGTGGCCAGCGCATTGGCTGGTCATTTGCCATTGCACGAATGAGAATGAGACCCTTAAGGCGGTGAGTGGGCAATTGAAAGGCTATGAGCATATGCACAGCCGATACGTGCCAGCGTCAGCAGAGACGTATTTCTTCTCCCCCTGGATCTTGAAAAAAGGCAACGGTGTGAGCATCTTGTACTTCTGGAATCCCGAGGTGGCAAACTCAATAAATTGGAAGAAGGAAATTCGTTCTTCGGAGTCGACAAAGCGGGTGGGATCTGTAAGGGAGGTGGACATGCATGAAGACGAACTTAGGATGGAGGTGTACATGCAATTCATTATGCTACTTCCACACGTTGACCACGAGAGCAAAAACCCACAAATGGTGCTATGCGTGGCCGCCGGGATGAAGTGCATGATCGCGGCCATGGTATGCTCGTTTGCTTGTGCCAGTAGTCAATTGACCACTGCCATCGTCTACTATTATCTGACACTACATCTCACCATTGTTGACAATTGCTAACCTAATCAGTCGTTGTGCAGATGTTTGATCTCCAACCCGTTGCTGTGGGTACGGCGGAGGATAACTTCCAAATCATGGTCAGCAGCCACCAACTCGGCTGCGAGCTTCAGAAGTTCGAGCACGTCTACGAGACGTCCATAGACACATTGGATGAGCCACAGAAAGACGGCACGTGGTATCCATTGAAGCATACTCCGCCAACTAAAGAAGCAGAAACTTCGGGTGTCTGGCGCCGGGAACTCCAGTCCAAGAGTTCTGCAGACCGGGGTAAGACACACACTGTCGCATTGAATGTGGACTCTGGCGGGAGCGGCGGAGAATCAGGCGAGGACCGTGACGGTGACCATAGTGATGAAGGGGCAGGGAGCGAGCGAGAGCGAGGGGGAGCCTCCTTCTACCATAAAGCGCAAGCCCAGGCAGTTTCTACCATCCCAAGAGAGCGACATTGATGAGCCTTCGGGAAGTGCGTTGCAGGGAGATGATGAAGAGGGCTTTGATAACGTCAGCGGCTCAGATGCAGCGAGCGGTGAGGACGAGGACGACGCTCCCGAGAACACGGCAATAGATCAGGAAGCCTCGGCTCCAGGCAATGACATGGACGTGGAGAATGAGCATCACTTTTTGCCTCCAAGGGATGCACCAGCGCAGACTGTAGAGCACTGCACTCCTGTACCTCTGACTCCGTGCAGCCCTCCTTGGCAAGCAGGAGGCGATCATGAATCGCCTCAGCCTTTGAGCCTGGTCGTTGAATCCAGGAATTTGAACGAAGGAATGGCTCTTCTTGGGGAATGTGCTGGTCTGTTATCACCCGATCCCTCTCCTTCCAGAGTGCTCATACTCTCGCCACCTGCGCGTGAAGAGATCACATGTGATGCACAACCGCCAGTAGTCAATTGCCCACTGGTTACTATTGAGCAAGAAAAGTCGCCAGTGCATGCGGCCACTGGAGTCGACATAGACGTGGTCAGTGAAGGCAGTATCCCTGCCCATGAACTATACAATGATTTGGAAATCCGTCATGATGAGAGTGCGCCTCCGACAGACATTGAGGACGAATTGGGAAGTCATTCCGGAGCAGCGGGCGATAGGGCAGAGGTGAACTCCAACCCGCAGTTTGTGGTTGTGCATCGAGTTGGAGGGCACGAGGCAGGCATGGCCCCAGCGCAGATTAATGAAACACCTGTTTCTGAGGCAGAAGACACGTTGGGGTTCACTCCCTCTCTGGCGCCAGTGGTCAATTGCCCAGTGGCAACCACTGAGGAAGTTTCCGTTCCCCAGAAGAGTTTTTCTACTACCGACGATCGCACTGTACATGGGGACAAACTCCCAATTGACGTTGATTCCCTCCATTCCTCGATGGTATCGAAAGGTGAGGACGATGCACGCGTGGCGCCTACGGAGAACCCAAATTCCTCAACGGCCGGTGAGTCAGAGGACGCAATGGGGTTCACTCCCTCTCTGGTGCCAGTGGTCAATTGCCCACTGGCAACCACTGAGGGAGCTTCCGTTCCCCAGGAGAGTTCTCCTGCTACCGGCGAGCGCACTGTCGATACCGAAGAAGTCCCAGTTGCTGTTGATTCCATCCATTGCTCGATGGTATCGGAAGCTGAGGACGATGCACGCGTAGCCCCTATGGAAATCCCGATTTCTTCAACGGCCACTGAGTCAGAAGACTTGTTGGGTTTCACTCCCTCTCCAGTGCCAGTGGTCAATTGCCCATTGGTAATCATCGAGAACGATGAGGGAGTTGTGCTTGCTCAACACCTCGAGGGACTTGTACTTGCTGCGGTTCCGGGTCCTTCTGAGGCATCTGTTGTGCCTCCACCTGAAGTCCCACCCATTCCAGCTCTGAGGACCGTGAAGGAGGAGGTGACGGTCTCCCTGCCGTCTAATAAGGACAATCCCATTGAGATTGACAGCGGATCAGATGATGATGCGTATAGGGAATCCTTGTTAGATTTCCCATCCGAAGGGGAGTCTGACTTGTCAGATGGACCCAACGACGTCGTGCCAGCAGACGGTGGAGAGCAGAAGGTCTTTGCACAAAGAGCGTTGAGATTACAACTGCAGAAGATCTCAAAGAAGAAGTTGGCTGTGAATCGAGAGGCACTGCGGGCGAGCAGGGAGCTGGCAACACAGAACAAGGTATTGAGAATGGAGTTGGAGAGGGTCCGCGAGGAAGCAAGGTAGAGGGAATCGAAGTTGGAGGAGGCAATTCAGATGAGTCAAGTAGTGAGTGCGAGTGAGTTCACAGACTCCCCTTCCACGCACATTACCCATCAAACCACCTCGGTTGCATCAGCAAGAGAAGTCTCGGACCATGAGGCGGAGGTATCTGAAGGTCCCGTAGACAACATTATCCCAGCCACACAGGTATATTAGATTTGTGTCCTTGATTCAAAAGTTCTGCTGGATGTTCTATGTTATATTCACGAAAGTCCTGAGATGTTGACCACGCTTACTGGTAATCGCAGGAATGTGATGTTATTGAGCAGCATGCAGCCATAGAAGCAGCGCGGACAAACGAGGTTAGTTTTCTGTCGTATTATTGCATTGAAGCTGTTTGTGATTAGTGGATGTGAGCGTCAGTTTGGAATGAAATGGTGCCCGGTCTGTACAGGGAAATTGAGTTTCTTCGTAGGGCGCATCAAGTTGAAGATTCGGGCACCACGAGGACTTCAGTTGTAGATATATAAGTATTTACTAGGCGCCTTCCACCATAATCTAGCGTGGCACTAGAAATTTTTATTTTTTTTCATCAGCACAGGTGGAAGGAAGCGCCCATGTGAAAACCGATTTTTTACAAATTATTAGACGACCGCTAGAGGACTCGGTGAACATAAACATTAATTGTAAATGTGTGGCAATACCAAGTTTTGATAACGTACCCAGTTTGGAAATTTTCAGGAGAATAGACCATGTGTGGATGAATACCGTCTTCGCAAGGTAAGCGTATTGTGGCAGAGTTTCATCATTTACATCTTACCATGTTCAATTTTTCCCTAAATTGTAATGTGTAGGAACTTGACATGGATCAAATTTTATGCAATTTGCAGCGTGTTCTTCAAATTTCTGCCGATGGCAAATTGCATAGACGGCGGAAGTTGAATAGGTGTGTATCTGACAGCGAGTCATCATCATGAGTTCACTCAACATGTCTCATGAGATGACAGATGGATTGTGCATGCAAAGTCGAGTAGGGGATTGAAGTGAACTCAAGAATGTAGGGAGAAAATTGAAAATAGCAATTGGCAGACACACATTCTAGAAACACAAGACATACTCTTCAGTTCTTGGTGATTGTTTACCACAGGAACACCAGCCCGTAGAAGCACAAAATTTGTGTACGCGTAGGAGATTGGGTGAAGAGTAATTGTTACCCAAACAATTCAAACCCTTAACAAAATGTATGATTCATTTCCTAAATTATATGTCATGGTCCGTTTGCCGTGAACATTGTCACGCGCTAAAATGTAATCTTAACCTATGAATCATTATTTCATGCCATGGTAGTTGGATTATCATGTACACATGAAGAGGATGTATGTTATATTTTGTTTTTGCACGCTCAGGGAGGTCACTTCCAAATATTTCTTAATTACAAGAATATAACTATGAGCATATTTTTGAAATACTACTAACTATAGTAAGAAATAATTTTTAATTTTTAGGGACCTTTTATATACCCTTTGTTCACACGTGATACTCAAAAGATACAAAGAGTGACATCTCCGAGTTTGCACTGTGTTGTGTTGAGAATTATTAATACTTGGTGTGGCTGTGGGAAGGGGGTGAGTATGTGAAAAACATACGAGCCACCCTCGGTTTCAAGGAATCTTGGGGGAATATATTCTAAATCAAACCCGGCACTTAACTTAAGAGGTGTTGTACTCAAATCACCTTTATATGTTGGATTTTAAAACAGAATAGTTTTGAATGATTTGAGACCAGCCAATATAAGGCAGAGACGAATGAGAACGGAAGGTAGTATATACAATGATTGTATATGAAGGGAAAATGGGAATGGAATACAAGAATCAGTACTAAACTTTTGCAAAAAATGGTAGATTTAATTTGGAGCAGATATGCAACTAAAAGTAGACATTATCTGTGTATAGTGTACCCTAAACCACTCTGTAGGTTATTATTATACACTATGTAAAGTCATAATCACGTATACCCGACACCACAACGTAGGTGACCATGAACGTCGTTACATATTGCAATCAAAGGTTGTCGTGCGTCTTGGACGAGTGTTACTAGACATAGTACAAATAGAGTATACATCAGTCAATAAAGGTGCACGATGAAAGAGAGCGACCAAAGACATCATCCAAATGTTCGAACATACTTAGGAGGATTCTTGGATTCTGCGCAAGCAAGAAATCCGAAAGTAATTGAAATGCGTAGTTGGTATCTCGGGGGACAATTAAGGGATCCAAGCTTCCTGACAAAAGTTCACGTGCAACTGTAATTAGCGACATCGTAGTGGAAAATTCTCCAACTTATCACAGTTCACAGTACTTGGATATGGCAACTACGAGGGGTTAAAAAGTCCCAAGTCTCTGGAATAGTCCCAATTTAACAAATATGGCCTTTCTCGTCACCAGCACCCATTACACCTACACTCCTCGTCCAGTGAATCTGGTAGTGCTGGATGCCCGAGTCATCCCAAGATCGCCGGTGACCGAGAGCCGGAGCGCCATCGATCCCTTCCTGGACTTCCTACTTGAGCATCTGGAGCCCAAGATGACTGAGCCGAACGTTTGGCTCTTTTTACTGTCTGGGAAGGAGGACATCAAAGCTGCAACGATCTTCGCAGCTGACGAGCTCCCTGAGTATGACTCACACCTCTCGACGTACGTCCCTAGCAAAGCGGAGATGCTGAACAATGTCACAAACAGAGGCACCGCTCCGGACGTGACACTGCTCTTTCTCTTCAAGAAGAGGAATGAATTCGCCGTAGCTGCGCGGAAGTGTGTGAAGAAAAAATACGACACACCGGCGACTTGTGTCTATTATATGGACGCCTCCAAAAACACGGAGGCAAAATAGAGGACTCATGCAGCTGAACTCCGCATGGAGTTCTACTTAGAGATTTTGCACGCGTGTGCTGCACCAGACGAGAATGTCCTTGGGGTATACGCGGGAGCGAAGTTCCTGCTGGCCGCGAAGGTAATTAGTGAGTCCTTGCACTGTTATGGTCGGGTCGACGATATCAATGGTCTTAATGCTCACAATAAGTCCCCCTGCTCAGCCGTATCATCGGGTCGACGATAGCTCTGTTGTCCCAGTTTATGTGCAGTCCTCATACACTCTTATCGTCGGGTCGACGATAGTAGTCCTGTGATACGGTTGTACTATACTTCACTGCAATAGTCGTATCTTTGCACTCAACCAACATCACTGATGACTTGTTATGTTAGTTCCTGAATTCTCGACTTACTCGTCATTCTATCTCTGCAGATGTTCGGAGCTTATTACTACGGCTTCGTGGATCGGAACGACGTGAAGGGAGATCTTAGACTCATCAGACTTGCGAAGGATCTGGACCAAAACGATTTCATGTTTTCGAATTCGCCGTATTCCCTCCTGTACAAGCGTCCTGTGTGCCGCGGTCATGTTATCGTTCACTCGGACTCTCCTCCATTGCCTCCGATGACACTAGAATCTCCAGCGGACAGAGTTGTCCTGGCAGACCGACAAACAGAATCTGTGGGTGCACATGTGTCCACTGATCCTGGCGTTGAGGGAATCGATCAGTTCGGGACCAATACAGTCGAGATCCGGGCGTGGGTGGAATCCGAGAGTCGTCCAAGGAGAGTCCAACGTCAGCGCGGAAATGAGGCTGTAGAGGTCGACACAGAGTTGGAGAATCGACGGGTGGAGCCATCTCAGCGGCCTACTGAGGATATTGAGACGGACACTGAATTCGAAAACCAACGGCTGGATCCATCTCAGCAAGTTGATGAGGATACAGATACGGATTCAGAGTTCGAGAATGAGCTGCTCGATAAGTCCCATCAAGTGCAGGACGATGTTGATATCCACGCGGACATCGAGCAGCAAGTCATGGAGATCCCGGCAGATCAGCAAGTCACTGAGCAGCCGGCAGAGGAGCAAATCATGGAGCAGCCGGCAGAACAGCAAGTGGATCCACCGGGTGAAGACGACGACCTGACCATAATCAAAGCGGTTATGGACCCTAAACTGGATCCAAAGGAGATCATCGCTTTGAGTGATGATGATGAAATGGATCATCGTCACTCGTCCGATGACGACGACAAAGCGGATCTTCCTCAAGTCGAGATGAAAATCGTCGTCGGACCTAGAGGCGAGAAGGTCAAGGTTGAGAAGGATTGGTAGAAGGCTGACTTGGAAGCCAAAAAGCGGAGGATAAAGAGGATGAAGGAGCGGGAGGAGAAAGAGAGGCTGCTGGCCGAGGTACTTGCGAGTAGCATGGCTGCCAATGAGAGAGCGGCCTAGATTCAGGAGCAATCAGACCAAAAGTTAGGTCTGCTCCAAACTCAGATGCAAATGCTCCTCAGTCATGCGGGGATCTCATCGGAGAGTTGGCTACTTGCATCCCCCAGTGTCGCAACACCACAGCCTCCTCTGCCCTCCTGTACCGCTCCTGTCGTGTAGGTTGTGGAGCATTCGGCGGCCGAGACTCCTGATCGTCGACTCGACGATAAGGGCGATGCGGTCACCTTAGTTCATGAGGATCGCGTCGCCTCCACTCCAGCGTCCCAACTGCCGAGGATTCCCTCTCCCGAGGGCGGGGCCTTCGAAGTCAGGGTTCCGGAGGCCGTCCCGGAGGCCACACTAGCAGAGGATTATCGTCGGGTCGACGATAATGTACCGGAGGAAGTTGGGCTGGCGACTGCTACCGAGGCTCCTGAAGCACTTGTGTGCGCGTCCTCACGTGAGGACCTGTCGGAGTTGCCGTCGTTTCCCCCGATGGAGGACGAAAGGGTCGACTACGAGATGGCAGAAGAAGACCTCCTCGAATTCAACGACGCCGAACTTCCCCCTGCTCCAGCAGTGCCACCAGAGGCTTCAGAAGAAGCCGATCAGGTACAAACTTCTGACCCTTATGATTTTGATTGATTCCAAATCGCCTGGAATCATTCATGACTGTGTTCGGTGGGAACGGCTAGAAACTCCTTACTGGTAATCGTATCTCATCTGTATTCATGCTTCTTGACAGGATGTCAACACCGGTCCTTGATTACTTGGCGCTGACGGCGATCCCGTCTGTGGCTGCCATCGTTGTGCTCTAGTGTACCATAGTATTCGGAGTAGTTTTGAGTCCACTGCAGACTTATGTAAATTATACGGATGTAATATTTTGACTTTGTAAATAAAGAGTGCGGAAGTTTCAAATATTTGAGCACCTGTCTAATTGTCTTTGCCTCTCAATGTGCCTGTTGCTCAGCTCCCAAACAATATTTGCGTGCACCGTCCGCTAGCAATGGAAGCAGTCTCTAATGGGAGACCGCAGTCGCTTAGGACAGCGGATTGCTCCTACACACTATCTGGCTCTCCCATTTCTGCATTCAAACAGGTAACTCCATCTCTTTGTTGTGATGTTTTGATCAGGTAGAATGTGAGGGTGGTAGAGAGATCGTGCCGAGGACCGTGCCTCCCGAACTACCCCCACCGCGTAGAAAGTGGCTGAACATTGTCTTCGACTTGAATGGCATTCTCTGTCACACGGCACTGAAGTCCTACGGAGAAAAATTCAGTCCGTATGGAGTGCAAGACAATGTTCTCAGCCACAGAATTCCCACCGTCATCGGTCCCAAGGCGGTCTTCGCTAGGCAGAACATAGGTGAATTCCTCCGCGAGGTTTCCTCCCTCGCGGACAGGGTGTTAGTTTGGACCTCCATGGCCAAGCGAAACGCGGAGCCCATCGCGGGGCACCTCTTCAGGGGTTGTAGGGGGCCTTACGATATCTTGAGTCAGGATCAGTGTACGAAGATAGAGCTCTCTCCGGGGAAGTTCTTTCATCTCGGTCTGCAGGTGCTGTATATGAAAGTCCTCTCCGAGACCTTGTTCACCAATCCTAGCGGCGGCACATCCTTTTCCCCGGACAATACTCTTCTCATTGACGACTCTCCGCCCAAGAGCATCTGCAATGAGAATGGCAATGCCATATTCCTCCGCACTTGGTCTCACCATGAACGGCAGGACGACGTCCTCATGGGGGAACTTCTGCCGTGGCTCCGCCGTCTAGACTCGAACTGCCAACCGGGTCTGCTGCAGAGATACGTCGAGGACAATCGAATTGGTCTAGACCCGTTGCGTGCCAATGACTACAATGTGGACAGGATCATTGACGGCATGAGAGAGTCCTCCAGGAACATGAGGTCTCGATACAGGCTTCCTGGGATAGGCGTAGTCATAGAGGGTGGACGCGTTAGGAAGTAGACCCCGCGGACATCGGCTATCCCATGACAATATTAACATTTTGTAGCTCCCTATTGTGTATGCTCTGTTCATTTGTAAATAATACAATACATGTGTGACCGCGTTTCCACTGAATATTGCGTGACTATTTGTAATACCGTCGACGGTCCATGCATGTTCCCCCTTCTCCATTGCATGCTGTTTTGCTCTTGTTCTTCGTCCGGTAACGTGGGCTTGTGGTATATCTACTTATTGCAGAAAAGATGCGTTCGCGTTGTTGGACCGCGGAATGGGCTTACCAAGAGTCTACTCTCCGGATCCGAGTCCGAAGGGGGGAGTTGCGACACGGCTCCATATTCAAGACCTTACCTGTTGCGGTCTGCTCAAACCGCTACGTCCTCGGCCATAGACTATTCCAAGGGTGACGTTGAGGACGTCGTGGTGAACAGCTCCCCGGATCATGGACCCGTCAGGACTCCGGCCCGCTCCCCGTCTCCGTTGAAGCGGGCATCGTCGAGTCGACGGTCTTGCTTCTCGCCTGAGCGGCGGACGGACTCCCCGACGAGTCGCAAACTGAACCTCCCCTTCGACAAGGCGCCGGGGCACCCTCGCCTCGAGGATGCGATTCCGACTCCGTGTGCTGTACCAGTTGTCGTCATCCATGGATTGAAGGCCACTGTGGCCTCGGAGAATCAAACAAGGAGCCTGAGGTTGAAGGCCGCTACTAGCGTTACGGTGCTTTCGCTCAGGGATGGGCAACCTCGTCCAGCACAATCTACGGGAGCCAGGCGATCCCCTTCCGCAGAAGGTCTCCTCAAGCAACGTATCCCCATAGAACCCTCCCGTTCTTTGCTGCCCAAAGCCACTGCGACCCCACTTCCGCGCACAAAGAACCTCCCTGCGACGATGACAAAGCCGCCCCTTCGAGGGTCTAGATCGCATTCCGCGTCTCAGGCCCCGGAATCCACTCGAAGGTCAAAACGAAAAGCCACCGTAGCTCAGAGCCTAAGCATATTCGATGCCTGGGCGGCTATTTCTAATCCCAACTACACTGAACGACAAAGGGTTATCTTGAGAGGACTGGCCAAGCTCAAAGCGGAAGAAGCTGCGAAAGTCGTTTCCGCAAAATCCGACAAGTAGTGTTAACCCTAGCCTTGCAATGAAGTCATGCTCGTGATGTCTTTAGCATAAGGGTGTTTTTACTATAAATAGATATCGTAAATAGTCGTACATATATTCTTTCGGGATCTCACTGCTTCCTGTTGAAGAGAATGCAGCCTAAATTCCACTGTTACTTGTACCTTCAGATTAAATTCGCTGCGGGGGATTCTACCACAGTATATAGTATTCAAACACACTGTTAAATAAAAGACTTCCCCTCTTTGGACCACGTACTCTTGTACTTCGTGTGCTATTTGCGATTCACTTTCTCACATCTTTTCATGTATGGATGCTACTGGAGTGCCATGTTTGACGTCCATTGAATCAAATTCTATAGAATTTTCCATCGGTGTTTTATGTCCGAGCTCAATATATCGTTGGATTCAACAACTATTTAGTCACTAGAATTTTGTTTCCATTTTTGGAAGTCTCAAAATGAGCATTTAGTCTCAATTTAACGAATAAGGCTTTAGTGAAGTCCATATACGCTTCTCGGGAATTGTGCACAGATAATATACATGAAATGCCTCGATTTCCGTGCAGACCTACTACGTCGTAGTCTACGTTACCAATGGATATGCAGCTTAGCAAATGCACCAAACAATCACTGCTCAACATCAATCTGCCACCCCTAAACGTTACAAGTGAGTGGAAACGGAACATTGATGAAAACAATGAAAGAATTGGAAAAATTAGGACTCACTGTCAACGGCCCAGACGTCGATCCCAAATGCTGAATACAGAAACGCTGAGAGCATCATCTACGGCATCGACAATTGCAGCAACAGCTACAATCCGAGCTCCTACGCCGGCATCGACAACGCGCACATCATTGAGTGCTGAGAAATTGCCCTAAACGCTGGACAAACGCTGCAATTGCTTGGAACACTACAAATTGCTCGAATCAGTGAATCAAACCAGCAAGAAATCAACTACGACCGCGTATTAGGTCATGTGCAGCCGAAGAACGCAATAGAGAAATGAGAAACGTGGAAGCGGAGGTTGCACATACGACGCGACCCAAGCAAGGAGGAGAAAGTCAGTGAACAAGCATTTGAAGACGGACCTAAGCGAAGGAAAATGACGAAACAGAGGACTCTGCAACGGCAAATCAAAACAAGAAAAAGAGCGCCAGGGGAAGGCGCGAGTTCATACAAAAATGGGCGCCAAAAAGGCCACCAACGGTCAGAAGGTGCCCGCAGAAAAATAAAATAGAAAATGGCCCAACTAAAAAAAGCTGGAACTTTGAGGAGGCATAACTTCTTCATCCAAGGCCCGTTTTGGATGAAATCAGTTGGGTTGGGTTCCAAATGAAGTCTAGTTTTTGCAGAAAAAATTGCCAACCCATTCAATGAATTAATGATATTTATCTTAGTAATGGCAGCTTTTATTTTTGGCATTTCAAACATGTGGCATGTTTTACCATTGCAAGCCAATTTTGTAAAATCCAAATAAGTTTTCCTTGAAATATTTTTACATGGTCATGAGGGTAAGATGCATCTAATCAAATGTTTCTGTTGCAAGAATTTGGATCCGAATACGTTTGGGATTAGATTTGCAATAGCAATTTGCAAACAGTGAAAAAATAGATGATTTTTGAGGTTTTATATTTCCTTCATCCACCGTTGGATTTTGATTTATTTATTGAAATAGAATCCAATTTGAGTGTAGTTTTGTTAGTAAAACCTTTACTGAACCGAGGATGTTTTTAAGATAAGCCATAGGTTTAGGGGCAAAAGATTTAGTTCCAATTTACAGCACAATGTAACCCCTAAATGTCTCAGCCTACTTTTAGCCAAAAAACATTATTGCTAATCTAATACCAAATTTATTAAGATCATAAATCTTCCAACTTGAAAGTTGTTAGGATATATCTTAAAATGATTATCATGTAAAAAAAAAATCCCATACTATTTGGCTTGTAAAGGTAAAGCATGCCTAATGATTAAAAACCCAAAACCAAAAGCTACCTTCACTTAAATGCATGCCAATAATTCATACTTCATCGTATGAATCTGCAAATTTTATCACACAAACTAGACTTGATTTGGGACCCAACTTAAGTGATTTCGTCTAAAATGGAAATTCACTGAAGTAGTTATGAAAGGACAAAGCCTCTGTTCTTCGTCCTAAATGTACAAAAAAGACGTACAAGAAGTTTAGGGGTTTTAAATGGACTGGCTATTATTGAAGCCATGATTTGTTTTTTTGAACTCTTTAGGTTCAACTATAATATTGTGATAAAGGTGAACAATATTCTGGTTGGAATTTATTTCATTGTAATAGCTTTGTTTAAAGAATTTTTATTGTAAAGCGAAATTGATGAAATTCTCTAGTCGATTTTGAGTACTAACACATTATGATCTCTGAATCCGTGAGGCTGCATGAAACAAATCAAGATCCACATGTCGTACAATTTTTATCTATTTTTTATTTGTAATATTATACTAGGATTTAACATGGGAAGGCTATTATTTCAGCAAAGATAATTTTTTGATGAATTTTTGGGGTTCAAAGCTCGGGGAGTTCACTTCCTCTTATATTTTGCATACACGTGCGTTCGGGACCTATTTATTGGGGGGGTTATTTACCTTGCAGAAAAGATTATAAAGTGATGGTATTTTACATGTAAAAAGCCTGAAAATATTATATGTGATGGTATTTTACATGTAAACATGTTTCATTATTTTAAAATCCCCTATTTTACATGTACATTTTTTATAAAATTTATCTACAATGAATATATTGGACCCTATTTTTTATCGCACGTTGTTCTACGATTTTCGCCAGTGAACCCCCCGAGGTTCAAGGTATTATGAGGTGTGAAATCAAACATAGTTTGAGGTCTGAAGAAATTTAGAACAAACTTAAATAAGCGGTCGGTGCTTAAGTAAGGGTAAAAAAAAGAGGTAAAAATATTTCTGTGTAATTACGACGTTATGAAAGCCATTGAAATAAAAAAATTTACTAAAAAAAATATATAACAATTCGTTTTAAAAAAATATGAATATTTTAGAAAGGGTTTTAAATGGTTTTGGAAATTTTCTATTTTTCTTCAGCTGGTGCCTACAAACTTGAACCTTGAATAATTCGTAGAAAAGTTGGAGATATCGCAGAAGAGTTGGAAATAAAAAATAAGTTAAATCTTTAATGGCTAAGTATAATCTTACTAAATAGATAGTTGCTGATATTTAAAAAACTCTAGACGCATCTATATGCTATGAACCTAGTACTAAGATATTTTTATACAATCAAATTATCTTAATGACTCAATTAAATATATATTTTTGATTAAAAAAAGTCATAGACGTTTAAAGGTGATAAATATACTTCTTAAAATGAACATTTAATCTAAACCAAATGATGCTAATATTTAATGTAAATAATGATTCAGTCTTGAAGTGCATTAAGAGTGGGTCTTTTAAAGCAAGTTTTGAGTCGTAAGGCCTTATAAAATATCATAACATATGGGTACTCAAAACTCATTACAACATTTCATCATTTTGACTTTGAAGTGAAATTGCTACCAATAAACACATTGTGATAAAAAAATCACTAACTAAATATTGCATAGACATATATATTACTGACATTTAAAATATTTAAATGTTTGTACATTCGATTACAAACATAATTTTAATATTTTATCAGAAATATTTATTAGATTGTCGTTTAAATAAGATACTCTTTTCACATGGTGATTATTTGAAAATACTATTAGAGCGTGTAGAAATCCGTTTAAAACTGTGTCATGTGCTCATTTATTCTAAAAATCAGCTTAAAATCAATTACATTGCAATAATATCAAAAATTTATAAAAAATTGAGAAGGTATCTTTATTTGTATTTCTTTTATACGTCGCACGAGGGTAAATATTGCATAGACATAGTTTTAACTCACATGTTCATAACTCACATTTAAATTTTATAAATATTTCTGCATTTGATTAGTAACAACATTTTAATATTTTTTGGTAAATAGTTGTTAAAATGATATTCAAGTGAGATACTCTTAAACATGGTGATTATTTGAAATCACTATTACGGCATGTTGAAATCTTCAAATTGAGATTCTAAAAATGCAAACCCATTTTAGATTCATCTCCAAGCGGTCCACTTGATCATGGCAAAAAAATTTAAAGCATGACTCATTCATGAGAATTTGAGTTTCATGACTTTAGAATGTTGCAATTCCATATCTAGCAACCTAAAAACTTTTAAGAAATTTGGAGCAATGGGATAGAAGTCATGAGGTGATCTGCTTTTTGGGCAGTTTGGACAAAAAAAACTTTGAAGCTCATTTCTAAACTCAATTTTCGATACTTTTTAATGAAATAAAAGGCACTAGGTGAAGATTTCCAATTACAACATTCTCACCGTTGAGATTGACATTTTACAATTCCATGTCAAACTTATTAATGATTTTCTTTTTCCTTTCACTTTGTACCCACTTCTAGTAATTGTTTTATGAAAAAATTAATATGAGCTTTTTCTTACAAGATTTTATATTTAAAGACTTAACTCAATTGTTAACATGGCCTTGCCATTCATTGAATTTCTAACCCATTCAAAAAAAAGATATTAATTTCAAAAGTTCAAATTTGTCACCGGATTGAACCCCAGAAAATCTTCTTTTGCAACTTTGATCCTTATAATAAAAGAATCTAATGGTCATTAGCTCTCAAATTTTGTGCTCACATGAAAATTCAAGTTGGGTATTAGATCTTACGGTTAAATGATGAAAAAACTAAAAAACATATGATTTCTTCTGCAACTTCTAAATGCTGCGTTTTTCATGGTTTTTTGTGAGAATACGGTCCTGGTCCTTTAGGGGTTAAGGAAGTTTGGTCCTTTCTAGGACTAGTCACATGCAAGGTCATATTGAGAATATTGAGACTTTTCGCGTTCTCTTTTTTATCTCAGTTTTATCTCTTCAATATTATTATTTTTATAAATAGGTAATATCATAAACTTTTAGAATTTCATTGTAGAATCACTATTTGACCATTTTAAATTTTTATTTTATATTACTAGTTTTTAAATCAAATTTTGAATAACTATTATGTCTCAAAATCTGTGAAACATCTGAATATAACTATATGGCCTTATGCACGTTTTTGTCCTTATAGAGTAAAATTTTAATCAAAATGCAAGAGGACAAGAGCAACCCCCTATTATGTGCGAGTATTGGTGCATCTAAAAATGCTCCCTTTCTTTCAAGGGTTGACTAGTTTTGTTAATTTTAATTTTATTATCATTATTATTATTATTTTAATTATTTGATTTTTGTTTTTGGGAACAAATTCAAAGGGCTGACTATTGCCAACGTCGCAAGTTCAAAAATCAATTTACCGAAAATATAATGTAAGGAGCTTGAAAGGGATAGTTCAGAAAATAGGGCCTTTCATTGCGTATATATGGTCTGCATTAACCCTTTGACGCGCCAGCGTCCATATTCTGGACGCTGGATGATTGCTAACGCGTCCCCTCATCATATACTGTGATGCTTTTCATCCATCCAAAATTCTCTTGATTCTTGTACTAGTTGCCTACCATTTTGTACGGTATGGATATTCAAAATAAGATAATGTGAATTTTTGAAAAATAACAAAACTGATTTATGTCAAGTTTCATTCTTAGTTCAAAAAGTGAGACCTTAAACATGATTTTCCATAATAAGTAGAATCAAATAATGGAAACCATACCATTTTGTAGTGCGTGTTACTCCAATTTCATTAAAATATTTTTTGATTTTTTTGTGTTAATTTTGGATTTTAAATTGAATTTAACCCCTAAATACCTAGAGCCCTCTCCAAATTCGGCAGTTTTGCAAAGATGCATTATATAATGCAACCTAGAGGGATATTTTTAACTTGATATATGAATAAAAGTTGTACATTATGAATTTTAGATTCTATCCATACGGTTAGATCTATCATTGCTTTTACCAATAAGTTTGTATAAAATTTGAAACGTGAAATTCAAAATTATTTTGTAATTCAATTACGAATAAGATATTGACAATCTACGGATGAAATTCTTTGTGATTGGTTGAAATGTAATACTGTAAATGTAGTGATTTTTGGAGATTTTTTGGTTGCTTAATTTTATGAGTTGACTTTTTTTGGAGCATTTTAACACTGAAATTTTCAAAATTTTGCGTGAATCACTACAACATGAAATGAGGTATAAAAATTTCACAAATCAACCCCTTTCTAATCGGATTTCATGTGCATGAAGCTAACCTCTAATAGAATCTACAGTAAAAATTCCACACTGGAAAAAGTGCTTGACGGATGATTGTCTACGGATGAAATCTGTACATCCAAAAATGGACACTTAGGCAGTTAGGGGTTAAAGAGAAAACCTTGCAAAATCAATTTAAAACTATTAATAATAAATATGATGAATCCAACCGTATAGATGTTATCTTTACATTGACATTTACAACTTTGCATTGTACATGAACTCCATTTTTATTTTTCATCAAACATTTTATAACGAATCTTTGAAAACAGTGTTGAATCGGGACGTTAAAGTTAGGGTTAAGTAACGTGCAAGCGGGTTTGCAGTCCGAGAAACTCACCGACACACTTTCCAAATGTGTGCGTGAAAATCACAGCTGTACGGTTGGATGCATCATTATTTTTATCAATATTCTTTATTTAATTTTGAAAGGTTTTCTCTTGAAATTCAATTAAAAATCCCAAATTAAGACACAAAAATTTCAAAAAATTGTAATGAGATTGGAATAACATGTTCTACAACATGGTTTGGTTCCATTATTTGATTCTACCTAGTAATTTGAAAAATCATGTTTCAGGGCTCACTTTTTGAACAGAGAATGACATTTGACATTAACATATTGTGATACATTTTTTTTTTGTGCGTTGACTGTTATGTTTTAATCCAATTTTGTTGACTGTTTTGTTCAAAGTAGGTTTTATTTATTTTGGGCATTTTGTTAACTTCATTTTTGTTGATTTCAACAATATACTTAACAAAACTTATTTCTTCTTTCAACATTTTTGGGGAGAATTATTTTCTGTCGACTCTGCCTTCCACGTACTGTATGTATATGCATATACATATATATGCATACATATGTACATACGTATACTTCTATATGCATACATATGTACATATGTACATACGTATACTTCTATATATTGCATACACACATGTATATACACATGTATATACACATGTATATACACATGTATATGCACATGTATATACACATGTATATACACATGTATATACACATGTATATGCACATGTATATACACATGTATATACACATGTATATGCACATGTATATACACATGTATATGCATGTGTATATGCATGTGTATGCCCTGCTCATCGAAACTTCGGGTAGGGTTTCACGGTCATCTTCTTGCTCATCTTCTCCCCTGCGTGCTCCGTCATGCTCCGTCGTGCTGCGCTCTGTCTCTCCTGCGTGCTCCGGGTCTTGCTCTCGCTTTTCCGTGATTACTGCCGATGTTTACTCTCGCTCGGTTGAGTTGCTGAAGTTGACTGCTCGCTTGAGTTGCTGAAGTTTAGACGCTCGCACCTGCTGCCTAAACCCTGGCTTCGTTGACCGCAATTGCGACCTCCTGTATTTGGGTTTGTTGCATTTCTTCTTTGTTGCATCTGCTGCTTCTCGTTGGTTAGGGTTTGTTTCTGTTGATTCTCGTGGTTCTCGTGGTGGAGTTGGTGGAGCTGGAGCTCGTAGTGGAGCTGATTCTCGTTGGTTTTCGTGGTGGAGTTGGAGCTCTAGGGTTTTCATTTCAGATTTGAAGTTGCAATTTGGAGCTCCTTTGCTTCGTTTTCTGTTGTTTTCTTCGCAGGTATGCATGTACTTCTACTTCCTCCCAGTGAAATGTGCAATTTCAGCCACATTGTATAGATTTTCCAATGCTTGATTTTCCAATTTTCAATTTCAGCCACAATGCTTGATTTTCCAATTTCAGCCACAATGCTTGATTCTCCAATTTTCTGCACGCCAGCCGCAGTTAGTGCTGTGAAGTCATTTAGCTCGATACCGGTTTAGCTCGATGCCAGTTTAGCTCAGATTTTGTCATTTTCGTCGGTCGCATGGCCTCAGATCCACACATTTAGCTCGATTCGAGCTAATTGAGCACTCCCATCTGGCATTGCACGGCATTTTCCTATAATTCGAAACATATGATTTCACTTGGAAGCACATCAACAGAAATTAATCATCATCAATTTAGCTCGAATCGAGCTAAATAGTCTTAAACTCTACGACTTAGACGTCCAGTATAGAAATAATCAACCCAGTTGATTCTATTTAGCTCGACTCGAGCTAAAAGTCATACCCTTGATTCGTAGTTTTTAGCTCGACTCGAGCTAAAAGTCATACCTTTGATTCGTAGTTTTTAGCTCAACTGCGTTTCGAGTTTAGGTCAACTAACATTTCTATACTGTGTCAATCGACTTTTTACCTCGAGTCGAGCTAAAAGGAGACTCCACAGTCGTCATAATTTTTAGTCATTTGGAGGACTAGTGACGGACATACTTTCTGGCAACCCAGCTGTTAAATTATAGTATGTCTTTTTAGCTCGGGTCGAGCTAATTGTCACTTGAATCTAACGTTCAAAATATTTTGGTGATTTCCAGTCATGGCTCGGACAATGCAAACAGCTAGAATCGTTCGGACTGAACCTGCTCCTGCCGAAGATCCCCAAGTGGATGATGATATGGGATCCCAGGACGAAGGACGTGATACTGAGGTAAGATTCCTTTGACGCGCCCTGCTCCAGTTTGAGGTTTTTTATTTAGTTCCAGTCGAGCTAATTAGGCAGTCGAGATGCAGTCGTTTCCCTACAATCATGATTGAATACATTATACAACAGTAGATTCCAGCAAAAGAATTTAGCTCGAGTCGAGCTAATTGTCCTGATATTTGTACATTCCAAATTACATACAACACACAAGCACTGGAGGGCTACCTCGAACCATTTCTGGTGGATCCCGCAACCCACCCGCTAGCTGCTACTGCTGCGGATGCCCAACAATTTGGGAAGCTCTGGACTCCGAAGGAAAGGTCCATTCTGTCATGGTCCATCATGCCAAAGGAGAAGTCACCCTTTTTCTTCTTCTACCAACAGTCTGGGACGCAGGTGGGGTTCCTATCCATCTGTCTGGATGCCTATATAACGTCTGTGACATATGAGGACGTGCACCTCCTCATCACGCTTCAGGCGATCGACGTCGTTGGATACGTCTTTACCATCGTGTTCCCGGCGAACGAAATCAGATATTCCCACGATGTCATTCGGGATCATTTGACCGGGAAGGCGGAGCCGGCTCTAGTTGACCATATTGTGTCCAAGGTACTGAACCTCACCTCGCCCCAAAACTTCGCCAGAACCTACCAATTTTACGCAACGAACATTTGGAGTGCCCTGTCTGATTACGAGACAGTGAAAGCAAAGGGAAAGGCGCCGGCTCGGAGGGGAGGAGCGCTCGCTTTGCCCGCTGGGTTGAACTCAGGGACCGCTCGATCGGGTCTGGCAACACCTGAGGCAACTCCACGGATTCAGACTAGGAAACGCCCCAACCCGAATCCTCCACTTCAGGATCGAAAAAATCTAAGAGTAATTTGGCGGGCAGCGCAGTGACATACATGAATCCTACCATGAAGGCGGCCACATGTGAGAAGGACATCAATTACAAGGAGGCGAGCAAGACTCTCAAAGAATTCTGGAAGAAGTGCGCCGACTGTTACGTCCTTGGTAGGGACAATCCGCCTGTTGAAGTCTCTATCGATCTCTTGGACCCCGCTGAAGCGAGATTTATCGTCCGATCGCTGGAGACCACTGGGATTGCGCACTACAAGAATATCCTTACAAACGCAATCGACGTGAGTTCCAGGCAGACGATCGTCATCATGCCCAAGATTGAGCAGGCGCCAGAGACATGGGACTGGGAGACGCTCGTCGGTCAGCGTTGCAGGTTCCGGCTCATCGACGGGCAGCATCACATTCAGGCTGCCAAGGAGTTAATCCGGGATGCAAAAATTGGCAAAGAAAAGCTCAAGGCGCTCAAGACATGGAGGGCCCACGTTGTTTGGCATTCGGACGCGAACAAGATCATAGACGTGTCCGCAATGGCCAACAAGACTAACAACGCCGGAATGTTCACTCCCTCTTGGGCAACGAATATCATGGGCGCGAGGAGTGTCTGGAAGGACTACGGGTGTCCCATGAAGCTCAAGAAGCCGAAGGGTCTTGAGCCGGATGACCACTACCTCGCACGTAAAAAGTATGAGGTATGTCACGTTTCATATCATGTCTAGGTACTTCTTATTGGTTTGGCAATAGTTAATTTGGTGGTTGGAACTTTAGCTCAACTCGAGCTAAATTGTCTGCTTCAAGTCGTGCAGTTATTGCCTTCATGTTCTTAAATGTCTCACTTCCGTGTTTTTAATTCAGGATTTTGAGACTGCCATGGTGAAGCGTTTTGTGAGCATCAACACGAACACCAAGGACAATATCCTCAAGCCAACGGACCTCCGGAACGAGCTCGATATCATTACCGCTTCGGAGGACGTCTACCAGTTGTGGTCAAGGTTCATTATCGACTACGGACTGGGAGACACGATCGACCCCGACACCGAGGCTAAATTTAATACGGCCAAGGATTGGGAGTCAAAATCAAAGAATTTCACGTTGAATCGTGAATCCTTTAAGGCAATGGGGCAGTTGGAGGAGAGGGACTTGGAAGTGTTGGCGCAGCATCTTCTGAACGAGACTCCCGGTCGGACAATGGGATTTCCAAAGGTGTCCGTGAAGAAGCCCACAACAAACTATTGGCAGTGCATGTCCGCGAAGCAGTGGGTCGAGAAGCGGAAGAGAAAACACACTGTCGCTACGGAGTTGCACAACATCAAGCCATCGCTCGGGTTGTTCGACAAGGACAAGAACTTTGTCGTCGACAAGTGGGAGGAGTTCAAGAAGGAGTACAATTTGAATCGTCAGACAATGGCGCTGTTGCTCTCTGTTCCGGGCGACTCCTTCTTCAGCAACTATCGGCAGAAGAAGTCAAAGAACAAGAGTGTGGAAGAGATCTCCGAGTATGCAGCTGAGTTCTTCAAGAAATTCCTGGAAGTGAAAAGGAGATTCAAGCTGCCTACTCTGATTCTTCGCACCCGACTGTTCGATACTTCGGCGTTCCGATTCGGGGCCTGGGACGATGATTACATCTGGGGCGATGCCAAATGCCCCTTTGGCCTCATCGATCTCCGATGTGTCCCTGGTAATGCGAGCAGAGTGGACGATACTTCCACTCTCTACTTCAAGGAGTTCCTCGACACCTGGGTGGACATGGTGTCCGACCCGACGATTAGAACCCCCGAGGTTTGGCTCTGGATCACTGAGAATATCGATCGTCATGCCCAAGCCATGGTTTACGCAAGCAAGCTCAAGGATGAGTATCTACCAAAGACGGCGAGCTACATGCCATCCAGCAACGAGCGCTTGAACGGCATCCAGGAAAGGAAGGTCCTGGACAAGCACCTTGTCCCGCTCCTCTTTCTTGTGAAGAAGAGCAGCCATATCCAAAATGTGGTCGATAGCATACCGGCCACTTTCTATGCTCCCGAGTTGCCCCTGTATACGAGACCAGGAATGTACAGGGAACACGACTTGGCCTTAACGACATCCGAGCTGCGCTTGGAGTTCTACTGTCGTGTGCTCAAGATGTTTTCTGCTCCCGGCGATAGATTTCTGTCGCTAATGGCGAGGACGAAGCCCATGCTGGCCGGAATTGTATGTTTCAATGCATCATCCCCGGCATCTCATCGTTTAGCTCGAGTCGAGCTAAAATTTAAGCCCAATGTACATTTGAATTTGGATTATATTTACATTGTCTTGTTGCTCTACTGTGTCTGGGTTTGTTTAGCTCGAGTCGAGCTAAAATCTGGCTTCTTGGTTGCAATTGGTTATTATTAACATTCTTAATTTTCTTCTTACTACAGATGTGTCACCTTCAGACACATGTTGTTATCAACGTGGGTGACGAGGAAATTTACATGACCGCCTACAACGCGAATCAAGATATGGACTACAATGATTTCAGCGTCCAGACCTATGTAAATCCGACTGCCAGTCACGGACCAAAACCTGGTGCGCGGAAGGGACGACGGAACGATTCCTCGGAGGACGAGGAGGACGACGTCGAGGCAGATACAGGCACCCCTGCGGAATCCCAATCCGTCTCTCCTGGTCTCGCTTCGCCGGTTATCGACTGGATGGGCGTGAGTCTTCCGTCCGACAGTCGTCGAGATCAGCCCCGTGGTTGCGCCATTTCGACATCTGAGAATCGTAGGGCTGGTCGTGGGGATGCTCGTGGAGCTGGTCGTGGAGCTGGTCGCGCGGCTGCTCGCGGTGGTCGAGCTTCCTCTGAAGCTTGCGGTGGTCGTGCAGGTGGACGCGCTGGCAAGGGGACTAGGGGTGGACATACATCCTCTTTTCCGCCAAGTGTTTCCGCGACTCTGCCCATAGCCGACCTGGTTCAGAGGAACCTGTTGGCTAATCTTGCCGAATGCGACCAAGCCGGGGACGTCAAAGTCCAGTCTCTCCTGAGCCGTCGTCGACAGCGGACTTCTGTTGCCGAATTAGCTCGAGCCGAGCTAAACGTCCCTCCTGTCCGTGACGATGTTTATGCCGAGACTGGCATCCCGCACACTCTCAGCAGCGGCTCTTCGGATAGCGGAGATACTGAGGACACTGCCCGTCGGGAGAGCCGCACGAAGAACCTCAATGAGGACCAGTTACATCGCATCTTCGGCTCCGAGAGTGACGACGGCAACGTGCCCGGACAAGAGAGGTTGCCAAAGGATCAGTCAACATCTGACAGTTCCAACGATGGGGAGGACGCGGAAGACGAAGAGAACGAGGAGAGCGACGGTGATCACGGCAACGACAACATCGATGCCGAAGCAATGAATTTGGGCGATGATGTTGGCGATGCTGCACCGGATCGGAGTCGGGGTCCAACGGGCAAGGGGAGGTACAACTCCTGGTTGAGGAAGGGAGTCTGGAAGCCTAGTGAGGACGACCCTGAAGATAATTTGGAGGTCAACTTCTTGGACTTCACGGAGTTGCCAGATTCGCCCAAGCCTGACTACGATGATCCTCTCGTCGTACTGGGCCCCCAGGAAGAGGATGAACCTTCCCAACCATGAGTGAAGGTTGAAGACCTCACCCCTCCAATGACCAAGGAAGCCAAGCGGGCTCTAAGGTTGAAGGAGAAGGAAGAGAAGAGGGCCGCGAGACGAGCAGAAGAGCTCGCGTTGTTTGACGCGGAGAAGGAGAAGCGGGAGGCACAAAGGTAGGCGGATCTCTCTATGTTGCAGTCCTAGAGGCTGGCGGATCAAGCTGCCCAAAATGCCAGAGCGGACAGATTGGAGTCAATTGTCTTGAGCTCGCAGTCTGAAAATCGGGAGGCGCTTGACTCGGTGAAATTGATGCTCCAGCTTTTTCAAGCTCAATTGCCAGCGCCTGTCCCCCTTGCCTCCTACAACCCACTTCAGCAGCTTCTTCTGACCATATGTGGGTCAGGGACTCCCGCTCTTCGTATCCCACCCGACGGCTCCGCATCATTGATCCGCGCACTCCCGGCTGCGGCTACCATTCTTCCTCCTGACGATGCACCGACTCTACAGGAAACAGTTCCTGATCAGGAGTTGCCCGCACAAGGCCCTTTTGATTCTCCTCTGCAGGTCGCACCAGTCCCAGCACTGCAGCCTGACCATCTGATTGCTCCAGAGGCGGAGCATCCGATTGCGCGAGAGGCCGAGGCCGAGGCTGAGCATCCGCTTGAAACGCCGGACGAGCGGAACGACGTTGTCGACTACGAAGACAACGTTGACACGCCGGCGCAAGAGGACGTCGAAGACGACGCTGCGTCTGCCACCCCGACTCCCGGACTAGAGGTGGCGGCCTCTGCACATGAGGCGACCGCGGTGGCCTCACATCATGCGCCGCAGCAGGTGGATGATCCCGCCAGCGGCACCCCTCAGCCGTCCGCCGATGTCGACACGGCCACGACTCCATCGACAATTGCAAAGGTGAGGTTCTTTTCTCTCTGCATGTCATTCTTCGCGTGCATGGCCGGTTATGGCAGTTGCTCTGCTGTTTTTGTGCTTGTATATTTGTGCTTTGTAGTAATCTTAAAGCCGGCGCTCCTTGTTTTACAGGAGTCTGGCATTGGTGGCGGCGAGTAGGTCGTGGAGTTAGTCTTCAAGTTATTGGATCCTGTGTCTCATTTTGTAGATTGTACTTAGAGACACACCATTCAATAAAATGGAGACCTTTTTTTGTCTATATCGCTTTTCGTGTGGAGTGCGTCCGCGTCCTCATCACTGGGCACTAAACATCGTCGTTTCTCTATCAGGCCGCCTCTATGAAAACCTTATTCCGTCCGATTGCCTCGATAACCCCTACCGACCACCTTGTATTGCGAGTGGGTCTCGCGGTCCAGTCCTCAATCAGTGCGGGCAGTCATTTGCATGCTTCAGCATTTTGCAAGGTAACACTTTTGTTTTAATACCATTTGCTATTGTCACTTGTTGTCTCGCTGCAGGCAGGACAGTCTAAATCTTCAGGCAGGACTCTCCATATCTCACTTGATCAACCCCTAACGCATGTGCCATCGATCAATCGAATCCGGTCCATGCCCAAGTGGTTGAATGTGGTGTTGGAGTTGAACGGGGTCCTATGTTCCATTGCCCCAATCTCTGAGGCGCCCACACAGTTCCTTACGTATCCCGATCCCATACACCCTCCCGTTCTTTCCTCCACTGTCCCCACCGTAATTGCCGACACCATCGTCTACTGTCGTCCTACCCTTACCTCGCTCCTAAAAATGTTAAATCTTTTCTGCCACATCCACGTTTGGAGTACCCTTCATCCAAAGGTTGTCCACGGTCTCTGCTCCTTTTTGTTCGCTAGGTCCGACGCCGTCCCTAAAGTCGTCTTGGCCTCCAACCACTGCGATAATCTCTTGTTGAAGAATTACGCAAGGGCCATGTACCCTGGCACGACTAATCCCATCCTTCTCAAATACCCGCGACGCCATCTCTACACTAGGAGGGATGCCAATTTCAATGACAATAACTTGCTTATGGTCGACAACAATCCTGCGACTTGCATAGCGGTTCCTCCAAAGAACACTATCTTTCCCGATCCCTGGATTCATTCTCATCCGGGGGCATCCTTGGATTCGGAGTCCTATAAAGTTATAGGATCGTTATGTCTCGCCGTGCATTTGAATGGTCCCTAGAGCTTTAGTGAGACAATGTGTCGTAGACCCTCGCGTAATGACCTTTCCAAGGACTCGGAGTTGTATCGGATCTTGAGCCGTAATCTTCCCTATGTGTGGAACCAGGATCTCGTCACTGGGAAGAGATTGCCGTGAATACTTTCATCTTTGGTATTATTTTAATTCTCTTCAAATTCCTAACGTTTAGTGGTTGCCAATCCTATCATTCCTGAATTTGAAAATTGTCTCTGGAAGGTTTAATGAATTTGCCCTCGAATGACCTTGACAGAATGTCTGTCTTTATGCTGCACCACTTCCACTTCTTCCGTCGTCTCTTTTTGTGGATCTGGTGTCTATATCATTCAGGTTGCTACTGTTGGACGTCAGTTGCCTTCCGCTCCCTCGCTTACCACGCATGCCAATCCCCTAATTGGTCCCTCTACAGTGTCAGATCCCTCCTTCACAAGTGGGGACTCCATGACTTTCTCGGAGAGGCAGCGGGGGCGGTTTTTCTACCCTGCTCCGGACGACGCGTCCGCTGTCGACTACACCAAGGAGGACATGGATGATGACGACGATGGTGTTGTAGACAGTCATCTCATTCTGCCTAAACCGATTACGGCAGCCCCAACTGATCACATCCCCCTTATGACATTGGACCCTGAGGCATCGGATGGTGACAGCCTGTTTCGGAACCGGGTGCTCCTAAACCGTTCGGATTTAGCTCGAGTCAGGCTAAATGAAACTTTGCCAATTACAGCCGCTCGTGTTACAATGTCTTCCGGGGCGAACACTTGCCGGTGTGCTGTGAAGCGATATACAGGTGATGCTTTTGGAGAGGGGGTCGAGGCTAGATCTTCTAAATATCGTCGTAGTGAGGAAGTCTTCTCCACCCTCAAGGATCATGGTGGGGATTCCTCTGCGCGTCCACGTAGTGCTGTCTAGATAGTACTAGGCCTAGCTCTTGGAGGTCTACAATTACACCAATAAATTGTTTTTGGACTTACCTATCAATAAAATGTTCTCTTTGAGTAACACTCACCTTCGCTTGGTCGTCGTTTAATTGGTCTTATTGTCTTTTTATTTTGAGAATATTCTTCTATAGTGATAATAGTCTGATTATTTGGTAATAAATTTCGCTAGATGCCTTCTAAACGAATGCCTACATAATTACCAAATTGTCTATATATTCCCATTATAATGAAATAAGGGTTGTGAGGATAGTTGGAGTTTGATTTGTGTTAACCGAATATTTGGTAGATATTCCCTTAGGCTAAGTCTAGGCTAGTCTCTACCCGGCATGTATAGACCCGACAGGCAATACTGAGTAGTACAGGCTGGCACAGGCTGGTCGACCGGATCAGTCGGGTCGACCAGATCTGACACTACTGTCAGATCAGCCCCCTATATGTACTTTACCTCTCGTGGAGAGGAGTGTTGCTATACATTTTACACATCTTTTGTACTGGCAGCCTCAGTTGTACTTCTTTCTTGTTCTAAACCTTCGTGTGTATGCTAGTATGCCAGACTACTGTGGTAGAAGTGTTAATTCCTGCTCTTGTATTGTTCTTTGTGTTTGAATCCTGGTTAGTTGCAGTAGTCTGTGTGTTATGTAGGAGTCGACTTGCAGGTATATTGGTGTTATTCTTAGTCGACAGTGTATTCTTCTTCATTGAAACTCTCTTACTACTCCTCTCAATCTCTACTCACTAGTCTAAAGACAGGTGTTATTGTGAGAAGTAGTCCCATTCGTTTAAGGTCGGGTCCTAGTAACCTCTTAACATTTGGCGACCATGCAAAGTTCAGCTCAGAAACCAGCCTTCCTGTACGTCTAAACAGTAGTCGGTCCGGTTGGCTATCGCTAGACGCTTTACGTCCCTGGGAAACAGCAGTAATCTGCTTCCTACACAAAAATTTGGCAGTTCTAAGCAAGCTACAGAGTACGGCCACATCAAAAACGCCTCAGAAATCCATGAGTGACAGTCGGCCAGCGTAGGGATCAGTCGATAATGCTTCTGACCAGGAATCTGTAAGAGCAGTCTGTGGAAGAGGTTTACGGTACCAAAAGTGCAACCGACTAAACCCACACAAAAGGCTAGCCAACCAGATCTCAAAACCCGACTCCTACAATCGAGATCTAGATCCAGATTCAGATCTAGATCTGAAAAAACTGCCACGTCACCACTATGACAGGACGGCGTACACGTACCACCGGCTCACCCTTGCCACTAGAACTGACTACCGAACAACTTACTAACTCCCGTTTTTACAGAGAATGGAGAAATTTGCGATCGGAAATGAGTCCATCAGCAGTAGTACGAGATACTACCCAGGAAGTGGACACCCGACCGATTTACGACACGAGGCGGCAAGTCGCACCATCGACCTCTACCGACCCGTCACTACAACACTACCGGGAATTCACACAAGAAATGATGGATAACCTAGAAGGTGCCATCTTCCATGAGACTTCCGTGCCAATGGGACGAGGAATTGCGAATCTCCCGACCCGACCCTGGCTATACCACCGACTAGGTATACCTCGGCCCAACATTACACCCACCCAACCGACTGGCGCTACAGGCGATGTCCAACCCGCCTTCTCCGCGTCGAGTCCCACAAGATCCACTGGACCTACCGGAACGACCGTCCAGTGCGCGTCACAGACTAGTAAGGTACACGACTGACCCTACTATCATTTCTCATCAACGGCAGATAGAGATTAACCAATTACGTCGTAGTCGGGAAGAATTAGACTCCCGCCTTGCATGTCTCTTATCAAACCACGACCCGACTTTAGAACAAGGCTACTTGGAGTCTCAGCCCAGTCGACTGGACCAGTTACCTTCATTTCACCAAGAACATAGTTCACCTGGTCAAATGAATAGTCGACCAGGGACACCTGTACCCGAAAATCAATACCCGACTAGCCCAGACGACTTTGAGACCGACTAAGCCATGAGGATTAGAGAAAATTTTCACTCTAACCAGGAGGATGACCTAGTAACATCTCGACCCATACTACCGACTATTTAGACTCACACTCATGAGCCGAATATTCTGTTCCTAGACCAGTCGACACCAAGAACTACGACCCCTCGAGTGTCAACACCCAGAACTGGTTTTACCCCCACTTACCAAAACCAACCCGCACTAGGCATTCCCATTCACCAAAACGATCCATCATTTGCACAGGCGGGTGGTCGCACGCTACGGTCGCTCTTTTTTTGCTGAGTACCAACGTGTACGCGGAGTACAAATAGTACAAATTGTGCGGGAGTCTGTACTCCCTAAATTCTGGCGGTTTCAGTGAGCGCTTTTCTAACGTGGGGCGTTACTCTTGTCGCTTCTAATGACAATAGTTTCTATTTTGTGCCTCTTGGGTTGGCGCTTGGCGCCTAGCGCCAATGGGTGTTCTCTTTGCTATGTTCTCTTTTAATTTTTTTGCAACCAAGGGCGGAAGCTCTTACGGCTAGGAGCGCAAGCTTTGCGGCTACGAGAAGCAGAGTTTGGTGGCAGAATTAGAGCTTGGTTGTTGCATTTGAGTACCGATACAACTCTAGCCGTTGGTGAGAAGACAATTTACTTGACTTGCTGCTTGTTTCCGCTGAGTTGTCTACAGTTTGCTTCTGCGTTAGAATCATAAAGTTGCGCTAGGTTGAGAGTATCAGGGTTTTTTGGTCTTGTTTTGAGCATTGGTATTGTCGACAATCTTGAGGGCGTTAGCATTTTTGAAGGGCATACGGTCAAGTGTCAGGGTTGTTGCGGTTCATATGTTTCAGGGTAATTCTTGGACGTAGGAGTTGCATTGACCGCGAGTATTCTTTCAATTGCATTCAAAACGTTTGGTTTCAAAGTAATAGATGTTTATTTTTTTTAACGACTTTGGAAATTTGTACTGTCTTTCGTACAAATTGTACAATTTTTTGTACAGATTGTATAGGACGTACTCGTTTTTGTACCACTCTAGGCTTTTATCACTGAGCTAATTTGCTTGCATCTTGCTTCTGTAGGTCCAATGGGGAATGCAAGAGCTGCACAAGAACGTGCGGGAGTGAAGAGGAAGGGACCTCGTGCAAGGGTGGAGGAATATAATGCGATGAGGGAGAGACTGCGAGAAGGGGAAGCAGAGAGACAACGGAAAAGTCGACAGTTGCGAAAGGAGAGACTAAGGGACGCTCAGTTGCTTGCGGTTGCGGAGGAGGAACCAGAGGAAGGAGAAGAGATCATGTCTTCACGTGAATGCTCGCGTGTGGTGTCTGAGTTGGTGAATTTTTTCATGACTCAGATGGAATGGTGTCCCCAGGCCTCTTCCCGATTGAAGGTCATGGAGTGCTTTCTGGAGCATGAGTGCATTGCTGTGTTTCTTCCAGAGTATTATCCTCGTGGGCAAGATGCAAAGGTCCAATACGAATTCCTTAAAAATTACCAAGACGAGTTAGAGGTTGTGAAGGGTGTTCACTCAGTAGATATGCTTACTAGGAAGGCTGTTCTCCTCGATGCGGCTGTCTCTACTTCAGTGACAAGCACTAAAGATCTATCTAGGATTTTGAAAGTTCATCCTACAAATTTGAGGGTAGCTTTAAGCCGCCGACGTACTGTGCGCTTGGGTGCTTCACCTTTGGCACTTGCAAGACGCAAGAGGAGGCCGGGAGTGCCGAACGAGGTGAAGGAGGTTGTTTCCAAATGGTGGACGGAACAGACTCAAGTGAGCCCCAATAGAAAGGAGATTGTGCAGAAGTGGATAAGTCGCAATGTAAAAGAACAACATTGCACCCACTACCTACTTGAAAGTCAGGTATGAACCATTTACTCCGGCCAATTTGTACTTGAATGTACACATGGGATTTCTTGGGTACACTTTTGTACTTTAGGGATTTGTTTTTATATATTTTTGGATACATATTCCATCATTTGGAGGACCGAGTTGCCCCTATCTCTTCTTAAAAGTTCTTTCCATTTGTGCAGACCGCTTTCTATAATAGATTTGTTGAGGCGCACCCAGACACTCCAATCAAGCAAAGAGCCTTCGAGTCACTCAAGCCGTATTTTGTAAGAGCATGCAACGAGAGGAACGTCTGTTGCTGTAGATATCATGTAGAGATTGACATGCTCAGAGAAGGGTTGAATCGGATTTGGGATGGGAGGAAGGGAATTCACATCTTGGAGAAGTGTCAATGCGCGTGTGCTGTGTGCCTCTTCAGAATGGAAGAGTCAAATTGCAATGCCCACCTCAAGACCTACCCTGGGACAACATTGCTTTGGCAGGAGATCGTGTGCCCTAAGCCAGAGAACGCAGAGTGGCATGCTTTGTCGTGCGTCATGGGTACTTGTACTCAGTGTGGTATTTCAAAGCTGCCAATATGCCCTTTGGAGTCTGCAACGTCAACGACTGTCACCTGGAAGTGTTTCGAAAATGAAATCATTGGGCAGACGCGGGACGGGAAGCCTAGAAAGAGGATCGTAGAGATCTATAAGGAGACCTCCTCCGAAGTATTTTTTGAATACTTGAAGTCAAAATTGCCTCAATTTGTGAGGCATAACTTCATCGCAAGGTGGCAAGACTATCACTGCAAGCGCTCGATGGAGTGTATGGGCGAAGACGTGATTTTGTCTCATATTGATTTTGCTGAGAACTACACTTTTGAGATTCAAAACCAGATCCAGAGCATGTATTGGTGCTCAACGCAGATCAGTATCCTTGTGCACATTACTTACCGGATGAAACCAGATGGAGAGCTTGTGAAAGACTCCCATTTCTACATAACTGACGACGAACATCACGATTCTCTCTTTGTCCAGCATTGCATGATGCAGCATTGGCGATGGCTACAGTCTCAAGGTGTGCAAGATAGTTTCAATTTTGTATTCCTGTTTTGTCCTTCATACATCCACTACATAGTTATTTGAAGTATGTGCTCATTTTTACATTGAATTCTGATAGAGCTTTATTGCATATTGTGTTTAAATTCACAGAGTGTTCAATGCCAGTAATTTCAATACGATTCTAGGTTTAGAGTTGAATACCTTTTGTACATGTTCTGCACTTTATGGTACTTTTTGTACCATAAATGTGCACTTGTACAATTGTATCATACATTGTACGCCTCAATTGATTAACATTTGTGCACCTCCTTGTAGGTATTCGCCCCAAGCACCATGTAGTGTGGTCGGACGGTTGTGCTGGCCAGTTCAAGGGCGCTCGAGCATTGTATTTTGTGGCTAGATATCCTGGCCTCACAAACAGTTGCACTATGAATTGGAACTTTTTTGGAACCGGTCATGGAAAGGGGGAATGGGACGGTGCAGGTGCTGTCGTGAAGCGTGCTTTGCGGCAGTCGCAATTACACGACACATGGAGGAGAATGCAAAACGCACATGATGCAGTGAGTTTTCTCAATGACACTATGGCCGGCCGGGTGGACACGAACTTCGAGAGGACGGGCATCAAGGATGTCAACAAATACTTCTGGGAAATTCCCAAAGATAGTATGAGGCAACGCACTTATGAATGTGAGACCGTTAAAGGTTCCCAGGCCTTACATTCAGTGTACTCATTTGCTGTTGCTGATCCAACGCAACTTTTTGTTCGAAAGCTGTCATGCTTTTGTGCGTTTTGCTTGGATGGGGACTCTATAAATTGCGTCAACAAGTCCCATGTTGAAGATTGGGAACTTGTCAAACTGAAGCCATATGATCTTCAGGTAGTGCGGGAGTCCATGATGGACCTAGATCTACGTGACGAGGACTGGGAGGAGGATGTGGAAGGGGAAGGGTTTGGCGATCTGATTCGGCCTGGTGACAACTTCGCTGTCCCTGCTATGGAAGGCAACGGCGAGGGTGTGGAGTTTTATGTTCTCCAATGCACCAAGGCAAAACACGAGGTAATTTTTGGATTCAAATGCGCTTGGGGCCCTGAGTTTGAAGCTGGCGACTTTGTGATCCGAGGCAATTTCTATCAAAAGTGGAACAACGGCTACGTGTTCCTCAGTAATTCTCAACCGGCCTATATTGACGCACATCTTGTAGTGCATGGAAAATTTGCCATGGTTCCTAAGCTAGGTAGGCGTAAAGGTGGAGAGGTCACGTACAACATGAGTGAGGATAGCCTTGCCACCATTCGAGCTGGCTTAGACAAGTGTAGGGTAGATGCAGATTAGGGGCAGATTTTCACATTATCTACGTGATGTTTTAATCGTTGTGTTCTTCAATTTTGAACTACTTGTATGCAATTGCTTTGAATATACACTGGTAACTTCTGTGTAAACAAGTCCCTCTCAGAAATTCTGCATTGTTTCTCATTGGATTGGAATGTGTACATTAGTTCTTTGCATTGAGTCCATGATGCTTTCTGCTTAAGCAAGTTTATGCATTCATGAAAGAACTTAATGTCTCAGCCTCACTGCAGTGTATACCCAACATTCTCTAGAAATACACATCAATATTTATTTCAGTACAGTTGTACTTGTTGTACTCGTTGTACTACGTTTGTATTCAACTGTACTTACACTATACAAATTATATCGAACGGTACTTTCCAAATAATATCGGAAAACGAAGAAACGGTAGGATGATTGAGGATAGAGATCCCACGTCACCACGTGGAGGGATCAGAGTCGTGCTAAACTTAGACTTTAAAATAGTACAAATTGTGCGGGCGGGAGTCTGTACTCCCTAAATTCCGACGGTTTCAGTGTGCGCTTTTCTAACGTGGGGCGTTACTCTTGTCGCTTCTACTGACAATAGTTTCTATTTTGCGCCTCTTGGGTTGGCGCTTGGCGCCTAGCGCCAATGGGTGTTATCTTTGGTATGTTCTATTTTAATTTTTTTGCAACCAAGGGCACAAGCTCTTGCGGCTAGGAGCGCAAGCTTTGCGGCTACGAGAAGCAGAGTTTGGTGGCAGAATTAGAGCTTGGTTGTTGCATTAGAGTACCGATACAACTCTAGCCGTTGGTGAGAAGACAATTTACTTGACTTGCTGCTTGTTTCCGCTGAGTTGTCTACAGTTTGCTTCTGCGTTAGAATCATAAAGTTGCGCTAGGTTGAGAGTATCAGGGTTTTTTGGTCTTGTTTTGAGCATTGGTATTGTCGACAATCTTGAGGGCGTTAGCATTTTTGAAGGGCATACGGTCAAGTGTCAGGGTTGTTGCGGTTCATATGTTTCAGGGTAATTCTTGGACGTAGGAGTTGCATTGACCGCGAGTATTCTTTCAATTGCATTCAAAACGTTTGGTTTCAAAGTAATAGATGTTTATTTTTTTTAACGACTTTGGAAATTTGTACTGTCTTTCGTACAAATTGTACAATTTTTTGTACAGATTGTATAGGACGTACTCGTTTTTGTACCACTCTAGGCTTTTATCACTGAGCTAATTTGCTTGCATCTTGCTTCTGTAGGTCCAATGGGGAATGCAAGAGCTGCACAAGAACGTGCGGGAGTGAAGAGGAAGGGACCTCGTGCAAGGGTGGAGGAATATAATGCGATGAGGGAGAGACTGCAAGAAGGGGAAGCAGAGAGACAACGAAAAAAATTGGGGTCAGCTCTTCATCCTACAAGTTTATGATTATGGTCATATCCAGGTATATTCCTTGCAGTAGTAGAATGTATTGAATTTGATGAAGCTCCATTGAAGCATGATTAGAGAAAATACACCTTAGTAGAGAGAGGAATATAAGAGATTGCCAGTAGTTGTTACTTTTTTTGTACAATAATGGTACAAATTTGCAGTTTAGGTACTGGAGTCCAGTAGTCCCAAGGAAAGAGCGTATTATCTACAGAGAATTGTATACTTCAGGTTTGTACAAGTTTGCAATTGCGGTACTAGAGGCCGGTAGACCCAGGGAAAATGCGTATTATCTATAGGAAATTGTGTACTTCTGGTTTGTACAACGGTCTTGTTCATATTGAAAGTGCTTACCTTGTGTACTGTGGCAGGAGTGGAGTCCATACTACAATCGTCTCTAATTGTAATATCTGTACACGCATTCTGTAAGTAAACTAGAGCACCTTGTTCTGCGTCACTTGTTTTAACAGTTTGTACAATATATTTGTACTACTTGTACTGCTTGCACAAGGGGTACTGAGACAATCGGATTTTTGTGTGTTGAATGGCTACAGAGACGAGTACGAAATTTTTTAGAATTAGAGTTCAATACCGTTCTATTTACACTGCAGTACAAACTACTCTAAGTGAAATAGGATGATGATAAATCATATTGTTCGTACAGATATGGTACATTTGAGTTGACCCACGTGAGTACCACTAAGTCGTCGCTCGATACGGTCGCGTCCATATTGAAGGTGCTTACCTTGTGTACTGTGGCAGGAGTGGAGTTCATACTAGAACCGTCTCTAATTGTACTTTGTGTACAATCATTCTGTAAGTAAACTAAACCACCTTGTTCTGGATCACTTGATTAAATAGTTTGTACTAAATAGTCTTACTACTTGTACTGGTTGTACGAGGAGTTCTAAGACAACGGGATTTGTACGTATTGAATGGCTACAGGGACGAGTACGAATGGATTTTGAAATAGAGTTCAATACCGTTTTATTTATACTACAGTACAAACTATTGTAAGTGTAATAGGATGATGAAAAATCATATTGTTTGGAGGAATATTGTACATTTCAGTGGACACACGTGAGTACCAACTCTGAAATCTGTACGACTACCTCAATCTCAAGTACAACAAACCACATTGTACTCATTGTACAAACAAACCACCATGTACTCATAGTTGTACTCATTGTACTAAATGTTTACTCTAATATTAGTTTTGTACCCTGAGAATCATGTAGTGGAACAGAAGTTTGATATCACATTGTCTCTCTGTTGATTTTCAGATACCAACGGAGCTTACATTCGATGCAAGGAGATGTTTGAGGAAAAATCACGTACACTTTGATTACTTGTACCAACCATGTTCCGCACACAACTTTACTTGTAAGGTGTACCAACGTTCTATCGAATAAAAGATGTGTTTTTGGAACAAAAATTATCTGATTCATCTACCCTCTTCCCTCTCCATATCATATTGATATTGTTGTAATACAATCCTCCTCTTCTCTCTTCCCTCGATGTCCAGACCACTGTTTGGCATAGTGTAGAATTCACTCAGATGATGAGGATTTTTTTGAGGCCATCTGAGTGATAGGATGTGTTTTGACGCTGTCATTATATATTGGCAAACTTGCCTTGGGCTGGTTATGGTGCCTCTTCGCAGCCAGGGGTGAGTGGATTCAAAAAATAGTAATTGGAGTTGTTACAGTACAGGCTACCCTCTACTGCCTGATACTCTTGGGTCTGTTAAGACCTAGACATGTGTCCCAAGTGCAGTCTCCAACCTCATATAATCTAAGAATGGACGGTTTATCAAATCCAAGGAATATGGAATGGCTTCTTTGATGCTATGTGCGAAGAAGAGGGTTTCAACATAGCTTATTTGTATGTAAGTAGAGTGATGGATCCAATATGTATGAAGTGGTGACAAACAAAATAAAAAAATTCTCAGAGTGGAAGCTCAATATCGTTGTTGAGAAATGTTTAGACTCTTGTAGTTGGTGGTATGCTCCTGTAATTAGACAGTCATGCTCCAGGTGGAAAACAGGGGAGGGTTTAGGATCAGAGGAAAACACCTCCATAGCACTGAAGGATCAAACTACTTTTAAAGAACTGTAGAGCAAGCCCAACGTTCTCCACTGAACCATAAGGACTCTGGTGTTACCCCCCAACCCTTAACAATGGCTGAATCAATACTATGTACTATATTTATGTCAGATGCCTACAAAAAATACTAAGGTTCAAATAGTTAACCAACTTGAAACACAATTTAACTTTGATAGAAGTATAGTGTACCAAAATCATTCAGTGAATACAATATTAGTATATAATGTACAGTTCCTGTACATAAAGTACAAGAGTGGTACAAAATTAATGAGAGTAGCCACTTTTTGTGAAGTGCAGGAGTTGTGGTCTTTTAGGAATCAGTTTCTATATGGATGTGTCATGTGTCATGCTCTGTACCATACTTATTAGGAACAAACAAGATGAACCCAAGACTACATACTCAACTACTCAATCTACTGAAAATCAAGAAGAAACTTTGTAAGAAGATCGACTATGCGAGGAGGAATGGGAGGATCTTCCGTTACGACGTCACGGCAGTGAGTGCTACCACACTTACAATAGAAAGGAAATACGGCATCTACAGTATTTGCTCTTCGTCTTTTAAAACTACATCCGTAATCCCAAGTTAATTCTTCCAGTGCTGGAATATCAACTCGTGCAAAGTAGGCTACACGGTAATCTCCACCACTGTTGTTGCTAACTCGCACCGGCACATCAATAAGATTGGCATCCTCGCATCTAAAAAACAAACAACCACATGTAGTGAGAAACACAAAGATACATGAACTTCATTGTGGTGGATTAAGGAATTCTGCAACGTCTATGTGTAGAAGCAAGGGGATAAAAGGAGTTGAGGGGATAAAGCAGCAAAGGGGATACAATTCATACACAACACTCATACCTATGGTTTAGAAATCTCGAGACGTTGGAGAAATTGGTGCAATCTATGCACAATGCTACGTTGTCGTCCACCACTTGCTCAAATTTCCAATCAGCATCAAGTGCTAGCGTAAATGCCTCCAATTTTCCTAGCTTGCCAAAAGCCCTCCGTTTCATGAGCTCCGCATTTGTAACAATCTCCCCTGCAAATTCAAACACAAAACTCCCTTTCCGGATGGGGCACGTTGCTCGCACTCCCCATCCCTTTGATCCAGACCAAAAAACTTGAAGGGGAATGCATGAACCCCGCTGGACCACCCGGTTCCGACAATACCGGCTGCAGTTGCAATCGTCGTTGCACTCTTGTAGAAAAACCCTGGTTGTATGACCAAGGCAGGCATAACCTTGCTCGGGGGAACATGCCTTACCGCAATATACAATCTCCTCCGTCGAACCCTTACCAACAAACAACATAGTGAAGCACAGTAAGAATCACTACAACAAGTACAACCAGGTACTTAAAATACAAATTGATACACAAAAGATAACAGAATATAAAAGTATAAGTAAGGAGGCCCGAACTTACAGGTTGGTAAAAAAGAGATCTTCGTAGACGACCTCCTCTGGTATACGGAGAATATACAAGTGTTGGCCCACCACAACCGCTTCCCTCCCCAAGATTGCACCCATAGCAACCAACGCAAGACTCCGGCAAATCCATTTTCACCTTACTGAACTGCTTAGATGCAAGTGTGGAATCCTTGCATTCGGCAATGTAAGTGAATTCTTCCAAAGCATGGAATTCCAAACTCGGTTCACATACCAACACTGGAACGCGTTCCAATCCCTTGGACAAGTCGCATGGATCAAACCAGAACTGCGATATGGAAAGCTCAAAAATGTGTAAGCTCCTAGCTCAGAATCTAAGATCCTGAGGCCTTAAGTATTACAAAAAATCAAAATTGGTCAGTGGTTGCAACGGCCTCCTCGACCAACTAGGAAACCGCTGCAACAGTCAAGGGGCCCAGGGCATCAATGGGGGGAGGCGATTGAGTATTGGGCCAGCCTTGCTCACTTTCGGTTTAGGGTGCTTCTTCTTGCGATTTCCTTTCTTCGTCTCGCGGCCACTGTCCTCCTCTTCAGTAGCACCAGAGCCCGGGTCTTCGTCTTGCTCTTCGACTGTTGCTCCTTTACCCTTCCGCTTCTTTGGTGCCACTTCCTGAACCTCCACCTCCTGTTGCTTTCCCTTCTTCTTCTCGCGGCCACTGTCCTCTTCAGTAGCACCAGAGCCCGGGTCTTCGTCTTGCTCTTCGACTGTTGCTCCTTTACCCTTCCGCTTCTGTGGTGCCACCTCCTGAACCTCCACCTCTTGTTGCTTTCTCTTCTTCTTCTTGCGGCCAATTTCCTCCTCTTGTTTAGCACCAGAACCCGGGTCCTCGTCGTGCTCTTCATCTCGTGCTCTTTTACCCTTCCGCTGCTTTGGTACCACCTCCTCAACCTCCACCTCCTTTTGCTTTCCTTTGTTCTTCTCGCGGCCAATGTCCTCCTCTTGTTTAGCATCAAAGCCCGGGTCTTCATCTTCTCCTTCCATTTGTGCTCTTTTACCCTTCCGCTTCTTCGTTACCACCTCCTCAACCTCTACTTCCATCTGCTTGCCCAGTTCCACCCCATCTTGTACTTCATCAGCACCCTTCCTGGACTTAACCCGCCTCCCTTTTGTACTCCTTCCTTTCCCCTCACTTTCTTTGGTCTTCGGGTTAGGATCATGCTGAATCTCTTCCACATTCTCCTCTTCAACATTCTCCTCCTGAACATTCTCCTTCTCCACAATTGCATCCCTTGTCAAGTGAGCTCTCACACTCTTCTTTTTACCTCTCGAAGGCGTCTTCCCCTTACGTGCAGGTAGTGAATCTTGAGCTTCTTCATTCAATCCAGCAGCAAGAATTGCTCTAGCTTCTTCGCCGCTGGGGTCGCCCACCCTATAGCTCATCGCATTGAAGAACAACTTCACGTGTTTATTACTGGCGTCCTTCCGGAGCTCCTCCAAAAACTCTACAGCATCATCTGGGTGAAGAGAGTTGATAAATTTCTGAACCGACAAATACATATTGATTAAATCATCAACAGGCTGCGTCCCAGATTTGACGAGTGGTTTTATTGCCTCCCTATATGCGGTCCGCTTCTCTTCCTCCGTCATCCGGCGGGTTTCACTCCAACGCGGCGTATTCCTCCAGTAACACAAAACAAATAACACTACATCAGTATTAGCCAACACACAAGTACTATGTAGAATACAAAATTTGTACAATGTGTACTGAAATTGTACACTAAATACAATACTATAATACTAAGTATGCTCTAAGTACAATACCTAACAACACATTTAGAGATACAATAAGAGTTTTACACTATAAACAATATTCAGCAAGGCATAAAGACCAAATCCTGACTCTGGGATTGGCCGTTGTAATGCAAACACCAGTCTTAGTTGCTCCTCGAAAGGGACAACTGTTAGTGGCACCCGCGTGGCCACCGGTTCCTCTACTCCCTCCACTTGTTCATCACCCCCCTCGTCACCCCTTCCACCCACAGTGCTGTTCTCGAGCACGTTCACCCCCGGGCACAATACTTCCTCCACTCCCACCTCCACTCCATCGCCCTTTCCAACTGCAGTGCTCATCTCCAGCGTGTCTTCCACCAAGGACACTGGTTCCTCCACTCCATCGCCCTTTCCAACTGCAGTGCTGATCTCCAGCGTGTCTTCCACCAAGGACACTTGTTCCTCCACTCCATCGCCCTTTCCAACTGCAGTGACCCTCTCCAGGGTGTCGTCCACCAAGGACACTGGTTCCTCCACTCCCTGCTCCACTCCTTCATCACTCTTCTCCGCCGTGGACATTGCTTCCTCTACCCTCCCCTCTACTCCTTTAGCACCCTCTCCACCGGCTGTGCGTAAATCCCGCATGTATTCCAACAATGCCCTTTTTATGTGGCCTCCCCCCTCCTCTCCTTCATCAACCCCTCCGCCAGCACTGCTGATCTCGAGCACGTTCTCCGCCGGGGACACTGCTTCCTCCACCCTCCCCTCTACTCCTTCAGCACCGTCTCCACCGGCTGTGCCTGAATCCCGCACGTTCTCCGGCGTGGCCATTGTTATGTCGCCTCCCCCCTCTTCTCCTTCATCAACTCCTCCGCCAGCACTGCTGATCTCGAGCACGTTCTCTGCCGGGGACACTGCTTCCTCTACCCTCCTGTTGATGGGGAGCACGACCTGGAGCACGTTCTCCCCCTGCGACAGTGCTTCCTCCACTCCCACCTCCACTCGTTCATCACCCTCACCACCTGCAATACGGATCTCTAGCGCGTCTTCTCCCTCTAGTCCATCACCTAAACCACCGGAAGTGCTGATCCTGACAGCATCTTCCGCCGTGGCCATTGGTTCCTCCAGCTCCCAAGATAGTATCTCATCGCCCCCTCCACCCTCCATAGCACCTTCATCATTACACTGCAGCTCCATAGGTTCGTCTAGGTCCATAGAATCCCATAGCTCCCTAGGCTCATCACCTTCGCTTCCCCCGCTCTCGGTCCCATGCACTACACAAAGTTCAGCTCAACATTGTATGTTATGTTGGTGATTGATATAAAGCCATATAAACAATCGACTATAGAGTCGACACTGAAAAGAGTACAACTTTGTACACACAAATACGAACTGTACATTCCTTGAGTAAGAAGGATACGAACCATACCACCAGCATTACAAACTATACAAACCCATGTACACACAATTAGCATCATGTACAAATACAAAGTCTCAAAAACTTCAGTTCACTCCTCATCACAGCAACAAATACAAATTGTACAATACTTCAGACCAATTCTGGAAAAGAAGATATAAACTATACAAACAATACCACGAGCATTACAAACTACAGAAATTCATTGTGTGCACATGAACTTCTATAGTTTGTAATGCTCGTGGTATGGTTTGTATAGATTGTATCTGAAACTTGTACAAATACAAAAACTCAGAAACCTTAGCTTAGTGTTTACCTCATCAACAAATACAAACTGTACATTACTTGAGACTACTTCTAGCATAGAATGAACAAACTATACGAACAATACCACCAGCATTACAAAGTACAGAATTTCATGTACACACTATAAACCTCATGTACAAATACGAACACTATGAAAACTTTGATAGTCTTTACCTCATCAACAAATACAAACTCTACATTACTTGAGACCACTTCTAGCATAGAAGATACGAACTATACGAACAAGACCACCTGCATTACAAAGTACGGAATTTCATGTACACACTATGAACCTCATGTACAAATACAAACACTCTGAAACCTTAGCTTAGTCTTTACCTCATCAATTAAGACCAATTTTGAAAACGAATTAAATATGTACAAACACTACAACCAGCACGACAAACTAATCATTCTAACATTGCAGTAGATACATCTTTGGCACTATTGTACACATATTGACAACATTACCTTCTTCTTCAATGGCCGTAAGATGTGCTCTAGCGGATTCTCTTCTATCCGTCAAGGACGCAGTAGTAGCAGATGCACACTCCTTCAGCATATTCTTCCAGTCATCGCCTCCGCCACCAGGACGTCCCCAACCTCGCATACCCCTCCATCCAAAACTCATGATCCATTGAATGGGCTGAACCTGAAGGCAATGAGGAACACAACACTCTCTGCCTTGGGTGAATACAACCATAGCACACCATGGGTGGTACAAGTGCTTACAACTAGTACTAAGGAACTCTGAATGTGGAAATCCAAAACCACAAAGAGAGCAGTTGCTTATATCAATGGAACTTTGGCTGCTGCATGCTTCCCCTGTCGAGTATACCAGTGGCAAGGGTCTCGTGTGCAAGCCGCCAGTTGGATTGGCATGGTTTGCATGCTCCGCTTGAATCGCCCCCACCTGCATTCGCTTCGTTGCCAAAGACTGTCTCTTAACCGAGAGATCCTTGTCCATCGTAGCAACAGATTTTTCCAACAGCTTCCCCCTCTTATGCTCGGCCTTCACCAAATCAGTAGATGCTTCAGCTTTTGCTTCCAGAGCCGAAATCTCTGGAGTTGCCCTCGTGCCACTGGACATTGCTTTTGCTAAATCCCTCTCGTATGTCTTGAGCCTCTTCTTCATGAGGGCGAAAATGCATACGTTCTGCTCATGAGCCTTGACCACGGTCTCTCTCTTCTGAGCAACAACACGCTCTACCTCTATCATTGCCTCAAGCTCCAAATTCTCCACCGCCAACAACCTGGCCAGGTACTCCTTCCTAGAACCTCCCTCATCTCCATCTGTAAACTTCCCACACATTGAGCTCCCCTTCCCTTCGCATATTTCTGAGTGATACTCTCGAGGATCCACTGCAATCTTCCGCCATGCTCCTCGTTGTGCTGCAGTTCCTTCCTTTGCCTTCTCGAGCTTGACCATGTTGCGAGCATGTGTCTTACGCTGCGTCGCATTAGTGGCTGCACCATAGGCGGCCCAATCCACCTTCTCATTCTCCTCCTCCAAAACGATCCCCCTTGCCATCTTGTGAGGAAGAAAACGCATCACATCCTCCTTTTGGTAGAGAGCCGTCATGAGCTCATGAACCCTCTTCTTAATCCTCTTTGATTTGCATGTCCTCCAAAGGTACCCATTCCGCCCAGAAGCACCAGCTGGCTTGCCAAAAAGGGCCACACACTTCTTATCATCAAATGGCTTCCCCTTCCATTTAGTTAGCCTCATAGGATTAGCTCCCTCATCTTCAAAACCGTACTTCTCCGTAAAAAACTCCCTACGCAGCAAAGGTGGCGGATCAGAAAGCTTTGGGAGCTCATCGTCATACTCGTTACTCTCGTCGCCATCTTCTCCCTCCTCCTTGTGGTCCCCCCCCCCCCCCCCTCTTCTCCTCCCTCCTCCAGCTCCTCGCTTCCATCGTCGTTGTCATCATCGGTGTCGTCCTCCTCGTCTTCGTTGTTTTCTTGTAATTCCACCAGCTGCACCTCTTTGTCGCTGTCGTCACTGTCGTCGCTGTCATTGTTTTCCTCCTCTTCGGTGTTTTCTTTTTCATTATCGGCTTCTTTCCTCTTATCATTTTGCGAGTCTTCACTCGAATCCCTAATTGTTTCTTCTTCAACTGCAATGGCTAGACGTGTAAGTCTTGAATTAGCCTTCTCCTTCCCACCACGAGTTGCCACCTTTTTGGAGCCCTGTCCCTTAGTTCTTGCCATAATTTCCTGACAAAAACAAAAAGGCGACTGGTTGATAGCGAGCAAACCCTGAAAAAAACGAGTTATAACATAGTCACAAGAAGAAGACGTTAGAACCAGCTAATCCCACCCTGAAATGGTAAGTTGAGTACCGTGAGTACAAACGAGTACAAACTGTACAATTCAAAGTACTCCTTGAAGATAGAGTCTCACTTACGATAGTTGCCAGCAAGTAATTCAAAGATATAATTAAACTTAAACACTGCATTGAACAAATATACAGAGAGACGAGAATGAAAATGAGACAGTCTAATCCTATTGTAAATCTTATACAAACCCTGCACAAAAACTACAATTGTAATAGGGTTAAACTACATTGTAGAGACAAGTAACTGAATCGAACCCTAATCTGCTCAAGAGAAGAGCACATTGTGCCATAGCCACCACACTGTGCCATAGGACGCTCTCACCCGAAAAAAACCGCGGCCTAAACTATGATCCCCAACTTCATGACAGAGATATAGAGATTGAACAATGAGACGCTAAATCCGGCTTTTCTATAGTCCCCACCCTCAGAATTGAGATTTAGAGACACAACAATAAGACGCTAGAACCGGCTAATCCCTATCTGAATCGGTAAGTTGAAGGCCGTGAGTACAAACCTGTACGAACTGTACAATTCAAAGTACTCCTTGTAGAAAAAGAGTCTCTCACTTATACAAACCCTGCACAAAAACTACAATTGTAACTCCCGAAACTCAAATGTATAGACAAGCAATTGAATTGAACCCTACTCTCCTCATGACAAGACAATAGTAAATTGCGCAATAGCAACTTCCGCATTTCAGAACTCCAACAAACTAGTTGCGAACAAGTTATAGAAAGATTTAGGGTAAAAAAAAACACGGCATTGAACAACAACAGAGACAGGAGAATGAAAACGAGACACTCTGAAACTAATGAAAATCTTTTGCGAGCCTTGCGACTTCGCCAACCAAGGGATATAAACAAAATGCACCTGAATTATACCCGATAGCCGTTTGTTGCTAAGATCGGATGCCTGCTCGAACTGGAAACTCTAAACCCGAACCTTAGTTACGGAACTACTCTTCACTAATATTGCACACCAACACCACCTCTAAGTACCGAACTAGCTGCACCTCCAGCCGCACCTCCATCTGTAACTCAAAGGTGAAGTTAGCAGTGGACAAAGATGCGATCCCCACAAAGATTATTGATAGCGGCCTTAATGTACATCTGAAGCCAGCGACAAACCGAAACATGAGAAGAACTGATAAGAAGAACTGAACGCAACGCAAATGCACAACTGCGCGTGAATCAAGGGATACAGGAGGAAAAAAGGTGAGAGACGACTACCCAATATCACCCGTTTCTGCCTCAGCCACTGGTGATCACCGGTCACCAACGATGTTACAGATGTGATGTCTTGCATCCTAAAACCACCTCAACCGGTTAAAGACGACTACCCACTGTCACCGGTCACCAACTGATTGTCACCATCAGCCAACTCGTGATCACTGGTCACCAACCTTGAGAGATGTGATGTGTTGCATCCTAGCCACCGCCTCAACCGGTTAAGCCAATGAATGTGGTTGGTGAAACTATCATCCAAATCTCCATGAAGATAGTGGTAGTTAGTGGGTTTTTAATGAAGATAGTGACATTTAGAGCCTTGTAAAGTTTTGCAATTGTTTTTTCCAAATATAAGGGTTTAGGGTGTTGATATGAAGTTCTAGATTCAATAATTGAGACATATTTTCTTGATAAATTGTAGTAATTTTATGCCTTTGCCAGATTAATAAGAACAAATATGTTGTAATTACGCGCTTGTCAATATTCTAACCTCTAAATAAAATTATTGATTTCCAAATATTCTTTTCACACGTTGTGAAACTTATAAATTCAATATTTCTAGAGTATTGAATAACACATGAAAAGTGCATTCTGAGTTTGATGAAATGAAAAAACTGACCATTTGGATTTGTTGATGTGTATCCCAATCATTAATAATATTTTACCTAATTCGACATCTGGTAGAAGATAATTTAATCTTCTGAAATAATAATTTATTAACATTTAAAGGTTTTAGGGCATAGTTCATACGTTGTTGTATAGTTAACGTTTGTTGTAAGTAGAAAGTTCCAAATTGAGATCCAAATAGTATTTAAGACTAGGTGGACATGAATTTTAACTTCACTTTTGATATGAAACATTGAAATTCAAATGAGGAGTAGAACCATTCCAAATATAATGAAATACGGACGTATAATACTGGCCGGAATGGCCAATCTGAACCTTTAACCCCTAAAAGGATATGCATATGAAGTTGCTGCAGAGGTTTACATTTGTACTTATATATTGAAGACTAGAAAATGATGCTGTGATGGTGAATTCTTTTGTAGACGTCAATGTCAATACCATTAAATGGTATATATTTTTTTCAAAATTTTTGGAGTGATTTAGAGCAACTCCACCACCGCCTGTATATGTTGCAAATACGTATAAATGGACACAAAAGACTCCATAGAATACACATAGTGATTCCAATTTTATTTTTGAAGGTTTCACAATTTTCCTCATCTTTGGACCCTTCTTTTGATTTTTGGTTGTTTCAAGTAATATGCATTGCAAGGTGCCTCAATTCATGGTACAATCCCAGCCGAGGCCATATTCCATCCTCAGGGCCCTTTAGGGGTTAAAGGTTAAAAAGTAGCCCAGATAATTAGTAAAATCCAAATACAAGATAATGTTTCCACACGATCTTTATTTTAATTAATCCTATAACATAGTCCCCATCTGAATTAGCCAGGTAAAACCAATTGTTGTTAATTCTATATACAAATAAATTATATTATGCAATTTTCATAATCTTTGTATTTAGCAAGAGCGATAATTTGGTTCACCCTTTTTCATAATCATTTGATGTTCTATACAATTCTATGCAAAAGGATGACAAACAAATTTTATAAAATTTTACCTAACTTGATGGTAGAAGTTGATTTAATCTTTTGGAATACTAATTTATTAAAAAGAGGCCCAAATAATTATTAAAATCCAAACACAAGAAAACCGCTTCTATATGATATTTATTTTAATTAACCCCTAACTTCCCAACCATGCATATTTTGCATGATGTACAGATTTCATCCGTAGTTTCTCATCCGTCATGCACTTTTTGTAGTGTGGTTTTTTTTACTGAATTTTTATGGGAAGTTAGCTTCATGTATGTGTGATCCGATCAAAAAGGAAACAATTTGTGAAAAAATTATGCCTCATTTTGTGTTGCAGTGTTTCACCCAAATTTTTGAAGATTTTAGTCTAAAAGTGTTTTTGAAAAAATAAACTCATAAAATCAAGCGTCCAAAAAATCTCCAAAAATCATTACACCTACAGCACTACATTATAACCCATCACAACAAATTTCATCCACAGACTATCAATATCTTATTGGTAATTGAATTGCAAAATAATTTGTTATTTTATGTTTCAAAATTTATTGAAAAATATTAGTGATAGCAATCATAGATCTAACCATATGGATAGAATCTAAAATTCAAAATGTATAACTTTTATTTATACATCAAGTTCCAAATATTCATGTTAATTGCATTTTATAATGCATCTTTGCAAAACTGCCCGAATTGGACATAGGTGAGGACGTTTAGGGGTTAAACATAGAACACATTCCGTATCTAATCAGCAAACTCCAACCGTTTGTTGCTAATTTTATTTACAAAAATATCCAATAATATATCCTACCTAGTCAGAATCTTTGTATTTAACAGTCCTGAGCAATAATTTGATTCACCATTTTTTATAATCATTTGATTCAAAATTAAAAAAACGTTCTATCATACCATAAGTATAGAAATGAATTCCAATAACGTAATTCTCAATTCTAACGAATTTGTAACTAATGTAAAATGAAATAATTAATTTTTTAATAATAAGTTTAAAGTAATGTAATTGAGCTAGAACATTCTTTAAACCCCTAACTACTTGAGCACCCAATTTTTGGACGATTTACAAGTTTCATGGCCAAAATTCTCATCCATCATGATCTTTTTGGTAATAGCAATCATAGATCTAACCGTATGGATAGATTTTAGATCTAACCGTATGAGACAAACAACTAGCTTATGAATAAAGCAAACATTTCAATTCCAATTGCTACGTACATGATTTCCATCCAATTCCATTTGCGAATGAATGTGCTTGGTCATGCCAACTCTTCAAGATAAATTCAGAACCTTTAGGGAATTTTTAGATTTTACATGGGGTCCCAACTACAACAAGAGTCGTAAAGACGTTTCACCGTGTAGTGTATTTTGAAAAAATAAAATTGCTTGTTATGCTTAAACTAAATTTAGGCAACGACAATGAGTTCCATTGCATTTAAGCATGATTCTTATTAACTAAACTTTTTGTCATTTGGGTTATCTGTAAAGTCACCTTGGATTTGAAAAATCGACAAAGAATTTTGCTTTATTATATTCTTAATTTTTTCACTCTCAATAGTTGAAAGGTGTGGAACACTTTGGTGGTCTATCATTATTAGGTGTGTAAGAGGTGTGTAAGAGCTTGGTGGTCTTCAAAAGTTTTCAAAAGTTTTTTAGTACCAAGAAAGGAGCTAAAAAACTTTTGAAAACTTTTGAAGACCACTAAGCTCTTACACACCTCTTACACACCTAATAATAATAAACCACCAAGATCTTCTACACCCTCTAACTATTTGGAGTGAGGAAATAAGAGTATAATAAAGCAAAATTCTTTGTTGATACTTCAAATCCAAGGTGACTTTACGGATAACTCCATTGTCATTGAAACATTTGGTTAAAACATTTGAATTTTCTAGTACATTTTGTAGTTCATATGAAATTTCTTTACAATCACTTAAGAAAGTAGACATCCTTTTCAAATTTTTAACAAAATTTATGAAAATTCATGATTCGTAGGAGGCATGTGGCTTCATCTACTAATAATATAAAGTTGAATTCTTGTATTATTTTTAGTCACGACTGTAAGTGTGGTAGATAAAGCTATACTATGTATCAGTGATCTCAAACTGGCTAAAATTAGCTGGATTTATACCAAAAAAATGGGGCTGCTAAACATACACAGAAAAAAAATTGTTTTTCTTTGGAATGTAGCGAGAATGCTCATCATTTTATAAATATGTAGCAACTTGATGAGGTGATTTCCGCGGATATCATCATGGTATCACCTTAGCATATCAAGGGTATTGCCGGATATTATAGAGGTATCGTGAGTAGTACATTCACAATGTAGCAAAAGTATCTACCATTTATGTGGGAGGTGGCATCCTGTGCTAAATGTCATAAAGTGGTTTTGCTATGTATGGCTACGGGACAGCACATCATGTGCATTTCATGAATATACCACCAGGAATAGTTGGCACGTCCCGCCTTTCTAAAAGTAACCAGTTGACTTCTCCAAAAGTAACCAAATATACTATGCGGCAATGTGGCACACAGCTGAGTTCTTCAGTCACATCTTATCTCATCCCAATACGCGCATGACGATAAAAAATAAGTAAGTACGAACAATATCAAGTAAGATATTGTAATGTCTGTGTATTAGTTCGTACAATATGTACTATGATCTGTAGAGTTTTGATAATGTAAGGTACATTTTGTATATGAAAGGAAAACTTCCGGTCCATTCAAGTTAGGTGTTAGCTCTTGATCCCTTCCAAAAAGCAGATGAAAAATATGATATCTGATGGGATTTGTACGTGGAAGTTGAAAACAATGTCATAGGTGATAGGCTGATAGCAACTTCCAATCCAACAAATCGGCACAACACTGGTAGAAATTGGTGCGAAGTAGATAAGATTAAATCTGAAAGCCTTACAATTTTTGCTGGCGTCAGTAGAAAGATATAACCCAATCAAAGGAAAACACTAACCTTACATGGAGGTAATCTAATCTCCACATACACACACTCTAGCCAAGCCAATGAACCCACAACCTATTTGTTTCTAGAACCTTTGCGACGTTTCTTTGCTGATTCTGCCGCCTCCTTTGCTGCTTCCTCTGCAGGAATCTCACTTCTTGTCTTCCTCTTTGATGCTGCTGTTTCCTTGTCTTTGTCAATTGGCGGGAGTGGTGGAGGCTGAGGCACCTTAATCACCGCCCGGGTGACACCCTGTGACCTAGATTTGTTGTCATCCAATTCAGAGCTCTGGCCATCATTTCTCAACTCTTTTTGAAGCTCTAGCTCTGCAGCTTCCTCTCTCAGCTTCTTGAGGCGCTCTAGGTCTGCTGCTTCTTGTCGCAACTTCTTGAGTCTCTCAAATTTTGCAGCTTCCTCTCGCAACTTTTTGATTCGCTCTTCCAGCTCTGTCTCAGTCCCTGTCTTGCAGTCACCCCCTCCATTGACCTCCGTGATAACATTGTTAGTGTCTATTGGTAGAACTTGTGCTCTTATAAACGATGTAGAGTTGCCTCCTTCGTCCTCGATAATTTCCAACGGTTGTGTGCACGGCAAAGGCTCCATTTTATCTGGAGAGTTGACCTCGTCTATGCACGGAAGACTAGGTTGCGAAAGCTCCATAGAGGGACGTTTTGGAGACACACCCCCACGTTGTTCGGTCCCGGTTGCACTGTTTTTACCCTGGCTTTGAACCCCCATGCTCTTAGTCAAAGTTATTGCCTCTGTCCCACCCGAGGTTTGAGCCCAGGTGCAAACGGTGGATTGCTCTATTTGCTCTTGGTACACTCTTTCAGGATCTGCACACAGAAGAATAAGCCAGTTGTCAATTTTCATGAACTTTATCTACACTGGACGCAATCAAAACTTTGCAAATGTGTACCATTTGTACCATGAAAACTAGATAGTGTATTGTGAGTACTTGATGGTACGCATGTAAACAGAATCCGGACAAGGCTGCCAGTACCTCAAAGAAAAAAACAAGCTTACCGATACTTGGATGAGACTCCAGAACATTAGATGTCAAGGTTTCTATTAGCATCTCTTGCTCCTTCTCCAACTCCAGAGATTGTACAAGCTTCTGAAGGGATCCATGAAGCTGGCCAAATCCAAAACTACGAAACCAATTGGGATGCACAGTAGCACCGCAAGTTGCATCTGCACATGTGCTAGCTACTCTAAACCACACCCCTGCGCACCAAGGATGATACAAGTGCCCGCATGTACAAACAATTATATCCTTGAGAGGAAAATGGTTTAAGCATATTACACAAGGTGTCACAAGAATGGGATCAGACTCCGTGTGCGTCTGAGGGCCAAAGAGAGAGCACAAAGGTCTTGGTCTCGAAGACATTCCTACTTCACCTCTCTTCATGTGGGCAAGTTGGACCGACAATGCATCAAATTGCCTCCGCAGACACGTTTGTCGGGTTTGAAGAGTCTCATACCTCAAACAACACTCCTTCAACTCCAGTGAAGCGGCTTCAAAATCAATTGTGGCATCCCTTACCATCTGATGGTACGCCTCTCCCTTCTTAGATGCAATCTCTACATCTTCATGGTTTTTGTTGGCCCTCTGGAACTTTGCCACTATGGCCTCAGTTCTACGCAACACCCCCTCAGTCCTCTTGCGTCACCTTAGTAGCCAACAATACTCTTTCCTTTGCCCCAATCGCACAATCTTCATTTACAGCATGTAACTGCAATCCCACCAGCTTGAGCAACTCCATGATATCCTTAATGTCCTTCTCCCTCTCTGGACCGTTAGGAAGAACTTCATTCACCTCTTCCTGAACAATGTCATTAGAGGTCCTCAAAACTGCAGGAAAACTGCCAGCACCAGGATCATGGAAGAGATCATCAATCCCTTCTACCTTGTATAACTCGTCTTCATTAGCACCTGTGAGCTCCGCAAGGCCCGAGAGACACAACTTAACATTCTTCAGCCATTTGCTCCGTTGATTCTTGTTAGAGGTCCCTGCAAACTCAGCCCAACTTACAGGCTTCTTCTTGTGTTTCTCCACAATGACACCTCTAGCAAACTGCTTTGCTATTACTTTGGACTTGGGGAGGTCTTGAAGGTACACTATTGTGCAATCCGCTCTAAGATTTCTTCATCTTTGCATTCTCCATAATGATACCCTGATCTGCCCTTCCTCCCCTTAGCTAGTCCAAAAACATCTGTCACCTCTTTGTCATGGAGGTCATGAGGAGGCCTCAACTTGTGCGGATTCTTACCTTTACTAGGCAAGCCGTATTTGGTCTCAAACTCATGAGCACTGACAGCACGTGGTGGAGGATGAGTCTTGAGGGAGGCCAACTTCTCCAACTGCTTGTCTAGTGGGGTTTTCTTCACCGTCTCGTCAACATTGCTTGGAGCTTGTGGTGTAGCAAGAAGATCATCATCTTCGATATCTTCGTAGTCGTCAGCATATGGCTCATCTTCTCTGGAGAAAATCCTGCCGCGAACCATCCACTCATTGCCCTCGTGATCCATGGCTTCTAAGCTGTTGAAACACAGGAAGAAGTTGGAAGAAGTTCCAAACTTAGCGTAGTTCATATTGTAGCATCACAAACTAGTGACAGTGCACCCTGGAGTTGTACCAGTAGTAGTACATGTTGTACAACATATGATACAAACAGTACTCAGAACTATAAACCCTAAACTAGGAAAACAAATTTATAAGGACGTAAAAATGATTTTTATTCAACGTGGCGCACAAACAAGCCGAAAATGCAGAAACAGATGCACAAACAGATGCAAAGAAAGACAATCATTTCACTCACCTCGTTTTAGAGTCGGACCCGTGTGCACAGGGCCGCAAGCTTATTCAAAGGACTGTAACCTTTTTCCGCAATGAGAAGCAAAATATAAAGGAATGAACAGTTTTCGCGCCGAAGGTCCTAAACTCTCAATTTTGAACACGGCCGGAACCTTTTGCAAAGGGCCGCAAGCTTACTCAAAGGGCTGCAACCTTAAACCGCCATGAAAAGCAAAATCAAAAGGAACAACAGTCAATCTAAGCTGCTGAAACACAGGAAGAAGTTGGAAGAAGTTCCAAACTTAGCGTAGTTTATCTCGTAGCATCACAAACTGGTGACAGTGCACTCTGGAGTTGTACTAGTAGTAGTACATGTCCTACAGTATGTGATACAAACAGTACTCAGACCTATACAATATGTACAACTAGTAATACAAATTTATTAGGACGGAAATTTTTTATTCAACGTGGCGCACAAACAAGCCGGAAATACAGAAACAAATGCACAAACAGAGGCACAAGCACAACAGATGCAAAGAAAGGCAATCATTTCACTCACCTGGTTTTAGAGTCGGACCAAAAATGTCACTTTCGCAAAGGGTCGCAAGCCTAAACCGCAAGGTGAAGAAGAATCATGAAGAAACAAAGTAACAGTCTCCTTGCCGGAGGTCTCAAGGTCCACACATGTGCACATGCACGCAACCATTCTCAAAGGGCCGCAACCTTTCTAGCAATGAAATCCAATGTCAAAATGAAGAAACAGTTTCCGGGCCGATCCTCCTAAACTCTCAATTGTAAACAGGGCCAGAACCTTTCGCAAAGGGCTGCAAGCATCGAAAGGGCCCGAATCGCAAGAGCAATATCGAAACAGTTTCCGCGGCGGAGGTGTCACGGTCGTCCATCGAGCGCAACGCCGCAGCTGTGCGAGACGATAGTCGCGAGATACGACAAACACATAAAATCCGCCGGATGAGATCAGGGAATGTAGGCGAAAAGCAACATTCGCTGTCAGGTCGTTCTTTGTCTTTTCTGGCCACGTGTCCTAAACCAATTGGCTTACTATGTACAAACAGTACGCACTGTCCAATACCAGTACACATGGAAACCCTAATCGTTTTTGAGGGGCAGATGCTGAAATAGTGGCTAAAATCTCCGATACTCCATTTTGGAGAGAAATATTAATTTTTTTCCAAATCCATTGGCAAGCCCCTCTGCAACTTAAGGTATTTTAATACATTGTGTAAAAAAAAACCAAAATATGACTTTTAACACATGTTTTGGCGCATTAATTGTAAATGCTCTATTTGTAGGGTTTTGCGTTATATACTTCTTTTAGGCATATAGAAATGGTTGAATATGGTAGTTAATGATTAGAATTTTTAATATGAATCTTTAAAAGATAAGAATTCAAACTATAACTTCACGAAATGAGTACAATTATGTTAGCACTGAAACTGTGACAGTACAAACTTTAAATGTTTGTACTCACTATGATGAATGCAAGATTAGTGAATGCAAGTCAATTCTAATCAAGCAATCTTTAATGAATGCAAGATGTAAAACTACACCTACTCATCAATTTTTAAAAATGTAAACCAAAATTAGGGTAAAATTGGCTTCAAACTTGCACCCTGCCCTAAAATGCTGCCGTGAGTGCGATTTTGTACAACCGTAGTGTGCTTTCACCCAGGCCCAACCTATGCCTTTACCACAGCCTACTTACAGTCGAGCGATAGTTCCCCAGCCTCAAATCCTACCAACCGCCCACCAGTACCGACCCTCACTACTCTTATGTGCATTTTGTGGATCGTACGGTCACTACACTGACCAATGCGCAATATATAACCCTCGGTCGATACCATACTCGACTCCTGCAGTACATATACCACCTCTACCTTCCTACCCGACAGCAGCAGCCCCATCCCGAACGACTGCTCGTAAACCGGTAGTCATGCCCACCTTCAAGGAAGGTAAGTGTGCCATAACTCATGTAAATCGATTTCTCAATGCACTTACTTTGAATGGCGAAACGGATGAGGTGATTACTATCGCATTGTTTGGGAACTCGTTAGTCGATGCCAGTAACTACAATTGGTTTACTACCCAACGAGCGTCATACCCACACCAAAACCTACAATCCATAGTTGATGCCTTCAAACATCGATACCAAGAGATCGACAATGACGACCAGGCGTACCTACGCTTCCGAAGTCTTAAACAAGATACGAAGGAGTCGGTTGACGACTACTACGAGCGGATGATGAAACTGGCCAGCCAGTTTGAGGTCTATCCGGCTGATAATTTTTTACTAAGCAATTTCTGAGCTGGTTTGTTGAAGTATTTGCAGGTAGCCACAGTCGGACTACCCAGATCGACACTAGCCCAAGCCAAGAAATCGGCCAAGCTAGCAGAAAGTGGACTACCCAAGGAACCCGACTCGACTAGTACTACCGATCGCGCTGAGAATACCAAGAAGGTATTCTGCACCAGATGCAAAAAGACCGGCCATACCGAACGTGATTGCTGGCTCAACCTGGACAGCGAGATTGGCAAAAGGCGTGCAGCGGCAAACACGACAGTCCCGGTAGCAGCAGCCACACCAGTGTTGTTACCGGACCATGACACGGCTGCCACGGGAGACAAGGAGATAGCAGACGGTGGAACTGACAGTACTGTGCTTAGATTACGGATCAGGCTAAGTATAAGAGTAGTATGCGGTAGTGACGAGACACTTTTGGTTGTTTGAGACTTATGGGTATTTCGTTATGCTCTGGTTTTTGATGTACCAGGAAGTCATTCCTCGTTTATTCCCTGTCAAACCTGGATTCCATGGTTATGAGTTTATGTAATACTTGGGTTCTTTCCCTTTGTTTAGCCTAGTGTTGTGTACTTAGTCTTTGCACTGTATAAGTGATTCTATTACATCTTGGAATAAACACACATTGACGTCCCCAATCTCTACTGTTCTGTCTTTTTGCTATTGTCGAACCTCGTTCGACCTAGAAATAGAGAATTAGGGTTTTAGAGTGGCTAGGAGTAGCTCGGATCCCAATAAAGGAGTGTGGTAGTGACCATAATGGCACATTTAGTTATTTATGTAGAAGAGGCGCTCGCGCGCGCTGTAGAATTATTGCTAGGGACCGGTTTTGACGGCTGGTGTCCGGATTGGGCACCGGACCCGGACTGGGAACCGGGTAGGGGATGGACGGGTCAGGGATGGACCCGGCCGCGTTTCGCGCCTTGAAATGGGCGGCTTTAATTAGGGCGGTTCACTGTTCATTTTTGCATAGTGTTTCCAGTCCACCCGTGCGCCAGATTTTTGTGTTTCCGGATGCTATGAGAGATCAGGGAGAGCGACCGGGTGATGAGAAAGTAACCCGGGAGATTAGGCGGAGCGCGCACAGTAGAGGGAAAGGAGTTTAGGAGCCATCGGCGATGGAGCGGAAGGACGATTGGAGGCTCGGGCTGCCGGTTCCGGATAAGTTGGTGCGCCCGGTTGCTCCGACCAGGGCGGAACATAGGGAGCAACTGCGGAAGGATTTGCGCAAGATGGGTTGTGAGGAGTTGCTGTACCTGCCCTAGGATATCCACAGTAATGCCATGTTGCAGGAGCTAGGTGGACAACCGGTACCGGAGGAATTCCGGAACAGCGAAATCCGGGGGCATTGGACGGCGTGGAACTCGATACATTGGCGCTTGACGTACAGGTTTCCCAACCGCCCGTTTGCGTACGTCAAGACCAAGACAGATTCCGGATGGGTGAAGGAGAGATTTTCAAAACCGGTTTCAGAGAAGGACGGATTCCGGGTGGAGGACTGCAAGGACGACCGGGAGAGGCGCCTGCTGCGGTTTCTGGTGCCCATTTTTAGCCCGGACAAACCCACCACCTGCACAATCAAGCTGATGAAGGCCATTTATGAGGCCTACCTCCACGGCCGGGAAACCGGATGGGGAACCATCGTGGACGAGTTGGTAGTCCGGGAAGCGAAGAAACTCGGAAACAAGAAGGGATGTCCTCTAACCCCTTTCCTGTTTCATTTGTATAACTAGTACGGATGTCTCACGGCCAGGGAGAGAGAGCAATGGGAGAGCTGCCGAAGGATCATGGACCGGGAGCCGCCAAGGGACCGGGAAGAGAATCCGGATGAGGGCGAGGACGAGGACAGCCCGGACGAGGAGGAACGGGAAGCGCAGGAAGGAAGAAGAGCAGACGCGCAAGCAACGGTCGATCCGAACACGGGGGAGGCCAACCGGGACCCTCGGGGACCCGAGAAGAAGAGGAAGAACCGGGTCAGAAGACACCGGTGGAGGCGGTCCCATTTAGGGCGCGCACCCAAAACCAGCTCAAGCAACTCCAGGAGACTCCGGACGAGTCGGAACCAGGGGATGAACCGGACCAGGAGACACCACCCCGAGGGCAGGTGAGGAGGCGCCTGAAGATTCTGGAAGAAAAGGAGGAGGAAGAGGATGAGGACCAGGACACGATTGTGACCGGAGTGAGGATTCCTCCGAGGAAGAAGCACCGGAAGACGACTTCGGTGGATAGCAGAAGATGGGCACCGGAATCGAACGGACGTCAGAAGAACGTCAAGGTGAAAACCAAGAGGGCGCGAGGTTCGAAACCGGGGCAGGATGAAGTGGAGTACCAGGAGGGGATCCGGACTTACGGGCGGGCTCCTCGGGGTACAGAACCGGAGATGGAGGACATCCCCCTGCGGGAATCCGAGGAGGATTTCCTCAAGCCGGTCAGGGAGGCATTAGAGACGGTAGCAGGTAAGTACCACCCCATCTATACTTCTGTGAAGGAAGTTGGACGTGTAATCCGGAGTACAGAGTTGGAGAGGTACCCGGAAATCGTCCGGAAGATGAGGAAGGAGTTAGACAAGCTCCGGAAGGAAGCCTCAGAGAGGAGCCTGGTACTGCTAAAGGAACAAGATGAGATCCAGACGCTACAGAAGCAGAAGTCGCCCACTTACCAGCTCCTCGCGTCACTGCTCAAACCGGATGGGGAGGCCCAGACGAAGGCCCGGTTGTATGAAGAGAAGGTGGTCGAATCCGGATTGGACGGTGCTGCCCGAGTGACGAACGTGGTGAAGAAGTACGCTGGGAGGGTCGAGGCAGGGGTGGGGGAATTCCGGAAACTACTGGCGGAGAATCAGGCGAGATTTCCATCCAGGTCGGAACCGGATGAGAAGAGGGCACATCAAGAAGGTATGAATGCACCCTTGGCCAGTAGTGAATTGTTGGCCGCATTCCATGTATCACGGAATGCGCCCGGAATGGAGGAGTTGGAAAGGATGATGGCCGGGGGTCAATCTACCCCGGAACAGACTTCGAGACCGGCTGCAGGTCCAATAGTAAGCATGCCGAGGGTGAATCCGGATGCCAGTACCGGAGGGGACCAGTCAGAGGCTAGCCTGGCCAACTTCGCAGGCCAGGCTGCTGCTGATTTGGTGGAGACCGGGGTCACTCCGGGTAGGGAGTCAGAATCCAGAGAGGACCAAGAGGTGGACAGCCAACCGGAGACGGGTGGTTAGGAGGAGCGAGAAGGGGAAGCCAGCGAAACGGAGGAACACGAGATCCAGGAGGACGAGTCGAACGGAAGTCAACCGGAGTTCGAGGACGAAGACGGCCAGGGTGAAGTCCGGGAGCGCCGGTCCAAGATGAAGGAGGACGCTCCCCCGCAGTCCAACCAGGAAGAGGAAGGGAGTTCCAACGGCGACCGGGCAAGTAGCCCGGAGGGGCAGGAAGATCAGTAGGATCCGGGTTGCAGTGAGAACCAGATCAGGCTAGGGAGTAGGCTTTTAGGCTAGGTAGGCTAGCCCGCGTGTGTATAGGACTCTTTTTGTGTGGTAGGTAAGGCGCTTTTTGCCAGTAGATAGGATTGGATCTTTTGATGTGATTTCCGTTGATTTTCGGATCCCGGGATTGTAGGATCTAGGCGGGAAATCCGTTCTGGTGGTTGAGGGCGATTATTCTCCCAGGAATGCTTGGCATTCTTGGGGTCTTCTTGTAATACTGTTTTCTTGAAAGCAAACTGCTGTAGGACATTATCTGGAAATCGTGTATGTGCTGTGGTGTTGTTTGTGGACTGGTACAGTGGTCAAGAGTCCCTTGGTAACCGGGTAGGCAGTCCGGGTTCTCGAGTGATTCGGGTGGGAAGTCTGAATGTGGTTCTTGGGTGGTTTGAGGATTGTTTGAAAGAGTGGTTTCTAAGTTCCGTACGCTAGGTAATCCGGGTTAGTGGCTGGGCAGTCAGGAGGGGGTACTCCGGGCTGCACAGAACTCCTGGACGGGTAGTCCGGTTGAGGTGTCAGCACTCGGAAGGTCCAGGTGAGGGGAAATATGGGGTGCACGGGAGTAAGATAGGGCGTTAGAATCCCTAAAGGCTTAGTTTCGGACTCCCCGGATAGTGGTTGTCCCGGTTAGTAAGTCGTTGTAGTAATTGGGAGAAGGGGGGAAACCGGATTGCATTTGCGTGACACGGCTGCCGGTTGTGTAAAACTAGCAGCTGAAGGGCAGCACAGTAAGTACCCGGGATTAGGAGTTTTGAGAGTTGAACCGGAAGGTAGTGAAGTTCCCATCACTTGAATCAGTAGGGAGGGGTGTGTCTTTCAATCGAGCACCACTAATGTGAATGGAGAACCCTCTAAGGGGAAACAGAGGTTAAACGAAACCGGATCAGGACACCAAGGTAGACCGGGGAGAGAAGGGATAGTGAAGAGTCCTCCCCGGAAGGATACCGGATCTAGTTGCAACCGGGTCAGTTAGTAGGTAAAGACCCGGTTTAGGAGGAAAGAGGAATTCAGTTGGTGACGAGAGAGAAAGAGATCACCAGTCCGGGACCATCTCCGGAAACTTTCCACTTCACAGAATCTCCGCGGAACGATAACCCGGAAATCACCTCTACGAGCGTTCTTGACACGAAAAAGTGCGCTCTAGGGGAATATCCGGTATCACGTGCTACGATAGCTATTTCTTACACTCCAATGCTCGGAAGGCTAGAAAAACCCTGTTCTCTTTTACAACACTAACACTAACAGCAATACTTAGATAAAGAGGCCATACTCTAACTAATCATCCTGCCAAGCCGTTCCTGATCGTTGCTCTATCGCTCATACGTCTTGTCTTCTATCTGCAAAATACTCACAGACCAAGGAAACCAAGGATGTCTAGGGACTGACACTCACTTCGTTAGTTACTCCAAGACCTTCTTCTCTATCTCTTGACTTTCTCTGACTTTGTCTAACTCGCTAGGAATCCAAGTACACCAAGGATGTCTAGGGACTGATACTCACTTAGTTAGTTACTCCAAGACCTTCTTCTCTATTTCTTAGCTTTCTCTGACTTTGTGCAACTCGTAAGGAATCCAAGTACACCAAGGAAGTCTAGGACCGTACACCAACGGAGATCCAGCGTATGAGTTGCACAGGTTAAGTGTATACTCTCCTGGGTACCAAGGTAGGATTTGGATATTGGGATACTACTCACGTCCTAACTTAATCCGACTACCTAATGGTTACTCCATCTTCCCTTGTCTTCCTTGCTTAGGTAGCTCTGCTGGCCTAAGACTGGTCTCAGTCATCTCTATACATTAACCCAGACTAACAAGTGTCGACTACACCCGAATCGAGAGGTTGACCGCCCAGAGATGGCACACCTCGACGCCTATTCCCATGCTCTCTCTGCAAAACCCTCGACCATCCGACACACATGTCTCCCATGCTCAAGGATCCGAAGGTAGTCAAATTCTTTAGCCAACAGGTAGAGAACAAGCCCATTCCGTCTTCGGTCATCATCGAAGAACTACCGAACACTACGGTTGGCGTCCTGACGGTGGCAGTGATTACCCAAAGTTTATCGACCCCAGACCAGTCAACTCCTGACAAACCTCCAGAGACGACCGACTGGACCACCCAGGAACTACTCCGGGATCAAATGATGCAGGAAGTTCGCCAACTCCAAGCCGAGTTGGAAAATACACCTTCCACTAAAGACCCAAAGTCGACTGAGGGCTCACCCTCACTCGACTGGGACGCGGATGCATTACCAGAGCAAACGATCAACCCTGGAGAGGAGTCAGCCCAACCGACTCTAGCCCCGGTCGACCAGGACAACATCGCATTCGGTGCTATCCAGCAACAGATCCTTGATCAGCTACAAGACTGCAAACTACAGGTATCAATCCGATACTTACTACTGCTATCACCAACTCTTAACACTCTCGTTAGGGACCGTCTAACTCATCCCGGACAAGGGTCGACTCCCGAGTCACGATACTCGACTACACAGGATGTAACAATAGCTGCTGCAGCCGTCATCGACAAACATATGCCAGTAATATCGGTCTCAGTCGGCAAGAACATGGTGGACGACGTTTTAATTGATGGTGGATCCGGAGTCAATGTGATCACCGAAGACGAACGCCGGAGACTAGGACTCTCCAAACCCTCTCCCGCACCTTTCAACCTCAAGATGGCCAATGGCACCATAGCACGACCCAAAGGATTGATAAGGGATGTGAAAATTCATATTCACGGCATTCCCTACATCGTTACTCTTATCGTCATCGACTGCTCGACAGTCAAGTCGGACTACCGATTACTACTCGGTCGACCCTGGCTCCAACACGCCAAAGTCATACACAACTGGGGCAACAATGAGGTTCAGATTATGGGCAACGGCACCGTCAAGACCGTCAAGATCAATCGACAATTAGGATACGAGGCGGTTACACCACATGCACTCGTTTGCTACAACTTCGCCGAAGGTATCACAGACGAGGAGGAGGAAATCTTGATGGCCTCCGACCCGACCCTTCACACCGTGGGGACAATCGAGTGGCACTTCATAACTACAAAGTCGACAGTCGACCAGACTAGAGTCGACCCGACTACGGCGTACCCTGCAAATACTCAACAGAATATTCAGCATACGCCTGGTACGATGTTGGTGGACGAGACACCCATACAAGACAAGTTGAGATTCATGGACATCGCCCATTGGAACCACAATGAGGAGGATCGACTCGACCAGGTCAACATCGGTACCCCTACCGACCCGAAGATGTTGAAGGTAAACGCCAACCTGAGCCCCAGTCTCAGAGCCAGCGCCGAAACCCTCTTTAAAGAGTTCATTGATATTTTTGCCTTTTCTTACGAAGATTTGCGAGGCATACCGAAACACATAGCGACTCACCGAATCGAGCTCGACCCGACCATCTCCTCCAGCCACCAGGCACGCTACCGCATGAACCCGAACTATGCGCAAGCTGCTAAAGACGACCTAGAACGGCTTTTAAAAGCAGGATTCATAACACCAGTCGACCATGCTACATGGCTATCACCAATAGTCGTGGGAGGGCGGCTACCGTGCGAGCGGTGGATGGGAGAGCGGAGAGCGGAGAGCAGAAAATGGAGAGCGGAGAGCAGAGAAATGTCAGAATTTATACTAAAAATAACATAATATTCGAATATTCTCTGACAGATTCGAATATTCTATGACAAAATCGAATATTCCATAAGTAAATTCCCGTCGAAAACTGTGTTTTTACCACAGTAAAAAATAAATAGCAGTCGTTTATGATATTTTTACTGTGGTAAATTTGAATATCCTGGTCGAAAACATCATTTACACAGGTGAGAAACAAACTTTTCACATGCATCTCTTTATTAAAAGGGTGGGAAAGTCCAACATTTATAAGAAGCAGATTGTATACAACAGAGTTCGTGGGGAAAAAAAAGAACATCGTGGTATTAACTAAGTCCCTTACAGAGGACATCGCATCCATGCATCATATCCATCCAGCCTTGGTCCATGGTGAATCCCTGACTGCCCACGGTGTCCTTGGTCCATGGTCTTTGCCTGAATCACTAACTGCCCACAGTGTCCAAGGTCTATGGTGAATCACTAACTGCCCACGGTGTCCTTGGTCCATGGTCTTTGCCTGAATCACTAACTGCCCACAGTGTCCAAGGTCTATGGTGAAACAAGCAGGCAATTTACAAGCATGCAATACGTGTATAAGTCTAAGCAGTTTGTATACAACAGAGTTCACATGGAAAAAAAGAACATCGAAGTATTACATGAGTCCCTCAGAGAGAACAACGCATCCATGCATCATATCCATCCAACCTTGGTCCATGGTGAATCCCTGATTGCCCATGGTGTCCATGGTCCATGGTGATTCCAGGATCCACACTGACAAGACATCCATGCATCATATGTGTGCAGAGAAACAAACTTTTCAAGTGCATCTCTTTATTAAAAGTTGAGGTTTAGGGTGTCCAACCACACAAGGCAAGTTTGAGTTTGCGATCAACCATATGGTCTACGTGTCACATTTGCATTCCGGTTGTATGAGTCTATCAGCCTAACGGTCGACATTTTCCCAAGCGAAAAATCCCTACTGAACGGTTTCATTACAGCAGGGTCACACTTGTGTCCCAGCAAATCCTTGGAATATGTACCAGAAGGAATGTTTCCAACCTTGGAGTATGCATGATTGACGATGCGTGCATCGTCATTGTGATCTGAATCAAACGCAACCTCTGGTTCATCACACTCAATCAATTTCGCACGTTGTTTCCCACGGTCAACCACGGTAGAGCGCTGCTCGTATTGCCCATCTATCTCCACTTGAATAGCAGGCTGAAATGGTATTGCGTCATCGCAGACACTGGTGATGTCGACGACCTCGTCTAACAAGCTCTCCATGATAACTGCAGACCCACCATAGACACCACGCCCATCCAACAGGACGTCTACCAGTATGACAGTCTCCCAAACCGGCGTATATGTTTTCTAATCTGTTAAAGGACTTCGACTACGGAACTGACATCCAGATGTTTGGCCAGAAAAAGGCTCTAGTTTGACAGAAAGGCCGTCGGCTGGTCTATCATAAATTTGGGTTTAGAGTATTGCAAGGCGACATTTTTATATAGAAAGCGCCGCATTACTGCAACATGGGCAAAGGTTGGATGCATACAGCCAAAAGCGCCGGGTTTAGGAATTATGGTAGCCTTTTGAATTTCAGTTTAAGGTGCACTAAGAATGCTAATCTGAGTGACAATGTATAAGATTGCGGCTACAATAGTATTTAGGGGTGAACGCTGCAGAATTTGCTATATTCTAGAGTTACTGTTGGCAAAGTTCATGTGGCATCATGATGCTATTTTCGAAATCAAAGATAGCAAAGGCATATAGATATGCCGTCCAAATGGTATGCCTCTCCCTAAACTTGCTGGCGATCTCCATCACGGTCCATTAGCTGCTGCAGCTATCGTATTTCCGTCTGTCTCCATGGCCCGCATCTACGTTACAGGTCACGAGGTTCCCATGGTAGTAGAGATGGGTTGGGATAAGTACGCTCGAGTTTCGGCCCTAGATCTTGTTGTTCGTTTTGGCTTAGTAGCATCATCAATAATGGTGGAGCTAGAAGTCCGTGGTAGGAACGGGTCCGTGGAATCAGGTGTGCTGCAGACGAGGGGTGACAACCCGGAAGGATACTACTGGATGCTTTGTGCTGGTCAGTACAGAGCTTATGGCTTGTTGAACTCATCCCATGGAGTTCGACAGATTGACGATTGTTTGTCAAACAATGAATGGGAAGGATTGGGCGGTAGGGACAAGTCAGTGTATCCCAAAGTCACTAGGAATGGGTTCACATTCCAGATGCAATACCCTATTGCTTCAGTCGAGGGAGCAGTGGAATTGTGGCTGTGGGAATTTCCACATTGCAAAACTCATTGGATAGATCTGGCGGTCATGCTATTAGACAAAGATGTTCTAGATAGGTATGGAGTTCCGTGTGATATTTGGGACGACTCTCCGAGGGACCCGATGGTGTGGCGGCTGATGTGGTCACACTACATATGTGAGTTGCTAGGCCTACCGGACCCTTGCAACATCGAGGTGAACGAGGTTATTCCGATAGAGTTATCGATTGCACTGCAGGAACACATTGATGATGCAGACAAGGCTCCGTTTTGGGACTCAATTGAAAATAGCGAGAAATTCTAATACGTGGATGACCTTAGAGTATTGGAAGCTCAGGACGGCAATCATACTACGTAGTGTTTGTTGCAAACATGAATGTAATACAACATACTATAATAAAGTTTGGGAAGTCAGACAGTAGTCTGAAAACTTGCGCACCCAAGCTGTGGCACCAACAAGCAGTGCGTACCTGTTGCGAGGCATGCTCGTGTACGAGCACCAGTCCATCCTCATCATGCATCCATGGAAGCTAGGACGTCGAACCAAGGAGACCATGGAACCACGGCAAACCTTTGGGATGTGGCCTTGGTCTCGAGACCAGTCTCGAGGGATAAGGGTCAAGTCCATCCTCTGTGCCATGGTCGCCGTGGGTTTGGATCTGCAATGGCTCCATGGCTTACGTGCTTCGAAAACTGGGAGGGTCAGTTCTGACCAATATCTGGCCCTAACGATTCTAGAACCACTCAAGCCATGAAGCCACGGAACAGTTGACCTCAGGGCAAACATGGCACCGAGGATTCACAAGGCAACAACAAACTGTTTCTAAAACCCTCACCCCTGTAATGTGGTCTCGGCCCCGAGACCACTATCTGGCCCTCCGAGTTCTCAGACCATGTAACCCATGCGACCACGGCACAGAGGATGGACTTGAAACAGCATCATGTTTCCTAAACCCTTACCCCTCGAGACTGGTCTGGACTCCAGACAACTATCTGACCCTCCCGATTCTCGAACCACTTAAGCCATGGAACAACCATGGCAGCGAGGATTGACATGGAAACAACAAACTGTTTCTAGAACCCGCACCCCTGGAATGTGGTCTCAAAACCAACCCCTATCCAACCCTCCCGGTTCTCGAACCAAGCAGACCATGGAACCACGGCAAACAAACCACAAGGGCTGTCACGAACCTTGGATTTACCACAGAGGTTTTTTGGATTTACCACAGAGGTTGTGAGTCTGGTGTGTAAATATTTGTATGTGGGGGGGGGGTGCTGCTCGTCCTCGGCCACGAGGATGACCCGCTCGCTGCATCCAAGGGCTGTCATGACCCTTAAATTTACCACGAAGGTCCATTATTGTAAGTCAAGTGTTCGAATACTTTTGTGTGTGGGGCTGTTCGTGTTCCTCGGCCACGAGGATGACATGCTTGCTTTGTCCCTGGGCTCCCACGATCCACGGATTTATCATGAAGGTTTATTTTTTATGTCAAGTGTTTAAATAATTTTGGCTGTGTGGGGGCTGTTGGTCGTCCTCGGCTACGAGGACGACATTCTGGCTGCATCCGTGGGACCGTGGGATCCTTGGATGCTCAACGGATGAGTCGAATTGTTCATCCTGTGTTTGAATCAAATTGACTTTGGTGCTTTTTGGGACGTCCTCGGCTACGAGGACGACATTCTGGCTGCATCCATGGGCCCATGGAATCCTTGGATGTTCCATGGATGAGTCGTTTCTATTCATCCTGTGTTTGAATCAAATTGACTTTGGTGCTTTTTTGGACGTCCTTGGCCACGAGGACGACATAACTTACTGGCTGCATCCATGGGCCCATGGAAACCTTGGATGTTCCATGGATGAGTCGTTTTCATTCATCCTGTGTTTAAATCAAATTGACTTTGGTGCTTTTTTGGACGTCCTCGGCCACGAGGACGACATAACTTACTGGCTGCATCCATGGGCTGTCACTAACCTTGGAGTTACCAAGGAGGTTTATAATCCACCGAGTGCTTTTACCGCGGGGGTTTTTTTTTCTGTAAGTCAAGCGTTTGAATATTTTTGAGTTTGGGGGGCTGCTGGTCGTCCTCGGCCACGAGGACGACATGTGAGCTGCATCCATGGGCTGTCACGAACGTTGGAAATACCAAGGAGGTTTATAATCCACTAGGGGCTTTTACCGCTGGGTTTTTTTTTCCTGTAAGTCAAGCGTTTGAATATTTTTGAGTTTGGGGGGCTGCTGGTCGTCCTCGGCCACGAGCACCAGTCCATCCTAGTCGTGTATCCATGGAACCCAGGACTTCGAACCAAACAGACCATGGAACCACGGCAAACAAACCGACTAGGGAACCACGGCAATGACAAACCTAAGGCATTGAAGGATCCGCGGTTTAAAAACATAGAAGCCTGTCCATACTTGAGTTCTATAAAGTGGATTGCGCAAAGATTGAGACGCGCATGCAGGCTAAAATAAGCAGAGGGCACCCGTTTAAAATGCGCGAACTCAGGATTGATATATTACTTTGAGATCAATGATTATCATTAAAACCCGGACAAAAGGTCCACTTAATATGACTGTTGATAGTCAAATGTAGACTTTGTCCATATACTAAATAAAATGCCTATGAGTTAGATCGGGTCAGAATTCCACTCTCGAGCAGGAGCTTAATTTCGTTGAAGCTGAAAGTCGGGGCATGCATGAATAGGTCGACGTTGGGGTCACGCTTGCACACCTTTATGAAGTCGTAATAAATGTGCTTGCAATAGCTGAAATAGCCACCTTTCTTACCGAACTTGACCATGGTTTGTTTGAATGCAGGACAGGTGCATGCAGGTTTTGAGCTCACTGTAATCTGGTATTGTGTCACAGCAGGTGGAGTTCCAGAGTCCAGAGCAATGATGCACCCATAGCCTGGGTGCGGTACCATCGTAACGCTGTAGAGTCTGGCCTTCAAAATCTTGGAGGAATCGATGCTGAGACACTGCTTGGAGGTGGGAACGTTGGCTTGACGGCGAACTTTCTTGGACTTACGCTTTCCTGGATATCGGTCTGCATCACTTGGCACTGGGACAGTGGACATATCTGAAGGCAGCGGTGCATTTGGAAAATAGCCTCCTGGGAGACACTTGAATTTTTTGTGGGAGCTGAAACCCTGCAGCTTCGAGCGCTTGAATCTCCTTGAGCTTGAGGTTCGTTCCCAGCTTCACGGGCCACACATCAGGAATTGGCGGCCTTGGTTCCGTGGACGAAAAGTGCCTCACCCACTTGCGTCGAGTGCCCTTCACGCACCTGTCGATGTCATCAGGGCAAAAGAAGAATTGTTCGGTCATCTCCCTGCCCAACCTCACGTTCAGCCATTCACCGGTGTATGTTGGAGCGGGGGTGTTAGTCGAATTCCGGACAATTTTGGCTACGCACTTCTTCTTAGTTACTGCTCTCATTGCCCAACACGACTTGGCACTCGTTTTGGACAGCCGAGCAATGTGCCAAAGTCGCTCGTTCACGGTGGATTCCTGGACCGCGGTAATATGCTGAATACCACCTTCCAGGACAGGTAGTGAGGATGGAATCACGGGAGATGCGATGACCTCTGGAGCTTCGGATTCTTCCTCCTCGGCTATGACTGGTAGAGAGGCTACTCTCTCTCGAGCAGCTCGCTTCAATCCTCGGGGGCGAGAGTAGTTCACTGTATCCGGCCGATAGGACTCTCCGTCGTCTTCATGCGGCAGGTCCGGCTTGCGCTTGGTTGAGCCGAATACCTCCTCTCCTTCCAGGTGAGGATCACGGATGCAAAACTCATCAGCTCCGGGTATGTCCAGCATTGCCTCTTTGAGCACTCTAGGGTCGCCTGTGTTTTTGGCGCGCCGTTGTGCATTTCTTAGTTTGAGCTCATTCTTGCAGGGACCGGATCCTCCAACGTCTCCCTTTAGGAATTGGTAGTATGCCACTACCTGCATAAACGCGCGTATGTAGTCGTCGACAGTGGCAACGTAGAGGTCATTACCTCTATTGCCTGACGCTTGAAGCCACTTGTTGTGCATAGTCTCGGCAAGGTTGCAGGACGGCATGTCCGCTAAGGCTTCTTCGTCAAGGTTCTGTAGAAGTCCATCAAAACGAAGGTCAGTTGAAAATATTAGTAAGCACGGCTTTGGAAAGAGATAGTGAAGGGGAGTATGTACTCACGAACTGCATGCAGCCACCCCATTGTCGATATCTGAAGTGCCAGAAGGCTAGCCAAAGATCCAAGTGTCTCAACGATGTCTCGGATGCAGCTCTAGAAGACAGCCACCAAGCCCTGATGGCTAGGTATCTCATATCGGCCTCAGCCATGGTCGTGGAATCTCTATACTGCATGCAAAGGCGCTTGTGCTGTTCTCGAAATTCTTCGGCAATGTACTGCTTGTTATGCTTCTCGAAGGATTGAGACCAATGAAAGTAGCACGTCCTCTCCCGATTCGCCCATGGATCTTTCGGATTCCCATTTCCGTAAATGATCCTCAGTGCATTCCAATTGGCTTGTGCACTATCCGCCATGAATCCCATGAATTGTGGGTTGGGAATGCCATGCCTCTCCATGATAGCATTCAGGTTCTTCCAGAAGACAATCTGAGCAGCTGTGTCTTCCAATTGCATGTCACAGGCTCATAGCATGCAATGGTCATGACACGACAATACGTAGAGTCGTAAACATGGCAACCCATCGTAGTCCAATGTTTCACACGTTTGACATGGTCAAACATGATCCAACAGTTCTCAAGATCTCCTCCCGTTTGCATCCTCTTGACCAAATCCACACCACTATCCGGACCCATCTCGGACATTTTGAAAATGAAGACCTTGTCGGAATCTTCACCTTGTCCAGGGAACATGTTTTTTTGGACAAACGCCCAATTGCTGAGCCCTCTAAGTTTGGTGATAATGTCCATGACACCATACCTCCTGAGGTATCTAAATGTCACAACTTTATTTCTTATGCTAGGAGATCCCATGTCTTTGAACCTATCAAGAACCGGCACGAGATCTTCCAAACTAAGAGTTTTGGGCCGTTCGTCTTCAGAACGTAGAAGAAACTCACCTAATAGTTCCTTGCTGGCCTCAAGAACAACTGCACTCTTGATTGCGGATGGTGTTCTCTGGATTTGCTCCTCGATGACAGTGTTGATCTTGGACTTGGTATCTCGGTAGTCCCCAACCTTCACCGGGTGCTTGTGATGTCCAAGATGAATGCAAGCCCTTGTGACGTTCGGCCCACCATGCACGTAGTATATTTTAGGGCTACAGCTGTTCACGCACATGGGAGGCTCTTTGCAGACCTTGCAGACCAAAGTGGAGTTCTTTGGAGGCGACTCCTCCACCATGAATGGCCTCCACGTGCAGCCTTCAAACTCCGTATCATTTAATGGAGAGGTGCGGTGGGCACGCTTCAAATACTCGCACTCCTTGTTGCAACACTCCAAATGACCTACGCAGATCGAAAATCGGAACGACAAGCCCAATGGATTGGCGATGTTAGTTGTCATAGTTCTTGTCCACACATGGCCATCGTACCTCTTATCCATTCCCTGCATAGATCTTGTAGTTGTGTGAGACGTGTGAAGCGCAGCGGCAGGAAACTCGTACACTACGTCACCGTCGAATTTGGGAGGAAGATAGTCCACCTTGATCGTTGTGATCGTGTCGTAATCAAGTTTCTTGAGCATGTTCTTCTTCCCATGTAGGGTAGCTAGTCTCTTCAACTTGGGTAAGATACTTGCAGCGGTGAGTGCCTTGGCAGAGGGAGAGGGAGAGGGACATGGAATATCGTTCAAGTTGATGGATTCCAGACTATGAGCGGCCGATTCAAAACTATGAGTGGCATAAGACTTTGATGAAGGAGAGCTCAGATTGTGAATGGAAGGACATTTAGTGACCGTCTCAGTATCAGACGAGTCACTCGAGAGAGCAATGTACGAAGTTGGTTCCGACTCAGGCTTGACCGAAGTGGATGATCCAAAAAGGGGAGTGAGTTCCACATCTGCATCATGCTCAACTTTGACATTTCTAAGAAGAGGAGTATGGATTGTGCACGTGGATGACTGATTTGGTCTACCCTTGTCCATCGTCATAGGGAGACCGTAGACATCATACTTTCCAGGCCCAAGCTCCCACACTAGACTTTGAGTCGGGCTCTGGTGTGGCTGTTCAATAACTGTGTGAGACGGGGACGACTGATTAGAATCATCAAAGACGTGCTTCTCGACATATAGACTCGATTCCTAAAAATGAAATCTCATACTAAGATGTTTACTGGACACAACAGCAACTCCCTCGCCATTCACTGGGAACGAGACAGGAGTATTTGATCCATACGTTGAAAGGATTGCAGCTTGCAAAGAGAGCTCAGATATAGTAGTGGATGCCATGACAAAGATCGCAAAGAACGAAGAATGCGAGGATTGTTCAGATTGAAAGGTTTTGACGATAAAATACTGAATTGTGGATGCTTGGACGATGTTGGAATCAATAGTTTTGAGAACTAATGTTGATGAATGCGTTCATCACTGACTCAATCATTGTAGTCCAAACACCAACTTAAGGTTGCGGCCAAAATTCTCAACACCCCAACTAAGCATTCTCTTAATTTGCAAACATTCGATTGAGGACAGATCTGTTTAGAAAAAGGGGTTATATTTAGATTTTGCCGATCTCTAAAGATGTAGGAATTGCGGAACTTTTTGGAATGTGTCAGTACAGAAATATAATGGCACGGTCATAAACACGAGCACATGGGCCTGGCATTATTTAGCATCTTTTGGAACAGTTTGATTCCCCAGCTTTGAGTATATATCCTATGCGTGACTAAACTAGATCAATGTAGAGAACCGCTGCAATGAGATAGAAAGTGATAGAATGACAGAGGACGAGATTGTTGTAGGGTACACATGAAGCAAGCAGCACCTTCGAAGAACGTGACACCAAAGAAGAAGAGGAGACGTGTTCAGACGGACTTTAGTGGCGGCAAGGCAAAACGAAGAAAGGAAGCCAGGAGGTTGAAGCTCGAGAGCTTGCTTCTAGGTACTCCTAGAAAGCAACCTGAGGTGGATGTTGACGACGTAGGATTGAAGAGTAGAAAGCATCGTAGCATCAACAAACTAACGCTAGGTTCAATTGATGAGGGAATTGAAGAGGACCGAGAGCATACGGAATTAGGAGAAACTTTGCCTTTGGACATAGTCGATCTAATGTCAGAACACCAGCGAAAAACGAGGAAAGTCGATCGCTGCCGTTCAAATATGAACGTCCGGTCTTGGCTTGACAACAACTACAGTAAGGAGCAATTCAAGATTGCAGACGAAGATACGGAAATCAAGAATGGTGGCGAACTTATTGAGATAATTGGGTGGAGTTGGAAATCTATGAATGTTCGAAGTGTCTTGTGAAGTGTCTTGTGAAGCTTGGTTGTAGTCGTATCATGAAGAGCTCCATATCTATAATTCCAATTTGCCAAACCTTGAAGATAGGAAAGTTAGAATATCTACTGTGGGGTTAAGTTGATAACGTAGTAGGCAGTGTCAACACTTCCATGTCGAATATATAGTAGACGTTTAAACAATGTATGTCGGCAGTTTCAAAACTGTTTATTAAATATTCGGCAATTAACAAGTAACCTTATTTTTCCTGAAGCTTGACGTTTTCATAATTTATTTTGTACAATAATTCATTGACTCTGTAGTTGGTGTTTTCGACGAACTACTTAATGAACTCATATCATTTTCGGCAGGTTCATGAGAAATTAAATCCTGCCAGCCATCCCTTCCACTGAATGTACTCTAAAGTATACGCTTGAAACTGATGTCCATTGAACCGAGGATACATACATGGAACCGAGGATGCATTCATGGAACCGAGGATGTAAAGGGGTTTAGGGGCCAGTAGAGGCAGTGGGGCCAGTCGAGGCAACGGGGCATCCATGGAACCGAGGATGAAACTGGGATTAGCGGTTTCGGGCGGTCATCGGGTAGGTCATCGGGCATGGGCGCTGTAGTTCAGCGGGCAGTGTGGCGTGTGACCCGTTCCATAGGAGAGTTAGGACATACTATAGAGTTAAATTAATAACGTAGTAGGGAGTGTCGGCACTTCCATGTCGAATAGATAGTAGACGTTTAAACAATGTAGGTCGGAACTTTTAAAACTAATTATTAAAAATCCAGCTTTTATCCAGTAACAATTTTTTTTGCGGCTGGGCGTTTTCATAACATATTGTGCCTTCCACTAAAGGTAAACAAAAAATTACGGTTGAAATTGATATCCATGAAACCGAGGATGCATTCATGGAACCGAGGACGTAAGGGGGTTTAGGGGCCAGGAGAGGCAATGTGGCCAGTAGAGGCAATGGGGTTAGTAGAGGCAACTGGGCATCCATGGAACCGAGGATGTAGCTGGGCTTAGCGGCTTCGGGCGCTGTAGGTCATCGGGCACTATACCCTAGTGCTCGTCATTGCATTTGACTCGCCGCCATCCTACAATTTGAATTGTGCGCGTGACTGAGAGAACTCGTGATGGAGCCGCAGGGGCGAGACGCGTCAGTCGAAGCAGTAGGGGCGGATGCTCAGAAGATGAGAATGACTATCCTTGATGGACCATCGGTAGTTCTTGGTGGCGTGGACGAGTTGCATGAGTCGGAGGTTGACGCCGAGCAATGCAATGGCGATGCCGAATCCGGGGAAGGCGAGGACGATGCCGAGGATGCGGAGGCAAAGCCCAAGACGAGGTCGAGTCCGGGAAGGCAGAAGAAGACGATCGTGACTCTGGGAGCGCGCAAGCAACTGAGGACCAGGGCAACAATGGCCATGGCTTGACCGAGGAAAGAGAGCAGGAAAATGATGAGCAGGACGAACCGCCGGCGGATTGTAACGAAAACGGGACTGAGGTAACGAAACCAATGTTTAGACTACTCTACGGAGGTTTCTTTTCATGAGTCAAGTGATTGATTTTTTTTTTCTATGGGGGCAAGTAGGACATCCTCCGCCACGAGGATGCCATTCAGGCTGCACCCAATGGGAGTCAAGAACCTTGGATTTTCCACGCGTGTCTTGTAATAGTATGTCACGTGCTTAAGTATTTCTCTGCGTGCTGGGCTGTTGGTATCCCATGGCCACGAGCATGAGATGCAGGCTGCTGATCGTCAACTGTTTAAATAATATTGTGTGCGATGGCTATTGATCGTCCTTGGCAACGAGGATGACATGCCGGCTGCACCTATGGGCTGTCACGAACTATGGAGTTACCACGGAGGGCATCGTCTAATTACTAAGGTGTTTGAATCTTTTTGTGCTTGGGGGCTGCTGGTCGCCCTCGGGTTTGAGGATGACTTGCGAGCACCATCCATGGGCAGTCAAGAACCATGGACATTCCACGGATGTGTTACTCTGTCAAGTTAAGCGCTTGAATATATTTATATGTGGTACCCTGTCAAGCTAAGCGCATCCATTGAACATCCTAGGTTTGCATCAGTTTCCGTGTTTGATGTTCATTGTGTGTATGATGTTCATTGTGTGTTTTTTGTTCATCCTCTGTTTTAATCAAATTGAGTTTGGTGCTCTCTGAGACGTCCCCGGCCACGAGGACGTTATGTAGGCTGCATCCATGGGGCCTTGGCATTCTAGGATGATCCATGGATGAGTCCATTCAGTTCATTGTGTGATTGAATCAGTTTGAGTTTGGCGCTCCTTGGGACGTCCTCGGCCACAAGGACGTTATTCAGGCTCCATCCATGGGGCCTAGGCATCCTAGGATGATCCATGGATGAGTCGATTCTGTTCATTGTGTGTTTGAATCAGTTTGAGTTTGGTACTCCTTGGGACATCCTCGGCCACGAGGACGTTATTCAGGCTGCATCCATGGGGCATAGGCATCCTAGGATGATCCATGGATGAGTCGATTTTGTTCATTGTGTGTTTGAATCAGTTTGAGTTTGGTGCTCCTTGCGACGAGCTCGGCCACGAGGACGTTATTCAGGCTGCATCCATGGGCCCGTGGATACCTTGGATGTTGCATGGATGAGTCGTTTCAGTTCATCCTCCGTTTTAATCAAATTGAGTTTGGTGCTCTCTCAGACGTCCTCGGCCACAAGGACGTTATGCAGGCTGCATCCATGGGGCCTTGGCATCCAAGGATGATCCATGGATGAGTCGATTCTGTTCACTGTGTGTTTGAATCAGTTTGAGTTTGGTGCTCCTTGGAACGTCCTCGGCCACGAGGACGTTATTCAGGCTGCATCCATGGGCCTTGACATCCTCTGTTGATCCATGGATGAATCGATTCTGTTCATTGTGTGTTTGAATTAGTTTGAGTTTGGTGCTCCTTAGGAAGTCCTCCACCACGAGGACGTTAAGCAGGATGCATCCATGGGGCCTTGGCATCCTAGGATGATCCATGGATGAGTCGAATCTGTTCATTGTGTGTTTGAATCAGTTTGAGTTTGGTGCTCTCTGAGACGTCCTCGGCCACGAGGACGTTATGTAGGCTGCATCCATGGGGCCTTGGCATTCTAGGATGATCCATGGATGAGTCCATTCTGTTCATTGTGTGATTGAATTAGTTTGAGTTTGGCGCTCCTTGGGACGTCCTCGGCCACGAGGACGTTATTCAGGCTGCATCCATGGGGCCTAGGCATCCTAGGATGATCCATGGATGAGTCGATTCTGTTCATTGTGTGTTTGAATCAGTTTGAGTTTGGTACTCCTTGGGACATCCTCGGCCACGAGGACGTTATTCAGGCTCCATCCATGGGGCAAAGGCATCCTAGGATGATCCATGGATGAGTCGATTTTGTTCATTGTGTGTTTGAATCAGTTTGAGTTTGGTACTCCTTGGGACGTCCTTGGCCACGAGGACGTTATTCAGGCTGCATCCATGGGGCATAGGCATCCTAGGATGATCCATGAATGAGTCGATTTTGTTCATTGTGTGTTTGAATCAGTTTGAGTTTGGTACTCCTTGGGACGTCCTTGGCCACGAGGACGTTATTCAGGCTGCATCCATAGGCCCGTGGATACCTTGGATGTTGCATGGATGAGCCGTTTCAGTTCATCCTCTGTTTTAATCAAATTGAGTTTGGTGCTCTCTGAGACGTCCTCGGCCACGAGGACGTTATGCAGGCTGCATCCATGGGGCCTTGGCATCCTAAGATGATCCATGGATGAGTCGATTCTGTTCATTGTGTGTTTGAATCAGTTTGAGTTTGGTGCTCCTTGCGACGAGCTCGGCCACGAGGACGTTATTCAGGCTGCATCCATGGGCCCGTGGATACCTTGGATGTTGCATGGATGAGTCGTTTCAGTTCAACCTCCGTTTTAATCAAATTGAGTTTGGTGCTCTCTCAGACGTCCTCGGCCACAAGGACGTTATGCAGGCTGCATCCATGGGGCCTTGGCATCCTAGGATGATCCATGGATGAGTCGATTCTGTTCATTGTGTGTTTGAATCAGTTTGAGTTTGGTGCTCCTTGGGACGTCCTCGGCCACAAGGACGTTATGCAGGCTGCATCCATGGGGCCTTGGCATCCTAGGATGATCCATGGATGAGTCGATTCTGTTCATTGTGTGTTTGAATCAGTTTGAGTTTGGTGCTCCTTGGGACGTCCTCGGCCACGAGGACGTTATTCAGGCTGCATCCATGGGGCCTTGGCATCCTCTGATGATCCATGGATGAATCGATTCTGTTCATTGTGTGTTTGAATCAGTTTGAGTTTGGTGCTCCTTAGGAAGTCCTCTGCCACGAGGACGTTATGCAGGATGCATCGATGGGGCCTTGGCATCCTAGGATGATCCATGGATGAGTCGAATCTGTTCATTGTGTGTTTGAATTAGTTTGAGTTTGGTGCTCCTTGGGACGTCCTCGGCCACGAGGACGTTATTCAGGCAGCATCAATGGGGCCTTGGCATCCTAGGAAGATCCATAGATGAGTCAATTGTGTTCATCCACTGTTTTAATCAAATTGAGTTTCGTGCTCCTAGGGACGTCTTCGGCCACAAGGACGTTATGCAGGCTGCATCCATGGGGCCTTGGCATCCTAGGATGATCCATGGATGAGTCCATTTTGTTCATTGTGTGTTTGAATCAGTTTGAGTTTGGTGCTCCTTGGGACGTCCTCGGCCACGAAGACGTTATTCAGACTGCATCCATGGGCCCGTGGATACCTTGGATGATGCATGGATGACTCGATTCAGTTCATCTTGTGTTTTAATCAAATTGAGTTCGGTGCTCCTTGGGACATCCTCGGCGACGAGGACGTTATGCAGTCTGCATCCATGGGGCCTTGGCATCCTAGGATGATCCATGGATGAGTCGATTCTGTTCATTGTGTGGTTGAATGAGTTTGAGTTTGGTGCTCCTTGGGACGTCCTCGGCCACGAAGACGTTATTCAGACTGCATCCATGGGCCCGTGGATACCTTGGATGATGCATGGATGACTCGATTCTGTTCATCTTGTGTTTTAATCAAATTGAGTTCGGTGCTCCTTGGGACGTCCTCAGCCACCAGGACGTTATGGAGGCTACATCCATGGGGCCTTGGCATCCTAGGATGATCCATGGATGAGTCGATTCTGTTCATTGTGTGTTTGAATCAGTTTGAGTTTGGTGCTCCTTGGGACGTCCTCGGCCACGAGGACGTTATTTTGGCTGCATCCATGGGCCCGTGGATACCTTGGATGTTGCATGGATGACTCGATTCTGGTCATCTTGTGTTTTAATCAAATTGAGTTCGGTGCTCCTTGAGACGTCCTCGGCGACGAGGACGTTATGCAGGCTGCATCGATGGGGCCTTGGCATCCTAGGATGATCCATGGATGAGTCGATTCTGTTCATTGTGTGTTTGAATCAGTTTGAGTTTGGTGCTCTTTGGGACGACCTCGGCCACGAGGTCGTTATTCAGGCTGCATCGATGGGCCGGTGGATACCTTGGATGATGCATGGATGACTCGATTCTGTTCATCTTGTGTTTTAATCAAATGGGGCCTTGGCATCCTAGGATGATCCATGGATGAGTCGATTCTGTTCATTGTGTGTTTGAATCAGTTTGAGTTTGGTGCTCCTTGGGACGTCCTCGGCCACGAGGACGTTATTCAGGCTGCATCCATGGGCCCGTGGATACCTTGGATGTTGCATGGATGAGTCGTTTCAGTTCATCTTGTGTTTTAATCAAATTGAGTTTGGTGCTCTCTGAGACGTCATCGGCCACGAGGACGTTATGCAGGCTGCATCCATGGGGCCTTGGCATCCTAGGATGATCCATGGATGAGTCGATTCTGTTCATTGTGTATTTGAATCAGTTTGAGTTTGGTGCTCCTTGGGACGAGCTCGGCCACGAGGACGTTATTCAGGCTGCATCCATGGGCCCGTAGATACCTTGGATGTTGCATGGATGAGTTGATTCTGTACATCCTCTGTTTTAATCAAATTGAGTTCGGTGCTCCTTGGGACGTCCTCGGCCACGAGGACGTTATGCAGGCTGCATCCATGGGGCCTTGGCATCCTAAGATGATCCATGGATGAGTCGATTCTGTTCATTGTGTGTTTGAATCAGTTTGAGTTTGGTGCTCCTTGCGACGAGCTCGGCCACGAGGACGTTATTCAGGCTGCATCCATGGGCCCGTGGATACCTTGGATGTTGCATGGATGAGTCGTTTCAGTTCAACCTCCGTTTTAATCAAATTGAGTTTGGTGCTCTCTCAGACGTCCTCGGCCACAAGGACGTTATGCAGGCTGCATCCATGGGGCCTTGGCATCCTAGGATGATCCATGGATGAGTCGATTCTGTTCATTGTGTGTTTGAATCAGTTTGAGTTTGGTGCTCCTTGGGACGTCCTCGGCCACAAGGACGTTATGCAGGCTGCATCCATGGGGCCTTGGCATCCTAGGATGATCCATGGATGAGTCGATTCTGTTCATTGTGTGTTTGAATCAGTTTGAGTTTGGTGCTCCTTGGGACGTCCTCGGCCACGAGGACGTTATTCAGGCTGCATCCATGGGGCCTTGGCATCCTCTGATGATCCATGGATGAATCGATTCTGTTCATTGTGTGTTTGAATCAGTTTGAGTTTGGTGCTCCTTAGGAAGTCCTCTGCCACGAGGACGTTATGCAGGATGCATCGATGGGGCCTTGGCATCCTAGGATGATCCATGGATGAGTCGAATCTGTTCATTGTGTGTTTGAATTAGTTTGAGTTTGGTGCTCCTTGGGACGTCCTCGGCCACGAGGACGTTATTCAGGCAGCATCAATGGGGCCTTGGCATCCTAGGAAGATCCATAGATGAGTCAATTGTGTTCATCCACTGTTTTAATCAAATTGAGTTTCGTGCTCCTAGGGACGTCTTCGGCCACAAGGACGTTATGCAGGCTGCATCCATGGGGCCTTGGCATCCTAGGATGATCCATGGATGAGTCCATTTTGTTCATTGTGTGTTTGAATCAGTTTGAGTTTGGTGCTCCTTGGGACGTCCTCGGCCACGAAGACGTTATTCAGACTGCATCCATGGGCCCGTGGATACCTTGGATGATGCATGGATGACTCGATTCAGTTCATCTTGTGTTTTAATCAAATTGAGTTCGGTGCTCCTTGGGACATCCTCGGCGACGAGGACGTTATGCAGTCTGCATCCATGGGGCCTTGGCATCCTAGGATGATCCATGGATGAGTCGATTCTGTTCATTGTGTGGTTGAATGAGTTTGAGTTTGGTGCTCCTTGGGACGTCCTCGGCCACGAAGACGTTATTCAGACTGCATCCATGGGCCCGTGGATACCTTGGATGATGCATGGATGACTCGATTCTGTTCATCTTGTGTTTTAATCAAATTGAGTTCGGTGCTCCTTGGGACGTCCTCAGCCACCAGGACGTTATGGAGGCTACATCCATGGGGCCTTGGCATCCTAGGATGATCCATGGATGAGTCGATTCTGTTCATTGTGTGTTTGAATCAGTTTGAGTTTGGTGCTCCTTGGGACGTCCTCGGCCACGAGGACGTTATTTTGGCTGCATCCATGGGCCCGTGGATACCTTGGATGTTGCATGGATGACTCGATTCTGGTCATCTTGTGTTTTAATCAAATTGAGTTCGGTGCTCCTTGAGACGTCCTCGGCGACGAGGACGTTATGCAGGCTGCATCGATGGGGCCTTGGCATCCTAGGATGATCCATGGATGAGTCGATTCTGTTCATTGTGTGTTTGAATCAGTTTGAGTTTGGTGCTCTTTGGGACGACCTCGGCCACGAGGTCGTTATTCAGGCTGCATCGATGGGCCGGTGGATACCTTGGATGATGCATGGATGACTCGATTCTGTTCATCTTGTGTTTTAATCAAATGGGGCCTTGGCATCCTAGGATGATCCATGGATGAGTCGATTCTGTTCATTGTGTGTTTGAATCAGTTTGAGTTTGGTGCTCCTTGGGACGTCCTCGGCCACGAGGACGTTATTCAGGCTGCATCCATGGGCCCGTGGATACCTTGGATGTTGCATGGATGAGTCGTTTCAGTTCATCTTGTGTTTTAATCAAATTGAGTTTGGTGCTCTCTGAGACGTCATCGGCCACGAGGACGTTATGCAGGCTGCATCCATGGGGCCTTGGCATCCTAGGATGATCCATGGATGAGTCGATTCTGTTCATTGTGTATTTGAATCAGTTTGAGTTTGGTGCTCCTTGGGACGAGCTCGGCCACGAGGACGTTATTCAGGCTGCATCCATGGGCCCGTAGATACCTTGGATGTTGCATGGATGAGTTGATTCTGTACATCCTCTGTTTTAATCAAATTGAGTTCGGTGCTCCTTGGGACGTCCTCGGCCACGAGGACGTTATGCAGGCTGCATCCATGGGGCCTTGGCATCCTAGGATGAAGCGGAGAAGAACTATACAACAACTGAGAAGGAAGCGCTCGCGATGGTTTACGCCATCAACAAATTCGGACATTACCTACTCGATAACAAATTCACCTTCTATGTCGACCTCTTGGCACTCCAGTACCTGATCAACAAACCACAGGTATCGGGTCGACTGGCATGCTGGCTACTACTCTTTCTCGAATTCGATTTTACTGTGGTTTATAAACCAGGAAAAACACATGGAGTAGCCGACGCATTATCACGAAACGAGGGGGCAGAGCCAACAATAGGCGTACCCGACCAGTCAGGCAACGCCCAACTTTTTTCTACTGAACCCGACTGGCTACACCCGATAGTCGACTACTTGACTACCGGGACCTTTCCAACCCACATGACGAAGGAGGCTCGCAAGCGCATAGCTTACAAAGCTATTCCGTACCAAATACTCGACGGCCAACTATATCGACTAGGCAAGGACCACCAACTTTGTCAGGTCCTAACCGGTAGCCAACCTACCACCATCCTCCAAGAACTACACAAGGGCAATGCGGGAGGCCACTTTTCGCATGACATCACTGTGAGAAAAATACTAGACGCTGGATACTGGTGGCTGACTTTACACCAAGATACTGTTCGGTACTGCCAGTCGTGTGATGAATGCCAGATGACAGGCGGCCTCCCTAAGACAGTCTCCTCAAAACTCGTCACCCAACCACCAGCCGAACCATTCATGAAATGGGGACTCGACTTCATTGGCCCAGTCAAGAAGACCCGACATACAGCTTGTCGGTACATTTTGGTGGCTACCGACTATGCCACCAAGTGGGTCGAGGCTAGAGCTCTCCGAGGAATCACCGCCAGGGAAACCGCACAGTTTCTGTACGAAGCAATCCTTACCCGGTTTGGATGCCCACTCCACCTAGTCAGTGACCAAGGTACCCATTTCATCAACAGCACAATTCGCAACCTTACCGACCACTTTTTACTCCGACACACGACGTCCACGACATACTACCCGCAAGGCAACGGCCAAGCAGAGTCGACCAACAAGGTCATAGTCAAGATGCTCCAGAAACTAGTCAACGAAAATCGGACCGACTGGGATCTACAGCTCCATACTGTCCTCTTCGCGTACCGGACAGCATACAAAGTCGTCACGGGTCACACACCATTCCAGTTAATCTATGGACTGACACCATTGATGCCTACCGAGTACATCATCCCGACTCAACGGTCGACAGCAACTACCGACTTTGCTCCCCGGAGAGTACTCGTAGCCCGCGTCACCGACTTGGAGAAACTTGACGAGACCCGACTGACAACAGCCATAAACCATGGCACCAAACAATGGAACCGAGCACAATGGGCCCAGAACAAAGGCCAGTCGACTCTATACAACGGCGACTACGTACTTTGGCACCCAAAAGGTACGAATGTCCATGCTGGTAAATTGCGCAGCAAATGGTTCGGCCCCTATCGAGTGCAGTATACCCTACCTAACAACACTGTTCTTCTAGTCAGACTTCAGTACTTTGACCCCAACCCGGTAGTAGTCAACACCAACAAACTCAAACCCTACCGAGTCCTCGAAGATCACATCTCAGCTGGCTTGACTAGCCCACTCACTAGCAAATTCGAGATCCAGTCAACACTAGCACAGAACGAAGACGACCCAAATCGACACCAGTCCACCCATCTAGCCATAGTATCACTTAGCCGAATCGACTGGTCAACCCGACTAGTCAGCCTGGTTGGTCAACCCGACTGGTCAACCCGACTAGTCAGCCTGGTTGGTCAACCCGACTGGTCAACCCGACTGGTCAACCCGACTAGTCAGCCTGGTTGGTCAACCCGACTGGTCAACCCGGTTAGTCGACCTGGGTGGTCAACCCGACTAGTCGATCTGACTGGTCAACCCAACTGGTCGACCCAGTTAGTCAACCCGACCGGTCAAACCCTAGTACAACCGCGACATTTATGGCTGCCGTCCCAACCTATTCCATCAGAAATCAATACCAAGCCGCTTGCTCAAGTATTTAGCACTATGTCCACCGTCCTCCTCCTCCCTCTTGCTTCCTCCACTCTTTGCGTAGCTCCTCCTCCTCCCAACCGCTACGCCGCAGCCCTGGCCTTATGCATTCTTAACAAGCGCTTTAGGAAGTCGAGAGTAGTCCGACGGCGTAGACTAGCCAAGCGAGCTCGTAGCTCGACCGTGCGATGAATAGACGAGGGTAGAAACAGTAGTAAACGACCACGCACATCGTCCCTACAAACGACAGTGAGAGAGCCGACCTCGATAGCCGGGCCATTTTCTTGTCGTTGTGTGCGCAGATTCTCAGCCGACCGGTCGATGGCAAAGAGCAAGGCGACCGACCAAGGTCTGCGTCATCCCTGGGCATCCGCACCACCCGCATACGACATCCTGATTCGTACGAAGGAAGGGCTCTACAAAACCCTAGCCTTTCAGACGATGCGGCCGATTCGCGAGTGGCGGGAGTACGCCAACACCAATCCGACTGAGGCAGAATTTATCAAGGCGATCGGGGTGTCACAGTTCGTGTCACTTGACTGGGACAACAGCCAGCGCACGCCACGAATGGAGCTGATCGAGGAGTTCGTCAACGCCGCAACGGTCGACTCAAAAAACAAGAGAATCGAGGCCCGTGTACGAGCTCAGTCGATCATCATCGACCCGACAGTCATCAACCGAGTGCTTCATCTCCCATTCGGTGTATGCATGGAAACGATTCCACACGCGGAGTTCCCACCGGGTCGACTGGAGGAATATACCGCGACCGCCAAGACTGCTGAAGGGTATAGTATCTGCCATTGCAAACCCGAACACCAAAAGCGACAGACGGCGTTCATTCAAGGACTCGGGTTCAAACGCAAGACAACCTACATCAGCACGGAAATGATCGAAGTAGTCTGCACGGTCGAGGCTCTTATCGACCGAGGGCTACAGTGGGACTGGGCGACTTGGATGTTGAATTCGCTCGCCATCGACATCAAGACGATGCAGAGCCAGAAGACCACCATCTGCCCTTCAGCCGAGGTATTGGATTTCCTCCTTAACACTCACTTTCCTAGCACTGAACAGGAATATGTGCACCACACAGTACCCCAGCAGAACACCAACGACCGACGGCGGCAGTCGGAGAACTCGGAAAACAACTCCCGGGGACCCGACTATATCCTACTCCAAGGCGGACTCGGAGTTCGACCGTGCACCCCGACCAGTCGACCAGGGCAAAACATCGGCGGCCCAGCGCACCAGACGACAGTCCACACCCGACCCGACAGCACCCGCGGTCGACACTGGCAGTCCACCACCCTCAACCAATCGAAGGGAGACACGCCTTCAACGCAAGCAAGACCGAGAGCGGAAAGAGAAGCGAGCCAAATGAGGTCGACTCGCCCCGTTGAGCGCCCTCCTACCGCGCAACATCAACTTGACCACCTCCGACAGCGAGGCCCACTCGACTCAACCGCCATCCCCAGCCGGAATTCCCCTTCCCGACACACCTGCACCATCATTGTCCGACTTCGAGCCATTTAACCTCGAAGCAGCCTACAACCCGACACCGACTGTCGAATTTCGCCAGCCTCCGCCGGTGTCACCACCACCCGGAGCCCCGACGTCACCTGGGGTCAATCGACCAACACCCGACTCACCACAAAAATAAGCGGCGTTGTTATCCAAGAACTTGCGCCAGCGGATAAACGAGGTACGAGGATCAGTAACTTGACTCGAAGACGTCAGCACCAAAGTCGACAGCCTTTTGTTAGAGGCTGTTCAATCGAAGGTTGCCCTCCAAGATGAGCTCGACCGCACCCGACTGGAACGCAGTCGACTGGCCAACGACTCTTCTGCCTTCAAACAGCAAGTTGACACCCTGAGTGGTACCCTCGCCCGCACAGAATCCGAGCTGGCGAACGTACGCAACACGCTCAACACCGTCACCGAGGAGAAGAACCAGAGCGACAACACAGTGACCCAGTTGACAGTCGACCTCCAAGCCAGTCAACAGGAGCTACAGACTCATCAGAGCGAACTCGCGGTGGTAAGAAATCAGCTCGAATCGGTACGATCCGAGGCAGCAGCAGTTCAGGTAGAGGCAATCGACTGCAACAAACGACTTGACCAGTATTTGAAGGACAACGAGGAGTCGTCTAAGAATTACATCGCCCAGGAGCTCACCCTCTACAAACTCCGAGTGCGCAAGTACCATCTCCGTCTGAAGGCGAGGAACCGAATCAAGATCCTCCTTCATACCCTCGGCAACGACCGCCACCAGCTCAACATGTACCGCCGCCAACTCGACCAGCTACAGCTCGTCCACCCCGACTTGGAGATCCCACCAGTCGACAAAGACGAAGAAGAAGATCAGGGCCAACACGAACCCGACCATTCACTTTGGGAGAACCAGTCGACTGACGATGACGAGGTAGTGACTACCGATGTCAAGCTGAGTGAGGATGACGAGGACACAGACGATAGCGAGTCGACCAACGACGATGAAGACAGAGAGCAGCAGCAGGAGGAACAGCAGCCACCACGAACCGACCAACAGGAGGAAGAGCAGCAACCACTGACTACTGAAGACGAGCGCCAGCCTCCACCACCACAGCAGCAAGGCGACCAACTCTCAGCACCTGACCAGACGACTCCAGCCAACACACCAATTCCAATCGATACCAGAGTCGACTCACCATTCTCGTCACAGCATTCCCTCGGCTTCGACATATCAGGGTTATCCGGGTTACTTGTGGGAGTCACCTCCCCCATGACCCAGGACTCCAACGAGATGAACCAGTGACGAGTCGACAGTGTTAGGGGGTCAACTGCTCGAAGTAGTATTCACCACGGGTAATTTTGTCACTCCTCGTGACCTTTTGTTTTTTGTAGTCACCTACCGGGGTAGACTAAAGTCCACAGGAGTGTACTTAGCTTAGAGGGAGGGCAATGTTAACCGAATATTTGGTAGATATTCCCTTAGGCTAAGTCTAGGCTAGTCTATACCCGGCATGTATAGACCCGGCAGGCGATACTGAGTAGTACAGGCTGGCACAGGCTGGTCGACCAGATCAGTCGGGTCGACCAGATCTGACACTACTGTCGAAGCCGAGGGAATGTTGCTATACATTTTACACATCTTTTGTACTGGCAGCCTCAGTTGTACTTCTTTCTTGTTCTAAACCTTCGTGTGTATGCTAGTATGCCAGACTACTGTGGTAGAAGTGTTATCTCCTGCTCTTGTATTGTTCTTTGTGTTTGAATCCTGGTTAGTTGCAGTAGTCTCTGTGTTATGTAGGAGTCGACTTGCAGGTATATTGGTGTTATTCTTAGTCGACAGTGTATTCTTCTTCATTGAAACTCTCTTACTACTCTCAATCTCTACTCACTAGTCTAAAGACAGGTGTTATTGTGAGAAGTAGTCCCATTCGTTTAAGGTCGGGTCCTAGTAAACCCCCTTAACAATTTGGATCTATGCTACAATAATGGATACTCTATTGTTGGATTAAAATATATGTATCAAGATACTACGAGAACGAGTTCTAGTGTTGCATGGAACAAATATATATCAGGTCTAATTTTAATGCAAAATTAGGATTTTAGATTTGTTGTAATGGAAGCATATTAGGTGGAGTGCATATTATCGCTCACTCTCAAAACATGTGCACATGCTCACAATAGAAGTGCACAAGGAAAAAGAACGAGGAATAGTACCTTTATCGGGTGCAGTGATCACTGCAAAGGTTTATGATTTGCTCTGGTACCTTGTTTTTGGCATTGCTCGGCACAAAGGTCAACTCCACAGGTTGTTCTTGCCTTGCCCGTAGTGAAGCGATCTTGGAAGTATAAATTACCTACTGTAGGGTCATGTCTGCCTCGTGATGCAGGCGAGTACGCGGTTCGTGAGGCAAGAAGGCATTGTGCCACTCGCCATAACTAGCGGGTTCGTGAGGCACAAGAGCTTGCTCATGCCAGGCCAGAATAACGCCTAGACGGTCTCCTCACCTTAGTTTACCTTGATCTTTGTGGATATTGATATCCACATGCATTTATGCACTTGTACTTAAACCATTTGGTTCATAAGTCATTTGTTTCAATAATTATGGTTTGTTATGTACTAAATTTCATGTTGGTAGATTTCTACTCGACTTTCATCTATCCAGGAGCCTGTGGAGTCTGCGAACCCAGATGAGAGTGAGGTCTCCATCAGTATCAAGCAAAAGCAAGACTCCAGTGCCGTCATCAACCGCCTTCCGATTGGGCCAGTGGAGAAGTCTCGCCTAGGTATTCCTCTATTCTGTTTGCGAGCTCTCCCGTTAGTGTGACCTATTAATATGGAGGATGTCCAGCATCTTCCACAGCAACTTCCACATTGATGAGTTCTTTGTCAAAGTAAGAGTCCACACCTTTTACATTCTTTCATTATTTTCAAATTTGAGCATTCCTCTTCCTTGCTTGACAATTGTTTTTTGCTTTCTAGGTTGGAGGCGGTCGCTCTCGCTCCAACACAAGGAAGCGCAAGTCCTACTCCAACATCGAGCTCATCCTTGCAGATGTTCCAGAGAACCTCCTAGTGCCCGCCATCTCTAGCCCCCTTTAGACATTTCCGTGTGGAACCGCCATGGTGAGTTTACATGGATGATCTCTTCACATTTGCTGAAGATCATTTCCACGACAACAATGTCCTTGTGATAATACACGGCAATGACCTCAACGTGCACAAAGAGCTTTGGAATTGATGCAAGGGGGCTAAATGGAGTGGCAAGAGATTGGTAGGGTGTCAATATATAACCTTCACCTTACCTTCAATCAAGATTCCAAGATGTTTGTAAATATTTTCCTCTTCTCCACCTATTTCACTTCAAGTTTCAATCTCCTCTCTTTGTCACTAAGCATGTAGTTTTTTTTTTTTTGTAGAAAAAGCGTTTTTTTATGAAGGTGCTTGTGGGCCTTGGCACCTCTCTCACCGTGTAGAAGGCAAAAGTTGGATTTCTCATTTGAGAAAGATTCCCTCTTTTACAATTTCACAGATAAGGATACCCAACTCCTCAACGATAGCATAGTGGCATGAAAAGGGGCTTGGAAGAAGCACAAAGAATTCCTGAGCATCATCATCCACACTCTTACTCAAAGGCACGACATTGTCTTGGATTGGCACGCATTCACAAGTTTCTCCCTTACCTTCTTTGTATTGTCTCTGTTCTTTATTTCTTGCACTTCTCATGGTTTTGTTTTTTCATTCAATTTTTTTTCATCTAGGTGCTTCGATTAGAGTGTGTCGCAAGGATGAAGCCACATCGTGGCATTGGAGGCGGACACGAAGATCTTTGAGGCCATCCTTTGCCCAATGCGGGATCCAATGCCTCTACCCGAGCCTACTCTACACCTTGACGACACCGACTCTAAGGATCATCTTTTGAAGCTTGTACGACGCTAGAGGCACCGTAAGTAAGTTAGTTTTTTTACTTCGCACATCAAACATTGTTCATCTTATTCTCTTCTCCTTCCCTACTAATTTTTTTGCTTTCAATTTTGTTCTTGTGTCCAGAGTTCCACAGGCGAGTCCCATCCATGTTCTCCATCCAAGCTTGTTTGGAAGCCTTCTGAGGGGATTCGAATTGCTACCGTTTGCTACTGAAGCTGCCCATCAACAAGCGGTTGCAACTTCTCCACCTCCTTGTTGCAGTTCTGACAAGTTTGATAGCGCAATGTATGGAATTTTGGATAAAGAGGCTAAGCAGGGCAAGGATAATGAAATAGAGAGGAGTCCAAGCCCTTGATTAGGCCTCTTCATTGTGGAGACTTGGTTTCCTTATGTTTTGGTTTGATTTGGATTTTACATGAGGTTTTTGGTGTCAGTTTTTTTAACATTGTATCCCTGTATAATTTGCTCTTTTGTTGGTTTTTAATGATGACGTCAGCCCTAATTTACTTGTAAAACATACAAAAAGTGAAATGCATAGTTTTTCATAAGTAATGCCGTGGAAAATCATCAAAAATCTATTCCTTTTTTTTGCTAAAAATAACCCAATGTCCTCAAATTATAGCTAAAAATATCCCAATGTCCACGGTCATAGGCATTTCTGTTAACAAAAAAGATTTCTAGAAAAGAAAATCTGCGCTCTCCAAACTGTGCTCTCCGCTCTCCGCTCTCCGCTCTATGCTCACACTACTAAGTTTCCCCGCTCTATGCCAACCCTAAACCGTTGCAATCTTTCATATCAAGAATATTAGACTCACACATAATTATTGTGAATTTTATGAGCGAAAGTGACTTCTCCATGTACAGTTTAGGGAAAAAAATTATATGTTGAAAATTGAGAGGAGTGGGTACATTAGTCAAGATCGGATTACACACACTAATGAAAGATGAACAAGAGAACACAAACCAAAAAAATAAAAATAAATAACAAACTTCCAAACACAAGAAATACTGCATAGTATACGTGTTGTATTTGTAAATATTTACTGTATTTTCAAGTATTTACAGTATTTTCGCGTTTTGTTGATAGGTATTTTGATAGCTGCACAACTCCCAATAGAAAATTTCTTTTTCTGGAAGGTGTGTAATGTAAATCTGAACTTCAGAACTGAAGTTCGAATTCTTCACGGATTCTCTGCTATTTGCATTTCTGTTGTTGCAGTGACCATAATCTGGCTTGCTGGGCACTAAAGGGTTAAATAATGTCGAACCTCATTTTATACAAAACCGGGCAGTTAGGGTTTTTTGGGCAGTAAGGTGTAGCCCCAGCCGCCATAAAAGGGAGAAGTAGCATTCATGATGCCCTTTTTATTTATTTGGAGAGAGTGGCACTCTCGTGCGCGCTTAAGTGTTCGCTACGGATTAGGAATGGCGGCGGGACCGACCGACAGGAGACCGGATGGGAAACCGGGTGTCGAGGGACGGGCCTCTGCCGGTCCCAGCCACGATCCGGGATTTGAATTGGGCCGCTCACTATTCATTCCTCCCCGGTTCCTCCAGCCCTCCGTGCACACCAGTTTTCACAGTTCCGGAGAGCGCTAGGGTTTCCATTTTGCACCCGGAAGTAGATAGCAGTGAGCGACTGGCTTGTGAGAATTTTGAGCGCCCGGGAGTGAGGGAAATTGAGCGCCTGGGGAGAAACAGTAGCGTGAGGTTAGGATTTGGGAGAAGCGAGCACCCGGACAGTGAGCGCCGCCATTTCCGGCGAAGTTCGCGGAAGGGAGTGAGTGCGCAGCCGGGAAGAGAGGCGCGGGGGCTCCGGGAGGTCAGGCGCACACCACGGAAGCGAAAGGGGAAGCGTCCGGAGCGAGAAGCGCAACGTGTGCCGTAGAAGTAGAGAGCGCACCCGGAGAAGGAGCTGCGCCATTCCCGAAGGAGTGAAAGAGCGCGTCCGGAGTCCGCAGCCATGGCGCGCAGGGAGGCCGGGGCCAAGATTCTGGAGCAGCGGATTTGCCTGGACATCCCGCAATGCGAGGGGGATTTCTACAAGCTTCTCCAGGACCTCGAGGCGATGGGGTGTTCGGGACTGTTTGGGAAAGTGTAGGATATGCAGGACGCTCGGATGCAGGATGAGATTGAGGGCGGACCTATGGTTCCTGCCTTCCAGGCCACAATCCGGGCGAAGTACGGGAATTGGACCCGGGAGCTTTGGAGGTCCGTATACGACTTCCCGGATACCAAAGAGGACCTGGAACCGGGGAACTAGGACAACACGGATTGGGTGAAGGCGCGTTTCATCTACCTCTCGGACCACGATGGATTCAAGGTGTCGGATTGCAAGATTCCCCGGGAGCAACGGCTGCTCCAGTACGTGGTACCGATCCTCAATCTGGAGAAGCCCACCATCCTCACGGTCACGCTGGCCCGGGGCATCTTCTCCGCACTTCACCGGGGGAAGAGAATCAACTGGGCGTACCTGGTGCACCGGAACATCCAGAAGTGGGCCGTGACGTTGGACAACAAGAAGGGATGCCCGCTGGCCCCATTCCTCCACCACTTGTACGAGAAGGTGGGATGTATTACGGAGGAAGAGAAGAAGAGGTTGGAGATCGTTCCCATTCCGGGGCTGAGGAGCCCGAAAAAGAAGAAGACGACACCTCCGGGAGGAAGAGCGGGAACCAGCCGGCCCGGATCCTCACTGCGACCGAAAGGAAGAAGAATGGTCCCACTGGTGCCTCAACCGGACCGGATTCGCATCCGGGAGGAACTAAGGAGGGAGAGAGAAAACCCGGTGCGACCGGGTGGAGCCAGCGCAGCCCCTGAACTGAGAACAAAGAGGAAGGAAGACCGCCCGGAGGGAGGCCAACCGGGTGGTGCAAGGCCGCGGCAGCCGGAGCGTCCGAAGCGTCTGGAGAGGCAAGAGAGAAAGATGAACCCGGAAGCATGTATGTATAATATTATAAGACAGTCCCAGCTTCACCACATACTTCCGGGCTTCATAGTGAGAACGGGATAGGTAATTGTCGCTTGGAAGGAGAATATGCAGCAGTTGAAGTAGTTCGTCAGCAAATGCATTCGATACTCCAAACACCGCAAAACAAATGAGTAGCAGAAGAGCTGAGACCAACCGACTTGTTGTGGCACCTGCAAAAAGAGGAGTTCGGGCATGCTCCACTAACTCCTCCATTACATCTGTCCTGCAGTCCCCTTCCTCCCATGGGATTGCGTCATCCTCCTCCACATCGTCTGTTGGAGTACAATCCTCACGGTCTTTGTCCTCGAGGTTATCGTATCTAGAAAGGCACTCCATGATCAATCTTATTGCGTCCATGCCCCCATTGTTGTTATCAAGCTTAGGAGGGCTTTCCCTGACTTCCTCTTCAACAAGGTCGTTTTCCGCATCCACGAGACCCGCCTGAGCATAGCACCCTCTTGGAATTAATCATTGACAGTATTTTAGCACTGGACATCAAATGACTTGCTTATTACAACCGCACGGTTGACTTGTAATAGTCAACAAATCTCATTATCACCCTAATCTAAAACTGAATTCTAATACTACGCACTATAAGAATAGCAGATTCGACTGCATGGCATACGTTTGCATTAGACTACGGACAGTCAAGTCCTAGTCAGATGCTTCCGATTTAATATTGAAATTTGGACTCCCAGTAGTGAAAGAAACGAGTATACAAGGACTCCATGCAGTCATCAGATGATATGGGTGACTATGTGTAGTGAAGCATATTTGACTTTACAGAGTCGTATTATCTCACATGTGTGTATGATGCAATACAGTCACAACCACATCACTATACGTAGTGATCAAACCATTGCTATATTCTCTAATACCTCACTATAATTAGTCATGTCCATCTCATGATTTCAGCATTGTAGACTATGCATAGTCACCTCGATGTGGCTCTACAGAGTCGTGTTATCCCAAGTCTATGTGTGACTTAATGCAGTCACCACCACAGTAATATGCGTAGTGATAAAACTGTTGATGCAGTCACAAATATCTCACTACAATTAGTCATAGCATTCAGAAGCTATTTCAGTATTCGTGACTATGGGGTGTCAAATTATTCATTGAATTAATCATTGAAAGTATTTTAGCACTGGACTTCAAATGACTTGCTTATTACATCACGTAGTTTAGACATACCAAAATAGGCACAGTGAATTGAGGGTCTCTTCCAATGGTCTTGAGATGCTTGCGAATGGTTGCCCTACTGATGCAACGACCTCCCATACAATTTCTGCATGGGCAACGGTAACTCGTTAGCCCCAGTCTATCTGCTTCTCTCTCCTCCAATTCCCAGAGGTCGAGGTTGCTTGCCCCTGTCGCACCACGGCTAGCCATTTGTCAATGTAAAGCGGTCAATGGCACCTGCTCCTATACAGAAAACCACGTGAAATTGAGCATATGAACTCAGCTTGGTTTCTGTTCATACCGGTAATAAAACTCTTTACTTCTGGTCAAATTTTCAATGTTACAGAGTCAGATTTGAGGCAGACCAACAGAGCAGTTTCATTGGAAAATGAAAAACGACCTCTCTCAATTCTGAAATAAAATTCTAGAGAAAAAGCTCCAACGAAAAGGGGGAAAAAAATGGGCATAATTTCCCATGTCGCCTTTCGTGACAAGCCAAAATTTCATAACAATAAAGTCACCAACACTCTTATAACCACCTATTCCCGAAAAAGTGAACAACTACAGTTCCAACGTATCTTTTACTTATTATTGACCAACCCTGGTTTACCAGCTTTCCTTTTGAGTTACCTTACTAAAGAAGAGATTTCAGCTTTTCTCTTACGGTCCTGGGAGCCCAGTGCAGCATCTGTAGCATCAGGATTCAAACCATCAGATGGAACATTGGCTGCCCTAGAGTCGCCACCATCGTCAGATTTCTGTACTCTTCTTCGTTGGGCCTCAGCAAGAATTTTAAGCTGGGCTGCAAGGATTCAAAACTGAGGATTAGTGGGGTCAATAGCAGAGTGTGCCATCAAAGTTTAAACTCCATCACTGCCGTCAGTCACATGAACCAAACTACTGACTACTGAACTCGCTATATGATGAAGTTTTGTGACTTCGTAGCGTCACATAAACCAAACTTATGACTGACCTTGGTCAAATCGTATGACTGCCCTTGGTCAGATTTGAGTGTTTGGATAGCAACAAGAGTTTCTTTAAAAGAAAGTGCTTTCAACCTGTAATCAAAAGAAGATCTGCTATAAACCCTGCGAGCTTCAACAATGAAGTTGGTAAAAAGTTCAAGTCAAAAAAATTAAAGAATAGCAACCTACCCTCTTCCCCTCTTGAGGAGGAATCAAAGCAGCGAGAATCCGATAGCTTAATAATTGAGGGTTAAAGAGAACCGCAATTATAAGTCTTTATTAATGTTGTACGATGGTTAAAGAAGAATTATTATTTAATTCTTAAGGGAAAGCCTAGGAAATTTCCCTGGTAAAAGTAAATCTTTAAGGGTTAACCTGGTTGTAGAAAGGTAAAGGAGATTACCTTATTTTGATTGTGAAATGATGATGAATAAACTAAATGATATAGATAAAACTTTGGGTTAAGTAACGGTGAGAAGAATTGAAAAGGGAGTGTCTATTTTCCTCTGAGGATTAGCTACCCGAAAGAGTTGATGATGTAGACGTATGTACAACTCCTCGTCTTCTATTTCCTCTCTCTTAGTTTACTCTTAAGTTGAAGAAATGTCGTTGTAGTGTTGAAGGATTGTTATAAGATACATATATAAGAATACCGTTCTTTAAACCTAGTTTTGGGAATTCTTGAGTTATTATTTGTTTAGTCTTAAAGCTTTTCACCTTAACATGTGACCTTAGGTGCTTTAACGTTAGACGCTTTAAAACCTTTCTCAAAAAGAACTACCACAAGGGAAAGTTACTTGGGTTAAATAAACCTTTTGAAATTTTCCTCTTTACAAAAACAACCACTGATTGAAGAGAACAAATTCAAAGAGCAGAATCCTCCACAGAATCATACAATTTGAAACGAATTAAATCCTCTCAATTGCAAACTATCACAGGAGAAGGTACGACATGAACCCGGAATCGCATGTAAAGGCGCATGTAACAAACTGAAAAAAGCATCAGTTTACAGTCTAACTAGTTTTTCTCAGTGGAGCATTTCGCACACTTCAATCGAAGATGCCCATGCTGAAAATTCAGCCATTATTGAGCACCTTAATCGACAGAAAAAACTAACTTAATCAATCAAGTAAACGCGAGAAGAAACTACCTTAATCACACCAGAATCACACTTGCATTTGCCATAGATGTTTAAGCTCTATGACTGCCTTCAATCACATGAACCAAAACTCGCTATGTGTTCAGGTGTTGTGACTGATTATCGTCATATGAACCAGACGTATGACTAAAAATCAGTTCAAAATCACAGAACAGAGAGGATTGACATATAAAACTCAGTGATTTTTTGGTTCTACACTGCCCAAATCCCTTACCTGGTGTTAGTTGGTGCCCACAATCATGCAAAGCTCGAATGACTTCTGTCGTAGCACTTGATACCGGATACTCCCCTAGAACACACTTTTTCCTATCAAGAGCGCTCGTAGAGGTGATTTCCGGGTTATCGTTCCGCGGAGATTCTATGAAGTGGGAAGTTTCCGGAGATGGTCCCGAACTGGTGATCTCTCTCTCTCTTGTCACCAGCTGAACTCCTCTTTCCTACTGAACCGGGCCTTCTCCTACTGACTGACCCGGTTACTGCTAGATCCGGTATCCTTCCGGGGAGGATTCTTCACTATCCTTCCTCTCCCCGGTCCACCTTTGTCACCTGATCCGGTTTCGTTTAGCCTCTGTTTCTCCTCAGAGGGTTCTCCATTCACATTAGTGGTGCTGGATTGAAAGACACACCCCTCCCTACTGATTCAAATGATGGGAACTTCACTACATTCCGGTTTAACTCACAAAACTCCTAATCCCGGGTACTTTCCGTACTGCCCTTTCAACTGCTAGTTTTACACAACCGGCAGCCGTGTCACGCAAGCGCAATCCGGTTTCCCCTTTCTCCCAATTACTACAACGACTTACTAACCGGAATAGATGTCGTAGCACGTGATACCGGATATTCCCCTAGAACGCACTTTTTCGTATTAAGAACGTTCGTAGAGGTGATTTACGGGTTATCGTTCCGCGGAGATTCTGTGAAGTGGGAAGTTTCCGGAGATGGTCCCGTACTGGTGATCTCTCTCTCTCTCGTCACCAGCTGAATTCCTCTTTCCTACTAAACCGGGTTTTCCCCTACTGACTGACCAGGTTGCAATCTAGATCCGGTATCCTTCCGGGGAGGACTCTTCACTATTCCTCCTCTCCCCGGTCCACCTTTGTGACTTGATCCGGGGTGGTCGCAAGCTACGGTCACCCAAACTTTTTGTCGCGGCATGCAAATTTGTGCACTTACCCAATCTTTGGAAAATCATCAATAAATATTGAAATGGAATTTTGTGACGAAACAAATTGCATTGTTTCTAGAATTCTAAAGTTAAGATGTTTACCACAATAAAGTTTGCAAATTTTCAATCTTTCTATCCAAATTAAGCATTTCTACTTAGATTTGGTAGCGTGTCGCTTGTCAAAAGTGCACCTATTTTATGGGAAATGATAGAAGGGGGTCAAAATTGAACTTCAAAAATTTATAGCAACATACCACAAGTGTGTACAAAGGTACCGTATTTTACTTTTTTGGGTACTACGCTTACTTATTTATTAATTAATTGTTTGGTGATGTTTTTGTTTTTTAAGATTTTCGTGCAGTTAAAACTTTTTTTTGGATTTTTTTTTTTGGAAATGAAATAATGGTTCAATTTCAGAGGTGGGATATGAAATGCATTTTTCATAAAACCTAGCTAAGGATGTTATGTAAAAAAGGCTCTAATTACCCCTACTCGGTAAAAAACAGAAAAGGCTATTGAGTAATGCCCAAAGACTTGAAATTAACTTAACAATTGCTAAAGTGAAAGTATTAGCATAAACCCTATTTGGGATGGTGAAATTTTTGATCTAATTGAAAGTTGAGAGGTGCGCATTAATACGCTAGTGCACGAGTTGCATGGCCTTTAGCTGCACAAGCTGCACTCCCTACTTGGTAGACCGTAGCTTGCAATCACCCTCCGGTTTCGTTTAACCTCTGTTTCCCCTCAGAGGGTTCTCCATTCACATTAGTGGTGCTGGATTGAAAGACACACCCCTCCCTACTAATTCAAGTGATGGGAACTACACTACCTACCGGTTTAACTTGACAAAACTGCCAATCAAGGGTACTTACCGTACTGCCCTTCAACTGCTAGTTTTACACAACCGGCAGCCGTGTCACGCAAGCGCAATCCGGTTTCCCCTTTCTCCTAATTACTACAACGACTTACTAACCGGAATAGCCACTATCCGGGGAGTCCGAAACTATTCCTTTAGGAATTCTAGCGCCCTGTCTTACTCTCGTGAATCCCGTATTTCCCCTCGCCTAGACCTTCCGAGTGCTGGCACATCAACCGGACTACCCGTCCAGGAGTTCTGTGCAACCCGGAGTACCCCCTCCTGACTGCCCAGCCACTAACCCGGATTACCTAGCGTACGGAACTTAGAAACCACTCTTTCAAACAGTCCTCAAACCACCCAAGAACCATATTCAGACTTCACACTCGAATCACTCGAGGACCTGGACTGCCTACCCGGTTACCAAGGGACTCTTGACCACTGTACCAGTCCACAAACAACACCATAGCACATACACAATTTCCGTATAATGCTCTACAGCAGTTTGCTTTCAAGGAAACAGTAATACAAGAAGACCCCAAGAATGCCAAGCATTCCTGGGAAAGTAGTGGTCCTCATCCACTGGACCGGATTTCCCGCGCAGATCCTACAAACCCGGGATCCGGAAATCAAGGGAAATCACAACCAAAAGATCCCAATCCTATCCTACTGGCAAAAGCGCCTAACCTATCATACAAAAAGGTCCTATGCACACGCGGGCTAGTCTACCAAGCCTAATGCCTACTCCCTAGCCTGATCCGGTTCTCACTGCAACCCGGATCCTACTGATCTTCCTGCCCCTTCGAGCTACTGACCCGGTCGCCGTCGGAATCCCCCTCCCCTTCCGGGTTGGATTTCGGAGAAGCATCCTCCTGCTTCTTGGATCGGCGTTCCCGGACCTCTTCCTGCTCGCCTTCTCCCTCGGACTCCGGTTGACTCCCGTTCGACTCGTCCTCTTGGGTCTCATGCTCCTCCGGTTCGCTCGCATCCACTTCGCGCTCTTCTGGCTCACCGGCATCCGTCCTGTCTCCCTGGCCACCCGCATCCGGTTGGCCGTCCACCTCCTGGTCCCCTCCGGATCCTAACTCCCTACCCGGAGTGGCCCCGGTCTCCACCAAATCAGCAGCCTGGTCTACCAAATTGGCCAGGCTGGCCTCCGACTGGTCCCCTCCGGTACTGGCATCCGGAATCCTCCGCGGCATACTCACCACCGGACTTGCAGCCGGTCTTGAAGTGTGTTCCGGAGTGGATTGGCCTCCGGCCATCATCCTATCCATCTCGCCTATTCCGGGTGCATCCTTTGATACATGGCATGCGGCCAATAATTCACTACTGGCTATGGATGCATTCATACCTCTCTGATTTGCCACCCTCTCATCCGGTTCGGACCCGGATGGGAATCTCGCCTAATGCTCCGCCAGCAGTTTCCGGAATTCCACCAACCCTGCCTCGACCCTTGCGGCGTACTTCTTTACCACATTCGTCACTCGGGCAGCACCGTCCAATCCGTCTTCAACCACCTTCTCCCGGTACAACCGGGCCTCCGTCTGGGCCTCCCCATCTGGTTTGAACAGCGACGTGAGGAGCCGGTAAGTGGGCGACTTCTGCTCCTCCAAAGCCCGGATCTCATCCTGTTGCCTTATCAGTACCAGGCTTCTTTCCGAAGCATCCCTCCGGAGCTTGACTACTTCCTTCCTCATTTTCCGGACGATCTCCGGGTACCTCTCCACCTGTGTACTCCGAATGACACGCCCAACTTCCTTCATCGAAGTATAGATGGGATAGTACTTACCTTCCACCGTCTCTAATGCCTCCCTTACCGGTTTGACGAAGTCCTACTCGGATTCCCGCAGGGGGATGTCCTCCAGCTCCGGTTCTGTACTCCGGGGAGCCCGCTCGTAAGTCCGGATCCCCTCGGGGTACTCCGCTTCATCCCGCCCCAATTTCGAACCTCGCGCCCTCTTGGTTTTCACCTTGACGTTCTTCTGACGTCCGGTCGACTTCGGTGCCCGTCCTCTCTTTCTCTGGCTATCCACCAGTGTCGTCTTCCGGTGCTTCTTCTTCGGAGGAATCCTAACTCTGGTCACAATCGTGTCCTGGTCCTCATCCTCTTCTTCCGGAATCCTCAGGCGCCTCCTCACCTGCCATCGGGGTGGTGTCTCTTGTTCCGGTTCATCCTCGGGCTCCGATTCGTCCGGAGTCTCCTGGAGTTTCCTGACCTGGCCTCGGGTGCGCGCCCTAAAGGGGACCGCCTTCACCGGTGTCTTCTGACCCGGTTCTTCCTCTTCCGCTCGGGTCTCCGAGGGTCCCGGGTGGCCTTCCTCCATATCCGGATTAACCGTTGCTTGTTCGTCCGCTCTTCTTCCTTCCTGCTCTTCCCGTTCTTCATTGTCCGGGCTGTCCTTGTCCTCACTCTCATCCGGATTCCCTTCCCGGCCCTTGGCGGCTCCCGGTCCATGATCCTCCGGCAGCTCTCCCATTGCTCTCTCTCCCTGGCTGTGAGACATCCGTGCTTGTCATGCAATGAAACAGAAAAGGGATTAAAGGACATCCCTTCTTGTTTCCGAGTTTGCGTGCTTCCCGGACCACCAACTGGTCCACGATGATTCCCCATCCGGTCTTCCGGCTGTTGAGGTAGGCCTCATAAATGGCCTTCATCAGCTTGATGGTGCAAGTGGTGGGTTTGTCCAGGCTAAAAATAGGCACCAGAAACCGCAGCAGGCGCCTCTCCCGGTCGTTTATGTAGTCCTCCACCCGGAATCCGTCCTTCTCTGAAACCGGTTTAGAAAATCTCTCCTTCACCCATCGGATATCCTGCTTGGTCTTGTCATATCCAAACGGGCTGTCGGGGAACTTGTACGTCACGCGCCAATGCTTCGAGTTCCACTCCGTCCACTGCCCCCGGATATCGCTGTCCCGGAATTCCGCCGGTACCGGTTTTCCACCTAACTCCTGCAACATCACATTACTGTGGAGATCCCATGGTAGGTACAGCAATTCCTCACAACCAATTTTGTGCAAATCCTTCCGCAGCTGATCCCTATGTTCCGCACTGGCCGGAGCAACCGGGCGCACCAACTTATCCGGAACCGGCACTCCGAGCCTCCAATCGTCCTTCCGTCCCATCGCTGCAGGCTCCAAAACTTCATTCCCTCGATTGCGCGCGCTCCGCCTAATCTCCCGGAATACTTGCTTGCCACCCGGTCGCTCTCCTTGCTCTCTCACAGCATCCGGAAACACAAAAATCTGGCGCAGGGGTGGACTGGAAACACCATCCAAAAATGAACAGTGAACCGCCCTAATTATAGCCGCCCATTTCAAGGCGCGAAACCCGGCCGGGTCCATCCCTGACCCGTCCATCCCCTACCCGGTTTCCAGTCCGGGTCCCGTGCCCAACCCGGACACCAGCCGTCAAAACCGGACCCTAGCAATAACTCTACAGCGCGCGCGAGCGCCTCTTCTACATAAATAACTAAATGTGCCATTATGGTCACTACCACACTCATTTATGGATATCCGAGCTAATCCTAGCCACTCTAAAACTCTAACTCTCTACTTCTAGGTCAAACGAGGTTCGACACGAGGACAGGTGCAGAGGCGCTTGAGGATTCCGGATGAAGAAGTGGAAGAAGAGGATGAGGACCAGGACACAATTGTGACCGGGATGAGGGTTCCTCCGAAGAAGCAGCACCAAAAGACAACATTGGTAGTTAGCCCGAGATAGAAACGACGGGCACCGGTGTCGAGCGGACGCCAAAGAACGTCAAGGTGAAAACCAAGAGGGCGCGAGATTTGAAACCGGTGCGGGACGAAGAGGAGTACCCGGAGGAGTGTCGAACCTCGTTCAACCTAGAAATAGAGAATTAGGGTTTTAGAGTGGCTAGGAGTAGCTCGGATCCCAATAAAGGAGTGTAATAGTGACCATAATGGCACATTTAGTTATTTATGTAGAAGAGGCGCTCGCGCGCGCTGTAGAGTTATTGCTAAGGACCGGTTTTGACGGCTGGTGTCCGGGTTGGGCACCGGACCCGGACTGGGAACCGGGTAGGGGATGGACGGGTCAGGGATGGACCCGGCCGGGTTTCGCGCCTTGAAATGGGCGGCTTTAATTAGGGCGGTTCACTGTTCATTTTCGCATAGTGTTTCCAGTCCACCCATGCGCCAGATTTTTGTGTTTCTGGATGCTATGAGAGATCAGGGAGAGCGACCGGGTGATGAGAAAGTAACCCGGGAGATTAGACGGAGCGTGCGCAGTAGAGGGAAAGGAGTTTTGGAGCCATCGGTGATGGAGCGGAAGGACGATTGGAGGCTCGGGCTGCCGACTCCGGATAAGTTGGTGCGCCCGGTTGCTCCGACCAGGACGGAACATAGGGAGCAGCTGCGGAAGGATTTGCGCAAGATGGGTTGTGAGGAGTTGCTGTACCTGCCCTAGGATATCCACAGTAATGCCATGTTGCAAGAGCTAGGTGGACAACCGGTACCGGAGGAATTCCGGAACAGCGAAATCCGGGGGCACTGGACGGCGTGGAACTCGGTACATTGGCGCTTGACGTACAGGTTTCCCAACCGCCCGTTTGCGTATGCCAAGACCAAGACAGATTCCGGATGGGTGAAGGAGAGATTTTCAAAACCGGTTTTAAAGAAGGACGGATTCCGGGTGGAGGACTGCATAGACGATCGGGAGAGGCGCCTGCTGCGGTTTTTGGTGCCCATTTTTAGCCTAGACAAACCCACCACCTGCACAATCAAGCTGATGAAGGCCATTTATGAGGCCTACCTCCACGGCCGGGAAACCGGATGGGGAACCATCGTGGACGAGTTGGTGGTCCGGGAAGCGAAGAAACTCGGAAACAAGAAGGGATGTCCTCTAACCCCTTTCCTATTTCATTTGTATAACTAGTACGGATGTCTCAAGGTCAGGGAGAGAGAGCATTGGGAGAGCTGCCGAAGGATCATGGACCGGGAGCCGCTAAGGGACCGGGAAGAGAATCCGGATGAGAGCGAGGACGAGGACAGCCCGGACGAGGAGAAACGGGAAGGGCAGGAAGGAAGAAGAGCAGATGCGCCAGCAACGGTTGATCCGGACACGGGGGAAGGCCAACCGGGACCCTCGGGGACCCGAGAAGAAGAGGAAGAACCAGGTCAGAAGACACCGGTGGAGGCGGTCCCATTTAGGGCGCGCACCCGAAACCAGCTCAAGCAACTCCAGGAGACTCCGAATGAGTCAGGACCAGGGGATGAACCGGACCAGGAGACACCACCCCGAGGGCAGGTGAGGAGGCGCCTGAAGATTCTGGAAGAAGAGGAGGAGGAAGAGGATGAGGACCAGGACACGATTGTGACCGGAGTGAGGATTCCTCCGAGGAAGAGGCATCGGAAGACGACTCCGGTGGATAGCAGAGGACGGGCACCGGAATCGAGCGGACGTCAAAAGAACGTCAAGGTGAAAACCAAGAGGGCGCGAGGTTCGAAACCGGGGCAGGATGAAGTGGAGTACCAGGAGGGGATCCGGACTTACGGGCGGGCTCCCCGGGGTACAGAACCGGAGATGGAGGACATCCCCCTGCGGGAATCCGAGGAGGATTTCCTCAAGCCGGTCAGGGAGGCATTAGAGACGGTGGCAGGTAAGTACCACCCCATCTATACCTCTATGAAGGAAGTTGGACGTGTAATCCGGAGTACACAGGTGGAGATGTACACGGAAATCGTCCGGAAGATGAAGGAGATAGACAATCTCCGGAAGGAAGCCTCAGAGAGGACCCTGGTACTACTAAAGCAACAGGATGAGATCCAGACGCTACAGAAGCAGAAGTCGCCCACTTACCGGTTCCTCGCGTCACTGCTCAACCCGGATGGGGAGGCCCAGACGAAGGCCCGGTTGTACGAAGAGAAGGTGGTCGAATCCGGATTGGACGGTGCTGCCCGAGTGACGAACGTGGTGAAGAAGTACGTGGTGAAGAAGTACAGTGGTCAGGAGTCCCTTGGTAACCGGGTAGGCAGTCCGGGTTCTCGAGTGATTCGAGTGGGAAGTCTGAATGTGGTTCTTGGGTGGTTTGAGGATTGTTTGAAAGAGTGGTTTCTAAGTTCCGTACGCTAGGTCATCCCGGTTAGTGGCGGGGCAGTCAAGAGGGGGGTACTCCGGGCTGCACAGAACTCCTGGACGGGTAGTCCGGTTGAGGTGCCAGCACTCGGAAGGTCCAGGCGAGGGGAAATACGGAGTGCAAGGGAGTAAGACAGGGCGTTAGAATCCCTAAAGGCTTAGTTTTGGACTCCCCAGATAGCGGCTGTCCCGGTTAGTAAGTCGTTGTAGTAATTGGGAGAAGGGGGAAACCCGATTGCACTTCCGTGACACGGCTGCCGGTTGTGTAAAACTAGCAGCTAAAGGGCAGCACGGTAAGTACCTGGGATTAGGAGTTTTGAGAGTTAAATCGGAAGGTAGTGAAGTTCCCATCACTTGAATCAGTAGGGAGGGGTGTGCCTTTAAATCCAGCACCACTAATGTGAATGGAGAACCCTGTGAGTGGAAACAGAGGTTAAACAAAACCGGATCAGGACACCAAGGTAGACCGGGGAGAGGAGGGACAGTGAAGAGTCCTCCCCGGAAGGATACCGGATCTAGTTGCAACCGGGTCAGTGAGTAGGTAAAAGACCCGGTTAAGGAGGAAAGAGGAATTCAGCTGGTGACGAGAGAGAGAGAAATCACCAGTCCGGGACCATCTCCGGAAACTTTCCACTTCATAGAATCTCCGCGGAACGATAACCCGGAAATCACCTCTACGAGCGTTCTTGACACGAAAAAGTGCGCTCTAGGGGAATATCCGGTATCACGTGCTACGACAAGGAGATCCGGACTTATGAGCAGGATCTCCGAAATGTAGGACCGGAATTGGAGGACATCCCCCCGCGGGAACCCAAGGAGGACTTCCTCAAACCGGTCTAGGAGGCATTAGAGACCGTGCAAGGTAAGTACCATCCCATCTATACCTCGATGAAGGAAGTTGGGCGTGTCGTCCGGAGTGCACATGTGGAGAGGTACCCCGAGATCGTCCGGAAGATGAGGAAGGACTTAGACAAGCTCCGGAAGGAAGCCTCAGAGAGGAGCCTGGTACTGCTAAGGCAATAGGATGAGATCCGGACTCTGTAGAAGCAGAAGTCGCCCACTTACCGGCTCCTCGCGTCACTGCTCAAACCGGATGGGGAGGCCCAGACGGACGCCCGGTTGTACCAAGAGAAGGTGGTCGAATCCGGATTGGACGGTGCTGCCTGAGTGACGAACGTGGTAAAGAAATACGCCGCGAGGGTCGAGGTAGGGGTGGTGGAATTCCGGGTACCGAACCGGAGCATCAGGCGAGATTTCCATCCGGGTCCGAACCGGATGAGAGGGTGGCAAATCAGAGAGGTATGAATGCACCCTTAGCCAGTAGTGAATTGTTGGCCGCATGCCATGTATCACACGATGCGCCCGGAATGGAGGAGGTGGAGAGAATGATGGCCGGGGGTCAATCTACCCCGGAACAGACTTCGAGACCGGCTGCAGGTCCGATAGTGAGTACGCCGAGGGGGAATCCGGATGTCAGTATCGGAGGGGACCAGTCGGAGGCCAGCTTGGCCAACTTGGCAGACCATATTGAGGTAATTGATGCAACGTAGTATTGCTAGAAGCCAAAGACGTACGGGTGCTAAATAATGGTGTGTGGGAGGAGGGGTTAGGCATGGGCTGATCTCTAGAGTGTCCTTGTGATGAGTTATCCCATATGGTTTGTCCATGGTGACCTCCTAGTGTACACTACTTAAGGTGGAAGGCCTTTGAGTAAAGATTATCTCTTTCTACGCATTCCTTGTGTTTGTGTGTGTGCCTTGTGCAATCTTCTCTACCTTCAATAGGTTATGGGCCCACTCATGTGTGTTTCATGAGTATTAGATTGCATTTGTGCAAGTATTTTGAGGTCGGTGCGCAACGGGCGGTTTTGGAGCATTGTTGGAGGTTTTGGAGCTTGTTGAAGCGTTGGTGTTTCTTGGAGGTGTGCATGGGCTGAAGTTACATGTTGGAGCACTCTCTTTGGTCAATTTCTTCCCTTGATCTCCTTCTTTTCTTTCTTCTATCTCTTCGTTGCGAGTGGAACTTCGTTTGGTTCAATTGTGAGCATTTGAGTAAATGCAAGTGATTTGTGAGGTGTGAAGACTCTCGTGGAGGGTCTACCATCTGATCCTAGTGATTAGGCACTTGCTTTGAGGTGTTGCATGTGTTTCATGCTCTTGGGGTGCTCAAATTTTCATTTGGAGCTAGTTTGTGCACAAAGGTGCGGTTTTGAGCAATTTCAATGCGATTGGGGTTTTGAGGGACTTGAATGAGTTCATGTGCATTGAGTGAGTGCTCTTGAAGGACACAAAGGTGACATTGACGTGCATTGAGTGTTTGGGGACACTAAGGCGTCGTATTGAAGCATTTGGAGTTGTTTTGAGCTCTATTGAGCGATTTGAGGGGTTTTGGTGAGCCTCTTTGCATTTTTGGGTGAGGGTTCTCACATTTGAGTGTTGGGAGGCGTGTGTGGAGCACAAAAGTGCTGATCTAGTGTTTGGGGTTGTTTTAAACCCATTGGGTGCACAAAGGTGCAATATCAAAGCAAAAAAAAAATCACAAAAACAAAGTTGTGTGTTTGAGTTTGAGGTTTCATTTGTGTGGGGAGGCATACGTAAGTGAGGATCATGGCATCTTTTGAGGGTGAGGGTCCCAAGGTCGTGGACAAGTTCGATGGGGTGAATTTCCACTTGTGGAAATTCAAAATGGAGATGGTGATGGCCGAGAAGGAGTTGTGGGAGATTGTCGAGGGTAGTGAGGAACCTCCTTTCTCTTCTACGGATCCTAGGATCATGCAAGCGTACACGAGGAGGGAGAAGAAGGCATTTGCCATTTTGGCACTCAACCTCGCGGATTCGCAACTTGCGCACATTCGTTCGTGCAAGACACCCGCGGAAGCATGGTCCAAGCTTTGCAACATTCACGAAGCGAAAACATTGGCCAACATTTTGTTTTTGAGGCGCAAGTTCTTCACCATCAAGATGGGCGAAGAAGATGACATGTTGGCGCACATCAACAAGGTCAAAGCTCTCGCGGATCAACTCAACGGTTGCGACGTGTCGGTTACGGATGGTGACATCGTGATGACACTTTTGGAGAGCCTTCCATCATCATACGAGTACCTCATCGTGGCGATGGAGTCAAGACCCATTACGGAGCTCACATTGGACTATGTGACCTCACGGTTGTTGCACGAGCTTTCGCGGCGAAAGGAGAACGAGTCTCGAGAAGATGGAGCGGCACTCGTGGCGAAGCAATCCAAGAATGGAGGCGGTGGGAGCTCAAGCGACAAGGTGTGCTTCTATTGTGGTAAGAAGGGCCACATTGCCAAATTTTGCTTCAAACGCAAGAGGGATGAGAAAGGGGAGAGTGCAAACAACACTAAAACTCGTGACGATGATGAGTACGCATTTACGGCTAGATATGAGGCAAGCATGAGCGATGGCATCGAGGGTGATGCAAGCATGAGTGATGGTATCGAGGGTGATGCAAGCATGAGTGATTGGATTGAGGTTGGTGATGAGTATGCAAACATGGCAAGCAATGTATCGTGCAATGGTAGTACGAGTGATTGGATTGTTGATTCGGGGGCTACAAGCCACATGTCACCACATAAAACTTGTTTTCATTCGTATGCTCTCATTAATCCAAGGAGAGTGATTTTGGGAGATGATACGGTGCTTGAGGCCGTTGGCAAGGGCCAAATTGTTGTAGACACCGAGGTGAGGGGTCGTGTGAAGACAATCACTATCCAAGATGTCCTCCACGTTCCCAAATTAACGGCAAATTTACTATCGGTGAGGCAATTAGTGGCAAAGCACTTGAGGGTTGAGTTTAGTGATAAGGGGTGTTATGTGTTGTCACCGAGTCGAGATGAGGTGGCCATCATTGAAGAACACGAGGGCTTGTACCACATCAAGTTCTCCAAGGTGCATTCGAAGGAATCGGCGGCGTTGGCGCATTCAAACTTGAAGGACGACAAGTTGGCGTTGTGGCATCATCGACTTGGCCATTTGAACATCAAGAGTGTGAAGACACTACGCGGCATGGTAAGCGGTATGAACCTTCATCAATTGAAAGTGGATGCTTCTACATTCACGTGTGAAGGTTGCATTGAAGGCAAGCAACAACGGTTGCCATTTGCGGGTGAAGGGGCGACACGGGCCACAAAAGTTTTGGAGATCGTGCATTCGGATGTGTGTGGCCCCATGAAGACCACATCGATGGGAGGTTGCAAGTACTTTGTGACCTTCATCGATGATTTTTCAAGGAAGATATGGCTCTACCCTATCAAAGCCAAGAGTGAGTGCTTTGAGAAGTTCAAGGAGTTCAAGACATTGGTGGAGAACCAATCCGAGTTGAAGATCAAGGTGTTTCGGTCGGACAATGGCGGCGAGTACATGTCCAAGAAATTTGACGAGCTTTTGAAGAATGAAGGCATCGCACGCCAAACTTCGGCCCCGTACACGCCTCAACAAAATGGAGTTGCGGAGCGCGCAAATCGCACCATTGTAGAGATGGCGAGGAGCATGTTGCACGCTCAAAACTTGAAGTTGGACCTTTGGGCGGAAGCGGTGGTGAATGCGGTATACACACGCAATCGGTGTCCAACAAGCGCGGTTGAAGGCATGACGCCGGAGCAAGCGTGGAGTGGGAGGCAACCATGTGTTGCACACATGCGCATCTTCGGATGCATTGCATATGCGAAGGTTCCTGACGAACGGAGGACGAAACTCGAGGCTAAGGCCTTGAAATGTGTGTTTCTTGGGTATTGTGAAGGTACCAAGGCGTATAGACTCATGTCGGTGGACACGAGGAAGATCATTCGGTCACGTGATGTGACATTTTGTGAGGAGTCTACGATGGAGGCTCCTTTGGAGGTTGGTCCAAGTGGGAGTAGTGGAGACGTTTTGGTGGACACACCCTCCAAGTCTCCTAGTGTTGTTGATGTAGGTGATGATGACGGTGATGACGAAGCTGGCGACACGGAGGTTGTTGAAGCGCCATCGAGCTCAAAGGCCAAGAATGGCGCAAAGGGCACGCAAGAGGAGCAAGTTTCTTCAAGCGAGCGGCGGTACCCCGAGAGATCGCGCAAGCCACCTGGAGAATGGTGGAAGAACCACATCTTCCCTCAAGTGGAGGACGAGCATGCGAATGTGGCATTATCGGATGGTCCATTGACCATTCGAGAAGCCATGCAAGGTGAGGATGCGGTCAAGTGGGAGCGCGCCATGCAAGAGGAGTACGACTCTCTAATTGCTAACGGTACGTGGCAATTAACTCCCATTCCAAAGGATCGCAACCCCATTGGTTGCAAATGGGTGTTTCGGACAAAGAGAGATGTTTCGGGTATTGTTGTGCGTCACAAGGCAAGATTAGTAGCCAAGGGGTTCGCGCAAGTGCATGGGGTGGACTTTCACGAGACATTTGCTCCCGTGGCCAAGTTCACCACCATTCGATGCATTCTTGCCATTGGAGCGGCCTTGGACTTGGAGATGCATCAAATGGATGTGAAGACCGCATTTTTGAATGGCGATTTGGAGGAGGATATCTACATGGTGCAACCTGAGGGGTTTGTGCAACAAGGTAATGAGCACCTTGTTTGTAAGTTGCAAAAATCATTGTATGGGTTGAAACAATCTCCAAGAGCGTGGTACCAAAAGATTGACATTTTCTTGGTTGCACACGGGTTTACTAGGAGCATTGCGGATCATAGTCTCTACTTCATGCAAGAGGGGCAACATGTGGTGATTGTGATCATATATGTTGATGATTTGATCATTCTTGCAAGCCTCATGAGTTTAATGAATGCATTAAAAGGCATGCTTGAGAGAGAGTACGAGATGAGTGATCTTGGAGAATTGCACTTTTGTCTTGGTGTTGAGTTTGTGCGAGACAGGGCTACACGCACTATCACCATGAGTCAAGGCAAGTATGTGATGGACGTGCTCAAGAGATTCGGGATGGAGGATTGTAAGCCCGTGGCAACACCATTGGATGCAAACTCCAAGCTCGTCAAGCTTTCGGAGGAGGAGTATGCGATGGAGGCTAAATCGATGGCGGAGGTGCCATACAAGCAAGCGGTGGGGTCGTTGATGTATGCGATGATTGCGACACGGCCCGACCTTGCGTATCCAATTAGCGTGGTGAGTCAACACATGGCGAGACCGGGCTCGATGCATTGGATGACGGTCAAGAGGATCATGCGTTATTTGAGGGGCACAAGCGATGTGAAGTTGTGTCTTGGAGGCAAAGACATTGTGTTGAGCGGCTATTGTGACGCGGACTACGCGGGAGACACGAGCGATCGAAGATCGACAACGGGCTACATGTTCAAGGTCGGATCGGGAGCGGTGTCGTGGAATAGCAAGCGGCAACAAACCACGGCGACATCAACGGTGGAGGCCGAGTACATGGCTACGAGCCATGCCACGAAGGAGGCCATTTGGTTGAGGCAACTAATGGTGGATGTGGGTTGCACACAAGGTGAGGCTACAACGATTATGTGTGACAACCAAGGGTGCATTTCACTTGCAAAGAACCCTACACATCATTCACGCACGAAGCACATTGATGTGCAATACCACTTCATTCGGGAGAAGTTGGAATTGGGAGTTATACATTTGGAGTATTGCCCAACGGAGCACATGGTGGCGGATGTGCTCACAAAGGGTCTTTGTAGAGACCGACACCAACGATTAGTAATAGCATTTGGACTTAGAGGCTTTGGCTCTACGCAAAGTGGGAGTATTGAGGTAATTGATGCAACGTAGTATTGCTAGAAGCCAAAGACGTACGGGTGCTAAATAATGGTGTGTGGGAGGAGGGGTTAGGCATGGGCTGATCTCTAGAGTGTCCTTGTGATGAGTTATCCCATATGGTTTGTCCATGGTGACCTCCTAGTGTACACTACTTAAGGTGGAAGGCCTTTGAGTAAAGATTATCTCTTTCTACGCATTCCTTGTGTTTGTGTGTGTGCCTTGTGCAATCTTCTCTACCTTCAATAGACCAGGCTGCTGATTTGGGGGAGAACGGGACCACTCCGGGTAGGGAGTTAGGATCCGGAGAGGACCAAGAGGTGGACGGCCAACCGGAGACGGGTCTTGCGGGAACAGAGAAGGGAGCTTAGGCGGGCGAAGCGGACTATCCGGACCACGGAACAACAAGACCGGACCTACTTCGAGACTGGATCCCGGTTGTTCCGACCGGATGGGGAAGTACAGACCAAGGCGCGGCTGTACGATGAATTGATGAGTGATTCCGAGGAGGAAGACATCGACCGGGTAAAGAGCATCGTGAAGAAGTATGCTGCCCCGGTGGAAGAGGCACTGGTGGAATTCCGGGCGCTGGCAGCAGAGGTGCTGACAAGGTGTTCAACCACACCTGAACCGGAAGCGGTGGAGACTAGCCATAGGGATGAGAGGGCCCACCTGTCCGGAAGTGAGTTGCAGGGGAACTTCCGGATGTCTGACAATGCGCCCCAGGAAGGAGAACTAGACCGGTTGATGGGAGGGAGACTTCCCACTCCGGATCGGAGTTCCCGGATGATGGGCGGGATGGAGCCGGTTCAGGCAGCCGAGCCAGGAGAAGCAAGCCTGACCAGGTTTCTGAATCTGGATGGAGAGATGGCGGAGACGGATGCCCAATAGGGTGTGGATGGAAGGCCAGAGGGTGGGCCAGGAGGCGACCCGGACGGTCAACCGGGTTGTGCGCAATGGCGCGAACCGGTAAGCGAACGGCAGGAGAACGCGGTGAGCAAGGAAGCGGATTGGAAGGATCGGATCGGGGACAGCTGCTCGGGAGCGGCTGGGTAGTTAGGGTTCCGAGTTTGACAGATCCGGCTTTGTGAGCCTTTGTACAGTAGGGTAGGATTCCGTTTGGAATTAGTTGTTAAGGTTCTAATGTTAGTTGCAGTGTAGGCAGAGAACTAATCGTGGGGTAGTCCCCCGGTTTTCCGGATCCCGGGTTTTTAGGATCTACGGGTTCCCCGGATCTGGTCGGCTTTGTGTTTTCTTTTTGTCCAGGGATGTTCCTCATTCCTGGGGTCTTTTTGTGTACCATTTTTTCTCTTTGTGAATAATCATAAGCATACTCTTCTACGAACCGGACTGTTTGTGTATGTGTGTGGGTGTGATTATTGATTGAGATAATGGTCCAATTAGTCCCTTGGTGACCGGAAGGACTGATCGGGTTAGTCTGTGCTTAGTTTCATGGTATAATCCGGGTTAGTAGCTGAGTGGACAGGAGGGGGTACTCTGGTTCCCTCAGAACTCCTGGACGGGTAGTCCGGTTGAGGTGCCAGCACCTGGGTAGACCGTGTGACAGATGAGTCCGGAATAGCCGAGTAACCGGGTTCTGTTGTAGATCCAGTTAAGAGTCCGGGTATTGGGAAAACTCAGAGATTGTTTGAATGTGGGTTGTTATGTGCTCGGTTGTAAGGTATAATCCGGATTAGTGGCTAAGTGGATAGGAGGGGGTACTCCGGTCCTCTCAGAACTCCTGGACGGGTAGTCTGGTTGAGGTTCCAGCATCTGGGTAGACCATGCGATACGGAGAGCCGGAATGATCAGAGTAAAACGAACGGTTAGGAGTCCAACCGATTCCGGACACCCCGGATAAGGGTCCATCCCGGTTATCAAGTTGTTATAGTATTTTTAGAAGGGGGAAAACCGGGTTGCGCTTAAGTGACCGGTTGTGGGTTTGGGATGAATCTGCAGTTGAAGTGCAGTACGGGAATTACCCGGATTGAGGAGTTGACTTAGAATAACCGGAAGGTAGTGAAGTTCATATCACTCGAATCAGCAGGAAGGGTGTGTCTTTAAATCCAGTACCGCTAAATGTAAATGGAGAACCCTCTGAAGGAAAACAGAGGTTAATATAAACCGGTTTGAGTTGTTTGGATAGACCGGACAGAGTAGGGTTGGATAAATTCCCAACTCGGACGAAAACCGGATCTAGCCATAACCGGGTCAGCCAGTAGGAGAAGGCCCGGTTCAGTAGGAGAGAGGAATTCAGCTGGTGACGAGAGAGGAGGAAATCACCAGTCCGGGACCATCTCCGGAAACTTCCCACTTCATAGAATCTCCGCGGAACGATAACCCGGAAATCATCTCTACGAGCGTTCTTGACACGAAAAAGTGCGCTCTAGGGGAAAATCCGGTATCACGTGCTACGACAATCCGGTATATCTCCATTGCTTCCCAGCTTTAGAATCCCCGGCAGCGGCGCCAAAATTTGTGCATGTCGTAGCACGTGATACCGGATACTCCCCTAGAACGCACTTTTTCGTATCAAGAGCGCTCGTAGAGGTGATTTCCGGGTTATCGTTCCGCGGAGATTCTATGAAGTGGGAAGTTTCCGGAGATGGTCCCGGACTGGTGATCTCTCTCTCTCTTGTCACCAGCTGAACTCCTCTTTCCTACTGAACCAGGCCTTCTCCTACTGACTGACCCGGTTACTGCTAGATCCGGTATCCTTCCGGGGAGGATTCTTCACTATCCTTCCTCTCCCCGGTCCACCTTTGTCACCTAATCCGGTTTCGTCTAACCTCTGTTTCTCCTCAGAGGGTTCTCCTTTCACATTAGTGGTGCTGAATTGAAAGACACACCCCTCCCTACTGATTCAAGTGATGGGAACTTCACTACATTCCGGTTTAACTCACAAAACTCCTAATCCCGGGTACTTTCCGTACTGCCCTTTCAACTGCTAGTTTTACCCAACCGGCAGCCGTGTCACGCAAGCGCAATCCGGTTTCCCCTTTCTCCCAATTACTACAACGACTTACGAACCGGAATAGACACTATCCGGGGAGTCCGAAACTAACATTCAGGAATTCTAGCGCCCTGTCTTACTCCCGTGATCCCGTATTTCCCTTCGCCTGGACCTTCCAAGTGCTCGCACCTCAACCGGACTACCCGTCCAGGAGTTCTGTGCAACCCGGGGTACCCCCTCCTACCTGCACAGCCACTAACCCGGATTACCTAGCGTACGGAACTTAGAAACCACTCTTTCAAACAGTCCTCAAATCACCCAAAAACCATATTCAGACTTCACACCCGAGTCACTCGAGGACCCGGACTACCCACCCGGTTACCAAGGGACTCTTGACTACTGTATCATTCCACAAACAACCCCACAGCACATACACAATTTCCGGATAATGCTCTACAGCAGTTTGCTTTCAAAGAAACAGTAATACAAGAAGACCCCAAGAATGCCAAGCATTCTTGGGCAAGTAGTGGTCCTCAACCACTAGAGCGGATTTGCCGCGCAGATTCTACAAACCCGGGATCCGGAAATCAAGGGAAAATCACACCAAAAGGTTTCAATCCTATCCTACTGGCAAAAGCGCCTACCCTACCACACAAAAAGGTCCTATGCACACGCGGGCTAGCCTACCTAGCCTAATGCCTACCACCTAGCCTGATCCGGTTCACACCGCAACCCGGATCCTACTGCTCTTCCTGCCCCTCCGGGCTACTGACCCGGTCGCCCTCAGAGTCCCCCTCCTCTTCCTGGTTGGACTGCGGGGACGCATCCTCCTTCATCTTTGACCGGCGCTCCCGGACTTCATTCTGGTCGCCTTTCCCCTCAAACCCCGGTTGACTCCCGTTCGACTCGTCCTCCTGGGTCTCGTGTTCCTTTGGTTCGCCCGCATCCACTTCTCGCTCCTCTGGCTCACCGGCATCCGTCCTGTCCTCCTGACCACCCGTCTCCAGTTGGCCTTCCACCTCTTGGTCCTCTCCGGATCCTAACTCCCTACCCGGAGTGGTCCCGGTCTCCCCCAAATCAGCAGCCTGGTCTGCCAAATTGGCCAAGCTGGCCTCCGACTGGTCCCCTCCGATACTGACATCCGGATTCCCCCTCGGCGTACTCACTATCGGACCTGCAGCCGGTCTCGAAGTCTATTCCGGGGTAGATTGACCCCCGGCCATCATTCTCTCCACCTCCTCCATTCCGGGCGCATCGTGTGATACATGGAATGCGGCCAACAATTCACTACTGGCTAAGGGTGCATTCATACCTCTCTGATTTGACACCCTCTCATCCGGTTCGGTCCCGGATGGAAATCTCGCCTGATGCTCCGCCAGCAGTTTCCGGAATTCCACCACCCCTGCCTCGACCCTCGCGGCATACTTCTTTACCACGTTCGTCACTCGGGCAGCACCGTCCAATCCGGATTCGACCACCTTCTCTTGGTACAACCGGGCGTCCGTCTGGGCCTCCCCATCCGGTTTGAGCAGTGACGCGAGGAGCCGGTAAGTGGGCGACTTCTGCTTCTACAGAGTCCGGATCTCATCCTGTTGCCTTAGCAGTACCAGGCTCCTCTCTGAGGCTTCCTTCCGGAGCTTGTCTAAGTCCTTCCTCATCTTCTGGACGATCTCCGGGTACCTCTCCACCTGTGTACTCCGGACGACACGCCCAACTTCCTTCATCGAGGTATAGATGGGATGGTACTTACCTTGCACGGTCTCTAATGCCTCCCTGACCGGTTTGAGGAAGTCCTCCTCGGGTTCCCACGGGGGGATGTCCTCCAATTCCGGTCCTGCATTCCGGGGATCCCGCTCATAAGTCCGGATCTCCTCCGGGTACTCCTCTTCGTGCCGCACCGATTTCGAATCTCGCGCCCTCTTGGTTTTCACCTTGGCGTTCTTCTGGCGTCCGCTTGATTCCGGTGCCCGTCTATTCTTTTTCCGGCTATCTACCGGTGTCGTCTTCCGGTGCTGCTTCTTCAGAGGAACCCTAACCCCGGTCACAATTGTGTCCTGGTCCTCATCCTCTTCTTCCTCTTCTTCATCCGGAATCCTCAAGCGCCTCTTCACCTGTCCTCGGGGTGGTGCTGTAGAGGTATCCGCCTCGTCCGGTTCACCCTGGTCCGGTTCATCCTCGGACTCTAATCCGTTCGGAGTCTCCTGGAGCTTCTTGAGTTGGCCCCGGGTGCGCGCCCTAAAAAAGGACCTCCTCAACCGGTGTCTTCTGACCCGGTTCCTCCTCTTCTGCTCGGGTCTCCGAGGGTCTCGGTTGGCCTTCTTCCGTATCTGGATCGACCACTGCTTGCTCGTCTGCTCCTCTTCCTTCCTGCTCTTCCCGTTCTTCCTCGTCCGGGCTGTCCTTGTCCTCACTCTCATCCGGATTCCCTTCCCGGCCCTTGGCGGCTCCCGGTCCATGATCCTCCGGCAGCTCTCCCATTGCTCTCTCTCCCTGGCTGTGAGACATCCGTGCTTGTCATGCAATGAAACAGAAAAGGGATTAAAGGACATCCCTTCTTGTTTCCGAGTTTGCGTGCTTCCCGGACCACCAACTGGTCCACGATGATTCCCCATCCGGTCTTCCGGTTGTTGAGGTAGGCCTCATAAATGGCCTTCATCAGCTTGATGGTGCAAGTGGTGGGTTTGTCCGGGCTAAAAATAGGCACCAGAAACCGCAGCAGGCGCCTCTCCCGGTCGTTTATGCAGTCCTCCACCCGGAATCCGTCCTTCTCTGAAACCGGTTTAGAAAATCTCTCCTTCACCCATCCGAAATCCTGCTTGGTCTTGTCATATCCAAACGGGCTGTTGGGGAACTTGTACGTCACGCGCCAATGCTTCGAGTTCCACTCCGTCCACTGCCCCCGGATATCGCTGTCCCGGAATTCCGCCGGTACCGGTTTTCCACCTAACTCCTGCAACATCACATTACTGTGGAGATCCCATGGTAGGTACAGCAATTCCTCACAACCAATTTTGTGCAAATCCTTCCGCAGCTGATCCCTATGTTCCGCACTGGCCGGAGCAACCGGGCGCACCAACTTATCCGGAACCGGCACTCCGAGCCTCCAATCGTCCTTCCGTCCCATCGCTGCTGGCTCCTAAACTTCATTCCCTCGATTGCGCGCGCTCCGCCTAATCTCCCGGAATACTTGCTTGCCACCCGGTCGCTCTCCTTGCTCTCTCACAGCATCCGAAAACACAAAAATCTGGCGCAGGAAAGGACTGGAAACACTATGCAAAAATGAACAGTGAACCGCCCTAATTAAAGCCGCCCATTTCAGGACACGAAATGTGGCGGGGTCCATCCCTGACTCGTCCATCTCCTACCCGGTTTCCAGTCCGGGTCCCGTGCCCAATCCGGACACCAGCCGTCAAAACCGGACCCTAGCAATAACTCTACAGCGCGCGCGAGCGCCTCTTCTACATAAATAACTATGTGTGCCATTATGGTCACTCCCACACTCATTTATGGAGATTCGGGCTACTCCTATCTACTCTAAAACCCTAACTCTCTATTTCTAGGTCGAACGAGGTTCGACAGTCCGTTGGAGATTGTCTCCGATCAAGGTACTCACTTCGTTAACTCAGTCATCGAGGATCTCATGGAACAGCACATCATCAAACATAGAACTAGTACAATATACAATCCACAAGGAAACGGCCAAGCATACAAACAAGACACTGATCAACAAGCTTAGGCGCTTCATCCACGCTAACCAAGCAGACTGGGACGATTGTCTCCCAGCCGCTCTATGGGCATACCGTGTCGCTACCAAGACAGCCACGCAACTCAGCCCATTTGAGATGGTTTATGGAACCCAACCCTTGTTACCCACGGAATACATTGTGCCTACGTTTCAATCCATGCAACCAAGAGATTATACGCCACACAGGGTGTTAGCAGCACGAATCCAAGATATTCATCACCTGGAAGAAGTTCGATTATTCGCCATGAAGAATATTACGGACAGACAGAAGCTCAGCGCCAAATACTTCCAAGCCTCCCAGCCGGTGCGGACGTTCCAAAAGGGCGACCAAGTTCTCTGGTGTCCAAAAGATCCAAAAATCAAGCGAACCAAGTTTGAACCTATTTGGCATGGGCCATATCGCGTTCAATTGGTTCTACCAAACAACATTGTACTCTTGGTAAACAATGACAACTATGACAAACAGGCGACAATTGTCAACTCGGGGAAGCTCAAACATTACCACTCTGCATCCCCGAATGTATCGCCTACCATGAGTTTAGGTCAATTGCATGAAACCTTGGCAGCCGAGGCAAAAATTACAGCACAGCAATCAGACTCCGAGGACTCCAAGGACACCATTGACAACCAAGGAAACTCCAAGGATGCTGAGGACACCCTGCACAACCAGGAGCCCATAGGGACAGCCCTACCGCAGGTCCACGTAAGTCACATCCAAGTAATCCTAAACAAACCATACTACATCCATGGAAACCATTGACATCAGGAACATCAGGGACATCAAGGACATGAGGCAATCAACATCATTGATCCAATCAGCCTCCAAGCAACCCTTGATCACTTCCAACCCAGTACGTACCATGGACACCATGAATGTTATGATAATTGGACACACAACTTTAATGATCAACTCCGCATCAATAGGACAGCGCCGCCACATTCCACGCTAGGCTTTCAAAAGCCTATATCAGCCGCCAAAATCACACTACAAGAAAACCAGCCCAATGTGACCGGATGTGACTAAGCGCATATGACTATGTAGTCACCTCAGTCATTGGTTTAGTCTAAAATCAGTCCTAAGAGGGTCCAGTCATGGACTAGTCATATAAGTAGTCATATTTTTGAGGACCTGGGTGGGAACGTCTACGGGAACGGGACATATGTTCTCCTGCCCGGTTCCCAGAGTCATGCTCTGAGTGCTTACTATGTGTAGTCATACTAATGTAGTCGGATTGTATGGGTATATAGTTTAATATGTGTGTCTTAGTGTAGTAATAGAGTTGGTTTGGGTGACTACATGCAGTCATGTAGTAAATAACCTGACTAGTAGTAGTCATATATTTCAATCAGATGATTTTGAAGTCCTCTACTCATTGGCTCAATGGGTGAGTGCTGTAAAATAGGAGTAGGTCCATAATCTTCACTTACATAATAGCTTGTCTATTCAACACTACCATGTCTGCGCGCAAACATTATAGGATGTCATTTTAGGGCACCATTCTAGAAACACTACTAAATACACCTTCAGAAATTAGTAAATAATTGGGTTGGGCGTCCAAAAATCATGATTCCACTTGCACTATCTTTCCACTTGCTTTCCAGATGCACGAAATTGCCTTGTATGCTTAACTTTGCTACAGATTTCCCATGCTCACAAAGAAGCCGTTATTGATCACCTTCCCATACTTTTTTGAGATGTCAAAGTGATTGCAAAATAACGTAGTCATGTGGACAGTTTTCTTTACTAGAATTAGTAATCACTGCGATATAACATAGTCATCGACACAGTTTCCTTTACTTATATTGGTAATGAATTGCATTTTAGTAACACCTATAAATACAACTTCAAAAATTAGTAACTAATTGCAAGAGAGTCCAAAAATCATGATTAGCACTTGCTCTATCTGTCCACTTACTTTCCAGATGCACGAAAATGCCTTGTATGCTTAACTTTGCTTTAGATTTCCCAGGCTGACACATTGGACTATAATTGATCACCTTCCCATATTTTTTGGAGACGTCAAAGTGATTGCAAAATAACGTAGTCATGTGGACAATTTTCTTTACTTAAATTAGTAATGAATGCAAAATAACATAGTCATCTAGACAGTTTCCTTTACTTACACTAATAATGAATTGCGTTTTAGCAACACTTATAAATACAACTTCAAAAAATTACTAACTAATTGCAAGAGAGTCCAAATATTGGTTTCCCATGTTGACAAATGAGCTATTACAGATCACCTTTCCATACTTTTTTGAGATGTCAAAGTGATTGCAAAATATTGTAGTCATGTGCATAGTTTTCTTTACTTATATTGGTAATGATTGCAAAATTACATTTCGTTGCTAGAAAGTTCCTTGGAATCCGATAACAAAGGCACCACTGCTGCATTATCATCTGTGATGATCTGTGCCATCAACCCCTGATGTTCACCATTGTTACGCAAGCTTAGGCAATGCAACACTGGTCTTTCCTCACTGTGCGGACTCGTCATTGTAGTCCACACGAAACTTCACATCATTTTTTTACTACATTTTAAAAAACATGACTCCATTATAGAACACATTGTTTGAAGGCTGATCCCCCCGCCCCCCCTCCTTAGCTCAAAAAAACCTTCTTTTATGTTGAAACTGAATTTACCAAATCTAAAATAAACTCACTTTATTTTTTATCAAGTGAAGAGATTCTAGTCATCATGACTATTTCATTTACTCTGGTTAGTCATCATGACTGTTTCATTGACTGTACTCTGGTTAGTCATCACGACTGTTTCATTGACTGTTTCATTGACTGTTTCATTGACTGTAGATTAGGGTTGCAGCTAATTACGGCTATGGATTAGGGTGGCGGCTAGGGTTTCAGAAGAGATTAGGGTGGCGGCTCCTTCTTAAGGGGCTTTTGAACCTTCTCTCTCATTTTGTCCACTTGTAATTTGGTTAGGAAAGTTAGAGAGGGGCAGAGGTGTTGTGGAAGGAGTCTTAGTGTAGGATTGTATACATTTGTGTGTGTTAGTAAAGGTTTTTAGCCCCTACTAAGGGTGAAATCACATCATGCGTGGATTTTGGGCTGCATAATTCTATGGATTTGTTTGATCTATGTATTAGGCGGATCACGTTACAAAATTGTAATGGCAAAGATTATAGTGATATATTTGTGTTTCTAGGGACTGTTTAGGCTATGATTTGTTGCAGATCAAAGTTTCTATAAGTTTTACATAAGTGAACATGTAAGTGCCATGAGCCACTCCCTGGAATGTTGTGCCTTAGTTCTTTAGAAATTCATTATGCCAAGTTCGTGACTGTTTGTAGTCATTCATATGGAACAAGTGACCAGGCTTGACTAGATTCAGTCATGAAGTTGAATACGTGACTGATATTAGTAATGACATTAGAATATATGACTTCTTACAGTCATAGAATTTGAATAAGTGCCATGAACCTTGGAGAAGTACATCTTTGTATCAAAGCAGCAATTTAGTCCCAACTCATCCTTGTTTTGTGTTTTTTTTATTATTATAGGTTGTACAAGAAGGTGAGGACCCGGAGTTCAAGAAGGATGACCCTGTGAGACTCAAGGGAATTGAAGAAGGGGAGGAGGATAAAGTTGTGGCACTCGGGAAAGTGCAGAATGTAGCTGGGGCTTCTCTACACGGGAAAACCATAATTGCAGGAACCGTGTCTGTAGAAGTGCAGAAAAGCCTAGATGACGACTACAGTTTGTTTGCACCCGTAGATCTAGATGATCCACCTGTGACCTTGGTAGGAGAAGCAGTAGGGCACTTTGTACTGTGGCCCACAGAGTTCATGGACATTGATCTGTCCTTCTCCCAAGCAGTTTAGACTGATCGAGTTCCAGTTGCAATGCATCCTGTTTCAGCACCGAATTTTCTATTTCAATGAAATGTGTAAAAATCATTTGCATGACCTGACGCAGTGCTCACAACCGCACGGTTGACTTGTGATAGTCAACGGATCTCATTATCACCCTAATCTGAAACAGAAATCTATGACTACGCACCGTAAGAATGGCAGATTCGACTGCATGGCATACGTTTGCATTAGACTACGGACAGTCAAGTCCTAGTCAGATGCTTCCGATTTAATATTGAAATTTGACTCCCAGTAGTGAAAGAAACGAGTATACAAGGACTCCATGCAGTCATCACATGATATGGGTGACTATGTGTAGTGAAGCATATTTGACTTTACAGAGTCGTATTATCTCACGTGTGTGTATGATGCAATACAGTCACAACCACATCACTATACGTAGTGATCAAACCATTGCTATATTCTCTAATACCTCACTATAATTAGTCATGTCCATCTCATGATTTCAGCATTGGAGACTATGTATAGTCACTTCGATGTGGCTCTATAGAGTCGTATTATCCCAAGTCTATGTGTGATTTAATGCAGTCACCACCATAGTACTATGCGTAGTGATCAAACCGTTGATGGAGTCACTAATATCTCACTACAATTCGTCATATCATTCAGAAGCTATTTCAGTATTTGTGACTATGGGGTGTCAAATAGATGTGACTCCAAAGAGTCGTATTCTCCCAACTCAATGTATGACTCAATTCAGTCACCATCTCACTACTATGCGTAGTGATAAAACTTGTCATGTATTGACTCATACCTCACTAAAAATAGTCATGCCAATCAGTCGCTATTTCCATATAGATGACTACGTGTAGTCATATATGTATGACTATATAGAGTCATATGGTCCCAAGTCCCAGTACACGTCCCGTTTTGAGGTCCCAAAACACTGTGGGAACGCAGCATTGGGAACAAGAAGTGTCCGATATGACCCCCAGTCACATTGTCCGAAGCGACTAAGTCGAAATGACTACAAACAGTGCTAGTCACATTTTGGTTTATGCCCTATTGTAGTCATAAAACCTAGTCACATTGGGCTGGTTTTCTTGTAGTGTCATCCCCTGGCACTCATGTCATCCCACGCCACCGCTATTGAAGGTAGAGAAGATTGCACAAGGCACACACACAAACACAAGGAATGCGTAGAAAGAGATGATCTTTACTCAAAGGCCTTCCACCTTAAGTAGTGTACACTAGGAGGTCACCATGGACAAACCATATGGGATAACTCATCACAAAGACACTCTAGAGATCAGCCCATGCCTAACCCCTCCTCCCACACACCATTATTTAGCACCCGTACGTCTTTGGCTTCTAGCAATACTACGTTGCATCAATTACCTCAATACTCCCACTTTGCGTAGAGCCAAAGCCTCTAAGTCCAAATGCTATTACTAATCGTTGGTGTCGGTCTCTACAAAGACCCTTTGTGAGCACATCCGCCACCATGTGCTCCGTTGGGCAATACTCCAAATGTATAACTCCCAATTCCAACTTCTCCCGAATGAAGTGGTATTGCACATCAATGTGCTTCGTGCGTGAATGATGTGTAGGGTTCTTTGCAAGTGAAATGCACCCTTGGTTGTCACACATAATCGTTGTAGCCTCACCTTGTGTGCAACCCACATCCACCATTAGTTGCCTCAACCAAATGGCCTCCTTCGTGGCATGGCTCGTAGCCATGTACTCGGCCTCCACCGTTGATGTCGCCGTCGTTTGTTGCCGCTTGCTATTCCACGACACCGCTCCCGATCCGACCTTGAACATGTAGCCCGTTGTTGATCTTCGATCGCTCGTGTCTCCCGCGTAGTCCGCGTCACAATAGCCGCTCAACACAATGTCTTTGCCTCCAAGACACAACTTCACATCGCTTGTGCCCCTCAAATAACGCATGATCCTCTTGACCGTCATCCAATGCATCGAGCCCGGTCTCGCCATGTGTTGACTCACCACGCTAATTGGATACGCAAGGTCGGGCCGTGTCGCAATCATCGCATACATCAACGACCCCACCGCTTGCTTGTATGGCACCTCCGCCATCGATTTAGCCTCCATCGCATACTCCTCCTCCGAAAGCTTGACGAGCTTGGAGTTTGCATCCAATGGTGTTGCCACGGGCTTACAATCCTCCATCCCGAATCTCTTGAGCACGTCCATCACATACTTGCCTTGACTCATGGTGATAGTGCGTGTAGCCCTGTCTCGCACAAACTCAACACCAAGACAAAAGTGCAATTCTCCAAGATCACTCATCTCGTACTCTCTCTCAAGCATGCCTTTTAATGCATTCATTAAACTCATGAGGCTTGCAAGAATGATCAAATCATCAACATATATGATCACAATCACCACATGTTGCCCCTCTTGCATGAAGTAGAGACTATGATCCGCAATGCTCCTAGTAAACCCGTGTGCAACCAAGAAAATGTCAATCTTTTGGTACCACGCTCTTGGAGATTGTTTCAACCCATACAATGATTTTTGCAACTTACAAACAAGGTGCTCATTACCTTGTTGCACAAACCCCTCAGGTTGCACCATGTAGATATCCTCCTCCAAATCGCCATTCAAAAATGCGGTCTTCACATCCATTTGATGCATCTCCAAGTCCAAGGCCGCTCCAATGGCAAGAATGCATCGAATGGTGGTGAACTTGGCCACGGGAGCAAATGTCTCGTGAAAGTCCACCCCATGCACTTGCGCGAACCCCTTGGCTACTAATCTTGCCTTGTGACGCACAACAATACCCGAAACATCTCTCTTTGTCCGAAACACCCATTTGCAACCAATGGGGTTGCGATCCTTTGGAATGGGAGTTAATTGCCACGTACCGTTAGCAATTAGAGAGTCGTACTCCTCTTGCATGGCGCGCTCCCACTTGACCGCATCCTCACCTTGCATGGCTTCTCGAATGGTCAATGGACCATCCGATAATGCCACATTCGCATGCTCGTCCTCCACTTGAGGGAAGATGTGGTTCTTCCACCATTCTCCAGGTGGCTTGCGCGATCTCTCGGGGTACCGCCGCTCGCTTGAAGAAACTTGCTCCTCTTGCGTGCCCTTTGCGCCATTCTTGGCCTTTGAGCTCGATGGCGCTTCAACAACCTCCGTGTCGCCAGCTTCGTCATCACCGTCATCATCACCTACATCAACAACACTAGGAGACTTGGAGGGTGTGTCCACCAAAACGTCTCCACTACTCCCACTTGGACCAACCTCCAAAGGAGCCTCCATCGTAGACTCCTCACAAAATGTCACATCACGTGACCGAATGATCTTCCTCGTGTCCACCGACATGAGTCTATACGCCTTGGTACCTTCACAATACCCAAGAAACACACATTTCAAGGCCTTAGCCTCGAGTTTCGTCCTCCGTTCGTCAGGAACCTTCGCATATGCAATGCATCCGAAGATGCGCATGTGTGCAACACATGGTTGCCTCCCACTCCACGCTTGCTCCGGCGTCATGCCTTCAACCGCGCTTGTTGGACACCGATTGCGTGTGTATACCGCATTCACCACCGCTTCCGCCCAAAGGTCCAACTTCAAGTTTTGAGCGTGCAACATGCTCCTCGCCATCTCTACAATGGTGCGATTTGCGCGCTCCGCAACTCCATTTTGTTGAGGCGTGTACGGGGCCGAAGTTTGGCGTGCGATGCCTTCATTCTTCAAAAGCTCGTCAAATTTCTTGGACATGTACTCGCCGCCATTGTCCGACCGAAACACCTTGATCTTCAACTCGGATTGGTTCTCCACCAATGTCTTGAACTCCTTGAACTTCTCAAAGCACTCACTCTTGGCTTTGATAGGGTAGAGCCATATCTTCCTTGAAAAATCATCGATGAAGGTCACAAAGTACTTGCAACCTCCCATCGATGTGGTCTTCATGGGGCCACACACATCCGAATGCACGATCTCCAAAACTTTTGTGACCCGTGTCGCCCCTTCACCCGCAAATGGCAACCGTTGTTGCTTGCCTTCAATGCAACCTTCATACGTGAATGTAGAAGCATCCACTTTCAATTGATGAAGATCCATACCGCTTACCATGCCGCGTAGTGTCTTCACACTCTTGATGTTCAAATGGCCAAGTCGACGATGCCACAACGCCAACTTGTCGTCCTTCAAGTTTGAATGCGCCAACGCCGCCGATTCCTTCGAATGCACCTTGGAGAACTTGATGTGGTACAAGCCCTCGTGTTCTTCAATGATGGCCACCTCATCTCGACTCGGTGACAACACATAACACCCCTTATCACTAAACTCAACCCTCAAGTGCTTTGCCACTAATTGCCTCACCGATAGTAAATTTGCCGTTAATTTGGGAACGTGGAGGACATCTTGGATAGTGATTGTCTTCACACGACCCCTCACCTCGGTGTCTACAACAATTTGGCCCTTGCCAACGGCCTCAAGCACCGTATCATCTCCCAAAATCACTCTCCTTGGATTAATGAGAGCATACGAATGAAAACAAGTTTTATGTGGTGACATGTGGCTTGTAGCCCCCGAATCAACAATCCAATCACTCGTACTACCATTGCACGATACATTGCTTGCCATGTTTGCATACTCATCACCAACCTCAATCCAATCACTCATGCTTGCATCACCCTCGATACCATCACTCATGCTTGCATCACCCTCGATGCCATCGCTCATGCTTGCCTCATATCTAGCCGTAAATGCGTACTCATCATCGTCACGAGTTTTAGTGTTGTTTGCACTCTCCCCTTTCTCATCCCTCTTGCGTTTGAAGCAAAATTTGGCAATGTGGCCCTTCTTACCACAATAGAAGCACACCTTGTCGCTTGAGCTCCCACCGCCTCCATTCTTGGATTGCTTCGCCACGAGTGCCGCTCCATCTTCTCGAGACTCGTTCTCCTTTCGCCGCGAAAGCTCGTGCAACAACCGTGAGGTCACATAGTCCAATGTGAGCTCCGTAATGGGTCTTGACTCCATCGCCACGATGAGGTACTCGTATGATGATGGAAGGCTCTCCAAAAGTGTCATCACGATGTCACCATCCGTAACCGACACGTCGCAACCGTTGAGTTGATCCGCGAGAGCTTTGACCTTGTTGATGTGCGCCAACATGTCATCTTCTTCGCCCATCTTGATGGTGAAGAACTTGCGCCTCAAAAACAAAATGTTGGCCAATGTTTTCGCTTCGTGAATGTTGCAAAGCTTGGACCATGCTTCCGCGGGTGTCTTGCACGAACGAATGTGCGCAAGTTGCGAATCCGCGAGGTTGAGTGCCAAAATGGCAAATGCCTTCTTCTCCCTCCTCGTGTACGCTTGCATGATCCTAGGATCCGTAGAAGAGAAAGGAGGTTCCTCACTACCCTCGACAATCTCCCACAACTCCTTCTCGGCCATCACCATCTCCATTTTGAATTTCCACAAGTGGAAATTCACCCCATCGAACTTGTCCACGACCTTGGGACCCTCACCCTAAAATGCAAAGAGGCTCACCAAAACCCCTCAAATCACTCAATGGAGCTCAAAACAACTCCAAATGCTTCAATACGACGCCTTAGTGTCCCCAAACACTCAATGCACGTCAATGACACCTTTGTGTCCTTCAAGAGCACTCACTCAATGCACATGAACTCACACAAGTCCCTCAAAACCCCAATCGCATTGAAATTGCTCAAAACCGCACCTTTGTGCACAAACTAGCTCCAAATGAAAATTTGAGCACCCCAAGAGCATGAAACACATGCAACACCTCAAAGCAAGTGCCTAATCACTAGGATCAGATGGTAGACCCTCCACGAGAGCCTTCACACCTCACAAATCACTTGCATTTACTCAAATGCTCACAATTGAACCAAACGAAGTTCAACTCGCAACGAAGAGATAGAAGAAAGAAAAGAAGGAGATCAAGGGAAGAAATTGACCAAAGAGAGTGCTCCAACATGTAACTTCAGCCCATGCACACCTCCAAGAAACACCAACGCTTCAACAAGCTCCAAAACCTCCAACAATGCTCCAAAACCGCCCGTTGCGCACCGACCTCAAAATACTTGCACAAATGCAATCTAATACTCATGAAACACACATGAGTGGGCCCATAACCTATTGAAGGTAGAGAAGATTGCACAAGGCACACACACAAACACAAGGAATGCGTAGAAAGAGATGATCTTTACTCAAAGGCCTTCCACCTTAAGTAGTGTACACTAGGAGGTCACCATGGACAAACCATATGGGATAACTCATCACAAGGACACTCTAGAGATCAGCCCATGCCTAACCCCTCCTCCCACACACCATTATTTAGCACCCGTACGTCTTTGGCTTCTAGCAATACTACGTTGCATCAATTACCTCAATAACCGCCACAACTTCAAATTCAGGGCTTATACTCACAGCTCCCTCCCATTTTAGCCACTTGTGCATTTTGCTATTTCGCTCCCCTATCTCTCTCGCTCCGTTTCATTCCAAGTTTCCAAACTCTCTTCCAAGCCTCCTCCTTCTCAATTATCTACGCTTCTCTTTTGTTACACCTCACATTTCTATTTCCAGTATCCTCGGAAATCCTAGACGCCATGGATGCCGCCCAGGAGCGCAAGGCAATCTTCATTCCGCGCATGTTGCGGGAATGGAAGCGCAAGACGGATGGCGCCTGGCTGACCCGCACCAATCTCATTCAGTACTGGACGCAGTTGACGGGAACCGTGGACGTCGCTCGCTGCGAGGCATTCTTGAAATCCATGGCAGAACGCGATGAAGATGAGCAAAATCCCTCGGGCGTCGTGGATGGCGTGTTGGTGCAATAGGGTGATTGCAAGCTACGGTCTACCAAGTGGGGAGTGCAGCTTGTGCAGCTAAAGGCCATGCAGCTTGTGCACTAGCGTAGTAATGCGCACCTCTCAACTTTCAATTAGATCAAAAATTTCACCATCCCAAATAGGGTTTGTGCTAATACTTTCACTTTAGCAATTGTTAAGTTAATTTCAAGTCTTTGGGCATTACTCAATAGCCTTTAACACTTGTTTCGTTAAAAGTGCACATAGCCATGTGCACTATTTTTTAGTGGTATGTGCACTACATTTCTTTTTATTAAAAAGGGGAAGGGGGTGGGAACAAACCCACCCCCCTTTAAAATTAGCGCTACATTTTTTTTAATTTTAAGGAGGGGGGTGGGAACATACCCACCCCCCTCTAAAGTTTGCGCTACATTTTTTTTAATTTTAAAGGGAGGGGGGTGGGAACATACCCACCCCCCTCTAAAATTCGCATTAATTTTTTTTTTGATGTAACGTACATTCAGTTTTGGCACTTTATAGGTAAAATATGACTACACATTTTTCAAACGTAGAAAATTTCAGCATGTGCACGTTTTATATGGCATGTGCACTTTTAACGAAACAAGTGTTCTTTTCTGTTTTTTACCGAGTAGGGGTAATTAGAGCCTTTTTTACATAACATCCTTAGCTAGGTTTTATGAAAAATGCATTTCATATCCCACCTCTGAAATTGAACCATTATTTCATTTCCAAAAAAAAAAATCCAAAAAAAAGTTTTAACTGCACGAAAATCTTAAAAAACAAAAACATCACCAAACAATTAATTAAAAAATAAGTAAGCGTAGTACCCAAAAAAATAAAATATGGTACCTTTGTACACACTTGTGGTATGTTGCTATAAATTTTTGAAGTTCAATTTTGACCCCCTTCTTGCATTTCCCATAAAATAGGTGCACTTTTGGCAAGCGACACGCTACCAAATCTAAGTAGAAATGTTTAATTTGGATAGAAAGATTGAAAATTTGCAAACTTTATTGTGGTAGACATCTTAACTTTAGAATTCTAGAAACAATGCAATTTGTTTCGTCACAAAATTCCATTTCAATATTTATTGATGATTTTCCAAAGTTTGGGTAAGTGCACAAATTTGCATGTCGCGACAAAAAGTTTGGGTGACCGTAGCTTGCAACCACCCAAGACTCTCAGCGATACCTCGCACATTTCTTCGGCTGGGATGGCACGGGAGTCACGGAGTGGAATGCGGGGTGCACCACCCCCAAACCAAATATCGAGGACGCGGCCAAGGACCTCCAGCCAAAGGCGGACGGCAGGTATGACGTATACGCGCTGGGAAAAGTCATGAATGAACCTTGGTTTGCTAGGATGCGTGGTACTCTCAGTCAGATCTGGTTTCTAAATGACTGTGGTAGTATATGGCCGAAGCACCTGCGTATTTTGTTGATGGCCGATCAAGGGGAGAAAATCAACTAGGGAGTTCTCCTAGATGATCATTTCCGTCTCCAGCTGCGTGGACACCGTAGACGACAAGGTTACCAGAGCCCCATCGGGCCATTCCTTACGCAGTACATTGCTAAATTCCTTGAGTTCTATAGGGAACACAATCGGGCACCACGTATGGGTACATTCTTGGACGTGCAGAGGGAGCAGGCACAAGCGGCAGCCACAGCAGCCGCCGCAGCACCCGCACACGCACCCGCACCAACACCACGAGACCCCGCCATCCCGGGACCAAGCAAGAGGCCGCGTGACAGTGACATTCACTCGGGGGGGGGGGGGGAACCAGCCAAGAATGGGGACCTCATGCCACAAAATTTCGCAAGCACACCACGGCGATGATCACGTGTGTAGAGCAAATGCTGGGACTTGTGCAATTGACCGAGCAAGACAGCACGACGCTCAGGACACAGCGACAGGAGATAGAAGAACGTACCAATCGCAAAGCAGCCCAGGCAGTCCAAGCCACCCAAGCACGCGCCAAAAAAGAATTGGACGATGCGCGTGTGGAATTCCACCACCAATTGAGCAAGGCCAATCAAACCATCGCCAATTTTAGAAACCAAGTTGCGAACTTGGAGTTGGAGCTGTCCACGACGCAGGAGCAGGTGGATGCGATCGCCAAGGAGAAGACCTTAGCAACAGAAAGGGCTCAACGCCTGGAGCAGCAACATGCTGAAGCCATGGCGAGATGCAGAACCCTAAATGAGGCGCTGGCACAAGGCACCAGCACTCAATCCACGGCGTCCAAGGATGCCGAGGAGCTCGCGCGCCTGCAACAGCTGCGAATAGAAATCGAGAACGCCAAGGAGAATTGGGAGACCAACAAGGTAAATTGGGTCCAACAGGCTGCTCGACTCGTGGCCACCAATGCGTATAGAATTCTTTGGGCAAATCCACCACAGGGAGCAGTCCCGTCCTCAGAATTCCTGGAGAAATGTGTGGATGATGCACTCGTGGATCTGGACCTGGAGCAATCCGAGCCCAACTGGGAGGACATGGAGATGGACTTCATGGACATAGATGCAGTGTCCATGACCGCACTTAGCCAGGAGCACAACACACCTCCCAGTGATCCACCAGAGACAAACCCCCCAGCCCAAGCAATCCCAGAAGAGGTAAGTCCTCTTACCTTACTCCCTGTGTTCCACGAGCAGTGTGATCTGGCGGAGCAGGTGCACATTCTGGACGCGCCTACAGACGTGGACGAGACGCCACACCCATCGCCACGCCTGCCGGCAGTTGTCCCAGCTTTGCCAGGCCCCGCTGCACCAATAATCCAAGACACTCCAAGTCAGCCTTCTTCCACGGTACCTGCCAAACCTAAATCTTTCAAGGAACACAAACTTGCATTGAAAAAACTTGAGGAAGAACATGACATGGAGGCCGAGATTAGTGATGATAGTGATGGAGACGAGGAATATGGGTTAGCAATAGAGGAGGTCAAGAAATATTTTGCCTCCAACCTTGATTTAGCAGCCTATTACACTAATCCGGAAGCAGATAATGTTCAGTGCCCTGCTTGTAACAAGCAGTTGGGTAAGACTGTGTTTGATGTGTATCAGCATGCCAGTACCTCTAAGACTAAGCATGACCTAATACACAGAGGTATTGCTGCAGCCATAGCCGCCCTCTACGGTGACCAAGCACCTCCAAGACGCCACGCATAGGTACCACGCGAGCAGACTCGTCCTGACCGCCGACCAGCAGCCCGCCAATCGCGCCAATGACAGCAATCTGAGGACGAATTGCACTCTGAAAAGGAGGGCAAAATGTTACCGGACCATGACACGGCTGCCACGGGGGACAAGGAGATAGCAGACGGTGGAACTGGCAGTGCTTTGCTTAGATTACGGATCAGGTTTAAGTATAAGAGTAGTATACGATAGTGACGAGGGACTCTTGGTTTTTGAGACTTATGAGCATTTCGTTATGCTCTGGTTTTGCTGTACCAGGAAGTCATTCCTTGCTTATTCCATGTTAAACCTGGATTCCATGGTTGTGAGTTTATGTAATACATGGGTTCATTTCCTTTGTTTAGCATAGTGCTGTGGACTTAGTCTCTATACTGTATAAGTGGTTTATTACATCCTTGAATAAACACACCTTGACCTTCCCTATCTCTACTGTTCTGTCTTTGCTATTCCTTACACCTCAATGCTATCTGACTTGGAAGGTTGGGGAAACATGTTCTCCTTGGTTGGACTAACACTAACAGGAGTATTTAGCTAAAAGGGTCATACTCTAACTATTCCTCCTACCAAGCCGTTCCTGCTCGTTGCTTTGTCTTCAGGTCTAGTCGCTCTTACGTCCTGTCTTTCTATCTGCAAAACACTTATACTCCAAGGAAACCAAGGATGTCTAGGGACTGACCCTCACTTAGTTAGTTACTCACGGACTTTCTCCTTTATCTTTTAGCTTTCTCTGACTTTGTCTAACTCGCTAGGAGTCCAAGTACGCCAAGGAAGTCCAGGACCGTATACCAACGGAGACCCAGTGTATAAGTTGCACAGATTAAGTGTATACTCTCCTGGGGAACCAATGTATGTCTTGGATCTTGGGGTACTAACCACGTCCTAACTCAACCTGACTGCCTAACGGTTACTCCCCTTTTTCCCTTGTCTTCCTTGATTAGGCAGCTCTGCTGGCCTAAGACTGGTCTCAGTCATCTCCATACATTTACCCAGACTAACATTTTCACACCTTCTTTCTCCGCCTCCTCCTATTTCTCATGTGTTTCTATTAGTCTAGTTGAATACAAAAACTTAACCAGTTTGATAAATAAAAATAGATTAGGATAATTAAAACATTGTGATTCTTCTTTGCACTGAATGTACAAATCTCGAGAACGCAACGAGCCAATGACTAGATGTCATGTTGGATGTTGGATAGAACGTTTGAGCGTGTTAAGTTAACGTGCTGCAACATGTTCTCTATGACGTCTTAGATAACATCATAAATAACGTCTTAGACAATATCATATTACCTGAAACCCTAGTACCGAAATCTAATTTACAACAAACTTCATGTGACAAAAAAAAACAATGTGCTAGTGTTTTTTGTCCCCTAAACCTAAATTCTTAACCTATTGTTGTTATACTCCACTCCAACACAAGCAAATAGTTCCAAAACAATCACGAAAAGAGTGGAGCTTAAGAAAGTTGTTGAAGGCGAGTGTTGCCTTCAAAATAAGCCCAACAAAAACCCACAATATGCAACACTCCAAACCCTCAAACATCCCAACAATGGAGAAGAAAGAAGAGAAATCCACAAAAACCCAACACCTCCATACCTCATACTTTAACAATCTAATGTTAAATTTTAAACTTTAAAAGTGAAAATTAGAATTTATACAAATTATCAAAGGTTAATGCTTTTAAATTCATTAAAAAAAAATCTAAAGTTATTTTTGGAATTTTGACCGTACGGATAATTTGTAGAGATGATGCCCTACATTTTGTTTATTGAACCAAACTTCATCAAACATATGGAAGGCACATATTATAACACATCTATGTTTTGTTCAATACCCCTCGGGCTTTTAGGGGCTAACCCTTTAGTGCCTAGAGTGGTTCTGAAGAAACCACAGTTTTTTGGGTGATGTTTTTTTAAAACTTTCTTTGTTGAAATTAGGAATACCATTAATAGTATTCAATTGTATAAATGTAAACATAGCTTAATGAAACAAGTGTTGGTTAGATCTTGGTAAGATCGGACCGTTGGATTGGAAGATTATAGTATGTCTTTGAACCGTATAATGCACACTCAAAAATGAGATTTTGGGGGGTGTGTGACTTCAAGGTTAAATAGAATTTGGGTTAAATTTTCTAAAATAAAAGTGAAGATGTTCAGCAATGACCTGTGTCAACACCTCTCCATTGCAATCTTTCGTGTTAAGAACAGACTCATACATAATTATTGTGAATTTATAAGTGAGAGTGACTTATCCATGTACGGTTTAGGACAAAGTTTATACGTTAAAATAATAAAGGAGTTGGTACATTGATCGAGATCGGACTACATACACTAATGGAACATGAACAAGAGAACATAATCCCAAAAAAGAATACAAGATAACAAACTTCCAAACACAAGAAATACCACGTAGTACATGTGTTGTATTTGTAAGTATTTGCTGTTTTTTGAGGTATTTGCAATATTTTGGTGTTTTGTACATAGGTATTTGGATAGCTAAAAAGTCAGATTCCAAATTTTCTTTTTGCATCATTTGCAGAATCAAAAGTTACACTTTTGAACTTCAGACATCGGACTGAGATGGTTCACGGATTTTACGGCATTTCATTTTCTAGTGATCTAGTGACCAGTTAGTGGTTACTAAAGGGTTAAGGAGCAAGAGAGGAAGGTCACGGTAGGTTGAGAGGAGGCACGCGAGCCAGGAGGCAGCCTTTGCTCTGAGTGTTCTGTCCTGCCGCTCCTGAAAGCAGATTCCCTTTTTTTTTTCTGCTGGCAGAACCAGGTCAGGCATTCTGCCCTCATGTGCGTGAGCCTTCTCTCTCCCCGCGACCACTGCATCACCCGCCCGTTCGCTGCTTTGGGAGCAGCGGGATATTCCTTTTTTTCCCAAGTTTTCGTGGTTCCGTCCTGCACACCATCTCCGAGGTTCCTCTAGGGTTTTTGGTCACCTTTGTCGCTTTGGTGGATTGAGTAGTACTGCGGATTTCTATGCACGATGCCTTCGCGGACGAGTTTGCACAATCCTGTAGCAGCAGCGATTTTGAAGATTGATGGATCGCTTGAATGATTGGTGATCTCTCGATCGACTGCGTCTACCCTTCCACCAGGTGGGTTTCATCTTGTTCTGTTTCCCCACTCCGGCTCCCCACTGATTCATCACTATTTCTTCAGTCGTTGCTTGCTTTCCTCTGTGCATCTTGACAGCTCTGGGGTGGTTGTTTACTTGTTTCGTCGGTATCGGCAATGTTGTTGGATTAAGGGAAACCGGTGGTTTAGGGTTGTGAAAGTTAGGTTTTTCAGAGTGATACGAGAGGAGTTTCACAAGGACACTGATCACTGGCTTCTCATTTATGTTCGTCCTAGTGAAGAGCTTCGTATTTGCACCTTTGTAGAGCAAGCTCAAAGCTTTGGTTGATTCTTGAATTCATCATTAAGAAAGTGTAACGTAACCAACCATAACCAAACGTAAATTAGGAGGTGTTTCTTCCTGCCACCAGTTCTCTATTGCTATAATTGCCGTACTTAGAAGCTTCTGGCTCTTCATTGAGTGGCATTGGTTGATTGGAACTGCATTAACGTGCAATGAGGTTGAGCGTTTGGTGGTATTGAGTTTGATTGTCCGTCCTTGACACTTATCAGGCTTGTTAACACTCCTGGGTCGGGTGGATGGTTTCGCCATAGTTTGATGTCAAAAACGCTGGCAGGCTGTCTAGGATTCGGTTTCTGCATCGCCAGATCCGAGGTGCTTTCTCCTTCTCTACCAGACTCCAGGGGGCTATCCTCTGTGCGTTCGGAAGCGCCAAGGGCTGTTCGCTGTGTGTACGGCAAGCCAGTTCTGGTAAATTTCGTGCATCCATCCTCGGTGTTCTTGATCCTGACAGCTTTTCACTCACTTGTGGAAGTAGAAGGAGCACGTGTTCTTGATCCTAACGTTACTTGCAAAACTTGCAAGGAGCTTTTCACTCACTTGTGGAAGAGAAGGAGCATAAGTTGATTCCTTGGTAGTTTTGGACGTACTTACGTTTCGCCCATGAGAGGCCCGTAGTTGTCGTATCTCTGTTGAAGGAATGTCGCTTCTCTGTTGTTGAGGGTATTCACTGGTGGCATCTGATGGACTTTCAGGATGGAAGAAAAGAAAGAGTGAAGCTGCTGCACATTTTGTGCCAGTTTGATAGTTCAGGTACTGTACAGCAGTCCTCACGATTTGTTGACTTTCTTTGGAGTAATGGACCTTAGCAATTTGTGATTGGATGAACCTTAAATAGCCTGAAGTCCCCAGAGAGCGTTCGCGTGGTTAGGAGTGAACCGCCATAGTGTTCTACGCCAGCTTTCACGTCCACGGCCCCAGGCAAAGAATAGAAGGAGAGTTACGCATATCAAGATCCTTGCAAGTTTTGTTTTTTATTGGTATTGCTTGAAGTTGTCTAGTGCAGAGATGGAACAGGGGGTTCCGCCCCCTGCTGCGGGACTCGAAGGGGCCCTCTCCAGCCCGGCAGACCTGGACCAAGCAGAGCAGAGCTTTAACAGCCAGTTTGGGCGAGACAGCTTCTCATCAAAAAGGCAATCACCCTATGCCAGTGCTAGTTACTCAACGCGGGACGGCTTTGTGAGGGAATCTCAGGTTGCGTTTCCGTCGTTTGTGGACAAGAGTGCTTTCTCTCATGATGCGTTTCCTCGGGACGGTGTGCCGAAGGACGGCGACAACACCGCTTTGTCGGAGTCTGAAGCGGCCAATAATAAGCGGCCAAAACGGGCGGACTGGTGGCATGAGTCGCAAGGGGTGGACAGGTCTGCGGAGCCACCCAAGGATGGTGTTTCTCCTAGTGGGAATGCCAACGCTACTCCCCCTGCCGTGCCTGCATTTGGGAGTCCCGTCATTCCTTACAGAGACGTTCGGCTGGGCCCGACTCTTGTTGGCCTGGAAGGTACTTTCGTCGAAGGCGATCTGGGGGCCAGTAGCGGCGAAGGTACTGGAGTTGGTGAGGATGAAGACGCAGGAGATGGTGACGGCAAGGAACGGTCCGACAAGGAAGGGTTTGCGAGAAAGAAACGGGCCGAAATGTGGCAGGATGCTGAAATGGACGCTCTTGTGCGAGCCTTCCGGGAGGTCCACATGAAGCTCACAGCCGCCGGCAAGAAAGGGAAGCAGGTTTTCAAGTCCGCTAATGACAAATGGTCGGAAGTGCGAACGCTTCTTCTCGCCGCAGGAGTCGATCGACAGCCCAAGGAAATCGAACGCAAATGGTCGAATCTCTCTACTGCTTTTAAGCAGATTGCGGACTGGAATAAGAAAGTGGGGCGCCCAAGTTACTGGGACTTGGACGAGACTTTGAAGAAAGAGAAGACCAAGGCCAAGGAGCTTCCAGCGACCTTCCGGGTGCAACTTTTTGACGCTATGGCTGAGTTCATGGGTGATCGCCAGGGGGCTCGTGGCCGATCTCCTGCACACGGGACCCCTGGGCACGTGCCTGTGCCTGGCCTCCCGCGCCCACCGCCTGCTCCAGGTTTCTTCCAAGTTCTCCATCTGGTGCATCCTTCACGGTGGTCGTGGCTAGTGCAATTCCCGTCGCTGCATTCTTCTCCGTTCCCTTTGTTCTGTCATTCTTTCTGATTGGGCTGGATCCTTGTGACGGAGAAGGGGTTTAAACATTTGCTGTTGCTTTTGACGACCTCAACAGGTTTAGTCTTGCAGGACTTCCATACCTTTCAGCTGTTGCGTTAGGTGGCATACATGAGACATGGAGAATTTGGATATTTAGATTCTTTGAGTAGTTGGCAAGATGATTGATGATTGATGTTGTTTTTTTCTCTTTTAGACGGTTTCAAAGGAATCTGGTGATGTAATCGTGACTCTTTGAATGTACGCAGGGGTGGTGGAGGTACCATTGCCTATGGAGAAGCTCATTCATGCCAATCTCTTAGATGCTGTGAATTGGTAAGACTATTGTCACCATAAAAGGTTGTCTACACAGACCAATCCACACCATTGAAGTCTCTAGCTGGGGCTTTCTTCGTGACAATGTTGCATTTATGCCATCAGTTATGGTCTGTTTTCGGCCACTTTCTGAAGTCACCAGATTATGTTCTTCAGTACGTTTGGTATTCGGTTAACATGCTAATGGCAGATGAGAAGATTTGTTCGTCTGAAGATGATGATATTTCTTTCTGTACCTTTTGAGGTTATATTTGTTGACATAGTTTTTGTGGTTTAGGGTTTAGGTTATATTTGTTGACATGGGTCTTGTGATCTTGTTGCACTTTTTGTAACATCATTTCTGCAATTGCAATTGTTGCAGCCAAATGTGTGGTCAGAACTTTTCAGATGGTAATATATCCTGAGTTGTGATCTAATCATCTGAATGTTTATTTCCTTTGTAGCAAAAGGCTTCCAGTTGTTCTTCTAGCGCCAGGCAGCTTCAATCCACCGACATACATGCATCTTCGCATGTTTGGTAAGTTCGCCCTCTTGTTTCTCTTTTGGAGTTCTGTAATGCTTTCACGCTCTAACCAAGTGTCGAAACTAGAGTGTTGAGGAATATTCGCTTTCCGCAATTGTGGACAGACTTACAGTTTTCTCGTTACAAAATCAATGCAGAATTGGGTAAGGACGCACTTACAGCAGAGGGTTATCATGTACTAGGAGGCTACCTGTCTCCCGTCAATGATCAATACCACAAGAAGGTATCATTCTCTTCTTATTGGGAAATCTTGCTTCTTCGTAATGCAAGGAATAAAGACTTTATTCCACATTTGTCTTGGTGTCTTCATTGCAACTCAGTTGAATCTTGGTACTGAAGTGTGCACATGTGAAAATGGCAAGGGTCTTGCTCCTGCAGAACACCGTATCAGGATGTGCCAGTTAGCAGTTGCTGATTCACCTATTATAATGGTAGACCCTTGGGAGGTAAGTTCTGCACTTTACTTGTTGCTTGCTCCATTTTTATTTCTAGTGGAGCCTGAAGTTCAAATGTTGGGTGGGGTTGCTTGAAGTAGGCTAAGCAGAATTCGTACCAAAGAACGCTGACGGTGCTGGCTCGGATTGAAATAGCGGTCAATTCCAATAATTTTGCCACAGATGGTAAGGCAGTTCCAATCACTTTTAATACTGACAGTATATACCTGTAAACCTACTGTTGCTCATATTTATACACAATCCTCAACAATCTGAGAATTATCGCATGTGCTCTCTGTACTAAGGGTTCTTTCGTTGTATCATGATATGTCATTTGGGTTGTATCATATGACCATTTTGGGTTGTTTTTGCAGAAAAAGTAAGAGTGATGCTTCTTTGTGGAACCGACCTGCTGGAGTCTATTACAACTCCAGGCGTTTGGATACCGGATGAGGTCAGTTGTTATTGTCTGATTGCGTTCTGCCAACCATGTATGTTGATTCAATCAAATCGGATAGGTACATCATGTCCTATTCTAATGACTCATGGTTTAGCATGAGCTGTAATGCTCTTTTGTGCAAGTCATGTCTTACAATGCTGTGATGTGTCTCGGGCCTTGCTTTCTTAATTTTTTTGATATGCGGATAAGTTATGAAATGCTAATCTGCAGGTGCGAACTCTACTGCAAGAGTATGGAATTGTGTGCATTAATCGAGATGGCAAGGATGCACGGCGCCTTGTGTTTGAACACGACATCTTGTATAATAACCGAGTGAGTATCCTCTTAGTCACTATCAGTATCTCGATTTTTCCGGAGTAATGTTTTGTGTGTTAAAAGGGGGACACACAACATAAATAGTGGGGGCTATCATCAGCTTCACCCATATTGCAAACCATTTTTCCTTCAGGCTCATTAGCAACCCTAGTCTCTGGCCTTCTGTCGCTATGGTGCTACTTGGAAGTTCATCAAAATAGAAGAAACAGACCATTTTTGCCTTCAATAAATTCACCACATCAAGATCACGCACTAGAGCTTGCCTTTTAACTCATAAAAATTTGGCTTAAGATTCGAAAAAATATGTGAATTCAAGGCAAATGGAGGGACAATTGCACTTCTTTTGAATGAGAGTGATGTAATCTATGGGTTTACTTGAATGCTTAGTGCTCAAGTGATGCTAGCTTCGACTTTTCATAGTTGATTTGAACAATCATATTGAGCAATCACAAATTTGTAATGATCAAAGTGCTAACAATTCTGCGCTTCTTAATCAAAGCGAGTGATGGAACCACATTTGTCAGAACGCCCTTTTATACTGTGCATTCTCCATTAGGAGGTTCGGGATTATATTTTGGTGTTTACCGTAAGTGGAAGGCAGGGTCGGCACTTTCATGTCGAATAATTAATAAAAGTTGAAACAGTGGAGGTCGGCACTTTCAAAAGTGATTATTAAGAAATCGGCTATTAATAATAGCTAACATTACTTTTTTTCCGGCCGCTAAACATTTTATTTTATTTTTTGTCTACGATTTTCGCTGAGTGTTATGTTTTCATCCAGTTTTGAGTGTTATTTTTTTTGACTTTTTGTTGACTTTATTTTTGTTGATTTTGACAAAATACTTAATAAATTTATTATTTTTTCGACATTTTTTGGGGGAATTATTTTCTGCCTTCCACGTACGGTATATGGATGTCTTCATAGCTTGTTCCTCGGTCCTCAGTGATCGTACCTCTGAGTCTACTATGCATTTCCTGGAAGCTTTCCACGTGATTCAAAGTGGTCCTATTGAGTTGGGTTTAAAATATGGTATCTGAGTGGAAGTTTATATAATTTTGACATGCTGCGTCCCTAGTAGCAGTTTTCAAAGTGGTTAGGATCTGCGCATTTCTCATTATTTTGTGCATTTGATCCCCAGAGACAGATTTTGGTGGTGGATGAGATGATTGAAAATAACATAAGTGCAACAGCAATCAGGTATATCAGGATCCTTTTGTCAATCTACCTTTAGTGGACGGCATATTTTAAGTGGATGAATTGCGTAGCTTTACGAGTCTTATTGAACTACCTCTAGTAAGGCCTCTTTTTTGGTTGGTTTACCTCATAATACATATATCAGTAGTGTATGTCTCTGCTGAGACACAATTTTGATGAGGTAGGGCGGCATTCTTCATTTCAGTCTCGTGTATGGATTTGTCTACAGCTATAAAGCACCCAATTAGTTTCAAGGTGGAAATGTTTTGTGCATGTGTTCTTGCATGTGGGGCGGTTGGAGTACTAATACTAGCAATTTTTGGTGCAGGCGAAATTTGTCGAGGGGCTTGTCAGTGAAGTATTTGACCCACGATGCAGTAATCAAACATATGAAGATGAATAATTTATACATGAATGTTCCTCCACTTCAGCAGTCCTGAGTTGACCTTGACGCTGAGCTTCTATGGAACTCACTTCTCATGTCAAGCACCTCTCACTATCAGTGCTGAAAGGATTGTGATATTAACTTAGATCGTCTAGAATTGGCGAGCAGCGTGAATATGTGGACCTTAAGTTAATATTACAATCCTGCTCAGGAATGAGTTCTTTGGCAAATGGATTTGTAAAGTTATTCCTGATCATATTGTGGGATATGTGAGGTATACAATGCATCAATTATATGTCGATCTTTGTGTTCAACCCTCATTGTGTTCAACCCTCATTGTGTTCTGAAGTATTGGCGATCTGATCGTCTGAACTTGCATTTTGAAGTTACTGCACCGTGCGAGTGGCTCGATATTGGTATCAGAAGTTTAATTGTCGGTATATCGATTCGTAATGACGCTTGCTGAGTCGTAATACAGTCACTCAAAAAGCTGAGTCTATGTTTGAGTCTATCGACTTCAAAGTGCCACAACTGGACCTGTAGCTGCAATGTATTTTTAGAAATTGTCTCATTTGAAAGCTACTTAAATGTAGATGCATGGCACGTTGCCCTAATCTCACTATGTGCTCTAATTTGAGTGTGGAAGAAGAGAGGCCTTGATAGACTTGGTTTTTTGAGCACTTCTGAGGCAACCTCCAATGAGTGAAACTTTTTCAATTTTGATGCGTTTGGAGTGAATTTTTTTGTGGGTGATGTTGAATTAAAGCTATAGAAAATTTTGAGTGAATATAGAGAGGTGAGGCACTATGAGGTTAATTTCTAAGGAGAAAGAGTTGAATGTTGTTCTCTTGCAAAAAAATGAGAGCAATATAGAAGTAGTATGAGCTTGTGGTTTGTCGTAGTCTAGGGTGAATAAGATTAAAAAGAAATGCTTCTAAAGCATAGACATGTAAAAAAGAGGGCGTTGAAAGGCTTTAACAAAGTATAAGAAGCGATATGTAGTACATGCAATTACTATGGGGGAGTTAAAAAATGTGATGAATGCAACAAAAGCAATGGAATGAGACAGGAGTAGAGGTATGTGTAGAAATAGTGAGGGATGTCTTGAAAGAAGCAAGTTTTGAATCAATAGAGAAGGTTTTTAAGCCAACTTTGTTTTTTGAGAACATGAAGGATAGATGGGATTTTGCTAGAGTACACAAAAATTGAACAATTAGTAATTGGGAGAGGATTGTTTTTAGTGATGTTTCAATTCTAATTGGAGGACTTGATGTTGAATTCGTGATAAAAAGAGCCTTTCAACTTGTGTTGTTAAACAAACAATGAAATATGGCGGAGGTTCAATCATGTTTTGGATTTGTTTGACCTTAAGAGGAGTAGGTATTGTGTGCAAGATAGATGGGAGGATGAAGGCTACCGATTATTTGAAGTTGTTGGAGGAGGGATTGTTCTCTACATTGGTTGATTTTGATTTTGATCTCGATGAAGTCATTTTTTAGCAAGACAATACTTTTGTGATATAGCTAGAATTGTTAAAGAATGGTTATAGGAGAACTTTATGATGTTATGGAGTGGCTTGGTTTTGTAGAAAGTGCTCAAAAATCTGTGTCAAAGTACATATCCAATTTCAAAATTTTGTCTCTCACAATGAGTTGATCTAATTTGCTTTCTATCACTTAGTTGTTCATTACTTCATCCTTTACAACTTTTGTGCAGAAAGTTTTTGAATTTGCTTATTTGTTCTGATGGAATTCTCAGTTCCATGAAACCGACTCAAACATAGGCTCAGTTTTTGAACGACTGTATGTTACGACTAAGACTAGAGGCTAGAATTGGCTCAAATTTGTACAAATGTTTAACCCCTAAAGGACCGGGGAGGTGTTGAACTTAGCTCTTGTTTTCCTGACTAGCTCTTGTAGCAAGTTCAATTCCTCATTGGTGTGGGATAATTTTGACGATCGGCACTGTTGAAATTAAAGAAGAGTTACGTAGTTTTTATATGAAAAAAGGATCAACAAAATCGCACAATTTTTGAGAAAATGCCACCGTTGAGAAAATTGATGGACCTTGTTTGGGGTATTTTGTAAACATGATGAAATCGGATTGTTCAAAAGTGCTCCAAAAATTCTGAAATTTTTATTGTGAGTAGAGATCATCATTTTAAACATGTGATAAAAATTTCAAGTAATTTGGATGTGTGAGGAGGAAGATATGAGGGTCTGAAGTGACACCTTAATACCCTCCTTGCAACTTAAAAAAATCACCAAAAATCGCTCACTTGATGAATTTTCGATCAAGAAGTACCTACAGATTCAGCTCTCAAAAAGAGCTAGGGTCTCCTTGTTGCTCATCCTACAATTCAAAGCCCAAGAACCCGAATTTTCTCACTTTCTAATTCCAAAAGCCGCATGAGGACCTTACGGTCCTTTAGGGGTTAAGGAACCTGTAGCAGGACTGAAAACTTGATGGATTTTGCTTCCCACTCGTCCAACCTTCGGGCTTATGAAATGTAAAGCAACAACTTCTTCTTCTCAAAAACAACGTCAGTCATTCATTTGGGGTAAGTAGTATCATTATTTCCTACCATATCATGCCTTAGAATTTTCTCCAATGCTACATTTGTATTTTACGCAAGGACTAATTATCACAATCCAACATTGAGCGTAGCCACCCAAACTAGGATCCAACTCAACTGTAAAGGGAGCCTTTTTGCTACGACCAGTCTAAAGTTCTACTAAACAACTAAAAGAATCCTAATTCTAAAACTAAGGATGTCAAGTATTGTAGAGTTTTTGACCGGATAAGATTGGTGACACAAAATGTCAAGAGTCAAGACTCCTCAATCTAATAAATAATGTTGCCAAATTGAAGTAGGGTAGGTAGGGAGATGGAGAATATTGTATATGATTATAAAGGTCTAAGAATAAATGTTTCACAACCTTACTAGCTACCAAACTAAGATGTTGTAAACGACTGAGCTCCTTCAAACAAGCTGCCCATAGCCGTGGTAAACTGGCAGAGCCCCTCCTCCACCTTCGAGTCTAATATACAGTGACTCACGAAACCAAGTCAGTGTTTGCCTATGCTTAGTATAATCTAAAATATCTATTGCATTAATGAAAATTTAGAGGTGTCATCAAGAGTAGATGATACGTATCTAAGTGTCTACTAATGCATAGAAGTTTTAATGAAATATTTGCAAATGTGGTTGAGATATTTAATTTTAAAGAGAGTCTCTCATTGACTCACTTTTGGTCTTACACATCTACACCTCTATTTCTTCTATATATTGACAATGTAGTAAAGAGTTTCAATTCAACAGTGAGTGTTGCAAGTAAGCAAAAGTGTCTCTTTTTCCAAGTAGTATATTGCATTTTTAGTTGTTCCATACTATGACTAGGCCATTGTCTTATGAAAAGCAGAATAGTCAGTGTAGTATCATTGCTACAAATGGGATGCAACACTTGGAAAGTAGCCAAATAGCTTGCTATTACTCAATCTAGTGTTGAGAGAATCTGAAAGAAACGTCTTCATGATGCTAAACTATATGTAAGAAGAAGACCAAAAGTGATTTCAGACTACTTGAAGAGGACATGTATGAGAGCGGTGACAATTGGAGGATTTAGTATTGCTATGAATGCATGCAAATTAATTAAGCAAGAATTTGCCGATGAGATTAGTGTTCAGATAGTGCGATGAACGTTAAAATTCAGCAAGTTTAGAGGCTTGTATGAAGAAGAAAAAACTAGCCTCTTCTATCACAAAAGAATATTCAAGCTCATTAGATTTGCCAAAATCTCACGAGAATTGAACAATTACGGATTGGAAGCAAGAGGTTGTTTCAGATGAGACCAAAGTCAATCATGTTTGCCCAGATGGTTGTTATTGGTGTTGGGCTCAAGATGGAGAGGGTCTTACATAGCAAACTCTGAAGAAAATACTAAATCATGAGGAGGTTCAATAATGGTTTGAGGTTGCATGAGTGCAATTGGACCTGGTTTGATTTTTAAGATAGAAGGTAGAATGAATCAATATATCTATCGTGAGATATTAGAGACCAATCTCTATGACACTTCTTCAAAGTATAGCATTATAAGTTTGGTCCAAAAGAGAAAATTAGAACCATGACGTTTAGTAATTATTTATATGGTCAAATTTAAAAAAAACTATTTTAGATACTCATTTTAATGAATTTAGAAGCATTTATTGTTGAATATTCACCAAAATTACAAATTTTATTTTTAGAATTTGAAATTTGGTATGATTGGTTAAAAATAGAAATTATATTTTAAATGATCGATGGCAATTTTTTTAAAGGAGAGAAAATCATCACTTTCCTAAAATTGTAAGTTTTATAACACTAGGACAATATTGAGGTCTTTGTCTTTGAAAAATTCCTTAGTGACCTTGGGTAGTCATTGTTGTTTAGGCTGCGATCAAAAAATGGTCGATCCGTCACTTAGGGATTAAAGTGGACCGCTTGATCACTTGACCTAAACCCTATAGATCACGTAAAAATAGAAGCTCAATCGTCTTCCAACACCTCCAAAGGATCTTTTAGAATTATGGGAGCGTGTGTTTGAGATTTTCCATTCTATCACTTCCATAGAGTGTGCGAAGCTCTATAAGAACATGCCACGAAGAATGCAGGCAGTTATTTATGTAAAGGGCAAGTGGATTGATTTTTGAGTGTGTATGGACTTACAAGTCCAAAACCGAGTCAGTAAGGAGCTTGATTTCAAAATTTGAATGCTTCCATATATTATGTATATTTTGTATTCAATTCCCTTGTGAATAATTAATAAGAATTCTACTCTCTAAAATAATTTTATGTTTGTTTAATTATTCACTCCATGTGCTCGCATTGTTTATTTACCGAGAAACATTCAAACACCAACTCAATTTTGTGAGTCACTATAAGTTAGAGCTTGTTTAACCCCTAAAAGTCCAAGGAGTATTGGACAAAACATAGATGTGTTATAATATATTCCTTCCATATGTATGATGAAGTTTGGTACAATAAACAAAATGTAGGGCATCATCTCTACAAATTATCTGTATGGTCAAACTTCCAAAAATAACTTTAGATATTTTTGAATGAATTTAAAAGCATTAACCTTTGAATTTTTTTATAAATTATAGTTTTCACTTTTAGAGTTTAAATTTAGTATGATTGGTTAAAGTTGGTTTATCTATTGTAAACTTAAACAAAAACAAAAGAAATGATGGAGGGAACATCATTACTTTCCCCAAATAGAAAATTTTACAACACTAAGACAATGAAGAGGTAATCCACTTCGAAAAATTCTCCCCGGTGGAGTTTAACTCGGATTGACATAATTCAAATTACATTGAAAAGTAGACTTGATGTAGTATTTACAAATGTTTTCTTATTTTTTCAAAAAAAAAGATTATATCTGATCTGGGCGGCCCGTTAACCCCTAAATGTCCCAGCGTCCAGTTTTTGGACGTTTGTTGGTCAAACCCAATTTTGATCTTGAAGATGACTTTTGTTGCTAATACACCCAACTAAGAAAATGAAGTTTATTAAGTCTAGTTTGTACTCCACTTTTCAAATCTTAAAAATTCCAATTATTGAGTATTTTATTGCTTGTGCAAGCTTTGTAGCTCAAGGTTTGAATTACACTACATAGGATGTTCACCTTTCGAATTTCAAAATTTAAATAAAAAATTTCTATGGAAAACATATCATGTGATTCTCCATTGTAATTTGTACCTGCCCACAAAAAAATATTAATTTTTTCAAGCTTTTTTGTAATTAAAATTATTTTTTTGAAGTATTTGACTTAAAAATTTGTTAAAAAGGCCGTATTAAATCAAAAAAATCTGAAAATTTCAAGACTGATAGGAAACATTCAATTCCATGCATGAATAATATTACAAAATATATTTTGATAAATCTTGAAGGCTAAATTGTGTAGTTTGACTTTCCTACAAAGGAGTGGTACGTTTAAGGGTTAAAGTAGAGACCAGAAAATGGTCGTTTGAGCGTTTAGGGGTTAAGAAAATATTTGCTGCAGACAGTCATGGAAACAGGCTCTTCTTATAAATCATGTTAGGCTCAGGGCAGGCTGGCAGGGGGAAAGCTGACGTGGCGTGAGGCCAAAATTCGTCGATCAGTGCAAATCAAATCCAAACGGAACGGTCAACGGAATGGGATGGGGGTCTGGGCGTCAGTCCGTGAGTCCGTCACATCACGAGGAGAGCGGGGCGCGCAAAGGAGGACCAGATGCAGCCCCCCGCCCGGAGCCTTTGGCCTATTTTAACCTGGGACTTACGGAGTAGTTCTTTTATTACGGTTTTACCTTACCAGCTTACCTTGTCTTCCTTCCTTCTCTGGCTGCATCTCCTTTCATTGCCTTCACTCGGTGAGTGCCTGCGTTTCCTGCTGTCCTCCGTTGTTCGCCATGCGTGACCCTCCCTGCTGTCCTATGACATAAGTTACGGAGTACATGATTTCTCCGCACTTCTGCTCTCTCTCTTCCTGATGATGCAGCATTCCCTCGCTTAATTTGCTGCTGGGGCTATCCTTTCCCATGCCGGATCCACGCTGCTTTTACCTTTAAGGTCACTCCTCTTACCAATTGCCTCTCCTCTGCCTGACCCCTTACTTTTCTTTCTGGTGCGGTTTAGTGCTGTGCTGTCTTGTCTGTTGGGGCCGGCGTGGTGCCCAAGAATTCTTTCGCGATCGTTACATGTCGGCTGCTTTGATCACCATCCCTGTCTGTTTTCTGGCGCGAGCTATCCGTTTGTTTGGCGATTACGTCGACCTGTGGTTGGTGCTTGCTCTTGTCGGGGTACCGCATGTTGTGGTTGTTGCAGCTTAGACCTTTCCCCGTGCAAATTGAGTGTGCAAATAATTGTTCAGTTGCGTGTCCGTGGTTTGGAATTTGGGAGTTGATGTTGAGCTAGTTGTTGACCAAATTCTTAGACGTGCTCACTTTGAGCATGTCGCACTGTATGTATGTTCCTTCAAACGTTCAATCAGTTGGAAATGAATTCAATTTCTGTACTTTGGCTCCAGCTTGTGGAACCGATGCGTGATGGATTGAATATACAGTGGGCAATCAATCAGGCCATGGATCTGCAGTGTCATGTGTCGCAAATGATGTTTTCTTTTTCCACCGTTGGGTTGTTTGGCGTGAATTGTACACGTGTTCTAAGTTTAATTATTGCTTGCACGATTGTTTTGCCCAGCATGAATTTTGTCTGAATAATCTTAGTAAAGCTATGGATTTATCAATGGATGGTGGACAATCGATATTATTACTTGTTGTTTTTGGCTAGTATGTCGACAGTTTCCGTCATCTCCATGAGTTCTCTCACCTCGGGGACTGATTCGAAATTATACTTGAATTAGGCTTAATTGATTGCATTCGTGAGGAGGTGCACATCGATTCCAATCAAGGGCTTTGGAAGGAAAAGAAACGTGTTGGGTAGCCAGGAAGAGCCGGTGCAGAGACAGACATGGCGAGCGCATTGGTAGACAAGGTCAAAGCGGTGATTCAACCTCAGCATGAAAATAGTAGTGCGGGGGGCCATTGCTGCAGCACTCTCTCTCGTGGACCGGGCTACGCCTCACCGGTGGACGCTCTTAAGGGGCCACGCGAGAATCTGCTCTACATTACGGCTGTCTACACAGGTTCCCTCTTTTCAGCGGTTTTGAGTGGTGGATCGCCACCGTGTCTGAGAAGTTTACATGAACCCAGGAGTGCAGTTCTCTTCATTTATTTTTAGACTTGGAAATGTAGATCCCTTGCATTTATTTCATCATTTTCTTGAATTGGTGGGTGTCATTCAGACATGTCAGGTCTTCTTGGTAGTGGGAAATTTCGAAGTGCACTGATAATAATAGTCCAAAGCTGAAACCGGAGTTGGAGTGCAGGAACTGGCAAGAATAAACCCGATTATCTCGCGACGGTGGATGTGGACCCAAATTCAAGTACCTACTCGAAGGTAGTGCACCGCACAGTGGTGAACCATTTGGGTGATGAGCTTCACCACAGTGGCTGGAATACATGCAGCTCTTGCCACGGCGATGGCGGCCAGAAGCGCCGTTATCTTGTCCTTCCATCGCTTGTGTGAGTTTATTCGTTCCTGAGTCAGTTTTTGTGAAGGACCGTTTGTGCTATTCCATATGTTAGACTTTGTTCTTCATGAAAGGGCTGGAAGGGAGGGTTGTCTGCTATCCAAGGTAGAAACAGAGATTGAGGTTGACTTTCTTTTGCAGGTCAGGACGGATCTACATTGTGGACACTCTTAAGGATCCGCGCGCACCAGAGGTGTACAAGACAGTGGAGCCGGATGAGATTTGGTCAAGAACAGGATTGGCATATCCTCACACGGCCCATTGTCTTGCTAATGGTGATATCATGGTTTCGTGTATGGGTGACAAAGAGGGCAATTCCGAAGGCTCTGGTTTTCTGCTCCTTGACTCGGATTTCAACGTCAAAGGAAGGTACGTATGCGATCTTTTCCATGTGAAACTAAGTTTGCAGGTCGATTTCATGATTTTTCTGCTCTAGTCCTAGCCCCCATCTTGGGTTCGAAGTTAGTCTTATCCATTTATTAAAAGATAACTACCGTCTATAATATCCAAGTGCATCCATAGTTCTTGTCAGTGGAACTTGTTCAGGTAATGGCAGATCTGGGTAGAATACACAACTAGTTATTGGTAGACTACAGGTGCAGTGGTCTGTCACCTTTCTATCCTCTAAAACGAAGAACCAAAAAAATGTGAACCCTTGAAATTCACGGTCGTTTTCCTGTTTACCAGGTGGGAGAAGCCGGGCCACAGCCCGCGGTTTGGTTATGATTTCTGGTACCAGCCCCGGCATAAGACGATGATAAGCTCCTCGTGGGGCGCTCCTTTGGCGTTCACTAAAGGTTTCAATCCCAGTCACGTTGCTGATGGTTTGTATGGACAGCATCTATTTGTCTACGACTGGCCAGAGGGCACTTTGAAGCAAACGCTCGACCTGGGAAATACTGGTCTCATTCCTCTCGAGGTATGCCAACAGGTGGTTTGATTTAGCCGCATCGATAGTGGCATTTGCCCAATATTCACACGTTCGCATCTCTGACGGTGGCTGCTGATCTATTGGACTGCTCAATGCATAGTCAGGGTTCGAATTAACACGGGATGGGTCTATTCTTGTACTCTTGGGCCGGGGCAGATTCGTTTTTTGCATGATCCGAGCAAGGCAGTGGGGTATGTTGGCGCTGCCTTGAGCAGCACGATGGTCCGTTTTTTCAAGAAAGATGATGATACTTGGGGTACGCAGGTGATTTGTTCTCCGTCTTCTCAATCCCTGCCTTCCTCTTTCATGTTGGTGCTAGCTGTTTGTGTTGCATACAACGATGTTGGCTTGATAGATAGAAGCAGAGCCTGCAGCATTGATAAACCATTCCTGAACAATGTTCTATACTTGTTTTCTATGGCAGGTTGCGATAACTGTACCTGCATTAAAGGTGCAGAACTGGATATTGCCGCAAATGCCGGGACTCATCACTGACTTCCTGATTTCCTTGGATGACCGGTTCTTGTACTTCTCCAATTGGTTGCATGGTGACATCCGTCAATACAACATTGAGGACCCCGCCAATCCAGTTCTCACGGGCCAGGTATGGGTCGGCGGGCTCGTTCGCAAGGGTGGTAACGTCTTCGTGGAGGAGTCGGGTGAGATATGGCAATCTACTGTTCCGAACGTCCAGGTAAACATGCCTCTGATACGTCTCCTGACACCTAGATTTTATTATCAATTATGAAAACGAATGCTTTGCCTGATCGAACGTGGGCAGAATATAGACTCGTGGAATGATTCCCACTCCTGCCAGTGGAGTTCGGGCCAAAATTAGTCATTATAGGTAAAATAAGATAAAAACGAAAACAGTTCTGAAGCACTAATTTCAGGTGATGATGTTCTTCTACAGGGTAAAGAGTTGAGAGGAGGCCCACAGATGATTCAATTGAGCTTGGACGGGAAGCGACTGTATGTTTCAAACTCCCTCTTCAGCGCATGGGATAACCAATTTTACCCGGCCATGGTCGAGAAGGGGTCTCACATGCTCCAGATCGACGTCGACAACGTGAAAGGCGGTTTGACAGTCAATCCGAATTTCTTCGTCGATTTCGGTGATGAGCCTGAAGGTCCTGCCCTTGCACATGAAATGCGCTACCCTGGAGGCGACTGCACGTCAGACATTTGGCTCTAGATAAATGGACACTGACCAAGACTGGTTGGCATTCTACATGTAAATACTGCAGTTGGATCATGAATTTCGCTGATGTTGTCGATTCTCTCGTCATTAGTCACTACTGTAGTGGAGATTAGTGCTTGGTGTTTAGTTTAGAGTGAACTCACGACAGTGAAGTAGTGTTTGCATGAAAAGTGTTGTACTTCACCAGACGAGAAGAAGGTTGAGCAAATCTTTGTGGTGCACGCATATAGTACTGTACTGTACAGTGGCAATAAAAAGTTGGCACTTGACCCTGACCCCAGAAAATTGGGGCTAAAGTAAATTGAAGCTTTTTCTTTCTGTGAGTACATATGCTCGAACGGGTGTCAGTACTGTAGCTTCCAACTAATGTGCTTAACCACTTGCTCTATTGACCTACGGTAGTGTACGTGATTCGCTGAACAGGGCGGTGTTAAATATGCTTGGATCGTGCTTTGCAAGGGACCCCAGTTTGCGCCCAGAACTGCATTGCAGGAATAGAACGTTAACCCCTAACTGCCGGCAAGACCAAAAAATGGCTTATGAATGAAGTCGCGTGTTCAATTCCAACTGCGTGGATGATTTCCATCCAATTCTTTATGTGAAGGGCTTTGCTTGGTGATGCCACCCCTTCAAGTTAAATTCAAATCATTCAAGCTATTTTTAGATTTTACATGGGGTCCCAATTACAAAAAGAGCTGTAAAAATGGTTCACCGTGTCGTGTATTTTGAATTTTTTTGTTTGTTCTACTTAAACTAAATTTAGGCTATGAAAATGAGTTCCATTGCATTTGAGCTTAACTAACAAAATGAAGCTTGCCAAGTCTAGTTTCTACTCCACTTTGAATTTTTGGAAAAATCTGAAAATTGGGTGTTTTATTGTAGTTACAAGTTCGGTAGGTACCACCAAGGTGTAGCAAAATTTCCAAATTTAGATACACGGATGATTTCTATCAACTAAACTTTTCTTCATTGTAATTTACACCTTCGGTAAAAAAATCGGAATTTTCTAGTACATTTTGTAATTGATATAGATTTTCTTTACAATCACTTCATAAAACCATAGTAATTTCAAATTTTCACCAAAATTTATGAAAAATTCAACTTTATATTTTTAGGAGATAAAGCCATGTGTCTACAACAAATCATGAAATTTTCATAAATTTTGGTGAAAATTTGAAATTACTATGATTTTTGGAAGTGATTGTAAAAAATATTCATATCAATTACAAAATGTACTAAAAACTTCCGATTTTTTTACCAAAGATGTAAATTACAATGAAGAAAAGTTCAGTAAATGAAAATCATCCGTGTATCTAAATTTGGATTTTTTTGCTACACCATGGTAATACCCACCGAACTTGTAACTACAATAAATTACTCAATTTTCAAAGTTTTTCAAAAATTCAAAGTAGAGTAGAAATTAGACTTGGCAAGCTTCATTTTGTTAGTTAACCCTTAAAGGACATACTAAGCCCCTCGAGCTTAGTTTCGAGGGAATATAGAAGAAAACTTTATTTTTTCTCAACCAAAAAATAAAAGGATTGGTGCTTCGGAAAGGTATTGAAAATACAAGAGTAGATTCCCAACTTGTGCCTAATTTGATGGACTATGGAGCTCATGGTGATTGAAAGAGTACATCGGGGAAAGCGAAGGATATTTTTGGGCAGTTAATTTTGGGCCGGGTGGAGTGAGCGGGGCATGTGCGTGGGCATGTTTTTACATGAGGCTGGGAGCGGGGCTCAGTGGGGTCGGGTCGGGTCGGCGATGTCGGGCCGGGTTGGTCGGATTGGCAAATAATGTTCTTGAATTTCTTATAAAATGCACATCATACTTCATTAATTTTATTTCCACACATTTGTATATTTATTTGAATGGAAAAATGCAAAGTTCCAAAAACATCTATTTTAATCCCAAAAACGTTTATTAAAATCCCAGATGATTTTACACAAAGTTTTTGGTCATTACACATCAATAAACGTCAATTAAAGAGTTTTCTTTTGAACAATTAAATATCATGTGTCACTAACGTCACTAACTTCTATTTCTGAGGTTAGTGACATTAGTGACACATGATATTTACTTCAAAGCAAAATGCCTATATATTCTAAATTAAAGTAAAGGGCCTACATATTTCTAAAAATAAAAATTATTTAAAAAATATCTAGGCACTTCACTTTAACCCCTAAGCGTCCCTAGCTTATTTGGGCTTAAAAAAATAATTGCTTTTGATGTGTTATAGGTCTAAATGTAAATGGGGTATAGAAATCTCAACCGTACAATCTTGTAATATTCATGTTGTACATGATGTGGATCAAATTTGGAGTCATTTCGCCACATAGATTGCAAGATCATAGTGTTCTAGTGTAAAAAAAGTATGATGAAATTGTAGTAAGAACTTTTATGTTTTTCGGCTTAGTTCCTCTTTTTAGTGTAAATACGGGATCAATATAAGTCTAATAGCATGTTGAATGTAAATGAGGGAGTGAATGACAAATAGACTTAGAAATACCCTTCATAAAGATAGGAAGAGGCCTGGATATAAAGAAAAGACAAACTTAAGCAAATAGTTCACTCTAGAGATTCTAAACCCTAAAACCCTAAACCCATTTACAATTTTAATTATCTATTTTGAGTCTTTTTGACCTTAGTGTGACCTGAGTTGCTCTAACAATAGTCCTATTTGACCTTCCCCCTGAAAAGATTCCCCACTAGGAGAGTTACTATGGCCTTGTTGCCTTGGTAACTTTTCCCCACTACATTTTGGCGCCGCTGTCTGAGAAGGTCTCGACTATTGGTGACTTTGATGTAGGAAAGAAGAAGACAACTCAAAAAAAGAGATAATTGAAAATTGGTTGGGACCCAAATTTATTTGAGTATAATGTACATCTTCTTTTTAATGCTTACAAGCTTATGATGAATGGTACATGCTCTTTTAAAAAATAAAATTAAAAAAATAAAACCTTAATGGATTCCCATTGTCCCTTGTGTGATAATTGTATATGGTGTATATATGGTATCCATATGTAATATTCAAGAGTACAATAACAATGTGTTATCAAATGAAGAAAATTATAAATATAAATATAAGAAGTGTGTGCATCATGATGAAGATTTGTCATTGTATTTGAAAACGAGGCCAAAACGGATTAGTTTGGAATTAGAAATAATAAGAATTCAAGAAATTATTGTAATATGTGGCAAAATTATGAAAATAAAATCAACCATCTTAAAGGAATTATAGAAACTTTATGTTTAAAACTTAAAGAGAAAGATGTTGAACATGAAAATGAAATTCACTATTTTCAAGACGGTAAAGAAAATCCATGTATGCAACTTCAAGAACAAGACGATGAATTAAATCATTTTAAAGCTAGTTTAAAATCTTTAAGTGAAGGATTCCAAATTTGTAAGGATGATTGGACAAGACATAATGCATTAAAGCAAAAGAAACTTGATGAAAAAAATGAAAAATTAATTATAACACAAAATGCACTTGAGGCTTTAAGAAGTGAGCATGCAAATCTTCTAAATGAATATGAAAGCATGAGGTTTCATATTTCCAATTTAGAAAAGAATCTTGAGGAATCATATAATGAAGTCAAAAGTTTAAAGAAAGAATTAAAAATTGTATCACATCATTCTAAAGAAACACTTAAATATAAAAATAAACTTTTTCTGAGTTGATGATTAAAGAAGATGCAAGGTTATCTAAAGAAAATGAAGACTATTTGAATCAAATTACAGTATTAAATGAAGAACTTGAGGGTTTGATAAACGTCTCAACTCAACATATAGTTGAGAAGAAAGTTTTAAAGGCTAATGCTCAAATTTTATCAAAAGCATTATTAAAAACTCAAAATAACATTGAAATTTTTAAAAGCTTTTAGAAGTTGATTTTCAGCATTTTTCATAATTTATCAAAGATAAAATGGATTTCTATAATGAAGATTTGAAGGTTAAAGAAAAAAATATAATGAATAAAAATTTTGATATAAAAAACACAAAGAGGTGAATTTATTAATCAAATTTGTGAATGTAAAACAATGATTGAAGAATTGAAAAATACATGTGCAAGTCAACAAATGATTATTGATGCCAAAGATTATAAGTATAAAGATATGGTTGAAGAAATCATTTTTGTAAGAATAGAAAATGAAGGACTTAATAATATAATAAGTGACTTAAAAAATGACTACATCATGCTAATAATGGATTGAATCAATTCAAAAAAAATATATCATTGTTGGAAGATGAAGTAATGAAACTAAAAAATCAACTCATTGTAAATGATACAACTCATACAAGCAAAGTTTCAAATTCATTAATACAAGTAAAAGATTCAAGAAGTATATTGAAATATCATATATGTGAAGTACAAACTAAAGATAATCTAATATTTGAATTTGAAAAATCACATGAAGATGAAATTGGGTATCTTTGCATATTATGGAATCAAATTATTGATGATGATAATAAAGATGATTTTGTGAAGAAAGATTTAGTTTTAAATACGTTGTATTCACAATGAATCCAAAATGTTTAAAATTAAAATCTAGAATTCACAAAAAACTTATGCATACTCAAAAGAGAGAAGTTCCATCTTATCTAAATTCAATCATATAACACAATATTCATTAAAATGAGAGAATAGGGATCTCTCAAAATCATATCTCTCATTTTCAAGGGGGAGGATTGAATCTAAATGGGTTGTCAATTTAGGTGGATAGTTAGTACATTTATCATATGGAAGTAGGAATTTCCATTAAAATGAGAGTTATGGAAAGAATGATCGCTCCCAGTTGGAAGGAGGAGTTTCCATTAAAATGAGAGTCATGAAAAGAACGGTCGTTTCCAAACTAATATAGTACCATCTGAAATAAAAATAATGCTTATGTATAAGGGACTGGTTTCTCATCTCCTGGACACCAAGTCATGAGCTCAATGGTTGGTTGTGAATGGGTGTTTATCTCATATAGGTGGTCCGGGTTCGATTCCCGTTGAATTCGTTTGAGCAGATATGAGATATGCATGACTTGGTGCTGCTAAGTGAGCCTCGGCAGGCAGGAAATCTGTAACAACCAACCAGCCCCGTACCCTAAACTGTGACAAGTGCTTAACGCGCTAACAAAAAAACAGTGGTCTTAACCACTAAACCTTTTATATGTACTTGTTTTTAAAATCAAATACATACAGTTAATCCTTGAAAGAAAACGGATCAAATATACAAAGAAGTAAACGTACAATGTAATAGTAAATATATTAATAAAGTATAGATATTGCTCTTGCAACCACTATATTTCTTCCAAAACCAAAACACTTAGTATTTGAAATGGAAATCTTAACTTCAAAGTAAAACACACAAATATAAAATAAGAAATAGGTCAAAAGAAATCTACAACGTCTAATGAACTAGTCATAGAACAGACTGTATATCGCTTACATCAAAGCGCAAAGTATCACGATAATAGTCAAATAAAAACTATCACATAGAGCTAGCAAAAAAGCCATATTCTCCATCGCCTCCAATCAACAACGGCTTAAGTAGAATTATACAAAGCCAAACTTTGGTTAATGACTTCGATCTGAGCTGATGGAATTTTGATCATGCACTCGACAGTACCTCGTTTGATCCTAGACTTCCATGCTGTCATCAAAGCATTTGTTTCTTTCCAAAGTGGAGGTTCCGTGTCATCAACCTTCCAACGCAAACCTCTCGTGGTGTCCCATCCAGTGTAGTAGTCCTGGACATTTTGATCCCTTGATGTTGGACGAAAGTACTGAATGAGGACACAATTTGGTCTTTCAGGGTTAGAGTTAGGATCAGACAACGCCCTCGCAATCCAAACTGGCCGAGTGTCACCATTTGCGGGTCGGATTGCAACGAAGTAGCCTTCGTAAAGGTCACGGCCCACCCTGAATGATGGCAATGGACGACCCCGCATCTGCCCAACGTAAACGTCATCCTCTGCAAACTCTTCCCGCATGTCACTATCCTCTGTGTATTGATCCTCCACTATCGCTTCAAGCCGAGTTGTGGGCCAAAAGCCGTCTTTCAAAACATTGGACGGTTGTGAAGGCTCTTGAAGTGCTACCTTCACAGCTCGCCAATAATGAATCAAGTGCTCATAGCGTCTTCTGAATTCCCCGGTGAGGTCCTCATTGCACAAATTCTCCCAGTATTTGATAAATCCAGATATACCTTTCGAGATGTCTTCCACGTTCCTCATCGGACGCTGCGCAACTGGAATTGGCACTCCACGGGGCCACAAACTCCTACCTTTCGAATCCTCCTTCCACAATTTGATCCCTGCACCTTCTTTGGGCAAACAGTCTACGTCCGTGCAAAAAATCTTGTACTTCAACACCAGACAACCAGTAGAGTCAAGGTAGAACTTAAATTGCTGTGCCTTTGTATGTCCTACGAGCGCTTCATCTCCCTCCATAATACTGCCTTCGATGAACCCTTTGAAATCGGGCACTTCTTCGACAAGGTGTGGGATAGTGGGGATAGATTCCATGTCCATGAAGGACTTCATGAGCAAAGGAATCGTAGGAAAGTTTTCCTTCCGCAACAACATGCTCCACCTCCCGAACAGCGCATCGATGTCGTCGTGGGTGTGACCCACTAGCATAAAATTAACATGCACTTCACGAAATATATTTTTTGCAACGAGAAGAGACCAAAAACAGAAAACATATCTATTCTTGTTGTCCCCGGTAGCATTGTCCATTTGCACATGGAGAACGGGCGGCAAAAGAGTCGCTAGAGGAGAGGTTCCAGCGGTCGGACGCAACGATGGTTCACAAGTCTCTGCTCCCTTCAGCACTGCATCAAACAAAGGAGATGACTTTGATCCCACGAACAATTCCCGAGATGCAAACTTAGGAGGCAACTCTAGATCCCGCAACAACCTGGCCATTGAGCCGATAGTGTAATTGGAATCATGCGAGAATAGATCCAGGCCGTAATGCGCATAGCGCACATCGGCGTGGCCATGTGCAAGCATACCAGTAACGGAAACGGGCAACTTCACAAGGCCATCAATCTCTTTGCTCTTGTGGGAGAAAACCGGAGAAGCCGTTTTCGCGTGGTCCATCTTGTCATGCATGATCGTGAGACACTCATGGGGAAAGTTGAAGGATTGGGTGCGGTTGGCGTAATACAACTCCCGGTGCGCACGCGCAAGAGCCAGATGCTTGTCTAATTTCTTAGCCCAGAGCAACGCTTGTTGGGATCCAGCTATTGATCCCCTCCTAAGAGAATGATATTTGTCGCACGTTGCGCATCGAGCGAAATTGTCACCCGGTTTCTTTGCGTCGAACTCACTGAAGGTGGACGACCTAATCTTGCTCAAATTGGAAGGCGAGACTTCCTTCAACCCAAACGCTGCATTCACCGCGTTGAGTTCGGGAATGGTGTCTTTCCATTGAAAGGTTGCCGGCAGAATCATGGAAACGACCTTGACCTCGGATTTGAGCGTCCTCGTACGGTGAGGCATGTGGTCCGCGGATTTCTCTAAAATACATCGCAGCGTCGCGGTGGCTTGAACGGTGTGATTACGAGGTTTTCTAATTCCCGAATTTCCATGAGGATGCGCTTGCCGCCCCTGCACAGCGTATACTTGGTAACGGTAGAATGTAGCTTCGGGGACACTTGCAATAAGCATCCATGCTCGCATGCAAACATAAATACCTTCGATAGTCACAACCTTCCGGTTTTGAGAATCGCGGTGAATCTGCCTGTGGATGTCCATCTTCATGTGGAATCTGAACTGGAAGGAGGTTCCCTGATACATACGTTCGCGGAAGGCACGAATCTTGTCCCTCGAAAAGGGTTGAACGCAATTCTTGCTGCAACAGACATTGCTAGAGACGGAGTTGATAGAGTCTTGAGTGAGGAGTTGCTGTAATCTGACGGAAGTCTCCCGGGGCGGATTCCTCACTGTACTAGTATATCTTGACGACCTAGCGGAAGAGGGCTGCGTGAGACTAGCTTGGCGACGGTTGTAGTTGTCGCGAATTTCATGATCATGGAGGCTAGCTCCATTGATATGGACAAGCCGAATCGGCCAGGCCCGCAACGAGTACCTCCAGTCGCGGGGGATGTCTACCTCAAAGTGACTCCGGACTATGTGAACAGCAACGTGAGTGTCTCCAAGTGGTCCGTTTGCTCCGAGGACAAGGTCAGAGCTGACACTATGACAAGTTCCGTCCCCAACATGCAAACCAGCGTCATTGAATAAAGCTACACACTGAGTATTCCACCGACGTCGCGAGATGCCTTCACAATCCGGAACCTCGACGTCCAGTGTATGTTGGGCCTCAGCTTCATCGTCGGAAGAGTCGATTCCAGCAATCGTCATGCGAGCAGGGTCCATGGCACCAGTAGAGGACCTGAATATACTTGAACGATTGCATGCCCAGTAGTTAGAATATAATACAGTAGAGAATGCTCCCATATGCTTGATTAGCTCGAGGCGAGCTAAATGACAAGGGATTGCGAAGATGTACATACGTAACTAGAGCCTAGAGGTATTCGGAAGATGTAGGGTCAGTGCACATGGAGGCCCGAGCGTAAGAGTATGGTCAATTTATTTTGTTTAGGTCGACTCGACCTCAGTTGTGTGGACTATGTCTCAGTTTCGGTATGAATGACCAAAAAGTGTCGATCCACAATTGTGGGGACATAGATTCCGTCATCATCTCAATTTAGGTCCCGCTAATATGTCCTGGCATAGTGTTTCCAGTCCACCCCTGCGCCAGATTTTTGTGTTTCCGGATGCTGTGAGAGAGTAGGAAGAACGACCGGGCGGCGAACAAGTATTCCGAGAGCTTAGGCGGAGTGCGCGCAATCAAGGGAAGGAAGTTTTGGAGCCAGCAGCGATGGGACGGAAGGACGATTGGAGACTCGGACTGCCGGTTCCGAAGAAGTTGGTGCGCCCGGTTATCCCGACCAATGCGGGACATAGGGAGCAGCTGCGGAGGGATTTACGCAGAATTGGGTGCGAGGAGTTTCTGTACCTACCCTGGGACCTCCACAATGATACTATATTGCAGGAGTTAGGAGGAGGCCGGGTGGTGGCTGAATTCCGGGACAGCGAAATCCGGGGGCAGTGGAGGAAATGGAACTCGAAGCTTTGGCGCGTGACGTACAAGTTTCCTAACAGCCCGTTTGGATACGACAAGAGCAAGCAGGATTCCGGATGGGTGAAGGCGAGGTTTACTAAACCGGTATCTCAGAAGGACGGTTTCCTAGTGGAGGATTGCAGTGACGACCGGGAGAGGCGCCTGCTGCGGTTTTTGGTGCCCATATTGAGCCCGGACAAACCCACCACCTGCACGATCAAATTGATGAAGGCCATTTACGAGGCCTACCTAAACAACCGGAAAACCGAGTGGGGACTCATCGTGCACAAGTTGGTAGGCCGAGAAGCGCTCAAAATTGGAAACAAAAAGGGATGTCTTCTAATCCCTTTTGTTTATCATTTGTATGCACAGCACGGACTCCTCACGGCCAGAGAAAGAGATCAATGGGAGAGTAGCCGGAGGATCGTAGACCGGGAGCCGCCAACGACCCGGGAAGGGAATCCGGAGGAGAGCGAGGACGAGGACAGCCCGGACGAGGAAGAACGGGAAGAGCATGAAGTAAGAGGAGTGGAGGAACCAGTAGCGGCCGATCCGGATGCAAAGGAAGGCCAACCGGGGCCCTCGGAGACCCGAGCAGAGGAGGAACCGGACCAGGGTACACCGGTGGAGACAGTCCCCTTTAGGGCGCGCACCCGAGGCTAACTCAAAAAACTTCGGGAGACTCCGGACGGATCGGAGTCCGAGGATGAACCGGACCAGGAGGCACCGGACGAGGCGAATACCTCTACTTTATCAATATAAATGCCTTATATGAAATGTGCTTGTCCTCTGGGATGGGAGAGGCGTCTAGGGTGGGACTCTTGCAACATAGAGAACCTAGTAGACATGGTAGTCGACATCACTAGTATGAGCGATGACGTTATGCCATTTCAGCCTGCTATTTAAGTGGAGATAGCTGAGCAAAGCGAGTACTGATCTATCGTGGTTGACCACAGCAAACTAGGTGTGAAAGTGGTTGAGTGTGATGAAGCGAAGGTTGCGTTTGATCCAGATCACAATGACAATGCATGCTTTGTCCATCATGCATTCTCCAGGGTTGGAAACATTCCTCCTAGTTAATATTCCAGGGATTTGTTGCGACACAAATCTGATCCCACAGTGTTGAAACTGTCCTGAAGGGATTTTTTTCTTGGAAAAATGTCGACCGTTAGGTTGGCAGACTCATACAACCACAATGCAAATGTGACACATAGACCATACGGTTGATTGCAAAATCAAACTCGCACTGTGAGGTTGGACAATGTGTACTTCAACTTTTAATATTAAATGCATTTGAAGAGTTTGTTTCTCACCTTTCAAAATGATGCTGTCAACTAGGAAATTCAAATTTACCACGGTAAATATCGTATAAATGATTCGATTCAAATATTTATTGTGGTAAGAAAATCGTACTTTGAAACAAATTACCTTCAGAATATTCAAATATGCCTTCAAATATTCGAATATAAATGCTATTTTTGGTCAAAGTCTGACTATTTTCCGCTCTCCGCTTGCAAAATCTCCGCTCTCCGCTCGTATGGTAGCCGCCCTCGCGCAGTTTCTGGCGGGGAGCTTCGTCTATCCCCGAATATATATTATTTAGCATTTAGAATATGCCTGCTAGACCCCTGACCCCACATGCATCGGGGGGGGGGGGGGGGGGGGGTAAGGGCCTGCCGGTCTGTGTATGGCCCCAATTTTCTGATCTTTTATCGGCTTCCTATTGGCTCCAGAACTCATGACCCATTCACACTAGTCACCCAAAGCAAGTGCGGCAAAGAATCTCCGTTCATCAAGTAAGTTTTTGGTAGTTACATTGTGCTCCTATAAATTATTATTTTTAACTTGACGCATGTAAGAAGCTACTCCAACGCATTTTGGGTGCCGCAAGAAATTTGTACTTCACCAACACACATGTGTTGGCCAAAAGCAGAAACAGACAAGGCTATGGCACCGCAAGAAATTGTATATAATTTTTCAAATTTACCTTGCAGCATTCTACTGTAGGAACGAAACGTAAGTGCTGGAGCTTCTTGGCGTGAATGGGCCATCAGCCCCTGTTCTAGTTAACCCCTAAAGGACCAAGTGTCCTAACTAGGACATTTAGAGAATCGGGTAGGTTCCGGTGAACACATTTTTAATCGAATTTTGAAGGAAATTTAATAGTAGATTCCCCAATGTGCCACGAAAATGGGGATTCTTTTTTTTTTGAATTCCGACACCGTATGTGAAAGTTATGAGGGGAAATGTGTTTTTTTCGGGAGAAAGGGCAGCGGGGCAGTAGAGAAATAGTTGAATTTTAGGGGGGGGGGCAACAAAATGGGCGGCGTGTGAAAAGTGGGGTGGACTGTGGGGGGCAGAAGACCACCCCATTTTCGAAACTCATTAAAAAAATTGAAAAATAATAATTTTTAAAATTAATTTTTTTTTATAAATAAAAAATATTATTTTTAACTGAAATTTCAATTTTATAATTAAAAATATTATTTAAAAAATAAAAAATAAAAACATTTTTAAAAATAAAAAACAAAAATCGTCCAATGAGGGACTGCCACGTGCCAGTACACCTTGAGAGTTAGTGGGGTTATGAACATTGGAATGGGTTGGCACTTCAATTCCCTTCCTCCACCCTTTATTTCCCCCCTAACCCCCAAAATTCTTAGAAAATGTGCTACATGTCTTCTAAAACTTGGAGATTTTTATTTTTTTCAAATTTTTTTTCGCCATTCTATAGAGGGTGGAATGTACTTGTGTTTCACCGCTCGGATTTGTATTTTAAATAAAGAAAGTCAAAAATATTGCAATTCCAAAAACATATAGTCTTTTCTGAACTTCTAAACCCCCAACAAGTGCAAGGACGGTGTTCTTCAACATCCTAAACATCTCCAAACGCAACGAAAATTGGTACACAACTAAGTAACATCATATAGAATGTGAAAGTGAAGTGCGACAGGTTTCGGTAGTGAGGTTTTTTTGATGTAGCCATGGTCAAACGCATCTGAAATTTTCGGGCATGTGTTTTTTTGGGGTGTTTTTTTCCATCAATCACAATTATCTTGCAATCCGTGCGGTCAAAATCAACGAAATTTGTTGTGTATGTTTTTCAAATAGTTTAGGACAAGATCTTACGGTTAGAAGGTAAAAACTAACATTTTTTTGAATTTTTTGCATGGGGGAGTAAAAATGGCAGCATTGGAGTGTTTTTGGAGGAAAAACACTCCGGTCCTTTAGGGGTTAAGTTCAGTCTCGGTCTTGCCCTGGAGTGGCTTTGTATTATATCCCCTTTGCAATTGAGCTCCTTCAATTTGTGTCAAAAATGAAAAAGAAAAATAAGGAACTCAGTCCCTGTTCAAATTGGGAAGCTTTAGGCCTTGGCCCACAGCTTGAGTGGATAATGGGAAACATCCTCCGTCAGATGCTTATTCCAAGGATTATACGTCACTTACCTTATATCAACCACATATACACATGTACACATACATAATTATATACTGTATGATACAGGAAAGGTACAATGGAGAAGAGACTGAGGAGTATAAAATGGAGCCTCGAAGGACGAGTTCTCTGTGCTTGCTGCACAAAGACGAAGCGGAGCGCCTGGCTGCCCACCTTCATCAAACTTCGAGTTCAGCTTCCTAGGGGCATGTATTGGCGCCACTCGCATGATTTTCGGATCCAAGTTAGTCGATCATTCATGCCCGCGTCGATCATTGCACTCCCACCTCGCTTGAATCATGTTCACAATTAAACACGTACGGTCGCTCTACGCATCATATCCGATGATGAGGAATTAAGCTAGTGCGCGCGGCGCCCTCCACAGGATCCGATAGACCCATGGTTATGAGAGACGCCCGGCCTTCGATCATCAGCTGAACGCGAGTTCTAGCTAGCTCCACTCACTGTCTTTCTGTCGTCGTCACCGAGCTACATAAGATCGTGAGTCGTGGCGGTCGGGACGACTCCGAGCACGTAGTACTTAGTGCGGGAATCTCGTAGACAAGTTGGGCAGTTATTATGGAGGCACAGCTGAACGCCGTGCCTGCATGCGGCGATATATTTCGATTCGCTGGCACCACCTCCGGCCTCGTGCGCCTGCTACAGTAGTACCAGTGTCGTGTGGGAGCGTTAAAGGTCAACTTGTCTGTAATTGTCTGCAATTTGTGTTGTCTGTAAATGCCTCGACTAGCGTACAGTGTCGGAGGCGAATCCTGCGGTAAGGCCGGGCCGTCTTGCACTTTGGAGCAGTACGTACTAGCTAGGCTTCGGCCGGTTGTGGTGTGGGCTGCAATCCAGTAATCATTACGGAGTATTTGTTTAGTTTCCCTTGTTGGCGGTGCTGGTTCGATCGGTTTAGGGTCTAGACATTGCCTCCGCCTCGCCAACCTCAACCGCTTCAGGTGTGGTCTAATTAATTCTGCTGCGTTCCCATGGAAGTTTTCGTTGCTCACGTTTGAATCACGAAGTCAACCCTTTCTTGTACGTGTCGGGTTATGTGAACCGTGCCGAACTTCTGGAAATCGACGCGGATTTTATTTTGGGGTTTCTTTGATGATTACAGTACTGCTGCCAAATAAACGTTAGGCCCCCGATCTGTTGTTATGTACCCGCCGATGCATGCATGCGAATTTGCAATTGGAGGAACTAGGTTTCAATTCGGAGTGCTTCACTTCACTGCTGCACCGACACCTCCGAGGAATTGAAGAAGATGCTCATGATACCGTAATAAGAAGGCTCGTAATTTCGCAGCATTAGTGAGGTTTCAGGCAAGGTGGGGCAAGAGAATTAAGAGGCCCCAAGAGCCAGCCAGCGTTGTCAGACCGCCAACTGAACTGGATTAGCAACACCCAAGCAACTGCTTTGAATTCGAACATGCGACCACTGTTACACTGTACTGTAGTGTCTTCGTTGGCCGGGGCCTACTGGGTATGATGTCAATGATATTTTAGCCATGGATTGTAGGCAGGAATCAGGAGATTCGGGTTTCTAAACACGGAGGTTGGGATTTGGGAAGTTGCGCCGCTGCAGTGCACACCTGCCGAGCGTCTAACTTTAGCCCCACATCGCTTCTGTCTGACCTGTCACCACTTGATTCTTCCCAATGCTCGCACCCAAGTGCTGCAATCGTACAGGTACGATACTCGGCGATTGATTCCCCACATGCATGCCCCACCCACTCTAGCCTCCCAGCCAGCATATCGTTGATTCCGCACCGGTTCAGTCCATTCTGCAACTCTACATGGTTTCGTGCCCAAGTTGGAATTAATTCTATTTATCAGTCTAGTGGACTTTTGCTCTTGTAGAAATTAAGGAAAGTCAACTACTGCATCAAATTAAGATCATCGTGTTTCGTTGGCAGCATGAGCAGCAGCTGCTGCCCGAACGACTTGACACATACGGGCGACTTGGAGCCCGTGAGCATGGATTCTCTTCCTGACGAGCTGCTCAAGTCAGTTTTCCGATGGCTCTCGCACGTCGACGACTCCCTGCGAGCACGCGCTGTATGCAAACGATGGCGAACCATCCTCACATCACTTGACTATGTCACCCAATTCCGACTCGACCAGAGCAGTAGCACGGTCCAATCAATGTGTCCTCTGGTCTTCAAGCGAATTGATGTCCAGCACGAATGGTGCGGATTTGACAGCACGAAGAAATCATGGCAGCGACTGCCGCCGCTCGTGCGTTTGCCGCAAGTAGATATTCGACCTCTGACCGGTACTGAATTCACCGCGTACCACTGCTGCCAATTCTCAGTCATCAGCCTGACTAGCTAATTCTAGGTCTCTTACAGTGAGTGACTTGCATTGCATGATGTTCAAGCTCTGAGCTCAAGGGTGACATGGTTGCAAGCAGGGAATGGGAAGATGCTGATCGGATACAAGGTCACAGCGGCTCCATCGCAAGTGGTGGTCGGAAACCCAGTCACTAGTACCTGGCACACCATTCCGAATTCCACGGAGACATGGGGGGAGGTGGGCAACATTCTGCTGGTGGACCAGGACGATTCGACCAAGTTTCAGATCATCGCGGTGCGAGAGGAGGCTACCGAAATTTTCCACTCGACTCTCTGGCAGTGGACGCAGCTGCGGGGGAGGCCGGCGAGGGGCGTGCACGAGAAAACGGTGTTGTACATCAAGGAGAAGTTCATCAGCGCCACGCCGTGCGGGGGCTTGGTGTTCTGCTACGGTGTGCAGAGCGACAGTCGAGGCGACGCTGCCATCCTGGTCTCGTTTGACGTGCAGCACGAGCGGTGGACGGACGATTGCATTCCCATCCCGTCGCATGCGTCGTCCCCAGCGGCGTATAAGTGCTTCCAGATGGTGGAGTGCGCGGGCCACCTGTTCGCGGTGATAGAGGATGCGACCATGAGCACCATTGCCGTTTGGGGCCTGGGCCTTCGCCGCCGCCAATTCGTTGGGCCCATGGTGGAGATGCCCCACCCTTTGTACGTCCGGTTGTGCATGGGGAGACAGGGTAAGCCCCTGCAACTGAAAGCCGTGGGCCACCAGCACCGGATGTATTTCTGGCGCAATCTCTCGAACCCTCCGACTCTCTGCATCGTGGTGTTCGACCTTCTGCTGCGGGCATGGGATGTGCTGCCGGACTACGCCTCGGCCATTGGTTATGCCCCGTCGGACGCGTCGGACGATTTGCCGCAGATTTTTGTGGACACGGGCTCCTTTGAGAGTAGCCCGACCGGAATTTAAATCTACCGTTCATTGCCTTCGATCCATTCATTCTATCCTCCGAAAGTCCTTGCAATCTGTTGTAGTCTCGAAGGCTGGACCATTGTTCTCATAGTTTTTCCGTGGGTTCGGTTACTTATAATTTTTTCTTTAGTTTGTACAGTCAGGTTCTAGGCAATCATTCATTACAACAGCCAGCTAGGTTGTTACATGATGATATTCTTTCAGGTATGCACTGCTAGAGTGCAAGTGTTTGTCGGTATGGGGTGTCACAGATTCTTTGCTTGACAGTTTGTTAGAAAGGAGATCTTAGCAGTTTATGAGAACATCTTACTTTACACATTGTTAGCACATCATGAAATGCTAGCTCTCTGTTCTTGCTCCGGGGCTGTCACCTCTTTCACAATTTTGGTTTGGAACTAATCCATGAATTGATGGGTAGTGCAGGATACATCGTTAGTTTAGCTGAGTGTGTGTAGATTGAGATTATAGTTATTAATTAACGTACTATCTGTCATTCATTTAATGTTGTTCTCGTCCAGCTGCTGGAGATAACTTAGCTTCTGTTATTTCCTTTGCGGTTGAATTCAACGCTCCAACCTCTGGTCCAGGTGGTTATTGTTCCAGTTATGATGCCTTGACTCTCCCAATTCCCGAGTACGGTTTTAGGCCGCCATCTAGTATTAAAATATCGTTCGATGGTACCAGTTCCTTACTTTTCTTCCGCCTCCCCTTGTCCCTCTGTTCCGGTGCAAGTGTACTATTGTGAAGTGGCTTAGAGTTGCCCAGCAGTTGCTCATTGTGCACCAAGTTCACATCTAAGATGGTGAGTGAGAAGTGAAAACTTTCCCAACAACAACCACCTAGTGTGCTTGGAATCCAATGCATCGATCAATTACATACTACCACTTTTGTCACTACTTGGGACAATCATAATGTAGGAGAATAAATTTACTAAACTTAACTTCATAAAGTAAGAGCATAGTCTTGTCCTAAGTACGTAACTCCCATATTATAAGCAAGGGGCATCAACATTAAAATGGCTTAGTGAACGGCTTTTGTAAAAATTATATCAAATTATAAAAACAAATAAAGGACCAAAAAGTAAGGTGAGGCCCAAATTAAATAAAATGAGATGTAGATAATGTTGAGTTGCATATTTATTAAAAAAACTCCACAACATATATAAAGAATTGAAACACCTATGCATAAGTTTAAAAAATCCATACGAAAAGTTATCTCCGATTAAAATTAAAAGTCAGTGGCCATGTTTTATTTATAATAAAACAATCTTAATTTTTTTATTAAAAAGCCCAAAAAGTTGGGTAGCTAAGTGGCTTATGCTACATGTATGAAAAAAGACTCACATATTAGGTTTTTAATGCTATTATTTTCTTTAAAGAATATTCAGTTCCTGTATATAATTACATTTTTGGGTTCTTTGTTAGAAAGGCTACAAGTATTTCCTACTTAAAAACAAATTATGTCACTTTAGATTGGACTAAAATGCAATATAAGTGATTATAATCAAGGCCATATAATACAAGAGTTGTGTATCCAAGGGTCTTGTCAGAGAATAGGACAAAATACTTGATGTGAGAACCACCACTTGCCATAAACACAGAATTTGCTATTTACGCACTAAGCCATATAATCATGCACTTAGTCCCTAAGCGCATAATTTTTTTTGTCTAATTTTTTTTTAAAAATCGACGATTATTGTCTTTTTTCAATCCCTTACATTGTAAACAAACAATCATTTTAATTATTTTTTATTCTTATCTTTATCTTTTTTAAATCTTCTTTTTATCTTTTTTTTATTTTTTCTATTTTATCTTGATTTCTTTCTTATCTTCTTTCTTGTCTTCCTATTTGTCTTCCTTCTTGTCTTTTTTTTTCTTCTACTTTTTCTTCAACTATGGCTACTAAACCCTAAACAATGAGAGCAAAGCAAAGCAAAGCAAAAAAAAAAAAAAAAAAACTTCTTTCTTTTTTTTTTTTTTAATTTTTTTTTTTTTTTGTACTTTATTTGGCTGTGGGGTATTGCTGAATCCTAAATAGCAGCCATAATAATAATAATAATAATAAATTTAAAAATAAAAATTTCTATTTTTAGATGTTAGGGTATGCGGCCGGGCAATCAAAGACCCTCCCATCTCCCTCTCCATCTCCATCTCCATTTTCATCTCCCTCTCCATTTCCATCTCCATTTTCATCTCCTTCTCCATCTCCATCTTCATCTCCTCCATCTCCATCTTCATCTCCTCCATCTCCATCTCCCTCTCCATCTCCATCTTCATCTCCCTCTCTATCTCCCTCTCCATCTCCATCTTCCTCTCCTCTCCTCATATATATAGGGGACATGAGAGGGTCTCTCCCATTCTCTCCCACTCTCCCTACCTTCTCTCCTCTCCCCTATATATATGAAGAAAGGGGAAGGAGATAAAGAGGGAGAAAATAGATGGAAGGATCTTTGGGTGCGCGGCCGCGCACTCCAGCGGCTAAAAATAGGAAATTTTCAAAACATTTTTTTTTGAGAAGCAGCCGCAATGTAGGATTCAATAGTATGCCATAGCCAAATGAAGTTTTTTTTTGTTTGTTTTTTTTTTTTTTTTTTGCGGCTGCCATTTAAGGTTCAGCAGCACCCCACGGCCAAATAAAGTACCAAAAAAAAGGTTTTATGTTTTTTTTTTTTTTTTTTTTGGGCGGCCGCAATGTAGGGTTTAGTAGCACGCCACAGCAAAAAAAAAAAGGTTTTTTTTTTTTTTTTTCTTTGGGCAGCCACAATGTAGGGTTCAGTAGCACGCCACAGCCAAATGAAGTTTTTTTTTTTGGCGGCCACCATTTAAGGTTCAGCAACACCCCACGGCCAAATAAAGTACTAACATACAAAATAAAAAATAAAAATAAAAATAAAAATAAAAAATAGATTTTTTTTTTTTTTTTTTGCTTTGCTTTGCTCACATTGTTTAGGGTTCAATAGCCGCAGCTGAAGAAAAAGTAAAAGAAGAAAAATACAAGAAGGAAGATAGAAAGGAAGACAAGAAGAGAGACAAGAAGACGACAAGAAGAAAGACAAGAGGAAGACAAGAAAGAAGACAAGAAAGAAATCAAGATAAAAAAGAAAATATAAAAAGATGATAAAAGAAAAGATAAAGATCAGAATAAAAAATAATTAAAAGAATTATTAGTTTACAATGTAAGTGATTGTAGAAAGACAACATTGATGTTTTTTAGAGAACTTTTTAAACAATTTTTTTTTAAAGTCAAATATGCTTATGAAATGAGCGCACTTGACTAAGTGCATAAATAGCGAATTGTGTATTCATATTGACAATATTTGATGTGCAAATATCAAACTTCTGTTAGTCTGGGTAATTGTATGGAGATAATTGAGGCCATAAACAGGCCAGCAAGGCTGCTTGATCAGGGAAGACAAGGTAAGTAAGTAGTCATAAAGTCATGGAACAGCTAGTCAAGGTATAGACTTGGTTAGGGGAGTACTCCAGCCCCCAAGACGTGCTTTGGTTCCCAACGTTAATATATATTGATATATACGCTTGAATAACTTTAGCATACGGTCTTGGGTTACCTTGGCGTACTTGGATGCCTTGGAGGTTAGACAAGGCGAGAGATGAGTACGCTATTTCTGAGGTAGTTTATTTGCTAAGTATGTGCACTGGATCTGGTAAGAGTCCAATTTATAGATGCCCTTGGTGTTCTTGGACAGAGAGTGTTTTGAAGACAGAAAGACAGGTGCTAAGTATGTTTAACTACGCGCATGGAGGAAGAGGATGGAGCGAGGATGGTTTGGGCCAAGAAGTAGTTAGAGGACAGAAAAACAGGTCCTAGGTAGTTAACACTTGTGCCTGAAAGGAGGAAGGAAGACCTGGTATCCCAGTCTCCCAAGCTAGATTACAACAGAGTACTACACCCACAAAGTAGACAGAACAGTGGACGCTGAGATCTTAAGGAAACATACATTTATTCCAAAGGATGTAATAGTGGAATTGTACAGTGGAGAGTATAAATCCGAGGAATCTATGTTAAACAAAGGATTTGAATCCATGTATTACACAAAGGCACAACCATAGAGTCCATGTTTAACAAGGAAGTGTACAAGGAGCGACCTGCTGTGTAAAACTTCGAGCATAATAGCAAAATACTCTAAGTCTCCAAAACCAAGAAGTGCGTCTTTCTTGTATTATGTCTACCCTTATACTAAGCCTGGATCCGCTAACTTAGCTAATCACTACCAGTGCCACCGCCCTCCTATCCCTTGTCCTCCGTGGCGGCCATGTGTCTTGGTCCGGTAACAGGCTTCGAAAACACTGCAAATCAATGAAGTGGCCTATCCAATCTTGCGCTGATCCTACGCCAACCCGACTCCGGTAATCGTGATATACACCCTCGCTCAACAATCCAGCAGAGCATCTGGAAACATGAAATGACAAAAATGACGAGGAGAAGTAGCACTCAAACCCACCACGCCCTTGCAGGAGTTGAAGTTTCTCGTCTCGAAGTTGAGCTTCCTTGCCTCGAAGTAGATTTTCCTTGACTAAAATAAGCGTTCTCTCCTGATTGTTAGAGCATAGTTGGACCTGCTTTTCCATAAGTAGGATGCGCTCTTCCAATCCAGATATCTCCTTTTCCACTCATCGCAACTGCTCCTCCGCACTTTCTAAATGCCCTAACTATTAAAAACGCTCGTAGAGGTGATTTCCGGGTTATCGTTCCGCGGAGATTCTGTGAAGTGGGAAGTTTCCGGAGATGGTCCCGGACTGGTGATCTCTCTCTCTCTCGTTGCCAGCTAAATTCCTCTTTCCTACTGAACCGGGTCTACCCCTACTGACTGACCTGGTTGCAACTAGACCCGGTATCCTTCCGGGGAAGACTCTTCACTATCCCTCCTCTCTCCGGTCCACCTTTGTGACCTGATCCGGTTTCGTATAACCTCTGTTTCCCCTCAGAGGGTTCTCCATTCACATTAGTGGTGCTGGATTGAAAGACACACCCCTCCCTACTGATTCAAGTGATGGGAACTTCACTACCTTCCGGTTTAACTTCACAAAACTCCTAATCCCGGGTACTTACCGTACTGCCCTTCAACTGCTAGTTTTACACAACCGGCAGCCGTGTCACGCAAGCGCAATCCGGTTTCCCCTTTCTCCCAATTACTACAACGACTTACTAACCGGAATAGCCACTATCCGGGGAGTCCGAAACTATTCCTTTAGGAATTCTAGCGCCCTGTCTTACTCCCGTGAATCCCGTATTTCCCCTCGCCTGGACCTTCCGAGTGCTGGCACCTCAACCGGACTACCCGTCCAGGAGTTCTGTGCAACCCGGAGTACCCCCTCCTGACTGCCCAGCCACTAACCCGGATTACCTAGCGTACGGAACTTAGAAACCACTCTTTCAAACAGTCCTCAAACCACCCAAGAACCATATTTAGACTTCACACCCGAATCACTCGAGGACCCGGACTGCCTACCCGGTTAGCAAGGGACTCTTGACCACTGTACCAGTCCACAAACAACACCACAGCACATACACACTTTCCGGATAATGCTCTACAGCAGTTTGCTTTCAAGGAAACAGTAATACAAGAAGACCCCAAGAATGCCAAGCATTCCTGGGAAAGTAGTGGTCCTCAACCACTGGACCAGATTTCCCGCCCAGATCCTACAAACCCGGGATCCGGAAATCAAGGGAAATCACAACCAAAAGATCCCAATCCTATCCTACTGGCAAAAGCGCCTAACCTATCACACAAAAAGGTCCTATGCACACGAGGCCTAGTCTACCAAGCCTAATGCCTACTCCCTAGCCTGATCCGGTTCTCACTGCAACCCGGATCCTACTGATCTTCCTGCCCCTCCGGGCTACTGACCCGGTCGCTGTCGGAATCCCCCTGCCCTTCCGGGTTGGATTTCGGAGAAGCATCCTCCTGCTTCTTAGATCGGCGTTCCCGGACCTCTTCCTGGTTGCCTTCTCCCTGAAACTCCGGTTGACTCCCGTTCGACTCGTCCTCTTGGGTCTCATGCTCCTCCGGTTCGCCCGCATCCACTTCGCGCTCCTCTGGCTCACCGGCATCCGTCTTGTCTCCCTGGCCACCCGCATCCGGTTGGCCGTCCACTTCCTGGTCCCCTCCGGATCCTAACTCCCTACCCGGAGTAGCCCCGGTCTCCACCAAATCAGCAGCCTGGTCTGCCAAATTGGCCAGGCTGGCCTCCGACTGGTCCCCTCCGGTACTGGCATCCCGATTCCTCCGCGGCATACTCACCACCGGACTCGCAGCCGGTCTCGAAGTCTGTTCCCGGGTAGATTGACCCCCGGCCATCATTCTCTCTACCTCCTCCATTCCGGGTGCATTCTGTGATACATGGAATGCGGCTAACAATTCACTACTGGCTATGGGTGCATTCATACCTCCCTGATTTGCCACCCTCTCTTCCGGTTCGGACCCGGATGGGAATCTCGCATGATTCTCCGCCAGCAGTTTTCGGAATTCCACCACCCCTGCCTCCACCCTCGCGGCGTACTTCTTTACCACGTTCGTCACTCGGGCAGCGCCGTCCAATCCAGATTCGACCACCTTCTCTTGGTACAACCGGGCCTCCGTCTGGGCCTCCCCATCCGATTTGAGCAGCGACGCGAGGAGCTGGTAAGTAGATGACTTCTGCTTTTGCAAAGTCCGGATCTCATCCTGTTGCCTTAGCAGTACCAGGCTCCTCTCTGAGGCTTCCTTCCGGAGCTTGTCTATGTCCTTCCTCATCTTCCGGACGATCTCCGGGTACCTCTCCACCTGTGTACTCCGGACGACACGCCCAACTTCCTTCATCGAGGTATAGATGGGATAGTACTTACCTTGCACGGTCTCTAATGCCTCCCTGACCGGTTTGAGGAAGTCCTCCTCAGGTTCCCGCAGGGGGATGTCCTTTAGCTCCGATTCTGTACTCCGGGGAGCCCGCTTGTAAGTCCGGATCCCCTCCTTGTACTCCGCTTCATCCCGCCCCGGTTTCGAACCTCGCGCCCTCTTGGTTTTCACCTTGACGTTCTTCTGACGTCCGCTCGATTCCGGTGCCCGTCCTCTCTTTCTCTGGCTATCAACCGGAGTTGTCTTCCGGTGCTTCTTCGGAGGAGGAATCCTAACTCCGGTCACAATCGTGTTCTGGTCCTCATCCTCTTCCTCCTCCTCTTCTTCCGGAATCTTCAGGCGCCTCCTCATCTGCCCTCGGGGTGGTGTCTCCTGGTCCGGTTTCTCCTGGTCCGGTTCATCCTCGAGCTCCGATTCGTCCGGAGTCTCCTGAAATTTCTTAAGCTGGCCTCGGGTGCGCGCCCTAAAGGGGACCGCCTTCACCGGTGTCTTCTGACCCGGTTCTTCCTCTTACGCTCGGGTCTCCGAGGATCCTGGTTGGCCTTCCTCCGTATCCGGATCGACCGCTGCTTGCTTGTCTGCTCCTCTTCCTTCCTGCTCTTTCCGTTCTTCCTCGTCCGGGCTGTCCTCGTCCTCGCTCTCATCCGGATTCCCTTCCCGGGCCCTTGGCGGCTCCCGGTCCATGATCCTCCGGCAGCTCTCCCATTGCTCTCTATTCCTAGCCGTGAGACATCCGCACTTGTCATACAAATGAAACAGAAAAGGGGTTAGAGGACATCCCTTCTTGTTTCCGAGTTTGTTCGTTTCCCGGACCACCAACTCGTCCACAATGACTCCCCATCCGGTATTCCGGTTGTTGAGGTAGGCCTCATGAATGGCCTTCATCAGCTTGATTGTGCAGGTGGTGGGTTTGTCCGGGCTAAAAATAGGCACCAGAAACCGCAGCAAGCGCTTCTCCCGGTCGTCTTTGCAGTCCTCCACCCGGAATCCGTCCTTCTCTGAAACCGGTTTAGAAAACCTCTCCTTCACCCATCCGGAATCCGTCTTGGTCTAGTCATACCCAAACGGGCTATTGGAAAACTTGTACGTCACGCGCCAATGCTTCGAGTTCCACTCCGTCCACCGCCCCCGGATTTCGCTGTCCCGGAATTCCGCCAGTACCGGTTTTCCACCTAACTCCTGCAACATAGCATTACTGTGGAGATCCCAGGGCAGGTACATCAATTCCTCACAACCCATTTTGTGCAAATCCTTCCGCAGCTGCTCCCTATGTTCCGCACTAGCTGGAGCAACCGGGCGCACCAACTTATCCGAAACGGGCAGTCCCAGCCTCCAATCGTCCTTTCGTCCCATCGCTGCTAGCTCCAAAACTTCCTTCCCTCGATTGCGCGCACTCCGCCTAATCTCCCAGAATACTTGCTCGCCAATCGGTCGCTCTCCTTGCTCTCCACTCGGTCGCTCTCCTTGCTCTCCACTCGGTCGCTCTCCTTGCTCTCTCACAGCATCCGGAAACACAAAAATCTGGCGCAAGGGTGGACTGGAAACACTATGCGAAAATGAACAGTGAACCGCCCTAATTAAAGCCGCCCATTTCAAGGCGCGAAACGTGGCCAGGTCCATTCCTGACCCATCCATCCCCTACCCGGTTTCCAGTCCGGGTCCCGTGCCCAATCCGCACACCAGCCGTCAAAACCGGACCCTAGCAATAACTCTACAGCGCGCGCGAGCGCCTCTTCTACATAAATAACTAAATGTGCCATTATGGTCACTACCACACTCATTTATGGAGATCCGGCTACTCCTAGCTACTCTAAAACCCTAATTCTCTATTTCTAGGTCAAACAAGGTTCGACATTACCCCTTTTTCAAATGTGAGCGTCCCCGCAAACACTCACATTTCAACCTCATTCTTCCGAAGAGCTATCCCCGGAATCTTTCCTTTCTGACCCGGAATCTTCTTTGAATACGGATTCCGGATAATACTTCTTCACCCGAGATCCATTTACCCGGGTGTCCATCCATTTTCCTTCTAGATCCTCAAGCTGGAGTGATCCGTTGGGAAAAGTTTCCGTAACTCTGTAGGGTCCCTACCACCGGGTGTGCAACTTACCCGGAAAATTCTGGTGGCGGCTATCAAACAGCAGCACCAATCCTCCTTCCCGGATTCCATGGTCCGCCGGTAGTCGATCATCGAAGTCCTCCTTCCGGTTGACTTGGATCCACCGGTTTCTTTCGAGTGCTTCAGCTCGATCCTCCTCCAAATGCTCAATGGCCAACAACCGGAGTGTAGGGTCCTCTACTCGGGTCCCCAACCGGGCTTCCATAATCCGGTAGGTCTCCACTGTTAGCTCAATTCCGTGTACTGCCTCTTGACCAAAAACCATAAAATACGGCGTCTTTCCGGTCGTCGTCTTCTCCGAGGTGTTGTATGCATGTATAGCCGACGCAAGTTTCCGGTCCCAATCCGTCTTGTGCGCGGAAACCATCTTGTTTAAGATTTTCCCCACAATCCCGTTGGATCTTTCCGTAAGCCCTTTGGCCTTCGGGTTATAGGGCGTGGTCTTCCGGTGCTTGATGGTGTACTTGGTCGTGATGTCCACAATGACATCATTCAGAAAGTGCTTACCCCGGTCACTCATCAGTTCCAAGGGGTAGCCAAACCTCATCCTAATTTCCTCAAACAGGAATCCGGCTGCAGTCCGGGCGTCATTTTTCCGGGTCGCCCGGGCTTCCACCCACTTGGTGGCATAATCTGTAGCCAGTATGATGTATCTCTTCCTTCCGGAACTGATTGGTGTTATCGGTCCTACAAAACCAATACCCCATTTCACAAAAGGGGCCAATGGTACTATCGGAGTTAGTGGCCAATGATTCCTGAATTTGGGTGCTCCAGTTCTTTGGCACTGGTCACAATTCCGGATGAACTTCCTTACATCCCGGATGATAAATGGCCACTAGTACCTGGCGCTCTTAATCCGGTTCACCGTACTCATGATAGCCAAATGTCCCCCGGAATCTCCCGCATGAAGGGCCTCCATCACCCCTTTCCGCTCTCCGGGTTCCGGACAGCGCCTGATCCTATCGTCTGCGCCTATCCGGAATAAAACTCCGGACACCAGCGTGTAAGGAGCCGCCTTGTACTGGAACACGCTCTTCTCTTCCCGGGTCATCCCTTCCGGGTATTGCCTCGTCATCAAGTACTCGATAATGTCCTTGAACTCCGATAACTGTGGGTTCCCCACCTGGAATACCCCTACTTCCAAGGGCACATCCGCTTCCGGAAACTCGTCCGGAAACTGAGAGGAGATGTCCTCTACTGCTGCTAGTCCTCGCATCCGGGAAAGGTAGTCCGCGTCAGAGTTTGCCTTTCCAGGCTTCACTATGACTTCGTAGTTGAACTCCTGCAGCAGCAATATCCATCTGGCAATCCTTCCGGACAAGTCCGGTTTATTTACAAGGTATTTCAGTGAATTGTGATCCGTATGAAAAATCACCTTGTACCCCTGTAAATAATGCCGGAACTTTTTGCAAGAATAAACCACTGCCAACGCTTCCCGCTCAGTGGTGGTGTAGTTGCGCTCCGCAGAACTCATCTGCGGGCTCGCGTAGTAAACCGAGTTCTCCCTCTGCTGGTCATCAAATTGCCACAGAATTGCTCCGAGGCACCATCCGGATGCATCGATGGTCACATGGAATTCCTTTGTCTAAACCGGAGGCGACAGAACCGGAGCACAAACTAACTGCTTCTTCAAATCTTCAAACGCCGCTTGCCGCTCGGCTGTCCACCGGAATTCTTTTGCTTTCTTCAATAGCTCCGTCAGCAGTATGGCCCTCCGGGCGTAATTCTTGATGAACCTCCGGTAGTATCCTACACATCCCAGAAAACCCCTGACCTCCCGGACATTCCGAGGAGCTAGCAAAGCCAGGATCACGATTACTTTGTCAATGTCGACCTGCAGGCCTTTCCCACTGACCACGTGTCCCAGCAGCAATCCGGATTCCATCCCAAAGAAGCATTTTCCGGGATGCAGCTTCAAGTTCGTCTCCCGGCATCTTTGGAAGGTCTTCCGGAGATGCTCCAGATGCTCTTTCCGGTTTCCATATACGGCGAAGTCATCAATATAGACTTCCAGAAAATGTCAAAGGAAATCTTTGAAGATGTCCATCATTAGCCGCTGGAAAGTTCCCGGGGCATTGCATAACCCGAAGGGCATCCGGTTGAAGGCAAACGTTCCCCACTCGGTTGTGAACGTTGTCTTCAGTTGGTCGTTCTCCCGGATAGAAACTTGGTTGTATCCGGAAAAGCCGTCCAAGAAACTGTACAATTCTTGTCCCGCCACATGGTCCAAGATGATATCCGTGAAGGGCAGCGGAAAGTAGTCTTTCTTCGTAGCCGCATTGAGTTTCCGGAAATCCTGGCAGACCCGGATCTTCACCTTTCCGTCTGCTCCGGTATTTTTTGGGCACCACTACTATCGGTGACACCCACTCGGAGTTGTTAACCGGATAGATGAATCCGGCTTCCAGCAACCGGTCAATCTCCTCCTTCACCATCAGGGAGTACCTCGGGTTCAGTCGGTACTGTCGCTGTCGAACCGGAGTAGCACCATCTACAAAATCTATCTGGTGCTCCCCTAGTTCAGCCGAGATTCCTCGCAGATCCGTGGGAGCCCATGCAAAGACATCCGCGTAACTAGCTAGCAACCGTCCGTACTCCTTTTTCTCCTCCGGCCTCATTGTTTTTCCTATGAAAAACTTCTTCCCGGTTTCCACATCCAATTCTTCGAAGTCCTTAGGGGACACCACCTCCTTGACCTTCTGTCAAACCTCGTTTTTCCAAAAGCGGCTAGTTAGGGTTTCTAGGGCAACTAGGAGTAGTCTTTCCGCCATAAATAGGAGAATTAATGGCCATAACGGCCCAGTTATTTATTTGGAGAGAGAGCGGCGTCCGTGCGCAAACTAGTAGAATTACTGCAGGACTAGCTAGACAGCGGATTCCGGGTGGAAACCGGATGGGCGACCGGATAGGTGAGGACGGGTCTCCGATGGACCCGGCCATGATCCGAGCATTGAAGTGGGCCGCTTTAAATTGGGCGACCCACTGTTCATTCTCTCTCTACAATTCCAGTCTTCCGCGCCAACAGAATTTTGTGCTTCCGGATAGCAGTAGAGTTGATAGTGTGGGACCGGAGTTAGAGCAGAAGGAGCGCCAGAAACTTAGGCGCAGTTCGCGGAAGAGGGAGAGAGTACGTCCGGAGTCTGTAGCAATGGCACTGGGAGGAGAGAGTGCTGCAGGAAAAGGGGAAGCAGAAGGTGGGAGCAGGATCGGAAACGGAGGCTGGGGAGCGAAACCGAGAGGACGCACCAGGCCGAAGAGAGGAGCCCACCCCTGCAGCAGAGCCGAACCGGGAGGCACGACCGGACGTACCGATCCTCGCGAGAGCGGACGTCATGCTCGGGCCAATCCGGATAGCATTGGAGATGGTGGAGGAGCAGTACACTCCACTCTACAGCGCGGTGAGTGGAATTGGGAACGTCCTCCGGAGTACGGACGTGAAGGAGTTCCCGGAAATAGTCAAGCAAATCCGGCGGGAGGGAATCCGGGCTCGCAAGGAGGCCAGCGGAGTGACCCAGCTCTTGCGGGAACAGAGAAAGGAGCTGAGGCAGGCGAAGCGGACTAACCGGACCAGGGAACAACAGGACCGGACCTGCTTCGAGACTGTATCCCGGTTGTTCCGACCAGATGGGGAAGTACAGACCAAGGCGCGGCTGTACGATGAGTTGATGAGTGATTTCGATGAGGAAGACATCGACCGGGTAAAGAGCATCGTGAAGAAGTATGCTGCCCGGGTGGAAGAGGCACTGGTGGAATTCCGGGCGCTGGCAGCAGAGGTGCTGACAAGGTGTTCAACCGCACCTGAACCGGAAGCGGTGGAGACCAGCCACAGGGATGGGAGGGCCCACATGTCCGGAAGTGAGTTGTAGGGGAACTTCCGGTTGTCTGACGAGGCACCTCAGGCAGGAGAGTTAGACCGGTTGATGGGAGGGAGAATTCCCACCCCGGATCAGAGCTCCCGGATGATGGGCGAGATGGAGCCGGTTCAGGCAGCCGAGCCAAGAGAAGCAAGCCTGACCGGGTTTCTGAATCCGGATGGAGAGATGGCGGAGACGGATGCCCAATAGGGTGTGGATGGAAGGCCAGAGGGTGGGCCAGGAGGCGACCCGGACAGTCAACCGGGTGGTGCGTAACGGCGCGAACCGGTAGGCAAACGGCAGGAGAACGCGGTGAGCAAGGAAGCGGATTGGAGGGATCGGATCGGGAACAGCTGCTCGGGAGCGGCTGAGTAGTTAGGGCTCCGGGTTTGATGGATCCGGCCTTGTGGGCCTTTGTGCAGTAGGGTAGGATTCCGTTTGGGATAAGTTTGTTAGGATTCTAATATTAGTTGCAGTGTAGGCAGAGAACTGAATCGTGGGGTAGTCCCCCGGTTTTCCGGATCCCGGGTTTTTAGGATCTGCGGGTTCCCCGGATCTGATCGGCTTTGTGTTTTCTTTTTATCCAGGGATGTCGAACCTTGTTCGACCTAGAAGTAGAGAGTTAGGGTTTTAGAGTGGCTAGGAGTAGCCCGGATCCCAATAAAGGAGTGTGGTAGTGACCATAATGGCACATTTAGTTATTTATGTAGAAGAGGCGCTCGTGCGCACTGTAGAGTTATTGCTAGGGTCCGGTTTTGACGGCTGGTGTCCGGATTGGGCACGGGACCCGGACTAGGAACCGGGTAGGGGATGGACGGGTCAGGGATGGACCCGGCCGCGTTTCGCGCCTTGAAATGGGCGGCTTTAATTAGGGCGGTTCACTGTTCATTTTTGCATAGTGTTTCCAGTCCACCCCTGCGCCAGATTTTTGTGTTTCTGGATGCTGTGAGAGATCAAGGAGAGCGACCAGGTGGTGAGCAAGTATCCCGGGCGATTAGGCGGAGCGCGCGCAGTCGAGGGAAAGAAATTTTGGAGCCAGCAGCGATGGGACGGAAGGACGATTGGAGGCTCGGGCTGCCGGTTCCGGATAAGTTGGTGCGCCCGGTTGCTCCGGCCAGTGCGGAACATAGGGAGCAGCTGTGGAAGGATTTGCACAAAATGGGTTGTGAGGAATTGATGTACCTGCCCTGGGATCTCCACAGTAATGCTATGTTGCTGGAGCTAGGTGGAAAATTGGTACCGGAGGAATTCCAGGACAGCGAAATCCGGGGGCAATGGACGGCGTGGAACTCGATACATTGGCGCTTGACGTACAAGTTCCCCAACAGCCCGTTTGGGTATGACAAGACCAAGACGGATTCCGGATGGGTGAAGGAGAGATTTTCTAAACCGGTTTCAGAGAAGGACGGATTCCTGGTGGAGGACTGCAAAGAACGACCGGGAGAAGCGCCTGCTGCGGTTTCTGGTGCCCATTTTTAGCCCGGACAAACCCACCACCTGCACAATCAAGCTGATGAAGGCCATTCATGAGGCCTACCTCCACGACCGAGATACCGGATGGGGAGCCATCGTAGACGAGTTGGTGGTCCGGGAAGCGAAGAAACTCGGAAACAAGAAGGGATGTCCTCTAACCCCTTTCCTGTTTCATTTGTATGACAAGTGCGGATGTCTCACGGCTAGGGAGAGAGAGCAATGGGAGAGCTGCCGGAGGATCATGGACCGGGAGCCGCCAAGGGCCCGGGAAGGGAATCCGAATGAGAGCGAGGACGAGGACAGCCCGGACAAGGAAGAACGGGAAGGGCAGGAAGGAAGAGGAGCAGACAAGCAAACAGCGGTCGATCCGGACACGGAGGAAGGCCAACCGGGACCCTCGGGGACCCGAGCAGAAGAGGAAGAACTGGGTCAGAAGACACCGGTGAAGGCGGTTCCATTTAGGGCGCGCACCCGAAACCAGCTCAAGCAACTCCAGGAGACTCCGGACGAATCAGAACCAGAGGATGAACCGAACCACGAGACACCACCCCGAGGGTAGGTGAGGAGGCGCCTGAAGATTCCGGAAGAAGAGGATGAGGACCAGGACACAATTGTGACCGGAGTTAGGATTCCTCCGAAGAAGAGGCACCGGAAGACGACTCTGGTGGATAGCAGAGGACGAGCACCGGAATCGAACGGACGTCAGAAGAAAGTCAAGGTCAAAACCAAGAGGGCGCGAGGTTCGAAACCAGGGCGGGATGAAGCGGAGTACCAAGAGGGGATCCGGACTTACGAGCGGGCTCCCCGGAGTACAGAACCGGAGCTGGAGGACATCCCCCTGCGGGAATCCGAGGAGGATTTCCTCAAGCCGGTCAGGGAGGCATTAGTGACGGTGGCAGGTAAGTACCACCCCATCTATACGTCTATGAAGGAAGTTGGACGTGTAATCCGGAGTACACAGGTGGAGAGGTACCCGAAGATTGTCCGGAAGATGAGGAAGGAGTTAGACAAGCTCCGGAAGGAAGCCTCAGAGAGGAGCCTGGTACTGCTAAGGCAACAGGATGAGATCCGGACTCTGCAGAAGCAGAAGTCGCCCACTTACCAGCTCCTCGCGTCACTGCTCAAACCGGATGGGGAGGCCCAGACGAAGGCCCGGTTGTACCAAGAGAAGGTGGTCGAATCCGGATTGGACGGTGCTGCCCGAGTGACGAACGTGGTGAAGAAGTACGCCGCGAGGGTCGAGGTAGGGGTGGTGGAATTCCGGAAACTACCGGCGGAGAATCAAGCAAGATTCCCATCCGGGTCCGGACCGGATGAGAAGATGGCACATCAGGGAGGTATGAATGCACCCTTAGCCAGTAGTGAATTGTTGGCCGCATTCCATGTATCATAGGATGCGCCCGGAATGGAGGAGTTGGAAAGGATGATGGCCGGGGTCAATCTACCCCGGAACTGACTTCGAGACCGGCTGCGAGTCCGGTGGTGAGTATGCCGCGGAGGAATCGGGATGCCTGTACCAGAGGGGACCAGTCGGAGGCCAGCCTGGTCTGATTTGGTGGAGACCGGGTCACCCCAAGTAGGGAGTTAGAATCCGGAGAGGACCGAGAGGTGGACGGCCAACCGGAGACGGGTGGTCAGTTGGAGCGGGAAGTGGAGGCCAGCGAACCGGAGGAACAGGAGACCCAGGAGGACGAGTCGGGCGGGAGTCAACCGGAGTTCGAGGATGAAGGCGGCCGGACAGAAGTCCGGGAGCGCCGGTCCAAGATGAAGGAGGATGCTCCCCCGCAGTCCAACCAGGAAGAGGAGGGGGATTCCGACGGCGACCGGGCCAGTAGCCCGGAGGGGCAGGAAGATTAGTAGGATCCGGGTTGCAGTGAGAACCGGATCAGGCTAGGGAGTAGGCTTTAGGCTGGGTACGCTAGCCCATGTGTGTATAGGACTCTTTTTGTGTGGTAGGTAAGGCGTTTTTTGCCAGTAGGTAGGATTGGGATCTTTTGATGTAATTTCCCTTGATTTCCGGATCCCGGGATTGTAGGATCTGGGCGGGAAATCCGGTCTGGTGGTTGAGGGCCACTATTTTCCCAGGAATGCTTGGCATTCTTGGGGTCTTCTTGTATTACTGTTTCTTTGAAAGCAAACTGCTGTAGGACATTATCCGGAAAGTGTGTATGTGCTGTGGTGTTGTTTGTGGACTGGTACAGTGGTCAAGAGTCCCTTGGTAACCGGGTAGGCAGTCCCGGTTCTCGAGTGATTCGGGTGGGAAGTCTGAATGTGGTTCTTGGGTGGTTTGAGGATTGTTTGAAAGAGTGGTTTCTAAGTTCCGTACGCTAGGTAATCCGGGTTAGTGGCTGGGCAGTCAGGAGGGGATACTCCAGGTTGCACAGAACTCCTGGACGGGTAGTCCGGTTGAGGTGCCAGCACTCGGAAGGTCCAGGCGAGGGGAAATACGGGGTTCACGGGAGTAAAACAGGGCGCTAGAATTCCTAAAGGCTTAGTTTCGGACTCCCCGGATAGTGGCTGTCCCGGTTAGTAAGTCGTTGTAGTAATTGAGAGAAAGGGGAAACCGGATTGCACTTGCGTGACACGGCTGCCGATTGTGTAAAACTAGCAGCTGAAGGGCAGCACGGTAAGTACCCGGGATTAGGAGTTTTGTGAGAATAACCGGAAGGTAGTGAAGTTCCCATCACTTGAATCAGTAGGGAGGGGTGTGTCTTTCAATCCAGCACCACTAATGTGAATGGAGAACCCTGTGAGGGGAAATAGTGGTTAAACGAAACTGGATCAGGTCACCAAGGTAGACCGGGGAGAGGAGGGATAGTGAAGAGTCCTCCCCGGAAGGTTACCGGATCTAGTTGCAACCGGGTCAGTCAGTAGGGGAAGACCCGGTTCAGTAGGAAAGAGGAATTCAGCTGGTGACGAGAGTGAGAGATATCACCAGTCCGGGACCATCTCCGAAAACTTCTCACTTCACAGAATCTCCGCGGAACGATAACCCGGAAATTACCTCTACGAGCGTTCTTGACACGAAAAAGTGCGTTCTAGGGGAATATCCAGTATCACGTGCTACGACATGCACAAATTTTGGCGCCGCTGCCGGGGATTCTAAAGCTGGAAAGCAAAGGAGATATACCGGATCTGAAGTACGGAAGGCGCGAAGGCCGATCTGTGAACCGGTTTCACTAGAAGAGATCCTACCTGTGGAAGTCGCAAGTGCGAATCCGGAGGATAAGAGGAGAAGGATCTGAGGGCTACTGGATTCGATTCATGACTCAAGGGCAATCTAGTGAAGCTGATCTAAGAAGGATTACGCGATCCGCATCGAGGAAAGCGAGGTCTAGTGGTGGACCAAGCACATTGGCAAGGGAGTTTAATTTTCCGGAGGAAGAGACCTTCTACGCAACTCGACCGGAGGAGATCGTTGTCCCGGTTGTGGAGCACCAAGGTCGGGGGTTTCAACCGGAAATTTATACTCACCCGGATTCGGAAGAAAAAGAAGAAGCTCCCATGGAGGTGGTACGGAGAGGTCCACTCACACGGTTGAAGTATAACCAGTTTAAGGGAGATGGGGAGAATGATGTGGATGATTGGCTGGATGAGTTTGTGGCCACTGCACGGGCTAACCAGGAAGATCCGGAATCTAGACTCCGGGTGTTTGTCGGGTTGCTGAAGGGAGAGGCCCTGAAGTGGTACTTGGATGTTCCGGTAGACGTCTGGGAAGACTGGGACAAGCTGACCAATGCCTTTATCCGGACGTTCCGGGAGGCAGGAGGAGAAGCCAGAGCACTCGGTCGCCTGAGCACGATGACCATGAAGAAGACGGAATCTGTCCGGAAGTACGGGCAGCGGGTGAAGGGGCTTATCCAGAAACTCACTACTGAAATCGCTCCCAGTGTGCAAGTGGAGTGGTATGTGGCCGGATTTCCCAAGGAGATGGGATTCCATATCAGGCAGAGCAGACCGGCTAGTCTCCGGGAAGCTATGGAGGCTGCTCAGAACTATGAGAACTCCGCCCAGTCACTCCGGAAGTCGCTGAAGAGGAGTGACCAGAAAGAAGAGAAGAGTAAGAAGCACCGCCATAGAGACCGGAAGAAGAAGAAGAAGTACTCCGAGTCCGAGAGCTCAGACAACTCGAGTAGCGCAGACAGCAATACGGAAGAATCCGGAAGCTCGGAGAGTGAACCAGAGTCAAAGTACGGGAAAACCCCGAGTTCGAAGGTAGTGAAGTCCGGACGGGACAAGGGTACGGTTCGAGTCAAGGTGGAGCAAGATGATGTGATGAAGAGTATCAAGGAATTGCTGGATGCAATCCGGGTGAACTTGGCGGAGAACCGGATGCCTAGGAAGATTGTTCCTACCAGTCGGTCCAATATCTGGTGCCCACGCTGCAAGGAGCACGGCCACTTCGCCAGCGAATGTACGCAACCGGTTTTCCGGAGATCAGTCCAATTTGTGGACCCGGAAACCGGAGTGTATTACACTATTCCGGAGGAGGAGGACGAGGAGGAAATGCAGCCGGTGTATCAGATTCAACCAGGATACGGAAGGGGAAGAGGCCAGACTCCTCGACCCCAGATCGCACCACCTAGGAGCTTCCCAGGGGTCGGGTCAAGCGCGAATCCGGGGACATGAGTTGGCAGGACCCGCTGTTGGCGGCAGTGGCTGATTGATGCGGGCTTATAATGGGACTGAGTGCCCAATTACCATGGTGTCCTTGGCTACTGTGATGTGCTAGGCCACTAGGGTAGCTTGGATGTCACTGACATGGACATCTGGGCTTGGGCGACAGGGACTAAGATCCTTGGTCTAGCTTGGTGTGACTTAATTTGGCCAGTATGTCTGATTCAGGGTGACTATACCTGGATGCCATGGCTCCATGTTAACCCTTAAACGACAATGCAAGCCCCACGGACTTGGTTATATTCTGGGAGGATCTTGACTCTAAATTTCGACTCCATTGTATCAAATGGGGTTTTTAAAATGCCAAACCGAGCACCTTAGGGGGATCTATACTTCTTTAGAATAGAGCCAAAGAAAATTAAAAATAATATCATGCTTAAAATGGAATTTAAAAGAGATTTTGGTTGTGGTATCAGGAAAGCATATGTCGTTTAAGATTTAACTGTGAACGTCCCCCCAGCTAAATGTTGGGAATGCAATTGGAGATGCACCATGGTATTCTTTTTAAATGCTGCTGAATTTTGAATGTTTTGGTCATGAAGTTTTCACTTGATGAACGTCCATGATGGCAAACATGAGTGGGCACGAGCTTCTGGTGGCGGCGGCTTCCGATTGCTGCGGACCCTAAAACCGCTGCCCAATTACCATGATGCCCTTGGCTACCGTGATGATGTACCCTAAACCATAGGGTAGCTTGAATGTGATTTACATGACTACTAGGCTTGGGCGGTATGGGAGATGTTTGGTCTTGCTTGGTGTGACTGGTGTTGGCCAGATAGTGGTTCAGTGTCACTATCCCTGGATGCCATGGCTCCAAGTTCCTATGGTGAACAAAACCCCAAACTAAGTGCATCAGGAATTTCAAGGCATGTGAATATGCTGCCATGATGGTGCATTGAAATGCAATTAAGATAATTTGGTACCAACCTCCATACCAACCTAGCATGGATAAAATGATACTACAATGACCTGTATGCGGCCTTTGGTGTCAAAATGACACCAAAATACTCTGGCCCAACTTTTCTGATGTGTGGGGAAGGCAATCTATATTCTACAGCATGATATATCCACTACACACACTCCATGTTAATTCCATGTTACCCTAAACCCAAATATACTACTGATTCTGCAAATATTGATCCCACGGTTATAGGTCCTAATCCAAAAAACTTTAAAAAAAATTGAAATTTTTCTAGGCTCTCAGGCTCTCGGGCTCTCAGGCTCACGCTCCCAAGCTCACATGCTAGCATTCCCGCAAAAATCACTACACTTAGAGTATTACATTTCAACCAATCACAACAAATTTCATGTACAAATTGTCAATATCTTATTTGCAATCAAATTACAAAAGAATTTTCAATTTTAAGTTTCAAATTTATACAAAAATATTGGTGACAACAATCATAGATCTAATCATATGAATAGAATCAAAAATCCATAGTGTACAACTTTTATTCATATATCAAGTTCTCTTAGTTACATTTTATAAGACATTTTTGAAATTCTCCAAATCTGGAGAGGGGTGAGGATGTTTAGGGGTTAACTCTATTGTCGCTTATTGAGTTGCATTGTGGGCCGGTATTATTCTTCGCAGGGGCTTTGTGATCCTGCTCTTCCCGTCGTTGAGTTTGGTTCAAGCGATCGAGTAACCCAGCGATGGACGAGGATGACGATGTTCCGCAGCTCAGTGCCCACACTTTGTTAGCCCTGCAAGAGTTTATGCAAGAGCAAGGTGGCCAACAAGTTGATGATGCCGCGGACGGGGCGGAGCAGACGCCTGGCGATGACTCTGACGTGACTCTGATGTCGGAAGATTGGCGCATGAGCCAGTTTTGGTACGATGACTCCACCTCCGCCTGTGTGGCAGATGAAGTGAACCATCTGGCCTCCTCTCGGTGTACTCATTTTCGCGTTGCGTGCATCGCCTGCCCCACCTTGTTCGTCGAATTGAGGGTTTGTGGTCCCGCCTTGCTTTGCATTCCATTTTCGTTCCAGGGTGTGCTGTGGGCCTCTGTGTAGGGTTTAGGGTTTAGGGTTTAGATTTCCAGCGTCGTCATTTGACCTGCTGTGACTTCGTATGCCGTGGGGCCGACGACATTAGCTGCTTCCATGTTTCAGCGCATATTGCTGGCCGTGCTGCCAGTCGGTTGTTTGGGTTTTTGCAAAGCGATTCACAGTATGGGTTCCTGTATCGAAGTTATGGCCCTGGGAATGATCTTCAATCGTGATGGCCTTGCAGAAAAGATATCCTGGCATATCCGCACAGCTGTATGAGTATGACCGGCGGTTTGAGAAATACGGCAGGAAGTTCACCTTCTACGATTACAATCTCCCGCTTGATGTGCCATATGAACACGAAAAAGGCTTTCAGCTCGTGGTGGCCGATCCTCCTTACCTGGTCTGACTCGCACACTCAATTATGCCCGATCGTACTGTCAGAATTGGCGTGTTGCCCTCCATGATTGGCATAGTCAGCATTTATTTCCCTCTGCCCTCTTCTAACCCCATTGAACATGTGACCGTCCTCAGAGTAAAGAATGTTTGGAGAAGACCATAGAGACCATGAGACTCTTAGCTACCGATTCTGAAGCGACGCCCACGTCGTTTATGGTATTGTCAGGTATTTCTTCTGCGTTCCTCTCAGTCTAATTGCTAGTTGGGCGAAGTGGATAGCAGAGTTGGTGGATGACAAGAGTTCATACTGCTGTTATGATACTCATTTCACATTTTGGAGGAGCATGCTTCTTTTGCGTACATTGATACACACTTTTGCTTGTACTGGAATGCAGGGGCTGTGCAGGAGACCCGAGTGTGGGATCTGTTGAAAGCTCGACCCTGCGTATTTCGGCCTGTGCATCGGAACAAGTTGGGAAACGAGTTCAAGTTGTTCACAAATTACGACCCTGTGGATAGACTAGGGGGTTGGGAAAGTACCGCAACGGATGTGACGATACAATGTGGAGGTGGTTAAATATTTCAGACTGTCTGCAGATAGTAGATCTCATTGATTTGGTTCAGTGGATGTCTACACGGAGATTTTGGGACTTGCTGCTCATATACCTCTTGAGATTTCTGGTTTGCAGCACTGGGCTCTTTTGTTCCTGCTGTTTCCCTTGCATCCATTGCAACATCCGTTGACACAATGCGAAGCGCCCTTACTTTGTTGTGTCACCTTGCTCATGTGATCGATGGGGTATGTGGCAATTGCAACCTCATGGCGCAATTTGTGTCTGTTCATCAGATCCTCATGTCCCATACTCCCACGCTAGCTGAATTCCAAATACTTGCAGCTCATTTCGAAGCTGATTTCCAAGCCACATACAACTACATGTTGACAACATGTCTCCTCAAGATATCCCCCATTCCCAAACAGACATCGGCAGAACCTTCACGGAGCGGTCTTCTGGAGAGAGCTGGCTGCACACTCTGACAAACCCTTCATCTCACCCAACCGCACTAAATTCACTAAACACCATATTCATTAAAATGATAGAATAGGAACCTCTCAAAATAATATCTCTCATTTTCAAGGGTGAGGATTGAATTAACTGAGTTCTCAATTTAGGTGGACAGTCAGTAAATACATTAGTTGGAAGTAGAAGTTTCCATAAAAATGAGAGTTGTGCAAAGAATGGTCACCCCTCAACAAATATAGTATTATATGACATCATAGTAATACTTGTGTATAAGGTACTCGTTTTTCTTCTCGTGGACACCAAGTTATGAGTTCAATGGTTGGTTGCTAGAGGGTGCTTATCTCATGTAGGTGGTCTGGGTTTGATTCTCGTTGAATTCGTTTGAGCAGCTATGAGATATACATGATTTGGTGCTGCTAAGTTAGTTTTCGCAGGCAGGAAAGTTGTAACAACCAACTGGCCCCGTATCCTAAACTGTGACAAGTGCTTGATGTGCTAACAAAAAACAGTGGTCTTAACTACTAATTTTTTTAAAGGTACTCAATTTTTAAATCAAATATACATAGTTAATCCTTCAAAGAAAAAGAATCAAACATACCAAAGAGTAAATGTAGAATGTAATAGTAAATATATTAATAAGGTATATAAATTGCATTTGTGGCGTGAAAATCATAAAAATCAACACTATAGGTCTTCGCAATAGAGATCTATAACTTCAAACTTAACCATGCAAATCTATAATCAGAAATAGATAAATAGAAATCTACAACCTCTTATATACGAGACACAATATAGACTCCATTTTGCTTATATCAAAGCCTAACGTATGACAATAAAAATCAAATACAAACTATCACATAGAGCTAGCAACAAAGTCATAATGAAAACTCATAATGTACAACTTTTATTCATACATCAAGTTCAAAATATCCCTCTTAGTTATATTTTATAAGACATCTATGAAATTCTCCAAATCTAGAGAGGGGTGAGGACGTGTAAGGGTTAAACCACTGTGACTAGGCCATGACATTGGAATCTGGCTTCAAGAAACTAAGGAAAAAAAAAAAAAAAAAAACCCTGACTATCAACTATTTTTTGGGTGCTTAGTCTTTTAGCCTAGAGTAGCAAATGTTGTAATTTTGTGAGATGGAATAGAATCTCAAATGTTAGGGTTCCCAACATTATAAAATATTTGCACCCAAAATCATTCATGACCATAAACCGTGAAGGCTATATTTTTGGCTAGAATGAAGATAATTATTTTGAAAATGTATACTATCTGAATAGCAAACTAGCCTAATCTAATATTGGAATAACCATGTTCAACACTTCAAAATTCAAATAGTCATCTTAAAAAAAGAATTTGTTAAGGGTTTCGAATCAGTATCTATGCTTAAGGGACATAGAGAGCGAGGTCTATCTTTGGTGCCTCATTTTGAAGGCATACATTTTAACACTTACGGGAATACTAACCATCAACCAATAACGGTGTCCAAATACTATTGTATGCTAAAATATGTTGAAGTCTTTATTCATTTGCAAAGAAGATCCAATAAAATTGATTTTGTTTAACCCCTAACCGTCCCCATGTCCATATTCAGGACGTTTTTTTGAGTTACTTTCACTTTGAAGAGCTGTAACTTTTGCATACAATAGTTGATTCAATGAAATTCTGAAAAAACCCCCTGCATAATGTCTAGTTTGAGTCGTAAATATATTAAATCCATCCAAGATGTATTGAATTTTTGGGAACATTTGAAAGCAGAGGTCATTTTTTTGGATAGTTTTTGTGCATTTTGATGGCTGCAGCTTCAGGGGCTTGTATCTCCTTCATCTGATGTCTGTTTTCAATAAAACTTGTTGGGTTTGTGTTACCTCTTTCCATAGCAAAATAAGGTAACATTAGGAGTCGCGGTGACCAAAGACGGCATGGACGTCAGACGGTGGCACTGGTAGTGCTCGCGCTTAGTTAGGGTAAAGTAGTATAAGGGATGCAAGGAGTTAGAAGCAGACTCACTCGCTCGCTTGCTCGAACTGTAGGTCATAGTCCAGCTTAGCTTGGACACTTGGTCGCCCGCTAATGTTTACAATGGTGCGTATGTATCTGTTACTCCCAATGGGACCAAGAAATGAATGACTATCAAATCTCTCATTTGCTCTATCACTGTTCCTCACTACTGCTTGTTTCTCTTATCATACATGGATCTTGTATTACTCTTTGTACTACTCCAAGAAACCTTTTCTTCTCTTGATAATCCACAACCCAGGAACTGTCCTTGGCTACCATGTATCTATTTTTCCAATATGGACACCAGTGTTTAAACCACTCTTCTCACCAGATAGGAAACTGTGTCTCGTCAATTCTCCTTGGATCTTATAGTTGTCATATGGTCGTCTCCTAACGCTCTAGGTCATCCAAAGTATCATACTTTCACCCTTGTCTGTGGAATCCAAATTGATACTCAAATAGGTCTCTATACGTAGATAATACCTAGACATCAGTTCATGCCTAACCCAAGGTATTCGACCCATGAAGTCCTAGCTGGACTCCAAGTTTTCAAACTCCCAAGAGCGGCATTGACTGACTTGGACGTCCCTACTTATGAAAACACCTCAGTTCTCTAAGCCTGTCTATAGTCAGGACCTTCCTTTTTCCAAGCAAACCCTTCCCAACTCCCCTCCTAGGTCCTGTTGGGGCTTAATTATTGTTATCAGTGACTTCCATGGAAAATCCCAGCTAATAGTTAGATTACTCTTGAAGTATATTATCTTGGTATAAATTTTATGTCAATCCATGTTGTTCTGAATGTTTAGAAGTCATTTTGGTGCATGGGACTATTTTGGACACTTTTTGCTTTTTGGGTCAAATGGGTCACTTTTTGAGCTAGTTTTTGACATTTCAAGACCATTTAGGGCACATCAAAAAATTTCACGAGTTTTTTTTGGTACCTATGTGATTATATTATGATTTTAAACCACTTTATATTTTAAAACTTTTTCATATGAGTATTTTTGAAAATGAATTTCACCTCTAATGTGTTGCTAGGAAAAATTTCAGCATCCTTTTATCACTACTAAGACATTATGATCTTGCAATCGATGTTGTCAAATGACTCCAAATTTGATTCACATCATCTACAACATGTGTACTACAAAATTGTACAGTTGAAATTTTCTATACCTCTGGTAGTTGGGTTTTTCACATGGAGGTTACTAAAAACAATAGGAAAGTCTAGCAAGATCTAACTAGGGTTTTAGAGACAAGGATGTCTTAGACGGGAAGGAGTTTTATGACTACTAGACTATGTTTGACTTTGGCTGACTGAGATGTTGGAAGGAGTCCTCCTAGACAACAGTGACGTCCTTGGTGGGTTTGGAGTCTAGTAGTGATTTCTTGGAACAACAGAGGTTAGTTTAGGTAAACATGCTCTAGTTGAAAGAAGTTCGCAAAATTCACAAGAGGGATTCTAATCATTTTGGACCTTGCAGAAATACTGTATATTGGGAGTGCTTGGGCTGGCTGAGTTGAAGTCATTATGCAGACATAAAGTATGGTAACCAATATGTGGTCAGCTTGGGCTACAAGGGACTACGTTTAGACGACCAAGACATCCAAGTTAGGTACCACTACTAGAAAAGGGCGACCAAAACAACAGTCTGGGCACTTGCAGTCAAGACTTGACATATTTAACAGTTTTTTATAAAGGGTTCAACAAGCCTCTCCCAGTTTATGTTGATTTAGGCACCAAAAAAAAATCGTGACTGAATCAACAGAAATCCAGCAAGTCTTAATAAATTACCAGTTTTGTAAATACTGAAAAGTGCATCATCAAGCAGCAGGTTAGTATCAATATGAAAAACTAACATTACAAACGTTTTGAGGCCTCCAAAGGGCTGCAAATTTGGCAAAAGATGCCATGCAAAAAAAAAAATTAAAATAATAAAAAATGACACATAAAATTAATAATTTTTTAAAAATCAAAATCAAATCCAACGTGGCCAAAATCTGGCCACGTCATCTTAGATTTCTTATTTTTTAATGTTTATAAGTAATATTTTAAAATAAAAATAATTTGAAAATGGTTAAAATTTTTAAAGTTTAAAAAAAATTATTCTAAATTATTTTAAATTATTTTAAATTATTTTATTGTTATTATTTTAAAAAAATTAAAAAAATTAATTTTTTCCCAACATTTTTTTTAATATTCATTTCTATGCATGAAGGTGTTGGTTGCACTACCAACCCGTTGGAAGCCTTAGATTCTTTCTAGTGATTGTAAAATATAAATTTTAGATTAATTCTATGAAAATAGAGTCAACAAGTTCATTATATATTATAATGTAGTAATCATATAGTAATTATATATATATATATAAGACCATAATAATAATATATAATAATATAAGATTATTTTACTTATTTTGAAGTTCTATTTTGAAGTTTTGATTGTGATGCAATTTGAACAAGTATTAATCCTCAAAATGGTGAATGGTATTTAGTCAACATCATTTTTTACTTTTAACCTACATTTGAAATCTTTTTTAAACTCTATTTTTAGCATGATTATTTCTTAATTTAAGTTGGTTCTATTTTAAAAAACTAAGTATAGATGCCCCGAAAATTTTGTTTTGAGATTGAATACTCAAAACTTTTTAAAAATTCACCAAAATAAACATTCTATTTTTGGAGAAAAAAAATTGTATGATTGATCAAAATGTTTTTTTCATGAATTTTAGATTGAATATTTTAGAAAAAAATCAATTTAGTATCAGTTTACATGCAATAGTTGTAGAATTTTTATTGGTCATATAAAGTAGGCGAACAATCTGTCAATCTTTTTATCACTGTATTTTTATGAAAATGCATTTTTTTTGGAACTTTCTTCTAACTGGAACAAATGTTTATTTCTAGGTTATCTATACATGTATTTAGTTATAGGTGTAAAATCTATCAATGATGGTTTTAAAATGAATTTCTAAGTTTGGCCTCTAATACTTCTTTAAAAATCCACCAAAAATCAACATTCAAATGTTCGAAAGTGAAACATAATATGATGAATGAAAATGTTATCTATTTAATGTATTGGTGTAGTATTTTTTGAAGAAAACAATTCTGTATCACTATACATGCAATTTTGTGGGTGGTGGTACAAAGGGATACAATCTTTTGTTTAGAGTATTGTACTACAGTTTTCAAAAGTGTAATCGTATAAATTTTTTAAAATAAAAAAATAAAATTGTGCTTTATTTTCCAAAAGATCAAAATTACAATGACATCATGGTCAAAAGATTCAAAAATATTTTGTTTTACCAAAGTTATGCATATTGGAAAATTGATAATGTGTCATTTTAACACTCGTGTCACTTCAAAATTACTACATAAAATATGATAGATTTTGTTTCAAGTTTTTATTCTTAAGTAGATTCTTCATTACAACATCTACACATGGAAAAAAAACGTCAAAAATTAATTAGTTTTGCAAAAGTTATGAAATTTTGAAAAAACACAAAACAGTTGTAAGTGCTGATTTTTTTTAATTGATGCTATATTATCTACTTTTTCAATGTTTTGTACACATGTGAGAGGTAGGGAGATGGTTAGGGGATTTCTCCATCATCCATGAGGTCTTGGGTTCGAACCCTTTAGTATCACTAGTTGTGATGTGGTGGGTTGATTTAGATGTGGTAAGGCTTTATTCGTTAATTTGAGACAAAGAGTAGTCTCAATTTTATCGTCGACTCGAGGATAAACCATTATAACTGTTCAGGTTTGCGACTATTCGGTAATTTGAGACTTTAATATATTAATATATATAAAAACCTTTGATTGCCCAAAGGTTACAGTCTCATCTTATCGTCGACTCGACGATAAATGCCTATAATTGTTTTAGGGTTGAAGTCTCAAAATGACCATTTTGTCTCAATTTAACGAATATGGCCTTTGGTACATTAGGGGAAATGTGGCCATGTGGGGTCTCCAAAAGGCCATGAGGTTTCTTATGTGCCGAAAAATTTGAGGTATGCCCGGACCTTTTTGAGGCTGGCACCAATGGTGCCACGACGCTGCCAGCACTGCGGTTTTTGTGGGTCGACCCAATCGTTGCGAGGAAGCGCGTGTGTGTTGAGGGAGGGACACTGTCGGGGCTGACACCAAACGCCCCTACGGGTCACAAAGCCCGAACACTTCTAAATGCTGGCAGGAGCATTTGCATTTACAATCTCTGCTTCAGTTCATCAATCTGGCCACCTACTTCGTTGCCTCGCTGCCTGCTCCACCTTCAAACGCAGAAGTTGTCGTGGCAAATGCTGCCAATGGCTCTCTCTTTGGGCCACTATGGAGAACGGTTTGTGGTGGTCACCGCTACTATCCGTGGGGAACATCGCATGCTAGAAAACTACCCAACGTTGGAAGGTTTAGGGTTTAGTGATAGAACATTGTGTTCCAGGATTCAAAGTGAAGATTTTGCAACAAAACATTCACGTGAATGTTGGCCGCATGGTGGTTTTAGGATTCTTCTTAAGTTCTTCACGTCGACAACATTATCCACATGTTTAGGGTTTAGATTGAGTGCATGAAGAATTTTGGTTTAGAGGTTTAGATCAAGGTTATATGCAAAAATTGGGTGTTTTTCGCTGGCAACACAATCTGGTGTTTGCTGCCATCAAACATAGAATTTGTAGTTTTAGTACTTATCCGAGATTCTGCAATTACACGGGCATGGCTAGACGGCCAAAATCCACCGTACAAAGCTTTATCCTACACAACAATCAAGACTTCAAAGGCAATTGGATCCCAATGAGGTTGGACCGTGATTTCTGGGTTATGCTGCAACCAACGTCCGAGGGGCATTGGGGTAGAGAGGCAAGGCGGCATGGTGGAGATAATTTTCGAGGCGCCTTCAAAGCGCAAATTAGAGATTTCTCGTGGATACTAGGTGCACGGGGAGCAAGCAACCTTGATAAGGTGCTTGTGCAACATGCGTACCAGCCCCGCCATCTACTATTGGACCCAACAGTGGCAGCAAATGAGCCTTGTATAGCAAACTACCTATATGAGTCGTATTTTGAGGATTAGGTGCATCCCACATCAATCATTGGTCCAATTCTTGTGCTCCATGTAGAAATTGGGGAGGCAACACGGAACAGTCAAAGCCATAAGGACTTGCTGGACACAAGTACATTCTTCTTAAATAAGGGTGTCTATTTCACTCCAACAAATACTATGTTGTACGGGAAGGTGGAGGCACTCCCGCTCCCAGGTTTCAGCGATGTCGAATAGTCTTTGCCAGACATGCACACATTCGAGGCATTCAGGACCAAGCTTACTGCAAATTTTGCTACAGCAATGAAAGCAACAACTGGTAGTAGCTTCGCCCACCAGCAATGGTTTATGCCTATCCATGTTATGGTTGATTTTTTTGCTGTAGCATGTGATAGCATTTGGCGGACAGCTACGCTCTTTGTTGTGCAATCTCCATCCGAGGCTCTTCTAAGCAGTCTGATGAATCCAGGGTGGAGTGAGAAATTTCACCTTGGCCAAGATGTTATCAAGTGTGTTGTGAACAGGCCCAGCATTGTCTTCTACTATCATGTAGGCAGGCAGACCCTCTACACCAGGTTCCAATATACAAGGTTCAAGGACGTTAATTATTTTTATTTATTTATTTATTTTTAATTTTTTTACAGTTTTTATATTGATTTTTTTTTCCCACTGGGTTTTTTTTTTGGAATTTTCTTGTAAACTTTCTTTTTGAGGCATTTCTTTTTCTCGTCTCCTTCAGTCATCCTCTTTTTGGGCTTAGGGTCCCCTTCATACTCTTCTACCGTTTAGTTCTTATTCTTTTTTTTCTTTTTTTTTTCGTTTTTTTGTTTTTTCTAGTTTTTATTTATTTATTTAATTAACATCCCATATCAAATAATTTAAGCTCTCAACTTGCCGGTCTCACTGTACCCTTCATTTCCATTCATCTTTCTGTCTTCTCCTTTTTCTTCTTCATTCTTTTCTTTTCTTTTCTTTTAACTTTTTTTTTTCCATTTTTTTTTCCTTTTTTTCGCTTCTGGGCTTTCTTTCCTTAAATTTTCTTGGACAACTTTTTTTTGGACCATTTTCTATTCCCCCCCTCCTTTAGTCATCCTCTTTTTGTCTTCTTCCTTTTCCTCTCTTTTCAGTTCCTCTTCTCTTTCTTCCCCTCCACCTCCATATTGTAAACTTTTTTTTTCTTTTTGTCTTACTTGTTGTTTTGGTCTTTTCCTTTTTCCCTCTCTTTCAGTCATCTTCTTCTATTCTCCTTCTATTTCCTCTCATTGTCTTCTTCACTTTCTTTTCCCCCCACCTTCCATTTACGAGCATTTTTAAAGTCATTTTTTGAACAACACATCCCATGTCAATTAATCGGATGTGTTCAACGCAGTTTTCATTCTGCAATTAAATGATTTTTTTAATTTTGTTTATTTGGTTATTGACACTTTCCCCCAATTTATTCAATTTGTTGCATGACTTGATTTACGCAAAGTAATGAATTTTGAAGAACATCGCATTTACCAACAATTCCTTGAATTGAATAGAATTTTCACGCTTTCACGTCCAGAACATGGGTCACTTCTACGAAACAAAAAATTTGCCGCCACGTGTACACGATTCAATTACACAGATACATTTAACTATAAGAAGTTCTCAAACAAAAGGGGTGAACAACTTCACAGCGTCTGTACTGTCACTTACTGAAACGGAATACTTACACATTGTTGACAGCAACTAGTGTCCTCGACCGCAGTTGACAACAGGACAACACTACTATGTGAGCGTAGAGCGGAGAGTAGAGAACGGAGAGCGCAAATTTGGAGAGCGTAGAGCGGGCAGAAATTAAAAATAGTAATATTTTTACTATTTTTATAACTTATTTTTGAAAGATTCAAATATTCCAAAGAATATTTGAAATTCTTGCTAATAATAGTATATTTTTTGACCCATTACCGTGGAAATGAGGGCCACGAAAAACAATCACTTTTTTTTGGTACACTTTTGATTGTTTTTAATTACTTAAAATAGACACAGAAATAGATAATTGAGATATAGAGGTTCTGTATAAAACTAAAGCAAATGAAGAGGTCAATAAAGGTTTCAATGAGTGAACAAGATTGATGCCATTGAAGACTAAGTGAACAGAAGGACAAGGCACAAGGGACAAAGCACGTAGTTGTGGCATTTTTATCTCATCATTTTTGTCTTTGTTCTAGCTACTTGTTGATTTGATTCCTACAACTTGGACTATAGCAATAATTCATTGTGGTGGACAAAGTTGTCGGGACTCAATATATAAGGACGTCCCTAAACTCAAATACAACAAGAATGTAGACGAGTAGTATACGATGGAAGAGGAGAGATACATGTTTGACGGCCTAGGACGGAATGAGAAGATAGTAAGTTTAGAAATTCCCCACATTCCATTTAATCCATCGCCAGAACGTGAGAGGAATGAGAAAAGTGTTGCAGAACGATATCGTTATGAGTATGTGATGACACCCTTCTCACAGTCCATGCAAGCTTGGAAGTGGAGGGTGGAGGAGGGGGAGCGGCAACGATATACGGACAAATTGAAGAGGGAAGATGTGGTGGAAAGAGAAGAAGATGCCGTGGAGGAAAGAGAAGAGGTGGAGGATGAGGACAACACGGTTGACGAGGAAGAAGAGGTCAATGAGGCAATGGATTCTTCGAAGCCGTTGTCATATTGTGAGAGCATGCGAGGGTTATCACCACATCCTTTGCCGTTGAGAGAACGGATGAAGGACTGAATCATTAGCTGTGTAGATTTATTTTGATCCAATCCAGTAAACCCGCCTAGATTGAATGAGGAACATGCAGCAAGAGCTTCAAGGAGCTGGGCACGTCGGAGGCGTAGTTAAAAAGTGAGAAGTCTAGAGTTGAACGGTGTGAAAGACATGCAAAAATTATTGTATTGCAATGATTGGACAAGAATAAAGATCATTGAATATGGTTTGTACTTTTCGTAGAGTGGAGAAGTACATATTTGTATTTCCTTGAGTGAATAGAGCAAGTACACACGCGGTCAGCAAACAACCACGTCCATTAGGGACAAAGTATTCCTAAGCCGGGTACAAGTTTAGGTGGTAGAATGTGTCAAGAAGCCACCTTCAAGGATGAGCTTGACCTTGTTGAAACTAAAGGTCGGGGCGTGTATGAACATGTTAACTTTGGGATCTAAGTTAGAAACCTTGACGATATGTAGTAGAGGTGCTTACAATTCAGATAGGAATTGCGCCTACTCCCAAACTTAATAATCATATCTTTGAAGGCCACGCAAGTACACTCCGGGTGAGAGCTCACCGTCACTTGGTAAACGGCATCCGTATGAGGAGGTTTGGACTGCAACATGATAACACAGTCGAACCCCGGGTGGGGGATCATGGTCAACTTCAAAATGGTTCCGTGCATGGTTCGAGCAGATCCAACATTCTCCTTGCGTTTTGTCGAGGGCCCAGTGCCGGAGCGTCGAGTAGCCTTGGATTTCCTTATGGAAGGAATGTAGTCGGGGTTGTCGGGAATTCCAACCCTTGACAAGTCGAGTGGGAGAGCAGAGTTCTTGAAGAATCGAGTCGGAGTGACGCGCTCCTTAGAGGGGAGTTGGAATCCTGCATTTTCAAGGGCCACGATCTCCGGGCAAGTGAGTTTAATACCAAGCATAATAGGCCATACGGGAAGAATTGGGAACTTGCCTTGGGTGTCTGAAAATGGGATGACCCACTTGCGACGGAAGCCCTTCACACAATGCTCGATGTCGTCCAGACAAAAGAAGAACTTTATAGGTTTCTGTTTTTGCATTGTGTAAAAATCCCAAACTCCAGAGTAAGCCGGGCAAGCAACACTCCGATTGTTGGTGACGAGCTTCGCAGTGCATTTCTTTTTAGTACCCGTATGCATGGTCCAACAAGACTTGCTAGAATTGTAAAGGACACGGGCTATATGCCAAACCAACTCGTCAACCTTGGTTTCTTGAACGGCGGTGACTCGACAAAAATCGAGCCCGGACGGTGGAGGCTCTTGAACTTCTTGCACGTTTAGAGAAGACTCTTCAACAATTGTAGGTAGAATTATGGGATTAGATCTAGAGAGTCTCTTACCGGGACGGGGGCGAGAGAAGTTGACGGTGTCGGGGCAGTGTCTTATTATCTGCACCAATGGGGGTATCGGGCCTACGCTTCTACGATCCAAACACCTCGGCGCCCTCGAGGTGTCGATTGTGAGTGCAAAACTCCTCGCCTCCGGGCATGTCCAACAAGACCTTCTACAGCACAGCAAGATCACTGGTGCGCTCGGCACATCGTTGGGCGCTATGAAGTTTCAATTCCTCCTTGCATTAGTAAAAAACATGTTCGAAAAAAACCACAGCAGCAATCGGCTGCAGTTCCTTTGACCACCCTGATCTGTAGTCGCTTAACGTCTGCAGATTTTTCTTTTTTGATTTACAAATCCACTTTCAATCATTTAGGGGCTTGTAATATACCAATGGAAAGGTATTTTCAAGACCTTTAAAATGATATATTACACGCCCTCAAATTCCTAAAATTGCAGTTGCAAATCCAAACATACAAAACCACAGTGGCCAATCCCACGGATCCGTGAAATTAGCCACCATGGAGTTTTTTGCAACAAAAAACCCACAGTGGCCAACCCCACGGATCCGTGGGGTTAGCTACCATGGAATTTTTTGCAACATAAAACCCAAAGTGGTTCTTTTGACCACCCTGATCTGGTGTCGCTTAGCGACTACAGATTTTCCTTTTTTGATTTACGATCTCAATTTTAATCACTTAGGAGCGTTTAATATACCGTTGGAAAGGTATTTTCAAGACCTTTTGCAACGGTATATTACACGCCTTGAAATTCCAAAAATTGCAGTCGCAAATCAAAAAAAACAAAACCACAGTGGCCAATCCCACGGATCCATGGACTTACTCACCATGGAGTTTTTCTCAACAAAAAACCCAAAGTGGTTCTTTTAACCACCCTGATCTGGTGTCGCTTAGTGACTAGAGATTTTTCTTTTTTCATTTACGAATCCAGATTTAATCATTTAGGGGCATGTATTATACCGTTGGAAAGGTATTTTCAAGACCTTTCCAACCGTATATTACACGCCTTGAAATTCCAAAAATTGCAGTTGCAAATCTAAAAAAACAGAATCACGATGGCCAATTCCACGGATCCGTGCGATTGGTCACTATGGAGTTTTTCGCAACATTAAGCACCAGAGCACCATCGAAAAAGGTATCAAGAGAGAAACAAAGGATTACTCGTGCTGAGCAAGTGGTTGATTTGGAGGTACTGGAATTCCACTGTCTTGATACCGAAAGGTTTATTTGTTGAAATGGTTTGATATTGTGCGAGGGGCTCGAGAGTTTGCAATTCCACGGAACCGTGGGATTGGCCACTATGCACCTTTGTGTGCATCGGGCTCAACATTCTTCAATCCCACGGATTCGTGGGATTGGCCACTGTGCACTTTTGTGTGCACCGAGGCTTAAATTCTTAATCCCACGGATCCGTGGGATTGGCCATTGTGTACCTTTGTGTGCACCTTGGCTTAAATTTTTAATACCACGGATCCGTGGGATTAACCACTGTGCACCTTTGGATACACCGGGCTTCACATTCTCCAATCCCTCGGATCCGTGGGATTGGCCACAGTGAACATTATTTAGTTCTTGGCTCGTCATTCTTCAATCCCAGAGATCCGTGGGATTAAATTTATGGACTCTTTTAGTTTAGTTTTTCCTTGAAATGATCAAATAATGGCTACTTCGTCCTCTTTTTTTCATTATTTGACTATTCTTTCTACTTTTAAGGCCTTATGTAGTTAATATTTACAAAATTATAAGTTTTAGAGCATTTGAAAAGGGAATTTACAGTTTAGTCTTCATTTAGTTCACATTTTTTGGCTTCATCAATTCACATTAACCTTTTTTTATTGTTTTTAGTCTTCCTTTTTATTTTATTATTTTCTTAATTTTGTTTTAGTTTTAGTCTTCCCTCAATTCACGTACCCTTTATCTGTTACTTTTTGTTGGGTCCTCTTGTTGGTGTCACTGTGTTGTGAATTATGTGTTCATTAGAGATGTTGGTGTTCACTTTTTATTATGCATGATATAGAGCTTGTGTGTGGCTAGGCTCGCATTTTTTTGGTTTTGTGTTGTTGTCTTTCGGATTTTGAACAGACAAGCACCTCGGCCGCGAGGTTGGGGTCCCATTTTTTCAATCCCACGGATCCGTGGGATTGGAAAAATGGGCCAACTCCTTCCTCTTGAGTGCTAAAAATGCAAACTTTGCTAATCTACTTTTGTCTTTTGCTCTTGCGGATTTGATGTTGGGTCATTGTGTGTCATTGTGTTGTCATTGTGGTGTCATTGTGTTGTGCATTATGTGTTCATTAGAGATGTCGAGTTCGTTTGTAGTTTGATTATATGTTGGGTTTGGATGCGTTCGTTTGTACTGAAGGGGTGTTTAATTGGTTCTCGTGGTCTTTGGTTTACTATGTGCTGATGAGTTTCTAGAGTCTTTGTGGGTATGGGCAGAGCATTCGTATGGGTGGCCGGAACATGGGTATGGATGGTATGGGGCATGGGTATGAGGGAGGTGGTATGGGGCGGGGAAGGGTATTAGCCAGGGCAGAGTTTGGGTCGGGTATGGGCAGAGCTGGGGTATGGGCAGAGAATGGGTATAGGCATAGCATGGGTATGGGCAGAATATGGGTATGGGTGGCCGTTGGATATGGGCAGAGCATGGGTATGTCGATGGCATTGGGATCGTGCATCGTGTACTCTATAGGTGATTTTTTCAACCTCTTTTCTTTCATTCTTCCACCTCTTTTCTTTTATTCTTCACCTATTCTTCTCCTGAGTTTTTCTCAATCTTGTTTTTTTCTCTAGGTACATCTATCATGAGCTTCTTCCCAAAGAAGCTCTTACTGCGTCATTCCTACCGGTGTATGTGGAGCAGTGGGTCGATGTCACTTCCTCCAACTTTATGTACACTGAGGACCATGAGGTTTGGCCTTATCCCCACCTCAAGCATGGCGGATGGTACTTAGACTGCTCGAAGGGCTACATTCTTACCTCCAAGAAACTTTTGTATGCATCTTTGAATGCGGAGGCTCCTTCACAGATGGTTGTGTATGAGCCTTCAATGCAAGAGGAGTCGGACAAGGAAAAATCCAAGGGATCCAAGGCGACCAAGGCTGCGAAGGAACCCAAGGGCAAGAAGAGCAAGACCGTCGCTACTCCTTCAGCTACTCTTGCTTCGCAAGGTACTATCACTACCCGTTATGCTACAAAGGCTGCAGTAGAGGCATCGGCTGCCCCTACTCCTACTGTTGTTGATAGTCCCTCAGTTCTTGCTATCTCTCCTCTCCCTGCACCTTCTCATAGCGCAACCACTGCCCCCACCTTCACTCGCAAGAAAAAGACTCTTGTTGCGGCTACAAGTGCCACTTCCTCAGAGGCTACCTCCACGTACACTCTCATTGAGAATGTGTACATGGGGGACCTCATGGAGCATTTCAACAAGACCAAGACCCACCACGAGGCTGTGAGCTCAAAAACCACCATGGAGGTGGCCTTTGGTCACAAAGGGTTATTAAAACAAAATTACATGAAGAGTGGAACAAGGAAGGAAAGAAGACAATAAGAAGATGGGGAACAAGAATAAAATGAGGAGAAATACCCCCCGGACCACATTGAAGTGCCTTTTAGTTTTAGGTCGCCATTTCTCCATCCTAGCTTGGATCGGGGCGTGCTTTAGCTTTTTAGAAAGCTGAGTTGATTGTGCATCCACCCTCAAAATCTCAAATGCATAGAATCAAAACCCTAGGACTGATTGCTAAAAGACTAGGGCTCTTTCTTCTAACCGCCGGTTGGGAAACTCCTTTGACACCCCCAACTTTGGGAGGTAATATCTCACTCCCTATAACTTGGAATTAGACATGCTTACTACCATTGGAAAGCTAAACAACAGATCTACCACCATGTCAAATCTTGCTCTACTTGAACAAGAAAAGAGGGACTGACGGGGAAAAAACCGAGAGACCTTCAATGGAGATTAACAAAAAACATCACACTATACTTGAGTTCAAAGCAACTACTAACACAATCGAGGAGGAGATCAAGAGGAGTGAGAAGGAAGCCCAAGGCTTTCCTACTCCTATCAATTAGCCATCACAAAGAGAGAAGAAAAAGAAACAAGATGAATCGATAAACAATGAGAGGCATTGATTTTGAAGCTTGAAAACAAGCTCTTAAGTACAAAAGAAGAAGCCGCCAAAGAGGCGGCTCACCCTAACCCTAAGGCTTAAAAGCCCTAACCTAAGGCGTTGACGTAATGACGGATGAATGAAGCTCCAACCTCCACGGTGCTCCATCTTGAAGAACTTCCACGAATGAATGTAACTCACACACCACCACGAAGTCAAATGGAAAAAACCAAAACAATCAAGTCACAAACACAAACATGAATATCAAAGTTAATCGCACAAGGCCAACGGTAAAAATATTCAACTCTAAATCAAGCAACTAAACCTATTCCTATTTTCTAGATTCACTAGGGGGATTTTTTCCTCCTCTAGTCCTTCCTCAACGATCCATAGATTCACCAAGGAGCTTCATTCCTTCACTAGTCCTTCCACACTAATCTAATCTAAAGCTTAATTTAATGCCAAATGTCCTACCGAAGGCCTTGCAACAACCATCCTCTAACATGCATATTGTATCCACAACTTAATTACCATAATTTCACCAAAGGCCTTCAAGATTGCATTGTTTGTTAACAATTCATTCATAAAAGCAACAATAAACAACAATTAAGCAAGAGAGCCTTATCAAGCTCTCACAAAGGCCTTCCTCCGAATTGAAGAGTTCCTTGTCAAGGTAAGAGGTTTCTCCTTTCGCATTGTTCCTATATTTTTTTTTCCTACAAGCATTCCTCTTCCTTATTTGACAATTATTTTTTGCTCTCTAGGTTGGAAGGGGCCGCTCTCGCTCCAACACAAGGAAGCCCAAGTCCCACTATGGCATCGACCTCATCCTTGCAGATGTTCCAGAAAACCTCCCAGTGCCTGCCATCTCTAGCTCCTCCTCTGCTATCCCCGTGTGGAACTGTCGTAGCACGTGATACCGGATATTCCCCTAGAACGCACTTTTTCGTATCAAGAACGTTCCTAGAGGTGATTTCCGGGTTATCGTTCCGCGGAGATTCTGTGAAGTGGGAAGTTTCCGGAGATGGTCCCGGACTGGTGATCTCTCTCTCTCCTGTCACCAGCTGAATTCCTCTTTCCTACTGAACCGGGCCTTCTCCTACTGACTGACCCGGTTACTTCTAGATCCGGTTTTAGTCCGAGCTGGGAATTTATCCAACCCTACTCTCTCCGGTCTATCCAAACAACTCTACCGGGTTTACATTAACCTCTGTTTTCCTTCAGAGGGTTCTCCATTTACATTTAGCGGTGCTGGATTTAAAAACACACCCTTCCTGCTGATTCGAGTGATGAGAACTTCACTACCTTCCGGTTATTCTAACTCAACTCCTCAATCCGGGTAATTCCCGTATTGCACTTCAGCTGCAGATTCATCCCAAACCCCCAGCCGGTCACTTAAGCGCAACCCGGTTTTCCCCCTTCTAAAAATACTACAACGACTTGATAACCGGGATGGACCTTTATCCGGGGTGTCCGGAATCGGTTGGACTCCTAACCATTCATTTTACTCTGATCATTCCGGCTCTCCGTATCGCATGGTCTACCCAGATGCTGGAACCTCAACCGGACTACCCGTCCAGGAGTTCTGAGAGGACCAAAGTACCCCCTCCTATCCACTCAGCCACTAATCCGGATTATACCTTGCAACCAAGCACATAACAACCCACATTCAAACAATCTCTGAGTTTTCCCAATACTCGGACTCTTAACTGGATCTACAACAGAACCCGGTTACTCTGGTTACCCCGGACTCATCAGGCACACGGTCTACCCAGGTGCTGGCACCTCAACCGGACTACCCGTCCAGGAGTTCTGAGAGGACCGGAGTACCCCCTCCTATCCACTCAGCCACTAATCCGGATTATACCTTGCAACCAAGCACGGAACAACCCGATCAATCCTTCCGGTCACCAAGGGACTAATTGAACCACTATCTCAATCAATAACCACACACACACACATACACAAACACTCCGGTCCGTAGAAGAGTATGCCTATGATTATTTACAAAGAGAAAATGGTACACCAAAAAGACCCCAGGAATGAGGAACATCCCTGGATAAAAAGCAAACACAATGCCGACCAGATCCGGGGAACCCGCAGATCCTAAAAACCCGGGATCCGGAAAACCGGGGGGCTACCCCACGATTCAGTTCTCTGCCTACACTGCAACTAACATTAGAATCTTAAAACCTAACTCCCAAACGGAGTCCTACCCTACTACACAAGGGCCCACAAAGCCGGATCCATCAAAACCGGAACCTAACTACTCAGCTGCTTCCGAGCAGCTGCTCCCGGTCCAAAAACCGCCGATCCGCTTCCTTGCTCGCCGCGTTCTCCTGCCGTTCCCCTACCGATTCGCACCTTCGCGCACCAACCGGTTGACCGTCCGGGTTGCCTCCTGGCCCACCCTCTGGCCTTCCATCCTCACCCTATTGGGCATCCGTCTCCGCCATCTCCCCGTCCGGATTCAGAAACCCGGCCAGACTTGCTTCTCCTGGCTCGGCGGTCTGAACCGGCTCCATCTCGCCCATCATCCGGGAGCTCTAATCCGGGGTGGGAATTCTCCCTCCCATCAACCGGTCTAACTCTCCTGCCTGAGGTGCCTCGTCAAACAACCGGAAGTTCTCCTACAACTCACTTCCGGACAGGGGGACTCTCCCATCCTTGTTGCTCGTCTCCCCCGCTTCCGGTTTCGGTACGGGTGAGCACCTCGTCAGCACCTCAGCTGCCAGCGCCCGGAACTCCGCCTGCGCCTCTTCCACCCGGGCAGCATACTTCTTCGCGATGCTCCTTACCCGTTCCACCCCTTCCTCCTCGAAATTGCTCATCATCTCGTCGTACAGCCTCGCCTTGATCTATAGTTCTCCATCTGGTCGGAACAACCGGGACACCGTCTTGAAGCAGGTCCGGTTCTGTTGCTCCATCATCCGGATAGTCCGCTTTGCCCGCCTCAGCTCCCTCTTCTGTTCCCGCAGGAGCTAGGTCGTTCCGGTGGCTTCCTTGCGAGCCCGGTTTCCCTCCCGCCGGATCTGTCTTACCATTTCCGAGAACTCTTTCACGTCCGTGCTCCTGAGGACGTTCCCAATTCCCCTCACTGCGCTGTAGAATGGAGTGTACTGCTCCTCCACCATGTTCAATGCTGTCCGTATTGGCCCGAGCATGACGTTCGCTCTCGCGAGGATTGGTACGTCCGGTCGTGCCTCCCAGTTTGGCTCTGCTGCAGGGGTGGGCTCCTCTCTCCGGTTCGGTGCATCCTCCCGGTTTCGCTCCCCAATTTCCTCTTCCGATCCTGCTCCCACCTTCTGTTTCCCTTTCTCCTGTGCATTTGCCCTGCGGTTGCTGGGACCGGCTTCTGCAGTGGTACGGTCACCTCTACCGTCCACTGGAGTAGTCTTTATCCGGATCGGGGTCTTCTTCCGGAGAGGTGAAGCATCATCCCGGGGAGGAGAAATCTCCCGGAGGTCTGAATCCTCCCCTCCGTCACTCCGGATGACCTGCTTCCGCTTCTACGGCTGCTGTCCCCGGGCGTGTACGGAGGGACCCTCTCCTTCCGGTCTCGTGTTCCCTACCGGTTCCGTTCTCTCCTTTCGCCTTTCCTCCGTTTGAGGGCTCCTTCCTCCCGGTTGTCTTTCTTCCGGTTCTTCCCTCTTCTTCCTGCGCTCCTCCAGTTGCGGGTTGACACCTCCCGGTTCCTCCCTTCTATTCCGTTGCTCCTCCGGTTGTCTCCTTTCATCCGGACGGAGTTTGCGCGCTTTGGCTGGGCTCCGGTCTGGTGGAGGCAAGTGCTGTTTCTCCAATTTCGCCTTCTCCCTGTCCGTGAGACATCCGTGCTTGTCATACATGTGGTAAAGGAATGGGGTAATGGGACAACCTTTTGATCCTCCGATCTTCATGGCCTCCCGGTTGACGATTTCCTGGATTACAACTCCCCATCCGATCGTCCTCTTGTAATGCAGCGCGGAGAAGATACCCTTCGCCAATTTTAATCGTGACAGTGGTGGGCTTATCCGGACTGAGGATGGATACCAGGAATTGGAGCAGCCGCTTCTCCTGGGGTATCCGGCAATGCTCCACCCGGAATCCGTCTTTCTCCGAAATCACGGAAAACCGCCCCTTCACCCAATCCGAGTCCCCCTTCTGGCCGGATTCGAGTCCGTACTCGCTCTCCGGAAGGTCGTACGTCTGGCTCCAGTGCTCCCAAGTCCAATGCGCGCGCTTCCCCCGGATGCTGTTCCCCCGGAAGGCTGGTGGCACTGGCTTTCCTTGCACTTCCGCCAGTATTCCGGTGTCCTGGATATCCCAGCTCCGGTACAGGAGCCCCTCGCATTTCATGGTCGCGAGGTCGCAGCGCAGCATCTCAAAATCGCCCGAATGCTGGGGCACTACCGGAACCACCTTCTTCTCCGTGATTCGGTTTCCTGCAGAACTCTCTCCTCCCCGTGCCATTGCTACAGACTCCGGGCGTACTCTCTTCCTCTTCCGCGAACTGCGCCTAAGTTTCTGGCGCTCCTTCTACTCTAACTCCGGTCCCACACTATCAACTCTACTGCTATCCGGAAGCACGAAATTCTGTTGGCGCGGAAGACTAGAACTGTAGAGAGAGAATGAGCAGTGGGTCGCCCAATTTAAAGCGGCCCACTTCAATGCTCGGATCGTGGCCGGGTCCATCGGAGACCCGTCTTCACCTATCCGGTCTCCCGTCCGGTTTCCAACCGAAATCCGCTGTCTACCTAGTCCTGCAGTAATTCCTCTAGGCTGCGCACGGACGCCACTCTCTCTCCAAATAAATAAATGGGCCGTTATGGCCATTACTTCTCCTATTTATGGTGGAAAGACTACTCCTAGTTGCCCTAGAAACCCTAACTAGCCGCTTTTGGGAAAACGGGGTTTGACAGGAACCGCCATGGTGAGTTCTACATGGATGATCTCTTCACATGTGCTGAAGATCATCTCCACAACAACGGTGTCCTTGTGATCATACATGGTGATGACCCCAATGTGCACAAGGAGCTTCGCAATTGGTGCAAGGGGGCTAAATGGAGTGTGGCAAGGGATTGGTGGGGTGTTAATGACCTTCACCTTACTTCTGCTCAAGATCCCAATATGTTTGTAAGTTTTTTTCTCTTTTCACCCTATTTCACTTCAAGTTTCAGTCTCCTCTCTTTGTCACTAAGTATGTGGTTTTTTTTGTGTAGACTAAGCGCTTTTTTATCAAGGTGCTTGTGCCCCTTGGCACCTCTCTCACCGTGTACGAGGCCATGGAGTTTTCGAAGTTGGGCTTCTCACTTGAGAAGGATTCCTTCCTTCACAACTTCACGGATGAGGATACCCAACTCCTCAAGGATGGCACAGTGGCATAGAGAGGGGCTCGGGAGAAGCACAAGGAATTCTTGAGCATCATCATCCACACTCTCACCCGAAGGCACGACATTGTCTTGGATTGGCACGCGGCCACAGGTTTCTCCCTTACCTTCCTTGCATTGTCTTTGTTCTTTGTTTCTTGCATTTCTTGTGATTTTGTTTTTTCTAGGTGCTTCCATTATTACGTGTCGTACGGGTGAGCGCCACATTGTGGCGTTGGAGGCGGACACGGAGATCTTTGAGGCCATCCTTCGCCCCATACGGATCCCGTGCCTCCACCCCAGCCTACTGTTGACCTCGAGGACTCTGATTCTGAGGAGCCTCTCCAGAAGCTCGTACGACGCCAGAGGCACTGTAAGTAAGTCGGTTTGTTCACTTGGTACACCATTGTTCATCTTCTTCTCTTCTCCTTCTTTACTAATGCTTATGTATCCTTTTATATTCTTGTTTCCAGAGTTCCACGGGCGAGCCCGATCCGTGTTCTCCATCCAAGCTTGTTTAGAAGCCCTCCGAGGGGATTAAAATTACCATCGTATGCTGCTGAGGTTGCCCATCAGCAAGCGGTTGCAGCTTCACCACCTTCTCGTCGCATCCAGAAGCTTGATAGGGGGGTATACGGATTATTGGATATAGAGGCTAAACAGGGCAAGGATAGTGATGTTGAGAGGAGTCCTAGCCATTGATTAGGCCTCTTGATTGTGGAGACTTGAGTTTCTTATGTTTTGGTTTGATTTGGATTTTATATGAAGTTTTTTGTGTTGGTTTATTTACATTGGTGTTCACAAGAGTCCTTGTTCTATTCGCACTTTTGATGGTTTTTAATGATGACGTCAGCCCTAATTTAATTGTAAACCATACAAAAACAAAAATGTATTGTTTTTTGTAAGTAATGCCGTGGAAAATCATTGAAAATCCATTACTTTGTTTTGAACTAGGATTTCGAGAATTCTACCCATTTTCACGAATTTGGGGTCCCTTTCTTTAAAAATTAACTAAAAATAACTTATTTTCTTTAAAAAGGCTAAAAATAACCCAATGTCCGCGTTCATAGGCCTTTTTCCTATCAAAAATGATTTCTAAAAATGAAAATCTACGCTCTCCAAACTTTGCTCTCCGCTCTCCGCTCTATGCTCACACTACTAAGTTTCCCTTGAGAAGGGCAGATGGGGGCAGTCGGGGGGGAGGAGGGGCAGTCGGGAGTGGCAGTCGGATGGGTAGTCGGGGAGCTGTTGGGCCCAAAACCAAGAATCCAGCTTTATTTGAGTAGTGTTTCCCTCCGTGTGCCTCCGGACGGGATGTGTTATGGAAGTGACAAAAAACAAAAATTAAGTCAATCCATCATTAATTCAGTCTGACAAAAAAATTAAAAGCTCTGGGTATATAGTTTCCTCGTTCAACGTGATTATAGATATAAAATTCTTCCTTCTACACGTATTATTCTGACCTGTCTCTTGAACAAGGTTGGGGTGGAGAGATCTGGTATGGAGATGGATTTGTGGTTTTTGAATTCATGATGTTCGGATGCTAGGCAGTCGGCAAAATGGGGCAGTCGGAAAAATTGGGCAGTCGGGTGGGGCAGTTCAAGATTACAGTACAAGAGAGAAGGGCAGATGGGAGCAGTCGGAGGGGAGTCGGGAGCGGCAATCGGATGGGCAGTCGGGGAGCTGTTGGGCTCAAAACCAAGAATCCAGCTTTGTATGATATTTACAATATTTGATTCAACTTTTAGTGGTTTGGATTACTAGTTAGTATTAACCCTTAAGTGCCGAGGTGACCCAAAGTGGTCGTTCCATAAATAGAAAGTGTTGTAAAATGAGCTAGGAGTGTCCAAATTGAGTGTTTCTTGGGCCTAACCTATATAGAATCAAATTTCCTATAAGAATATGTCATTGGATCACTAAAATGTGTTCACAAAAATTCAGAAAAATAAAGAACGTTGGGTGGTGTAGAGGTTAGATCAATTTACAAAAGTATCAAATTTGTAAATGTGTGAAAAAAAACATGATAAAGTTTATATTTTGTATGGACGTACAAAGATAGATTATAAATTATGAATTTTAGATCAAATCTATACAAATGGATTCCTCAAATTCATCATATACAATCATATATATAATACCTAACTAATAAACTTCCAAAATTCAATAAAAATACAAAATTGATTATTTATCTTTGAATTTTGGTATGATTGGCTAAAAGCACAAGGTTAATTAGATGCTTAAATACCCATTGGAATTTGTTTCAAATAAATAATTAATTGTAAACCGTTGTTCCGTAGTGTCGTTTAAATTGATATTTTGACAAATTATAAACTCTAAATGTTGGCAACTTCTATTCATGTGATGAACATTTATAACTTTAAGTAATAATAATTTAATTCAACAATAAATATTGAATAATGTATTTTTTAGGAATATTCAAAGTTTTAAAATAAAAAATTATGTATAAATAATCTAAATGGTTTAAATGGTATTCAACCATATAAATGAAATTTAGAGATTACACATTACAACTTTCATATTTTACAAACTTCAAAAAATTCATATAAAACACATATTATAACACATTTAGTTTGTAGCAAAAACCCTTAGGAACTTAAGGGTTAATAACAATGTTTTTGCGACTTTTATGAATTAATGGATTTATTGAATAGTAGTAGTGAGAGTTTTAGAAGACTGGAATGAAAGTCATGTGACCTACTATGTTATGAAGTTTGGCAAATTCTAGTGGTTTAAGGTTAGAATTATGCATAGTTAGAAGGGTTAAGTTTGAATTAAAAGTTACAAGTGAAAGATAAAGTTAGTAGGATATAGAATAGTTAAAGGATTGGATGAAATTCATGGAAAGACCCTATGTGGTTCGTCTAAACCATTAAGGTTAGTTTGGAGGGGACTTCTCTCTTCTTTTGTAGTTGTGTCTCTTCTTCTTCTCTCCCTCCCCAAACCCAAGCGATCTAGATTCCAAATTTGCGCCTCATTTGAGAGATTGTGGAATCGTTGGTAAGCAATCAAAGTTATCAAATTGAACAGGTTTTGAGGTTGGGGCAGCTGAGGTTCAGCAGTGCTACAGTGCCGCAGTGCTACAGTGTTGGCCAGCAGTGCTCAACAGAGCCGTTTCTGCATTTTTTTCGTTGTTTTTTTTTTGTTTTCCCTCCGAAAATTTAGATGCCTTCCGAGCTGCCCCGCCCAGGCCCTCTTGACGTTTAAGGGTTAATTTTTCCTTTTTCCTGCTTGTTAGGTTTCATCTAATGTACCCCATGTTGGACTAGTATTGTTTTCTATATAAGTGCAATTCTTATTGCATCATTTTAAGTTCTTGTTAGTATTTTTTTTCATTATTTTGGATTGCATTGGTTGCATGAATGAGTTGAGTTGAGTCATTTCTTATTAAAATTAGGGTTTTTAGCACGACGCGGAAGCGCTGCCAAAATTCCCACTAAAATCATCAAAACCCTCATTCTAACCCTTTTACACTGTATCTTGTGTGTGAATTATGTGGTAGCATTAAAATTAAATTAAAATGCATGAGGGATGTATGTTTAGGAGGAAAAAAACAACCATTTAGCATTCTCACGTGTGCTGTCATTTTTCATATAAGTCCAATTTGTCCGCTTTATGTTTGCATTTGAATTATTTTATCACCATTTTTCACTACAACAATTATGTAGAAGTTAGGAGTTCATTGCTTGAAGGTCCTAGGTTTAGTGAAACCCCCTCGGTTGTTGTATGACACATTAACCGCCCATGCGGTGAAAGTACTTATATGTTGTTTGGGTCGACTCCTCCAAACATCTTGGTTGGTCGACGTCTTATTATTAAGTATCATGTTGCCTAGTAGTTACTATACTCTGTCATGCCAAGAAGTCCTTGCTTTCTATATCCCAAATAAGGTCCAACTAGACTCTCTATTATTTTTAGTACCTTCCATGTGAAAAACCCATTTAACAACAAGAATTCAACTATATATAATTTTGTAGATGAAGCCACGTGTCTACTACAAATCATGAACTTTTCATAAATTTTGGTGAAATTTTGAAATTTCTATGATTTTTCGAACTGATTGTAAAGATAATTCATATCTATTACAAAATGTATTAAAGATTCCGATTTTTCTACCAATGGTATAAATACCAATGAATAAAAGTTTAGTTTATGAAAAACATCCATGTATCTAAATTTAGGATTTTTTTGCTATACCATGGTAATACCCACCGAACATGTAACTGCAATAAAACAATCAATTTTCAAAGTTTTTCAAAAATTCAAAATGGAGTAGAAATTAGACTTGGCTTCATTTTGTTAGTTAAGCTCAAATGCAATAGAACTCATTTTCATGGCCTAAATATAGTTTAAGAAGAAAAAGCAGTTGAATTCAAAATACACTACACGTTTTTTCCCATATAAAATCTAAAAATAGCTTAAATGATCTGAATTTAACTTGAAGAGGTGGCATGACCAAGCAAAGTCCTTCACAAAAAGAATTGGATGGAAACCATCCACGTAGCAGTTGGAATTGAATAGTCAATTCCATTCATAAGCCAGATTTTGATCTGGGCGGGGTTTAGGGGCTAAAGGGTTAATGCCTAACTGCCTAAGCGTCCATTTTTTGGACGATGTACAGATTTCATCCATAAGTTCTCATCCATCTAGCACTTTTTGCAGTGTGGAATTTTTACTGTAGATTCTATGGGAAGTTAGCTTCATGCACATGTGATCCGATTAGAAAGGGGATGGTTTGTGAAATTTTTATGCCTCATTTCATGTTGTAGTGATTCACCCAAAATTTTGAAGATTTTAGTGTAAAAGTGCTCTAAAAAAAGTCAACTCATAAAATTAAGCAACCAAAAAATCTCCAAAAATCACTACACTTAGAGTATTACATTTCAACCAATCACCAAAAAATTAATTTGTAGATTGCCAACATCTTATTCGTAATTGAATTACAAAAGAATTTTGAATTTCACGTTTCAAATTTTATACAAAATTATTGGTAATAGCAATCATAGATCTAACCATATGGATAGAATCAAAAAGTCATAATGTACAACTTTTATTCATATATCAAGTTCAAAATATCCCTCTAGATTGCATTTTATAATGCATCTTTGCAAAACTGCCGAATTAGGAGAAGGCTCTAGGCATTTAGGGGTTAAGTCACTTGAAACTTGTCAAGAGGGTACGCTAGTGTACCTTGTGATCTTGGAGTGCTGCCACGGTGGGAAGCGCCACACGCAGTAACTTATGTGGTCACAGGTCCCGCGAGCGTACCTGCCCGGCCTCGTCTCTAAGGGCTCGTAACAGGGGGACTTGCGCCTCCCCCTGCCCGCCCTGCGACTTGTCGGGCCCCGTTCCCCGCTCCCGGCCACCGTTCCCTTGCTCCCGGCCCGTTCCCCGCTGCCGCAGCTGCTTGGTTTATGCAGCCCGTTCTTCACCCCGTTCCCGGCCGTTCCCAGGCGTTCCCTCGCCCGATACCCGCTCGGATACCCTCGCTTGTGATACCTTGATCATGTACTTTGTTGGGAAATCCGAAGTACAGAAAACTGGGAGCAAACTGGGAGCAACTGGGAGCAACTTCCCCATTCCCAACTGAAGGTGGTTACCCCATTCCCCATTCCCAACTGAAGGTGGTTACTCCATTCCCTATTCCCCATTTGCAACTGAATAAGAAATACGGATATGAGGCATTGATATTATTTAGCATTATTATATCTTAGAGGTAGGCAAGAGGAAATAGATTCCAACACAAGTTGAAACATAATTTTTGGATGAAGAATGAATAAGTTAGAAATTTTCAAAGTTCAAGTATGACACATCCCATTCACATCATATAGGTACACCTCTTTCTGTCTAAAGAAAATTTGTATTGCACATACTAAAGATGCTTAATCCAACAACCACTAATCATGTATATAAAATCAACATATATGAATACAAAGTAATAAGATAGTCAATGCAAAACCCAAAACTCAAACTTTATTCCACAACATTTCATGGTCACAATTTTTGCAATGAATAGAGTTTGCTCCTCCTTCCACCAATGTCTTTGTGGCGCATATATCACAAGTGACCTTAGGCAATTTACAAAAAAATAGCCCTTTTTTGCTTGGAGTGTGATACAAGCATATGAGGGGGCCGTTTCAAAGGGGGCCGTGGAGCACTTCCTTCACCAACTTCGGAAATAAGTCGTTTCTTCCCATGCCCCGTCCTTGTACGCTTCACATTCTCTTGTATGGAAGAAATAGAACTGTCGTAGCACATGATACCGGATATTCCCCTAGAACGCACTTTTTCGTGTCAAAAACGCTCGTAGAGGTGATTTCCGGGTTATCGTTCCGCGGAGATTCTGTGAAGTGGGAAGTTTCCGGAGATGGTCCCGGACTGGTGATCTCTTTCTCTCTCGTCACCAGCTGAATTCCTCTTTTCTACTGAACCGGGCCTTCTCCTACTAACTGACCCGGTTACTTCTAGATCCGGTTTTCGTCCGAGTTGGGAATTTATCCAACCCTACTCTCTCCGGTCTATCCAAACAACTCAAACCGGTTTATATTAACCTCTGTTTTCCTTCAGAGGGTTCTCCATTTACATTTAGCGGTACTGGATTTAAAGACACACCCTTCCTGCTGATTCGAGTGATATGAACTTCACTACCTTCCGGTTATTCTAAGTCAACTCCTCAATCCGGGTAATTCCCGTACTGCACTTCAACTGCAGATTCATCCCAAACCCACAACCGGTCACTTAAGCGCAACCCGGTTTTCCCCCTTCTTAAAATACTACAACAACTTGATAACCGGGATGGACCCTTATCCGGGGTGTCCGGAATCGGTTGGACTCCTAACCGTTCGTTTTACTCTGATCATTCCGGCTCTCCGTATCGCATGGTCTACCCAGATGCTGGAACCTCAACCGGACTACCCGTCCAGGAGTTCTGAGAGGACCGGAGTACCCCCTCCTATCCACTTAGCCACTAATCCGGATTATACCTTACAACCGAGCACATAACAACCCACATTCAAACAATCTCTGAGTTTTCCCAATACCCGGACTCTTAACTAGATCTACAACAGAACCCGGTTACTCTGGTTACTCCGGACTCATCAGGCACACGGTCTACCCAGGTGCTGGCACCTCAACCGGACTACCCGTCCAGGAGTTCTGAGAGGACCGCAGTACCCCCTCCTATCCACTCAGCCACTAACCCGGATTATACCGTGAAATCAAGCACGGACCAACCCGATCAATCCTTCCGGTCACCAAGGGACTAATTGGGCCACATTCTCAATCAACAACCATACACACACACATACACAAACAATCCGGTTCGTAGAAGAGTATGCCTATGATTATTCACAAAGAGAAAATGGTACACAAAAAGACCCCAAGAATGAGGAACATCCCTGGATAAAAAAGAAAACACAAAGCCGACCAGATCCAGGGAACCCGCAGATCCTAAAAACCCGGGATCCGGAAAACCGGGGGACTACCCCACGATTCAGTTCTCTGCCTACACTGCAACTAACATTAGAATCCTAACAAACTAATCCCAAACGGAGTCCTACCCTACTGCACAAAGGCCCACAAGGCCGGATCCATCAAACCCTGAACCCTAACTACTCAGCCGCTCCCGAGCAGCTGTTCCCGATCCGATCCCTCCAATCCGCTTCCTTGCTCACCGCGTTCTCCTGCCGTTTGCCTACCGGTTCGCGCCGTTACGCACCACCCGGTTGACCGTCCGGGTCGCCTCCTGGCCCACCCTCTGGCCTTCCATCCACACCCTATTGGGCATCCGTCTCCGCCATCTCTCCATCCGGATTCAGAAACCCGGTCAGGCTTGCTTCTCTTGGCTCGGCTGCCTGAACCGGCTCCATCTCGCCCATCATCCGAGAGCTCTGATCCGGGGTGGGAATTCTCCCTCCCATCAACCGGTCTAACTCTCCTGCTTGAGGTGCCTCGTCAGACAACCGGAAGTTCCCCTACAACTCACTTCCGGACATGTGGGCCCTCCCATCCCTGTGGCTGGTCTCCACCGCTTCCGGTTCAGGTGCGGTTGAACACCTTGTCAGCACCTCTGCTGCCAGCGCCCGGAATTCCACCAGTGCCTCTTCCACCGGGGCAGCATACTTCTTCACGATGCTCTTTACCCGGTCGATGTCTTCCTCCTCGGAATCACTCATCAATTCATCGTACAGCCGCGCCTTGGTCTGTACTTCCCCATCTGGTCGGAACAACCGGGATACAGTCTCGAAGTAGGTCCGGTCTTGTTGTTCCCTGGCCCGGATAGTCCGCTTTGCCCGCCTCAGCTCCTTTCTCTGTTCCTGCAAGAGCTGGGTCACTCCGCTGGCCTCCTTGCGAGCCCGGATTCCCTCCCGCCGGATTTGTTCGACTATTTCCGGGAACTCCTTCACGTCCGTACTCCGAAGGACGTTCCCAATTCCCCTCACCGCGCTGTAGAGTGGAGTGTACTGCTCCTCCACCATCTCCAATGCTGTCCGGATTGGCCCGAGCATGACGTCCGCTCTCGCGAGGATCAGTACGTCCGGTCGTGCCTCCCGGTTCGGCTCTGCTGCAGGGGTGGGCTCCTCTCTTCGGCCTGGTGCATCCTCCCGGTTTCGCTCCCCAGCCTCCGTTTCCGATCCTGCTCCCACCTTCTGCTTCCCCTTTTCCTGCAGCACTCTCTCCTCCCCGTGCCATTGCTACAGACTCCGGACGTACTCTCTCCCTCTTCCGCGAACTGCGCCTAAGTTTCTGGCGCTCCTTCTGCTCTAACTCCGGTCCCACACTATCAACTCTACTGCTATCCGGAAGCACAAAATTCTGTTGGCGCGGAAGACTAGAACTGTAGAGAGAGAATGAACAATGGGTCGCCCAATTTAAAGCGGCCCACTTCAATGCTCGGATCGTGGCCGGGTCCATCGGAGACCCGTCCTCACCTTTCCGGTCGTCCATCTGGTTTCCACCCCGAATCCGCTGTCTAGCTAGTCCTGCAGTAATTCTACTTGGCTGCGCACGGACGCCGCTCTCTCTCCAAATAAATAACTGGGCCGTTATGGCCATTAATTCTCCTATTTATGGCGGAAAGACTACTCCTAGTTGCCCTAGAAACCCTAACTAGCCGCTTTTGGGAAAACGAGGTTTGATAAGAACCTCGGAGGGGGAGATCAATTGTCATAGGCCTTTCAAAACTTGAAACGCTCCAAACATGTGGCAATACAAGCTTGAAGAGCTTGCAATTTCCGTTTCATCTCCTCTTCATTATCAACATCTAGAGAAGCTCTACATAGTGAATCGAGTTTACTCAATGAGTGGAGCACCTTCTCCCGCATAGCATTATTTGAAGTAACCTCTTCTATTGGTTCGTCCACTTGAGATGGACTCATAACATTTATGTTTTCCATGTTGGATTCAATATGCACTATTTCTTCCAAAAATTCATTTTTTTGAGGCTCTTCAAAAAATTCCTTGACTATAGATTGCACCCCAAATATATACTTGCACGTAGAGACTATATCCGGGCAATTACAATAGTGTGTTTTTAAAGACACACTATACCAAAGGGTAGGGTTTGTCTCACTTTTGATATGGAATAGAAGATGCTCCTTGTCAACCACCTCAAAAATATACATTGGAGAGGATTCGGAAGCTTTAAAAATCCTCTCTCCTCCTTTTAATCTACGTCGATGAGGTTTATCATTTCCCCTTCTTATGAATCGCTCCGAATCACCTACACGTTAAACAAATAAGATTCAAATGAATATCACATACGACACACATGTGTAAATTATGATAATCAAAAAAAAAAAATGAATTATGCAAAAACAAAAGAGATTAAGGAACTTACTTATTCGTTGAGTCAATATGAATTGACTCAACAATGTGGGTTGTTTCAAATGAGTGCCATCTTTGGCACTTCCGATAATTGCCACAATTAGGTCTCTAACAGACCGGTTGACCTTTCCTCGGAGGAGAGTATACTTTATCAACTCATAGTGACGTTCCACATGGTTCGTAGTGTCCATGCCATCATATGAGAAAAGCCTTCCAAATCGAGGCCACAATCTTCTCCAATGCACATTAATTCCGGCCCATCCGGAATTAATGTATGTAGCAAATGACAAAATGTGTTCAAATTCAACACAAAATCGTCTCAAGTTCTCATCAAAGTGAGTCTCATTAGGACAAAGCATCAAGACGTGTAAGGCTCTCCATACACGGTCTTTGTCCTCGTTTGGGATCCGAGTGAGTAAATTTTCACTCCATGCTTTCATAACATGGAAGTGGCACAAAAGCACCCTTCCACCGGTTTGTATCTTTGCACCCCCTCATGAGCCCAACAATGGACATCATTGTTTACAACTTTTTGAATTGCATTCAATGATGTCTTGTGTTTATCAATGACAATGGCGGAAGGCCTAATTTTTCCCAACGAGTCAAAGACATAAGTTAAAGCTATTTCTATAGCAATACCCTCATGTCCTTGTTTAGGGACATTGCTACAAAGCATATAAAAAACTGGAATCCCTATTCCATCTTGATTTGGCACAATTGCCGCATAAAGCGGCAATCCAAATTGATTAGTGAAGAAAGTGGAGTCCAAGGTCTAAGAATTGTTACCGGAAAACCTTCGAGCCGAGTTTTTCATGAACTCATCTTGAATAACAACCACAAATAGTCTCTTTCGTGGGTCCTCGTCTGTGGGTTGAAATGGTTGGTAGTATAGAATTTTTCCTTGGGCTTGGAGTATAGTAATCTCAATATTGGTCGCATCCCAATTGTCCTTACGAAGTGCATCTACATGAATAAAAATAACAATTCTATGCAAATTAGAAAATAAAAAACCTTATAGGTTCATAAAATCAAAAGCAACATCAACTACAATCACAAGAAAGAAAATGAAGTCAAAGCGGGAAATAACATACCGTTTATTTTCATAGAATATGCAAGAATTTGCACTTTTTTTATGATGAAGAACCTATATGTCGTACGCTCTACATCCGTCATCCTTTTTCTAAACATGTCTTGTGCCCTCTCTGATGCCGCATCTACGATTCGTGGCGAATGCATGTATTTTAAATTCTCCATGACCCACGCAATCACATAAGGGTGCACGGGTAGAAAAAATAGATCCGCATCGGATCCCGGGTTGTGACCACTATGTTTGTTATGAATATATATAGTGGCCTGACGCAAACCACTTGAGCGATTCGAAATCTTGGGTTCCACTACTTTCATTTAGAACTCACAATCACATAACCTAGAAGTTCTGTCTCTTCTAGACTCTTTTTGATCTATGGGTTTCACATCACCACCTTTTCTATGAGGACGCTTTTTGTTGTCACCTCGGTGACAACGATAATAAGTCACCGTTTTCGTTTTCTGCACACGGCACCCTAAACCCCTTCTTAACACAATATGTTTTGTGCAAAGTGCATCAAGGGTTGCACTTAAATCCTCTAATGGAACCGTTACTACCTCATCCCAAAATTTACTTTTTAGACACCCTTCACAAGAATTGACACAATCTTGTATGAACAAAGAATTCATACCTCCCACATTGATATCAGTACTCCATTGAGTACGAATGACATTTGTTGTCAAAAAGATTGTCAAATGTTTTCCATTTCCATCAACATGTCCTTCGTGTACAATCGAACGCCAATACTCGATTGGTGGGATTTGTCTATCGTTTGTGTCTTTCAAAGGAGACAATGCAAAGACACCACAAACTTCTACAACTTTTAATTTCCCTTGAATTTTTTTCCACCTCTCAATTGTATGGGTTTCCATATTCTTAATTGTGGAACGCCCATGAAGGTTTGAAAGGGGACAAAAAAGAGGGTTTGTTTCATGGATTTGGTGAAACAAAGGAAAATATCCCCCCCTTATGCAATCAATCATAAGTGCAATGGATTGGACGGTGAAATGTACATACTTTGGAAACGTTTCAATGAGAATGTCCTCAAATGATGATGAAGAGAACTCATGAGGTGTTGGAGTTCCAATGTTGATATCGCCAACACCTTCCACCAACAAGTCCTCCCAAGGCTCCAAAATCTCTTCAACTGCTTCCTCCTCATCCATATCCGACTCCCCATTTGATGATAAGAAGTAAATTTCTTGGAGTGTTGAACCTTCAGTATCTGTGTTACTTCTTTCATGCACACCTTGCAAAAATTCCTCCACGCCCACCAACTCATTTAAGTCATTCTCAAAATCGGAAGGGTAGAAATTGTCATCCTCCATATGGTCTCCATCATCCTCCATCCTTGACGCCAAAACTTCACAAACGCTCTATAAAAACAACCCCCATGTGCACATACACACTCACATTTTAGAACAATGTATGCAAATAAATAAGTAAACCCTAAAATTTGAGAACCCTAATTATATTTCTTAAATTTTGTGGTCTATTTTCAAGTTTGTAAGCAATGCAAAAGAAAATCACAAAATTTGCAATCAAGAACCGTCATTTAGAACCACCTCTTTCTGTCTAAAAAAGAATTGTATTGCACACACCAAAGATGCTTAACAATCACGTCATATATGTACACCTCTTTCTATCTAAAAAAGATTTGTAATCCACACACTCAAGATGCTTACACGGACAACAACGGATCCATAACCATACTTACATATACTAAAACCAACAAAAAGAATCCATATCAATATGCTACCTTAAGTGTGCTTGGAGGACTTGGAGAAGGTTGAGGGAAATGCCCCCAAACATGCTCCCAGTTTTCTGTACTTCGGATTTCCCAACAGAGTACATGATCAAGGTATCACAAGCGAGGGTATTCGGGCGGGTATCGGGTGAGGGAACGCCTGGGAACGTCCGGGAACGGAGGTGAAGAACGGGCTGCATAAACCAGGCAGCTGCGGCACCGGGGAACGGGCCGGGAGCAAGGGAACGGTGGCCGGGAGCGGGGAACGGGGCCCGACAAGTCGCAGGGCGGGCAGGGCAAAGGGCGGGCAGGGGGAGGCGCAAGTCCCCCTGTTACGAGCCCTTAGAGCCTCTCCCCATGGGCCGCCCGTCCCCGCTCTTGCAGATAATAGACAACCGGTTCACTGTTCAACCTTCTCTGATTCTTCTCTAATAAAAGTGAGAGCGGGTCTCTAAAAGACAGTGGCCTTGGTTTGAGGAAGTGCCAAGCCCGTCCTATCGCTCTAGCACCCGTCCTCTAATCCAAAGCAGGAGCTAAAATTGGTTTATTCTCTCTGCAGAGAGTGGGCACGGGTGGCCCATGGGGACTCGCCCTTAGAGACGAGGCCTGCCCGGTTTCGCTACGCCAGCTTAGCATCACTCCAGCGTGGATGGGTCAGTGAGTACTGTTGTGGCTTGGCTTGGCTCGGCTCCGCTCGTCACGTGTGGGTTGCCTGGGTGCGTCGGGTCTCTCACTCGTTGTTTGTCTTGCCGTCGTCGTCGTGGTCGTCGTCGTGCGTTTGCGATGGAGGTGGAGGTGAAGATCCGCCTGGCCGATGCCGCCGCGCACCAGACCGTGGCGGCGTTGCTGGCCCCCGCTCATCAGATCACGCATCTGCAGGAGAATGTTTTCTTCGATGGAGGCGCCCAGCAGCTCAGTTCCCAGCGCATGGTGCTCCGCCTGCGCTTCTACAACGGCGACGAGCGCTGCGTCGTCACGCTTAAGGGCAAGGCTATCATCATCGACGGCATTAGCCGTGGCTCCGAGGTTCTGTTTCTTCTCTGTCCCTCCTCCTCCTCTCCCTCAGCTCTCGTCTGTCCCCTCCGTCCTCCCCTCCCCTCCCCTCCGCATGATCGCCCTCATTCTCATCTCCTCCCAATCCCCGAAACCATTTCCCAGTATTGAAATCCGGTTGTTGCCAGTATGGCCCTTTTGCACCGCTCCTGCCCTGGCAATAACCTAACTTTTCTCGAAGATTTTATTTCGATGATACGTCTTGCTTGCACTTTCCCTTGCACTCCCTCGAGGTTACTGGACCCAGGTGGGTTACCAAGCTCTATCGTTCGGTGCTATAATTCTGTCGATGCTGCTGCAGTGCTTCGGGACATGTTGACGAGTCTCCACTGTGAGTACTTTTATGCGCATTAATTGATTAATTAATTAAAGCCAACCCATCTCAATTCTTCTGCCTGTAGGTGGAGGAGGACATCGACGTTGCGCTAGCACGATCGTGCGTGGCAGATGCATCTCAACTTGTGCGTTCGGACTGCAAGCTGCTTCAACAAGTCATCCGTGAGTATGAATGCGAGAAGTTTGTGTGTCTGGGTGGGTTCAGGAATGTGCGCAACGTTTTCGACTGGGAGGGTGTAAAATTGGAGCTGGATGAAACGCACTACGCGTTTGGAACCACATACGAGATCGAATGTGAGACCACTGACCCCGAGAGGTTCCGGCAGCTGCTCGGTGCGCTCCTGGACAAGAACGGGATTTCCTATCGGTATTCTACAATGTCCAAATTTGGGATCTTCAGGGCAGGTAAAATAGGTGCGTTAGACTAGGAACAAACTTACCAGGAATAGCAGCTGTTGGATTGTGCGGGTTCCGATCCTTGGCATGCATTATGGTTAGAACGCTCATGGGGATTAGCTACTCAAGCGCCACCGGTAGCCTTCAGCGCGTGATTGTAGTTCAACTACTTCGAGAACAGCTTGATATTACATGTTTGAGCCTGGTGCCTGCCTTTCACATGGAAGGAACTCCAGATTTGCAGCCTGCGACAAAGGCTTGGGGTGTCTGCAGACAGATTGGCACAGGTAGTCTCTGCTCGTGTCATTCGGCAGTAGTAAAACACTCTTCTCTTCAGTTCACGGAGTCGGTCACCGTTCATTTTCCTTGCAAATGAAACTTTCTGAGGCTGTCTCCATTTCCGAGTCTTTATTTTCCTGTGCCGTTTGTGTACTGATCAAAGCTGAGGTTGTCTCCACATTCACGATACACAATTTTACTGTCTGCCTTCTCATCTAGTACTTTTAACAGGCTTTTAACTATTCACGTCTTGGGTTCAATTCGGTTTTGAAATGTGGGCGATTGGGATTGTGATCGAGGGCAAACGGGTGTCATATCCAGGATGGGTTGCAGTCTTGATCCTAACTTGGTCAATCCAGATGCTTCATGGCTCGGGCAGGAAGAATGATGCTTTGGGAATGGTGTGTAGTTTCCATCACAATGGTTCTTGTTCATTAACCCCTACACGTCCCAGCGTCCAGTTTCTGGACGCTGAACAGATTCCAACTCACACTACACTCACATTACTTCATGGATGAAACTCATTCAATTTTTTGAAAATATTTTATGAAGTTATTGTCCTATCTAACGGTTGGATTTGGTGTTACTAGCGTACATATTTTTTTTAGATTACAAATGTGGAAGTATGTCAAGCAGTTGACCAAGCCAAAATTGCATTGACTTTAGGGTTGATTGTCCTATTACCAACCACTTAAGCAATCTGACCTATATTTGGCAGTGGTAAATCCAGAAAAAAATTATGACCGCGTTCGAAATAGGATTTCATGAGGATTGCAAAAAATTGCAACTTATAATTTGCATTTCTCAATTTTATACAAAATTCCAAAGTGCAAAGTAACCTGCGACCCAAAACCGATCACATGCTCTAATGTACAAATGAGGTACATCTTCCCTTTTAATATCTAGAAATTAGACAAGAATCAGGGTGGTTGGTTTTGGGTACGTGGTTGGTAATAGGACAATCAACCCTAGTTCAAAAGTGAGCTTGCTAAAATGAGGTCATAAATTGAAGTAACACAAAATTTTCAAAAAAATCATCATTTCAAGAGTATCTCATTTCAAATCCATTCCAACAAATTTCACTCAAAAAATATCAATATTTTGTTTGTAATCAAATTTAGAAGAAAATTAACAATTATAACTTTGAAATTCTATAATAAAATATCAGTGATGGCGTTGGTGAATCTAACCATACGGATGGAACCTAAAATTCAATATCTACAACTTTCATTTGTATAACAATTCCGAAATATTCTTCTAAATAGCATTTTAAAATGATTTTTCTCAAACTGTCAATTCTGGGGATACCCTGGGACGTTTAGGGGTTAACCCCTAAATGACAAAGGGGTAAGGACAAAACCTAGATGTGTTATAAAATGTTACTTCTACAACTTTGATGAAGCTTGGTCCAAAAGAGAAAATGAGAAGCATGATGTTTAGTAATTACCCGTAAGATAAAACTTCCTAAAATAGTTTTAGATACTCATTTAATGAATTTAGAAGCATTTATCATTTAAAATTCACCAAAATTACAAATTCTATTTTTAGAATTTGAAATTTGTTATGATTGGTTAAAACTAGACATTCTATTCTAAATTTTGAAAAGGAAAAAAATTCAAATGAAAGAACATTAGATTTCCAAAATAGTAAGTTTAATAACACTAGAACAATATTGTGGTCTTTGTCTTTGAAAATTTCCTTAGTGAACTTCAATATTACAAATGAAATGTATCAAACAACAAATCAAAACTTGAAAAATGTCATTTCCTAACCATAGGCAGTCACTGTTGGTTGGATTGTAGCCAGGAAATGGTTGATCAGTCACTTAGGGTTAAGTAAGTTGTTTGTTATAAAGTTGGCTCCAGAAGTAGTTGTTGAAACCTCTTTAATCATCAAACACATGGGGTGCACTTCCCATCCAATGAAATTTGTTTTACCCCTTATCTCTCCAAGCACCTCTCAAACTTGAGGACACTCTCCAATGTACATGTGTACATTGGGATGATTAATACATTGATCATCCCAATTCTATTTTCCATGGGAATTTGATTTTATCCCCATCCACTGAATTCAGGAATTGTTGAATAAATCCGCTTTTAGTTAAAACCTGGTTTCATACTTCATCCTTGAGTCACTACTTTGTGATGGTCCTTGATTGAATGATTTCTCTCTCTTTCTGTTGGCTGTCTCTCTCTTTCTGTTGGCTGGAGGGTTGAGCTCCTTCCAACCTCCGACACAATTACTTCCTCCTTAATCCTTTAGTGCCCGGTAGACAAGTTTATGGTCACTGTAACTGGGTCATCCAAAATAGTATAATTGTCAATCTACAAGGAACTGGGACTTCTGTTATGAAGTTCAGATATGCGCAGTCACTAGACGAACGTTGTGTAGAAATCCGATCGTCATTTGCGTAAGCACTCTCAAAATACCATAATGTACACCGCAGCCTCAAAATAATACGTACATCGAGGTGAAGAATACATACCAGATAGCGTTAACGAAGTGTCTGTCTCGAATGAAGGTGGCGTGGATGTATGTAGCAGAAATATGGTCACAAAACTACCAGTTTGCTGTGCCTCGAGAGCAAAAACCGGTGAGGGGTCCACGTGGAAGAAGGGAGACTGAGCTGTGGAAGTGGGGAACTAACAGTGGGGTCGAAAGTAAGGTCATGCATAAGCTTGAGTGACGGTGGGTCATGTAGGGGGCTGGCTATGGCGTCAGGAGCATGGCGAAGTTACTACGCAGTTCAGAGAGACATTGGAATTGGACTGTTGGCGCACTTGGCAGCCTCGGTGCAAATGTTCTTTACTTCTCTGTGTCTGCGGTGAGAAACAGAACAATGCAGGGTACGCAAAAGAGGGCAAGAGAGAGAAGCTGACAATGCAAGTGAGTGAGAAGGCAGCACCTAGGGCCCAAAACGCACACAGTCAGACAGAGAGACGGCGAGAAAGTCGGCGAGCAGGCGAGCGCCTTCGATCGGTCAATATTGAGCGATGGTGTTGAGCGACGGTGTTGAGAAACAATGTTGAGCGATGGTGTACAGAAGTTCAAGAGCGGAGAAAGCGAGTATAAAAGGGATGGCGAGTTCTGAGTGTTGATCTACAAGTCTTTAGAGAGGGTTTAGGGTTAGTATTGGTACGAGAGCAAATTGCATCCTGCTGATTTTTGCACTTTGAATTTCAAGGTGTAGGTTTGTTTATTGTAATTGGTGCAAATTCCTGGTTAAAGGTTCCTGCAAAACCCTAACCTTTCGGCAATGGCGATGGAAGGCTTCGTTTCGTTTCTAGCGACTCCAAAATGAGAACCGCTGAGCTTGAAACCCTAATTGCAAAAGCAACTCTGTTGTGTGGAGATCGGGGTAGACAGACAGAGCAGACTGAGCAGCAGTTGTATCAGCATCGACTCTGTTTCTGTTTGTTTTTTTCCTCCCAATTCAATTGCGTCCCCTTGCAATTCTTTATGAAGGTTTTCAAACTTTCAATGTTCGTTTTTGTATGTTGAAATGTTTGAATACTATGAGAGCGGTTTGTTTGTTTTTTTGTTTTTATTTTTATTTTTAATTTTGAAAATGTTAAGCTGAAATTTTTGAAATTTTGAGTATTTTGCACGTAGATGGGCCGAGAAGATGCCACATGGACCCCTGTAGCACCCACCTTGAACTAATTAATTAACTCAAAAGCCACATTGATGTCACTCAGTGATGTCACATGTCACTCATTGACAGTCACTATGACCCCAAAAACAACTGAGTGCCTGCGGTTTGAAAGGTGAAAGACAGGAAGAGAAAAATGGTAGCTCTGTATTCTTCTGTTGCATTTTTGATACAACTACGTATTTTTCTCCTCTTCCTATCTTTCGCCTTTCAAATGTCTTTATTTTTATATTTGACAGTGTATGCATGACCCCCATACTTCCTTTCGCCTTCCGTGTATGCTGATCCACAAACTCAATTTCACTGTAAATTCTATTCGTTGTACAAATGTTATAGAGAGACCATATACATAGAACAAGAGAACGGTTGTAAAATGAAAGCAAATTCTGGAAGAGTATTCTGACCGAGTAAAATGGTATGTTTACATGCTATGAATATAAGTGATGCTTGAACTGCTTTGTTTGAATTTCAGAAAATCTGTCTAAGCTTATATAAGGTAGAGGTACCTTAAACCACCGCGAACCTAAAACCACCAACTTCTACACCCTTCATTTTAGGGAGGAAATGTAAGTTGTCGGTACATGACTTAACTTTTGAGCAATTGATGCATAAGTCATGTAACGAAAGCCTACATTTCCTCCCTGGAATAAAAGAGGGGTGTAGAAATTGGTGGTTTTAGGTGTCATGGTGGTTTAAGGTACCTCTACCTTAGATGTCTCCAATGTCTCCACGTCTCCAATGATGTTTTGTAATATCACAATCCACTGACTCCTCTGGTGGATCTTTTCTGCAATTTAGTCGTAGCATCGGTGACCGGGTTAACTCTGATTTCAAGGTTTTTCCAGATTGGTCTATTTGGTTTGGTGGTTCTGCAAATGGCTTTGCAAATCCACATCTCGCATACAAAACTTTCAGCTGCTGCATACTTAGGCATTATCCCGAAAAAATATTCTAAATAGCAATATAGAGCTTGTATATAGAGCAATATAGAGCAATATAGAGCAATATAGAGCAATATAGACCTATGTGGACATTACATTTTGGAGGTCAAGTTAATGTACTTGAAGGCACCCTACTGTACATTTTAAACTGCCATAATTTTCTGAACTTGGAAACTAAAAGCAAACTATTCCTACGTTATTTTCCATCTTAGGTCTATATGGTCCTCTGCACGGGAGCATTTTTTACGACTTCCAGACAAGTATCCGCACAGCCAAGCTAGTAGAATACATACCGTACCTTCAAAGTATTAAAGCACTTCATGTTTGAGTCAGACGCAGCAAGCAACAGATGCAAATACACAATAAAGAATCTGTACATACAATTTCACCCTATGTTCACATGCTGAACGTGGAATTGGTCCTATCAAACAAAGCTTTCTACCCAAGATCTTGAAATCATCAACGCAAGACGGATTGTGTAGCCTCAATGTATTAGGTATTAAACCTCCACGCTGAACCTAGCAAAACAGAACCAGCATTGACCATTGCATTAGTGTACGTGAATACCAATCCAATGATGGTTTAAAAGACATCACTTGAAACTCGCCATGAACTTCAAGGTTATTCTACTTCCTGGCAGTACAAGATAAAGAATCTAAACGTAGAAGACAATCCTGCTCACGAATTTGACGGTAAGAGAAATCTAGAGACACGGTCCATGATCAAAATGAGCACTGTGATATACAAAAGAAGTAGACACAAATACTACAAAACTCGCAAGACAAGAAGGAACTTACCTACGCAGGCAATATTACATCCCTGATGATGCAAGCAACCGAGATCTGCAATTGCAATACCTCCTCGTTCAGACACAGCCCGCTACCTATCGAACATGCCTTTGAATGGAGGCGAAGAATCCTGCTCTCTTAGGGTACTGAAACTCCAAAGAGAACACTAAAAGAGCCCCATCGTGGGTGCCTACAAGAAAACAGTCTTCTGGAGTAACCGTGAGAGAGGTAACCGCCACTCCTGCCCCTTCGTATCGACGTACAACTTCCAGAGATTGGAGTTTAAAGACTAACACCTGACCTTGATCTCCCCCACATACCAGAAAATGTCCACAGTGACTGATGTCCATGCAGTTCAAACGGCCCTTCACATCTACTGATGCCAGCCACTTCCCATTGATGGAGCAAACATGAAGACTCAGGTCTCCATGGGAATAAACAACAACTAGACCATGTTGTGAAACCTTGAGGTTTGTAACCGGGCATCTATTAGGATGTCTAATAGACCTCACATACCGACCCGTTCGTAAGGTATGAAATATGCATGTGGCATCCTTTGAACCACTCACAACAACATCTAACTCCACTCGGACAGCAACAGATGTGATTGCATCATCGTGTCCACAAAGAACATGTCGGGGTTTGTCGGATATCACCACCGTGTCAGACTTTCGATGCTTCTCTGTTAAAGAATCTTTGATACTTCCTAGTCTTCTTGTACTGATGCTGGTATGTTCAATATCCCAAACCATCACAGTGGTATCTCGACTGCCGGTAACAAGCACACTACCATCAACAGCAACTGCAAGACCATCACAACCAGATTGGCTTTAGTCTCCCAAAGATCAGGATGATATGGTTATAAATTCCTGATGGGTTCTTCTAGGTGAACGAATTCCAATTTAACAAGTACATGGGACAAAAGAAGCTGGGATGCAGACAATATGATGCGGACAATACAGCAACTCATATACAACAAGCAGTGTGGTATCAAACACACAACCTGAGAGAGATGTAACAACATCCTTGTGCTGGCTGTTGCTCTGAACCATGTCCCCTCCATCCAAAGATATGACCTTGAAGCTATTGTCCCAGTGACCACATGTTAACAGAAAAGAGGAAGACCGCACTAGGAGCGTTCCAAAGCAGCAAGAATTTAGTGAAACATTGTCGACAATGGGGCCGTAGATTTTCCGGCTCAATACAACCTCCTGGCCAATCCCGAAATAGGAGTCCTGCATTACAATTCAATAAATAAGTGATTCAAGAAATTTATGAAACATTAAAAGATGCACAAAATTGTTTATTCAAGAAGTGCATAATAATAAACAATGCAAGAAGATTAAATGGGATTTACCTGAGAGGAAGAGAACGTGAAATTCTGTAGTGCAGGTGTGATCCATGTCCGGACTACCACAGACAGGCTCTTATTGATGGTAACGACCAGACCATCAATAAGTCCAACAAATATTATTTTAGTCACTTTTTGGCCAGGAGATGGAGACTGTGCAGGAATAGTAGATGTCAACGTGATGGATGCAGGGGCATAGTAGAGAGGGCGTGCAATGGGCTGTGCTGGTCCTCTTTTAGGATGCTTCTTTCTAAACAACTGTATAGGTGTCTGACCAAAATTTGCAATCTGATCCTCAATAGCAGCACGTTCCAGGCAGTCTTCCATGGCTGCCAGATCCACCGCTCCTTCATATGTCAAATGGTAGAACACATTCGCAGCCTGTATGTAGCGATAAACACGTAAGCATCGTTGCACTACACCATTCGATGAGGAAGACGGGACAAAGGGAGAACCCTAATTTGTACAGGTCTCAATCATTCTCTAATTTTATGAGCAATGCCTCAGATCACAGAGGTGACTTCTTCTGAAAGCCCTATCGAATGGTCATATCCGTCACTGACTTGTCCAGAAATCAAAATAAATTCAAGATCTAAAAGACCAGAATTCTTATAATTATCAGTGCCATGGAGCTTTAAAATTTCTAAATGAGGATTGATAAACCAGTGGAACAGCATTAGTATGAACCCAGACGTCAAAAACCTTAGCAAGAGCAACAGAGGCATATAACTTCTGCATATAATAGTTCGAGGATGCCTGATTGCGTGATCAAATAGCCATCTGCATCTATAACGATGAAAGAAAATTATATTAACATACTTAAAAAAATTGATTGACCGCTTACTTCAACGGCTGGACGGCCTCGTTGCTTGTAACCAAATATCAAATCAATCCATTCATGGATATGGTCACTGACAAACTCGCTCTCCAGAGCTTCCCTATTCAGTTGAATGAAAAGTTCAGGTGAATTCTGTAAAATCACAACATCACACACCCACATAAATCACACCTTCCGAATCCTCCCGTTCAAAGTCATGAGTGGCAGAATAAAACCGAAAGAGAATGTTGCTCACGTGCAATAAATTGCCCAAATCCGTATCCCAAATCTAGTATTCCTACCTTTGCCCAAGGTGGTAGGACCACATCTCCCATGGTCTCCCCATCTTGCTTGACACCAAGATAATATTCGTTGCTATTGACCAGAAATTCTGGAAGGTAAAAGAACTCTGGTACTAGTTCCTTGACGTCACTGGAGTTGGTCATGCAATTTTTATAGGCACTATCTACACTGTGGAAAAGACGGTCCGCATGGTCCAACTTGCCTCCCTGCCAAATGGTGTAATATTAGTTGCAATGTATCGTGCAGGATGACGAATGCATATGGAGACGTATTCCTATACTAGGACTGTCACCTCAAAGAACATAAAATTAAATCAGAGTTTAACTACAGGTCACATCAATTTCTAAACCTGGAACAATGAACAATCACGGAAAAACGTAAACGGGAAAAACCCTCAGTACAACTTGTTCCAGGAGCTATAGTCTCATTGTAATCCTAGTTTCTTGTCTTTACCTGAAGGTGGCGATGCAGGAGGGTAAAAGGCTCAAGACGTAGAAGATAGAACAGAAGAATTCCCATACTTGAATAATGAGACCCATAGTAGAAGCTGCATTTATTTAAAGATTCAATATCAGTACTGGAAAGAACAGAGCGCACAAATATCACCCACAATTTATAACATCACTGGTCTATTCCTTGAACTCAAATCATAAGCATTCAGATGAAGTATGAATAATAAACATCCAGACAGCGAAGCACAAAAACCACTAGACTACAAATTACCTTGGAATGTCAGGATCTGAGAAATTTTGAAATCTCTCCTCAAACACCTATACAAAAATACAGTGGTCACGTTACTAAAAATAAACACACCACAACTTCAGGGTAGTACAGAATCAAAAATCAGCCTGCATATTAAATGAGGTTTATAAAATAAAGCTAGATGGAAAGAGGTTACCTCAAATCGTTTCTGGTTCAGTGCCCCTACTGGTTTTGACAAATCACGGAATGAGGAAGTATTGCTAAGATCTAATTTTTCTGATGTATAATCTGATAAGATCCAAGGGAAAACTGGATACTGAGTTGTGTCATTGTAAGACCTCCCAGCCAGCGTGTTCAGGGTCACTAAGTAGTCGAAGTTGCTCATCTCTCGGCGGCGCCACTGCTTCCTTGCATCCTCAGCCTGTTCGATAGCTTTCCTTCTATCAATGTAATCAATTATATGTTCCTTACCTCTCGACCCTGCTTTCCCCAAGCCCCGACCGTTGTGGAGATCCACTATCATCACACCAATATCCTTTGAGAGCCTCTGGGTAGCGAAATTGAAAAACACCGGAGGGATAGAACTGGTAAAGAAGATTTCAATAGCACTGTGTTGCAAGAGAAATCGAGTTGCTTGGACAGCCTTCACCTAAAACACATGAGCAGGAGATCATAGCACATTAGCCTCATTCTTGTACTGCGAATGTGAAAAATATTGAAGCATAAGAACCAAATTCATCCGAGCCCATGGCTTTAACTGAACAGAAAGTTCAGAGAATATCTTAGAATTAGGTGAATGCAAACCAATCGATAGATCAGGCATTACTTGAGACAAGTCCCAACGGCTGTGTCGCTTGATACCCTTCAAAAGACCTCCCTGTATTGGGTCTAGACGCTCCATTGCATTGCCTCTATCAACCTCTGATCCATCGAGGAAGTCCTTCCGGCCACTCATCTTCGGTTTACTGAACCCTTTTTCCATAGTGACAGCATCAGGGTAATTAAAACCACCCGCACTATTGAAGACTGATCGTCCACCAGTGCCCTCAATAATAAACTCGCCATAGAAGTGCAGGCTGGACTGCATAATCTCCAATCGTCCGGCCACTTTCCTCTTGGCAGATACCATAATACAAGAGACTGATAGTAAAACCTGCAATTCAAAATCTTAGTTGAGACAGAAACACAACCAAAGCCAAGTTGATACAGTTGCAGAGATACTAAGGTATCCTAAAACTTTCGAAAACATAAAATGGGATAAGAACAGTTAAGAACAGCATTAAACAATGACCAGTTCGATAAGTAAAACGTAGAAACATAGAGACAACTCTACCTCCTCTTCCCCGGCTTCCTCTAGCAGGGTTACATGTGCTTGCTCCTGCAAAGATGGACCCTCATCTAAAGCATCAGCAGCACTGCTTGCCTCTTCAGGGATACGAGAACTATCGGCATCTACTTCAGCAGTGCTATCTTCTGAATCCTTTGACTTCACCTGATTATCTTCACCTGCAGCGACACATGGCAGCAGACTTCAGGTCACATTCAATCCGCCGGAAATGCAGTGTCTCCTTAATTTGTACTAGATTTCAACACATAGTACCCAAGTTGTAGTTCAAAGGCAGTTCAATCCATCATGCGTGTTACTAAAGTACTGCTTTCCGCCATCCACATTCCATATCGAAACCTTGAATACCAACGACACACTGAGACCCTAAGAGTTCTAAGAACCTTGTTAAATCCCTGTTCAAATGAAACATACAAAAAAACGAAAAAATATATAAAATAAAATGAACGAATGTAACAAGTCACATCAATACATGAATAGCAGACTAACCATCTAATAAACTTTCCTCCGTCACTCCCCGCATGCCTTTCAGCAAAAAATGTCTTACTCCCCCCATGAGTAGCTCTACAGAATTCCCCCGTTCATTGACAAGATCCACTGGGGGATCCTTAGAGATACTGGTAACAGGATGCAAGAATTCTTTATTAAAGTGGTAATTTCGTCTAAGCTTCAATCTTCGCCTCACAGGATCCTCCATTTTATCCAACTTCCAGTGAAGGATGACATCATTTGGGAATGGTACAGTAGACCACGGCCCTCTCTCATCAGTCAAGTAGCGAAACATATGGCACCACTGCTCCTGTAAAATTGCCAATTTTCTAGGTTAATACTCATTGAATAATATATTTTCATACTTCCTAGATCAAACAGTGTGTGCTGCAAGATACATACATTATCTAAAGCATGTATGTGGACTGCCACAACCGACTGCCACAATTGACCGTCGCAGTTACAGGATCCCACGGAAAAACAAGTAGCCGTCAGTGAAGGGCTACAAATCTGATCCATTGATCGAAAACCTACTTCGAAATCAGATATGCATAGACACTATGCATGAGTACTGTAAAAACAGACACAGAAGTTTCCCAACAATAGTAACTCACAGATATTGCTTGCTGTTCTTCATCATAAGCCAGCTGAGCCGCTGTTTGACGAGAGCGGTCTACTAAACAGATAGTACTTAAACCCACATGGCTTTGGTCTTCTAAAGCAGTCTTCTGTTGCGACTCCACAAGGCTTGCATCATCCAGCTCACTTAGTAATCCTTCAACATCTTGAGCTCTCTGAGTCGTGGTAGACTTCAGATGCTTGGCCTCTTCAATGACCTGGTCATAGTACACAAAAATGGATCCACCTTCAAAAGAAACTTACGTGAATGCATGATCATATCCCATTTTCGGTCATCAGAAAATTAATTAAACAACTCTAAACTCAAACTTGACAAAGTTATTGACAGCAATATCGCTATGATCACAAAATAGCAATAAGAAACTTCAACCCTGGTTGCTTAGCTTTGAGATGATTGGATAGAGTTGTACCGCAGCAACAACCCTGTCTCGCTGAAGTAGGCCTTGCACTGAGGACTCAGATATGGTTGATTCCGGTTTCTTCCCCTTCTCAACCATGCTGGCGGCTAGCATAGATTTCGCAATATCCATAGTCTCTTGTATCAGTTGAGAAACTACATGAATTCGTGCTCCATCATCCATTTTCCCTATCTTCACTCTTGCATCAAGGAGTGTCCTGCAGAGCCAATATCAAAGCCATGAGATACCGAACCAGTAGAAACATGGACAAGGAACTAAAAACAACATATCAGCAGGACTTTCTCATTTTCTTAAATCCAACTCTCGAAACCAAATCAAGTTGCAACCACGTAACCATGTCCAATTGAAAGAGGATTTCATTACCACAAGAATAACTGCAGTCGGTTCTTGTTCTGTTCAACTTCAGAGGAAGCGAAGGATGGGAGTAGAGCCAGAAAATGTTGAACGCAGAGTGTGGCCGACTGCAAATCCGCATTGTAGAGGTAGAGCAAAACAAGCCTGAAAACGATTCGTGGGCACCTCTCGCCTCTCAGTCGAAAAACCTTGCCCACGAGCTTGTTCGGAGGATTCATGCCAACCGCTCCCAATCCACTTGATACAACAGCAGCTGCCATTTCGGCTGCAGGAATATTCAGGGACTCAACAAGTCCTCGAGCTCTTTGCCCCAAAGTGGGACCAGAAACCCCAGTCTGATAAATATTTCCACTACCAGCCCCCCTGCCATTCATAGTGATCAGAAGGCTCCATACTTTATCGTACAACCGCCAACAGTGATACTTGTTAAGAACGTCAATATGCTCCCCTGAGGATGTACGAAATCGCCATCTTGATTCACCAATTGACCCTTTTCTGAAATCTCAGACAAAAATTCAGGGTCACGTAATGTACAGCACAAATTACACCAGGTAAATAGCATTAACTAAATCACGGGCAATGAAAGCATTCATCCCCGACAAAATGCTGATTCAACTTTTGTTCGTGGAAAGGAAATGACCAAAACGACTTAATGCATTACGCAAAAGAAACCTAATGAAAATATGTGTAAGATTGAATACCTGACTAGCTCCGGTCTAGTACCCTCCCACTCATCTTCAGGAGACTTTGTAGAAGACATCTTGAAAGGAGAAAGACCCAAGTCAACATAGTCACCTGAAAGAAGGCCACTGTCCTCTGCATTCGCAGAACCTGGCGCCGATGACTGATCCAGGAATTGACCAAGAAAAAGACACTTAACATAAGGTCAATGCCACAACATGACAGAACTGAAAGCAAGATATTACAGTTTGAAAATGGAAGTCATTTCTCAAATCATTCGGAATCGATTTCCAAACCTGTGGGTTATAACCTACAACAAGGCATAGATACAGGCTGAAGGAAATACAAAATGGCATTACAAACAAACTGTGATTGCAAACACAAATAAGAAGGAAGCTCCCAAATAATGAGCCAAGTACACGTAAATAAAATGTAGGTGTTAGTTTGCAGGCTGACTTTGATACTGACTAAAGCATAAGGAAGAAAAAGAGAGCAAGGTGATCAAATAAGGGTCCAAACGTACAGGGAGCAGGTCAAAAGCTTCGCCCACAATCAACTCATCCACGAGAGAAAGAAGGTAAAGAGCATTGTCACGGCAGGGTTGCGTAAAAAGGGACGCCTGCAGAGGTAATCCTTCTACTATTGCCTCCACAAGGTCTCCAAGCAGTACGTGCAAAGTGTGGAATTCGGACAACTGACCCTGCAAATCATTATAGCTAAAGTGAGAATCGATGAATCGGATATTTTCCTTGTTGTCGTCAATCTGTCCAAGTAGATCATGGATGCTATTCCAATGTATTAGGAAGAACAATATAAATTAGAGAACCACTCCAGAATGACGCTCACTACAACTCAATCCTATTGATCTAAAGACAATTCCCATTGCCCAGATACAAAACTGAGGACAATAATGCATGCATGAATAGCCATTAAGAGCGATAAGATGTATCTCTCTTGCAGAACGTAGCATGCTTGGGTCTGCATAACCAGGATATACAATGAAATGTGAGTCTCACTAGGACCTCGAGATCGATGAAATGACAATTGAAACAACATTTAATCTGTATCGTAATGTTAACCAAGATCAAGATCAAGGAAATGGGACTCGTTAATCAAAAACCATAAGCTACCCAATGAAAGCTTACCTCCCTCGCCAAAAGGTGAACAAAGTTGCATGTCCTCTCTACATGTAACCAGCCATTACGAGAAGTGCAGATACAGTACACATGAAAACATCGAAAGAGCTTCCGCATTAGAGCTTCTTCAGGACCCAACAGCCAAACAGATTCTTCTGCAACATCTCCCAGAGTACTCTTGCTACGTTTCAAAGAAGCTGTGAGAGCAGCCAACAGCCAACCTTGCCAACATGGTTCCTGCCAAAATGAAAAACAAACACAAAAATAACTCAAAAAATAACTTTGTTGGCGATCCAGGCAATTCAGTTGTAAAATCTGCACAACAGAAGAACCTTCAACAGTTGCACAAGCGGAATGTCAAAAGCAGGTCTATATAATAAATACAAAAAATTCAATCTCATCCACAGAGTGAAAATGCAACAGCCTATGATTGATTACATCAACCCTAAGCAAAACTCAACAAAAAACCCTTTCAGGAAAATAAACTAGATGCACAAGATCTATGACTATGAACAAAGCATGAGGTAAGAAGCAAACCAGGGTCAGTGCTTCGCTGTTCAGTGGGTTTGCCTCTAGCAAGCCAAGAGTATCCTTCAAAATTTCCAACCTCAACATAGAGTCCTCGGAATTAGCAAGCACTTTGAATAGGATTTTCAGCATTTGAGGCAGCACAAATGCTCCTACTCTTTCTCCAGGTTTTTCAGGAACCCAGAAAAAGTTTGAAATTTGAGATGTTAACTTTGCTCGACTGAGACTCTTTGCAGCAACAGGGTTTCCTTGCTCACTATTTGAGCATTCCTGGGTTAACTGCAGATACCATAATTCAGGAGATGGCCAGATATCAGACCAATATCAGAATGATCAAATTATATTAGGAAAATAACAGTGCCAATGCTTGTCATGAACTTTAAAATACTAGTATAAACAAAACGAATTAGTCGCTGAAAACAAAAATATGCCACTGCGTAGTCAAAGGACCAGGACGTGCAGAAACACTATGACTCCAGTTCCACAAGAAAACGACACGTCCTGGCACATTATAGACAAGAAAGAAAATTACCTGCTTCGGACAAGCTTCCCCCAACAAAATGTCGAAAATAGTAGCCCGTACAGCATCACTGAACGGAAACATTGCCACACACTCGCTCATAACTGAGAAAACATGATTAACCCTGATCTTCTCAACACGTTGAAACTCAGCGGTAGCTTTTGATGTGCCCAAAAACGAGCTCCCAGCAACTTTTTTGTCGACCATGGCCACCACCAGCACTCCAATCAGCCTAAAAGCCAACAGACGAATAACTTCTTCTTGCCTGTAGTGAATTATCACCTTCTCCATGTCAATGAAAAATCAGTAATATGAAACAAATAACTGTACATTTTATTGGATACTAATTACAAAACACATGCCTTCAGTGTCAATACCTGTATATTACAATCTGAATAACGTTACATTATATATATATATATATATATATATATATATATATATATATATATTCCGGACGATGAATTCAATTCAGTCAACAAAAGATAGTGAAGTGCAGTGTCATGATCTAAAGCATGGTCACTACCTTCTTTCTATGTTAAAGAAGGTATCAAAATTAAGAAGCTGAAATTAGACAGAGCAACCAAAACATTCAAGGAGAATAAGAGTTTACAGCAGACCTTCTGATAAGATTTAGAAGGATCGTAATTCCTCCAAGTGCATTCAAATGTTCGATGAAGGACAAAACAAAAGTCTTCTGACTCGACATGCCCAAAATCATGTACAGCACATCCTTGACGCATACTTCGTCTTCATTAGTCTCCAGAAAGGCAACCAAAGCCTTAATGTCAATTAGCGATATTTTCTCTCTGCATTGCATTCCCAAAAAACCGTATTACAGGTGGAGAAAAGAATAAGAATACAAAGGGGACATTTTGAACCTCGAAAGCAGTGGTATATCTGAATATATATATATATATATATATATATATATATATATATATATATATATATATGACGATAAACACTTCGTTTTCAACGTATTGATGAAATTTTCCAGTCCATAGCCCTAATGATCAAACCAACATCTCAATACTTCCTCAAAAGCAAACGCCATAAATAAAAATCATCCAATTGGATCGCAAAATGACAACTCCATCAAGACCTGGGTATTTTTGTTCTTCCTCAGGTACCTCAAAACTCCCTCCGCAAGCACTAGAACGAGTTGCCGTAATTCACTGATTCCAGACCGATTCGGTCGCTCTCCAATAACAGCCTTTGTAACTGGATGAAGCAATGGTTTAGTACCCAGTGCTTTACGTTTCGGCTTGTCCCAATAAAAGTGCCGGAGCATGTCGAGCACCCGTGGAAGACCACAGACACTTCGCAAGAGGCTCCCGTCATTCTTGAAATACTTGATTAGGGAAACATACAGCTCGCGGTGCACAACCAACGGAGTGAAAATCCAAATGTGCGGATTAAAATACAACTTAACCAATGCTTCCTCAACCAAAGCACTGGCCAAAGACGCACCTGACAAAGCAACCGAAATTTACTCAGATTTCTTGAAAAATGTCCCAATTTATGACTTAAAATAAGCTGCAACCCCAAAATTGGGGGATTTCTTCATAGCTACATCCAGCTTAACACAAGAGAAGACAGTTCACATCAGATCTTACCACTTCCTTTGGCAACTGTAGTGACAAGTCGCTCCAAGGCTGCTACCACATTCACGGTAAGATGCTGAGGTGACACGGACTGAAGTAAAAACCCCAGTATTGACATACCCGACATGTTGCGCATGTACTGCTGATTGGCTAAATTTCCAGCTAGAACAGCAGTAAGCAGGTCTATAACCTCGACTGCAACATGGCTGTCAACAGGGTATCCTTCCACATGTTTCTGATCACATGTGTTGGTCATTACAGATGAGACTGTACAAACCGGTTGATCTAATTGAGTCAAAAGAGGGAAAAATACCCCAATGCCACCTACACACTGCACACTGTCTTGGACCAAATGCCGATAGCAGAGAAGAGTACCGGCCATTATGGTGGCATCGTATAGCACTGGGTCTGGCGAGTATTCAAGTACTGGAGAAATGTCGAACAGAGCGCGTCCAGAACTTGCCTGAAGCCATCCCAAACCAAATGAAATGAATGATTGGCAATCTACAGAGAGTAAACAATCTTAGGTACTTCACACAAACGTGTAACAGAATCTAAGCATTGTCCTTAGTTTGGTAACAAAGTCTGCAGACTCTACCCCGCTTTCCAACATAATGCACATTTCAAACTGTGTTTAAGCAAACAATCTGAGTTGGTAACCCAGAACAAAAGTACTATGAAGTACTCTAAGATGTTTTAAGATTCCATACCTGAGCATTATACCCGAAGACCATCTTAAAAGCCAGCCCGTCCTTGTCGTTGATAATACTCTCAGTTGAGATGTTCTCAGGCACATAACCAACTTCACTTGGAAGGAATGAGTACATGTAATCAGGCCCAAGAGAGAACACACCTTTGGCTTGCTCAGCAGACATGGCATCATCAAACAAGTATATTGGACCTAATTGTCCACAGAACGCAGCGGCATACCTCCCTGAAATTTTGCTAAAGCCAATTCCATCGACTGAAGTAATTGAAACACTTGATCCAATAGTGCACCTTGTCAAGACCTCGCCGACTTTGGGGTATCTGCACAGAAATTTAAAATGCTGAAGTAAACATTTTTACAGGTTATAGTAAAGGGTTCAAGGGTGAAACATAGAGAGGAACACATATCCATTTGCACAGAACTCTAAAGGGGCACAAAGTACAGAGACTCGCGAAAGAAACTTTTGAACAGGTACATAGCCAGCAGTGAACAAATCTGCAAACACAAAAAACCCCTCATGGTCCAAGGATTCAGACTCTTTCTGAACAATCACATAAAAAGATAATAAAAACATTTAGCATAAGTCTCGTTCATTACCATCCAACTAATGTCATTTAAAAGTACACTGGCATTTCAATTCTACAGCAGGCCGAGTGGCTAACCTTAACCTCTCACTGGAGGCCAGCACACCATCAACATAAACTTTGATGGTGTTTCCACCATTGAGAGCTCTCTGAGTGTTGTGTGTGACACAGATGTGATACCATTGTTTTGTTTGCAGCTGGACCTTCAATGAAGTTATTTGGCGTTTGGTGTTGATACTCTGCAATCATGGCAGACAATGTCTTAGCTCGTATCCCACACTCAGTATAATTTAATAAATTTAATTATTGTCATGCTATATCCCTAGAGCAGCTGACAAAACTCAGATAAATACTCAAGCCAAGAACAAATTTGATAGGCAGTATTGAGTGCTGAAAAAAAATTGAAGCTGGTAGAAGATGAGGGAAAAGAACTGATTACCTCCACCACTAACTGATCACGAGAAATAGTTGCTGTGCAACCCTTTCCACTTTCTGAAAGAAAACTGAAAAGACCCATCATGCCCTCTGGTGCTTTCGGTGAACTCCCAACTGGAAAGCTCTCCACCCGGGCCCAGGTACAGAAACTGAACCCTCGGGTGGAAGGCCACCTTAGTGGCGATGTCACAACGATACCCTAGCATATCGCAGGATTTAAGCAATGTTGAGCACCAAGAAGTAGCAAAAATTAAGATTTTCATTTCCATAGATGCGGCTACATACAAAACTATTTATCCCCCAAATCCCAGCACTTTCTAGTCTCAAATCCCAATTCAAGATACACAATCCCTAAGCAAGAACCACCTAAGTGACCCCAACCAAATTACAAACATGAGATAAACCAAAAAAAGAGTACCAAGAATCAGAAGGGAGAACCTTAAGGTTAAAAAGGACAAAACTAAATGACGCACACTGAGAACTATAATCGTTCGTTCAAAACTTATATGAAATTCACAACACAAGACTACGTCCAACATGAACATCTGCAGCAAGTCCCACTATTCTACACAAAGCTTACAGAGGAACAAGGTTTTCGAATGTTGTGACGATCAACATGACTTACATTGTTACTTTGTTACAGCTCTCTATAGATGTGTGTATCAAAAGGTGGTTACACTACCAGTCAAGAAAATAAGAAAAATTTACTCACAGAATCTCGACCGCTCAAGTCAAAAAAGACAGCAGGACCCTGCTCTTTGAGCATGCCTTGAAATATCTGCAACAGCAAAGTGCCATGACGAGGTCGCAATCCATCTTTGCTGCTTCGTAAGAGCGCAAAAATGCTCCGCATATCTTTCCCACTGATACTATGTCCTCCAATCATTTTCATGAGATGGCCGAATTTCACGATCAGGGCAACTTCAGGTTCCTTTGCAAACCACTCCAAGAGCAACGACAGCAATCCTGCTCTGACACAAGCAGCCCGATTCGCTGTTGACTCCTCCAGCAAAAGTTGAAAAGTATCCAGACCATAAACTTGATCATGTTCATTGCACTGCATAAAGAAAAATATATAAATTAATTGAAAACGTAATAACAGATCCAGCTCAGGATCATCAATGAAAAGAGTTCCACCCTACTAATTGAGTAACAATTGCTATTGATCACTCACGAAAAAAGGTTGTTGATGAATAATGCAAGCAAGACCATGCTAGCAGGAATAAAGGTACTACTGTGTTCAAGCATAAAAATAATAAATCTTTACATTATTATCAACACTTCAAGTACAACACAATACCTCTAACAGTTCTGAACGAACAAGAAAGTCTGCAGATAAGCAATACTAAGCACACACATTAGGGCTGTAAAAACCTTCACTTACACGTTGCAGAATGTTGAAGAATAGGAGCACAACGTCTTCATTCTGTAACATCGCAAATTGTAGTAATATGATTACTGCACTCTACCGTAAAAGGCCCTCCAGAGTAAAAATGGATCTCCAAATGTTGCTCAAAATAAAATAAAAAATAAATAGTATCATAGCTGCAATGAGTTATGGAAAAACTGGTTCCACGTTTGCATTTTTCATCCATAATAAAAATTGCAAAAAACATATTAATTCAAAAATATGAAGCCTTTGAATGTCAACCTGAATAACCATGTTACTTGGCTGGAAGCTGCCATCGACTAGCATATCCAATAGAGAACGGAGAAGATCACGGCTTGGCTTGCCCTTGTGTAGATCAATAAGAACAAACTCTAGTGTCTTGTATCCAGCACCCACGATACTTCTGAATGATCCCTGCAATATTTCAGAACCATAATAAGATATCTGACAAGTAGTTCATCTAAATCACTTCCGTAATCAAAATCAGTTTCCTAACTGTCCAAATAGTAACAAATATAGATCTACAGCTCCTTGACAAAAGCTATTCTCAATAAACTACTGAAAGTTTGGAAGTACAAACTTCATAAAGCAGAGAAAAGTTGTACTCTATCCTTTAAAAATTAACTCAAACCAACAACTGAGACTTATCGGTACATTAAAATGCACATGTGAATATAGATATGATCAGGCCTGAGGAGCAACAACATTAAGCAACATTCAAACTCGTTACAACAGGCAGGTAAGACTACCTTGGAAGCTTCGTTCCCTTGTAGGAGACGGGTGAGAGTGAGCAAAACGTCCAAGCTTAGTTGTGAACCAACTTCTGTTGGGCGTTCTTCATTAAGAAGCGTGACGATATGAACAAAGCACTCCCCATCACGAAAAAGAGCTTGATAGTACTATTCACAAATACAAAGGCAGGAAGGACGACCCAAGTCAGGGACTTCCCAAATATGAGACCTCATATTTTTTGATACGAATTTCCAGCAGACATGTACTGCAAGAGGAACATGTAGAATCACATGTTTGCCCTCTGTCATTAAGCACAATATTTCCCTATCCTCTGATTTCGTCTAATTTCCATTAATAAAAATCACATGTTGTTACTATTATCTCCTTATAGATTACAATTATTACAGACGTAAATACAGGAGAAGCTTACAGTTAAGTCTGTCTCAAGCACTTCACGCATGCCACGCAGCAGGTCAAAAACAATGCTGATGTCAGTGCTCCGAGATTCAACCTGAGCTCGCGGCAAAGATTGCAAATACTTAAGACACAGGTCCAATTTAGCATCTTGATCCTGTTCGCATGTTGGTGGCAACTGCAGCAAAAGAGGAAACATATCCAAGCAATATTGAGCTCAATGCAAAACTTTCAAACACTAAGGAAATCAGACAACCATACAAGGACTATGATGCAAATATGCCCATGCAAAACTATATCAAACATAAACAGAAATTTAAATGTCCTTGTTAACATCAAAACTTTCGGTGAAACTAATAAATCAGCATCATACATTACATTCTTTAGCTATGGGGCTTAAGGATAGCATCTTGTCACCCAAAGTGGTGGGTATTGACCATTAAATTCTTGAGCTCCTCATGCATGTCAGATAAGAAGAGCCATTTACTAGGCCAAGTGAGAGAAAATGGGCATTTCCTTGTACTGTACAATTAATAAACTGAGGTGCATAGAAGGTATCCACCCAGAAAAAGGAATTAAAAAAAGAAAAAAAAGCTGTGATGCACTCAAGAAGATTAGCTGACTGTGCATAGCGTACTTTATGGAGACAAATCCCGTCACACTCAATAAAACATGAAGAAGTTCAACTATTACTACCACATCCCACGCCCAAGGACAAAATACTTCATCAAAAAAATTAACAGTACTTCTGAGAGAACACAGCACTACCCTCTAACAACAGGTCTGCTCGATACTTCAGGATATCCTGAGTCCAAGATCCCAGTAAAATCTCATAAGCTCAAAAAGTAAGTATGAGGGTTGAAAGCATGGGAACTGCTAATTCCCTGGCAGAATCTTACCTTCATCAGAAGAAGAATGTGACCAAAAGAAAAAGCTCTAGTTGTTGTATCCCACAAAAGATCGAATAGAGCATCAATAGCTTTTGAATTTCGCGAAGCATCCACAACCGCATCTTCGCTAGCTGATAAATACGATGAAAAAACAGTAGACAATGCATCCATCGCCTCGTGCCAGAGATGGGCACCTGAAGACTCCTCCACGCCACTCTTCTCAGCCCTCTCTGTTGAACCTTCTTTCAGAGCTTTTAATGATGCCTGCTGCCAAACTGATGTTAAAATGTGAACAAAAGCTCTTCTACTGACATTCCATGTAACCGGCCAAGTTATCCTCGTCACACAATCTGCAAATACTTAAGCTAAGGGAGTATAAGAGAACTGTAAAAAGACAGATTAGAGATACTATGATAATCCAGTTATCCTTCAACTAGAGGCGTACCTTCTTCTGCTGTTCCATAACGTGCGTGATGATTGAGATCGCATCTAAAGTCCTTAATGACTTTATTGTGGGCTCTGGGGCTAGTTGAAGTACCCGGTGCAAACTTTTTGCTAACATCGTAACAATCCTCGGAAGAAATGAACACTGTTGAAGGGCCTCCATAAGAGCTCCGCATTCCAACTGTCCCAACCATACACAAAAGGAAAATAAAATGTTACTATTACCACCAAATACTAGCAGATCAGACCTAAATTGCGTCTCCATTCATTACAACCCGCATTGGATCAATAACCTTGATTTTTACATGTCTGACTAGGGAGCCTGCTCTTGACATATTCGAGAACCTCGCACAGAAAACACGTTGAAAACGTTCCGGAACATTTAAGAGCGCTGTACTTGGCAATGCAGAGAAATAACGCTAAATCATAAGTCTAATTAACATCCGGCGATTCCATTATCCTGAAGTCGATACATCTGTCTTGCTAATTGAAAAGTCAATTTTATCATCAATACACTCATAAATACCATGGCTTAAGTAAACTTAACTAACATGTACAACTCACAAGATCATCTAGGACTAGTGCTTATCCGCCGCTATACAGCATACAAGCTTCAGCCTACAAGGAACATCATTATAGTTACCGCCTTCTACATAAGGTAAGTGGTATGAAAACCAGAGACAACAACTATCACAGATACATCACAAGTCATTGAGTAGTACTAGCACTCTTAGCATGAGGCATGCAGCGCCTTCAGGAAATCAAAAGGAACGGTCAGTAATTACCAGATTATCGGAAATGCCAGATGTAGTTGCAGCCAATTCCAAAAATGAGATCACTTCCAAGCGTAAGGGCTCAGTGTCTGAAGATACGTAGATTGAGAGTGCAAACTCTTTGGGGTTCGGATTTCCAGACTCCAAACTTGGAGCTTCCCGAATCTTCCATGTGGATTTAGAATTAACTTCTGACTTTAAACGGCTTCTTTTTTCGCTTTCCGGAAATCTATTTGAATCTCCAAATCCAAAGTAGAAGAACCACTCGGAAAACACCAATTCCCATACTCCGTCCTTGCGAAACAGATTCACCACTGTGGGTGTACCTTCTAACATTTTCTTGAAGACATGCAGAACATAATGTTGAAGTGTAGTTGACTGCAGCCTGTGACCACTGGCAAATGAAAGTAGCAAAAACTGGATGCTTAGGACTGAACCATTATGTCTATGTGTTCACCAGAAATCATACAGCAGAAATATGGATTCATCACTAGAACACATACTTGAAACACACACAAGCGTAGCTGCACGCACAGAAATAAAATCAACAAAGAAATGTGTACAAGTACAACCACAAGTACACCTTCGATGTCAACACTTGCAAATATGAAAAGCTTAAGCATCTAAAACAGAAAGAAGGAAGAACAGTAAGAGATAAAAGCATCAGACCTGAATGCACCAGTGTGGACCTCATTCAAGCTGCAATCGTGTGCTTGGAAAACGTCAATCAACACATCAATGATAAGACGAGTGGCTTGCTCCCAATAAACACTTGAGTTACCGGCCACATCCGGTCCTCCTTGCATACCTGCTGCGAAGCTCATAGCATCCCCAACAGGGACCAAGATAGAGCACAGAATCCGGCACAAATCAGCCACTCTCCAGTTCCAACTTCGTAAATTGATTCCTTCATAGATGAATTCGTTAACGTCTTCAGAACTCTGAACACCACCAGATGGGACAGATTCCTGGTCATGAGATGTAGTAACTTGGAAGATTTGCTGGTTGTCTAATGAAACACTTGGCTGCACAAGAAGGGACACAGATGCATGCTCTCTTGACCGAGCCTGGGGGGAAAGGTTCATCCGAACTGAAGTTCCCGTATTAACCTGAGCTGACAGCTTCTTCTTCGGAGTTAAATCTGGAATTATAAATGAAGCGCAGCTGATCAACTGAGCAAACTTTTGCACACCACCATTCTCTCGCATACTCTGCAGGCTTATGGAGTTCCGAAAGCTGTCCAGAAAACATGAAAGTTAAGGATCTAAAGATCGAAGAATATACATAATGTCACTGTAAGTAACATGAATTATCACTTAACAATAAGGGCGAAAGAGGATACATAGCCTCCCTCAAAACCTGCAACGACAGAAGCTGAAAATCAAATTCAACCGACATTCTATCCATGAAAGACTTTTCCCAAGTAGCAGCTGATTCACCAACGTTTCTTTCTCTTCCCAGTGTATTACGTACTCCAGCATCATTGTGCTCCTCGTCAGCCGACAGTGATCCAAGCCCATCCAACAAAACCTGAAGGCCTCCAATGACTCGGAAAAAATTTTGTGATCGAGTATTCTCCATGAGTGTCTGTTGTAGTGAGTGCAAAACGAGTTGCTCAAGAGATGAATCCAATGGAACACCCTTCAGGCGCAGTATTCGAAGAAGTTTTAGAAGCTCTGTAAAGTGACAACAGATCACCAAGACATTAAAGGTAAAACTCTGATAGTCAGTGCAGCAGACGAGTGACATGCACAGTATATATCATCACGTTGTCAACCCTCTTCAAAGAGTCACCAATCCATACTCAACTAAGTGAACACAGAAAATCTAGACATAACTTGCTTAACTGGATGAACCGACTCATATGTAAAGGTCGAAGTCGAATGAAAGGGTTCAGGAGCTTCTAAATGATGAAAAGAAACGCATACCAACAAACCAATTCAGTCCTCCGGTCTCCATCAATGGAATTGTGCCACTAGAAACCCCAGTAACCTCTCGATTACTTCTAGTCCCAGTCGTCTCCAGACCTTTTGAATTTTGCCGAGAAACAGGTATTCCAAGCCCAGTGTCGGTGGATGATCGTCTATGCATACTTCGTAGTTTTTTGCCTGAGGAGTCTGATGGCTCACGGACCCTACCACAGGGGAAGGAACAGAGGGAAAAGAATGTCATTACTCTGTAGCTAGACATAGTGTCCATATCAAAGTCATTTTTTTTGGCCTGTTCAGATCCCAGATTGATGCGGTGGATGACACTGTCAATATTCAGAGTGATTAAATGGAATCAAGTCCATTATATTTGTGTTTTTGTTGTTCAGTTTCAAAACTTGTGAGTAGTTGATATATGTACTACAATCTTCACTACTTCGAGAAATACTCTACCGTGTGAGCGAGTCGCATGAGAGACTATGAACAAATCCTTCACAACACATTGAAAATACTTGCGCCTGACGTCAGCACAACAATACCCCAGTGATCTCACCTTGATTCCACTGCAGTAGAAGATTTTCCATGCTTGTCCTCCAAATCAATGTAGTTTGCTACAATTGACACGATGTTACTGAGCAGAGTCTGTAAGAAGCCAAGTTGAGACGTAACTAAATCTGGAGTGTTGCCATCTGAAACAACCAGACTAGCTACACCTTTCAATTGGACCACAGCAGCTGCCACCAACCATACCACAAAATAAGTCGTGGGCAAGGATCAACAAACACCAACTCTAAATTCCAGATACTAACAGAAGATGAACAGGCGATATAACTTACACAAGCAGCATCAAACGACACGGGAGAATCTTCAACACAACAACTTCAATCTTACTGACCTTTCATCAAGCCCATCAGGGACTGAAGTCCACCAAAGTATGAGAATATCTTCTGGTTATGTGGGGCTCGCGTCACTATGTTTAGAGCTTTAGTCAGAAGTAGAGACATAGCCATGTCAAGGTCGCTAAGCCATGCATTCGAGCTGCCATCTGGAGTCGTATTCACTGTGTGATAGGCCAATGAAAAGAAATGAGAAAAGGAGAAAAAATCTTTACGCCTCCTAAGATAGTACTGCTAAATCATTCCACTAAGATAGAACTGTCGCTGGCGGTTCAACAGAAATCACATATGGTCAAAACGGCTGTCCGATGTTCCCGTCGGCAAGGACATCTTGTCAAGAGACTCTTTAAAAAAATTATAACTATCTAATGGTTTCTTCGTTACCACCATCGCCTGGTACTTACAAGCAGCAAACGTCTGAATGACTGCTTTCAGCTCCCTTATGAGTCCGAAGATGACTTTCGTTGGGTGCCCATGTATGCAGCCTACCACAGTCTTGCTACTCTCTCCGTATATGCTACCCTCGCTTTCAGCGGCTTGAGCAGGTGCATCGCCCCGATGCAAATCCTCGGCAGGTGTCCAATTCCCGAATGTCCGAACAAAATTTTCCAAAAAGTATTCTAGCGTTTTCTGCGTCTCGTCCTGAAATTCGAATGGCATAGAGTAGGTTAGTACAATAATGACTACTTCTGTCTTATGAATATGAACATGTAGACCAATCCCAACTTTGGTTCAATGATTCGTCATCGCCTGCACATAAGCTTTTCGATCATCATACAGTGAGCACAACTACGATCCAGCCAGCGATAAAGGAAGTACTGTCGAAGTCTTGAAGAAGTGCTCTAAGTTCTTCAAAAAATGAGAAGACGTAAAGAAATCCCTGAAATAGGAAGGAGGGGGTACGCGGATATGCACTGCAATAACAACTTTATAAACTTTCCACGTGGTCTACAAGAACGATGAACAATCCGCGTCAGAAATTCAAGAGGAAGTAAAAAAAATCCACGTACCAGCCCCAACGCCTCTTGGTAATCTTGCCACAACGAGCCAAGGAAAGCTTCATCGCCTTCATTTCTGCACTCCCAAACCCCCAATTTAAAACAAGAAATGGGAATAGAATTGCCTCAAGATTTCACTTTATGACCTATAAATTCGACTCTATTCAACGAAAAGTAGAACTTGCACTGCAGGTAGAGGACGTCGAGGATGCCTGAATTGTATATCAGGCCAAGATGGCGCGTTCGATCTCTCCCCTGATCCGTCAGACCCGTCCCCCCGAGAGTGTCCTGGCGAGCCTCTGCGTAAAAATGCTGATACCCCTTTCACTAGATGCATTCTCCTCTACAACCCTCCCGCAGTGGAGCTGCAAACCTGTGAAGATTAATCATCACCGCATTTATGGAAATGCATTCAGAGGCAAAAAAACAACTTCGACATCACAGGCACAGAAACACGGATGAGTCACCTGGATCAAACGAAAAGAGGAGTGCATACGTGTGTGTACGACACAGACAGGACCACCATCAAAGTCGTACCAAAGACGAGGGAAAAGCTAGACTCGGCCTCAAGGTAATGGATTAGCCAAAATTTTAAATCAGAAAGCCAAGCAATAACAAGAGGCTCTGAAGTCTTTCAATCCCGCAGAGCACTTGAACCCTAGAATGGGTAAGAGCTAGGATGGGACGACAGGGGGCAGAAGGCCATTCGGATGTGAAGTAGGCTCAGCTATACGTCTTCGGGAGCGACGAATCCATCACCGACGGCCCTCGGGCGAATAATCAGCGTTAGAAATCAGAGAAAATACGTTTTCTCAAGCTTCTATTTCAACTAGTATTGCGATGCCGAAACCCCCGTCTTAAAGGAAAGAAGATAGCAGCCTCGCCTCTAACTAACATTCAGTAACTTAGAGAAGACGCCACTGTCAGATCATAAAGCCATCGTGAGCACTCGAAATTTGCACCTCCCAAAAACTCATGATCGCCAAAAACCCTCCTAAGACATTCAGCATGTGCGCTGGAGGTAGTTAAGCCCACGAGGATATACAATTCAGCTGATGTAACCTACGAAACTTAACTGGCTAGCTGTCTCGGGAGCCTTGAACAAAAACAATAGACAACTCCACGAAAACCTAGCTCTGAGGCAAGAGTGAAAGAATCATCGTCGCCGAAAATTGACAGGGATTGACTCGTATAAGAATGACTAGCAAGGGCTACCAGTTTCCTATCATTGAATGATAGCCCACGAAGAAAACATTCTAGATTGGTGAGAGGAAGTAGTGGATCTTTGTGGAACCAGTATCGCTATTGCAGTGCATACAGGTGTGAATGATCGCAGGGAGGCGCATGGGAATTGATAGTTTCGAGAAGAAGAAAAAACTCACAGTGCCATGCACAGCTCGTCAGGAAGTAGAAGCGTGGAGGTCAAATGGTAAGGGGGCATGGCATCCGCCTCCGGGCCATGATTGGTAAACTCGTCGGTAGATGCGCAGAGCGCGAGCTGAAGGGGCAAAGAGAGCACGAAAAGAAAGAGGCTACGAATGGCGCACTAATCATGCCTGCGAGAGAGAACCAAGGAGGAGAGAGACATGCACGCGGGGGAGCAGAGAGAGCGAGGAAAGCGCAGCGCAAAAGCAGATCGAGGACGGAAAACGACAGGGAGAGGGCGGGAGCAATCCAGAACGGAGCAGGCAGGTGGGGGAGAGAAATTAAACCCTAAGGAAGGAGGGACAGAGGTGGGGGGCGGGAGCAAGATAACTTAACTTAGAGTGGCAGACCAGGAGCGGAAGGAGAAAGTAAGCTACGTCGGAGAGAGGAAAGGCCGGAGAGAGGCCAGAGAGAAATGGCTGCAGCACGCAGGGAAAGAAAGGATCAAGGAGGGGAAGGAGGGACGGAATAATTTAACCCCTAAGGGACTTCACCTTTCACTCCTCACCAGATTGAGAGAATTGCAAAGATCTATTGTAAAATGCCACTAGAAGGGATTTTTTGAACATGAGTTATGAATAAAAGTTGTGCATTATCAATTTTAAATCCTATCCATATGGTTAGACCAATGATTGCTATCATCAATATTTTCTATAAAATTTGAAACTTAAAATTCAAAATTCTTTTGTAATTTGATTACGAATAGGATATTGACAATTTATGAATGAAATTTGTTGTTATGGGTTTAAAGTTGAAAAGTAATATTCTAAGTGTAATGATTTTGGAGAATTTTTGGTTGCTTAATTTTATGAGCTAATTTTTTCAAGAGCATTTTGAACTAAAATCTTCAAATAAATTGGTGAATCACTTCAACATGGAATGAGGCATAATTTTTTCACATTTTCACAATCGTACATTTTCTAAAACTTCCACCATTAATCCCTCCTTAACAACCCTACAAATTTGCACTAAAAATTTCACTTTGCCAAAAGTTGATGAAGAATGAGAATAACAATTTCATTTCCATACATCGTCCATTTTTTGAACAATTGGGCATTTGGGGTTAAGGCAATTATAGAGGTTGGAAGAGAAAGACATGTAGGATGAAGTGAGAACGAGCAATACTAGGTTCACAAAAATTGTGACTTAGCAAGACAAATAATTTTAAAAAATTGTGTAAATCTTGAAATTGCATGTAAAATCGAATGTGAGCTTTGAGAGCTAAAATAGCACCTCTTTTAAAACCACCGTACATATCAATGTAGTTCCCAACAAGCATTGTTGCATGCTTACTCCACCTCGTCTTTAACGTAGTATCTCTAATTTGTTCAGTTCCAATTTATTTGTTTGTTGTTTGTGACAACTTAGGTATTGCGTCTTGAATTCAATTTCCATTCACAAGTTAGTACCAATAGTTGTTGTGTTGACAGTAGGGTTTGATTTTTGTCAAAGGTTAGATTATTGTAGTTGTGAAATGGAGATGAAAGTTTGAGAGGTGTGGTTTAGCATTTGTTGAGACTATCATTGTTGGAAATTCAATTGCAAAAAAACACAATACAATTTGATTTTATGGTTCTTGCACTAGTAAAAATAATGTATTGACAACCATGTTTATGTCCAATGCTTTTATATTAAAAGATTGATTGTCATGCTCGTTTATATATTTTGTATTGGTATCTACATCACCAATAACGCAATACCGCATTGTGGAATTTTTTTGAAATTGTATTTTTGTATATTTGGTGGCCTTTCTAGCTTGTATTGATATCAACGTCGTAATGTAGCTAGAAATGCCAAGTTTATGTAATACCATCGTAATTGTCTTGAGCATTAGAGCTCTCCAACATGGATAATTACCAATGCATTCTTTTCTTACTTAAAACTTGTAAATTCATTTGAAAAATACTCAATCATCAACTTTCAATGTTTAAGTCCTTGTCATCTCTAAGATTGTAACGTTCAATGTTGGCTAATTTTTTTTCATTCCCCAAAAAATAGGACAACATTGATTTAGAGGGATAAATCTTCATTTTTTTCTCGAAGGTTTTACTTTCAAAAAAACAAAAAATGACGTGCAAACAAATATAGGGTGCAATATATTCACAGAAGTTCAAATTTACAATATTGTTTTTTGAAAATAAAATAGGGTGCTTACTATTCAAATAACCTAATTCAAAATAAATTAAATGATATATATATTTTTTTATATTTTTTTATATTTTATATTTTTTTCTATCAATATATATAGTAGATAGTATTCTCTAGATTTATCTAAACTATTGTTGTAAATATTTCTATGCTATCTATCAATTCCTTCCTTATAGAATATATGTTTATAATTATATAAATTCATTTGGCGCATTTGACAACTTTTTATAATTTATGAAATGATTTATTTTTATAATTTCAACATAACACAATCTCATTCAATAGGGAATGCTTTTTCAAATTCATACCTTTCTAACATAAACAAAATCTTATTCAAGGGAAACACTTTTCATAATTATACCTTTTAATTCAACACAATAAATTATGCAAAGGGATACCTTTTCATATTCATGCCTTTTCAACATAACACAATCTTGTGCAAAGAATAATATTCTATGGATTTATGAAAAGATATATATGCCATATATCCATTAATACATGGGTGGATGGAATGGATTCTTTATAAAATATATATTCTTTATTTAGAGTATTGTTGAAAAGATTTATATACCATCCATCAAGCACACATTTCATAAATTATAAAAAGATGTCAAATCACCTATCCAGAGCTCCCTTCTATCACGAGGTTTTAGTTATTATAAAGATGCAAGAGACACGTGTCTATTAGTCATTGATTAGAGGATTTGGAGACTTCAAAAATCTCGAGACTTGGAAGAAGGGTAAATAAAGCGTGATACTTAAACGCTTGTCAATGTGGTAGAGCCCTTTTTTTCTTCATTTAGGACAGAGCGTATGAGCGCTTGTCAACGTGGTACACTTAATTTTTTTCTATTTATTCCCTCGATACCGTGGTGGTAAATAAAGCATACCACATTGACAAGCGCTCATACGCTCGGTCTTGAATGACCATTAACGAGCATAAATGAAGTTGATGTTCACTAGAAGAAACTTGTGTTTTTTATGATGGACTTTTTTTGGACATCCTTTTGTTTTTAACGTTTTTCTAAACATCTCAACGCTAGCAATATCATCAAGTGTAACGTCAAGATGTTTGGAAAATCATTAAAATCAGCAGGATGTCTAAAAAAGTCTGTTAAAAACGTACGGGTTTCTTATAGTGATCCAATTGACCAAGTAGGAGAATCTACTTTTCAACAAGAATCATTGCAAGAATCAAATTTTTGCTTTGCATAGTAATCATTGCCAACCCTAAAAAAAACCCGTAAACGAAAATGAAGAAAGTCCCGGCAACACTAAATTGAATAAAATGAATATCACCCTCATGAATTGCTTACCTTTAGTCCCACTTCCAAAAAAAAATTGCTTCCAAATTCTATGACAACAAACGCCGTGAACGATCTTTTGTTCTTCTAGTCATCACCCTCAGGCAACCCTAGTATCTTGCAATTGCGCAATTAGTCCCAGTTCTGCAACCGACTCTGAAACTGCAAAGAATGTGTTGGTGTCCGAGCCCGAGTTGGAAAACAAGCCAATTAAAACACAAAACCCTTTAAAACTAGATCTGCGACCACCACCACGACTGCACCACATAGACTAAACAGAGATACAAGTACAATTTCAAAAATTGCATAGTGATGGATATTGCTTGTCCGCACCACCGCTTCAACATGGATACAACTATAATTTTGAAAATTGCACCGTGATGGGTATTGCCCAATCCGCACAACCACTTCAACATAGACGCTTTAATAGAGATACTGACAACTACAATTTTGAAAATTGCACCATGATGGGTATTGCCCAGGCACTGACCACCACTTCAACAGAGATACAACTACAATTTAAAAAAATGGTTCATGATGGGTATTGCATTTTTAAGATTCCATTTTGCTTTTGCATTTAAAAAACCCCATTTTGTTCAAAGAATAAGAAGATAAGCCTAGTCGGTGTACTATTTTGTAGTGATTTATAAATGGTCATTTGTTTCAAAATAAAAATAAAAATAAGAAGTTATGAGCAAGATCCTCCCCAAAAAAAAAGTAAACCCGTTAGGTGGGCCCGCATTAGTATGTCCTTTAACGCTTAACCTTTAAGCATCCACACTACAATTACCTAGTCAAACCTCATCAAGTAAGTAGAGGAGGCAATAACTAGTGCTTGCGCTGCCCTAACACACCAGGAAAATCAACATGTCTTTTTAGTGCTAGTGCATTAAAAGGCTAGATTCTAAATACATGTTGGATTCTTTGTATATCTAGAAATAAAATAAAAATACTTTGTAATGCTCTCAAAGGTGATGGCTTTTGGAATTATTTTTCCAAGATTTAGTGGCGTTTGTGTATATGCTCACACTCTCATGGATTAGAAGTATTACTTAGGTGTTGTTGTACTAATAAATATACAAAGTGCAAATCTTTTACAAAATTTAGTGTTCATTGGTAGATGTTAGTGTTTCAGAAACATACATAAAAAACATATCAATTTAAGATGGAACAAGTCTTGGATGTAATTGCCATATGGTATATAACACAATTTTAGAAGCATTGTCACCATGCGATGTATGTAAATGTTGTAAACATACATCTCACACACCCTTTTGATGTCAACTTTCAAAAGTCCAAAAACATAACCTCTTGATAATTCTTTTGTATGTCATCTACTTATATTGCACTTATATATGAGACATGTCGAGTCAACAAGTGATGCAAATGATAATTTATACAAATTTTCAAAGGTTGATGCTATAAGAATTCAATAAAAAAAGATCTAAAGTCAATTTTGGAAGTTTGATTTGTAAGGATAATTTGTAGAGATTATGCCCTACATTTTGTCTAGTGAACCAAACTTCATCAAACATATGGAAGGCACATATTAAAACACATCATTCTATGTTTTGTCCAATATCCCTCTGGCTTTAAGGAGTTAATCCTTAAAGGTCATGACGCCCAATTTAGGGCAACCCAAAGGAATCTCGCCTCGATTTCTGACTGCCCATTTCATTCACCAGAATTAATTAATTAATTAAAATTATGTTGTAAGAAAGTCTCGAGGTTTGAAACTGAATAGAAGGCCTTGGGTAGAGTGTGTCAGTGGCAAAGTTTAAAATTTCAAAAATAGTAAAACACTTCTGCAGTTGTGACACTGGGGTTTTGGAATAATTTTTTGTGCGCCAACTAATATTTGTCACACACTAAGAAAAACAAGCCAAATGAGTCAAAGCATGTTGAATTGCTATGTTGAAGAAGCTACTCGGGCTCCCCACGCCTATCTCAATGCACTCACAACTACTACCCAAGCATCTGACATCCTCTCATCCTGATGCACTCACATGATCATCAGCGAATGCACAATTCTCCAATTCAGACGCAACAAAGGAATTTGGCCTCGCAAAGTGATTCACTTTCCAAAGCTCCAAAATTCATAATTTATGGTCAACAATATCAAAAATAAAATAAAATAATTCTCTCAAAACTAAGCCCCTTGAGCTTACCATGTCCTTTAAGGGTTAAATGTCCTTCAAGTTCTAGTTGGGTTTTATGGAATACTTTTTGCACACCACCATTTATAGTGCAAGAATATTATGCAAATACATTTGGCCATTTGATTTTTGGACTTTTAGGGTGTAGAACTCATCTTTTCAACCCTCGAAATCGATGATTGCGGGCGCTTGTTCGTGTACCGTTTAACCTTGCACATTTGCATCAGCCATGCGATGTAAAGGTTCCAAGGTCTAAAGCGAACGGACTGTACCGAATGTGTCGACATCGATTGACACCGGGCCAAGGCCAAATGGACGCTATCAACGGGTCAACATTGATGACACCGACCCAAGGCCGAACGAACGCTACCGAATGGATCGGCATAACTTGACACCGAACCAAGGCCGAACTACCGAACCAGTCGACGTCGACTTACACTGAGGCAACGCAAAAGGACGCTACCGAACCGGTTGCCAAGGCCGAGCGGACACTAGGTCGACTAGCCACTAGCCATAGACACTAGACACTACTCAACATGTTGATCGACAACAAGACACCGGGCCAAAGCCAAACCGACGTTACCGAACGTCGAATTAAATTAAGACAACGCAAAAGGACGCTGCCTAAGGGTTTGACGTCATTAAAACTAAGGCAACGCAATTGGACGCTAATGAATGGATCGACGTTGATTGACATCAAGGTAACGCAAACAAACGTTGCCAAACGGGCACTGCAATGTGGGCGGTTTGGTATTTGAGCGGGTGGTTTGCCAAGCGGGCGCAAAGATCAATTTTGATTGATTAATGCATGTTGACTTCCCATCAAATTTGAAGGAATTTGAATAAAACTAACCCTAAAGAACCAAACAACCCAAATTGGGTGTCATGTTTTTTAGCACTTTTTAGTAGGTCCTATATAGACTTCTTTTTGTTCAAATTTATTTTTTCTTTAACAAACTTATATAATGTTCTTCAACAATTCTGACCATATAAATTTTGGTCTCATTTTAATTTTACTTTTTCACAATACGATCAATTTAATTTGTTATTTTAAAACCATAAATCTTTGAACCTTTAAGGTTAGAGGGTATTTGCCTTTATTTTGGGGTATATCCTTTCAATTTTGAAAAGCTTATTTCAAACCAACCCTTCAAAGATGAAAGTTGAAAAGGTTGCATACCAACGCTTCAATATAAAAATTGGTTTCATCTTAATTATAAGTTTTCACAATATGATCAATTGAATTTGTTATTTTAAAATCATAATTCCTTGGTCCTTTGGACTTTAAAGGGTATTTGCCTAATATGGGGACTAACCTCACATTTATCTCTCAAATCTCATACCAACCTTTCAAAAATGAAAGGTAAAACTTATTTGAATCCACATTGAAATGAATTTTTATAACAACCCATTTGAAACTTATTTGTAAAAGTAGTGAACAAAGATCCTTTGTAATGAACATACACTTAACCTCTAAATGCCTAGATATATGACCATGGAATTGTACTTTACATGTCCCACCCAATTTTCCACTATAAATTAGATAAGTATTCAAGCATATATTGTTAGTAGGTGAAGCCATGTATTTTTTAGAAATCATGATTTTTTTCATAAATTTTGGTGAAAATTTGACATTACTATGATTTTGGAAGTCATATGAAAGAAAATTCATATTAATTACAAAATGAACTAAAAATTCCGATATTTGAATCAAAGGTGTAAATTAAAATGAAGAACATTCTAGTAAATGAAAATCATTTGTGTATCTAAATTTAGAAAATTGCTACACCATAGTAATACATGTCTAACTTGTAATTCCAGTAAAACACTCAATTTTCAAATTTTTCCAAAAATTAAAAACGGAGTAGAAACTAGACTTGGTAAGCTTCATTTTAAGTACAAATGCAATAAAACTCATTTTCATGGTCTAAATTTAGTTTAGATAGAAAAAATAGAAAAATCCAAAATATACTATATGGTGAACCTTTTTTATGACTCTTTTGTAGCTGGGACCCCATGTAAAATCCAAAATTAGGTTAAATGATTTGAATTTAACTTGAAGAGGTGGCATGACCAACAAAAATCCTTCATGAAATGAATTGGATGAAAATCATCCATATAGCTTTTGGAATTGAGTCGTGAGATACATTCATAAGCCATATTTTGGCCTCCCAGGCGTTCAAGGGTTAAATCCTAATGGACCAAGGATTCATGGTTTTTAGATGACAAATTCAATAGTCTATATTGTAATTTTTTCAATTCCAAATTTTATATTATATAAATCAATGAAGAACATTACATTACATGTTTTGGTAGAAAAATAAAATTTGGAATTTAGAAGATAATTCATAGGTTGAAATATTGCTCGTATGTGAAATCAGATTAGGAAAAAAATCAAAATTTGAAAACTAACGTTTTAGTGCACATTTTATAGCTAAAAAAATTGAATTCGTTTTGTCGAAATGGAAGTTCACGTGGAATGGAAGGACATACTAAATTCAATTTTGGTTTTGTTTTCCTAATCTAACTTAGCACGCAAGTGCGATATTTTGTCTTATAAAATTATCTTATGATAGCTTACAAAGTGATATCAAGACACCTCTGTCAAACTATATAAGAACTTATATGCACAACTTGAAGCATGATGATTTCAACCAATCAAAATGAATTACAAGATGAGAGTATGAAAACTATATTTTCAATGGATTTTCAAAGTTGTTTCTTGTAAGTTCATTTGAAAATTATCTAGGCATTTTATTTCAACTTTTACTATACATATGTCTTCTAATAAGAATGTCTTATATATGCTCTTTAGAATAAAAGCTAGATATACTAGTGAAAGAAACCTCGTTTTACAATTCATTTAGGTGTGCCCAAAACATGAAGGCATTTAGGGGTTTTAACCTCTAAAGGACCAAGTGTGCTAATTAGGACATTTAAAGAACCGGGTAGGTTCCGGTGAATACATTTTAAATCGAAATTTGAAGGAAATTTGATAGTGAATTCCCCAATGTGCCACAAAATTGGGGATTCTTTTCTTTTTGAATTTCGACACCATATGTGGAAATTATGAGAAAATGTGTTTTTTTTCAATAAAAGGGGAGCAAGGTAGTAAAGAAATAGCTGAATGATTGGGGGAACAACAAGATGGGCGGAGGGTGAATTTTGGGGGACGGAAGACCATCCCATTTTCCAAACTCATTAAATAAAATTAAAAAATAATATTTTTGAAAAATTTAAAATTAATTTTTTATAAATAAAAAATATTATTTTGAACTAAGAATTATTATTTTAAATTAAAAGTTCAATTTTTATAATTTAAAAATATTATTTAAAAAATTAAAAATTTAAATCATTTTAAATTTTAAATTTTAAAAAAATCGTCCAGTGAGGAATTGCCACTTGGCAGTCCACCTTAAGAGTTAGTGGGGTCATTGGAATGGGTTGGTACTTCAATTCCCTTCCTCCACCCTTTATTTCTCCCCTAACCCCAAAATTCTTAAAAAATGTGTTATGTGTCTTCTAAAACTTGGAGATTTATTTTTTTTCAAATTTTTTTCGCCATTCTATAGAGGGTGGAATGTACTGATGTTTCCCCGCTCGGATTCGTGATTTAATAAAGAAAGTCGAAAATATTGCAAGTTCATAAAGAAAGAGTCTTTTTTGAACTTTTTAACCCCCAACAAGTACAGGGTGTTCTTCAACATCCTAAACATCTCCAAACACAATGAAAATTGGTACACAACTAAGTATCTATTAGCTGGGTTTTTCTATGGAAGTCACTAATAACAATAAGCGAGTCACAAAAGGGCCTAAGAGGGGAGTTGAGCACAGTTATCGTAGAAGAACGTGGAGACGACTAACTATAACCATACTTAAAAGATCGGGGAGGTTCATCTGCAGCGACATCCAAGTCAATCAATGTTGCCCTTGGAAAGTGAACAACTTGGAGTTCAACCAGACGTCATAGGTTGAGGACCTTGGTTGGGCTAGCTAGACGTTCAAGTATTTTTATACGTAGAGAGACCTATTTGAGTATTAGTCTGAACTTCATAGATAGAAGCGAGAGTAAGATACTTTGGGACGACCCAGAGCGACATAAGGTGAGTACAAGACAACTATGATAACCAAGGAGATAAGGTGCAACACAATTTACATTCTAGAGAGAGAGAGATGACTTAAGTACTGGTGTCCATGGTGAAGTAATCACATGGTAGTCAAGGACAGTTTTTGGTTTGGCAAGAGAAGGGAGGGTTACTTGGAATAACACAAAAAGTAAGACAAGATTCATATGATAAGAGAAACAAACAATATTGAGGGACAATGAGAGAGCAAGTGAGAGAATAGACAATCATTTATTCCTTGGTCCAAAGGGGAGTAAAAAAAATACATGTACACCACTGTAAACATCAGTGGCGACCTAGTGTCTAAACTAAACTACGACCCAGTTCGGGTGAATGAGTGAGTGATCCTATTTCTATCTCCCTGCCTTTCATATACTACTCTACCCTAACTATGAGTGAGCACTGTCAATGCCGCCGCCTGACGTTCATGCTGTCCTTGGTCGCCATAGCTCCCTAATGTTACCTTATTCTTGCTATGGCGTGAGGTAACAAGCCAAACTGGTCAAAAAGTGTTGCTATGCAGGCATTTTCAAAGGCAATTCAACGGCCTTTGGACTTTTGTTTCTAGTGTGAAGGGTCAAGAGGCCAAATGTGATGGACTTTGGACCTTTTTTGCAATACAATTGGAGGAATTCTACAACCTCTCGATCTTTTGCCATATTGTGAAGTGGACTTTAACTCTTCGACTTAGCTCCAACAAAGGGAGATTGTGTCAGGTTTTTTTTTTCTTCATGCTCTCTCAAACGTACCTTCTCTCGTGGAGATTGGTGCATTCCTATGCTCAAACTGTAATATAGGGTAAAGAGTTGAAGCTTGGAGTATCATGTAATAGAATTGGAATCATTTGTCAACGCGAGGCACTTCTTTGAACCCGTAATTTATGTAGTTGTGAATTACGATTTTTTTTGCTAATTTGTTGGTTGTTGGTTGCATTTTTTGAGGTTGTACGTGCGAAGAACCATCATTGGGTATCCAAGGAATGTTCTAGCGATGTTTTCTTTTGAAAGATCTTGGAGGTTTCGATGGTGTTATTGTGGATATTAAAGTTGGATGTCCTAAAACCACCAACTTAAAAAATATGGCCTCATTTTAACAAGGTTATTTATGAGAAATGTTTTTTGGGCTTTTGGAAGAAGAATTCGCAAAGGATGCATAAATTTTCGCAATTTAATTCCCAATATTTAAATTGATACAAATTTTTGAAGTGAAAAGAACATCGTGACTCAAATTAGACCTCTAGGTTTTCCCATGACCACACCATCGTGATACTAATTTTCACTCATAATGATACCCAAAACCACCAACGACTTCTTCGCAATGCTTGGCATGCCATTGGTTTACTTGGTGGTTTTGAGTCTCAACTGTGGTGGCTCCAAGAAAACTCTACATGTCATAGTTGGGGGAGGTGGTGGTTTTAGGACATCCAACCTTAGATGTAATGTTATTTAACACGTGGCATGTTCAAAATCAGATTTTCTTCCTTAACAAATGAATCAATTTGCCAATTTGATGTTGAAATCGACAACTCGAGTAGATAATGCCACGTCTCACGTTTTGACATGCTGTGTCTCAGTACATTCAGAAACTACATACCGGTAATCTGATGTGATTTTCTTTATAAACTGAAACCAACACAGTAATAAAATCTCACGTTTTATCAAGACATGATTGAATCAGTCATAAATTATCGAGGGTTATTAGATGTGTTGTTAGCGTGGAAAGTCGTTGTTTCCACGTAGGTCCAAGTCCAACCATTACTCATGGTCCATTCACACCCGCCAGTCATCAAACGTGAGTGCGATAGAGAATCTGCATTCATCAAGTAAGTTTTTGGTAATTACAGTTTATTTTTTATTTTTTATTTTTTTACCTGACGCATGCAAGAAGCTGCTTCAACGCATTTTGGGTGCGGCAAGAAATTTGCACTCCATCAACTCATATGCGTTTGCCAAAGGTAGGAAGAGACAAGGTTATGATATCACAAGAAATTGTATATTATTTTCAAAATTTACCTTGCAGAATTTCAGGAATGCAACACAAGTGCTGGAGCTTCTTGGTGTGAATGGGCCATCAAGCACTTCACTCCTGCAGTTTGAGGCTGTCAACACATCCGAAGAAGTGAGCTGGTACCTCGGAAAGAAGTTGGCTTATGTGTACAAGACCAAGACCAAGAAGAATGGATCCCAGTTCCGGTGCGTCTGGGGCAAGGTCGCCCGTCTTATCTCTTCAAGCTGTTAGTCTCATTCATTGAGCTTCTTTACTGTGTCAAGTGCAGAGGGGTTGCTTTTGTTTTTAGGGTTCACAATGAGACGTAATCTAGTTGAGAGTGTCAGTATCGTGTGGCAGTGAACTTTGCGCTTCTTGTAAGTGGTGTAAGCGGCCGTGAATGTGTAGGGAGATAGGGTTTGTTTTTATCGAGTTTGCTGGTGACGTTGCTGATTCATTTCTCTTGACTTGCGTTTCCAACGACCAGATTCACGCGCTTAAACTACAGTGACGGTATTTTTGAATTGCTGGTAAGAGCTGAATGGTGTTTTGGACCATATCCTGTTGCAGGTTTGTCAGTGGCGTTTGCAAATAATCACTAAACGGATTTTCAATTGACTGGTTGTTTCTGTAGAAGGCAACTCAAAGTAATACAGGTGGTTTATGCTGCCTTTAGCTAATTATCGAATTGTTGATTGTGTCCTATTTGCAGTACGCTCTTCGGGTAGAACGTCGCTGCCCAATCTTGTGGATTCTCACGCTTGAAAATTAGTTTCTTCGGAAAAACGAAATGCATTCAGTTGTGGTTTCAGACTGGCGGGCAGCGTCGGCGCTTGATGCCATCACCGCGAGCACCTCGTATTCTACAAAATATTTGGGGCCTCCTTCTATTTCAACTCGTCAGCAAAGACATGCATCCAGAGCTTGTGGACGTTCTTTTCGAATAAGAGGCGCCTGTGGAAACTGGCAACGGATCAACCTTGTGCATGAAGCTGTTCCACAACTCCAGGTTTGGCCTCTTTCCGGTCGCGCCTTCAGGTTGAAAGTTGAGGATTCTTTCAAATTCTTATCGAGCCATAAAGACCGTCGGAGCATCAAGATGAGGCTCATTTCTTATGTTGGATATACACGTTTGCGGGCGGAAAGAAAGATTTGTCAGTCAGCTTCTTGATTAAATTGCCTTATGTACGATTACGGTGGTGATCACGGGTGAGCACTTGATCGGAAGGCAATGCTGGATACCTGGGTTGTTACATTTTCCTCAAAGTAGCAGCACGTGAACTTGGTCGACTGAACCCCAAACCCTGACCCCAGTATTGATAGAAGGTGTGCTTGAGCTCTGCTACTAGTGTGGTTTTTGAATCACTGTTGGGTTTTTTGTGAGCAGGATGTGCATGCGAACACACTGTTCAAGTCTCCATGGCCTGTCTACCCTTTGTTGGCCGTGCTCTTGTGCTCTCATGGAGGACGTAGTGGACAAATTAGGTGTTTATCGACATCATCGGTTTGGAGAAGATCATCCACGCGTGCCGAAGCTCCAGGTGTGTGACAGGCTCTGGTGGAATGAGGTGGATGGGATTTGTCTTCCCGGGAGAGAACGTGACTGACATGAAGTGTGTTGCATTTGCCTCAGACAAAGCTGAGCGGACTGAAGAACTTTGGGAAGAGTACTTTGCGGATCCTTCCCAGTGGTGGGACAACAGAGTTGACAAGGTATCCCAGGACTGCCAGTGGGTTGATGCTAGAAAGTGGATGTAAGCCTTGGATCAGACACGTGAGGTTGGATATTTCTTAGTTGTACAAAGGATGTGGACACGAGGCAAGCATAGGTATTGTGCTTTGTGTACTTTGGAGTGGAGTCTGATCACTGTAGTGTTGAAAAAAATGTTATCCGTGATTGTTGAGTGTTGGGTTGAGTGTTGGGTGCAGATTGACCGGGCTTAAATATGCGTCACATGTTGCATATTTGATGGTGGGTTGTGGTGCCTACAGAGGAACCCCAAAGCACCTGACTTCAAACATAAAGTGAAAAGAGAAGCGCTGTGGCTCGATGGCTGGAAAACTCCAACTTGGGTGAAGGCAAGCCTCAAATTGGTCACTCAGGGCACATCACATTCTCATGCTATTGGTAGTAAGCACATTTGGAGCACAAGTACCATGAGCGAAGCGCTTGCTGTTATGGAGAATCTACTCCAACAAGGCATCACTATAGACTCGTACATGTTTGTTGAAGTTTTGAAGCGGTGCTTGAAGCAGAAAGACCTTATGGCGGCCAAGCAGGTTCATGACTGCATCATCAAGAGTGGAATGGAGCAAAATGTACATGTGGCGAACAACCTTTTGAGTGTGTACATCAGATGTGGGAGACTGCAGGATGCACGCCGAGTGTTTGATAAACTTCTGAACAAGAACGTTTATAGTTGGACCATCATGATTGGAGGTTATGCTCAGCACAATTGTGCAAAAGATGCACTGGAAGTTTTCAGTCAAATGCGCCAAGAAGGTGTGCAGCCAAATGCAGTTACTTACTTGAGCATCCTGAAGGCATTTGCCAGTCCAGCAGCTTTGAAATGGGGTAAAGAACTTCATGCGCTCATCAGACAGGATGGCCTTGAATCAGATGTGCGTGTGGGGACCGCGCTTGTTCACATGTATGCAAAGAGTGGCAGTATCGATGATGCGCGACTGGTATTTGACAGAATGGTGAATCGCAACGTCACCACATGGAGCGTGATGATTGGTGGACTTGCAGACCACGGATGCGGGCGTGAGGCATATGAATGTTTCCTTCAAATGCGAAGCGAGGGCTGTGTACCAAATGCAATCACGTATGTGAGCATTTTGAAGGCATGTGCAAGTGCGGGTGCTTTAGAATGGGTGAAGGACGTGCACAGCCATATCCTGGCAGATGGATTGGAGTCAGATTTGCGTGTGGCGAGTGCGCTTGTTCACATGTATGCAAAGAGTGGCAGCATCGATGATGCCATACGAGTTTTTGATAGAATGGAGGAACGTGATGTGGTCACATGGAGCGTGATGATTGGTGGACTTGCAGACCACGGATGCGGGCGTGAGGCATATGAATGTTTCCTTCAAATGCGAAGAGAGGGCTGTGTACCAGATGCAATCATGTATGTGAGCATTTTGAATGCATGTGCAAGTGCGGGTGCTTTAGAGTGGGTGAAGGATGTGCACAACCATATCCTGGCAGATGGATTGGAGTCGGATTTGCATGTAGCTAATGCGATCATTCACATGTATGCAAAGAGTGGCAGCATCGATGATGCTGTACAAGTTTTTGACAGAGTTGAGGAACGAGATGTCATCACATGGAACGTTATGATTGGTGGACTTGCAGACCATGGACGTGGGCATGAGGCATATGAATGTTTCCTTCAAATGCGAAGAGAGGGCTATGTACGAGACGCAATCACGTATGTGAGCATTTTGAAGGCATGTGCAAGTGCGGGTGCTTTAGATTGGGTGAAGGATGTGCACAGCCATATCCTGGCAGGTGGATTGGAGTCGGATTTGCGCGTGGCGAGTGCGCTTGTTCACATGTATGCAAAGAGTGGCAGCATTGATGATGCTGTACGAATTTTTGACAGAATGGAGGAACGTGATGTCCTCACATGGAGCGTGATGATTGGTGGACTTGCAGACCATGGATGTGGATACGAAGCCCTGGAAGTCTTTAGAAAAATGATTGCTGATGGTGTGAAACCCAATAATTACTCATTTGTGGCAGTGTTGTCGGCCTGTAGTCATGCAGGCCTTGTTGATGAAGGCCGTCAGCTCTTTCGGGTTATGATGCAAGATTATGGCATGGAACCTACTGTGTTTCATTATGGTTGCATGGTGGATCTTCTTGGGCGGGCAGGAAACTTGGAGGAAGCAAAGCTCTTTATTGATAACATGCCAGTTGAAGCAGATGCAGCTACTTGGGGAGCTTTGCTTGGTGCTTGTAGAAGTTATGGTAATGTGGAGTTGGGCGAACTTGCTGCTAAAGAGGTTATTAAGTTGGAACCGGAGGGTGCCTCTCCATATGTGCTCCTCTCCAACATCTATGTTGCAGCTGGCCAGTGGGATCAGGTATCATTAATTCGGTGTATGATGGAGGAAAGAGGTATTCGCAAGGAGCCAGGGGTAAGCTGGATTGAAATTAATAGTAAGATTCATCGCTTTTTTGTAGGAGATACGTCTCACCCAGAAGCAAAGAAGATCTATGCTGTGCTGAAGAACTTGATCATAAAGATAAGGGCTGAAGGTTACATTCCTGATACTCAGCTTGTCTTACGCAATATTGATGAGGAGGACAAAGAACTTGCTGTTTGCTCTCACAGTGAAAAGCTAGCTATTGCTTATGGACTCATGCACACCCCTCGTGGAAAGCCAATTCGTGTGTACAAGAATCTTCGGGTGTGTTCAGATTGCCATACAGCAACCAAGTTCATCTCTAAGGTGACTGGACAAGAGATTGTGGCCAGGGATGCCAATCGCTTTCACCACTTCAAAGATGGCGTCTGCTCTTGTAGTGATTACTGGTAACGGAGTTGGACATTTTTAGAGTGAAAGTTGTTCGGAGATATGCAAGACGCTGAATGTGCGCCATTGGTATTAGTTACATGGTTTGCCATTCCTTTTATCTTTGCATGTTCTTGCAGTTTGGAACTACGTGTCTTTATTAAATAGCATTGGTTGGTTTGCAATTAATTGTCTCAATGATGATTAAATGAGATGGTTCTTGTTTTTGTTTTTTATGTTTATTTTGTACAATTGGTTTTTTGGGTTCGTCAGTTTTTGTTTATGAACAAAATGGACGTTTATTCCTTTGAGAAATAACATACATTAGAAATTGAAATGGTTCTTTGTTGAGAGCTTGCCGATTGTATGGTATGTTCTTTTTTCTTGTTTTTTCGGAAGGAGCTGTACTAAGGAGAAGAGATTCTCCAACTATAAGTTAAATGAACTATAATTTGAAAATGTTATGCTTCATAACAAGAGGTACCATGTACTAGTCTTGAGTAGTGTATTATCGTATTCAACAAAGTAAGAGGGGCAAACTCAATATTGTTCTAACTCCTTATCAAGCCAATTTTTTCGGGCAAACTTTTGCCACTTTTCACTAGTATTTATCCTTTGGTGATATGCCTTTAATTATTTAGTGCCCAAGTGACCCCATGTGGTTACTTGGACACTGAGAACAGGTGATAGATATGAGCTTTTTATACGAGGTTCAGATGTGTAACTTTCGATTTGTCACAATTCAATAAAAAAATTCTATTATGAGCAATGGAAGTATTGAAACATAGCAATATAAAACACAAATGCATGAAATATGTATATAGATCTAGTAAAGGAAACGTGTTTTCCGTATGAAGATGATGAGTCGTTTGGGCCACAGTCATAGTTAGCTTGGACATTGGGTTGCCCTATGATGTACAGAGGGTGTGCATGTATGTTGTCACTCCCAATGGGACCAAGTAATAAATAAATATCCATCCTTATTGTTCTTTTACACATTCCTGCTACTGCTTGTTTCTTTTATCATTTATTGCGTTGCTTATGCATTATTCTCTTGATTAATTCCAGGATGTTCCGCTCTTTAAAAACTCCGATGCCTAAGCACTGTTTGAACACACACGTATAAACTTCACCATGGACACCAACATGCAATCTACTTCTCTCTCTAGATAGTAAAACTTCACTTCTTCTACTCACCTTGGATATCTTGGTTGTCTATTGCTCTGTCCCTGACACTCTAGGTTGTCCAAGTATAGTACCTGCATCTTTGTCTGTAGAATTCTAACTACTACTGAAATATGTTCCCGTACTTAGAAGATTACTTGGTCATTTGATCTAGCTTACGCCTAAGTAGTTGATCTTCTAACGTCCTGGTTAACCTTAACGAACTGCTAAGCTCTCAAACTCCCGAGAACGGGGTTGATTGTTTTGAATGCCCCCCTGATAAATCTCTTTAGTTTAACAAGTCTCACTATAATTAGGAGTCCTCTTTTTTGTCAATCACTTCTCACCATCTCACTTAGGTCCGGTTGGGCTTAGAGCATTCGCACCTATGCTCTCCAAGAGTCTGACACACACAATAAGTAGATGAAAAATGCTAAGTGCCCTTCAAAAATGCATGCTGGCCCTCAATCTTAGCGTGTTAAGAAATGGCCCTTCAAATCTAAGTTTAGTTGACTATATCGGACATTCTACTTGGGATTAGTCCATTGACTATTTGACGTGCACTTTTGGTGCTTGAGGGGCGTTCAGGGGTGGGGGAGTGTAATTTCAAGGGCTCTACAAATGTAGATGAATAATTTTAACGAACCACCTTTTAGCGATGCTCTTACTTAGGTCCGGTTCGACCCTTCAAAGCTCAGTTGGTGAGTGACTTTTACATTGGAACGGTGTGCATGCTCTTATGCACTCCCTAAGTTACACCGGTTCTACACCATTCGGCACACTATCCAACTCTTCTATGAGGATGAAACTTGTCGTCGCACAGCATCATCCATCGGCTACTTGAGGGTTCCTGAATCATCACACACTTGACCCCGTCTCTATATCCCCCGGTGGTCTTAAATGCGCTGTCCCGGAATAGGGTTGGCAGCGCGAGACGCGCGAGATGGGCCCCACGGGATCCCACGCTGCCAAGAGCCTCTTCTTTTCCTTCCGAGCCTGATCTTTTTCCTGCCGTTTCCGGTTTATTTCCTTTCCTTCTTGCCCCGCTCTTGCGTGGGTCCCGCTGCCACGTCGGCAGTCTGGCGCGCCCCTCCCGGAGCATCTCGCGGTTTTGCCACGATAGCAGTCTCGTGCCAGCTCGCCCTGCCCCCCCTCCCCCCCCATCCATGTCAGTCTCGCGCAAGGCCCATGCCATTCCATCCATTCTAGGGGGGGGGGGGGTATGGTTATGGTGACTGTTGTCAGCGGTTTTAGGGTTTAGGGTTTAGGGTATATCGAGACGAGAGTCGCTTGCAACAATTTTGCTCTATGGTCTAGGTTGCAAGATCCTCGAGACTGAATTCACAGTATTGACATGGATTCCGTGGTTGTACCCGTTGGCAAAGAAGCCGAGGAGCTTGACACGTCTTGGATTGGTTTATACGAACGACAGTTCATCTTGCGGAATCGTATCCTACTTCAACTCATTCAAGACCAGGTGCAGAAATGTCTCGATGGTCCTTTCACGCACAAGGATCTGAAGTGGGAATTTAGGGGGGTTAAGGGTTGCGCCGGCGTAGCCTACATCCCGTGGCATAGGTACGAGGATTTCGTCTTGGGCGAGTCCTCGAAGCGGTCGGATGTGCAAACAAAGTTCAACACGCGCGAGACTGAGCGCTACAAAGGGTCCCATCCGCGACTTGACACTCCACTAGTTTCCATCAGGTGTGCAAACCCTTCCCCAACGGTTTATTCCCATACAGCTATGTTCGTTTAGGGTCTTGCTAATCTCTCTTGTTGTATTTGTTTCCAAGTAGACTGGAGTGCAAGTTTGGGCCTCATGACAAGTTTGGGGAAGTTTTGGAAGTCACTGAAGACATGATGACGCAACGATAGAAGTACATGAAGAAAGGAAAAAACGTCCCAAATGGGCGCGATCGCAACAAACCGAGACTGACAGCGGCTATGAAGGGGGGGTCTCGGAAACGGGGCTGCAGGTGTGCTATTTATGTCAGGCAGTTGTATTACCTCCGAGATGTTGCACAAATTGTCCTTCACAAGGATTAATTGTTCACGGCATCGTGAAGGAGGGCGAGAGGTATCGGTTCACATCCCTGAAACTAGGGCATTCGTTGAAGAGAATCTTCGTCTCGGCTTTCTAATCTCCAAGATTAAGAGCATGCACATAGAACTCGTCCTGAGGCTAAGGGCTCAAGGCGCACCCGCGTCTCGGGATCATTTCATGAAGGACTGGGACATCTGCAACGTAGCTGTGAAGGTCAGCCAAGCTGTTTACCAAAAACACGAGAATGATGCTGAATCCGTTCGCATGTGGGTTCAAGCTAATCGAAACATAGTATTCTATTACCATGAACTCAACTCCGGTACAGTCTCGGGATCTCTAAGCGGAGATAACATGCCCTTTGTTATAGGTATCATAACAGACTTCATGTTCCGAATGATGATCGAGCACGGTCACAAGAGTGCTGTCTCGATCGATGCCACATTCGGAACAAACGATAAAAAGGTATTGTACACAATGTCAGTCTCGGACGTCAATTCTACATCCTATATGAATGGGTAATCGAGAATGTAGAAAAAGCCATACATAATTGTTGTGTTATGGACTATAACAGGTCGTATTGATGTGGACATCTACTCTGAACATTTCCCGGGATACTGAGGTGCTGACATTTAGAATGTCGCAGTTTCCCCTTTACACTATGATGATCTTCGACAAATGGCAGAATGGATGTCCCGGAGCTTACGTGGTGACGTCTCGTAGTAAGCAATTGGACCTAGGTCCGTGGATGTTAGCGTTAAAGACTAAAATAATTGCAACTATTCCTGAGTGGCGTCTAAATGCTTTCATTGTTGATGATGCCCAGACCGAGATCAATGCACTCCGATACGATTTTCTATCCTCTTCCTTTGCTGTCTCGGTTTAGCACTAATATGTTTGAGGTTTTCAGGGTCTCACTCGCGGGCTTTCCGAGATGCAAGGAGATCTGGCCGAACTGTCTCGTGTTCTTTTGCCTATGGCACGTCCGCAGGGCATGGCAGAAGAACGCATGCTCCAAGATCAAAGGGATGATTACGCGTGCATGGGCACTTCGAGAGTTGGAGAACATCATGTACCTCTCGGAATCACCAAAAAGAGATCTCACATTGTTAGAATGGGCGAGACAGAGATTCACCATAATCAACACCAAGGTTACAGGAGCCACTGCATTTTGGGACTATGTGGACAAGACATGGATGAATAAACTCGATATGTGGGTGACGGGCAATCGAAACATCCCACATGCCGGCCAGGACACTAACGCGGCTATCGAATCCTACCACAGTAACATGAAGGCCGTCCTCAAAGCGTCTCGGGGAAGGCTTGTGGGAAGACGCGTGGACTGGCTAATTCACGAGCTAACCAATGATGTCATAAATCGATACGAGTTTAACCAGTACATGAAGGAGAACAGCTTCGAGGGCAATCGGAAGAGGGAAAGGGTAGTCATTAACTCTCTTTTGCAAGCGCGCAAGATACCTGACCATTGCGTCACGCTTCCCACCGAAGCTGAAGAACCTGCCTACGTGACATCCAACAAGTGCCCCCATCTCCATTACGCTGTGCACAATCCCGAGACAGAGTGGAGGTGCTGTGAATGCCCTCACTCAATGAAGGGCAATCTATGCAAACACCATCTCAAAGTGCTGAGGATGACGCGTCCGGACCTCGCAAAAGGTGGCATCGTCAAGGTGTGCGGAACTCTGTATGGGACGTCTCGCGGAGGTATCTCGCAACTTGTGCAGTTCCCGGAGCTCCCCAAATGTATGGAACTACCATGTGAGAGCGACCAAGATAGAGCCCCCGGTACTCTCCGCCCCGATACCGAGACTGAAGAAGAAGCTCCACCATCACCTGAGGCTGTGGACGATGACAGGCGTCTCACTGAGAGTATTGACTATCTCGCGGCTTCCATCTGCGACAGGGCTTTGAAGCACCGTATCGTCAAGAGGCACTTGGAGGCAGAGCTCCGCGCTATGGATACGAGACACGCTGCTATGGAACTACAAATTTCGTCTCGAGTACTACATCCCTCACTAAGAGAGGCGACGCCCTTCGTCGGTAACAATGTAAATGGTAGTAATACTCTTCGTCGGCACCGAGACTTCTTGAGTAGTTGCTTCAGGTCGTCCAGAAATACGAGACAGAAGATGTAGGGTGTGTTATGTTGATTGCCCCGGATAGAGGACTCCGAGACGGTGTATGGTATAGTGTGTTTGGGTAATTCCTTTAGAGATGTATTGGGTTCGAAGTCTTATAAGTCGGAAATGAATCTAGACAGTCTCGGAATATTTATGTTGGAACTGATGCTGTTCCAATGAGAACTAGAAGGATGGGAAGTCTCGGTTTAGGTAAGGCTGTATTTTGCACATTAAGTAAAGTTCAGTCATATACATATTGGTGGAATAATGCACATATTGTATGGAAAATTGTTGTTTGAAATATTAACGGCTTTATTATACAATGAAGAGTATTACAGTCTCGGACTTCAATTCACAAGGCTATATCAATGAGAAGTCTGTATTTGTAATGGAGATTGTCTCGGAACAAGACGTATTATGTACACATTTTATAGTGGAAATTGTACATCTATAACAAAGAAACTACTTCACTCGCACACATGTACATCTCGCAAACAATACTATATATACTTGCGTCCCTAAGACACTATACCCTACATCAAAATTGTCAAGTTGCTTCGCTCCGACCCGGCTCGAATTTGGCCAACATCGCCCGCAGCTTCTGCTGATTGTCCCGTCTCGCCTTGTTCTGCGCCTCCAGTCTAGCTTTGGTCTCATGCGCTTCTTCCACCGCTGGAAACGAAGGGGCGTTGATGCTGACGCCTTTAATGGCTCGCACCGGACCCATTACATCATCCAAACTGTATATCGTTACAACGCCCTCCTGTCTCGACCAACTAGGCGGCTCTATGTCGGAGAATCCTAGTTGGTTTTGGGTGATATCCTTTGAGAACTTGGGCTTGGGGTACCTGTTATCTGGTCGTGTTGTCTCGCAGTATATCAATTGGAGCAGCCAGCGAGCACATATGGATCCATTCCACTCTACGAACTTCAGCCGGGTCACGTCCTTCCTTCTGAAAGCGATAGGGTCTCGCAATTCAAGACCCTGGTAATGCAAGTACTGCCAGAACATAACTATCATCGTGTACCCGCATTCCTAGTCCCATTTCTGACTTAGACTCTCCACCGCCTCCCATTTCCGCGCCACGAGACGGACCCATTCCTCTGAACCTGGCTGATACCCTCGCACAATACTCCAAGCGGCGTGGACGAGCATGACGAAGTCGTCGACAGTCGCGTCGTTGTGCACTCTCGTCTCGGTCCCCATCAAGTACGTCTTCGCCTCCTCCACTATTACGAGAGTCCAGTGGTCCTTATCCATGTAGGAGACGACAATGGTGTCTTCTTTACCACCGGACCCTTGGAGCCACCGCAGACCCACGTCACCGAGCCACTTCCAACTGTCTCCCGCATCATTCAAGTAGTAGGGCATCAGCGAGAATAGTGCGGTGCTTGCGACGTGAATCCTGTCTCGGACTTTGTCTGGTGTTCGGAGGACCAGAGAGCGGAGTGCGAGCTCCACAAAGTGGGTCCATATCTTCGTCTCGGGCTTGAGGATACAATCCCATTCTCCCGTTCTCATGGGAACAAGTACTTGGCGACGGATATCTCCAGAGAAGTACACAGCATCGTCCCCTAGCTGCACCTCGTCCTCTAGTACCCCGCTTTGCACATCCCTGTGTCCCGAGACAGCTACTGTTAGAATGGACAACGAAATTCAGAGCATGCAATATTTCAACCAGAATGAAACTAAAAGTTAATTCAGTAATTGCGAGATTGGATATGATCTAAATCACCTTAACGAGTTAAAGTGGTGGGGGAACTGAAGGAGGTTGTTTATGACTTCCCACGACCACGTCCGATCTTGGTACGCGAACTCCCGAACATAATAAGCATGCTTGTTGCAGCTGTCTCGGAATGGAGTCATGGGGTCCATGAATTCAAAAACCCATTCATGCGCCCCCCTCCAAGTTCTTGTTTGGGTGAACAAAGCTCTCAACTTCCATCTGGTAAATCCTTGGAATTTTGTCTCCCGCGGGACCTGTCCCTCGTGTGGTCACCTCCAAGGCAGTCTCGCTAGTGGACCCCATATATTTGTCTGCTGGGGGGTCCACCTTCATCTTCACCTCCGGTGTTGGGGGTTTCGCTTTCACTTCCACATCCGGAATTGGTGGTTCTGCATTTACCGCTGCTGGTTGGACTGGTGGGGCTTCTACTGTTGGAGGGGTCTCGCAGGCCGTCTCAGGTTGTCCGCGGTTTGTTGGCCATTTGCACAGATTCCATCTCCTCCTTTCCACGAGGTGTACCGCTGCTGGTTGGACTGGTGGGGCTTCTACTGTTGGAGGGGTCGCGCAGGCCGTCTTAGGTTGTCCGCGGTTTGTTGGCCATTCGCACAGATTCCATCTCCTCCTTCCCACGAGGTGTACCACTGCTGGTTGGACTTCTACTGTTGGAGGGGTCTCGCAGGCCGTCTCAGGTTGTCCGCGGTTTGTTGGCCATTCGCACAGATTCCATCTCCTCCTTCCCACGAGGTGTACCGCTGTTGGTTGGACTGGTGGGGCTTCTACTGTTGGAGGGGTCTCGCAGGCCGTCTCAGGTTGTCCGCGGTTTGTTGGCCATACGCACAGATTCCATCTCCTCCTTCCTACGAGGTATACCGCTCTAGCGACAGATGCGGTACCGACAGATTTTCCTTCTTCAGACATGTCAAGTTGTCCTGCAGCTGCAAACCAAGGAACGAACTTAGTACGGCACAGCATTGGCCAACATCAGGAAACCGAGACAGCATAGATGTTGTCAACCCACATGAGTGTAAACCAATAGAGGTAGGAATAGAACTTACGGAAATGAAGGGGCAAAAATTGGAGATCCAGATCCTCCCGTCGTGCAAGACAGTCTCGGAACTGCTTTGCTGGACCGGACTGACTCCACACGGATTCCTTCGACATAGAACACCACAACGCTGCAAATTCGTCCTTCTGCAAGACAGCGTAGTCCTCTACATCTCGAAAATCATGTTCAAAATGGATTACGGTTCGCTCCTGTGCAGGGATCGACTAAGGCATAATCCATTTTGAGCATGATAGAGTGTGAACCGTCGAGACGGTCTACTTTAGTAGTAAACCGTTACCGCTATGATTTTGATGTATTTTGTATTTTATATTTATCTAACCGGGACATTTTAGCCGATTAGACTAATTCCCGGCTTTGTGTGCATTTGATTTGGTTTTGATTGCCCAATTTTAGGATTCCCTTTTGTTTAAGTAATTTTGGGTATTTATTTATTTCTAACTATTTAACTGTTGGATTTTGGGCGTTTGAGCCATTTGTCCTATTATTTTATTCTATTGTTCGGATCTATTATTGTGGTGTATTATTCTAATCCATTCTTTTAGTCTAATTTATTAGTCCATTCTACTAGTTTGTGTTAGTCTATTCTTGCGGGTTATTGTTTTAGTCTATTATTCGCCTATTATTTTAGTCTAATTGTTTTAGCCTATTATTTCGGTCTATTATTTTCGTATATTATTTAGTCTACTATTTGGTTCACTAATTTAGTCTATTATCTTAGGTTATTCTTTTAGCATTTTACTTTGATCTATTCTTTGGTCTATTGCTTTATTCTATTATTCTATCTCATCCTTTTATTCTATCTTTTTAGCCGATTATTTATTCTATTATTTTAGCCTATTATTTATCATATCTTTCTAGCCTATTAATTATTCCACTCTTTTAGCCTACTATTTATTCTATCTTTTTTAGCCTATTCTTTAGTCTATTCTTTTGATTCATTATTTTAGTTGTTTATTTGCCTATTATTTTAGTCTATCATCTAGCCTTTTAATTATATTATCCTTGTAGCTTATTGTTTACCCTATCTTTTTAGTCTATTCTTTCATTCCGTTATTTTAGTTGATTAGTTTAGTGTATTATTTGGACCTATTGGGCTAAGCTAGTAGTGGTAGAATTGGACTCCTTGTGCTCTTTGAGTGAAGAGGGAGTTTAGTGGGTGATTGATTTGTGAATGATAATTAGTGGATGGGCATTAGTTGGATGGATGTAGCTCTGGGATGGGATTTTGAATCCCACCCCTGTCGATAAGCGTGAGCCAGTTAGTTGTGTGTGTCCCGTTGGAGTTTTGGAGAGAGACGTTAGTTTAGATCTAGATCTAGAATTTTATGCCTTGAAGTTTTTGAGTGTGAGGATTGAAGAAGTGAAGGAAGAATTCTCTAGTTGTGTGTGTAGGGGAATAGTGTTTGAAAAAATCATAAAATATTAAGTGTAGGGATTTAGGCTTATCTATTTTGGAGATTGGAGGTACTGTTCTTGTTGGATCAGGGCAAATTGCAATCGAAGGCAGAACACGACGAGTATTCACGACAGCGGCGCAAAGAATAAGGTCCGGAGCGGCCGGGCAGTGCAAAGATCGAGCAACCAGCAACGGAAGAGCGGGGAGCAATTCGGAAGGGACAGAGAGTGAGGAACGGGGCTGCTGCAGGCGGCGATCTTCATCGGAACGGCCAGCGGAGATTTCAGCGCAATTCGCGGCGGTCCAAGCGACAACGGAACGGCGAGATCGGAGTGCGGCGAGTAATACAAGCGGTGCGGCCTCAAGGCTGAGGTGGATTACCACACGAAGGTCAGCGACTAACGAACAACAACACGGAGGGGTGCGAAGGTCCAGTTGTGTAGTTGGACGGAGGAATGTAAGTGCAGCATCGACAAGCGGCATCGGATTTCGAGTGCAACGACAGCGACTGGAGCGCGACCAGGTGGCGGAGAGCACCACCGGGAACGAGGACCAGATCGTAAGCAGGAAGAAGAAGATTAGGGCGGAGGCGCGGCGAGCTGTAGGCGGGCTTGGGCGCAACATCGGAGCATCAACGACGACAGGGAGCAGAGCGGCAACGAAGGCGACCAACAGTGGCCGAATTTCGCCAGCAAGTAACGGCGACGAACACGAAGACATGGACGCAACATGCGACTTCAGCGAGGCGAGAGCAAGATCAGAAGACGACGAGCTGCAGGGGCTGAATCCAGAGGGGACGACCTGCATCGGCGGAAGGCGGAGAAGACGCCATCGCCCTGTAGCCCCTGTCTCCCTCCCCGTGTGACATTACCGAGGGAGACATGGTGATATTATAGAGGGAGCCAAATCCCTCCCTCTTTATGCATATTTTGTCTTTGATTTAGATGGTATGAACTCATGGTTGGTTAGTATGCTAGTATAAGGATTGTACTACATTGGATTGGTAATTTTAATTGCCAAGAATTATTTGTGTGCATTATTCGATTTTTTTCAATTGATTGTGAGATTGGTTGTGTTTTATGCATTGTGGTTGCATTGTGGTTGGTGTGGTAAGAATTAGGGTTCAAAAATCCCGGTGTGTGGCATAGCGCGGAAGCGCTGCCGAAATTACACCGGAATTTTGTCCCCATTTCTTGCAAAATTAGGTTAATTGTGGTGAAAAGGGTTGACATTCCTTGTGGTCAATGAATGTGCGTTGCCTCCCAAACCCCATTGAGGTGTTGTTGCATTGGGAGTGGTTGTGTGGTGTATTGGACTATTATAATCCAATTTTTGGCCCATTTTAGGTCTAGATATAGTGCTGCCATTTTAGATGAGGGTGCAAATTCACCTCACCTAACCATTTTTTACTCCAATTTTAGCCCATTTTCAAGTACTTGGTACTTATAGGCAAATTGAGGTGGAATTTAAGCACTTGTAGACAATTTTTGGGTCAAAGTATGTGTGATGAGTGCGCTGTAATTTCTACCCATGAGTGCCAAAACCCTAATTTAAGGGTTTAAATCACTAAATTGACCCATTTTTATGGCACGTGGTGCATAAGGGAGATTGGTGGAGCATTTGGGAGCAATTGGTATTTATTGTTGTTCATTAGAGCACTTGTGAATGTGCTGTAATTTTTGTGGTTAAGTCCCAAAACCCTAATTAGAGGTTCTAAGTCACCAAAAGTAACCCATTTTAGTGCACTAAGTGCCTAGGGTAATTGATGAGGGTTTGTGAATTGATTGAGTGTGTGTTGATTGATCATTTCAATCTCTTGGGTGTGCTGTGATTTTCATACACACCCCCGTTTTGACCAATTTGTCTAGTTTTTTGCCATTTGAGCTTAGAATTTTCCCACATAATTGCCTAGATAAAAAGGAGTCCATTGCTTGGAATATTTGTACACACCCACCCACGGCCGGACATATGACATTTTGACCGGCAATGGTCAAAGTGCTCATATAGAGTAAAGGTGAAGGAGACGGGCCTCGTTGGGAGCCTCCCCGACGCGTGTCCTTTTACTCAAAAAAGTCATAACCGTCTTCGCCTCCTCCTTGGTGTGAGTCCACGGCATGGGTAGCATCATCCGAGACAGAAGACGATTACCCATGCACAGATGAAATAACGGATGCCAGCTCCATATGCATCTCTCCAGCTCCACAGCCTTCTCCTCATTCCACTGCCTTAGCTTCTCTTGCACCCACTCTATCCTCTGTCAACGTACTCGCTGAGTCATGTCTGCTTGTCTCGCCTCGAACTCCTTACATAAAGACAGGTTCTCAAAATACTTGTACGTCTCCGTGTAGTGAATGGGGGTCTCGCTGTCCTTCGCATCCCCGCCCTCAAGCCAACTGATGGTCTGGTTAACCTTTTCTAGGTCATCAGCTGTAAACATGTCCCGATGCTGCAGTACATGAGCAATGGTAAGCACATAAACATAAACCAAACGAAAAACATAAACCTAAACCAAATGACGATAACGAGGCAACGGACATATGTATTACCTTGCGTCTGAGCTGCTAGAATTTTCCATCAGCCAAACATACATCACTCTCAACAGCCTCCCCCGTCCTGAAGGCGGACATCTTCTCCACCATTTCAGCAGCTGTCCAAGAACCGCAGCTCTGACGTCCTTCATATTTCATCAAACCACAGTCAACGAGCAAGATGGCGAGACCGGTTTTTGAAAGAGGAGTCGGTGCGGGGAGGGCGTCTTCACGTATGGCCACCATGGCCTCCCGCATGTAGCGTTTCTGCACCTCCTCGCGCTCCAGGCGGAGACGTTCGGTGTCCGAGACGGCTGGTGCAGATGCCTATGGCGCATGATTTGATGGCTCACCCACATGTACTTCGCCCTCCATTTCCATTTTGATCAGGCTGGAATTATGTTCCTCCGCCGAAGGGATTTCCACCCGACTCGAGCAACGTGCTCCCCCAGGACTACCGGTATTGCACTGCTGAGACCCCTTCCTCTCGTACACGATGTCCTCCGTCTTCCTCTTCTTCTCCTTGCCCTGTTCATTGTCTCGGGGCACCTCTTGCTTGTGGACGTGGAAGTCACCACTTGTCGCTCCAGAAGACTTTGGTTTAGGGGCCCTGAACTCGCACGCAGTCCTACCCGAGACAACATTGGTCTGCGGCTCCTTCCTGGCAAGAATATCCGTGAATCGCACCTTCTTACGCTTGGGCTTTACATGGACCTTCTTCTTAGACTTCTTCGATTTCACATCCTCGAAGTCATCTTCAGAACTGGTTGATCCACCCGAGACGTGGGTGGGAGCGGGCATGGTTGACTCCTCATCTATATCCTCCTTCACCAAAACCGTCGCCTTCTTCTTCCCCTTCGGTTCCTTCCTTCGCATTCCGTCAGGATGCTTCAGCCACCATTCCTGGATAAGTTCCTCGGGGGTTTTCTTCTTCTCTTGCAACAATGTAACCCAATTTTGCTCCAGACCCGTCGGGTAAAACTTGAAACCTCCTTCGTGTGCATTGAATTTTAAATCGCCTATACGACAGTGGTTGTTTAAACGGTGCTTCTGCATCCCCCGTCTCAGATTTGGTGGACAGATCGTGTACTGGAATTTCTTATGTTCTAAGAACACCGGCTCCGAGTGGCATTCCAGGAGCATTGTCCTCCATTCATCAACCGTGTATTCTTCGAGCCACACCTTCTCATCCATGTCGAACCGCTTATATATTTTCCCGTCACGCAGGCGAATTCTCGGGGCCGATAAATCTTCTTGGGTGAATGCTTGACGCGTCATTGAAACCGCCCAGTTGGTACTCCCCAAACCGAGACATGCAGGTCATTAGTATATAAATCCAACTGCACGAGACCCTAAAGTACACGTGACTGAAGCAATGTCACTACATTGCGCACTGTCAAAAGGGCATGTGGTAATCCCTACTCCGAGACATACATGGTTTTGCTAACCACATCAACAATGAGAACATCACGCAATGCCAATGGACCCCTAAACCCTGAACTCTAACAATGTTTTTTAGGAAATTATGCATTTGTCCTAAACAATGCACACGAAGGATATCGAAAGTGAGCCACCCTGAATCCTAAAACCGTGAGACTGAACATATGGCACTGGAAACAAAGCTTGTGGTAAACCCAACCCCGAGACAGACATAGTTTTGCTAACCAAATCAACAATGAGAGCATCACGCAATGCAAAGGGATATGTAACCCCGAACCATAACCATGAAATGAGCAGGATACCTTACATCCTACACCATACCCTAAACCCTAAACCTCGAGACATGACATTCAGAATGCACTTGAATCATGTCAATATCCCGACAGAAGCTCGAGCTCCAGCATCCAAACCGCACCCCAGATTACCCTAAACCTAAACCTTTAAACACCATCATTTATGCAAACATGCGAAACATTAGAAAAGCATCAAACTTTGGTTGAATAAACTCACAATATCTTCGTAAACAAACTGTGATGCTCTCCACTCGATGAAGATCTCGATTTATGCAAGCGCCACGCTTAAACGTGTACCCTAAACCGACTGCTGTTGGATTTGTGCGAGACGGAACCCTGTACTCTCAACAACAGCAAGGCGCAAACGGCAAAGTACAAACAGCATGCAAAAACAACAAACAACATAATGAGGAAACAAGAGACCTTGAGGAACCATAAACCAGAAAGAAGAAGGCCACCATCTTTATCAGCCGTCTCGCCAACATCATATCATAATTTGAAAATAATCCCTAGTATGATTATCAGTAATGATAGAAGGACGCCGCCAAAAGGACGAGACTGGGTGGGACGCCACTTGGTAGATTGATGTCTGACACCATGGGTGAGATGGATGAAATCTGTCAATGGGATGAGACCCTCACCCATGGCATGGAATGCATGGAATAGCATGGGCCTCGCGCGAGACTGACATGGATGGGGGGGAGGGGGGGGCAGGGCGAGCTGGCACGAGACTGCCAACGTGGCAAAACCGCGAGATGCTCCGGGAGGGCGCGCGAGACTACTGACGTGGCAGCGGGACCCACGCGAGAGCGGGGCAGGAAAGAAAGGAAATAAACCGGAAACGAAAGGAAAAAGATCAGGCTCGGAAGAATAAGAAGAGGCTCTTGGCAGCGTGGGACCCCGTGGGGCCCGTCTCGCGCTGCCAACCCTATTCCGGGATAGCGCATTTAAGACCACCGGGGATATAGAGACGGGGCACACTTGAGGGTAGTGCAACGGAAACAAGGTGCTGAATGCTGTGGAATGGACAGTTCAGATGCTCTTGGCTCATCGTAAATCTTTTCTTAACCTTTTAACGCGCCTGCGTCCATATAATGGACGACGAACAGATTGAAATCCTTCTCTTTACTACATCCTGTACAGTTTTTCATCCATCCAAAATTTCCTTGGTTCTTGTGCTAGTTGACTACCATTTGTACGGTATGGATTTTCAAAATAAGATATTGTGATTTTTTGAAAAATAACAATAGTGGTTGATGTCAAGTTTCATTCTTAGTTCAAAAAGTGAGACTTTCAGCATGATTTTCCAAAATAAGTAGAATCAAATAATGGAAAGCATACCATCTCGTAGTGCATGTTATTTCAAATTCATTACAACAATTTTTAATTTTTTTGTGTTACTTTGGGATTTTTAATTGAATTTCAAAAGAAAACCTTGAAAAATTAATTAAAAAAAATTACTAAAAATTATGATAAATCCAACCATACAGATGTGATCTAAACATTGACATTTACAACTTTGCTTTGTACATCAACTCCATTTTTGGTATTCATCAAACATTTTATAACGAATCTTTGAAATCAGTGATGAATCGGGACGTGAAAGGGTTAAGTCTTGCGGTTCCCTAACCAGTCCCGTCCCAACTAGCGTGAAGCATTTGTGACCACTCGGGGAAGTCGTCGGCCTTCGTCGCCGTCTTGGTGCATGTCTGTTGTTGCTTCCTAGCGTGTATTGGTTTCGGTTGTGGATCGTCGATCTTCTGCCAGGGCGAGGGCGAGGGCGAGGGCGAGTGCGGTTTCATTACGATCGTGTGAGATTGGGGTGGGTTCGTTTGTGCACCGGCCGTGCGTTGCGCGTTTCATCCCGATCGAGATGAGTTCCGCGGAGAAGGTGCGGGCGTCGCACTTGTTGGTGAAGCATCAGGGCTCGCGCCGTCCGGCGTCCTGGAAGGATCCGGAAGGCCGCGTCATCCGCAATACCACCCGCGACGACGCTGTGGCCAAGCTGCAGCAGTTCAAGCGCGACATCGACAGCGGCAAAGCCACTCTGCCCGACTTGGCCGTAGCCAATTCCGATTGCAGCTCCGCCAAGCGAGGTGGTGATCTGGGTATGTCTCCCGATCTCTTCCCCCTTTCCTCTCTCCTTCGGTTCGGTTTGAATACCCTCTCCGCTTTCTCAAATTTCTCCTTGAGAAAAGTCCCCAGGGTGCCATTCGTTAGGGTTTGAGTGTAGAGGGTTGTTCAGCTTGGGAGGAAGCGGCGTGCTCTTAATGGCTTCTGAGGTATGTATCAGTGTCTTCTGCCTGAATTGCAGTTGCAACGTTTGAGTCTTTCGCCTGGTTTCTGTAGTCATCAGGGGAGGGGTAGGGTTCGTAGGTGACGCAATCCTGCAGACGGATTGCTCCTCTCGTGATTTGTTTCTCCACTCATTGTTTGGGGCTTGTTAGCCCTATGTCACTGCAATTGCTCCGGACGTGTGCGCGTGCTGTCCCTCGCAAGTGTTGATCATGAGCATGAAATGTCTGCTTGGAACGAGCAGACCATGTCTGGATTGGGTTTGTCGGTCGATAGATATGTGCTGACATTGGCAGACCTGGTGCAGCTTGCAATCCTTCAATCGCTCGGACCTGTCTGCGGTGCAACTTGACCCCCTCCCTGTCCCTGTGATGCGAGTAGAGTAGCGTAATAGAGACGGTCGGCCCATAAGTAACCGGAGGTGCTCCTGGGATTATATAATAAAAGGTATAGAATGATGATATATGAACGTTTTTGATTGCGGTGTGACGACGTGGTAGGCATGGGCCATGCAGGGTGGTTCGGGCGTGGGCAGATGCAGGAGCCATTCGAGAAAGCCACGTTTGGTCTGAAAGTGGGCGAGCTGAGTGATATCATTGACACCGACAGCGGTTCTCACATCATTCTTCGAACCGGTTAACGCACGCAGTGGTTGACGCCTGCCTGCAGTGGCAGCAGTGCATGGGGAGAGGGTGTTTCTCATGGTTCCAGCGCTGTTTCTGATGGTTCCCGTCACGGCAACAAGAACCATCAAGGCGAAGTGTTCTCTGTGGAAGGGCCAAGTGAACCGTTTTGTGATTTCTTGGACGCTCAGGATCCATAGACCGAATTTGCAGTGAAGCTGTGCCATTATTGTCACAAGCAAACTAGGGCTACGGAAGGTGTCTGGGGCGGATCTGTGGATGAAATTTTCTCAACTGCATTTTCAGTGATTCTCCTTGCACGTCCAGTTTTTTTACTCATTTTCTACCAAAGAGATAATCTAAGCTGTAAGAATCTTGTAGTCGGAGGAATGGGGAAAGACGTATTTCTTTCCAGCCTTTATGATCACTTATTATTAGCATTGTCTATTGAAGACTCTTTATGAAGAGGAATACAGATGTGCTGCAGACCACTGATTTCTTTTGCACCTAAAGATATCCCGATTGCTACATTTTGAAGTGGCTGGCTACCGGTAACTTGAACGAAGGATAATAAAATAGTAAATTGGAAATTGTAGTCAGAATCCGTGCAGGCGTGATACTTAACCGTTAACCCTTTAGTGCCCAGCTGACCACATTATGGTCACTGCAACGTTCGAAATGCAAATAGCAGAGAATCCGTGAAGAATTCGAACTTCAGTTTTGAAGTTCAGATTATGCCACATACATTATACATCTTCCAGAAAAAGAAATTTTCAATTTGGAATTGTACAACTATCAAAATACCTATCAACAAAACGCAGAAATACTACAAATACTTGAAAATACAGTAAATACTTACAAATACAACACATGTATTATGCAGTATTTCTTGTGTTTGGAAGTTTGTTATCTTGTTTTGTTTTTTTGTATTGTGTTCTCTTCTTCATCTTCCATTAGTGTGTGTAATCCGATCTTGACTAATGTACCCACTCCTGTCAATTTTCAACGTATAAAATTTTGCCTAAACTGTTTATGGATAAGTCACTTTCACTTATAAAATTCACAATAATTATGTGTGAGTCTATTTTTGATATGAAAGATTGCAATGGAGAGGTGTTGGCATAGGACATAGCTGAACTTCTTTACTTTCATATTTGAAAATTTAACCCACATTCTATTTAACCCTTGGACGTCTGAGAATGCCTTTCTGGCAAATACATTAGGTTTTTCACGTATTTGAGCAATTTAGGGTTCCAGTAGTGCAACATTGGATTGCTAAATTGAGTATTCATTGTATCCGCGTTCTTTTGGCATATTGGGCGCCCTGATCCGACCTTTGAGCATGGAGCTACATGCGTTTGTACACCATTGTCGCATACAGAGCAGAGAATACTAGTGATCCCCAGTACCCGGAGTATTGGAGGGTTGTGGGATGCTTACGTGTCTTGGCCGTTGCTCGATTTCCGCGGGATGGACTTGGCGGGACCTTTCGACCCAGGGGAGAGCGGGCTCAGTGCATGCGTGACTGCAACTCGGTGAAGCGGATCCAAGGCGCAACGGTGAAGCGGATCCAAGGCGCTTCGGCTCCATGATGCATGCGTTCTGTTTCTTGTACAACGATCTAGTGGGTTTAGAGTGGTGGAGGGGCGTGGTAGCATTGCGCACGATTTTGATTGAAATAATTTGTTAGAGTGGCGGAGGAGGTAGGACAGTTCGTTTCGTTTTGTCTTGTCGCTCTTCTGGGGAGATCACTTGCATGATGAGTTCCGTGTGGCTGCCGCCGCCTGCATCCAAGGGTCTAGAAGACGATGCTCAACTACTTAGGGAGTGGGCAAAGGATCGAGGAGCCTCAGATGCACAAGCGCACAGAATTGTGGGTTTGCTCACAGTAAGCTGGATGTGCAGCTTGCCACTTCCACCTCGTACTCACAGATCTGCTGCGGTTTTGGATGCGCGTTGGCATCGCTACCTGTTCTGGAGGCACGTGAATCACGTTTTGGGGTGGACAACCCGAAGAGAGGAAGGAGATCCCGAGGGATTTAGTGATCGATTGAACTGGTTGATTCGGAACAAGTGGTTCCCGGATATTGCTGAGGCAGACAATGGGAAGAATGCGAGAAGACGCAAGATTGGAGGGTCGGGAGAGAGCGTTGCTACGCTCCCCCAACACGCAGCCGCCTTTGAGACGGAGGGTAGAGAGGTAGCCTGTAGCGGTGCCGATCTCGTCGGTGTTTCTGGACCGGACCGAGATCTCCACGGATCTAGTCGATCAATGCCTGACGAGGTCGCCGGTGAGGCCGGAGGAGAGCCGGGTGGCAGCAGTGGGAGCAGTCCCACTCCGACTAAATCGAGATGAATCTTACTTGCATGGTGTACGCCGAGGCCGGGGTCGGGGGAGCCTTCAAAGGCGAGGTCGTCGTGGAGCACGAGCTCCAACAACAAGCGCCTCCGAAAATCCCTGTGAGGCCATTGGAGAAAGGTAAGACCTCATATATTTCCATCCTTGTCTCGTGGAATTTGGTTGTCATAAGCTTTGCAATATTAGAGTTATCTGTAAAGTCACCTTCAATTAGCTAATCTACAAAGAGTTTTTCTTTATCATACTCTTATTTATTCACTCAAAACAATTAAAAAGTGTGAAAGATCTTGGTGGTTTATCATTATTATGTGTGTAAGAGGTGTGTAAGAGCTTGGTGATCTTCAAAAGTTTTTTAGCACCAAGAAAGGAGCTAAAAAACTTTTGAAGACCACCAAGCTCTTACACACCTCTTACACACCTAATAATGATAAACCACCAAGATCTTTCACACCTTTCAATGTTTGAGTGAATAAATAAGAGTATGATAAAGCAAACCTCGAAGTTTTGATTGGGAACCCACGAAGTTGAAACATATGCTTCCAGAGGAGTCCCACTCATTGGTCCCTAACATGTTCTGATGCTTCTACTGTAATGAGGCCACTGGTACTGGAAAGAATTCACTGTCAGGTTTCGGGGTTTACCTAGGTTTATTCTCGATGTCTGCATGGTGTTGTAACTAATGAATCATTAATGCACAGGCTCTTTTTGGCTATGAGCACATAGGAGGAATTCCAGTTCCTTTTATGAGCACACAGTGAAAAGCTGATGAGGGGTTTTGGATAGAATTCAAACACATGATGTTTTGCACATACAAGAATCCAAGCATATGCTCTGGTGCAGATTGCAAAAATCGATACTGTATGTAGATGGTGTTGTTTTGAGGCTCATGAAAATTGTTTAAATTTCTCCAGTTCATGCAGTCATGTATATACATATATAAATATAAAAGTATTGGATGTGCAACGTAACTTGCTCTTCGTCTCATGAGTCTGCATGCATGCAGTCTCTGCTCTTCTTTCGTTTCCTGCCTGTCGATTGAATCAACAGGTTATGGGCCGTTTCCCTCTCGCCGCTAGCTAGCTACCTAATTACGTTTTACACCGTGTTTTCTTCCTTTCTTTTCCCTCCTTAGATACAGTCTGTTTTTTCTTTCTCTGGTTCCATTAATTGTCGATTGGCTCTTGCATGATTCTTCATCTCCTTGGACATTCTTCATTTTCAGCGTCATTTCTCATTCGTAATTTTCTTTGCTCTGGCTTCAGATTATATTCATTAGTCACGGATACTTACATAATTTTAGCTACTCTTGATAGTCATTAATCTTCTTGTATGTCGATTATAATTACCACGTTTGATCCCTTGGCTTCTTGAAGATATATAATTCTTTTAAGATATATGTACCTTCTGCTTGAGCATATTACAAAAATTAGAAGGTGTTATAGGCACATGTTAATGCAGTCACGGCACTCAAACTTTTGTGCATGCAAATAGGCCACTGGCGTTACGGGGGCGCTGTGGAAGGGGAGGAGGTGGAAGAGGTGGAAATGGAGGAGATGGTGGGCGAGGACGCTGCGCGGGCGCGGCGCGTGGGCGACGGATGGGACGAGGTGGGCGAGGCGGTGCACCGGCAGCAATTCCAGAAGGGTGGGAGGCACCAACTATCATCATGCAGCGCACAAGCCCAGTAATGTTGAGACCAAGGACGGTGAGGAGTCCGATACGCACAGCTGAAGTTACGAATTTGGAGGCGGAGGATGATCTGGCATCCATCGAGCTCCCAGAAGGTGCCGGTTTTGTGACACCCACAAGGGAGGCAGCGGATCTACGACAACTACTCGGAAGGAGCCAACGCGCAGAGACATTTAGTTCTTCATTGCTTGGGGTGTGCCGATTTTCTGAGCAAGACTTCACACCTGGGGCGCCACCAATCAGCACAGACCAGCGCCAAAGTATTGGAGAGCACCATGCGAGCAAACACGATTGCGGGGAGAGGTCTTGCCCGTATGGAGAATTCTCAGAAGTAATTCGAAGGAATGCCCTTACGGCCGGGTTTCTTGTGGAGAGAGGCTTGAGCCCGGGAGATCGAGCCCGGGTTGATGACCGAGCATTTCTCACCGAGCAATACATCTACGTGAAGCTCAGCGTGCTAGGATATGACTCAGGGTTGTGGGGCGGACTTCAAGAGTTCAGGGGCCTCGTCACACAGCGGTATTACCATGAGGTACACGGGCAGCCCATGTTCACTGTTGATTTTGGAGGGAGTATTGCTAGACGGGAGGTGCTCGTGACTGAGACACGCATGGATGTCACCCGAGGTGCGCATGACGGTGTTACGCGGGTTTTGAACTTCGATTTCGGCGGGTCCAGTGAGATGCCAGCAGTGAAGGCTGCCGGACAACGACCCATAGATGAGAACATTGCACCAAAGGAGGGTGAAGAAGATGCAAGCGATGGTGAATGGCAACCAGCATGGGAAGACTTTCCAGACGAGGCTCAATCAGGTAATTCCTCCTCCTCTTCTGGCTCGTTTCAAGAGATGCCGTTGTCGCAATTAGGCATCTATGACGATGAAGAGGACACAAGCGGCTGGGACTTCGCAAAGACTTGGGCGGATGACCAATGGCAGGAGGAAAATCTGACCTTGGAAGGTGATAGAGTTTTTACAGGTATGTAGACCTTCTCGTTGATTTTTTTAAGGTGGGCCCCTATATGCACAAATTAGGGGGCAAGTTTTGTCCTCTTAGTTCTCATGCTCACAATAATAGCATGGTTGCTAAAGTGCATTTCTTTAGTTTCCTCACTTTACTGTCGTAGTTTGCATGTTGTAGTTCACATGTTTTTACCAAAACCTCCATTACAGTTCATAAAGTATATGATGCAGAGAGTGTAAATTGAATTAAAAAAAAACAGAGAAGGAAATGCACATTGAAGTAGAAAACTACACTCACCTGGAGACCCAAATCCTGGGCTAAGCTAACGTAGTTCAGAGGGTGAGCACCAAGCTGGCAAGTATTATGCATCACAGACCTTGTTCAAAAGCTCCTGAATAAACATCATCAAAAACTAAATGAGTGCTACTATAAACCTTTGCAGAGTTGGTCAAAAATAGTTAACCATCCATGTGTAAACAAATCATACACTTATCATGATTGAGAGTCCAGGTATCATACTACATGTGTCATACAGAAATCAAGGTTCTCTATAACGAGAAATATAAAGAAATAGTACAAGTCTTGGGGCTTGAATGACAATGGAGTTTCATTAGTAAAAATATTATTTTTAGAAGAGGATATGCATTAACCATTCTCATTTGGGTTTTCGTCACGTCCGTCCCTAACTGCGACAACATTTCTGGTGCAGGCCCGAGACCTGGCCCAACTACTTTCCGGGCAGCTCCTGGACAGCCCATTGAGTACTTCAGGGACTTTTGGCCTGCAGCAACAATGGCCCGAATTGTTCGGGAGACTAACAGGTAAGAGTGCTGGGTTTGTATGATTATTTTCTGTATTTGTGATAATTGAATGCTTGCTTTTCGTGTGTGGTCCAACCTTCAGCAAGTGAGGAATACTACGGGGTCGGTTATACAAATTGTACAAACTTGAATGGTCTGCCAATAAAATAAGCAAGGCTGAACTACCTTCTGGGCTTTGTAGCTGCACCTCACCGGAGAAGGCAAACATCCTTACGTGAAATTTTGCACCAAAAAAAAAACATAACAAATGTAGTAAAGGTTTTGAAAAAGGTTTTGAAAAAGGTTTTGAAAAAGGGTTAAGAACATACACCTTTGAGAGGGAAGGATCTTTGATTTTACTATCCAGCATAAGGGGTTAGCATTTGCACATTTAATTTTGAATTGTTGATGTTGATGTTGTGTTCCGCTTTGAGTAGGTTAAGAAATCACTATTAAGTACTTGTAGAGCATTGAACAGAGGGTCTTGAAATCGCGTGGCTTGCAACTTTGTCTATGGTTGTGAATTGTTAACATGATTGCATCCAATACATATTCCAACACTTTGTTTAATTTAAAACAAATGACCGTCGAACTTACATAACTTACTGCGGGGTTGGCAAATGGCATGAACTGGTCATAGCTGATGTGCTTCGTATTGCCATCTCTTTTATGATTTCACTGGTGAACTTTGAGAGGGAGAAATTGCATGTCTTCTCGTTGATTTTCCTATCCAGCATAAGGAGTTAATATTAACGCATTTAATTTGGAAATATTTGATGTTGTGTAACACTTTGAGTAGTGTAAGAAATCTCTTGAACAATGCTTCGGATGTTAATCGTATAACATTTAACAGAGTCCTGAAATTCCGTAGCCCTGCATTCATGTCAGCTCATTCAAGCTAGGTAACTCAATAAGTTAGTGTACATCCGAAGTGCCGGCACTGTAATGGGGGTTGGTTCTAAGTTTGTTAAATGGATGTTGTTCTGGTCTACTGCGGTTTGTAGTCTACTATTTCCAAAACGTCTAAATAGAATTTTGTGACTCTAAGCTAGGTGCGCACCCATTTCAATGGACTGGTCCAGAAATATTTGAGCAATTTACTCAAGGTGCATGATGAGCGTTACAACTCATATACATCTCAAATTTCTGTGTTTGGAGAATAATACCACGGTAATTGAATGATGTTCTGTATGCTTGAGCCTGGATTAGGAACGTTGTTGAAATGAGTCAATTGATGCTCTTGCAGGTATGCTGAGCAACTCGACTATGACCAGCCGCATCTCACTAACGGACGAGCTGACTGGGTGGATGTAACGGAGGCGGAGTTGCTTTGTTGGTTCGGAGTTCTACTACTTATGGGCCTCAAGGAACTCCCTCACCGCCGCATGTATTGGGATGTAAGACCGTTATTCACATGCCCCATCATCAGTACAGCCATGACACGCCAACGGTTCGAGGCCATCCTCCGTTGTATTCACTTGGTCGACAACGACTCACTACCCAAGGATTCCACCGACCCAAACTTTGACAAGATTGGAAAGGTACGCTGGTTGGTAGGAGGGTTTGCCGAAATCTCGCAGCGGTTGTACAATCCGGAGCCAATTTGCACTGTCGATGAAATTATGGTGGCTTATAAGGGACGTTACTGTGCAATTCGGCAGTACATGAAATCAAAACCTGTTCGTTTTGGTATAAAGTTGTGGGCGCTAGCATCGAGCTCGTCGTGGTAAGTCCCTTAAGAATGTTGATCCCTCTCTGTTGATCCCTCTGTGTTGTTAACTCTATCTGTTCATGTCTTTAGGCTAAAAATCTCAAAGTCTAAACAATGCGCAAATTTCAAGTTCATATACACTAGAGTTATCCGTAAAGTCCACCAAATTTTAAAAAAGATACCATGAGGTTTGCTTTATCACACTCTTATTTATTCACTCAAATCATTGAAAAGTGTGAAAGATCTTGGTGGTTTATCATTATTAGGTGTGTAAGAGGTGTGTAAGAGCTTGGTGATCTTCAAAAGTTTTTTAGCACCAAGAAAGGAGCTAAAAACTTTTGAAGACCACCAAGCTCTTACACACCTCTTACACACCTAATAATGATAAACCACCAAGATCTTTCACACCTTTTAATTGTTTTGAGTGAACAAATAAGAGTATGATAAAGCAAAACTCTTTGTAGATTCAACAAATTGAAGGTGACTTTATGAATAACTCTACTTTCTATGGATAATTTCATCTTGATTAAAAATGAATGTCATATAATTTGGTTGTAAAAAATTCCTAGGGGTCAAAATTGTGTTGCTCTGTTTTATTTTTTACTTCAAATCTAATAGTTGCTCATATGAAACTCCAGACTTTTCATATCAGAGACTTTACAACAATTACGAATACTAGAGCTTTGTCTATTAGTAGTGATTCTCTAAGAGAGTAATTTTCATTGCCGCTTATCCCTGTTGTAACTAAAGATCACGGAATGATTAGCATCTGTTGGTCCGTGAGGCTCTCTAAGAGAATAATTTCCACTGTTGCAAACCAACCCTGTTATAACTTGAATGAAGCTGAAGATAACGAAAAAATCGTGTGATACTAGAGCTTTCCAATGTCTAGTCTATTGGTAGAGGTTCGTTGATCCCTCCATGTTGTTGACTGTAGCTTGTCTAAGACCTTCGTGCCTTCCTTGGTTAACAGGTATATTTCCAACTGCATTGTGTACTTGGGGTCCTCTCACGAACGGCCTGAGGGTGATCTGGTGGGCGAGGATGCTGTGCTTCAAGCGGTTAGAGGCTATGAACACCGAGGCCACACAATTATCACGGATAATTTCTTCACCGGAGTGAAGTTGCACATGTCGCTGCTTGATCGGGGTTTTTTTGCCACAGGGACTGTAAAGAAGACATCGCGTGGCTTTCCAAGCTCACTAGCTGGATTTCCTACGACACAGCTCCCAGCTCGTGGTACTGTCGCTGCAAAGATGCACCGGTCCCGAAAAATTGCAGCGGTATGTTGGGTGGATTCAAAGCCGGTTTTCTTGTTATCGACAGCCACGAATCCATGTGATCCTTCATGTGTTGCACCAAGGTGGATTCCAGGACGCCGGGACCGGTTGGATTTTCCCACTTCTCCTATCCTTTTGGAGTACCAACGATTTATGCGTGGAATCGATGTAGTGGACCAGCAAAGAGGAGAGTACACTACACAACTGCAGAGCCAGAAGTGGTGGCACCGACTCCTACTGTTCGTCCTTGATTCAACTTGTATGAATGCGTATGTCTTGTACCGGGCAGATGCGGAGCGGGTTGGATTGCAAGTATCATCGAGGCTTCTTTGGCACACCGAATTTGCCATGGCTCTAGTTGGACCATTCCTTGCCGGCGGCAACATTCGTGGGCGCCATCGTCAGCTAGCACGACCGGGTTTCCACCGCATCGAAGGGCATCCCTCTGCCCGACGTGCATGCATTGTGTGTCGGAAGGTCACGCGCCGTTTTTGCGGGGGTTGTGCCGGGCAATTCATGTGTGATGGAGCATGTTATGTTCGTGTGCACACTCAACCGGGCTTTGTCGCAGCTCCTCGTCGGTGATTTTCTCATCTCACGTTCTTGCGATTGATGCTTTGTCAGGTAGCGGCTTGGATTCGGAGTGGGGCGGACAAATGGTTAGCTTTCTTGCTTGGTTGGACCTGCTTGTGGACCGCATTAGTCCCAACTAGCTTGAAGTTTGGAGTGAAGCTCATCACCGGGTGTGAACATTTGCTAGGGGTGTGCTCAAGGCTTTTTTGTTATTTGTTTCTTCTACACCATGCGCAGGTAGTGATGGGTGTTCGTAGTAGTGTGATGGCATAGCAAATTGGACTAGTGTCACGAACATTGTTTGTAGTAGATGGCAATTTTGAACCCAATTTTTGTTATCTTGGGATGACCTCTACTTATGCAGTGAACTTATTTACTTATGCCATTGCAACTTTGCAAAATAGCTGCAACGTGAATTGTTGTTTGTACGCATGTGTATTTCATTGTTGCCACCATTGGATTCTTATTTGTCCGTGAGCTTGGGATTTCGGCGATGTTCTTGGATTCCACTCGCTACTGTGGGTGCAGCTGTAACTGCAGCTGCGACTTAACTTTTTTGTTGGCGGGACCTTTGAGATTCTGACCACATGTGTATCTCTGGGTGGCATTTTTTTGGGGAATTATTTTCTGCCGACCTTGCCTTCCAAGAACGGTATGCACTCTATTTGACACTACGTACAGAAGGTAATTATATCTCTCCCATTTCTTGTATGAAGTCTTGCAAGCATATGCAGGTGCACATTGAAATTCCATTGAAATTCTGGAGTTAAAAAATGTCAAGTTTACATGTGGAAATAATACTTGGTGGCATTGGAGCGTCTTATAGGTGCTGAGGAACATTTTAGGATGAGAAGGAGATCAAGAGCTTGAAGGCTAAAATTTCTTCTATCAAGATGCAGCGCGTCATGTCTGTCATGTCCATCGTTGTGAAAACGTCTGATCTTTTCATCGCTTTGGCTGTTGTGGATCCCAATCCGTTAACTTTGTATCGCACACTGTTATATTGGGGCTCAGTGGACTCGCCTCTGCTTGGGCTGGATGGTACCAGGTATGGCCAGAGTTCAAGTAGGTCAAAAAAATTACATATGTCTTTGAAGAGGATTCCAATGTAGCAATTGAAAGAACATGTTATTTGGGTATCCTATGAGTACATGTACACCAGCTGAGTTGAGGTTTGGTTTTGCTGAATTGTAGAACATTCTCGGCTGACAATCTGAGAAGATGGTCAAAAAAATTATATGTTCATTGTTAGTGCATGAATGAAGTCCAATGTACACCATCTGGTGTACAATTGGGCTTCATTCAGCACAAAACAAGGCAGCCATGGCGCTGCTGTTAAGTTAGATATGGCCATTTTGGATATGGCGAGCTCTGCAATCTTGCTGGCGATGGTAAAGGATGTGTGCCAGGGTAGATAATCTGTGTCAATGGTGTGTGGATTCTGACATCTGCATATAAGGACCTCCGTTGCATGCGAAAGGACTGACCGCAACACCTGAGACTCAAACTTTCTGACGTTTTTTATTGTTCTTGCGTCTGATTTGCTTTCCCTGCAGCCTGCAACAATGGCAGCACAGCATCTTGCGGTTTGCGCAACGCGTTGCTTCTACTTCGGGGCATCAAGTTGCGAGAACATGGCGGTGACGAGGCCAATGCTGGTACTGTGCAGTTCTTTGAAATCTTTGCGATTTTCAATGGCGTCTTCATTCTGCGCTCGAACTCCGCAATCGGTATATCCGCAATGGAGTATTGCAAGTAAGCTCTACCTTTTCAGTTTTTAGTTCTCCAGCGTTAGGCTTAAATCTCGAAATTTGAAATTGAAAAGCAAAAATTATGTCTGTAATCGACTGTACTAACGCTATGGTATATCAAGAAATTGAGATAAAATCTTTGACCTTTACTCAGAACGAGTTCCAGCAAAATATAATTACAGAAATTAATGTTGCTCCTGTGTTGACAGATTCATTAAATATCTTGCGTTTGGAACTTGGTAGACTCGCTTATGTTCGTTTCTTGGTGCTGATATTAGGCCAGACAAGTGTAGAACCTGATATTTTTTGCGCAATTATTGTCTTGGCGTCAGCAATGGTCTTTGAGCGTTGCGTAATTTTGAATTAGTTACTCTATTGAATATGAAATCAGTTCACCTCGTTGCTAAACGATTTCTAAGAATTGAAACACGATGTAGACTACGAACTGGACGTGTGCGAGGGTAGCAAGGCAATGGCACAAATGCCACTGAAACAGTCGGAGATTGTTCATTCAATCACTCCAGAGGAATGAACCTCTGTTATCACGATTGCCGCAAAGCTTACAGTCTTGCTTTGTTGACGAGCTGCAATTTTTAAAGGACGATCACCTGTGTACCGGGCATGTCTACGTTCCTGTTTACATGGCTATTGACGGGAAATATGGCTGGCAGAACGGATATTTCTGAACTGCTCCCTTGAAAGCTCAGTTGAAGTAATCAACGAAGGAAACGTGGACGTGCTCAAGACAATGCGGGAACTAGTGGATCTTGCGGGAGGAAAATCAGAGGTGGCTCTTACTTGACCTTCTTTTGCATTAAATGTTATAATGCTCTCTCTAACCTTGTAATTCACTCCGTTGTGTATACCATATGTGCTCCGCTGCCATAATGTGCATCGCACAACCTTCCATCTCTTGGAAGTTCTTTTTAGGACTTTAGCAGAAAACTTATGCATCGAGTTGATTTCAAGGTCGTTCATATTATGTGCGCAGGGCGTGGATGATGCATTGCTGATGCACTTTTTGAAAGGATTCTCTCTAAATATAGATGAAGGCAGCGAAGGCATTTCCCAACCATCAAGAGTGGGAGGCATCCTTCAAGCCGAAGGGCTTCATTTCAGAAATAGAAATACCAAATGAACTGAATGCAAAGAAGTCGTATATGCAAGGAAGAGACAAGCAAGTGCGTCCTCTCTGCGTGATACTCGCACGCAACCATGTGTACAACAAAGAAGATTTTGATGAGTTTTGCCGTATGTATTTCGCTTACATGAGACACACAACCTCCTCGTTTTGTGCTGAGTGAAGTCCAATGGACACCAGCTGATTGAGCGTTGGTTTTTGCTGAATTGAGAGAGTTCTAGAAGATCTCTGCATGACCGTTGCTGTGGCTCCGACGATCCATGCATGACTGCAACTGTGAATGCAGCTGTGAATGCAGTGGTGACTGTTGGCGGGACCTTGGAGATTCTAACCACATCAGCAGTTAGATTCCAATGATTGAATTGCATCCCGCCATCAGCAACCCTCAGTGAAACCACATGGCGCTCATCCAGGAAGTGTGCATGACGGTTGGAATTTCCCAAAGGCCGGACTATCCTCTGTGGCCAACTTCAAATTCGAGAAGCCTCTGTATTTCCGGGTGACCCGCCCAAAACCGTATGCAATGAGGCACATTCCACAGCCCATATTGTGTTGGGCCTTTCACATTAGCTATATTTTTCATGGCTTAGTATTACTATTTTCTATGATTCCACCGTATGGATATGCAATCCTCCCAACACGTTTTTTTCAAAAAATAAAAAACCTATAATTGTACACAGTAAGCTCACTGTGCATACAAAGATTCCCAATCTTCTCATGACTCACACGGTCAAATACATTTCCAAAAATTCAGGGAGCTCTAGCCACACTACTAATTACATCGGTACGGCTAAAATTGGCAGATTCTCTTTAAATCACGAGACATAATTTTGTGACCCCACCGTATGTGAGGTATACGGCCAGGCAACTACGGACCCCGTGGGACGTCCAGGGGTTAACTTTGAAGTCACACACCCCCCAAAATCTCATTTTTGAGCGTGCATTATACAATTCAAATACATACTATAATCTTCCGATCCCACCGTTGGATGATTCTCAAATTTTAATAAAATGTGTGCTCTCGAGTTGAGAATAGAATTGTACGGCTACTTTCTAATTTAATATATTCCATTTCTGATAATCTCAATCACAGTGGAAAAACCCACTAAAATTCAGAGCTCCCAGCTACAGTACCCTGGGCACTAAAGGGTTAAGTGTCCGCACTACCATTTTCCGGTCAAACTTCATCAATTCCTCACATTTTAAAATATATTATATTTTATGATATTTTTCTCATGTAAGTTGTTGTTAATCTGATTTACCCTGATTTTCTCATAATTATTTTAAGAATTAATTAAAATTAAGACTTAAAAAAAATCTTGTAAAATTCATAATAATTACAAAAGGGAAACGTAATTTGAAATTTTTAGGGGAATTGTAAATAACAGTGATGAACAACTAGGTGTGGGTGGCATGCTTCTTAACCCTTTAACGCGCCAGCGTCCACAAAGTGGACGACGCACAGATTGAAACTGCTCAATTCTCATCCACATCGGACAGTTTTCATCCACCAAAATTTCTCTTAGTTCTTGAGCAAGTTGACTATCCTTCGTACGGTTTGGATCTTCAAAAAAGTTTATTATGATTTTAGAAAAACAACAGAATCATGTTATGTCAAGTTTCATTCTTAGTTCAAAAAGTGGGACCTTAAATATGATTTTTCAAAATAAGTAGAATCAAATAATGGAAATCATACCATCTTGTAGTGCATGTTATTTCAATTTCATTACCATATTTTTAAAATTTTTTGTGCTAATTTTGGATTTTAAATTGAATTTCAAGAGAAAACCTTGCAAAATTAATTTAAAAATATTAAACAAAAATATAATAAATCCAACTGTACAGATGTGATCTTCACATTGACATTTACAAATTTGCTTTGACCATGAACCCCATTTTTGGTTTTCATCAAGCATTTTATAGCGCTTCTTTGAAAACAATGTTGAATCGGGACGTTAAAGGGTTAATCTTACATGAAAAGAAATTGGATAGAATTACATTTTCTGCAGTCTATATTAGTATATTGAAATTTTTGGGTTTTGAACTTTAAAGTGCTATTGGCCTAGAGAGTAGAAGGTAGTCCTCACACTTTCTTAATTAGGACAAATTTCATTTGAAATTAGGAACTATGCAAAAATCAATAGTTGATTGAAAAGTAGTCAAACATGGCCCACGAGGCTCCTTGCACGCTTAACCCCTAACCGTTCCGACGTCCATATTTTGGACGTCTTTGGGAGACATTCACCTTCGAAGAGCTATAACTTTTGCAAAACATGTCCGATTTTGCTGAAATTTTGAAAAAACACACTAGATGATGTATAAAATGTGTGGTAAAAATTTCAGATCAATCGAAGATGAATTGAATTTTGGTGATCATTTGAAAGTAGGTATCTTTTTTTTGGACAGTTTTGTGAATTTTGATGGCAGCAACTTCGGGGGCTTGTATCTCCTTTATCCCAAGTCTGTTTTCAATATAAAAAAAAATTATTGGGTTGGATTCCCCTTGAAGTCTAGTTATCATGGAAAATTTTCATGTCAATCCATGTTGTTATGAATGTTTGGGAGTCATTTTAGTGCACGGGTCTAGTTTGGGCACTTTTTGCTTTTTGGTTCAAATGGGTCACTTTTCGGGCTACTTTTTGACATTGCAAGGCCATTTTAGGGCACATTAAATTTTTCATGAGGCTTTTTTGGTACCAATGTGTTTATGTGATGATTTTGAACTACTTTATAGTTGAAAGTTTTTTCATTTGAGTAATTTTGAAAACGAATTTCACCTCTAATTGTGTTGCTAGGAAAATTTCAGTATCCTTTCTTAGCACTAAAACACTATGATTTTGCAATCTATATGGCCAAATGACCTCTAAATTGATCCACATGATCTACAACATGTATGTCACAAGATTGTACGGTTGAGATTTCTAAACCTCACTTAGATTTAGACCTATAACACATCAATAGCGATGATGATTTTAAGCCCAAAAAAGCTAGGGACCTTTAGGGGTTGAGGGTCAAAGTTAGAGCATTGAACAATGGCACATTGTCCAGGGGCTTCTTGTTACTTTTAGTTTATTAAATTGCTGTTGTAGACATGAAGTATTTGGTCATTACAGTACAGTACACCGGTTATTGCCATTACTATGCGTCACAATGGATTCAATATTTTTATAGCAATTGTGGCATTAGAACAAAATTATAAGTCATTGTGATTGAGAGAAATTGTGAATTCTTATAGTAATGTACATTGTGTATGCATGTACTGAAATGGTGTGAGGATTGTTGTAAAGTTTCACACCAATTTTGTGTCATTGCTTTAATAGAAATGGATGTTCAACAACAATGATGCATAACCTCATAGAATCTAGCTTGTTGTTCTAGATTTGGTCATTGCACATAAAATTCATTGCACAAAAAAATTTCATGTGATTAACTCCTAAACGTCCTCCTCCTTCTCCAGATTGGGAGAATTTCAAAGATGTCTTATAAATTTTCTAAGAGGAATATTTTGAACTTGATATATGAATAAAGTTGTACATTATGAAATTTTTATTCTTTCCATACGGTTAGATCTATGATTGCTAGATCTTCAATATTTTTGTATAAAATTTAAAACTTGAAATTCAAAATTCTTTTGTAAATCGATTACGAATAAGATATTAGTGTTATCCGTAAAGTCGAGCAAAAATATCCACAAGAATCGGACAAGGCGGATCTGGTTTTTTAGCTTGAAAAGTAGCGAAAATGAGTATTGGCTCCTTTTTTTTCGACGAATCACAACACACTGCGTTATCAAAGACATTCAAACCTTGAACCTCCCCAATGCAAGAGAAGCTCCCCCAATCCTAGTTCGAGTTCTCACAGAGGAATTCACACGTACCCCGACACCAACCTCATGCTCCTCCAAGGGAAGGAGCTTGGTGGCTTGTGTGAGTGGGTGTCAGAAAATTCTATATCAAGATTGAAAACACCCTGTGGCAAACAGGCTACTTGGTTCTCATTTTACGGATAACTCTATTGACAATTTGTAGATGAAATTTGTTGTGATTGGTTGAAATGTAATACTCTAAGTGCAGTGATTTTTGGAAAGTTTTTGCTTGCTTAATTTGATGAACTGGCTTTTTTGAAAACACTTTTATATTGAAATCTTCTAAATTTTGGGTGAATCATTACTACATGAAATGAGGCATAAAATTTTCACAAATCATCCCCTTTGTAATCGGATCACACATGCATGAAACTAACTATCCATAAAGTATATAGTAAAAACACCACACTGCAAAAAGTCAATGACTGATGAGAAAATTGTGTATGATTCTATACATCGTAAAATTTTTGGACGGTTTAGGGGTTAACCCCTAAACCACAAAGGCTGATTTTTCAAGTTCGGTCAGCTCAGTATGGAATGAATTTTGATCTTGTATTTTTGAGATTTTTTTGTAGTGATTCTACTTGGTAACAAATATGGAATGGTAATTTGTATATTTAAGTGATGTATAGATCAAAAGATACAAGCATACAAATGTAAGTGCGGACATTCTTGAAATTTTGCATTCAATCCTGAAAGTTTCAAACTTGGGCAGAGGACCCAAAGAAAGGTGTAATCGACTTTTTAGCTTATAATCTTACCATTGAGGAACCTTGAACGGCTGAAAATTTGTAAATGCTAATAAATTTCAAGTTGGTTGAGATATCATACAATTTTAGATCGAAAAACATTTGTTGTTTTGTGAGAAGATGTACTTTTTCGCAGCTTTGGATTGTTTGGAGATAAACATAGTTGTGGTGCTTTAGGGGTTAACAAAAAGCATTTTCATTAGAATGGAAATCTATTTTGTGCATATGTATGTACATTTAGAAGCCGGATGACATTCTCAACCCTTAGATGTTTAGCCTATGACCATGGAATCATGTTTTACCCGTCACACTCAATTTTGCCACTATATATAGCATAAGAATTCAATTGTATATTATGAAACCATGTGTCTACTAGAAATCGTGAATGTTTCATAAATTTCAATGAAAATTTGAAATTACTTTGATTTTTGAAGTCATTATAAAGAAAAATCATATCAATTACAAAAAATACTCAAAAATCCCAAATTTTTACCCAAAGGTATAAATTACAATGAAAAAAAGAACAGTAAATGAAAAACCATATGTGTATCTAAATTTAGAAAATGGTTACACCATAGTAATACCCACCGAACTTGTAATTCCAATAAAACAATTAATCAATTTCAGAATTTTCCATAAATTCAAAGTGGAGTTGAAACTAGAGTTAGTAAGGTACATTTTGTTGGTTCATCTCAAATGCAATAGAACTCATCTTTAAGGTCTAAATTTAGTTTAAATAGGAAAAAACAGAAAAATCCAAAATATATTGCATGGTGAGCCGTTTATAACATTCTTTGGCTAGTACTACAAGACCCCTTTTTGTTTGTGCAAAGAATCTCCATATGAATAGGAAATTGATGATGTGGAACATGTAGAAACTATAAAAAAACAAAAGTTTGTTGAATTGCCAGACCATCATTAACTAGAGATGGCTTTTGTTTTCCAAAAGATTACAATTCTTGCAATGATTCTAGTCTGCGATGCTGATTTCCAAGGTTGAACAATGGTATTGTTATGTTTTTACAACTCTTTGTGAAATTGAGACCCTGTATAAAATTCAAAAATTCATAATGTAAAACTTTTATTCATATATCAAGTTCAAAATATCCCTCTTAGTTACATTTTATCTTGAATGACCTTTACTTAACCTCTACGAGTCCAAGGAGTCCTGCATCAGGAATTTAGGACCTTACAGATTTTTAACAATTTTCATGTGACATGCAATATTTCATGGGTTCGTATATTTTTCGCACGGATTCCGTACAAATTTTGCGCTACTTTTGCATTGAATCTGCACGACTTCTACATTCACTCTTTTTGTTGTTTACAAAATGTAGAATTTGTGCAAAATGTGCGCGAAATCCATGGAGAATCTGTGCAAATTATGCACAAACCCATGAAATATCGGATATCGCACGGAAATTGTTTAAAATCCGTGGGGTCCTAAATTCCTGATGCGTGGGACCATATTTGGTCATCTTTCTGTCAAACTCTAATTTTCACCTTGTTCTTAATTTCAAATGTAAATGGTTCCAACCAAGAAAGTGTAGGAGCAATCTTCTACTTTTTAGTCCAATTTTCCATTCTCCAAAATTGTTTCAACGGCAACAATAGTCTCACGTAGGTGGCTGATCAGCTGCATCAGAGAGAGGCGATATGAATTTCATTGAGATGGTTGATAGAGAAGGATTGAGAGCACCCTATACCCACGATAGATGAGTTCTTTACCGTTCCGGTGGGACGATATGAAGGGATTCGTGGGGAGATCTTGCAGGAGCTTAGAAAAATATCAAGACATATATGAAGAAAGTTTTGTCTACTTCACAGGTACATATAGCGGGAGTATTGAAGAAATTGGATCCTCTCATACTTTTGTTGATCATACAATACTACATGGACAAAGCGACCAGTGGTCGTGGATACTGAGGGCATACCCAAGACATTGGAGCTCTCGGAGCACCGCGATGGGAATGTGAGTTGTGTGTACTCATCAGGATGGGAGGCCATGCTTTGAAAATGCTTCCAATGCAAGGTCGAGAGGGTTTAGCGGTTACGGAACATCTATGTATTAGAGAAGAGTTGGTGTTTTGTAGAATTGTGGGTGTTTTAGTTAGGTGTGATCAACGTATATGAGTATCGTTCAAGGCACAAGGGAAAAATGCAACAAGTAGTACATACTATTAGAGGTGTGGTAGTCGTGTTGGCGCATTCTAACGGGAGCAGCACATCGGAGAATACTTGAGAGGACACAAAAGAGCTTCCTACTGTCTTCATGGACTCCTGAACTGAGACTAGAGCACCGTGTACAACGGATTCATTGAAGAAAGTTGCAGAGGCTTGTGCAAATGTATTTACCGGAGAAGTGGGATCGCGTGGCTTTTGGCATCACCACGCCCATACCAGATATACTGCACAACGATTTTGTAAGTAGCCAAATCATTGTCCTAACAACTTGAGCACATGTACTACATTCTTAACAAATGCATGCGCTGAGAAGTACGGATGTGACGTGGGTTGGCCGTCTGGTGCTACATAGCCTGAAGCTATTGTGGGTCCTTCTACAATTAGGCCTACACGTGGGAGCACATGATTGATGGACGGTGTAGACAGTGGGAAATGTGAGAATTGAGAAGGAGGGTATCTGCTATAAAACGCAGTGTAGATAGTGTACGACATGTAGAGGTGTAAGAACACACCAAACATAGAGAAGATTCACGAGGACACAACCCGGAGCGTGCGACAAGACAATAGTATTACAAAGTTGAATCCCAGATATGAAGTTGCAACAATAAGTCCCTAGTCAATTGTTAGTACAGAGTTCTGCATATACCGTATATTCTTCAAAGGGACAAAACGCCATTATGAACCGTCTAACCGGTTCACGGGTTACAGTAAGTAATTACCGTGACAATTGGTAAATTCTTACTCATTCTTTATTTCTAATTATGACACTTTAGCAATTAGAAATGAATTGAGTATTTTTGTGAACTAAGTCGTAACCATATGTTTGTTTTTGCATGAATTAAAAATATTTTAGTAATTGTCGTAATTGATGGGTTTTTTTGCAATTAACTATAGGTTTTGGCAATTATTTGGTTTTGTGACACTTGTTAGTGCTCTCAGTGGAAGTTTTTTAGTATAAGAGATTAGTTTGCTTTTAGGGTAGTGTTAATGAATTTAACGTAGCGTAACATGGAGTTTAGTATTAGTTGAGTCAGAGTTTTATTTATGGATGAGGGAGTGGTGGATAGATGACTAGTAGGGATGAGGTTTTCCCTAGGAAACCTAAATACTATGTTCCTTTGTAGAGGGAGAGTTAGTTAGTTTTTTTCTCCCTTGGGAGAGAGAGAAGAGATGTAGGTAAGAGTTGAAGAAAAAAAAACCCCACATCTTTGAAGCAAGATTTTTGCAAATTATGGTAGATATTAGAATTTTTTTTGTTGAAGGTTGTAGATTAAGAAGTAGTTTCTATAGACATCAAATTTAAATAAGTTGGAGCAAAGTATAGTGGCGGTCGTCAGAATGAAACGGAGTTATGCCACCGCTGGATTTTAGAGCAGAACTTTGAAAGGCGGTGGCGCATGGTCTACAACAAATTTAGAGCTGAAATTAGTAACAATGTAGATCAAGTTGTCATCTTTTCAAGGACATGTCACATGCTAGATTTGGAGCAACGACAACAAAGTTAGCCGATTAAACGCGAGAGGGTTGGCGGCCATATAGATTGGAGAGCATCAACTTTGAAGCCTTGTAATTTTTGATTGGTAAGAGTTTTTGCATTGATTTCTACATGAGCAAAAACATAATGAAGTCTTCTTCTGGCTCACTAAATTTTGTAGTGATTGGAAAGGAGACGAAGATGCAGCATCTAATCAAGCGCAATGAAGTTGATGGCCGCAAGTATTGGGGAGCATAAACTTTGAAGGCTCAAAATTTCAAATTTGAATATACTATAAAACGGTGATTTTTATCGCTTATCTTGGAGTTGCTCTTGTTTTGTTGAATGCGTGAATGTTTCCCTTTGTGTGTGGCAATTGTGGCGTATTATGTTCTTGAAGTCTTTGCACTTGTAGACTTATTTTTGGGGTATTAGTGCGCAATTTGGGTTGTAAATATGCGCTGTAATTTTCTAACAAGGGCGCAATTTTACCTTTTGTGATTGTTATTTGCCCATTTTGACCTATTTGGAGCACCTTGACTACCTAGGGCTATTAGGTGTGAATTCATACCATTTTGGCATTTCCCTAGACTCATTTAGTGTTATATTTTGTGCTGCCCCTCTTTTGCAAAGGTCAAATCGGTCAGTTCTTGCTTACTTCTATTCTTTCATTGCTGTGACCGAATACTACATTCGATCCTCCCATTTCATAGGTGTACATTGTTTGGTCTATTTATCACCCCACTCTTCGGCCCAATATTACAATTCATTAACCGGTTGCACGATCAAAGTGTTCATAGTCATGGAGCTTCAAGTCCACAAAAAGACGCACTGCAATTTATAGAAGTTGATGGGACTATGGAGGAAGAAGAGACTATGGAGATGGAGGACTTGAACATCCATCTTGAAGAAGTTACAGAGACACTTGCAAATTATTTGGGACACGAGGTGACGTCCTTAAAATCAGCAAATGTATCCACATCTCCTTCCCGCCTATCAGGAGCATGTTTAGTACCGGATTCATTAGTCTCGTGTAACATAGGAGTGTTACCATGATCAAATCTAGAAACAAATGGATGTAACAACATCAGGAATTTCGGACCCCACTGATTTCGCACGATTTCAGTGCGTTTATCGTTGGACACAGATTCCGCACGTCATACGTGCATTTAGAAGTGTCGTTATGGTACGGAAGTGACATGCATTACTAGGATGTCGATGTAGTGTCTTTTCAATGATTATGAAAAAAGTGTTGTTTTCACACGAAAGTTGTGCTTGACGGAATCCGTGCGTTAATCGTGTATCTACATTACATGGCTAATAAGACACGAATAACATGCGGTTTTAGTTAATGCGAATTTAGTATCGTACACGTATCATATTAACGCCTTTTATTATATCCGTGCGATTTCAGTATCTATTATAATGCAAATTACTGTCGTACGACATCCGTGTAGTTATCGTACAAGTTTTCAATTTGAGAATGAGTGACTTATATTTCTCGACGTCACTCACGTTCAAGGATGTGTTTTCGCATTACAGTAGCATGTCATACTTCTCGACAAAAAAAGTTTATAGTGTTTTAAAACTATTGATTTATTGATGAAATATAATAAATAGAGAAAATACCAAAAATATTTTAATATTCTCTTTTGAAATCTTTTAGAATCTTTCAAAATATTTTATATTAGTTTGGAATATTTTGGAGTATTCCAAGAATCTTTTTAAATTATCTTTACGGTCTAATTTCCCAAAACATTTTTAGATCTTCATTTATAGAATTTAGAAGCAACGAACATTAATATTTCAATGAAATTACATTTTATATTTTAAGAATTCAAATTTGGTATTATTGGTTATCATTGTACTTTTCATCATGGGAGAAAAAAAATCCTACAGAATAGGACAACATTACTTTTTCAAAATAGTAAAATTTGTAACACAAGACAATGTAGAAGTGTTGTTTTTTTGAAAGTTTCCCTAGGCGGAGTTTAACTTGGATTGGCACAATTCAAATTGGGTTTGAAAGCATACTTGATTTCCTATTAGAAAATAATTATAATTTGATTTAATTTTTACTTTTTTTAGTCTTGGGCAGCTCATAAGGGGGCATCGCTCAAAACATGATCTCGAAGCATTGCAAGTTAAATTGAGTTTAAAATCAGGCTTTCTTTGAACTCAATTTGAGCAACTTTTCAAAAAATAAAATTGCAAGAGCTTTTAATTGCTTGCTACAACATTCAAACCATTGAATTTTTTTTCTAGGTATAGAAAAAAGCTTGTATAATGGAGTGCAAAAAAATTTGGAATAGAAAGAGTTATTTACATTGCTAAAAACATTTAAAGTCTACTGAAAATTAAAAAAGAGCTAACAGCCTTTAAGATTTTGGCAAAACAAAAAAAACAGTTCAAAAAAATTTGAATTTTTTTTTAGATATAGAAAAATGCTTGCATGATCTACTGAACAAAAAATTGGAATTTTTTTTTAACATCGCAAAAAAGCATCCAAAGTCTGCACAAAAAAAAAAATAGCTCACAGCCACCACGATTTTGGCAAAAAATAAATAAATTCATAATATTCTGAAAAAAAATCCTAGATATAGAAAAAGTCCTGCATAATGTAGTGCAAAAAAAAATTTGGAAAAAAAGTTTTTTTCACATTGTTAAAAACATTCAAAGTCCGCTGAAAAAAATAAAAACAGCTCACAGCCATGATCTACCATCACGATTTTGGCCAAAAAATATATATATATATATTCTGAAAAAAATTCAAGATATAGAAAAAGGCCTGCGTGTTGTAGTGCAAAAATTTTTTTTGAAGAAAGAATTAAATATACATGGCAAAAAAATTGCCAATGGTTTCATTCCTTTATAATTATCAAAAAAATTCAATTGCTTGCATCGAGACTACTAGGTGGTTTAGTTGTTTAGAGTATGGTTTGTAATTGGGAGGTCTCAAGTTTGATTCCGGCCACCGGCGGTAGTGCTTTGGAAACCGTGGTGGGCCCCACCGTGGGTTCGGGCAGCGCAGGTAGTTGGTTCGGGTAGCCCGAAATAAAGTTCGGGTAGAGAAAAAAATTATATATATATATATATATATATATATATTCAATAAAATTATTTTGACCAAATATAGAAAGAAAAAAAATCTAGTTATAGAAAAGATGATGTCGCACGAAAAACAGACTGAATCAGTGTGGCTTTAAACACGATTAAGACACGACATTTGAGAACTGTACAGAGTGAAGAATTTGCACGTTTTCAATAGATGTATCAATCGTGTCGAATTAGTACTATATCCGCTTGTACGATCATGATGTCATATCAGTACAGTTGCGATGAATGACGCAACGATGCGAAATCATTGCGGAAAATACACGCACCCATGAAATATCGGAAATCGCACTAAAATCGTGCGAAATCAGTGGGGTCCGAAATTCCTGATGTATACATTTGAGCGAATAGTGTTTATTATGGAGGAAGCGTCATCTGTGCACTAGGTGTTATCTCCAATAATCCATGCCATGGTGGCTCAAACTTTAGAGTTTACAAATCCCAAGACCCCTTCAAATATTTGTGCGAGGTTGAAAGAGCAACATGTAGCCAGTGAGGAGGGTCTAGACAATGAAACAAGTCATCTGATAAGATTCAAATCCTTCTTACGCTGTCATCAATGCTTGGATGAAAGTCATCCAATTTTTTGGAGATTCTTCACCAAGTTGTTGTTTTATCTAACAGTTGGATTTGATCATACTTAATTACATATTTTTCTAAAATTACAAATGTAGAAGTATGTCAAGTCATTGACCAAGCCAAAATTGCATTGACTGTAGTTCAAAGTGGCCTTGCAAAAATGAAGTCATAGATTTAAGAAACACAAAAATTTCAAAGAATCACCACGGTTAAGAATATCTCATTTCCAATTCATTCCAACAAATTTTACTAAAAAAATATTGAAATTTTGTTTGTAATTGGATTTGGAAGGAATTTTTAATTTTAACTTTCAAATTTTATAATTAAATATTGGTGAGAGTATTAGTGAATCAAACCATACGGATGGAATCTAAAATTCAAAATCTAGCACTTTCATTTGTATATCAATTCCAAAATATTCTTCTAAATGGGAGCTTATGATGATTTTTCTCAAATTGTCAATTCCAGGGACACCCTGGTACGTTTAGGAGTTAAATGGGATAGAAAATCATTATAACCATAAATTTACTTCAAATAATCTAATTTCTTGGTGGATGGTGAATTTCACAATGAAATGACATGAATTGTTAACGTCTATTGATGGCCCATTCACACCAATCACTTGAACGCACTTGCGTCCGGAATCTGTGTTAGTCAAGGTAAATAGATAAAATAGATGGTGAAAATAAATCATGGTTTAATGCAATCTGCAATGGTGAAGACGCAAGTAAATAGTTTCAGAACGCAAAAAAAGAATGGCAGTGAACTTACGGCAACATAATGTAGTTGAACAGTGCATGCACAATAGTTGCGACAGGATAAGACAAGTGCAGAATATGAAACCATTTCTTCAATTTACCCACCCGAAATTCAAGAATGCAGACGGACATGCATTGGATTTCTGGTGTGAATGGGCCATGAGAGGCCAATGGTCCAAGTGACTAGCAAAACAAAAATGAACAAGAAGAAACTTTTAAAAAGCAAATAAAATTTTGATAGGATCTTCATGTTCTAGAATGAGAGTCTGATTTTGAATCACAAAGTTTTAAAATACAAAATACAATAAAGTGCTTAATATTTGGAATTTTTGAAGATCAAAAAGTGAACCAAAAACTAGGCTCGATGTAGTTGAAAGTGTGGAAAATTTTATGAAGAGATCACAAAAATGGTGACATGGGTAAGTTTGGAATAAGTACCAATTTCATGGTTTTGGGTGACAAGCAACAATGTTTATGGTAGGTTACTATACAAACATGGCAAAGATAACGTAAAGCCCTCCACGAAATGCGGGACATACAAATCTCGAATGGTAAAAATGCGTTACAGCATTCGATGTGAGCATAACAATGCAGTGCATGTTATGCTGGAACTGCGCTGTTCTAAAGCGCAGGAACTTGGAGAACGTGGTCTGGGAACTCCAGAACTCGGGCTTAGCGCCGGGTTACATCTCAGGCGGAACATGATGTCTGCGAGAGCCCGAGGGCTCTTGGAGGCAACGTCACGTTACGCCTGGGACAGAGGACGTGAACCCTCATATAATTGACAGCTCAGGAAGAATTTTACCAAAATTTGTGGAACATAATAAGGATGACCCAGTAGAGTGGAAGCTGTGTACTTGGATTTAAGATTAGGATCAAGTTGATGTTCTTACAGAGGAAATGTGATGCAATTGAAAATACAGCATACACGTCACAGTGGACTTCCAGCAACCAACGAAAACCTGTCTCGACGACCTACTCATTTCCCTTAAGCTCACCATGTACTCAATGCACAAATACAAAGAGCCACCTCTCTACTTGATCTTCTTCTTGGGGCGAAGCTGATTGCTGTGTCCACACTTCTTCTTTCTGCAATTGACAGCTCGGGGGTGTAGACGAGCGTAGCACCTTCGCATGCAGGAAGACTATTTAGAAAAGGAAAAAGTGAGGCTCTATCCTCCACAGAAGATATCCTAGAGCAAGACTCCGCACACTTTGTAGACAAAACTGGATGATCTTGAACTAGAAGAACTTCAGCTTAAGAGCTTGGTCACAGAGAAGTATAAGCTATCAAAACAACTCTAAACCCAGAGTCTGTCTCGTAATCAACCACAATATCAACGCATTTATCAGTACTATCCAAAACTCGTAAAAAAACATCCTACCCACAATGGAGATCAAACCTAAGCATGTGATACTCGCTTCAAAGCATGTTCACGCCAAACGACTGCACCAAAGCTCGAATCCAAAGTCTAGGAGCACAACTGACTTTCAAACCCCGAAAGGGAAAAGCTTTCACTGGAAGGTTCAGGAAATGCATCAGAAAACCCTAAAAGTAATCAAATGTGGGTGAAAGCATGACAAGGGAACTCACTTCCGGCAGATCATCTTCTCCTGGTTGTACTTGCGAGCCAAGGCCATCAACGACGGCTCAATGATACCACCCCGCAGACGGAGCACCAAGTGCAAAGTGGACTCCTTCTGAATATTGTAGTCCGCAAGAGTGCGGCCATCCTCGAGCTGCTTGCCGGCAAAGATCAACCTCTGCTGGTCGGGGGGAATCCCCTCCTTGTCCTGAATCTTCGTCTTCACATTATCGATAGTATCGGAGCTCTCGACCTCGAGAGTGATGGTCTTGCCCGTCAGGGTCTTCACAAAGATCTGCATGGCGACTAGCACTCCGCAAACACGAACACCCAGCGAAACCGAAAGAGAGCCCGTGCAGTACTCTGTTCGCCTCTTCACACCTGATTAGGGTTCCTGGGGTTTAGGTCGACAGCGGACCGGTGGAAGGGTTGAGGCCCGGATACAGGACTACGTATTGTACGGGAAGAGCCGGGTATGGATCCGATATTCGTGGCCGGGTCCTTGAATCCTACCCATTCGCAGGGAGGCTCGAATCCGACCACATGAATTTTGACGACGAGGAAAATTTGGAGCAAATCATTATCCTGGTGGTTCAGTGTGAGTGTGGCTCTACTGGTTGTGCAAATTCGGAGAGTGCTTGGGTATGTGCCCACTTCTACAGTTCTGTTGGAACTTGTACGTTAGCCAGGAGTTGTGAGAGGCCTGTTTCTAGTTTTGCAGGAAGACCACGGCTATGGCGGCCATGGCTCAAACTGCAGTCGGAATTCAAGCGTTGAGCTTCTCGGCGAATTGCAGCTCCGTGCAGAAGCTGAGCGATGGCTTGGTGCGCGACAAGAAGATGAGTCCGCCCGCTCAGAAGACGTTTCAGGTGCGAGCTATGGCGCCCAAGAAGAAGGTCAACGCTTACGACGACGGGTGGAGCAAGCAGTGGTTCGGCGCGGGCATCTTCGCGGAGAACACCGAGACGGAACCGGTGAACATCGTGAAGAAGTTGGAGAAGAAGAAGCTGTTGTCGCAAGTGGAGAAGGCGGGGCTTCTCAGCACGGCCGAGAGCCTCGGCTTGAGCCTGTCGCAAATTGAGAGGCTCGGCCTGCTGTCCAAGGCGGAGGACCTCGGCTTGCTGAGTCTGGCGGAGAGATTCGCGACCGCCAGCCCCGCCGCGTTGGCGTCCCTGTCGCTGCCTCTCCTCGTGGTGGCCATCGCCGTCCCCGTCTTCGTGCCCGACGATTCCACGGCCCTCGTAGTGGCGCAGAATGTCGTGAGTTTGTTGTGCTTGGCCACAGCTGGGGGCTTGTTCATAGGCAGCGTAGTGTTGAGCGGCTTGCAAGAAGAATAGCATCTCGTAGCCCTACTTGATTGATCAATATTCAATAACACCCACATGGAACTTGTTGACACCACATGTGAGCAAAATTCAATTCTTGGGCATGACCACGTTTGTAAATGAGATGCAATCTCAGCCAGTAATTGTAATGTAGGACTTCCCGAGTAGCGTGAGCGCGTGCAAGAGGGATGTGGGAATTGAATAGATTTGCAGCTTGTACTGTACTGTTTATGAGAGATTCAAGCATTGTGTAAAGTATAATGCCGCATCTCTTGGTTTGTGGAAGTGAAGCTTTGCATCCCGGCCTGGTGATGCGCATGCATTGATCACTGTCATTGCCAGTAAGACTCGAGGCTGCAGTCACTGTGTGAGACTGGTGTATGATTTGATGACGACGATGACGATGGCATGGGTTTAATTACCGGCTTTCGTGTAGACTGGAAGATTGTGTGACACAGGAAAGTTTGAAATTGTGACAGAGAAATGAGATTCAACACCCTACGGATTTATCCTCATTCTGTGGTTGTAGAACTAAGGGCCTTGTGATTGAATGTAATCGGAAACAAACAGCAGTACGTGTTGCAGAAGAGTGGCTGCCAGACCGATTAACGATGAAGCTTAGCTATCAGTCACAGTCTTATTCAGAGTCTGTGATTGCATGGCCAGTTGCCATTTGTGCAGCTGGATTAACCTAGAATTCTTCCCCATTCGAACATCTGTGAATGCCTCCGAACTTGAACCTTCCATGTATATACTGTAGAGCACTACAAGCACAAGACTGTTCGCACAAAGTGCATCAATACTCACAGTGAAACTCTCTAACGTTGACTTGGCAAAGTACAGTCTCATCCATTCTGTAAAGAGACCCAAGTACCCAATCACACACTCATACCTTATTACAGTTATCCGAAAACAGAACTGCTCCATGAGCGGACTTCAAGTGGAGTTCTCTTCCTATAATTATAATTTCTGACAGTTGTTGTTCATGAGTAGTCCCCATAGTTGGGTCTCTTGGCTTAGGGGAACTTGTGGGAACTCTCCTTTAGCAATAGGGAGATCACAAGTTCCTTGCCTCATAGCGGTGGGAGATCTTGCTTTAAATTATTCTCCAATTCACCATAGTCTAGTGTGAAAGTCTCTTTGAACTCAAAATGTGTCTAAGGTGAATCTAACGTGAGTTTAAGGTTTCTTTCCACTTGAGACACTCTTTTAGTTAACTCTATTATCCCCTAAACATCTCCACCCCTCTCCAAATTCGGCAGTTTTTGCAAAGATGCATCATAAAATGCAACCAAGTGGGATATTTTGAACTTGATGTATGAATAAAAGTTGTATATCATAAATTTCAGATTCTATCCATTCAGTTCCATTCAGCTAGATCTGCAATTGCTATCACTAATATTTTGTATAAAATTTGAAATTTTAATCCAAAATTATTTTGTAATTAAATTACAAATAAGATATTGACAATCTACGGATAAATTTTTTCGTGATTGGTTGAAATGTAATACTCTGAGTGTAGTGATTTTTGGAGATTTTTTGGTTGCTTAGTTTTATGAGTTTATATTTTCAAGAGCACATTTGGACTAAAATATTTGGTGAACCACTACAACATGAAATGAGGCATAAAAATTTCACAAATCATCACTTTTTTAATCGGATCACACATGCATGAAGCTATCTTGCCATAGAATTTTGTTGTTTTTTGTGCACGTTGTATTTCATATTTTGCACAAATGACCCTTTGCCTAGTGGACATTGGGCCATTGTCATCACGAACATACACTTCATTCACGCCAGCCCCGTCTGAGGACCGAAGTTTCTATCTATCTATCTTGTTGTATTTCTTTTCCTTGTAAAAAGTTCATGAAAACGTGAATGAAATTTGTACATCGTCCCAAAAATGAACAATTAGTCTTTTAGGGGTTATGTGTGTCAGGTATATAGTTGGTGGACTGATCACAAACAAATCATCGTGTATATTGTGGAGTGTAGGTCTCATTAACTTTGGCCTACAGGCACTTGGAGAGGTCACTTCCAAATATTACGTAACAACGTGCAAACGGCAAAGATAGGGTCCAATTTAATTTTTGAATGTAAATTTTATACATAAATTTATACCCACACCTCCATGACATGAAATACTTTAATTCAAGTTCAAATTTCCAATTGAATAAATTAATTTTCATGTTTTTATGCTTCGTGGAAAAAATTGCCAAAAATCTTTATTTGCAGGCATTTTGGTACAAAATAAATAATAATTTTAATCCTTCGAATTAATCATTTCAAATGACACATATCTAGATGTACTTCATATCAAAAATTGGTACCAAAATGACATCATTGGATATTTCCAACAAATGTTTTGGATGTTTTAAAGTAGTTAGAACAAACTCTGATTTTGTACAAAAAATCTTGTTTTATATCTTAAAAACATTTCAATTTTTACGTGGCTTTTTCTTGCGTACTTCATGAGTGTAGGAAATCAAAACCCATATCAGACCATTGCCCTCTAAAAGGTATTTAAGTGGAAGTTATCACATAATTAAAATATTTCAGGTATATCATGGAATATATATGTATTCCAAGTAGGTTTTTAAAATATTCTTCGATCATTTGAATTTGAAACATTCTACATTACATCCAAAACTTTATAATTATGTAGAAATTTATCTCTCTTTGAATAACCCCTAACTACCCGAGCGTCCATTTTTTGGACGATGTACAGATTTCATCCTTAATTTCTCATCCATCATGCACTTTTTACAGTGTGGAATTTTTACTGTACATTCTATGGGAAGTTAGCTTTATGCATATGTGATCCGATTAGAAAGGGGATGATTTGTGAAAATTTTATACCTCATTTCATGTTGTAGTGCTTTACCAAAAAATTTGAAGATTTCAGTGTAAAAGTGGTCTAAAAAAAGTCAACTCATAAAATCAAACAACCAAAAAATCTCCAAAAATAACTACACTCAGAGTATTACATTTCAACCAATCACGAAAAAATTCATCCGTAGATTGTCAATATCTTATTCGTAATTGAATTACAAAATAATTTTGAATTTCACGTTTCAAATTTTATACAAAATTATTGGTAATAGCAATCATAAATCTAACCGTATGGATAGAATCTAAAATTCATAATGTACGACTCTTATTCATATATCAAGTTCAAAATATCCCTCTAGGTTGCAATTTATAATACATCTTTGCAAAACTGCCGAATTTGGAGAGGGCTCTAGGCATTTAGGGGATAAAATGGACCTTACATTTTAACTCACACATTTTTCTAAATATTTGACAGTGTGCCTCCCCCTCTCTCATTGAGTTTTTAAAATTACATTTGAAGAAAACTCAGTTCAATTTATTCACCGCATAGATACAGTAATAATGATGATACTAGTTAACAAAAACTATTACAAATTATGAATAGATTAAGGCACTATAACACCGCTGCCAGAGTGTATGGAAGAAGACATGGATTTTTTCTTTTCTTTTCATTTTTTCCTTTTTCTTATTTCTTCTTTTGTGTGCCAAAAAATACATAAGGGTGCATGGCTCCTTCCTCTATCCTTCAAAACAACATTCAAGTGCTCTCCAACACACTCTCATTTACACATCATGAGTATATAAAACGGCTATAAGAGGGTATGGAAGAACATAGGCATGTTCTTTTGAGGGCTGGTGGACGGAGGGTACGTAGCCGCGTACCCTCAATCCCTTCGCCGTGCTCAAAATAAAATAAAATATATTATTATTTTATATTTTATGATTTATGATTTTTTATTTTTTATTTTTTAATTTTGTTCCAGGTTTTTCGGAACTAAGGGTCCGCACGTGCGGGCCTTCTTTCATCCTCTCCTCAAACAGAACATCAAAAAATACCATAATTTACTAGCAGGTTTGGCACCTTGCTGCGTAATAATTAATTAAAGTTCACAAAGTAATTTTGGCACCTAAAAATAGTATATTAATAATTTCCGCGGTTTTCTCTTTAAGTTTATTAAAATTTGGCTTGTTGTGGAGTCCAACTCTCTTCCATTGGTTGACAACTAAGATGTGGATAGAGAGTTGAGAATGCTCTGTGCTTTATACAAGTGGAGTGGAGTTGTATCCACACAATGCATGTGGGATATGTAAACTTTGAGGTGAAGCACCTAGTTAGTCTTCATTTTTATAACACGCATAGCTTTTGCATAAAGTCTTCAAATGACATAAAACTTGTTGGATGTGAAAGATTATTTGATTTCCAAAATTTTATTAGTAAAACAAGAACGGTATAACCGTGAGGTTCTATCCTATATATAATGTACATATGTATATTGATTATGTATTGTGAAAAGGAGAATTTCTTCTCCCTTTGGTTTGGTTTACGCTCTACCTCCTGTCTACTACTATTGCTAGGGTTTCAGATCAGTCTTCATTGTTCCACTCCTTTCTACTGTAAACCCTACTACTATCACAACTTAGAACCTTATGGACAGCACACAGCACACTTCCAACAAAGTACCTTCACTGTCAAACTCTGGTTTACTACAAATCCTACTACTGCTTAGAATTTATGCACAGCACACAACACACACACCCAACATAATACCACGGCAAGTGTTTTGCTCCTCCCCCAAACACACAAGAATACATCAAAATTGCTTTACCGTTTAGTGCTACATACATTCAGGTACAACAAATGAGTCTCATGCTCCATGGTCTAACTCCCGGCTACTATCCGTATGATCCTCCTCTCCCTATTCCTCAATCTGCCTCTTACAATCCCCCACACACTGCTCTCTCCGTCACCTGTACATACTCCTCCAAAAACACGAATACCCTATAGAAGCAACCCCTCTTCCCTCAAAACCCCAGCTCATCTCTCTAAACCCTAACCATCCAACGGTATTCAAACTCAACGGATGACAATTTTTTACATCCAATCTACCTTAACAGAGTTCATCCATTTAGTAACTTCTAATTCACCACAATTTTCCTTTACTTGCCTAAATATACGATAATTCTCTCGTTAACAAGTATTTTAATAATAAAATATGTATTATTGTTAGTTGGGTTTTTTGACATGGAAGTCACTGATAACAATAAATGAGCCCAACAGAACCCATGTGAGAGGGTGAGAAGGGATTATTAGAAGAGAGGACTCCTAATTGTAGGAAGACTTGATTAACTAAAGAGATTTACTAAGTAGGGACGTCCCAGATAGTCAATGCTGTTCTTGAATGTTTAATAACTTGGTAGTCCGTCCACGACATCAGTGGGTCAATGACTTGGGAGTAAGCTAGATCAGATGTTGAAGTAACGTTCTAAGTATAAGAACCTATTTCAGTAGTAGATGGGATTTCACAGACAAAGATGAGGGTACTATACTTTGGACAACCTAGAGCGTCAAGGACAGAGCAGAAGACATCTAAGATATCCAAGGAGAATAGAAGAAGTACAATTTTACTATCTGGAGAAAGAAAAGTAGATCAGATGCTGGTGTCCATGGCTAAGTCTATATGTGGTCGTTAAGACAGTTATTGAGTAGCGGGGTTTCAAAAGAGGGAAAGATTCTTGAGTAGATCAAAGAGTAGCATATAAGCAACACAACACATGATAAGAGAAACAAGCAGTACTAAGAAACAGCGATATAGAACAGTAAGGGATCGAACATTCATTCATGACTTGGTCCCATGGGAAGTACAACATACATACACACCCTTTTATACATCAGAGGGCGACCCAGTGTCCAAGCTAATCATGACTACGGCCCGAAGTCAAGCAGGTGAGTGTTCTACTTCTAACCTCTTGTATCCCTTGTACTACTCTGCCCTAACTATGCGCGAGCAACTGCCAGTGCCACCGTCTGACGTCCATGCCGTCCTTGGTCACCGTGGCTCCTAATGTTACCTTATCTTGTTGTGGTGGAAGGTAACATTTTTCCGTCCATCAAAGAGTGCAATTTGTCCCTAGATTGCTTCAGTCTTGGTTCTTGGATCGGCAACTCGCTAGGGCTCAGTTGGGTCAAGTTCCTTCGCGGGGCTTTTGTCCGTGACGGTGTAGCAGTGTTTGGTCATCATAGAACATGACTATGTCTACAACAACACCTCGATGAATTAGATTGTGCTTAAACTTAGAGGTAGCCCAGTGCTGATACACATCAAAGACGGTTTTATCTAGTAGTTTGTTACATGCTGGGCACTATACTTGATCTGCCTCGGGGTCAGAATATCGCGCTGCTAAGTCCTCATTTTTGCTGAAGTACTTTTTGACTTCATCGATAGCAATACCTAATTCTTCATCGGCATCGCTGTCGTTACTAGCATGCGTCTCTAAATTATTGTCTTCATCTATCTATTTCAATGCATCCTTATGAAATTTAAAAGGTTTGGGGCGTGGTTGTATCTTGGACACAGGTTGACGTGGTGAAGCTTGAGTTGGTAGCGGCATGCGTGGCGAGGGCTGCGGCGTCTCCTCTGCGTCCGTAAAGTGGTCAGGGATGTTGACCTGATTATCTTGGTCGCCGTGGTCTTGGGTGTCCGATGGAGGTTGTAGGGGGAAAGCTTGTATACGAGCGGAGAGCAGACACTACTAGAAAATTCAATGTCCAAATCAATAGAGAAGCGTTGATATTTTCAGTTTTTTTGGACGAGTTGTACATAAAAATAATCAACAGAAATTTGTTGATATATTCTATTGATCTAGTCATATAAAAAATGTTTAAAATTAAATTAAAATTAAAAACTTTTTTTTTGTTGCCTGTATTTTTTGGTTATAAATTTTTTTGGCTGTCAGGCGCCTTTGGGAAGCCAAACTTTACACCCACAATTGCTACTCGGGTTCAAACCTAGAACTTCACACTTATGCCTCAACACACTAATCAACTCAACACCATTAGAATTCTATGAATAACGCATTATTTTTTTCTTACATATACACTTACAATTTGGTGTCTGGGAACTCAACAGATTTTGAAGACCATTTTTTAATAGTAAAAAAAAAATATTTTTTAAAATCTTTGAACTAAAAAAAGTTGGGAAATCAAGTTAAGTTTCATCTCCAAAAACCCGTTTGTAATTTTGAGCCTCCATTCAAAAGTTATAGAAAAAATTCAGAGAGGGTGTTTGAAAATATCAAAGAAAATATTCCTTGCTACCCTACTCTGAATTTTGTTTATAACTTTTGAATGGAAGCTTGAAATCTCAAACGGATTTGGAGATGAGCGTTAGCTTGGTTTTTCAACTTTTTTTTATGTTCAAAGTTTTTTGCAAAAAAATATTCCACTATAACAAAATGGCCGCTAAAGTCTGCTTAGTTGTTTTTTTTATTTTTAATTGTGAATGATTAAGTTAAAAAAGAATTTAGAGTACCCCGAACTACAACCATGTTGTTTTAAATGTTGCCCAAATGAGGGTGTTGTAAATGTTTTAAGTGTTTTGAAAGTCATAATAATGTGCTTTGATGCCTTTCAACTTTGGGGATTATGTTCACAATCTTGTTGAGAGCTTGTATAAAGAATTGCAAACCAATTGGATCTATTTGTCATGGGTGCCCAAAATTGCCCAAAATTGCCCAAAACTAAAAAATATCACCTTTTGAGAAATAAATGTTTAATTGCAATTTAAATTCATCAAAAAAATTCTAGACATTAGCTTAATAGTGAAACACAAGTTTATTAAAAAAATTCACATCTTGTACAAGAATTGTATTCATCAAATATGGTATCAAAAAGGACCTACTCAAAAGTGGAAATAATTTGAAATCATGACTCATGGTTTCGAGGGTTGATTAATTATTTGACATCATTGTGCCAACCTTGCCTTACTGCTATGGTATAAAAACATTACAAAATCTTATAAACGTATGAGTTGAGTCCATAAATTGCAAAAGATTTCAAAAATTATTTCTAGAGCATTTCAAAATATTCCAAAAGATTCTAGAAGATTCCAAAAAATTCCAAAAAATTCTAAAAAGAATTCAGATTCGCTAAAATATTGTTGCTTTGGTCATCGCACTATTCAAATTAATAGAAAGTAGGTAGCAATTTGTTGATTTTTACAAAAAGTTCAAAAATATGTTAAATCAATCATTGCTGTGTCCTAAACAACATAAATCAGATGGTTTTTTTGTTGATTTTGTCACGATTTTCTAGTAGTGTTCTGAAGATGAGATATCTGAGTTTCAAGAAGGCACAGACAGTGAAGAAGAGGATGGCGAAAGTTTGCACTCTCAAGATACACCTGAGAGAAGAAGAGAACACGTGGATTTTGTTGATGGACACGACGCTTGAGAGGATGAGTCTTATGATCCAGAGAAGTCATCAGATGTAGATGATGAGCTATTAGTCCAGAAGGACGTCATCAATTTGGTTGAGAAGATCGAGGAGCATTTTGACGTGAATGAGGAGCATATTGTAGTACAAGAACCATCAAATGGAGTTGTCGGGGTAGATTGTACATTCAAAAGTGCTCCGTCTGGTATTTGTGATGTTCCAAAGGTTCGTAAAGAACCTATGGAGGCATCAACTTCGTTTCCTAATGTAATTTTTGCACCGAGCTCAGTGGTGCTACCTTCACATGTAGTGACTGCTGGTGCGAAGTCTACGACGCTATCATTTGCATGGGCCTTAGCAGATCATCGTATGACGCTTGGAGTTGACGGATTGTACCATGACCTCGAGGGAGTGAAGTATCGTCGTGTGGGAGAAGAGGGTAACTACACATATGAGCATGTCGCCTCCATTTTCGAGGGTGACTTGAACACGGATAGCATTCCTACTCCGGTGGCGGAAGCCATAGTCATGAGAGCATTGAATTATGGTGATCCTGGGATCCCTTCAAAGATTATAGCACTACTTGAGGAGCAACAGTTGGAGAGCAGAACAAGAGAGGAGGTAGAAACTCAGTCCTCTCAGGTGATTCCTGAGACTCAAGAGATAGAGCAGTAATACAGATTGGGAAAGTACTTTAGGTGGAACCCTTTGATGTAGTAGGACAGTGCAAATATTATTTATTTTGTAGTACGTGCCTTGATTTATATATGAAATGAAGCGTTTTGTTTTGATTTTTTTATCAAATAGTAATAAAACAATATTGCACATTATGTTTCATTTTCTTTTTATAAATGTAAAATTTGATATGAATGAATGTATTGTTGCTATTTTGAAAATGAAAATATATAAAATTTCAAGGGAGTAAAATTTCAGAAAAGTGCAAATTTTGCACCATTGTGGCCATCAGACAATGCACTTGGCCAAGTGCAAAAATTGCTAATTCGATGTTCTATATGTTAACTATAAATTTTGAAATTTTCATAATTTTCTCTTGGAAAGTTAGATTATTACAAATTTTGTAAGCTTTATATCTTCAAAAATTCTTATTAATGACAATAAGCATCCGAAACTTATAAATTTTTTATCTTGGATGTAAATCACAATTAAAATCACTTTGGTATATTTAAAGGTTACATAAATTTTTTAATTTGAAAAATTCGATAGAAAAGCTATGTTGAAGAACAAATTGGCTCTTAACTCATCAAATTGGTAATTGCTATAAAAGATTGGAATTTTGATGAATAGTAAAGTGGAATAAAAAGTAAACTTGATTATCTTTACTTCGTTAGTGCAGCAAAATTTAAAAAAATTCCAGTGACGACAAAAGTCGGAGCTGGTTTAGCATGCATTGGATGGTAGGTTTATCGTCATGACAATTCCGTTTCGTCACCAAGACGGTTCCATTTCGTCTCGTCACCAAGACTGTTTCAAACTGTTTGGAGGACCGTTCCAAGGTGCCCTGGCTCGTTCATCGCAGTTCAGATGACCGTTCCGGGTTCATCGCAGTCGGGCGGGTCGGGCATTTGAGTGTTTCGGCGTTTGACGGCGATCCGTTGCCACTGCCGTGAGTGCTCTTGCACGATCGTGCATCTTGCTCGCTCCATCGCTCCCGCAATCATCCGCATCGTGCACCATGGCCACCACGGTATCTTCTTTTACTTACTGTCTCCCTCCCTCTCTCCCCTGCTTATAGCATTTTTCACCTCCGAATTTGACTGCCATTTCCCATTTCTGTACTCGTTTTTCTTGCCATTCTGCTTCCGTGTGGCACTCATCTTATCGCTCTTAGGTTCGAGAATGAGATTTCGTCGTTTAATGGAAATGGAGGAATGATGTTTCAGAAGATTTTTTTGTTTTTCGAAAAAATTCGCGAATTGCAGTGCACTAGGGTTTCTGTAATCCGGATATTGATCGTGTCAAAAGCCGTGCTCTAGGGTTTAGATTTCTGGAATCTCGGTGTAGTCATGATATGCTACTGTCTGGAAAGATGTAGTGAAATTCTTTGAACGTTTCCAGCAATCGCAGGAACGGGATCGCGCACTGTTGCTGGCGCATGGTGCCTTTTCTGCTAGACAATGTACGTGCAGTTTTCCGTTTTTAGCAGTGGGAGAGGTTCATTGAGGTTCACCAATATAATTGGCAGGGACTGCGCCGACAAACGGCTTTTGGTACCACTCAGCTCCAGTGGCCACTGTGAAGACAAATGCGCCTTCTACCAGCACAGGTGATTTACTTCCACACTCCATGTTTTCTGGCAGAGTGTTGTCCTGTATTATTGGGACTCTAGCACTGTGGAGAGCAATTCACATAACTAACTCCATGTATGTAATTACTGTACAGTGCGTCCCTTGAATTATTTGAATGCCAGGTCTCAGGGCACGGAGGCAAGACTTGCAGGAGCCAATGAGCTGGCTGTACCTCGTCTGGACGTGGGTGAAGCCTTCGGACAGATTTACGAAGTGTTTCTTGTTTTGGATTCACGGGAACAATTTCGCCGAGATGCAAGAGGGTAGGTTCTGATATCTTGATGCTGGACGCATACACAAGAATGTTTGACTCAAAATTTTAGGATGTAGATAAGTTTGGTGTGTTGATGAAAGGCAATTTCGTTCATTTTTGCTGATTTTCTATGATTTTATGTAGGAAAACCTGGTTTGGATTGAGGAATTTTGATCTTTATGATCTGCAATTCTATCATTTATTTACAAGTGCTATTGTGTGTGCGTCCAGAGGTGCTGCACTACAAAAGTTTGCTGATCGAATAGGCGTGCAATTCAAGGTTCAAGTGGAGGTGAGCGATTATCTTACGCATCCTATCTTTATGTGGACATCATTCAGGGTGTATTTACCTGTACCTCAATATTATGCTCTCAGCTTATAAGCTCCACTCAACTTTGCAAACAAGACAGTTGCCAGTTGGAGATGCACTTTGGATTGCAAGACATAAGGTCTTGAGGCACGAGTATGTGCTAGATTTTATTGTAGAAAGAAAGCGGGTAGATGACCTTTGGTCATCCATCAAGGACAATCAGTACAAGCAACAGAAACTAAGGCTGCAGGTTACTATCTCTTTGCGTTTTATGAGTGTCTTCTTTGCAGCATTACAGCATGTCTTTATATTGCTTCATGTCACAAAAATATGGTCGTTCTGTTCATTCCTTTTCTTACAAATCCATGTTGCTGCGGACTTCTGTAATCAGTAGGTACTACACATGTAGTATCGTTTCTTTTGCATGGTGTCTTCTAATACTGGAACTTCGGATGCAGAGGTGCGGAGTGAAAAGGCTTTTATACTTAATTGAAGGAGACCTCGGGGGGTTCACTGGCGAAAATTTTAGAAACAACGTGCGATAAAAAATAGGGTCCAATATATTCATTGTAGATAAATTTTGTAAAAAATGTACATGTAAAATAGGGGATTTTAAAAAAGTGAAACATGTTTACATGTAAAATACCATCACATACAATATTCTCAGGCTTTTTATATGTAAAATACCATCACCTAATAATATTTTTTGCTAAATTTTTTTGCTAAAATAACCCCCCAAATAAATAGGTCATTATCGCACGTGTATACAAAATATACAAGGGAGTGACCTCCCCGAGAAGGAGACCCGGACCTGACTGATGTTTGAGAACCTCTGAAGACAGCGTACACTACAAGGAAATCGCTGTCAAAATGATTGAAAGTTGACAAAAAATTGTCCAAAATGACGAATATTGTATTTTGGACCCCAGCTTCTGTCATCTTCGAAAATTTCGAAGTTTATGACAAATTTTTGTCAACTTTTTAGTGACCATTATAGCGTGGACTTACTAGAAGGGCTTCAATTCAGAACATACCCATATTTACTGGAAGGGTTCCTTTTTGTAAACATACCCGAATTTACTGGTTGCTTTCAATGCGTGTATTTGATTTTGAACATGTTTGTATGTTGCCCACGTTAACATAACCAGGAATAAGATGTCCGGTTTCAATATATACTATTACATGCATTTTGTTTAATATGTAATATCATTTACAGGTGCATCGTTATTGACTACGTGTACCCAGCAGATTTTTGAATTCAAAATTCTGTAATTGTATGTGAGGTCATTTATTCATAAGTAAACTGCATACCCTCCCATTTGTTTGTTACAGTGTGTTACAGTATTCTAAGGTACTTCTGTAGTTGTTCTATTAATATCACCTTTCATACACTACATTATTATTGTACTTGAAGTTCAAACACTGACAACTTATCAATCACGCAAAACAAAATATATGTACATGCACATAAGAGATGTTCAGTCTACCAAATTCGGAGTATGATTTTTAGAGCAGTTTAGGAAATTAAGGCCTACAATTTTCCTTCCACCATAAATTTTTTTTAGTAATGCCAAATCTTTTCATTTATAAATTCCTGTCACTGTTTATGCAAATAAGCAAAAATCAAAATATCCATGTTCCTAAAATTTGGAGACGATAACCTTGTGCGGACATCCCCCTATCTTAACGATCTCCAAGGAGTATAAAGAACCCATCCTCCACACTTTTGGGCACTGTAGTATTCCGCACTATCTGTAGTATTCTCGATATTTGTCGGGGTAGGGTTCAGTGCTCAATAATTCGGATGCTCTCTCCTGTTCCTTGTCCAAATTCACGTCCATTCAGTGCTTAAGGTTATTGCACATACATTGCTATGGTTTTTGAACTCTTATGTCAATGTAGTAGAACAAAAATTTTCCTAATCTTAACATGTAACTGATTTTAGGGTCCCTGGATATACTTATGAGCAATTACATAAAGCATGTAGGAATATTACGGTGTATTGTTATTTCAAAAAGTAAGCCACAGTAGGAAACGAGAACACTGTCCACTCACTCCCTACTATAACCACATTCACAATTGACAACGCAAAATCGTCTGAAACTTGCCTGCCCAATGCACATTGGGTACATCAACTTCCGTGCAGTTTCGTGACTCTGCAAATGTGATACGCTTTTTCTGATGTCGTCTTGTAGCCTTCTTTTATTGTCTGCATTGTAATAAACATGACATGTATTATACTTCACTTCTCACAGTACATTTTTTTGTTTTCTCCTCTTCTAATTATACTTAAGTATATAGTTCTCCAAAACATTCCGATAATTCATTTTCTCTTTAACTTTACTACAGTTTTCTTCTCGATGGTTTAGAAATTTCATCTCCCAACTCCCTACCTAGCAGCACGATACCCTACGTTGTAGTCAGTTTCGACAGTAATTAATTACTGTTTGCCCAAAAGTGCCACCTGTCATCTTCTGATTAGTTTATTTTGACGTGGTCCTCTCAGAATATGATGTAAAAATTAGATTTCGATACAGCTTTGTCAACATCTGACCCTCACATACGGTATCTCACAACCTCACTACGATGTACAACTGTATTTTTCATCAAGCTTACCTCTCAATCTTCGTTTTGCTCTAACTCAGTCGAAGACGCTTCTGAAGTCGAATCCTCTGTAGAACTTGCGTCTTCCTCAGAACTGGTGGCCTCGTTGCTTTCAATGCCTTCTTCTGCATGACGTCTTCGGCGTATGTTTCTCTATTCCTGGTCTTCATTTTGTGCTCTCGTTCTTCTACGACCTTGTAGTCCCCTGTACAGTCTTTCTTCTTCCTGTAATTCATCCTCTTCGCTCCCTACATTGTTTTCGTTCACTTCTGGTAGGGGTCTGTCCATACCAACACGTCTGCCACGTCTGCCTCGTCCACCACGTCCCACTACGCCAAACGGGTACTTTTATGACTGGCAGGATGACTGCGTTTATGACTGCACGCTGTCATAAAAACAGGTTCTGTGACTACGAGTCATATTTTCTGCTGACCTGGAATGTGACGCGCGGGGTGACAGGGCGGGCTCATTACCGACGAGTCGCTTCGGACACCTAGTCATATGAATAAATACAACCCAAAACGTATAAGGGGGCTCCATGTACGTGCGCCATGTCAGCACCTCCAGCCGCCAACTTGACCGGCCCTTGTCCTTGACTTTTCGTGGTCTGCCCGGGCAGCCGAGGCCAAAATCCGACGTGGCATGTGACTCTGTCAAGTCATATTTTTCTGTTGATGTGTCATCCGACGTGGCATGTGACTCTGTGGAGTCGTATTTTTCCGCTGACTTGGAATGTGACTCTGTGGAGTTATATTTTTGCTGACGTGGCACCTCCACGTGGAATGCGACTGCAAGTCACATTTTCGGCTGACGTGGAATGTGACTCTGTGGAGTCATGTTTTGGCTCATAATATCGCTGACGTAGAATGTGACCGGGAGTGATGTTTTTGGCTGACGTGGAATATGACTGTGCACAGTCGTATTTGAGCTAACGCTATAACTGCTGGCAGTCATATTTTCTAGACCTCCAGTAATGTTTCAGTCTGAGTGCGAAGGGTAGATGACTGGTTTCAGTCACAGTATCGAAGGGAATGAGAACATTACATGATTCGCAGTAGTGACATTGTTGTTGATATGTATGTGGTCTTATAACTTCGTAGAGTGATGTTTTGGCTTACTAAGTCACATTAGTACTATATATCAGAATTATACAATAGAAGACACATACGTGGGAGGCAATGGAAGACACATACGTGGGATTAGAGAAATGCAACAAGGTTCACTTGTATTTAGTAGTGAAACTCTCAATACAAAACCAAAGACCAATCAGTCTTAAACAGAGTTGCTATCTAACATTAGCGGTCTTCTTCCTCACCAATATATACATCCAACATCCATTAGCTTTGTCTGCCCGCTTCCTCTTTGCTGCAGGCTCCTCGTGGTTCTCTCCGTCATCCTGTGTACACCACCTCAATCACACTGGGTTACACAACTATTTTGCACAAACCTCATTAATTCACTACAGGACCCTGTAATACAAATGCGGCGCATTTATGACTACTCCCTATTATATTCAGTTGGATTGTGACTAGTCCCTGTGACCTTCTCGGGATACATTACTGAACCATGTGACATTCTCTGTATACCTTACTGATCCTTGTGACATTCACTGGGTACATTACTGATCACTGTATACATTACTGATCCCTGTGACATTCTATAGGTACATTACTGATCACTGTGACATTCAGGCAATTCATCAGCATTGCGTGCTACGTGAAACACTTTGCGGCCAATCACAGAAATTACTCTTCCATACTGTTAATCTACACGGGAGTGCAAGGTTACCTGTGACAGTCATATCCCTGTGACAGTTAAAATTTTATGATTAGTCTTTGTTACATTCAATCATTTTATGACAAGTCCCCGTTATGACTAAAGTCGTAAGAAATGGAGCTTGACACACTAAATTATTGTTCTTTCATCCGTTAGAGGATTTTGTAATTTATTTTCAACTGGTTCCGCACCATTTTAGCAAAAATAATAGAGCATTGAACCTAAGAGAACTTTAACAATTTCAACTGACAAAGACAAAGTAACATTACAAAGAACCATAGATTTCTAAACACTAATGAGTCCTTTCCACTTCAGTTATACATGTTATTTCAAGTAGAAAGAAACAAACTCTACTAAAGGGATTCAAACCTTGTGCAATGATTGACTAACCTAATTTCGTGAAAGGAACCATGTACAACTTGGAAACCTTACCAAGAGGACACTTGCATATTTTAGAGGGATATCTTGGTGTGTACAATACAACCCTGCACATCATCAAACATTCAGTTCTCACCAAATGACTATGATAATCAATTTTCTATGAGATACCAAACTACGAAGGTACCCTAATAATGAGTTGCAGCAACAAAAATAAGGCGATGTAGGTACCATACCAGCAAGAGTAAAGCTTGACAGACCGAAGCTTGAAGTGAGAACTGCAACGTCCATCGACATTTTTATGACACGCCCCTGTGACATTTGTCATTTTACTACAAGTCCTTGTTACATATGACAAGTTTATATTTTATATATTCAATATTTTATATATTTAATATTTTATGACACAACCCTGTAATACACTTTTGGCATTTTTATGACACGTCCCTATGACATTCGTCATTTTACTACAGGTCCTTGTTACATTCGTCATTTTATGACAAAAAATAATAGTCCATTAGGTTTGGGGGAACTGCTAATATTATTATTTTTGGCGAAACTCATCCAAATTCCCTACTAAGATCCTCCCTTCAAAATTGAACCATCTATGAAGAGCTAGGATTTAACTACCAAAAAAACATTGTTCATATCTATTGTTCTTCACTGAACCTTTGCAAAAGCATGCAAGAAAAAATGACTATGACAGCAGTTCAACCTCCTATGCAATATTTACACTATGTTCACATGTTTGACTTTGCACTAAACAATCACGCAAAAAATGTGCACTGCTCGCAAATCCTTCCTTCTGGTAGGGTCTCCTTGCTACATCAAAAGAGAATGATTTGAATCAAGCACAGAAAGAGACTTTTTATTCTACATGGTAATGCAAACCCTAAAATAAATATCCTACAATGATGTGAGAAAATTGAATCAAGCACAGAAAAACTCCATACAGGGCGCGTAGGTTCTGGCACTGACTTAATTCAATTGCTGCAGAATAATACTTTTGTGCAGTCCAGAATTTCTCATGCCTCCCATTATGTGTAGCAATTGGTTGTAGAATCTAAAATTGACACTTCAGCTACGTTTTGAGAAGTGAAACTAAGCAACTCATGCTATAGAAGAGGTCACAAAACAAATCAAATATCTCACCACTTAAACCTGATAGCATTCGATAGGCATCTTCCTTGTCACGTGGTTTCTCCAATACTTGTGCCTGCACTACAACAACCCCCGCACTAAATCTCAATCCAATTTACCATTTTGTAGAATTTACGATTGCAAAGGCTGAAACGAGTAAAAAGGGGATAGAAATTACATTAAGCTCAACAACGGTATCTGCTGCAATGATCAAATCTGCGCGTTTGCCAAAACTAGCCTGCACATTTTGCACATTACAGAAAGCTAGTCCAAGGATAATGTAAGAAAGCATATCCTTAGTTTAAATTCTACTCTCTCTGTTTCGTAATAAGAGTCCATTTTTTTGGCATTTTTTTTCCCTAGTTTTTGTCCTATGTTTTATTCTTCAAACGTGAGCACTGTCCACTTCAAACAGGACAGACAATGAGAGAGACACAAAAACTACATACTACCATTAAAGATAGCATTTTTCGAGTATTGAGATGACTTTTTTTGGAAAAAAAAAAGAGTTAAGTTGAAACATGCCAAAAAAGTGGACTCTTATTATGAAACGGAGGGAGTAAATGTTTAGCAGTCCGAGGCTAGTTACCACATTGTGATCTGCTATCTGTCGCTAGTGCATCATTCAAAATAAGAGAAATTGCCTCTTGACAATTTTAGACACCAGAGCTACATGTGTATTCTCATGAGCTTAATCACACAATCGCATCTTGGTCAAATAGGCAATACTATTGCCGACTACAACTGCAGGAATTCTCTTAAATCTACTCATCACTGGTAAAAATATGTCAAGTTGAGAAGCTCAGACCTGTACAGCTCTTCGAGAAACCTCAACTGCTTTGTGAGTGGCTGTTTCTGTGGCATACTATACAATTCCAGAGGCACATACAAGAAATGAGAAATCACCGTAACTTGAAAGTACACTACGAATGTCAAAGGTAGGGAACGAAAGCTCACCAGTCCGCGTAGAAGCTCCGACCTTCGAGGCGAAGCCGATGCCAACACAATCCGCTTGGTACACAACAGAGGCACATGCTGAATCAACATGGTGTCGTCTCAGAATGCGATTCTGCTCTTCAAAATAAATAAATAAACAAAATGAAATTACTTGACAATTCAAAAACCGCACAAAAATTTCACCTCGATAAAAAATATCAGAATCAAAAACGCAAATCCAGACAGAAACCCCAAACCCTAACCTTGATGGATTTTCTCCCTCCAAACTTACCGAAAAAGGGATATGCCGTCGTCAAGTTTCAAAATTCGCACAAAAACTGAAGCACAATCATTGATGAAACAGAGGAAATCGACCTTGGAGATCTAGGGTTTAGGGTTTCTATGGGTCTAGGGTTTAGGGTTTCCATGGCCGTAAAAAACCACGCTAATCAGTAAGAAGCTAGAGAAAACCACTGTTAATGTGCAAAAGGCGAACTCGCTAAGAGAGACCCGGTTACTTCAACACCCTAAATCTCCTTCTGCTTGATCAGCACTTGCCCAGGCCCCGCCTGGACCTTCGATTTCTGCCCCATGGCGACCGAGCGATCATTCTAAAACTCTAAAACCTGCACAACCTCTGCTTCATCAGCACTTGCTCCGATTTCCGCCCCTCCCTCTGCTCCGATCGCTGGCTAACCCCGCCTCAAACCCTATTATTTTCACACAACAAATTGGCACACAAAACAACCAACCCTAGAGGTTTCTCCAGCGCCTCCACTGTGGTTTGTTCGCTCCTTCAGTGGCCTTCATTGTACTACCACTAAGCTTACTAGTCCTCCATCACTCTAGGCTAGTTGAACGACACACTGAAAACGCAACCAGCGACTACTACGACTGATGCTTTCAGTCTGTTTTCTGACACAGTTGAGCTTGCAGAGAGGATGGTTCTGGAATTTGGTCGTCCGAAATGGTATGGCGATGGAGATGATGGGGATGGAAAATAGGCATGGGGGAAAAAACAAGGTTAAGTTAGTCAAGGCTAGAGGCGAATGCTCAGTTTGATGCTCAAGAGACCAAGAAGGTTTAAGAAGAGTGTACAGTACCTACCAATAAGTTTACGTTCATTCAGTTTTTCAAAGAATTGAATCAAATAATTAAATTTATAAAAAATATTTATATTTATATTTATTAAACCATTTGAAGTGTGAAAAATTACTTCTTTGGACAATTTTTGGATCAAATATTAAAAAAATACAATATTTGTATTCAAATTGAACATTTTTGAACTAAAAACTTCAAACATTGATATTTTAGTAAATATGACCCCAAAACTCATGATTTTTGTTTTTACATGATTCTACAAAGGATTTGCATTCTTTTCATTGAAAGTTTTATAAACTATAAGTAACAAAATTTGTATACATAGTTTTTTGAATTAAGCGTAAAAAATGAAGGTTTGAATTTCAAATAAAAATAGATTTTAGAATTATCTTTTATTATCAAAACTCAATTGTATGTGTGGTTCATCTTGTGCACTACAACTTGTCTAAATTAGGCTCAAAGCTTATAATTTTTGTAAATTTTATTGACAATTCTCTGATAAGTTGAATGAACGTAAACTTGTTGGTGGATACTGTACACTATAGAAGTACTTACTAGTTAGTGCGTAGACCAGCACAGTAGTAGTGAGTTAGTAAGCAGAATAGTGGGAGACTGTGTCCAGCGTTCCTTTCGGTACCTGCTCTGCCTTGAGAAGAGTGGAGCGAGCTCTGAGCTCGTTTTGCTAGCTGGCTCTTGCTTTCTCCTTTCTTTTTCCCTTTTTTCCCTTCTTTCCCTTTAAAATTTGTTGGAATGAATTTGAAATCAAATACTCTTAAATGTGGTACTTCTTTCAAATTTTTGTGTTTCTTAAATTTATAACCTCATATTTGCAAGGCCACTTTTGAACCACAGTCAATGCAATTTTGGCTGGATCAACGACTTGACATACTTCTACATTTGTAAATTTAGAAAAAATTGTAATCAAGTATGACTAAATCCAACCGTTAGATAAGACAACAACTTGGTGAAGAATTTCCAAAAAAATGGATGACTTTCATCCAAACATTGATGTTGTGCCATTTACGAGTTAAGGGTCAGTCGCTCTTAGACCCAATTCAACAAACAATTCTACGCTGCAGCTTGGGCAGCTTGGGCAGATTAGGCTCCCTCGCTGTTTAATAATTAATTAAAGTGCAAAAAATAGTGGCTCCAACGTAGTAACTCGGCGCTCCAAAGCATTGAAGAAGAATGTGTACCTTGGGCATAGACGGCATTTGCCAATGGCGCACCAATGGAGGCGACAAACGGCCAATTTTTATGGCCAAACTGACATGAGACCTCCATCACGAAGGATGAGCGGTCGAAAGCACTTGTAGTTTGCGAATGAGCGACAAGAGTGGACAAAAAAGAACCGCGCAAACGAAGGAGGACAAACGCCGGACCCTGTACACGAACACAGAGTAAAGAGAAGGACATGTCTCTTTGACCTTCCGTATTGGAAAGTACGTGTATCTCAAGCAGTCTTGTACAGTGACATAACTGTACAAAGTGATGTTGTGATGCGTGGAATCTAAATTATGACTGAATGCAGTGATGTGCCGTGGAATATGACTGTGCACAGTGATGTTCTGATTCATGGAATGTAGTTTATGACTCAATGCAGTGATGTGACGTGGAATGTGACTGTACACAGTGATGGTGTAATACATGGAATCTAATTTGTGACTGACCGGAGTCACTGTGCAGGATCTTCTAATTCGACACACATTGGATGTCATGCACTGTGAAAAAAACATTGCCGAGAATATCATAAAGACCATATTCGGAGAGAAGGACACCCTCGGAGCCCGTCTCGACATGAAGGAAGCGGGTATACGCAAACATCTATGGCCCGTACGCGGAAACAAAGCTGGTAGCGTTATATTACCTTGGTCATCATACGTTTTACGAAAGAAGAGCGTCAGGTCTTTGTAGACCAAGTGCGTTCCTTGCAAACCCCCACCCAGTACGTCGGGCAGCTAAAGAAGCGCGTGAATATGGATGGGCAAATCAGAGGCCTAAAATCACATGACTACCATGTCTTCCTCCAGCAAATGTTGCCACTATGTGTGCGCACTACAATGGCCAAGGAAGTTCGAACGACAATAATAATGTTGAGCCGGGTATTCCGGAGGATATGTGCTAAGTCCATTGATCCCAAGGCAATAGAAGATATGGGGTGCGAAACGGCCATCGCATTATGCATGTTGGAGAAGGAGTTCCCACCGTCATTCTTTGACATCATGAGCCACTTGGTTATACACCTCGTGGAGGACGTGGAAATTTGTGGACCCGTGCATACACGATGGATGTACCCTATAGAGAGGTTCTTGAAGACACTTAAAGGCTACATTCGAAATTGATCTCGACCAGAAGGTAGCATGGTCGAAGGCTATGCTATAGTTGAGGCATTGGGATTCTGCACCGAGTATATGCAAGAGTATACGACTACTACTCAAAGAATGTGGGATGATAAAGAAGACCCAATCATCCATGTACGACGAGATCCTCGAAGGCAACGAGCGCCCACGCCGACTGTCACTTGACCTCCAAGGATGGATTCACGAGTTCGTGGTAAACAACGCGGCACCATTGGAAGATTGGAGGAGGTGGGTTCACATCACTGGCTGACGTGGAACATGACTGCGACTGTACGCAATGTGACTGCCCCCAATGATGTTAGTGATGTCTGTGACTGCCGCCCGTGATGTTAGTGACAGCCCCTCGTGATGTCAATGACTACTTCCAGTGATGTCAGTGATTGCCTCCAGTGATGTCACTGACTGCACCCAGTGATGTAGTGGTAGCCACGAGCGACCACAGTTGGCTATATATTACGTTCTAAAATCTGACAATATAGTCGTCGTTGTACGTGACCATATATAACTCTTCTATCTTACAGGAGACACGAGGATGACATGGCACGTCGGGAAGCGGAGCGCCACGAGTATAAGCGCAAGAAGCGGAAGGCTAGGGTAGTGTACCCTTCAGAGATGTGCGATGAAGATTTCCACGTCTGGTTTCCAAAGGCTGTGATACGGGCTATAGAAGATGGGGACGAGGAGATTCCTCAAGACGTGAGGGCCTTGATGTTACCTCCATCGAACGTAGCCAAGTCGTATCGATCCATGTATGCATTTCGAAACCACCTCCATGTCCGGAGTGCAGAGGCGCAATTGACAACCGTAGACTCGGAGGTAGCCGTAACCTTTTGACAACTTTGTCGCGCGGGTACCAAGGATACAAATCTTCGGGCTGCGGAGTTGGAGTACGTGGGGTGGGTGGAGGAAATCCTTTCAGTGGACTATGGACAGTTTGAGGTGGTGGTCCTCTATTGCAATTGGGTGGTTGCAAACGTGAAAGGAGATGGCGCCACTATGAAGCGCGATGATTACGGTTTCACTACCGTGAACTTTGAGAGATTGATCCCATACTCTGCACAGTCATTTGCCTTCCCGCTCCACATCGAACAGGTTTTTTTTGCACCGGATGTGGCCAAGCGTGGATGGGAAGTTGTGTTGCGCAGAGAACCACGAGGAGTTCGGTCATTCTCTAAACACCAACTCACGGATGAAGTACAATGCATATCATTGGGGAGAGCATGTGATTTTCCCAGACTCGAAGCCACAGGCCTAGATTCGGATCTCATACCGAAAACACCTATTTTGAGCGATGCAGTGGAAGTAGCCCCGGAGGTGGTTGCTAAAGCATTAGAACGCCTCAGACAGGACGACACATCGGTAGATGATTTAGAGTATTGCGACTCAGAGCAGGATTGATCGAGTCCCCGTTCAATCACATACAGTTGTGAACATTCCATTCGATGGATATATCTATATATGTACATATATTCACACGTACATGTTTAATTAGCACCCTTATGTCTTGGCCACGCAACACACATTCATTTCAACCTCTCAAACCGATAGTTTGCACACTTCTCACGTCAGTTGCAAACTACTACTACATGGACGGTCAGAATTATAAAACCGGCAATAACTCTTTCCCATATTTCTTCCCAATGACCCAATGTAACCCCCCCCCTTTCCCCACTTAATCAAGTAAATGAATATTTTATTTGCACAATTATTAAAATAATATACATGGCCAAATCCTAATTACCGTAAGCTAAATGAAAAACTACTCAATTTTGGACACAAATTCTCACTATAAAATACATAACCTAAAACCCTCATACTATATAGTGATTGAGAGGGCCAAAATACATGTAAACTGTCTCGGGCAGTGTTTATAATCTTGGGCTGCCCAAAAAAAAAAATTATGACTGTAGGAAAAATGTGACTGCAAAATATGACTAGGAGAAAAATGTGACTGCCAAATATGACTGGGCGTTCCCCAGGAACGTTCCCATTCGTTCCCTACGAAGATATACGATGCTCCCACCCACTTACATGTAAACTGTCTCGGGCAGTGTTTATAATCTTGGGCTGCCAAAAAAATAAAAAATGACTGTAGGGAAAATGTGACTGCAAAATATGACTAGGAGAAAAATGTGACTGCCAAATATGACTGGGCGTTCCCCAGAAACGTTCCCATTCGTTCCCTACGAAGATATACGATCCTCCCACCCACTTTATACGGTACAGCTAACAAATATGACTGCAGAATATGACTACCAGTCACACTGTCAAATTTGGCCGCCGCCAACAATTTTGCCCTCGCAGAACGTGACTGCCGGCAGTCGCCTGTCACCCCCAGTCACATTCTCCCAGTCATAAAAGTACCGGTCTGGCGTAGTGTCCACGACCCCCGCGGCCCCTTGCTATTGCCCTGTTCCTTCTCATGACTGGTTGCAGTATTATGTCTTCCCCTGTTGCAGCCATTTCTACCTCTTGCTCCCCCACTTCGCGATCCGGGCGCAACCCTTCAAAATCTTCATCTTGCCCCATTTGGAACAACTGTGCGTCCTCCTCGTCTTCATTATTTGGTAGGACTCTTCTCCCTCTCACCTCTTTTCTTAGCACTACTCTCCATCCCGGAGACTCCCGAGCTCTTGAGAAAAACACTTGTTCACAATGTCTTGGAAATGCAAAACTATCCCGGCAAATAGTTCCGTATCTCTTGTCATAGTTTGCTAGTGTGAAGCCCCATTTATCTCGTTTTATTGTTGCATTTTTGCCTATATAGTTTGCCTTCACAAAATCGCACACCAAAACTACTACACAGTGGCGTCTATAATTCAATTCTAAAATTTCTTCGATGTGCCCTACATATTCTACATCTGCATTCACTTGGTTAACATCTCTGGTACCGTTTCTGCAAACTTGTTTAAATGTGGCAGCAACTCCACTATCACAAGTTTTCAGGGATCGCTCTGAACTGAGAACTCTATAATGATTTCCAAATGCGTACATTGATTTATAAGCATGCGCTACGTTTAATGGACCTCTAGCTGTCTACTACCATTGGATTCAGTATGGCCCCTACCTGCTGATCACGTCTCACCTCTTCAAGTACCCACTGTGCAAACTCTGGAATTTTGGAGAGTTCTGTTGGGTACGCAAACCTGGTTCTCCTCCCACGTCGACGTTGTTCACGTCGATACTGGTCTCGTTCCTGCTCTCTTTCAGTCACAGCTTCTCCATACCTCCTGTAAAACATTTTGGCAGTTTTAGACACTTTCGGTATGAACATACAACCTCTGCATTATTTAATATTGCTTTAAGACCGAACAAAACTAATGAAGCATTTCAACTTCACCACTCTACATCTGTTACAAGGAAGTTATCGAGTGAGCAGTGACATGTACTAAAGAGATGTCTATACTGAACATGTCTGTCATTTTCTACCGTGCGACTGCATTATTCTGGAGGACTTGTAAATATCTCATGCACACAGTGCTGTTTAATTGCATTCATACTCATTCTTAAATACGTTTGCTTTCGTTTAGGACTTACAACTCTCCAACACTGACTGTGACCGAACTACATCTTCCTACATAATCCCTGAGTAACATACACTTTTCACACAAAACAGAAGAACTACATGAGAATAAATAGTTACTTATAGAATACTATGATAAATCTTACCTTCTATACGGCTCCATGTGCTCTGTGTTGTCCAACACAAACCCATGGATGAGTTTTTGGAACTGTGGTGTCATTATACGGTCTCGGTTGGCGCCTTCCAATATTTCGTCATACATTGCAGGTTCCTCCTTATCATCCCAGGCACGCTTTGTTGTAGGAGTATATTCCGAGAGATATTCATTCAAAAATCCTATGGACTCTTCCCTCAAATATCCGTAAGCCATACTGCCTTCAGGTCTAGCTTTGTTTTTCACAAACCCTTTTAATCCCTTCATGTACCTCTCAAATGGGTACATCCACCGCGTGTGTACGGGACCACATATATACAATTCCTCAACCAAATGTATCGGAAGATGCATCATGATTACAAACACAGATGGTGGCAGTTCTTTCTCAAGAGTGCAAATTGTTTCCGCAACCTCTTCTAGCATGGACAATTTTTTATCGGCATCTATCACCTTTGCACAAATTTTTCTAAACAACCAACTAACCCGCATGACTGCTCCAACTACTTTTGGATGTCCAATATTCCTCAAGCACAGGGGTATTACCTTTTGGAGTAAAACGTGAAAATCATGGGTTTTCAACCCACGTAACTTTCCATCTTGAATCCTCTTGCTCAAGGATCCTACGTAATTGGAGGGAAACTTCAATTCCCGAAGCGTACTCAGAAATTCCTGTTGATGTTGTTTCGATAGTACGTATGGTGCATCCGGCTTGAAGTATGATTGCCCATCCGCATTTCGTTGCAAGTGTAGATGCTTCCGTATGCCTCGTGCTCGCATATCCTCTCGAGATTCCGCACCATCTGTTTCACCGAATAGAGTACGAAGCAAATTTTCGCATACATTTTTCTCACAATGCATTGCGTCCAATGTATGACGGGTTGGGAGTTTCTGTCTACAATGCACAGTAACGGCATTACTTTAGCACAGTAGCCCTTCGCCAAATCTGCCTACTTTCGTTACAGTATGCAATTTCTTTGAAAACACTACACTGTTCTACTCAACTAGTATATAGAATTCCCAAACACGCATGACAGTCATGCCGCGGACTCCACAGTCCTGCACTGTGAAACTTATTAGCGCAAAACATAAACCTCGCACGTACAATTGTTCTCCACAACAATATTTAATCCGTGAATGTACTTAATTCGAAACCTAGTATGATAATCACCATTCTTCACAAATATAGTAAATAAAATGGCACTAAAAGAAAACACAATCGATCTCATTCACTACCTAGTGGAAACTGCATACCTGTATTGTTCAAGCAAAATCACATCCACTACAACTCCCGTTGCACAAGAGCAATGCAAACTAAGTGCATACTTCCCACTAAGAATCTAAGATTACATCCTACATAACCCACATCTGAACTAATAACTTTCATTATCAATATCCCCCACAAAAGAAATTTTTATAAAATAATTTTACCTCCCAATACGGTAGTTCAAAGAAGTTGAAGGCCATATTCGTTAAATTGGGACTATTCCAGAGACTTGGGACTTTTTTAACCCCTCGTAGTTGCCATATCCAAGTACTGTGAATTGTGATAACTTGGAGAATTTTCCACTACGATGTCGCTAATTACAGTTGCACGTGAACTTCTGTCAAGAAGCTTGGATCCCTTAATTGTCCCCCGAGATACCAACTACGCATTTCAATTACTTCGGGCTTTTTGTCAAGTGGGCAATATCCAACAATCTTGCTAAGGATGCTCGAACAGCTGGATGATGTCTTTGGTCGCTCTCTTTCATTGTGCACCTTCATTGAATGATTTATACTTTATTCGTACTATGTTTAGTAACACTTGATACTCGTGGCACGACAATCTTGGATTGCAATATGTAACGGCGTTCACAGTCACCTACGTTGTGCATTAGGGTATACGTGATTACGACTTTGATTCATGTATAATTATAAATTAACCTACAGAGTGGTTTAGGGTACACTATACACAGCTAATGTCTACTTTCGGCGGCATATCTGCTCCAAATTAAATCCACCATTTTTGCGAAAGTTTAGTGCTGATTCATGTATTCCATTCCCATTTTCACTTCATATACAAACATTGTATAATTATATTGTCTACCTTCCGTGATACATTCGTCTCTGCCTTATATTGGCTGGTCACAAATCATTCAAACCTATACAGTGTTTAAACCTACTATAGCATATAAATGTGATTTGAGCACAACACTTCATAAAATTTAGAGGCCTCTAGGTGATATTATGAACACTTTCAAATTCCATTGTAGCCTTTCTACTACAGGTCATTTTGCCAGAAAATGTAATCCGTGCCTCCCCTCTTCATTATAATTTTCGTCCAGTTCAGGAGATCCTACTATGCGAATCATCCCAACACCACAACATCGTACAGAACAAAATAAAACATACATCCTCTTCATGTGTACATGGTTTCCATACCCAACTACCATGGCATGAAGTAATTCACTAGAGTTAAAAAGAACTCTAGTATTACGATGACTGTACTTTTTTGTTCTACAACACTAGTTGTACAATAGTTACTAATTGCTTTTTCTTATACTCGGGGGTTGGGTGGTACTAAAAATGTACGAGTACATGTGAGTGCACAATAGTGGTATTACTTTGAACATTTAAACCAATGACATTTAAACAGGTAAAACATTTGTATACAAATGTATTTAGACATATAACCTCTCGTATAGAAGGGGATTTTTAGAAGGGATTCAGGAACATAATGTACAATGCACCCCTCGAGACGATACACCATTGTCATCACTAAGAAGAATGCCCTATCAAACATCAAGTTGCACAATTTCAAGGTCAAAAAACATCATATTAAGTGCACAGATTGAAAAGGAAAATAATGTCATCAAGAGTCGGACTCAAGCGAGAGTATATATTTCAGAACTTCATGTCTTATACACACTGGTTCCAACGTTGGAATGCACTAAGATTGCATCGCCTATACATCCCATATCAGATTGTATTATAGATGTTACTCACTGTCGGATGAGCTCGCTTCTTCCGGGGCATTTGGAGTTGCTTGAATGCTATATGCTATTCTAGCCAACGCTTCTAGTATATGCCGTTTTGGAATAGTAATGGCAACACCACGATTTCCTCCTCTGCGCTTCCACGATGTTAACACAGAAGTTGTGCTGGTCATTTGCTCTTCATACTCTTCGTCTTCCTCCCATTTAAAGTTTGGCAATGTGTCCCAATTCTCATATGGTGTGCGTTCTTTCCTTCGCCGTACACAACGCTTATACCATTGTACTTTAATTTTCTTTTGGTTGATATCGCCATACGTTAGTATTGGATCTGAACGTGCTTCACCGAGCCAAATGGGTGCATTGCTATCGGTTGCAGGACGTACTAACATCAAATACCCTGCATGACAATCTCGACCTACCCGAAACGACAATCTAGGACGCAAACTACGTGGTCCTATGTAATGCTCGTCCTCGGCAAATTCGTCACGTAGTACACCGTCAACATCATACAGTGTCTGAACATCAAACGATTGTCTGGTTTGAGGCCAAAATCCCATGCACAAGACGTCCACTGCTTCCATCTCGCTTTGCTCCAGCGCCTCCTTCACTCCACTCCAATATTGCACAAGGGAAGAATTGTGGCGGGCAAATTCCCCCGTGGCATCTGCTTCACCCACAACCTTCCAATGTTGTATAAAGCCTTTGATGCCTTTCACTATTTCAGCTTGCCCTTTCATTGGCCGCGGCAACAAAGCACGTGGAGTGCCAGACGGCAATTTCGACTTCCCTTCTTCATCCTCCTTCCATAACTTAATGCCTTGCTCTGGACGCCATTGCGGATCAGTGCATCGCAATTTATACTGCATCAGAGGCCATCCTGTACCATCCCTGTAAAATCGAAATTGGCGCCCTTTCGAATGGCCGATAAGGTCATCGTCGCTAATAAATCCAATGATGAAAGACTTGAAATCAGGTACCTCTTCAATCAATCCGGGAATGAACGGTTCGTCATCCAAATCCATGTACGATTTCATCAACAAGGGAATTGTTGGATAATCCTTTTCTCGCAACTTCATGCTCCAACGGCCAAACGACGCATCAACATCGTCATGGGTGTGGCCAACAACCATAAACGACACCTAAATTTCTTCAAAAATTCCCTTCGCAACTAGAAGCGACCAAAAACATTTTATGTGCCGGCTTTTGTTGTCCTTCCAACAGCTATCTAACTGGACATGTAATATTGGAGGCAATTTCGTAAACGTGGTCCCTTCTTCCGCGAGTTTGCAAGGTATGGAGCCGATGCATTGCTCCGACCCTACAAGAATAGCCTCATATAGTTCCGTTGACCCTGCTCCCAAAAACAAATTGCTTGGATTGATGCACTTCGAAGGGTTCTCAAGGTCCCTTAGCAACCTTGCAATGGAACCAATGGTCTGATTGCTGTCAGCAGGATATAAGTCTAACGAATAGTGCGCATACTTTCTATCTCCATGTCCATGAGCCAACATCCCTGTAACTGAAACTGGAAGCTTCATAAGTCCATCCACAGCCTTGTTCTTTGCTGCAAAGCAAGGGGAAGCTGTTTTGGAATGATCAACTTTGTCATGCACAATACAAAGTACTTGCGATGGTCGATAGCATGCTAACGCTCTATTCAAGTAATAGTGCGCGCGCGAAGCCTCTTGCTCACGTAGGTGTGCTTCAAGCATTTGGGTTGTGTGGTTATATCCTGGTGATCCATATGCATGAACATTCCGCATTTTTGTTAGTTGATCACAACGAGAGCACCGAGCAAAACTATCTCCTCTGCGCTTGATTTGGTACTCTGAAAAGTGTTTTTTCCTCAACTTACTGCATAATGATTGTGATATAACCCTCTTTCCGCATTCTTTTTGCACCTGCACAATACATGGTAGTGTTCAATACACCCACTGACTGTATACATCAACCAACCAAACACATCTTCAACTTCCAAAGTCAGCGCAAACTTTGTTAACTATTCCTACCTTGTTCACTTCCTCGAGAATATGCTTCCACTTTGTACCATTTGGGAGTACTTTCTCAACCACCTTTTTTCCTTTCATTATGCCGCTTGTTTTTGTGTGTGTTCTGTGCGGCATTGCATCTGCCGTTGACGACAATATCATGGACATTGTCTGTGTGGCCTGTGCAGTGCTACTTGAAATCTTCTTCTTCCCGAGGGTTCCATAATGTTGAGGTCGTCGACCAGTGGCGGCATAGTCCCGATACCGATAAAAATCAGTCTTTGATACCCCATAAATCAAACGCCATGCATGCATACATACCGTCTTCCCTTCCACAACACACAGTCTTTTCGATGTGTTTGGTATGCAGTGAAAGTTTCTATGCACCGCAAGTTTCATACTATCTTTTGACTTCGAGTCAGAGTGATGCATTTCATAACGCAGGGTTTCCACCATTGCGTGGTTGAATTGACTCAAGCATTGCCGCTTGCAACAAGCACTTTGTAATGTCTCACGAATTGATTGTTAATGCACGAGACTGTCTTTTCGCGACATTTCACGGGGTTGTGCATGTCGCAATGATGAATGTTGACGACTTCCCCTACGATCACCCAATTTGGCTGCTTTTATTTTAATATCTTCGTTGAATTTACGTTCATGGTTGTAAAGACTGACACCTTCGAATAGTGTGAACTTTGTAGACCACCTGCGAAGGGTGCGAGTTTTCAATGAAGCACCCGCTTGTAATACTTCACAAACCACAACCCCTACCAACTCCTCTCCTAAAGGTGATCTACCATCAATAGACTGCCACGGTTTTGCAAACTCCACATACGCTGTAGCCACACACACTCCAGTTGAGTGGACTAGCTGTAGTTCCTTCTTACACCAATCATCTCTGCAAATGCCTTTGCAGCTGGGGATTGGCATATCTTCATCCGGAATGTGATACACCTCATCTGCATCTTCTACATCAAGGTCAACTCCCTGTAAACCACAACGTGTATTGATCATAGCTGCATTCAAATACGTTGTGTATGCATAGCAGAGGATACTTCAATGCTGAACCTATACAAAGATAGTGCCCACCTAAAAGAACTCAAACCCCACTTGTGCTGCCACATTGAACTAAATACAGATTTAAGATCCACACTTGGTTCAACACTCTTACCTCATCACTGTAATCTGAATCACTATCCATCATTGCTCAACTTCGACGACGTGCCTGCACTTGCTCAACTTCGAAGACGTGCCTACACAACGCGGCCAAAAAAATTGTTGATCATAATCTAGTGCCAACAAGTTGTACGTAATCCCCACATTAGCGTATCTTAGATTTTAGGAATGCCTAGAAACACTAACCAGTAGTCAATTGCCCACTGGCAACCACTTATCCAATGTCCAATTAGTGACACCGATTACTTGACTAACAATATGACGAGCCTTTGATGCCTGGTTTTATAAACCCGTCATGTCTCCACCGGGAGATTGGAGAATGCGTTTTATCGGCCCCCTTTTGTGTGCTATCAACATTCTTTGTTTCCTTGGACAGAATCCTACGTCAGACGCTACCAAATTCAGTAGGAAGCGTCCGACCTGTAGTCAATTGCCCACTGGATCGTGTAGCTGGGGATTGGCATATCTTCATCCGGGTTGTGATACACCTCATCTGCATCTTCTACGTCAAGGTCAACTCCCTGTAAACCACAACGTGAATTGATCATAGCTGCATTCATATACAGAATACGCACAGTAGAGGATACTTCCATGCTAAACCTATACAAAGATAGAGCCCATCTAAAAAAACTCAAGCCCCTCACTTATGCTGCAACATTGAATAAGAGCTAAATACGTATTGAAGATCCACACTTGGTTCATCACTCTTACCACATCAGTGTAATCTGAATCACTATCCATCATTGCTCAACTTCGACGACGTGCCTGCACAGCGCGGCCAAAAAAACCGTTCATCATAATTGAGTACCAACACGTTTAGTGTTGTACATAATCCCCACATTAGCGTATCTTAGATTTTAGGAATGCCTAGAAACACTAACCAGTAGTCAATTGCCCACTGGCAACCAGATATCCATTGTCCGATTAGTGACACACCGATTAGTTGACTAATAATATGACGAGCCTTTGATGCCTGGTTTTATAAACCCGTCAAGTCTCCACCGGCAGGTTGGAGGATGCATTTCATCGGCCCTCTTCTGTGTGCTATCAACATTCATTACCTGTTTCCTTCGACACAATCCTACATGAGACGCTACCAATTCTGATTCCTACGTGAGACGCTACCAAAACCAGTAGGAAGCGTCCGACCTGTAGTCAATTGCCCACTGGATCGTGCATATGCATTATTGTTTGCATCAGCACCATAGACAACGGCTGTCCACAGATTAATGTCAAGTTACCACAGACGAAGGATTTCATTGGAAGTGGTTTTTATAAAACACCCAACGTGGTCTCCAGCGCTATGGTCCACATACTCAAAAAAATGCAACCGGACAACTCATACCATTGTGGGCTACTTCCAACCACTCATGTGTCGCGTGGTTTTCTGATCCGAGGCCCGACAACACATACACATTGTGAGATTATGAAGCTACCATACCCGAACTCAGCAGACATTCAAAGTCTCCTAGGACTGCCATCGGAATTCTATGCAGTGCCGTCCGGCTCTGTTGATCATACCAATTTTTGCACTGCCAGTAGTCAATTGACCACTGGCTGCACTGCCCTCGGGATACCCTAGCACTACGAATTACCATGTACTCGTATAGCGTTCGTACTCACCACCGTAATTATTTCACGTATATACGGTAATTAAAATATCACAACAAATTCCAATTTCTTTCAGCAGTATAAAGATTGAGTATCAAGCGTAAAGAAATGTACGACTCACAAAAAATACGTTGAGGCCGCTGGTCAGCAGCTTATCCGTGTCCATCTCAGTGCACAATCAATGGGCGCTTCCATGAAATGCAGCAACCGCAACTCCGCCAGAAAACAAACTCGAGCTTCCAATGGCAACAGAAACCAGGACCCTCAGTCTGTGCGTGCAATTATTCTACAATACGCAATGGATCTGGACTAGGACAAAAACTAAAAGATACTATCTCAAATTTCATCAACAACAGGAGCAGCCCGGCGAAGCGACTGACTCGTGTGCATACCAGGGTTTTGTGTGCGATGGCCGTGAAATCCTAAACCGCTTGCTCCAACACCTCCGGCCGTGAATCGCCTCAACCGCCTGCTCCAGCACCTCCGGCCGTGAACCGCTTTGCTTCAGCACCTCCGTGCGATGGCCGTGAATCGCTTGCCGCTTGCTCCAGCACCTCCGCGTGCGATGGCCGTGAATCGCTTGTCGCTTGCTCCAGCACCTCCGCGTGCGATGGCCATGAATCGCTTGCCGCTTGCTCCAGCACCTCCGTGCGCGCCGCAATGAGGCACCAAAGAGAATGTGACCAAGAGTGACGGACAGAACTAGAGACAGAGCCCTAGGCACTGGATGAACGCATGCAGGCGGTTTAGGATTGGCGGCTGGATGAAACTGTGAACCATTGAATTCGCTTTTGGAAGGACGTGCTGAAACTGAACTTTTGGCCATGTTTCCTCAATGGGTGGGGTCAGGTAACTGAGGTTTACCAACCTTTACCAACCTTTTGGCTTGGGTGGGGGGCCACACTTGGAAATTCCACAATTTCGCCTTCGCATGGAGTTGCAACTTTATTTATTTACATTATAGTTTACTAAATGCATATTAATATTTTTAAATTAGTTTTGCAAGGGTTTCTTTTGAATTTCAATTAAAAGATGGTATGGTGTCCATTATTTGATTCTAATTATTATGGAAAATCATGTTTAAGGCCTCACTTTTTGAACTAAGTTTGAAACGTCACATAAACCACTTTTGTACTTTAGCGCGTCAAAGGGTTAATTAGGTGTTACAGTTGAGTTATGGGTGAATTGTTCGACCGTTGAAATTAGAGAATATTAGACGTTGTCTGAAGATTTCACACCATCAAGAAATTTCAAAAATTTAGTGTTCTAAATACAAAGGGTTTCTCAAGGGTGGTCATTTGACATGCGTTTCATAATTTATTCCCTTTCATTTTTAATATGCGTGTAACCATAACCGTTACATACCTTAAATATAATTTTTCCTATTCTAATTGTCAAAAATATATTTATACAAAACTTTCAATATCATTGGACGATATTTTTAACATTCATAAATTTTATCATGCCCACTAATTCACAACAAAATAATAGCACATATATAATTATCGTAGAAAAAACTAAATAAAAACATGATGAAAATGAATGATCAAATGGAGAACCCATCACGTGTGACTACTGTCGCCGACCCCTAAAACAATGGTTAGTGACGTCAGTAACACTTGATTTTAAATTCAATGTCATGTGTGAAGAATACCATTAACTATTTTTAGAGATATTGGCATTAGTTATGCGTGATGTTTACTATAAAGTAAAATGCTTAGACATTGCCTTTGTAAAATGTAAAGTCACCTTCTGTTTTAATAAGATACTGTGAATTTTGCTATACCTTTTATTTGTGCACCTCAAATAGTTTAAAGAGCATGACAGCGCTTGGTTGGTTATCATTATTAAGCAAGCTAGGGTATAAACTTATAAAAAACGTATTTGGCCGTTAAGAAAGACGGCTCACCTAGTTTTCCATGAGATTGAAGACCATCAAGCTCTAACACACTTAATAATAAATTGAGTTTAAATACATCTTATAACTCCTACATGTATTATAAAATGCAAATAAGAGGGATCTTTTGAACTTAATGCATGGATAAAAGTTGTACGTACATCGTATATGTTGTATATGTAGTATTGAACATCTTACTAATTGCCATCCATGCAAGTGAGTTCTTTGAAAACCTAAACCCGTATACCCGGTACCCTAATCCAAATTTCATCCATACTGTCTCATCCGACATGTGGTTTTTGTATTGTGATTTGTTTACTGAATTGTTTATGGAAAATTAGCTTCATGTACATGAGTCCACGATCAAAAAAGAAACATTACAACCGCTAATTGTCGTATTTCTTTTCTACACTTTATGGCACAATTTGTGAATTCTAACATGGAAACTTTGGTTGCTCATGCTCATGGATGTCAAACTTCAAACCGTTTAGTACCGAGGGCTCCATAGATGGATGCACTGGTCTTTACTACTTCTTTCCAGCACGACGTACACTACAAGATATAGAATGTATTAAAATAGAAGGTAACTGTATAAGACGTCTGTGAATTGTATAATGCACTTCGAAACATGCAAATCAACCAAAGGGTGTGGAACTTGAAATTTAAAAGGATCTTGGTTACATTTTATCGAGACTTTTATGACTCAAAGTGACTTGGCTCTATACAAAGTATAGAGTGTATAGTTTTCATAAATTGCCATCTAATTTATACGATTCAGATACAAAATTTGTTTAAAACTCCTCATTGATAGGTTTTATACCCGCCTTTGAATAATTGCATAGGTAATCTGTTGAGCCCAAGTCTATAAGTGAGCTACATTTGAATTAAATCTAATCTATATATACATTATTGGACGATGTCATAACATTGTCCATTCCAATGCTCAAAATGAACATCTCTTTCAACAAAGCCAACAAAACTAAAAGCATGTGAAGCAATGGCATGATAGATATCGTTTCCTAAATGAAAGGATCTAAGTATGCCTAAGTCCATATATGCTCTAAGTCTCAATATGAGTGTCGGATGAGAAAACGTGGATGAAATTTGTACATCGTCCAGAAAATGAACATTGTCCAGAATTCTGTATCATTTTCATCCACAATCTTCAAATACTTGAACCACGCCAGCAGGGTTTAGAGTATATGGCTAACAATAGTAAAGTAATTTTCATCAGACCATATTTAGGGAAAATCAATGACAGAATTTTCTTTGTCTGGAATTTTTTGAAAACAGATGAAATGGATACAAGTATCTGGACCCTCCACTCACGCACCTGCAGTATTTGAGGGTTCAGGGTATTAATTGAGGGATTTTATAAACAATTATGCACTAGTTTTTAGAATAATATTTTGGATTTTATAAACAAAGGCAAGTTATAGATTTAGGGTTTTAGGTAATGAAGGTGAACACTCATTTCCACCGGATATGAAAATCTAATGATTGAACATGTTGGATTCATGATTTTCCAATTCATTATGAATCTTGTCTCCTAAATCATAGGGGCGGCTTATTTCATGATGTCATATTTCATGACGGCTTATTTCATGATGTCTTCTAATTCATGATGTCTTGAAATTCACGAGGTCTCATGATGTTTCATGAGTATATAAACAAATATATATATATATATATATATGATGATGTGTTTTTGAGATTACGTAAGTATAGAATCAATCCTTTTTTAATATTCAATGGTGAGTTTGTGAGATCCCGTAAGTATAGAATCAATCCTTTTTTTTATTTTCTATTCATGGGTGTCTTTTTTAAATTACATAAGTATAGAATGAATCCTTTTTTAATATTTTCTATTCATGGGTGTGTTTTTGAGACTACGTAAGTATAGAATCAATCCCTTTTTAATATTCATGGGTGTGTTTTTTAAATTACATAAGTATAGAATGAATCCTTTTTTAATATTTTCTATTCATGGGTGAGTTTTTGAGATTACGTAAGTATAGAACCAATCCTTTTTTTTCTATTCCACGGTGTGTTTTCTAGATTACGTAAATATAGAACCATTATTTTTTTTCTATTCAAAGGTGTGATCTTGAGATTATGAAAGTATAGAATCAATTGTACATATTATGTAAGTCTTCTGAATTAGAATAAAGTTTGAATACATTAACTCCTAACCGCCCATCATGCACTTTTTGGAGCGTGGGTTTTTTATTGAAACTTTTATGGGACGTTGGCTTCATGCATGTGTGATCCGATTAGAAAAGGGATGATTTGTGACATTAATATTTCATAAAAACATAAACACATTTACATTATTACATATCAATTTGAAAATATTCCTCTTAATTGCATTTTATAATGCAACTTTGAAAAACAGCCAAATCTGAAAATGGTGAGAACGTTTGGGGATTAAACATGCAATAAGCTAACTGCCCATCCCTGTAAATTTGTACATTGTCCAGAAATTGTACAATGTTGTCCAGAATTCTGTATCACGAACATCCACAATCTTGAAATACTGGAACCACGCCAGCAAGGTTTAGTGTATATGGTTAACAACAATAAAGTAATTTTCATCAGACCATATTCAAGGAAAATCGAGGTTATTAATCGAGGGATTTCATAAAACAATCATATACAAGTATTTAGAATAATATTTTGGAATTTATATACAAAGGCAAGTTATAGATTTAGGGTTTTAGGTAATGAAGGTGAACACTCATTTCCACCGGATTAGAAAATCTAATGATTGAACATGTTGGATTCATGATTTGCCAATTCATTATGAATCTTGTCTCCTAAATCATAGGGGCGGCTTATTTCATGATGTCATATTTCATGACGGCTTATTTCATGATGTCTTGAAATTCACGAGGTCTCATGATGTTTCATGAGTATATAAGCAAAAATAAATAAATAAATAAATATATTTTTAATGATGTGTTTTTGAGATTACGTAAGTATAGAATCAATCCTTTTTTAATATTTTCTATTCATGGGTGAGTTTTTGAGATTACGTAAGTAATGAATCAATCCCTTTTTAATATTCATGGGTGAGTTGTTGAGATTACATAAGTATAGAATCAATCCTTTTTTTATATTTTCTATTCATGGGTGAGTTTTTGAGACTACGTAAGTATAGAATCAATCCTTTTTTAATATTCATGCGTGAGTTTTTGTGATTACATAAGTATAGAATCAATCCTTTTTTTTATACTTTCTATTCATGGGTGAGTTTTTGAGATTACGTAAGTATAGAATCAATCCTTTTTTTTATTTCTTCTATTCATGGGTGTGTTTTTGAGACTACGTAAGTATAGAATCAATCCTTTTTATATTTTCTATTCATGGGTGAGTTTTTGAGATTACGTAAGTAATGAATCAATCCCTTTTTAATATTCATGGGTGAGTTGTTGAGATTGCATAAGTATAGAATGAATCCATTTTTTTATTTTTTCTATGCATGGGTGTGTTTTTGAGACTACGATGATGGAAAAATTTAGTGACAATGATGAACTCACGATGATGGAAAAATTTAGTGACTGTAATCATGCTATTAATAATGACATTAATGGATGGTGGCTAATGTGAATCAGTCTTGATGACATGAATGACGAGGACGACCTCGGGCAGCCCGGCCAAAATTTTGGCCCTGCCGGTCGCCCCTCCTTGCCCGTCGCCCCTCCCAGCTCGTCACTCCCAGCCCGATTTTCCTTTCTGTCGAAGCTGTGCGTGGGTGAGGTGCAGTGCGGTGTGGTCAGGTCGTCGCATGTAAAATTGCGCAAATGGGACTCTTGAGCTTGAACCTACTGATGCAGTGCGGTGTGTTCGTGGATGCGGTGTGTTGTGATCGTACGCGGTGCGGTGTCTTCGTGGATGCGGTGTGTTCGTGAATCCTGGTGCAGCTAGGGTGTGTTTGTGGATGCGGTGTGTTCGTGCGCGGTGCGGTGTGTTCGTGAATCCTGGTGCAGCTAGGGTTTTTGTGAATCCTGTGCGTTCGGCTGAATGAGGTCAGAATCGTGATTATCCGCAGTAGAAATATGCTTCCTTGCTGCACAGTTTTCATTGCAAAATCCAGCTAGGGTTTATGCACTTTTGGTTCCGGCACAACTAGAGTAGTCACGGGGTTTTTTTTGCTCCTCTGAGATCAAGAGGTCTGTTTTTAATCTTCAATTACCCTACTCCACAGCTGCAAAGTTTTGGACCTGGTGCAGCTAGGGTTTACGCACTTGCAGCCGAGGTTCCACTACGAGTTCACGCCGGGATTTTTTTTGCTCCTCTGAGATCAAGAGGTATGTTGTTTTTTCTCCATTATTTGATTCAAGCGCTACACTGAAAGAACTTTAATTCGCTTTACTGAAAAAACATAAGCCATCTAGAAATTGTGTAGTGAGCTCGCAGTGTGAGCGGATCAGCAGCGTCGGTGGTCGTTCAGTATGAATGCGTTAATCTTTTACATATGGCAGTATATCTTTCCAACTTATATTTGCATTAAATAGGAGAGCATGTACACGGAACCGTATAGCTCGAGTATAGCATTCAGTGGAAATGTACGTACGGGAGGGCCAAAATTCTGGTTGCCAGTGGTCAATTGACTACTGGAATGGTGGTTGAATTAAAGTAGGATGGCTCTCGCTTTGAAGCCTTAGCATTCAGAATGCAGATTGACAACCACTTGTCAAATGCAGTAGCCTGTCTCATGGTGGTTGAATTACAGTAGGAAGGCTCTCGCTTTGAAGCTTTAGCATTCAGAATGCAGATTGACAACCACTCGTCAAATGCTTGAGCCTGTCTCATGGTGGTTGAATTACAGTAGGAAGGCTCTCGCTTTGAAGCTTTAGCATTCAGAATGCAGTTTGACAACCACTCGTCAAATGCAGTAGCCTGTCTCATGCGTCCCGCACATTTGGATCTGCAGGTCATGGGGAAAAACACAACGGACCCTGTGGCTCATGTCCCGTATGCTGGACAACTGAAGAAAGTGTTCGAGCCCATCTTGGATGCCAATATGCGAGGTGAGACCAATGGAGGAAAGAAATATTGGCCAAAGCGAATCCTGACCGCACCTCGCCAATGGTTCGTCGAAGTTGTGAAGCAGACACACCCCCTCAAGTTTGGTCTCAGGGTGCATGTGAATGGTGCGATCGCTCCATCCACGGTTCCTGCTTTTTCGTGCATGGCCAACCTCGTAGTCACCGACGTCAAGCACTTCCACCCATACGTGATTCTATGGGTTGCAAACATGTCCGGGATGGTGGCAAATCTATATTTCACGGAAGGAGAGGATTTGTTCCAAGCCAGACCGTTCACAACCAGCCTTACTGAGCATGAGGGAGACCTTAAGGTGGAAGGAGATGACACCCTTCTCACTCCTATTCTTACTCCTAAGGCTATTGCATACCTGAACTCGGAAGACAGTGGGCAGTTGACTAGGGTGCTGACGGCCGTGCTGCGAACTCTGGATAAGGTGAATAAGGTCACACTACAGCAAAACCCTACTGAAGGGGTACAAGAGAAAACCCGCTCCAAGAAACGGCCACAGCCCGCTCCAGTGTCTTGTAGTCCTAGCCCTAGCCGTGCCAAATCAAAGAAAAGCAAACAAGGAAGTGCAAGAGGCACAGACCAAGGTAGTGGAGCTAGATTCACCTGAAAAGGCGGTGGTCAGTTTGGAGGGTGAGGAACAGTATGAAGTCGGCCACGGTGACGAGAGCCCCGAAATAATTGGCTCCGTCGCCGGTAGTCAATTGCCCACTGGCAACGTCGAGGGAGACATAGTTGCAGGATCACCTGGACCAGCAAAACGCCGGCGAAAGCAGACGTCCACAGTGAGGTTCTCTAGTACCCTAGTTCCGAACGATGCAAACGATGCAGGAACGATACCAGCCGAGAACACGGAGAGGGAAGGAAACGCATCGGCCACACCTGGTGCACCCAGCCCACTCAAGAGACGAAAGACACAACGTCGGTATCAGCACCCGGTAAAGTCGGCTGAGGGGAAGGACATAGACTACGACGACTGTCGAGAAGAGCTCAAGCAATTCAAGATCAGAAGTGCGCCAATGTACATATGGGGGCAAGACTTCACGAAAGAGATCGACGTGGATCAGATGATCAATGCACCAATAGAATTCAAGTACCGCCCATTCCACGAATCACTTGCCAAGAGTCTGCTGGAGATTTACTTGACCGGGATACACCCACCCAAGCAGACCTTGACTCTCATGCCCAAGGTAGACAAAGAGCCATTCTACTTTGAATATGTAAAAAATGGAGAGTTTTACATTATCAATGGGCAACATTCTGTGGCGGCTGCAAAGAAACTGTTGGCACTTGAAGAAGTGGATCCCGAGCGCAAGGAGAAGTTCAGGACCTGGCAGTGTGACTTCGTGTGGACCGAGGATAAGATGCTGCTGTCGGAGCTGTCACGGTGCACAAACAACACGAATCAACACAAGTGGGATTCGCCAGAATATCTTCTGCACGTGCAGTATTGCCGAGATCTGTGGATCAATTATGGGAGACCGGATCTAAAGAACCTTGGCAAACCAAGGTCTCAGGAATGGAAGATCTGCAAGGTGCGCGGGCATGGATTGTACATTATTTTGTATACTGACTTTCTGCCGTTTGTTCATGTCAAATTTGCATTCAGATTGCATCTCAGTTGAACCAGTGGTCAATTGACTACTGGCACTATGGCGTTTTGCAGAATTTTCAAGAGAAAGCAGTGGAGACTTTAAACGCTATGACTCCCAATCATGCCAACAAGACCTCCAAGGAGTACCAGGGTGAGTTCTTGATCATTTGTGGATCGGATAACTTGTACAGGGGCATCCACAACGCATTTCAGTGGTACGAGACGGGCGACCTCGTGAACCCCGACACTGGGAATAAAATGAAGGACGACTGCAAGGAGAAGTGGGTCAGAAGACTCACGAAGGCATTCGCGTTCAAGTGTCTGCGTGGCTTAGGAGTGCCAACACTCCTGGAGCTGGTGCAGAAAATTACCGTTGGCTTGACAGCCGAAGGGGAGCTGGATAAGGAGTCCAACGAAGTTCCCAAGGTGTATCTGGGGAGTACTCGGCCCAGAAGCAAACACTGCTGTAGTTTGAAGGACTGGACGGATAGGAAGAAGGTGAAGAATTCGGTTGTTCGGTGGCTGAATAAGAAGTCGCCCGAGAGACTATGGGTCAACGACGACGTAAATCGAGCGGCATGGGTCGAATTCAAACGCAAGCATGGGTTCAACTCAGCCCATATCGACGAGCTCATCCGGCGGGCAACAAAACTGTTCTTGTTGAAATCGTTGAAAGTAAGCGACACTCCTAGAAGAGAACAGGAGCCCCTCTCGGATGCATTCTTGGCGGAGATGGAGAGAATACTAGAGAAGGAGTATGTGTTGAAGTCCAACATAACTCCGGTACTAAGCAAGGTCCTGGCAGACGGGACACTCTCCAGATTTGGGAAATTTCCAACCGGTGCTCTTGGACCCGGCCCCACAGTGAATGTCACTGACCCTTCATCATGGTGCATTGTTAATTCCGAAGATCTTCATTTTGATGGGGCCATAATGGACATGCGTGCAATCGACCGATGGCTGGAGCGCGACGATGTGGGTGTAGATTCTTCATACGAGTCGATTCTTCCTCAGATACTGCAACAGAGCCGCTATGGCAGGTGGCCAGCGCATTGGCTGGTCATTTGCCATTGCACGAATGAGAATGAGACCCTTAAGGCGGTGAGTGGGCAATTGAAAGGCTATGAGCATATGCACAGCCGATACGTGCCAACGTCAGCAGAGACGTATTTCTTCTCCCCCCGGATCTTGAAAAAAGGCAACGGTGTGAGCATCTTGTACTTCTGGAATCCCGAGGTGGCAAACTCAATAAACTGGAAGAAGGAAATTCGTTCTTCGGAGTCGACAAAGCGGGTGGGATCTGTAAGGGAGGTGGACATGCATGAAGACGAACTTAGGATGGAGGTGTACATGCAATTCATTATGCTACTTCCATACGTTGACCACGAGAGCAAAAACCCACGAATGGTGCTATGCGTGGCCGCCGGGCTGAAGTGCATGATCGCGGCCATGGTACGCTCGTTTGCTTGTGCCAGTAGTCAATTGACCACTGCCATCGTCTATTGTTATCTGACACTACATCTCACCATTGTTGACAATTGCTAACCTAATCAGTTGTTGTGCAGATGTTTGATCTCCAACCCGTTGCTGTGGGTACGGCGGAGGATAACTTCCAAATCATGGTCAGCAGCCACCAACTCGGCTGCGAGCTTCAGAAGTTCAAGCACCTCTACCAGACGTCCATAGACACATTGGATGAGCCACAGAAAGACGGCACGTGGTATCCATTGAAGCATACTCCGCCAATTGAAGAAGCAGAAACTTCGGGTGTCCGGCGCCGGGAACTCCAGTCCAAGAGTTCTGCAGACCGGGGTAAGACACACACTGTCGCATTGAATGTGGACTCTGGCGGGAGCGGCGGAGAATCAGGCGAGGACCGTGACGGTGACCATAGTGATGAAAGGGCAGGGAGCGAGGGGGAGTGGCCTCCTTCTACCATAAAGCGCAAGCCCAGGCAGTTTCTACCATCCCAAGAGAGCGACATTGATGAGCCTTCGGGAAGTGCGTTGCAGGGAGATGATGAAGAGGGCTTTGATAACGTCAGCGACTCAGATGCAGCGAGCGGTGAGGACGAGGACGACGCTCCCGAGAACACGGCAACAGATCAGGAAGCCTCGGCTCCTGGCAATGACATGGACGTGGAGAATGAGCATCACTTTTCGCCTCCAAGGGATGCACCAGCGCAAACTGTAGAGGACTACACTCCAGTACCTCTGACTCCGTGCAGCCCTCCTTGGCAAGCAGGAGGCGATCATGAATCGCCTCAGCCTTTGAGCCCGGTCGTTGAATCCAAGAATTTGAACGAAGGAATGGCTCTTCTTGGGGAATGTGCTGGTCTGTTATCACCCGATCCCTCTCCTTCTAGAGTGCTCATACTCTCGCCACCTGCGCGTGAAGAAATCACATGTGATGCACAACCGCCAGTAGTCAATTGCCCACTGGTCACTATTGAGCAAGAAAAGTCGCCAGTGCATGCGGCCACTGGAGTCGACATGGACGTGGTCAGTGAAGGCAGTATCCCTGCCCATGAACTATACAATGATTTGGAAATCCGTCATGATGAGAGTGCGCCTCCGGCAGACATTGAGGACGAACTGGGAAGTCATTCCGGAGCAGCGGGCGATAGGGCAGAGGTGAACTCCAACCTGCAGTTCGTGGTTGTGCATCGAGTTGGAGGGCACGAGGCAGGCATGGCCCCAGCGCAGATTAATGAAACACCTGTTTCTGAGGCAGAAGACACGTTGGGGTTCACTCCCTCTCTGGCGCCAGTGGTCAATTGCCCAGTGGCAACCACTGAGGAAGTTTCCGTTCCCCAGAAGAGTTTTCCTACTACCGACGATCGCACTGTACATGGGGACAAACTCCCAGTTGACGTTGATTCCCTCCATTCCTCGATGGTATCGGAAGGTGAGGACGATGCACGCGTGGCGCCTACGGAGAACCCGAATTCCTCAACGGCCGGTGAGTCAGAGGACGCGTTGGGGTTCACTCCCTCTCTGGTGCCAGTGGTCAATTGCCCACTAGCAACCACTGAGGGAGCGTCTGTTCCCCAGGAGAGTTCTCCTGCTACCGGCGAGCGCACTGTCGATGCCGAAGAAGTCCCAGTTGCCGTTGATTCCATCCATTGCTCGATGGTATTGGAAGCTGAGGACGATGCACGCGTGGCCCCTATGGAAATCCCGATTTCTTCAACGGCCGCTGAGTCAGAAGACTTGTTGGGTTTCACTCCCTCTCCAGTGCCAGTGGTCAATTGCCCATTGGTAATCATCGAGAACGATGAGGGAGTTGTGCTTGCTCAACACCTCGAGGGACTTGTACTTGCTGCGGTTCCGGGTCCTTCTGAGGCATCTGTTGTGCCTCCGCCTGAAGTCCCACCCATTCCAGCTCTGAGGACCGTGAAGGAGGAGGTGACGGTCTCCCTGCCGTCTAATAAGGACAATCCCATTGAGATTGACAGCGGATCAGATGATGATGCGTATAGGGAATCCTTGTTAGATTTCCCATCCAAAGGGGAGTCTGACTTGTCAGATGGACCCAACGACGTCGTGCCAGCAGACGGTGGAGAGCAGAAGGTCTCTGCACAAAGAGCGTTGAGATTACAACTGCAGAAGATCTCGAAGAAGAAGTTGGCAGTGAATCGAGAGGCACTACGGGCGAGCAGGGAGCTGGCAACACAGAACAAGGTATTGAGAATGGAGTTGGAGAGGGTCCGCGAGGAAGCAAGGCAGAGGGAATCGAAGTTGGAGGAGGCAATTCGGATGAGTCAAGTAGTGAGTGCGAGTGAGTTCACAGACTCCCCTTCCACGCACATTACCCATCAAACCACCTCGGGTGCATCAGCAAGAGAAGTCTCGGACCATGAGGCGGAGGTATCTGAAGGTCCCGTAGACAACATTATCCCAGCCACACAGGTATATTAGATTTGCGTCCTTGATTCAAAAGTTCTGCTGGATGTTCTATGTTATATTCACGAAAGTCCTGAGATGTTGACCACGCTTACTGGTAATCACAGGAATGTGATGTTATTGAGCAGCATGCAGCCATAGAAGCAGCGAGGACAAACGAGGTTAGTTTTCTGTCGTATTATTGCATTGAAGCTGTTTGTGATTAGTGGATGTGAGCGTCAGTTTTGAATGAAATGGTGCCCGGTCTGTACAGGGAAATTGAGTTTCTTCGTAGGGCGCATCAAGTTGAAGATTCGGGCACCACGAGGACTTCAGTTGTAGATATATAAGTATTTACTAGGCGCCTTCCACCATAATCTAGCGTGGCACTAGAAATTTTTATTTTTTTTCATCAGCACAGGTGGAAGGAAGCGCCCATGTGAAAACCGATTTTTTACAAATTATTAGACGACCGCTAGAGGACTCGGTGAACATAAACATTAATTGTAAATGTGTGGCAATACCAAGTTTTGATAACGTACCCGGTTTGGAAATTTTCAGGAGAATAGACCATGTGTGGATGAATACCGTCTTCGCAAGGTAAGCGTATTGTGGCAGAGTTTCATCATTTACATCTTACCATGTTCAATTTTTCCCTAAATTGTAATGTGTAGGAACTTGACATGGATCAAATTTTATGCAATTTGCAGTGTGTTCTTCAAATTTCTGCCGATGGCAAATTGCATAGACGGCGGAAGTTGAATAGGTGTGTATCTGACAGCGAGTCATCATCATGAGTTCACTCGAGATGTCTCATGAGATGACAAATGGATTGTGCATGCAAAGTCGAGTAGGGGATTGAAGTGAACTCAAGAATGTAGGGAGAAAATTGAAAATAGCAATTGGCAGACGCACATTCTAGAAACACCAGACATACTCTTCAGTTCTTGGTGATTGTTTACCACAGAAACACCAGCCCGTAGAAGCACAAAATTTGTGTACGCGTAGGAGATTGGGTGAAGAGTAATTGTTACCCAAACAATTCAAACCCTTAACAAAATGTATGATTCATTTCCTAAATTATATGTCATGGTCCGTTTGCCGTGAACATTGTCACGCGCTAAAATGTAATCTTAACCTATGAATCATTACTTCATGCCATGGTAGTTGGATTATCATGTACACATGAAGAGGATGTATGTTATATTTTGTTTTTGCACGCTCGGGGAGGTCACTTCCAAATATTTCTTAATTACAAGAATATAACTATGAGCATATTTTTGAAATACTACTAACTATAGTAAGAAATAATTTTTAATTTTTAGGGACCTTTTATATACCCTTTGTTCACACGTGATACTCAAAAGATACAAAGAGTGACATCTCCGAGTTTGCACTGTGTTGTGGTGTTGAGAATTATTAATACTTGGTGTGGCTGTGGGAAGGGGGTGAGTATGTGAAAAACATACGAGCCACCCTCGGTTTCAAGGAATCTTGGGGGAATATATTCTAAATCAAACCCGGCATTTAACTTAAGAGGTGTTGTACTCAAATCACCTTTATATGTTGGATTTTAAAACAGAATAGTTTTGAATGATTTGAGACCAGCCAATATAAGGCAGAGACGAATGAGAACGGAAGGTAGTATATACAATGATTGTATATGAATGGAAAATGGGAATGGAATACAAGAATCAGTACTAAACTTTTGCAAAAAATGGTGGATTTAATTTGGAGCAGATATGCAACCAAAAGTAGACATTATCTGTGTATAGTGTACCCTAAACCACTCTATAGGTTATTATTATACACTATGTAAAGTCATAATCACGTATACCCGACACCACAACGTAGGTGACCATGAACGTCGTTACATATTGCAATCAAAGGTTGTCGTGCGTCTGGGACGAGTGTTACTAGACATAGTACAAATAGAGTATACATCATTCAATAAAGGTGCACGATGACAGAGAGCGACCAAAGACATCATCCAAATGTTCGAACATACTTAGGAGGATTCTTGGATTCTGCGCAAGCAAGAAATCCGAAAGTAATTGAAATGCGTAGTTGGTATCTCGGGGGACAATTAAGGGATCCAAGCTTCCTGACGAAAGTTCACGTGCAACTGTAATTAGCGACATCGTAGTGGAAAATTCTCCAACTTATCACAGTTCACAGTACTTGGATATGGCAACTACGAGGGGTTAAAAAAGTCCCAAGTCTCTGGAATAGTCCCAATTTAACGAATATGGCCTTGTTGCTAATTCTTTTGACACCGGTTTTCTTTACTGGATCGTGTTTCGCATTTGGACGGCCGCCGAGTTCCAAGTATGTCGCTCTCCAGGCTCCTCGTTGTATTACTGTCAATCCTGTCTGTCTTTGTGGTGGTTCATCATAGTTCGGACGTCCGTTGAATGCCGCTCGAGCTGCTCTCTAACAATGATTACGCCGCAGCCACCTGCGATTTCCTAAAAAAACTGTCTTGTGCGCATGTCTAGAATGCTCAGCAAATGTTCCTTCCCCGCAGATAGGACATCCAGCATATCCTTTCCCTGACTGACCAGAAATTAATGTATAGGCAGGGTAATCGTGAATAGTCCATATAAGCATTCCTCGCATGTTGAAGTTTCTATCCTGCCCAACTGGTTCAGACATGTCAACCGCAGGTACGCCCACCCACAGCTTTTTGAGCTCATGCACAAGCGGCTGTAAATATACATCGATTGTGTCTTCAGATGGAGAGCTAGGGCCGGGTATAATCATACTTAAACAAATGAAAAACCTCTTAGTCACTAGATAAGGTGGTAGATTGTACAACACTAACATCACGGGCCAGACTGAATGCTTTGATGATTGAAGGCTATGGGGATTTACTCCGTCTAGGGCAAGGCCCATCCTAATGTTTCTATCTTCCCTGCTAAACACAGGAAAATTATTTTCTATAAATCGCCATTGCTCACTATCTACAACGGATCTCATTTTTCTATCTGCAAAATGATTTGTCATGTGCCACCGCAGATGCTTAGCCAGTTCAGGACACCTAAACATTCTTCGCAACCTTTTTATGACTGAAAAATATCGTAACACTCGTGTAGGAATTGAACTAGACCCTAGTATGTACCTTGAATTTTGGCATTTTGGACAGTGGTCTAAGTTTGCGTTTTCTTTCCAATATAGGGTTTTACCACACTGACAACAGTGAATTGTTTCATGTGACAATCCTAGTTTCAGTAGCAGACGCTTCATCTCATATGACAATTTAGAACAGGTATTGTCAGCTGGCAAGACATCGTACTTCAAGAAGGTTAATATCTCGTCCAAGCAATGATGGCTGACAGAATACAAGGTGCACAACGACATGAGAATAATGCTGAATTGTAACCTGCTGGATTGTAACCCGTGAAACAATGGCTCCGCAGATTCTCTACGTAATTCCTCCAGTAAGGGCGTCATGTCTGGTTCTTCATCTTCAGATGAGAAGTCCTCGAAATCCAACCCACAGTCTTCCTCTTCTCGTTCTTGTTGATGAATCTCGTCCGCCCAGGCGAAATAGTTTTCAGCCATCTCCTCGAAATTAATGTCTGTGTTTGGAATGACATCTTCAAAGTCGTCCATATCTTCAGCATCTAGATAAATTTCTTCCTCTTCTACAACACTGCTTTTTTCAGCAAGTTCATCACTAATTTCTTGTGGCAATACATCACTATCTTCTTCAGCGGAGTTCTCCCTCCGTTCTACACGGTGGTTCGGATTCCTCTGCAGTACGGGTGCTCAATTTGCAAAGTACTTGAAGCGAAAAACAATTACAACCCAACGACACTCCTAATTGAATTCTTCATATAGTAATAAATAAAAGACATGATATGATCCTTGTCGCGCTGCCAGGGCCCTCTCTATGTGGTAGACCTGTCTAAGTGGTGTTGGTCTCATCTTGTAGGTCTCTGCAATGTAACAATACTGTGTGATTATTCTGCTTGAAACATTTCCCAAACACACGTGTACAAATTTATTTTCACTCTATTTTTTGTTTATCAAATCATACAATACCAAAATAATCATAACATATATGAACAAAATATTAGTAGCTACCTAAAGTATGAAATAAATCACTAACTACATATTTTACATGTACACTGTGTGATATGAAGCGAGATGATGGTCTCCCATGTACTGTACAGAAGTATAAGGTTTTTGTCACCTGCATATTAACTGTACATATATGTGTCAACTACATGACTTCACACTTATGTCAAAGACGGAGAAGTCATATGCAGAGATTATATTTGTACTCACTCGTATACAGACGGAACCCCTTCGTATGATGGCCGTTACATTTTGAATCATTGCAAGTTCTCCCCGTTCGTACAGTATATTCTAACCACTTTTAAATACTTTAGCACTGTGCGTAGCTCCTTCTAGACGCATGGTCCACACTATGTAAGTATGTAACACCATCGGTGAAATGACATTGTGCACATACCTTTCCAAGTTCGTTTTCTAAAACGTATACCTGCAATGGGTGAATTGCTGGTGGCATGGCCTGCCTAAATAATCAATCATTTATGAGTAGTTTGTTATTCGGTAAGAGTTGAACCATTTTCTATCATGCACTATCAGAGTTAATGTATACTATTATAATGTTTAATAACTCTACATTCCCGGATTGTGATGCAAAATTTCACTAAAACTAGTCAATTTCTGTGATGACAAAACATTTGATGAGTAATTTGTATTTAACCCCTTTGTTGAAAGACTAGTTGCTTACCCTAATCAGTGTTCACAATTGACTTTATAAAATTTGAAGAGCATGACACACATGAATACAACAAGGTGTGAATATCAACAACACCAGCTGTACTTATTCTATGCTGATAAGTAATTCTGCCTGTGTAGCGTTGCTGAGAGAACACAGATTATACAGTCTGTGCATGATGCTAGATTAATAGTATGATCAGTATAGAAAGATTTTGTTCCAAAACTACACTAAACATGTTTAATTTGCTCTACCCTGTAAGAGACGCATGCAATCACATCTTGAGAAATTCTGTACAGTATAGAAATCTTCTTTGAAATCAAGTGGTTGGTGTCATTAAACCCTAGTTCTGACTGATTTGACGTCACAAGCTCCATAGTATTTACTCTAACAGCAAGGAGGGCGCATACTGAATTGTGTAGTCCGCTATACAGCATTCCTCAGGTAAGTTCCAACCCTACTCTTCCACTTCAGCACAGGCGACAAAGGTTTCAGTGAGGTCTTACCTTAGCAAACAGCAGTGAGGTTGTTTTTTTTCCGCCCAGCCGTTGCGGTCGCCTAAGCTATTGGTTTTGCCGTTGTAATCTTCTCTTTGGAGCAACGACTTAGAGCTCGCACGCGCAACAAAAATCGGGGGATTACAGGAGGATTGTAATCCGGGGGGGAGACGTGAGCGCTGCAAAAAGAGTGTGCAGCGTAAGCATGAGGGTTTCTGAGTATGAGATACATAGATACAGAACGATAGTGGAGAACGAGGCGCTCTTAAGACAGAATACGGGAGTAGAAAATCTGCTGTAAGACACTCACCATTGTGCCACGCTTGTCGCCACATGCGACTGGGGGTAGAAATTTTTTTGTCGTCATTGAGTTGTGCGTTGTGTAACAGAGGGTGTTACCCGCAGTAGAGCGCGATAGTAGTGAAATTGTCGTTGTGGCAGTGACCAAGCAAACCGCGACCGCCATCGCCATGCCACTTTTGCGAGAAACTAGCTGTGTCGTCCAGGGAAAACAAGAGAAATGCTAACGTGGGGTCTGCTTGTGCATAGTATGCGGGATGTTAAACTAGGGTTTCATACATTGATATTGACAGAGTTTGTCAGAATAGGGAAATGTTTGGATGAAAAATTGTGTACAGTCATGCAAGTGGAGGCACAAACTTCGAGGTTTTGTGAGTCTCTTTGTCAGTTGTTTTGTCACAGCAGTAGTCAGCACTTCTCACGCAGCTTTTGTGGTGCGCGTTTTTGTTCTTCAGATATGCGGTGCAGAACGCCAAAGTCTTAGAGGAAGCCAGAACAGCCCTAGCCACAGGGGAGATTAGAACCCCCTCCGTTGCAAGTCCAGAAACATCTGAGGCCAAGGATGAAGACGAGGAAGTAGCGGCGACGTCCCCTGCAACAGGTAGTTCTGAACCAGCAAGCAGTGGAGAAGAATACGGTCAAAGCAGATCGGAAGAGTACAGTTCCGACAGTGCGGCGTCTTTGGAAGAGAACATTGATACCAGTTCTGCTAAGAGGAGCAGTGGATGCACGGACTCAGTGAATGAGGAAGAGTACACGACCGCTCACACCACTAACTCCGATTTTAGTTCAAGCGGCGACGAAAAAGACAGTAGTTGCACCCTCGACAGTGCCTCCACTGACGAGAACCCTAAGGTATGTCCACTCAACCCAGTGGTAGTATTAGTCTACCTATGTTTGTCTATTTGCAGCATTGTGTAAGAAAGCCTAAATTTCTTCATACTAGAAATTTGGGGTATTTCATAAATTTGGTGACTGGGAAAATCGTTTAAGTAAGTGAAGTGAAAGGTATTCCCTATTTTCTGAAGGGAACCCATGACAGAGTGAAGTCTATAGTGTAAATAATGAAATTATCACCGTAGCATGATATTCTGAAGAACAGTCATTGTAGAGGCCATGTTTGTTTCTTGAAACTAAGATGAGCTCAACAATCCGCAGACACATATAGTATCATATGTGGCGTTGTGTTCTGTACCCTACAGTGTGAAAGTTCTCAATGTCTGCATTTTGTATCATGAGTGGGTGGGGCTTAGTTTGTTTTTTTTGAGGGTGTTGGTGCCTTCTGATTGGATTTAATTGCGTTCAAACGAGGGTCCCTGAAGTGGACGATATATGTCTTTTGTCAGAAGCTCCTAAACCGACTTAGATATCAATGATTTTTATGCTAAGTTTTAGTGATCTCCAGAGTATCTATATGAGCAGTCGACAGGAAGGAAACTAGGTTTTGGGTCGAGAGTATGAAATTAAATCTTTGGGCACGCCATACAACTGGCTACGGTGATCTCATTGTAAGTATGCACTTAGAGTTATGCACGATCTCACTTTCAGATTCCATACGTTCATGTAGAAGGTTTTATTTCAGAAAATGAGAATAAATTAAGTAGAAACAACGCACCTTTCAGTGTGGTTCGACATTGCAATGTTATATTGAGAAATGAAAACAAGTTTTTCTAAGTGCAAGCACATAGTGTGGGTGCATGTAATAAGTACTCTATATTTCAGATTGTATATTTCAGACTGTAAATACAGGTGACTGTATATTTCAGATGTAGTGTATCTTCCCAGTTATGTGATGAATGAAAATGTTAGAAGAAAAATCAGTAAGGGTATGTTCATGTTTTTGTATAGAATGCCACTGTACAGGACGCTTGAGACATGTGCAACATGTAGCTCATTGGCACGTCTATACTGCACTGATTATGAGTTCTGTGGTTATCTTGCGCAGAAGAGGACAGCTAGAGAAGAATTGCTGAGGGAAGGAAGAAGTGGCGCTGTTAGAGATCGTCCACCAATAAGGTCCACAACAAGGATATCACGCAGTGCTAAGGAAGAGACCAATATGAAGGTGGAGTGCAACGACCAGCGCCCAAAAACAATATCGTTGACAGAAGAACTACACAGTGAAGTAAGTAATCAAGCAAGAAAGGTTCATTGTTTTTGTTCAGTGAAACTACAATATATTGCCCTGTATGACATCCATTGATTGAAGTACATCCATGTTTAACGAATTAATTTTGTAAAATGTGAGGAGGGTGACTTGAAGTTGCTAATATGTGGAGGAAGATTGAATCAGCTTATGGCACCTCCAACTGCTTCTGGGAGACAAAAAGAGGATTTTGTGAAGTGGAAGGAACCACCCCAGTCCATGGAGAGAGATCAAGATCATATTGGTGGCACCTCTCCGCCAGTTGCCAGGAGGAAGAAACATGCATCACGGCCACGAACCATTGTCATGGAGGAGACAGACTTGCAGAGAATGAGTGAGTCTACCCAGGTGCCCCAAAATCAGAGAGAGAGCGATAGTGAGCGTGAAACTGAACCTGAAGTTGGTGCTTTGTTGAAACGGCCCCCACAAATCCCTAAATATACATCTCCTAACAAGTTCGTGCCGCCTTGAGCCACTGGTCCGTCAACATTTGTAGTCTCATTCGTGCCGCCTCAAGCCATCTCGTCGCCACAAGGCCGTCCATCGAAGAGGGTGCAACAGCAAAGAGAAGAAATTGTGCATGATGCACCAAGCACAGAGCTAAACAATACTGGCTCTCATACGTCTGCAAAGTACCATGAAGGTAAGTGCAAGTCATTTCAACACCGGGTTTTTATCAAAAATATGATTTGAGTAGTGTTTTCCACGTTAAAGTGTTTAAGAGGATGACGGAATACATAGACCGTAGTTGCATCCATCAGTGTATTTGTAACACATGAGAACTATGTGCGTATCAGTATAGTACACTAAGTCTTTAAATGTACAAGGCACTTCTACTGTAATTGATGTAGGGGCAGCAGAGGTCACGAGAGCAGAAGTGCAATCCCGCGGTCCCACAGGAAGACCCAGTAGTTCTTCACCACAACCACGCGGGGTAATGACTGGATCAAGATCAGGCTTGCGAACTTCTTCTACAATTCGAGCAAGTACAGTGCAAGCACAGAAAAGGGCAGAAAGGTCTCTCCAAACTCACCCTCGTGGCTCTAAGATGACCAAGGACATGGGAGAGAGCAGTCGGCAGCTTAGCACTAAAAATTGTCCCGCAGTTCAAGTATTGGAGCGAAGTCCGATTTACACCCTATCAGAAATTCCTCGCGTGCAAGAACAGCGCAGAGGATGCGCAAGTCCGTCAACCACGGGCACAGACAGAGAGGTATATATCTTCCCATTTTCAGCGTGCATGGGACTATATTTGCCCCTCTAATGTGATAGGGGAATTTTTTGGAATGAATGGTGTATTGCGTATGAAAATGGCATGCTTACCGTACATGTAGAGCATTGTCGGTTTTGTACAGTTACTGGAGGTATTGGTAATTCACACAGTCTATCCTTCACATGCAAAAAAAATTGATGAAGTGAATGTGACTGGGTTGACACAGTGATATGGGGGACCGTTCTGAAATGTTGATAGTGGAAATAATCAGAATACTACTGCACTGTTTGACGTTCCAACAGGGTGATCCATTATAGTACTATGAATTGTGAATGCAATGATTGTATATAACAGCAGATGTATAAAAACCTGATAAGTCATGTAGAGTAAACAAGAGTAACGATGGCAGAGATTGCTAGGATGCTGTAGAGATGACATTTAACGTTGTGTTGCAATGCCATTTCAGGAAAGTGATATTAATTTGCAAGAGGGCGGTAGAGAGAGAGAGGGGAGGTATTGACAAGGGCCACAAAATCAGCCACAGCCATTTTCCTTCTACAACGACAACGATGACGACATCGAATGTAGCGAGGACAGTGGAGACGAAGAATCAGAGCGCGAGAATCCTGAAGAGCTGCAAAGATCAGAAGAGCCAGCAGACATTGAGAATAATGAGCGTGATCTGTATCCAACAGAAAGCGAGAAGAGGAGAGAACGTAGACACGCCCAAGCATCTAGAGAAAGAGAAGGAGTCAGGGGTAGCCGTGAGGGACTACCAAGAAACTATTTGTTAGTGGATGAGCATAGCAGAGAGCCATATGGGCAGGGTGTGAGTAGCTGGAGAAAAGAGCTAATGCTATTATCGAGGAAGCTTGACCCAGCCATAGGCAACATCAACAGACAACCAGAGGACGCTATGAAAGAAATAGCGGACTGGATTCAGCACACGTGGGAGTACAGTGGGCCGATCAAAGACAAGTACGTGAAGGAAGTTATTACTCGAGGTGTGACGTTGAAGCACTCCGAATTGTGGAAGAAAATTCGGTTGGAGGAGCCTAAGCCGGAAGACGTGTCTGACAAAACTTGGCGCTCTTTGGCAAGGCAGCTAGAGAGCCCAACAACAATACGGAAAGCTGAGATCTGCACCTGGGCCAATGCTAGTCGAGTAAACTTTGGGAGAATTGGCCCTTCATGAGAGGTTGGAGTGCGGGAAAGACTACGTAGACAATTCAAGAAGTCACCCGATCCTGAGGAGGTAAGATTTGAGATGGCACGGAACAAGGGCTACAGTGGCCGGTCTAAACGTAATAAAACAAGTGATAATATTATGCATGGGAGTAGGAATGCAGGAGTGAGTTGGGAGGATGAAGAAATTCATCATACTTCCCGACATACACAAAGGGTATCTCCTTGACATGATACTAGTGCACTAGGAAGGAGTGACGAACGCGCCCACTTTCATGACGATAGTGCAACTTATTTGGAACCTGCAACAAAGAGCGTTGTTTAGTCTGGAATTCTGTACATCTCGGAGGAACAACTTACACAACACCCGATGGTACTGAAACTGATGCACAGGTTGGAGGCGTGAGAGGGGGTGAAAACCAAAGTGCGGTCGTGGAAGAAGCAATCGGAGGTCAGAGCAATCCTAAACCAGCAGTAGAAGAGATACCAGAGCAAGTACCGCGTGAAGATGACTTGGTGGACCAAGGTCTAGTTGCACAAAACTCACAAGCACTACAGGTGGGACTTCAAATAGCTGTGAGGAACATGGTATATTTTGTCATAAAAATTTTGGGTACTACAACTAAATGTTTGTAACATCGAGCTCAACATATGATGTACAGAAAAATGTGTAATTTTTGAGTATAATATTAATGGGCGTATCCTCTTTGCGTATAGGGTGGAGAAGAGGCTGAACATCCGGGAGATAGTCAAAAAATTCGCAGGTCGGGTCGGTCGAAGAAGAAAGCGAAGCGTTCATGAGAGACCGTAAGTTCTGAAGAATGATCTCATGTCACTGCTTTATACTAATTTACAGTAATCAATGTTATTGACATTGTATTTCCCGGCTTAATCAACTATGTAGTTCATGGCGTCACATTTGCGCACGTCTTCTGAGGAAGGTAATCTAGTATGAAAGCACGTTATTCTTAAAACAAGGGTTTCGTTAAAAGTGCCTATTGAAATGTGCACTATTTTTTGGGATTATTTTTTAATATTTTAATCACAAATTTTGGTATGTATAAGCAATAATATTGTACTTTGGCTAGAGTCTTTTCAGATATTATTGATTGAAAATAAATCCAAAGCAAGCTATGTAAAATATATGTGTGTCATATTTATTTTGTGCTTTAAGTTTATAATCAAGAATTTTCTATAATATTAGATCAATTAAACGGCTAAAAAACATTATTTTGTGCATCTTCAATAATTGTTCATAAGTTTAATAGAAAATGTAACACTTATACCCTAATTTTTAGTTAAAAGATTGAAAAATAAACCAATCCTAATTGGCAAGACACACCATGGAAGCAAAAACATTCAAAATGATAAATTCAGAAAAAAAGAATAATGTATTTGTGTCACTTTATATTTGAATACTTAAAAACAATAAAGTCAAACAAAAAAATAAAGCATGTGTCTTATTTATGTATTTGAAGTTCTGAAATTTTAATAATTAGAACAACAACTAAAAAATATATACTAAGTTTTGAGAACCATATCCATAGTGGTAATCTTAATAAATCCATACAATCAATTAAACCAATTTTGTATTTAAATTTACATATTACAATGTATACTATAATGAGATTGAATGTGTGGTACTTTTTATGAAAATAAAATTTAAATCATAAAAAAATCTTATTGAGGCAATTCCAAGCAAACAAACTAAATTCAATTTGTTGATTATGTGTTTATACAGTAAATTCTTTGAAGGAATTTGAAAAAAGATACACCATGATAGTAAAACACAATAATATATAGTATACTCAAGTAATAAGTTACATGGTAACAAATATTCTATACTCTATATCATATCACTATAATACTATAATATATTATTAATATCAAGTAAACAAATCTAGCCATCCAAAGAGTCTAAACCCAAGCCTAGAGAAAACATATCCTTGCGCACATCTGGATGTATCAATGCATTTTCTTCTTTGGGGGGGCCTTTGAAGGCCCGCCCCCTTTACTCCGCATGAGAAGTCCTCCAAAAAGACCTCCTAAAATCACACAATAACATCAACAAACAAACAAATAGTCAATATGCATGAAAAACTACGAATAATAAGAATAAGTGATCTTTACTAAAAGAGTGCGACATGTGCCACACCTCCAAAAACTCCAATTGCAAAAACACTCAAGTTTATAAAAGATTCATTCTTTGTACAATCAATCAAAGAAATGCCACACCTTTCAATATAACATCAACAATAGGAGTAAAGCATGTGCATCACCCCCTCAATCCTATATAAGCAAAGAAACTTAAGTATAACTAAATTCAAAATTATACAGAAAGAGTGTGGCATGTGCCTCACTCCCTAAATTCAAGAAAAGCAACAATGCAAAAAATACATACAATCACATCGAGAATAAGAATTAAACACAATAAGTGAGACATGTACCTCATCCCCAAAATCCCAGATGAAAAATAACAACTAAAAACGTTATAAATAAAAATTAAACACTAAGGGTGCCACAGCCTCACAAAAATATGAGAGTATAAACTCAATGACATCAAAAACAAAAATCAAACACAACGGAGGAGGCATGTGCCTCACCCTCACAAAAATACAAGAGCATAAACTTAAGAACATCAAAAAAAAATTAAACACAAGGGGGTGAGCCATGTGCCTCACCTTCACAAAAATATGAGAGCTTAAACTCAATGACATCAAGAACAAAAACCAAACACAAAGGGGTGAGGCATGTGCCTCACCCTCACAAAATTATGAGAGCATAAATATAAGGGCATAAACTAAATGACATAAAAAAAAAATCAAACACAAAGGGGTGAGGCATGTGCCTCACCCTTACAAAAAGATGAGAGCATAACCTCAAGGACATAAAAAAAAAACTAAACATAAAGGGTGGGGCATGTGCCTCACCCTCAGAAAAATATGTGAACCTAAACTCAATAACATCAAAAACAAAAATCAAACACAAGAGGGTGAGGCATGTGCCTCACCCTCACAAAAATATGAGAGCATAAACTCCATGACATCAAAAACAAAAATCAAACACAAGGGGGTGAGCCATGTGCCTCACCCCAGAAAAATATGAGAGCATAAACTCAAGGACATTAAAAAAAAAAACTTAAACACAAAGGGGTGAAGCATGTGCCTCACTCTTAGAAAAATATGAGATTATAATCTCATTGACATCAAAAACATGAATCAAACACAAAAGGTGAGGCTTCTGCCTCACCTCCAAAATGTCACATGAGCAAAATCAATCAAGTACAATCAAAATTGAAATCAAACACAGCGGGGGTGAGGCATGTGCCTCACCTTCTAAATTCTACATGAGTGAAATGCATAAATACAATCAAAACGAGAACCAAACACATGGAGTGAGATATGTGGCATACATTTGGTATGTTTGCATAATGAACATAAAATGAGATTGTGATTACGATGCAAGTAGTGAGGTATGTGGTGAGTTTAGAAATTTAAAATCAGATTGCAATTCAAGCAGTGAGGCATGTGCCTCACTCCAAACAATGTTCACAGAAACTCCACACATCCTCCTCAAATTGAAAATAAAAAACATTGAATTTTAAAATTTAGAATTTGGTAATAAGTGAGATGAGAACTTAATTACAAAACTCATAATCTAGATTTTGAGATTGTGTCATCAAGTGATATATGTCCAAAACCCTAAATATTTAGAACTTTAAAGGAATGTGAGTTATAATACAAATAATTTAACATATTGATGATTCAAAAATTCTCAAAGATGCAAATTTCAGAGTTTCATAAATACAAGCAAATGTTATTGGAACTGAGATTTGAGATTGTGATGTGCACTTAGCAACAATTTGGTGGTTGAATACTAAATGAAGCTGGAAACCCTAAAAAGAATTTAGATCTAGATCTAGATGAAATTTGAAAGTCGGAAACTTACCCTATTTAAGTACTGAAGTGATAAACACAATAGATATGAAGGAAACTAAGAATCAGAAGCGCTCCAAAGTAGATCTTAGTACGAGAAGTTGGGGCCCAAGTGAGATAAATCACCAAGATTCTTGGTAGTGTGCTGAAACTTGTTTATAGATGAGGTGTTAACCGCATAGTAGAGTTGAAGTGATGCGACCTGTAGCAAGAAGGTAGAAGGTTTAGTACCACACAAACAAGGTTATCTAGATATGCAGAACAAGTAGATCAGAACGTGGGTTGTACCAAGGCGGAGGCATTAACGTTGCAAATCACCACTATACAAGATTCGGCACTTTGCAAACGAAGCAAGACGGTGGAGGAGAGAAGCGCCGCACAAGCAAGGAGCGGCAGAGAGGAAAGGCGGCGGAGAAGAGAGAAAGGTAGGAAGAAGCAAGAACACGACCTAAACCCTAAGCGGCCGTTTAGGTTTTTCAAATTTTAATTTATTTATCTTTTGTGAGATCTCCAAGTCTGTATAGCTCTAACTTACACAGATTTAAGAATTTTGACTTGAATTTTTTTGGGAGCGCCGGTGGCACTATATTAATAGCATCCTTAAAATGGTTAGGCATGTGCAATATTAATTCCTCTACTTAGTTTCATTTACTTCAACTTATTACTCTGCAATTTAATTTTGCTTGTGACTAAACAAGGTGACGCAAATCTTACAACCTTAATAAATTTATTTGGTTTTATGAGGTTTAAAAGGGTGAGGCACATGCAACACCCTTTATGAGAATAATCACCTTTGTTGAAGTTAATTTCACTTAAGTTTATGAGGGTTGAGATACATGCTACACCATCTATACATGTAATTGGTTAAGTTAGGATTTTAGGGGTTACGCATGTACCACTTCCTTTATGAATTTAATTGCTAGGCTTGCGAGTAAGACACATGCTACATCCCATATGACACTAATTAACTTTATTAGAATTTTAAGAGGTGAGGCACATGCCACACTCCACATAACAGTATTAACCTTGTTCAAATTTGAAGGCATAAGGTAGGTGGGACACCCCGTAAGACAATAATTTGCCTTGATAGAAATTCAAGGGGTGAGACATGTGCCACACCCCATATAAAAATATTTTGCCTAGTTAGAATCTTAAGAGGTGAGGCACATGCCACACCCCTTAAGACAATATTTTGCCTAGTTTCAATCTTAAGGGGTGAGGCACATGCCACACCCCTTATGACAATATTTTGCCTTATTTAAATCTTAAGGGGTGAGGCACATGCCACACCCCTCATGACGATAGTTAATTTTGTTTGCATTTAAGAAATTAAGGCATAAAGTTACATCATCTATTTTGATTATTGTTGAATTACATAAAACTTTTTTTTTAACATGTTCTTACAATCATCTTGTTTTTTTTGTATGACCAGGCATTGTTTTATCTTAAAACAAATCATATGGATTGAAAGTTAGGCATTCCTTTTTTTCTGGCAAAAGTGCTCTCTCTAAGTCAACAAGCTTGTGAGAACGGTAGGGCCATTGCACGCTACGGTCGCCTCTCTACCCGTTCTGTACAAACGATACAATCTAAGTACAAATTGTACAAATTGTACAAAACGCACAACGTTCAATATTCTAGCACCGACCAACAACACCATAGATTGCTCGACACGTTAGGTGGATTCCGATTCAAATGCCACACGGAAGGTGATGTTTGGTCCATATTGTACAAAATCAAGTACACACATGTACAAAAAGGAATCTACAAAGGATTTTGAAGGGCCAGAGCTTATTTTTAGGCAAAATTCTTTGATGTGCCAAATGGAAGTGAAAATTTTAGTTCCATCAAAATTAAATTTTTGGCCCCTCTGCACCATTAAGTCTTATACTTGAATTCCAAAAAAAAATTCAAATAATTTGACATTAACCTCATGTTTGGGGCCCCAACAAAAATCTCATATTTATCAAGTTTTTCAAGTATCTACTAACATTTATTATGATCAAATAGTAAGGCATGGTAGTTAAAGAGTAGAAGATTGCCTAAAACTCTTTCAAATGTGAGGATTAAAAATATAAGTTGACAAAAGGAGTACAAACATGTAAACTTGAATCTGTGACGGTACAAACTTTGTAATTTTGTACTTATATTGATGCATATTTTGCATGCAAATAAAATTTTCTTGTGCAATCTTCAATGTATGCAAGATGTAAGACTATGTATATTTATTATTTTGACATAAAGTAGAAGTAATTAGGGGGAATTTGGGTCTAAACCCTTACCATGCCCTGAAACTATGTCGTGACTACAAATTCGTACACCCGTAGTGTGCTTTCACCCGGTATTACAAACGTTCTATGGTATCAACCAAGAATGCCAAGAGGATTACAAGATGAAGAAGGGACGTTTCACAATCGGTACACGGATTGTATACACCGTGCTTGGGAACCCTCTCGAGAACCACATGGTTGTGTTCCAATTGATTCTATTTTTACTGCTTGGGAGAATACCGTTGGGACCCAAAATTTGATTACTGTTTTGGGTGTTAGAACCGAGAGAGAGTTTAAAATTCCAAATGGTGAAAAGTTTCATTTTGAATATCACCTTAACCTTTTAGAATAGATTTGCCATATTAGCTCTATATTGTACTTTATGCTTGACAATTTATACAATACGATATTGATATATAATTTTGTCAAGGTTTCATGTGAATGAGATTTTTTTATGACTGAAAATTTCTTGCTATTAAGTGTGTAGTTAAATATCCAAACTTTGTCATATGCAATGATGTCTTCTCAATATTAGACGTGCATGTACATACCTCAATCTTTTATCTTGTAAGTAAAATATATATTTTTTCAAATATATATTTAAATTTATAACCATATTTGAATTATTAATATAAGAAATAATTTAAAATTATAAGAAATTTCTAGCAAGGTTTCTCATATTATTGTTAACTCAACTTTTTTTATAAAAATCACAAAATTGTAATTTGATCAATAACCAAGCATAATGTCTATATTCTTTATTTTTCTTACTAGGATAATTATAAAATGATCATATTTTCAATGAAATTTATAAATTTCCAAAAAATTGTTCATGTGCACTTTTACATATTGAAGTGCACTTTTAACGAAACCCTTGTTTTAAATTAAATACACAGTATATGAGAGGTCGCTGAAACAACAAATTGTGTTTCATTCTGTTTCATATCATATGAACTTCATGGCGTTTGTCATCATGATACAACTTTGATTTTGTTCCATGTACAGGAACAGCAGTTTCAAATTGCGCTTGTAACTTGAAGGACTTCAAGGAGCAATACAGGAAATAGTGGAGGACTACGAAGATTCCCCATGCAAAATTCGGGTTGGCGCTAAACAGTGAGAGAAGGCCAGGGTTTGTTTTTTTCCAGCTGTATGGGCATTTTTGGTGCTGTGCAATTTGTTGATCACACACCTTGTAGTTAAGTAGGTCTTCTGCACACACTGTAATTAGTTTGTTGTGAGTATATTCACGTCACCATGATGTACAGGCTTTCACAACAGCTTTCAGTACAAGGATGGTACTAAGAATTAGTGGTAAGTTGATAAGAAGTAATACCGGATTTATATGTGTAACAGGTGCATGTAAATTTTGTGAAAACCGGATAACGCTAGCCGGAGACCGTGGATTCTATTGTAGTGTAAATGTATTGTATGGAAATAAATCCACGTGCACTATAATTTCCCAATTTGGAATACCGCTTATTATTCGTTCCAAGAATCTCATTGGTGTACAGTAAACCACGTCGACAGACTCCTAATAATGTATAATCTATTTACCGAAATTGCAAAACTAGCCATAGGTCCAAGTGTCAGAATTGCTGTCACAGAGTCGACAGTGGAAACTTCAAGGAAACTAAGACACATGTTTTACGTAGTGGTTCAGTTTTAACCTCTTCGCACGTGAATGTATAATGTACATTTACTAGGACGGGTAATTCCACCGTGGCAACACCCGCACAAGAGGACCACGCTGACGTGTAATTCTGTCCGATTTGACTGCTGAATTAACGTAATTCTGTCAACTAAGTGTCCGAATCAAGGTCTCCTAATTGACGGGATAGTTGATATAACTTTGTCAATATTTTGTCAATTAGGCCACATAGATTCTTGTAGTGGTAAAACTATTCTTACATGTAATTTTACATTTTAGAGGCAGCAAAAACTCTTTCATGTTTACACTTGGTGAACTCAGGCAAGAATAGAAAAGTCTCTTCAAACTTCATTCTGGGATGAATAATAAAATGAATCCTTTTTTCTTTTTCCCGTTTCATTGATTGAAAGGCCACTCACAGCAGTAGTTATAATGCATCTTACAGCTGTTCAAGTAGGGAGCATATGTCGTCCACTCCCATGGCATTTGCAAATCCACTCTATTTAATATGGGCTTCATAGTTATGAGCTCTCATTGATCTTGAGTGTCCAGCTCAAATTTAACAAATTATAAATTTGTGCCAATTTTGCATTTTCTTATTTGTTCAGGGCATTTACAACCGAGATTCTAGAAGGATTTGACGTACAACGTACTCGTGACATGAGTGAGACGGTTCAGAAATATGGCGATCTGACCTCGACAATTATTGACCGGTATGTGTTGGAGGAGATCTACGCAATTGGAACTTATGTAGATGTATTGTAGTCTTTGAGAATTAGGGTTTCTGATGATGGAGTGAATACGGGATCAAGTACTTCTAGTTTGCTCAATGTGACGTGTTTCTGAGCGTTCTCATGGCGGGAAGTGATTAATCAAGGTTTTGATTATGTCAAGGGTCATGCTCTAGGTTGTATAGCGTGGTGGATTAATGGAGTTTTAGGGTTTCGGGAGACGGGATCTGGTGAACCCCTGAGCGTGTAAAACGCCCAATATGGCCATTTGAAAAATCAGCTCGGCATTGTGGACTTGTTGCGTCCGTTCTGCGTCCTTGATCAACTAGATGGTAATACAATTGTCCAATTCAAATGCATCCCAGGTTTTTTTTATAATGCTTTTTGAGGTTAGAAATAGCGGATTTTGGAACGCTATTGTACTGTAGATGATATTTAGTTTTATCTATCCCTTAGCTCATTTCTGGAACTTTAGTTTAAATGAATTAGAAATTAGAAATTTGCAACAGTGATCCGGTTATCTAAAACACTGATTAATCCAATTGTAGAGTTTATCATAGAACGGAGCTCATTGTTCTGACAGTGGAGCGCATCATGACTAGAAAAAGCGGAATTTGGAACCTCGTGTTTGAACGCTATTGTAGATGATTATTCATTCTTTTGAGTTAATTTTTCCCTTTCCTCATTTTTGGACTTATTTAGAATTAATGCAAAATTTCAAAATTGAAATAGCGAGTTAGTCACCTGAAATATTGATGAATCCAGTTGTAGTTTATATTACAGGAAATTTAGTGAAATAAAATCTTCTCGTGGAATATCATAGAAATATGAGTAGGGATAATGATGTTTGACTGTGAAGCTCATCTTTTTGATTTCAGAAGCTTACGAACGACTGGCCTGATCGTCTTTCTTGGACTGATTGTCTCCCTTGGAAGCCTCCCTTGATTATTGTGAAGCTACGTGAGATGAGAAAATCAGAATCTGAAGGAACGCAGTCTGCTTTGGCGATTGTGTCAATATTAAATCACTACAATTAAATCACCAATATTAATTGTCACCAAACAATTAAATCACCAATATTTTCAAATATTGCATTATCAATATTTGAAGATATCACACAACTCAACAACTGTTGGATTAGTAGATTTGAATTAACATGACATCACGAGCTCACACCACTCAATTCATCAGAATGCTCAAGTGATGAATACATGGGAGCAGGAATGCAAATATTGTATGAAAATCAACTAAAGCATCAAGGTTATGAAAAACATTCTTATACCACATTACATAAAAGATCAAAATACACAAGAAATTGTCTTCAACATTTGTTCATAAATGGAAACCATTGGATACTTACTCTCATACAACCAAATAATATACATTACCAAGCCATAATATGTTATTCCAAAAAACCTCAAAATTGTTTGTTACCACATGACATAAATAAAAAAGTCCAACAACTCATGCCTTCTATAACATTCCACTATGAATATGCAAACGTTTTGCAACAACCAAACAATTCATCATGTGGAGTGTTTGCATTAGCATATGCAAGTGATATTGCATATAAAATATATCCTGAAACATCAATATACAATATTTCTAATATGAGACAACATCTAAAAGACTGCATCACACAATCAAAAATAATACCATTTCCAAAACAAAATATAATGGATTAATATATACTAATATCACTTGCACAATATATATAAACTATCTTTGAATAAAAAATATACTTATCTACACAAACATATGCATACCACTATTATATGTATTATATAATATCATTTATACCAATTCCTCCCTATATATTTGCCAATGTATCATAAGATATCAATCGTCATTGGTAATGCGAAGAGCAGCGAAGCCCTAGTAAATTATTTTCAAAGTAAAACTAAGTTTGACTAGAGAAAGGTTACTTTTGGGCCTCTCAGTCCTTTAGGGGTTAATCCCTAAACGTACCAACCCTTTGAACAAAAATAGATGCTAGTCTCAAAAATAGATATTAGCATGGCTTAGATGTACATGAGGTGTACATGAGAAGACCATTGCAAGCATAAAATTTATCCAACAAATTTAACATACTTGCAGTTAGAGGCCTCTCTAATATTCAACAACTCTTCATTACAAAAGATGTATAGTAATTGGTAGAGAATTTAATAGCTTATAAAGGTGACTTGGATGAAAGTCATCCGAGGTTGTATGAGAAAGTTGCAAGGCTTTGAATCTGTTCGTGATCCAGTTTGTGGACGCTGGGACGTTTAGGGGTTAATGTAGGATTAATCTAATTTGTCTTAATGCATTTCATTTTATATTTTATATTTCCTTTGTAATTGATTTCTCCCCTTCACTTCTTATAATTTTTTAATAGCTACATATACATTAGAGTTTTTAACGTGTTGTTGCTTTCTTTATAATTATATTACATAATCTAAATTATATTTGACATTTTTTTATTGCTTTAGTATAGAAAAATGTCCATCTTTGATTTGGTATAGCAAAAAAATTAAATCAAATAAAAACTAAACATTGCATAACAATTGCTTTTAAAACATCAATTGTCATAACGTTCTTTAGGTTCATAAAGTTCTTGTAAGTTGTACCTAGGAATAAGAATCCTTGCACAAGAATCGTTGTAGCGGATTTTAGAATATTGGACATGCCACTTAATTATTTACATAAAGAATGATGGTGGAGAGTTGGAAGTCCATAACATCCCTACTTCAAAAATCACATGTTATGAATTTTTTATCTTTCATTCATAATGTTCTTAAGTAGGCCACTGTCACATTTGTGGCATTTGAAGAATCTGCATCTATAGTACCTTAGAATTACAAGCATCTCGGAGGATCTACAATGACTTCAGTTGGACCAAGCAATGAGAGTTGGAGAGTTGGATTATTTTATTAGTACTTTACATTGTAGCAACACTGTATAGAAAGGGTGTGGTCCAACAAGGAATGAAGAATGTTATGTTCAGTGAGAGCAAAAGGATAAACCCTTGCAACTGAAGGACTAAAGAACCTTATGGTAATCAAATTATAAATTTTATTGAAAGGGTTTGAATACCAAGATTTGACTTAGAGCATTCCCGCCAGGTGTTCTGTATCCCTAAAAAGTCAACGCAAATAAGATCTCAAGCGAATCAAATACAAATGACACGTTGCTCGTTCTCTACATGAACGTTGGAATAGAAAATTGGGACAAAAATTTACAAATGTCTCTATGTTAAGAGGTACATTAGGAACTTCAAGGCATATGAACATGGTACCATGATGGTGCATTGAAATGCAATTAAGATAATTTGGTGCCAACCTCCATACCAACCTAGTATGGATAAAATGACACTAAGATGACATGTATGCAGCCTTTGGTGTCAAAATGGCACCAAAATAATTTGGCCCAACTTTTATGATGTACAATATGAGGAGAACCGTGAGTGGGGATGTTGTTTCTGTATCCCATCTTCATCCGAGGTCCTGTCTCTAACCCCTAAACGCTCAAACGACCATTTTCTGATTGCTGCTCGAATCTAACAGGCTACTAAAAACAAAAAAAACAAAAAAAAATTGAAAAAATAAATAAAATTAAAATACTACATCAAGTCTACTTTCCAACCCAATTTGAATTATGTCAATCCGAGTTAACCCTTGAACGACCTTAAAGCCCTTTGTGGCCGTATAGTATATTTTGTATTTGGTGGTATTTCATCAAAAGAACAATGACCAAATACTTTTCAGTATAAAGCAAAATCAATGATCATGATAATATGTATATAATAATATATCACAATTCATATATTAAACCACAATTAAATGATTATAAGGCTAAATACAAGTTGTTGAAAGGGATCCCAAGGGCCCTTTAAGGGTTAAACCCTCCTAGGAGAATTTTTCAAAGTGAATCACCTCAACATTGTTTTAGTGTTATAAAATTTGCTATTTGGGGAAAGTAATGACGTTCCCTCCATCATTTCTTTTACCTTTTTGAAGTTTATAGTAGATAAACCAAATTTAACCAATCATGCTGAATATTGAACTCTAAAAGTGAGAATTATAATTTATACAAATTTTCAAAGGTTAATGCTTATAAATTCATTAAAAAATAAATAAAAATTTATTTTTGAATGTTTGACTGTACAGATAATGTGTAAAGATGATGCCCTACGTTTTGTCTATTGAACCAAACTTCATCGAACATATGGAAAGCGCATATGGGTGATTGCAAGCTACGGTCTACCAAGTGGGGAGTGCAGCTTGTGCAGCTAAAGGCCATGCAGCTCGTGCACTAGCGTAGTAATGCGCACCTCTCAACTTTCAATTAGATCAAAAATTTCACCATCCCAAATAGGGTTTATGCTAATACTTTCACTTTAGCAATTGTTAAGTTAATTTCAAGTCTTTGGGCATCACTCAATAGCCTTTTCTGTTTTTTACCGAGTAGGGGTAATTAGAGCCTTTTTTACATAACATCCTTAGCTAGGTTTTATGAAAAATGCATTTCATATCCCACCTCTGAAATTGAACCATTATTTCATTTCCAAAAAAAAAAATTCCAAAAATAAGTTTTAACTGCACGAAAATCTAAAAAAACAAAAACATCAGAAAACAATTAATTAAAAAATAAGTAAGCGTAATACCAAAAAAAATAAAATATAGTAACTTTTTACAACCTTGTGGTATGTTGCTATAAATTTTTGAAGTTCAAATTTGACCCCCTTCTAGCATTTCGCATAAAATAGGTGCACTTTTGACAAGCGACACGCTACCAAATCCAAGTAGAAATGCTTAATTTGGATAGAAAGATTAGAATTTTGCAAAATTTATTGTGGTAGACATCTTAACTTTGGAATTCTAGAAACAATGCAATTTGTTTCGTCACAAAATTCCATTCCAATATTTATTGATGATTTTCCAAAGATTAGGTAAGTGCACAAATTTGTATGCCGCGACAAAAAGCTTGGGTGACCGTAGCTTGCAACCACCCATATTATAACACATCTATATTTTGTCTAATATCCCTCGGGGTTTTAGGGGCAAAAGCTTTGGGATAGAGAACATCCGATATCCTATCTCTAAAGCTTACGGGTATTGGTAGCCCTCGCCTCTAAGGGCGGGACGGTGCAGGACTTGCGCCCCCTGCCTGCCCTTCCTCACTGCCCGAGGCTTCTTGCTGCCTCCGTTCATAGACGTTCTCAGCCGTTCCCCCGCCTCGATACCCACCCCAATACCCTCGCTTCTAAGACCTTGGTGATGTACTATGTTCCGGAAAATAGCAGCGTTTGTACAACTGGGAGCCATTTCGAGGGCCATTTCCCAAACCCTCTCCAAATCCTCCAAACATACTTATTTCCCTTGCACTTACATTGCACATTTTGTCATTGTTTCATATCCCTTTTCTAAGTGAGTTAGGGTAGTCTATTTTGACACAAAGTATGTACCATGCATTGTAATAAGTTCGTAAGTGTCTTTTATTGACAAAAAATAGGTAGTGTTCTACACATTTGTGTAAATAGTGTAGCATTAATGTTTGTTATTATGGATATTATTGTTTTTGATTGCAAATTGTGTGCTTTTCTTTTGCATTGCTTACAAACTTGAAAATAGACCTCAAAATTCAAGAAATACAATTAGGGTTCTCAAAATTTAGGGTTTCCTTATTTAATTGCATACATTGTTTTAAAATGTGAATGTGTGTGCACATGGGGGTTGTTTTTATAAAGCTTTTGTGAAGTTTTGGCGTTAAAGATGGAGGATGATGGAGACCATATGGAGGATGACAATTTCTACCCTTCCAATTTTGAGGATGATTTAAATGAGTTGGTGGGAGTGGAGGAATTTCTCTAAAGTGTGCATGAAAAAAGTAACACAAATATTGGAAGTTCAACATTCTTATCATCGAATGGGGAGTCGGATATGGATGAGGAGGAAGCAGTTGAAGAGATTTTGGAGCCTTAGGAGGACTTGTAGGTGGAAAGTGTTGAGCATGTCAACATTGGAACTCCAACACTTCATGAGTTCTCTTCATCATCCTTTGAGGATATTCTCATTGAAACGTTTTCAAAGTTTTCACCCTCCAATCTATCACACTTATGATTGATTGCATAAGGGGGGGATATTTTCCTTCATTTCACCAAATCTATGAAACAAACGCTTTTTTTTGTCCCCTCTCAAACCTTCATGGGCGTTCCACAATTAACAACATGGAAATCCATACAATTGAAAGGTGGAAAAAAATTCATGGGAAATTAAAAGTTGTACAAGTTTTTGGTGTCTTTGCATTGTCTCCTTTGAAAGACATAAAAGATAGACAAATCTCACCAATCGAGTATTGGCGTTCGATTGTGCACAAATGACATGTTGATAGAAATGAAAAACATTTGTCAATCTCTTTGACAACAAATGTCATTTGTACTCAATGGAGTACGAATATCAATGAAGGAGGTATTAATTCCTCATTCATACAAGATTGTGTCAATTCTTAAGAAGTGTGTCAAGAAAGGAAAACTTGGGATGAAGTACTAACGGTTCCATTAGAGGACCTAAGTACAACCTTTGATGCACTTTGCACAAAACAAATTGTGCTAAGAAGGCGTTATAAATGCCGTGTGTGGAAAACGAAAACGGTACACCGTTGACACTTATTATCGTTGTCACCGGGGTGGAAACAAAAAGCGTCCTCATAAAAAAGGGGGTGATGTCAAACCCATAGATCGAAAAGAGTTTAGAAGAGAGAGGACTTCTAGGTTATGTAATCGTGAGTTCTAAATAAAACTAGTGGAACCTAAGATATCGAAGTATTCAAGTAGTTTGGTCCATGCCACTATATATATTCATAGCAAACATAGTGGTCACAACCCGGGATCCGATGCGGATCTTTTTTTTCTACCGGTTCACCCTTACGTGATTGCATGGGTCATGGAAAATTTAAAATACATGCATTCGCCACGAATCGTGGAAGCGGCATCGGAGAGGGCGCAAGACATATTTAGGGAAAGGGTGACGGATTTAGACCGTGCTACATATAGGTTCTTCATCATAAAAAAAGAAGTGCACATTCTTGCATATTCCTTGAGAATCAATGGTATGTTATTTCCTCCTATGACCCCATTTTTTTTCCTTGTGATTGTAGTTGGTGTTGCTTTTGATTTCATAAATCTATAATGTTTTTTATTTTCTAATTTGCAGATGATTGTTATTTTATCCATGTAGATGCACTTTGTAAGGACGATTGGGATGCGGCTCAAATTGAGATCACTAGACTCCAAGTCCAAGGGAAAGTTCTTTACTACCAACCATATGCACCTAAGGACGAGGACCCACAAAAAGGTCATTTGTGGTTGTTATTCAAGATGAGTTCATGAAAAATTCGGCTCAAAGATTTTCTGGTAACAACTCTTGGGCCTTGGACTCCACTTTCAAAACTAATCAATATGGATTGCCGCTTTATGCGGCAATTGTGTTGAATCAAGATGGAATAGGAATTCCGATCTTTTATATGGTTTGTAGCAATGTTATGAAACAAGGACATGAGGGTATTGCTATAGAAATAGCTTTAACTCATGTTTTTTAGTCGTTGGGGAAAATTAGGCCTTCCGCCATTGTTATTGATAAACACAAGACATCATTGAATGCAATTCAAAATGTTGTATACAATGATGTCTATTGTTGGACTCATGAGGAGGGTACAAAATACAAACCGGTGGAAGGGTGCTTTTGTGTCACTTCCATGTCATGAAATCATGGAGTGAGAACTTACTCACCCGGGTCTTTAACGAGGACAAAGACCGTATATGAAGAGCCTTACATCTCAAATTCATCTTAGAGTCGGTCCGATACATTTCCGACACTTTTTTTGCATATTTGTGATTTAAATTAGGTTTTAATAAAAACCGATATTGTTCCCACGTTTAATCGTTGTCAATACTACAACAGTTGATTCAATAGAAAAACTACATCAAATGAATTGTAAAACAATATCGATAAAATGCCATTGATTTAGTGACAATATGATACAAAATCGACAACTATTGAAACAATGTTGGTTATGTATTGTAAAAATGATAATACATACAATGTCGATGTATTATCGATTTGATGCCAAAACAGAATTGGTATAATGTTGAAACATCATCAACTCAATATAAAATCAATTCCACAAATAAATACTATGCATACTAGGCAACATAAAATACCATAGTGCTACAGTAACTACTCCCACACGTGGCAGCTTTTCATCAAGCCACATGGACGCACCACTCTGAACCTTTCACGGAACCTTTCACCGACCGTGATCAGATAACCGGCCCAGCACAACCACCTGCATGAGATTCGAACTCTCAATTGCCACTTTGCCACTTCATCACTCTAACTAATGTGCCTGTACAATCCCAGTTAACTCATAGTTCAGTCCCATTCAAATCAACATGCTATATCCCATGTCAGGTTCTTGAGAACAAAATTAATTTATACTAGTATAGATCACCCGTTCAATTTGACTGACCTCGCAAAAGAAAAGGAACGAAAGTATTCCTTTAGTTTCGTTCTTCAATAGCTCTCCTTCCGTTTTTTTTTCCCTTTTGACCCTTTAACGCTTGGGGTACTGTAGCTTGGTTCACTGGTTTTCACTGGGTTTTTTCACTATGGTTGATATTGCCAGAAATAGAATGGATTAAATTAGAAAGTAACCGTACAATAATTGTTTTCTCAACTGGAGTGTAGATTTTTTTTCAAAATTAGATAATCATCCAATGGTGGGATTGGAAGATCATAGTATGTCTTTGAACCATATAATGCACACTTAAAAATGAGATTTTGGAGGGTGTGTGACTTCAAAGTTAAATAGAATTTGGGTAAATTTTTCCAAAATGAAAGTAAACAATGACCTATGTCGATACCTATCCGTTGCAATCTTTCATGTTGAAAATGAACTCACACATAATTATTGTGAATTTCACAAGTGAGAGTGACTTATCCATGTACAATTTAGGACAAAAATTTATACGTTAAAATATGAAAGGAGTTAGTACATGGATCAAGATTGGAATACATACACTAATGGAACATGAACAAGAGAACACAATCCTAAAAAATAAAATAAGATAACAAACTTCCAAACATAAGAATTACCACATACTTAGTACATATATTGTATTTGTAAGTATTTACTATATTTTCAAGTATTTACAATATTTTTGTGTTTTTTTCATAATATTTTGATAGTTGCACAACTCCAAATTGAAATTTAACCTATTTAACCTATTTAATGATTATATTGTTTCTTGTTTCATTTATTACATTTTCTAATACGTATTATTTTGTAGAAGGATGATTTGTCATAAATCATTCATATGTCACCTTTGTCATTATTAAATTATTTATTTTTTAGTAAAGAATTTAAAATACAATTATTATTGCGACTACATTGTTATGATACTAAGTTAATGCAATTTTTACAGATATTGTATAATATATCGATGTCGTTTCAACATTGTCTTAGCATCGTTTCAATACCAATTGAACCTATGTCAATTTATCATCGTATCGATGGATGTAATAAGTTTGCCATCAAAACATTATTGCTCTATCATCGGTCCGATGGTTATTGAACCAGTGATAAAAGGATGTTATTTTTTTTTAAAACATATATTAAACTTAAACGATGTTGTTCCAACATTAAGTCATTAGTACCAATGGTATGATGTCAAAATTATGATAAATCAATAAGATAAAAATCAATGTTGTTGCAATGCAAATTCGATACCCATTGCTACAAAGTTTATCTTATACATTTCCGACAGCAAATCGATGTCGATCTTGTATCAAAATCCGATGGGCATGGGTAAACCATTGGAAAAGTGTCGGACCAACTATAATGGAGAATTCGGATGTACACGTCTTGATGCTTTGTCCTAGTGAGACTCACTTTGATGAGAACTTGAGACGGTTTTGTATTGAATTTCAACACATTTCGGCATTTGCTACATACATTAATTCCAGATGGGCCGGAATTAATGTGCCTTGGAGAAGATTGTGACCTCGATTTGGGAGGTTTTTTTTCATATGGTGACATGGATACAACGAACCATGTTGAACAACATTGGGAGTTGATAAAGTATACTCTCCTCCAAGGGAAGGTCAACCGGTCTGTTAGAGACCTAATTGTGGCAATTATCGGAAATGCCAAAGATGGCACCCGTTTGGGCCAACCCACATTGTTGAGTCAATTCAAAATGACTCAACGAATAAGTAAGTTCCTTACTCTTTTTTGTTTTTGTATAATTCATTTTTTTGTTTTTGATTATCATAATTTACAAGTGTGTGTCGTATGTGATATTAATTTTAATCTTACTTGTTTAATGTGTAGGTGATTTGGAGCGATTCATAAGAAGGGGAAATGACAAAGCTCATCGACGTCGATTAAAAGGAGGAGAGATGATTTTTAAAGCTTATCAATCCTCTCCAATGGATGTTTTGGAGGTAATTGACAAGGAACATCTTCTATTCCATATCAAAAGTGAGACAAACCCTACCCTTTGGTATAGTTTGTTTTTAAATACATACTATTGTAATTGCCCGGATAGGGTCTCTACGTGCAAGCATATATTTGGGATGCAATCTATAGTCAAGGAATTTTTTGAAGAGCCTAAAGACGATGAACTTGTGGAAGAAATATTGCATATAGAATCCAACATGGAAAACGTAGATGTTATGAGTCCATCTCAAGTGGATGAACCAATGGAAGAGGCTACTTCAAATGATGCCATGCGGGAGAAGGTGCTCAACTCATTGAGTGAACTCAATTCACTATGTAGAGCTTCTCTAGATGTTGATAATGAAGAAGAGATGAAACGGAAATTGCAAACTCTTCAACCATGTATTGCCACATTTTTGGAGCCTTCAAGTTTTCAAAGGCCTAAAACAATCGATCTCTCCCTCCGAGGTTCTATTTCTTCCATACAAGTGAATGTGAAGTGTACAAGAATGGGGCATGGAAGGAAACGCGTTATTTCCGAAGTTGGTGAAGGAAGTGCTCCACGCCCCCCTTTGAAACGGCCCCTTCATATGCTTTTATCACACTCCAAGCAAAAAAAAGCTATTTTTCGTAAATTACTTAAGGTCACTTGTGATATATGTGCCACGAATACATTGGTAGAAGGAGGAGCAAATTCTATTTCTTACAAAAATTGTGACCATGAAATCTTTGTGAAATAAAGTTTAAATTTTGGATTTTGCATTGACTAAATTATTACTTTGTATTCATATATCTTGGTTTTATATGCATGATGCATGAATTTTATTTTAATATGCTACAATTGGTAATGGGCGAGTTACAGTTAGTAACGGGTTCCCTCTTGTTGGTTTTAGTATATGTAAGTGTGGTTATGGATTCGTTGTTGTTGATTTAAGCATATTTAGTGTGTGCAATACAAATCTTCTTTAGACAGAAAGAAGTGTACCTATATGACGTGAAGGGGATGCGTCATACTTCAACTTTGAAAATTTATAACTAATTCACTCTTCATCTAAAACTTATGTTTCAACTTGTGTTGGAATCTATTTCTTCTTGCCTACCTTTAAAAAATAATAACTCTAAATAATATCAATGCCTCATATCCGTATTTCTTATTCAGTTGGGAATGGGGTAACCACATTAAGTATGCTTGGAGGACTTGGAGAGGGTTTGGGAAATGGCCCCCGAAATGGCTCCTAGTTGTACAAACGCTGCTATTTTCTGGAACATAGTACATCACCAAGGTCTTAGAGGCGAGGGTATTAGGGAGGGTATCGGGGCGGAGGAACGGCTGGGAACGGAGGCAACAGGAAGCCTCGGGCAGTGAGGAAGGGCGGGCAGGGGGCGCAAGTCCTGCACCGTCCCGTCCTTAGAGGCGAGGACTGTAGCCAGGGCTTGCCTCGTCTCGAGCCAGTACTAGGATCGAGGAAGGGCTCGCCTCCTCACAGCCGTTGATCAAGATCAACGGTGGAGATCCCCAAGTAAGAGCCTTGTACATTGGGGGACGTGCGAGGCCAAGCATGCATGCCAGATTGGGAATGTCAGGAATGCTAGGAATGTCAAATAAAGTGAGTAACTCAAATTAGGTGGGGCAGGATCACACATGCTTTACACATCCTGACATGCTCACACTTTCTTTATTTGATGCGCACTGTTCATGGTTGTGACGGGCTTTTCCTTTATTTTCCACCTTAGTCCCATGGTTTATTGGCAGCAGCATCCCACGGTTTAAGGGCAGCGTTTTAGGCGGGACCCAAACCCGCCCATTTGGGTGGTCTTCCAAATTTATTTTGTGTCAAGGAAGTCAGTTCGACGACCAGGCCAGGGCCTGCCGAATGCCACATAACGTACTATGAGGGGAGAGGTGGTGCCTCCCCTCATAGTACTAGGTGGTGGTAAAGGTGGTGGTGGTGACCATCACCACCACTCCAAAAATTGGAAAATGGCATGAAATTGAGAAAATAGAGTGGGAGTCCTGGGAGTGGGAGTCCCGGTAGTCCCATCACGAATGGCATGAAATTGAGAAAATGGAGTGGGGTGATGGTGATGGTCTCCACCACCACTCCAAAAATTGGAAATTGGCATGAGATTGAAAAAATAGAGTGGGAGTCCCGGGAGTGGGAGTCCCACCACGACTCCCATCACGACTCCCATAGCATGTGGGAGTGGGAGTCCCGGGAGTCCCATCACGACTCCCACCACGACTCCCATCACAACTCCCATAGCATGTGGGAGTGGGAGTCCCATCACGACTCCCATGGCGTGTGGGAGTGAGAGTCCCGGGAGTGGGAGTCCCATCACGACTCTCACCACGACTCCCACCACGACTCCCATGGTGTGTGGGAGTCCCGGAAGTGGGAGTGGGAGTCCCATCACAACTCCCACCACGACTCTCACCACGACACCCATGGCGTGTGGGAGTGGGAGTCCCGGGAGTGGGAGTGGGAGTTCCATCACAACTTCCACCACGACTCCCATGACGTGTGGGAGTCCCGGGAGTGGGAGTCCCATCACAACTCCCACCACGACTCCCATGACGTGTGGGAGTCCCGGGAGTGGGAGTCCCATCACGACTCCCATGGCGTGTGGGAGTGGGAGTCTCGGGAGTGGGAGTGGGAGTCCCATCACAACTCCCACCACGACTCCCACCACGACTCCCACCACGACTCCCATGGCGTGTGGGAGTGGGATTGGGAGTCCCATTACAACTCCCACCACGACTCCCACCACGACTCCCATAGCGTATGGGAGTAGGAGTCCCGGGAGTCCCATCACGACTCCCACCACGACTCCCACCACGACTCCCATGGCGTGTGGGAGTGGGAGTGAGAGTCCCGGGAGTGGGAGTCTCATCACGACTCCAACCACGACTCCCATGGTGTGTGGGAGTCCCGGGAGTGGAAGTGGGAGTCCCATCACAACTCCCACCACGACTCCCACAACGACACCCATGGCATGTGGGAGTGGGAGTCCCATCACAACTCCCACCACGACTCCCATGGCGTGTGGGAGTGGGAGTCCCATCACAACTCCCACCACGACTCCCATGGCGTGTGGGAGTGGGAGTCCCATCACAACTCCCACCACGACTCCCAGAGCGTGTGGGAGTGGGAGTGGGAGTGGGAGTCCCGGAAGTGGGAGTGGGTGTCCCATCACAACTCCCACCATGACTCCCATGGCGTGTGGGAGTGGGAGTCTCATCACGACTCCCACCACGACTCCCATGGCGTGTGGGAGTGGGAGTCCCGAGAGTGGGAGTCCCATCATAACTCCCACCACGACTCCCACCACGACTCCCATGGCGTGTGGGAGTGGGGGAGTCCCGGGAGTGGAAAATGAAAAATGGCTTTAAAAAATGGATAATGGAGAAAATGGAAAATGACTTGGGAAAGTGGAAATGGAAAAAAAAAATGGGAAATGGCTTGGGAAAGTGGAAAATGGAAAATGGAAAAAAAATGGAAAATGGCTTGGGAGTGGTGGTGAGTCTCGGGAGTGGGAGTCCCGGGAGTCCCATCACGACTCCTATGGCGTGTGGGAGTGGGAGTCTCGGGAGTCTCATCACGACTCCCATAGCGTGTTGGAGTGGGAGTCCCGGGAGTCCCACCACGACTCCCATGGCGTGTGGGAGTGGGAGTCCCGGGAGTGGAAAATGAAAAAATCGCTTGGAAAAATGGATAATGGAAAAAATGAAAAATGGCTTGGGAAAGTGGTAAATGGATAATTGAAAAAAATGCAAAATGGTTTGTGGAAGTCCCGGGAGTGGAAGTCCCGGGAGTGGGAGTCCCGGGAGTCCCATCACGACTCCCACCACGACTCCCATCACGATTCTAAACCCTAATTACCACCGGTTTGACGAAGAAGTGCTCACCGGGGCCACTTCAAAAAAATTGGACATGTGGTGACGGCCACCACATGATCATTTTTTTTGAAGTAGTGGCGGTGAGCACCACTGCTTCAAAATCGATGGTAATTCCCACCCCATGTTTAATTCTCACCTCATGTTGGGGCAAAGGATTGGCGGGACCGCCGGGGCAAAGGGTGGCGGTTTTAGGGGCAGAGGGGTGGCGAGTTCCGCCACCTATTTTAAAGATTTGGGCATGCGGTGGCGGAACCACTGGGACAAAGGGAGGCGGTTTTAGGTGCAAAGGGATGGCGGGTTCCGCCACCTATTTTAAAGATTTGGGCATGCGGTGGCGGGACCACCGGGACAAAGGGATGGCGGTGTCCGCCACCACTTGCAAAATTGCAAACATGTGATGGCGAGCACCGTCGGGGCAAAGGGGTGGTGGGTTCCGCCACCTATTTTAAAGATTTGGACATGCGGTGGCGGAACCACCGGGACAAAGGGAGGCGGTTTTAGGTGCAAAGGGATGGCGGGTTTCCGCCACCTATTTTAAAGATTTGGGCATGCGGTGGCGGGACCACCGGGACAAAGGGATAGCGGTGTCCGCCACCACTTGCAAAATTGCAAACATGTGATGGCGAGCACCGCCGGGGCAAAGGGCTGGCGGGTTCCGCCACCTATTTTAAAGATTTGGGCATGCGGTTTAGGGACCACCGGGGCAAAGGAATGGCGGTGTCCGCCACCACTTGCAAAATTGTAAACATGTGATGGCGCGCACCGCCGAAGCAATGGGTGGCGGGACCACCTGGGCAATGGGTGGCGGTTTTAGGGGCAAAGGGATGGCGGGTACCGCCATGATTGAAGGGTGGTGATGTCCGTCATCACTTCTTATCATTTCAGCACGTGGTCGCGGGGACCACCGACGCAAATGTGATAGTGGTTGTAATGGATCATTGTTGAAGACAATTTCTTGTGATGATTGTGAATATTTTGGGAAAATTGAGAAATTAAGATTGTATATCTAGAACTCACCTTATTGTGTGTTGGATGTGCAGATATAACAAGAATTGTCTTATAGACTACAAGAGGACGGTTGAGATGAAATTGGGCTCGTAAAGAAGTGTTGGCAAAATGGATGATGTGGGAGATACTTTCGAGGTTCTCAACCTCGATGATCTTCTTTCCGATAATGACATTAGGATCGATTTACCACCGCTGCTAGAAAGTGATGAAGATGAAGTAGGGGAACATGTGAATAGGATTCAAAATGAAAACTTGGATCCTTCTATGTTTTTGCATGCCACATACTATTCTTTTAAACGAGAATTGGGGAATTATTTCATAGATTGGCGTATGAACGGAATAGTGCCCTCCGCGGACACTATTAGCACCTTGGATCCGACTTTCTTCCGTCGAGAAGGAAATTCCTTAGAGGCATGGCACAAAGGGATTTTGAAAAAGTGGGAAAAATATGGGAGGATATTTGGGATTCGAAAAATTGCAAATGGAGAGGACCGCTTGTTCAATAAGAAGCATCCTCATCTTATTGTGCCCTACATTGATGAATGGTCATCAATTATTTTGAAAGCGCACCGCGGGGGAGAAAGACATGAAGCATACAAAGATACTCTTTTAAGAATTGGAGAGGAAGGGTGGTTAGTGGGTACACAAGTGAATGGCATCCCAAAACCTTTCATTGAAAAGGTGATTAGTTCTTGTTCGAGCTGTCATTTGGGGCATCCATCACATGAAAGGACAATTCGTTCATTTCGACAATACACATCAAAGTACACAATGCCGTTGGCAGAGGAGGAAGCGTTTCTGAATAACATAAGAGCTGAACATATGGTACGCTTACAACCAAATGGAAATGATAACCAAGTGAGGCCTTATCCAGCAAAGGTGAAAAAATATGTATGTCACCGAGGACGAAAGTTCCAAAGTAAATCACATATTGATGATGGAACGAGTGATAGAGAGACAATACTCTACTGCTAAATATGTGGGATGCAAGTTTGCAGTGAAAGTCGTATATTCAGATGAAGTAGGCCGAGATATTGAGATTCATGTAAATGACGAGCATACAAGACATGAACCGGGGTCACGAACGGATTGTTATTTTTTACCCGTTCACCAAAGTGCAATCAACAATTGTGCTGAGATGTTGAGAAACTTGAATAACATCCAATTAGCACTAGCATATTCGAAGAGATGCGAAGACATATTGCGCGAAAGTGTCCCTTTGCACAAGCAAAAAACGTACCGTTTCTTTTTGGATCCAAAAGAAGCCTCAGACCTATCGTATCGTTTTCAAATGAGAGAAAGATGTAGTGAAGATGATTACGAAGTAGTAAAACAGACGGTTCCTAAATGGGTTGAAAAAAGGAAAGTGATTTTCCATCAACTCTATGACCCTCTAAATCCGGATCCAAGTAAGCGCCCATTTGTGATAGTCATGTAGACCGAGGAGATGCTTAAGCGGGCAATGACTATAACCCCAAATTCGGCATGGGTGATTGATTCCACATTCAAAACAAATCAATGGGGCATGCCATTATTTGCTGGAATGTGCCCCAATGCAAGCGGATTGGGTTTGCCTATTTTTCTAATGCTTTGTAGTAACAATAATGAAAGTGGGCAAGTGGGAACGGCATTGTGGCTCACTATGAAAGCTGTGTTTCAAAACATGGCTACAATTCGTCCAAACGCAATTGTGATAGACAAAGACATGACCTCTAAAATCGCTATAAAGAAAGCAATTGATGAAGACGTTTGGTGTTGGGAGAATCAAGAAATTGGAAGAATCCAAACAAAGTGTCGATTGCTACTCTGTTGGTTTCATGCAAAAAAAGCATGGGTGGATCATTTACTGCCTAAGTTACCTGAACATCTTCGCAATGAATTGTATAAAGAAATGTGCGTTATGTTAGAGGCAGTCACCGAGGACAGCTTCAATAGAGCATATCAAAGGGTGAAGACAAAATATGCCAATAATGCAAGTGTATTAAGGTATATTGAACAAGGTTGGGCATGAGACAACAGTCCTTGGAAACCTATGTGGCCTAGATGGGCTAGGATGTTTAAGCATGGATATGCAAACACAACGAACCTTGTTGAACGCATGTGGCAATATGTCAAGTATACTTTGTTGGATGGAAAAGTCAATCGAAGACTGGATTAACTTATTTTTGCATTAATAGGTAATCCAGACACTGGACGACGATTTAGTGGATTAACCTTGGATGAACATTATAATAATGTTCATTAGTTGAGTGAATCGCGTAAGTATTCGATTAGAGGAGGAGACAAAAGCCGTACAGCGAGGTTGCAAAAGGCTAAGAAATTGGTCCAACGATATGAAAGGGATCGATCAACAAATCTAGAAATCATTGATCCATGTCATCTGGAGTTTGCGTTCCGAAGTCAGACGGTATCAAACAATTGGTATATAGTTAGTTTATCTCGTGAATGGTGCGAATGTAATGACTATGGTCCAATATGCAAACACATGCTGGCTGTAAAGCAAATCGTTGAGGCTGAATTTCAATATTTGCGTGATTTTTTACCTGGCATGTATGAACCTCATGGCTTTATTCATGATTTGGAAGATTTCAGTGAAGATGTGGGTGAGTTGTTAAGTGACCGTCTAAGTGGGGGCTCAAGTGAGGATCCAGATGAACATCCAAGTGGGCGTCCAAATGAAAGTGAAGGTGGAGATTCAAACGACGAACCTTGCCTAAATTCAAATGATGAAAATGAACTAATGAAAGAGATGTTTTTAAACATTTCGAACATGACAGCCTCACACAACATTCCAAGTGAAAAGTATGCGAGTTTAACAACGGAGAAACGAAATGACTTAAGAGAGCTGGAGAAATGTTCATTGCGATTTTTCAAGAGTCTATGGGATTGGAATTGAGGCCAAGTCGCATTTTGATGCCGAGAGAAGGTGGAAGTATCACCCCCTTACAGGAGAATGTTACAAACACAAGACTTGGACATGGAAGCCAAAGGAAGAAACGAAGATTGGATTACGAAGATTTGAATGGCCAAGAAGAATGTGTACAAGAATCTCCAAGACCAAATGGTGGTATCAAGTTACTACGTCGAAGAGAACTTGTGCAGAAAAAACGCACAAGGGTAAAATTGCCTAAGCTTTGTAGAGAAGAGTGTTTTAACTGTGGAGGCTTGAATATATTCTTTAATGGGGTTACTGTCATTGAGTGCCACAATTGCCAACAAACAATTGTAAAAGGTAGTTGTAGTATTGTCCCAAATACTGAAGAATGTGAAGGAGAACAAGACATGGAGTTGTTTTTTAAGGAGTTGAATATATATTAGGTTTGGTATTGTTTATTTAATAAAGATTCATGTGATAGTGGTTTTAACCGCTAATCTATTATAGTTATTGTATTTGCACATATTATTTGATAATTTTGTGTTGTGTATTTATTGATCAATGTAGTAAATATATTTGCATCATGTATATGTGATAATTTATATTTTGTATGTGCAAATTTGGATTTCAACATTTTTATATAGATCCGTATATGTTAACTATATATTTATGCTATTATTTTCTATCAATTTATAGGTACGATAAAATTTGCTAATGTTTAAAATATATTCCAATCATAGATTAATTTGAAATAAAAATAGAGATTGAAAGATGCTAAGGTTAGGACTTATCTTCCTCGATTGGCAAAAAATGTTAATTAACCCCTAAACGTTCTCAACCTTGATAAACTTGGCAATTTTTCAAAGGTGCACTATAAAATGCAACTAAAGGGGATATTTTCAACTTGATGAATGAATAAAAGTTGTACATTATGAATTTTAGATATGGTTCCATACGGTTAGATTTGCGATTGCTATCATCTAAATTTTGTATAATTTTTAATACTTAAAATTTAGGGCTCTTTTGTAATATGATTACGAATAAGATATTGACAATCTAATGATGAATTTTTTTGGTATGGGTTGAACCCCAAATACTCTAAGTGTAGTGATTTTTGGAGATATTTTGGTTGCTTAGTTTTAGTAGTTGATTTTTTCAAGAGCACTTTTGGACTAAAATCTTTCAAATTTTGGGTGAAACTCTACAACATGAAATGAATCATAAAAATTTCACAAATCATCCCCTTTCTAATTGGATCACACATGCACGAAGCTTACTTTTCATAAATGTTGCAGTAAAAAAATCCACACTGCAAAAAGTGCATGATGGATGGGAAATCAGAGTTTAAATCCACACATCATTCAAAATATGCATGGTTGGGCAGTTAGGGTTTAAAGTGAATAAGACTATACTAAATGTACAAAAGAGTGTTGAGTAAAATGAAAAATTGGGAAGTAATTGAGTTATATATTACTTTTAAATGTGAACATCTCCATGTTGAAAGCATTTCTTTTAGTAGAAACAATGTAGCTTATATCCTCCATTGTTAGCATTCTAAAAAATTATTTATTTTCCAAATTTGAAGTGAAATTGCTCATCAACTAAAGGACAATCCATCTAGAGATTGTTTTTCGTAAAAGGCCCAAAAAATCAAGTGTTTTAGCTTTGATGGATTCAGTGTTTTCATTAGATGTTTAAGTTGAGTTAAATAGATACATCTTTTGACCATTGAAATTGGAGAATAGATTTCATTTGAAGATTTTACGCAATGTCAAGAAATTTGAAATTTGAGTGTTCAAAATACAAGGGCTTTCTGAGAATGCTCCAGCCATGCGTCTCATTTAATTTATTCACTTTCATCTTTTAACTATTTGTAAACATAATTTTTATCAACTTTAACCCCTAAATGCCTAGAGCCCTCTCCAAATTCGGCAGTTTTGCAAAGATGCATTATAAAATGCAACCTAGAGGGATATTTTAAACTTGATATATGAATAAAAGTTGTACGTTATGAATTTTAGATTCTATCCATGCGGTTAGATCTATGATTGCTATTACCAGTAATTTTGTATAAAATTTGAAACGTGAAATTCAAAATTATTTTGTAATTCAATTACGAATAAGATATTGACAATCTACGGATAAAATTCTTTGTGATTGGTTGAAATGTAATACTCTAAGTGTAGTGATTTTTGGAGATTTTTTGGTTGCTTAATTTTATGAGTTGACTTTTTTTGGAGCATTTTAACACTAAAATCTTCAAAATTCTGGGTGAATCACTACAACATGAAATGAGGCATAAAAATTTCACAAATCATCCCCTTTCTAATCGAATCACATGTGCATGAAGCTAACTTCCCATAGAATCTACAGTAAAAATTCCACACTGCAAAAAGTGCTTGACGGATGAGAATCTACGGATGAAATCTGTACATCGTCCAAAAAATGGACGCTTAGGCAGTTAGGGGTTAAATAGAATTTGTAGCCTCGTTTCATATTGCTATGATTCATCCAAAAATCTAAGGTCTTGGTTCAAAAGGGCTCTTGAAATAACCAACTCATAAAATCAAACAACCAAAAATTCTCCAAAAATTCACTCCACTTAGGATATTACGTTACAACATGTAGCAACAAATTTGATCTACAAATTGCCAATATCCTATTCATACTCAAATTACAAAAGCATTTTAAATTTTAAGTTTCAAAATTATGTAAAAACATTGGTGATAGCAACCGCATATCTAATTGTATGGATAGAATCTCAAATCTTGATGTACAACTTTTATTCATTCATCAACTCTAAACTATCTTTCATAGTTGCATTTTATTATGCATCTTTGCAATACTCCAAATTTTAGAAGGATGTAGGCACGTAGGGGTGTAGGCACTTTTTTTCATCGATTACAATTCATTTTTTTAAGCTTCGAAGGTTCATTACATTCTATAACGATAAGGTTTGCACCTCCTACTGCTTGGTTTGATTTTTACTCGTACAATAACTTTTCTTGGAACTAGAGTGAAAGATGGCACTTGCCACTATATGAGGGAATTTAGTAGGAATCAATCAAGTAAGACAAATTTAAAATCCCAAAACAAAGCGCATCCAAGAGCATTGGAGAAAGATTTAGAAATTTTCCAACGTTACAATGTTACAATGTTATTACAAGATGGGTTCAATGGGACAAATGGGTTCAGTGGTTCAATGTTATTACAAAATGAATGCAACACCAAATTAATCCTTTGACGCGCCAGCGTCCATATTCTGGACGCTGGATGATTTCCGATGCGTCCCTTCACCACATGCGGTGATGTATTTCATCCATCCAAAATTATCTTGATTCTTGTGCTAGTTGACTACCATTTGTATGGTATGGATATTCAAAATAAGATAATGTGAATTTTTGAAAAATTAAAAAAGTGGTTTATGTCAAGTTTCAATTTTAGTTCAAAAAGTGAGACTGTAAACATGATTTTCCACAATAAGCAGAATCAAATAATGGAAACCATACCATCTTGTAGTGCATGTTATTCCAATTTCATTATATATATATATATTTTAATTATTTGTGTTAATTTTGGATTTTTAATTGAATTTCGAGAGAAAACCTTGCAAAATTAATTAAAAAATGTCAATAATAAATATGACAAACCCAACCGTACACATGTGATCTTCACAGTGACATTTACAACTTTGCTTTGTAAGGTAGGATGTCCTAAAACCACCAACCCCCCCAATTCTGACATGTAGACCTTTCTTGGGGCCACCACGGTTGAGACTCAAAACCACCACAGTTGAGACTCAAAACCGCCAATTTCACTATTCAAGTAGACCAATGGCATGCCAAGCATTGTGAAGAAATAGTTGGTGGTTTTGGGTATCATTATGAGTGAAAATTAGTACCACACGGTGTGGTCATGGGCAAATCTAGAGGTCTGATTTGGGTGACGAAGTTCTATTCACTTCAAAAATTTGTATCAATTTGAATATTGGGAATTAAATTGTGAAAATTTGTGCATTCCGTGAGAAATCTTCTTCCAAATGATTGAAAAATATTTCTCATAAATAACCTTGAAAAAATGAGGCCATATTTCTTAAGTTGGTGGTTTTAGGACATCCTACCTTACATCAACTCCATTTTGTTTTTCATCAATCATTTTATAACGAGTCTTTGAAAACAATGTTTAATCGGGACCTTAAAGGATTAATGTTAAGGGTTTGAACTGGAGCATGTTAAGGGACCTGAACTGGAGCATGTTTAATTGATCATGGGGCTTACTTGATTATTGATCATGGGGCTTACTTAGGGGCGGTTTACACTATGGACCAAGAGCCATGACCAAGAAAATTAAATCATTTTCATGGTCATGGCTCTTGGTCAAGAGCCGTGACCATGAAAAATCAAAAATGCAATTTTAAATGACTTGGTCACTCTTTGTAGTGTAAAGTGGATTTAGACCGGGACAAGTTTAAGCTCATCATTCTCTCTTTTATCCTCCCCTTTTTCCTCCTATCTCTTTAAATAATTGAACACTAGCCAATCAATGATTTTTGAGCCCCATGGTCTCCTAGATTATAGTTGAGTCGAGGCATTTGCTTCGACTCAACTATAATCAAGGAGACCATGAAAACATTATCCATTTGGGAAATTTTAGCATTTTTGGGGACCTCAAAGTTAGTGGTCATTCTCCTTTTTTCAAGGTAGTGTAATGCCAAATGGGACCAAGAGCTCTTTTTGGGCCAATCACAAATTTTAGAGTTGCATGGGATGAATTCTTGGTCCGTAGTGTAAACCGCCCCTTAATTATTGATTATTGATCATGGGGTTTGAACTGGAGCATGTTTAATTATTGATCATGGGTCCTGACATTTCCAAGCTGAAATCCTCTGACATTTCCATTTCCAGGGCCCCCACACAAGCCAACTCGAGGCCTTCTAATCTGAACGAGGCCTTCTAATCTGGCCTTCTAATCTGGCCAAGATCTCCACCGTCCATGTAATCGACGGCCCTCAAGCGGCGAGCCCTTGCTGAAACTCAGCACTGCCTCGTTGCTTGGAGGGCTTGCGCGACCCGGATGGAAAAAATAGATGGATGAACAACGAAACCTTGGAACGAATGTGGTTAGGGTTTAGGCAGAGGGAATGGTGAGCTCCCGAAGGAAAACCCTACATAGCCTGGGCGCTCGAGCGAGACAGTCTCTTTGTTGGCGTGCTTGCGTCCGTCGCGGCCCTTCCCTCGCTGTGATTGCTTCTAGGGTTACCTGTCACCATGTCGCACAGGAAGTTCGAGCACCCTCGTCACGGGTCTCTGGGATTCTTGCCCCGCAAGAGGGCCAACCGGTCCCGCGGCAAGGTGAAAACCTTCCCCAAGGATGACCCCTCCAAGGCCCCGCACCTCACCTCCTTCCTGGGCTACAAGGCCGGTATGACGCACATTGTTCGTGAGGTGGAGAAGCCCGGATCCAAGCTGCACAAGAAGGAGACGTGCGAGGCCGTGACCATCGTGGAGACGCCTCCCATCATCGTGGTCGGCTTGGTGGCGTACATCAAGACGCCGCGTGGGTTGCGCTCTTTGAATACCGTCTGGGCTCAGCACTTGAGCGACGAGGTGAAGCGCCGGTTCTACAAGAACTGGTACAAGTCGAAGAAGAAAGCGTTCTCCAAGTACAGCAAGCGCTATGAGACCGAGGAAGGCAAGAAGGATTTGGAGTCCGAGCTGGAGCGCATGAAGAAGTACGCGAGCGTCGTCCGTGTACTGGCGCACACGCAGGTGCGCAAGCTCAAGGGTATCAAGCAGAAGAAGGCGCATTTGGCTGAGATTCAGGTCAACGGCGGCACCATGGCCGAGAAGGTGGACTTCGGGTACAAGCTGTTCGAGAAGTCGGTGCCAGTAGACGCTGTTTTCCGCAAGGACGAGATGATTGACATCATCGGCGTGACCCGCGGTCATGGATACGAAGGTGTGGTGACTAGGTGGGGTGTGACCCGTCTGCCCAGGAAGACTCACAGGGGTCTGAGGAAGGTGGCTTGTATCGGAGCCTGGCATCCCGCTCGTGTGTCCTTCACTGTTGCCAGGGCTGGACAGAACGGTTACCATCACCGTACTGAGATGAACAAGAAGGTGTACAAGGTCGGCAAGGTTGCTGACAAGCAGGCCTTCTCTGCGTCCACCGAGTTCGACGTGACGGAGAAGGAGATTACCCCCATGGGAGGGTTTGCCCACTACGGTATCGTGCGTGATGATTACCTTGTATTGAAGGGAGGTGTCATGGGCCCCAAGAAGCGGGTGATCACTCTTCGTCAGTCTCTGTACAAGCAGGTGTCTCGGAGCGCTTTGGAGGACATCAAGCTCAAGTTCATCGACACATCCTCCAAGTTCGGCCACGGTCGTTTCCAGACCTCTCTCGAGAAGGCCAAGGTGTACGGAAAGGTCAAGGCCTCCGCTTAAGAATAGGATATATCGTTACGGCGAAGAGCTGTATCTTGGCAAGCCATCCTCGCAATTGGCTGCGAGGGTTTGCATTATGTACGTCGCTCCCGAGCCAGCTTGGAAATCAACTGTCCCATCTTGTTGCATCTCTGCCCTGTCTCCTCAGTTCTTTTGCCGTTGCTGAGATTCGTCTAGTTGCTGTGCACTTTCCGAATATACTCGGTTCATACTGATTTATGACATCGTCAATTTAATGTTGGCTTTCTACTATCGTTTCTTGTGAAAGATCTACATTGTCTGTCGTTGGGATTTGATTCTGTCTTGGTGTTGAAACCAGACTGTATGAGCTGTTGGGTGTTTCGCTTCATGTTCATACTACTTGGGATGTTGTGGGTGTTTGGCATTCGCGACACATGCTAGAATATCTCGACGATACTTGCATGATTGTCAATTTTTCATGTGCTTGTATTCCTGTTGGAACCGCTGCCGTCTACTGCAACTGTAAATGTGAATTCTTGGGGAACTGTTTGATCAGTTTTTAATCCCCATTGGTTGGGTAGAGAATCTAATTGAGTACCGTACGATTCATACTGGTTTTAAGTATGCCCCGTCACCCTGGTTTGAGTGCTTTCGGTGAAACAACGATGATCTAGACGATTGAATTGAGCGGGTATCAGAGTGGGGGCATAAACACTGAAGGCTCATGCTCATGAAGGCAGAAGAAAATGGGAGTTCCCTTCCGGACCAGTAATACAGAACAGAACAAGGCCGTATTCTGCCCTGCCACTCGTGTATCTCCTATCAACTTGCCTAGAGCTTCCTGACGGACCTCTCCTGCCACGGACTCCTCCTGACCCATAGCCCAAAAGAAAAACAGGGTCTCCGTCCAAAACTTGCAGCTCCTAGCCCTTCAAGGTCATAATGTCTCTTCCATAAAACTTTTACCACTTAGAGCATCTCCACCGGGACTCGCCAAATGGGGCCGCCAAATGGGGACTCGCCAGATGGGTCCGCCAAATGGGGACTCGCCAGATGGGTCCGCCAAATGGGGACTCGCCAAATGCGTCCTGAACGTCCCTCACCGGGACTCGTCATCGTGTCGGTGGCGTCGCGGCCGCGCCATAATCTCCTCTCCGCTCGCCATTGTTCGGGGTTTTCGTTATTGTTCTGCGCGCCCCTTCTGCGGGAATTCTTGGGAAGATTGTGTCTATTTATTGGTTTCGGTTTTTTGATTTATTTTTTTAGTGCACCATGGCAGGACGCGGGCGTGGGCAGTCGGTGCGTGGTCACGGCGGTCGTGGCGTTGGCGTCGACGCGGATGGTGGCCGGATCGGGAGGGCGGGCCGAACGTTGTTCCAGGACGCCGAAGTTGATGAGGAGGGCGAGCAGCGAGGCAGGCCGGCGCCAAGGCAGCAGCTCTTTCTCGAACAGGGCTCAATGCGGGGCAGGGGACGTGGCCGGTTTACAGCAGCAAGACGGGCTGCGAATTTCCAGAGCCGAGGCGCGGAGGCTGGGGCGGGAGCGACATCGGCTGGAGCGGCTTATCATTCATCGGCTGCTGCTGGAGCTTCATCAGCTGCTGCTGGAGTGGAGCAGACGCAAACCAGCTGGCACGATTCAGCAGCAGGACCTCATGTGAGTGATCAAAACCCTAATTTTTTTGGTGATGGAATTCGCAATTCGCAAGAAATAGGTCGTGGATGTGGTCGGGGTCGTATTGCAGGAACTGTGCGGCCTTCAAAAGGTAAGAATTTCGTGCCGGAAGAAGAGCGGCAATTAACAAGAAGCGTGTTAGCAATCTCTCAGGATCCTATCTGCGGTAATCAACAAAAGGGGAGTGCATATTGGGAACGTATATTTCAGCATTATGAGCAAAATAGACAGGGGGGGGGGGCATAGGGGAGCTCGCTCGTTAGAATCTAAGTGGGGCACGATGAAGCACGATGTTGCCAAATTCATCGGTGCTTACAATCAAGTGAAACGGTTACATAAGAGTGGTATGAATGAATCCGACATTATGCGCATGGCAAAAGAATTGTACCGCACTAAAAGTCAAAAAAATACTGAATTTACCTTTGTATATTGTTGGGAGTTGGTCAAAGATTTCCCCCGCTGGGCTGACGGCGTAAGTACTTTGCGACAGAGCACTCCCTCTCACAGGTTGTCTGGTTCATCTGAGTCGGGATTGGGCTCCCAAGTGGGTACCCAGAATTTGGAGAGTCATGTTGAAGTTGCAGGTGACACAATCCCAAGTCCCGCCTTCACATTGAGGCCCGGTGGTACAAAGGCGGCGAAGGAGGTCGTACGTGCAGGCAAAGTCCAAAATAAGGCCACATTGACTCAAGCCAAGGCGGCCGAGAAGATGGCGGATGCTACATTGCGCAAGGCTGAGAGTTTATAATACCACAACAGGTTGATGTTGTTTACCACACCCTTGGCCGAAGTTGTGGAGCCGGAAGCTCAAGAGTACATACGGCTTCTCCGAGAGGAGGAATTGGACAAGTTGCGGCGGCGGAGGGCGGAGTCATTGCGTGAACAAAACGAGCGTTAGGAGGCGGAATTGGCGGAAGAGGAGCGCGCACGAGAGGCGGCGGCGAATGCGGCACAAGAAGAAAATGAGATGTGGAGGCAAATTCGATTGGCCCGATTGGCGTTCCAAAATTCATTGCCGGATGAGGAAGAGGAAACCGAGAACGATTGCGACGGCGAAAGGAATTTTGTGGTTGAAGAAGATCAAGAAGTTGTGGTCTTGCCGGAATCCGATGAGGAAGACGTTGAGGGATGGGAGGTTAGTTCTTTGTGTTCATTTTACTTTTGGATTTATGTTCATGGTTGTGTTTCGTTTTTGCTTTTTGTTTTTGCCTTCTACTTTGGCTTTCGTTTTCGTTTTTGTATTTGTGTTTGTTTTCGTTTTTGTTTTTGATTATAGAGGAGTTGCTGTGGTTTTCATTTCTGGTTTTAGGAGCGACATTTGTCGCCCAGCCAAGGGTGCCCACAGTCCCTTGCTGCAGCCGGGGCCGCAACTGCTGGCCGGGGCCTGCAACTGCAGCCCTGGACTGCAGTTATAGCCAGGGCCGCAACTGCCGGCCGGAGCCAGCAGTCGCAGCAACTGCAGCCCTGGTCTGCTGCTGCAGCCGGGGCCAATTTTTTGTTTTTTTTAAATTTTGTTTTTTTTGGTTTTGGTTTTTGCCAATTTTATTTTAAAAATTATTTTTTGCCTTTGTCCGGGCCCTTTATCCAATTTTTTTTGCGCGGCCAAAGGCCTATTTTTTTAAACCGATTTCATTTGCTTTTCAATCACGGCCACCAAATGTTCATGCCCACTCCCACCAAATGTTCATGCCCAAATTTTTGTTTTTGTAATGCTTTTAGCGCGATGGTATAATGTTTTTTTGGAAACCTTTTGTCATGATCACATGAATATTAATCTATATTGTGTGGCAGACACGAGAGGCATCACAAGAGCGGGATGATTCGAATTTGCATTTGGGATTGGGCGGGATGGTACACTCTCAAGTTCATGGTGGTGGGAGCGACATTTGGAATGATTATGAAGACATTCGCGGTAGTGGTGCACCATGGGACGACTTAGAGCATGTTGGTCCGGGAATGCCCATCACATGGAACGTTTTTAGAGGAAATGATGACTCCCAATAGGATTTCTCGGGTTTAGAGTTGGACCTTGACTTGGGTATGAGTAGCGGTACTAGTTTTTATAGATAAATGTGATACTAGTCATGATTTTATTTATCATGCCAAATTGGCACCTTTCAAGTTCCATAAATGCTCAATGAGATCACCACGGAGTCCATAATGTGTGTCTACATCCGCTATCTCTGTAGTACTAGTCAATAATTGCTCAAAGGACAACCCTCTCTCCAATGGCACATTTCCCACTTGTAATTCCCCAACAATATCATCTAAACCCTCAATGTCCTCCTCATCCTCTAAAATCATGTTTTATAAAATGCAACATGTAAACATGATATTAGAGATGGTTTCCATGCTCCAAAAACGGCATGGATTGCGTATAATTGCAAATCGTGCTTGCAAAGCCCCAAAACACCGCTCCACATCTTTACGCACTGCTTCTTGCCTCTCCGCAAAGTAGCTCCTTCTCTCATCCTGGGGCTTGTGAATGCTTTGGACAAAGCAAGCCCATTCGGGATAAATCCCGTCCGTTAGTAGGTAGTAGCGATCATATTCACTACCATTGACCATGAAGTGCATGTCGTGAGCGGCACCCGTCAACATATTGTGGATCAATGGAGACCGGTCCAAGACATTCAAATCATTGTTGGAACCCGGTAGCCCAAAAAAAGCGTGCCAAATGTGCAAGCCTTGATCCGCCACGGCCTCTAAGACTATTGACTTCTTCCCATCTTTGTCACCAAAATCCCCTTGCCACGCTACCGGGCAATTTTTCCACTCGTAGTGCATACAATCTAGAGATGCAAACATCCCTGGAAAGCCAAGGTCACAATTAATCGCCAATTGTTTCTCAAAGTCCATGCGTGTCGGTTGCCGCATATGATTACCTTCGAACTCCGCCCTAATTGCAAGGCAAAAACGCTTCAACGACATCACGGCAGTACTCTCACTAGTCCTACAGTACTCGTCAGTCGCGTCAGCACATAAACCATAACAGAGCATCCTTAAAACCGATGTAATTTTCTGATGGGGTGACAAACCTAAAAAACCAGCCGCATCTCTTTTCTGAACGAAGTAGTCATCTCTAGCACAAACCCTAGCTAGAATTGTCAAAAACAAAGACCTCCGCATGCGAAAGCGGCGACGAAAAATATGCGGTCCATACACGGGTTTATCCGCGAAATAATCGGACATCATTCGTGCGTGCATATCGTGCCTCTGTCTATCAATGTTGGGCGATTTGCCCGGGCGTGACCCTCGAACATGGCGCGGTATTTCACGTCCCGGTACCCCTAACTCTAAAAACCAATTCACATTCGAATCATCCTCGTCATCATCCTCCAAGAAGAGCTCGCGTGATGCAATAAGGCGTTGCCGCCATTGCTCCATGGTGCCTAGGACTACTCACCTGCCCTACACGAGCATGTACATGACCTAAAACCAAAAAAACAAAAATCCAAAAAAACAGTGAGCAAGGGCGTGCTCACAGGCAGCCCAAAGAGCTCACAGTATTTACTCGCAGTGTCTCCACAGCTCTGTACATTCAGGCCCTACAGCCGGGCATATTGGGCAGCCCTTCCTTTCCCCGTGTACGCTCGAAGACCCTATACCGTGCCACCGTGGCCGGAGCTTCAACCATGAGCTGGCGACGTGCATGAGCTGGAGATTCCCTCACTCCTTCCCCTGACAGGTCCCCTAAACCACAAGCGCGTGGCTCGGTGAGGCACGCAGAATTTGAAGAGTGACTGTTCATGTTTGGGGCCCTCTAAATCTCGTTTGGCGAGCCAGAAATTTGGAGTCCCGGTGGAGATGCTCTTAGGAACAACGAGGCAAGGGCTGAAGAGTCATACTGAAGCAGTCAGAACATACTCCCAAAGTAGGCCTGCTGAATTGGACTTGAAAATCGCCGCATGGCTGGATGAAAAAAAATGAATGAATGGAGACCTCAATTTCTTCACCTCAAATTAGGTTTTGCTACAAATTCTTTTCGGAAGTGGTTGCTATCGTGTATATCTTTACAACTCAACTTTAGTTTTGTGGTTTAACCCTTTGACGTCCCAATTCTTCTTTCGTTGACAAAGTTATGTGAAACGCAAAATTACAAATACAACATTTCAGGCCAATTCACATCACTTGCAAGAAATGTAACTGGAAGATCTGATTTCGTACGCGTTACAATAGGGAATCATGCAATGAGTGGCATGAACAACCTCAATCATGCACAATCTGTCTGTTTGATTAAGGAAATTTGAGTGTCGTGAACGTCGGGCAATATGTTTTTCCGTGACTCCACACCTTTCAATAATTTTCATGATTGGCCATATGTAAGAAATAGGTTGCCGGTGACGTTGAGTATCTACCAGATGTATTTCAATCATGTCGCACACAACGGGTGTGAAACTATTGTGCTTGCAATTCCTGGTTGCCTATAGTAGAGGGCAGATTGTGAATAAACTTGAACCGCATATTCATGGTGTGCACATCTCTATACAAGAAGGAAATCACAATCATACTATTATGTTACGCTAGTATCACAAAAATCAACTTTGCATTTCATGTCCGACCAAAATAATGTACATGTCGACATTATATGAGGCATAATTCCACTGATTCCTGTGAATACTATGGGCTGCTTTGTAAACCTTGAAACATTGAAATTAGCAGCATCGGTATAAAGAACTATAGTTGTATATGTCTTGTTCAACTTACATTTGAAATGTACAATAGCTCTACAACCTGCCCAAAGTACATTGGAGACTGTGTCCTCCTTCCTGAGAAGAATTGGAACCCTGCAAGAGGAGCCTCTGTGGTTGCCTCTTGACAATATTTGTGTTCTCCAATTTGAATGGCTGTTATAATTTATTGATTGCATGGATAGCATGCTAATGGTAGTCCAAGGCAGGTTGCGTGGAATTTTAAAATGCTTGGTTTTTGGACAGCTATTGTAACCGCCGTTTTAGACATGCCGAAAACAAGACAATCACAGAAAGAAATAATTGCATCCTCTACCCAGACAACGCTGAGCAAGAGATAAATTTCAGTGAAAAATGACATGAACGGATTCAACAACCACTTACTAATTATGAGAACATCATACACACGTGTGAACTACGACAATACACTTGAAACCCCCAAGAGTAACTCCAATATTTTTGTTGAACGAAAATCATTGGTCATTTATGAGATACAACTTGCCAAAATCATCCGTCGTCCACATATTGGACAATAGCGCATTAAAGGGTTAAACTAGTGAAGGTGTTGTGGTCTTGTTATAGTTAGAAATTTGCATAAGATGCACTTGGTTTTAATAGTACAACACTCCAACCTCTTTAATCTGACTATCAAACCAATAGTCATATTAGGAGTCAAATAAAATAGTCTTCATGTGTGACAAGTGTGTGATAGTTAACGATAGTGTAGTAAATGTAGAATATTCTAGAATGTCATTGTAAAGGGATGCAATTTAGGGCATTGGAGTATATTTATGATTTTTTGGTCTAGGTCCATGGCCTCTTGGTATTTGGTCATGGTCATTTGGTCTTTGTTTTTGTAATGTTTGTCTTGTCCAAATTTGTATTCATATTGCATGCTAGTATTGTACTAGGAGTTTGGAGCTAGTGCAACTATCATAATGGAAATGGTGCCATACTAAATTTGGATTCACTTTTAACAATCCAAGTTTAACTTAAGAGAAAAAGAGAGAACCTTTGTTGGAAGATACGAATCTCTTTTAGACTTACCCTACGACCAATCCAGGTTCAAATATGTTAACAAATATTTCAACCCCAAAAGATTTGTTAACAATGTGAAACCAAAATTAAAATTGGCTAAAGTCACATTTTCTCTTCTTGTCAATGATTGAATTCAAGTTCTTAAAAATAAACCAAAGTTTGGTGTGGCACCTCCAGAACATTCTTGTTCTAGAGTGGCAACCATTTTTTTAAAGCTTATGTAATACCTAATAGTTTCTTATTTAATAGGATTATCTGTTATATAACATAGATTGTTGCATGCACGCTCGCACACTTCATGCGATGGTTCCGTTGCCAGAACGTTGATGTTGGGCTTTAGCACATGACACACTTGTTTATTATATAATGCAAAATAGTGCACGCACGCTCTCTAAAATTGTTCTGCCGTTAGAATTGTCGTGCCAGATGCCGACATGAACCAACTTAGTCTATTATAGAGTAATACAGAGTGATGCATGCATGCATATACTGATATGCTCTCTTTGATGGTTTCTTTGATAGAACGGTCTCACGAGAGTCGTGCACTAGCCTATCTAGTATTATTAAAGAGCCTAAACGCAAACTTTAGAGAAAAAGAAGAAAATAAAGAAGACCCAAAGAAATAAACAATAAAAGATTTAAAGAAACAAACAAAAGAGAAAATGAAAGCAGTAGTAGAAACACTACTCACGTAGACTAGTGAAAAGACCCACAAGAAGACCCCACATGACAAATTAGACTAGTTGTGGGTCTTTTTGGGCATGTTTCTCTAGTCTACGCGAGCAATGTTTCTGCTAGTGTCGTGTTGTGATGTAAACTCCTTGTTTTGTCTCCTACACAAGGTTTTTTTTTTTTTTTTTTTTAATATTTTTATTTAATAAAATTACCACTTGAAATGAAATTGTACAAGGTGATGAAATAGAAATCTATCTATACATTAACCTCTAATTCCATAACCAACTATTTTTTGATGGTTGTGCAAAATTGAATTTTGTTTTCTCATTTGTCATGCACTTTTTGCAAGTAAAAAAATACTTCAAAATTCTATGGCAAGATTATAGATTACACATGCATGTGTAATCCAATTATAAAGGGGATGATTTGTGAAAAATTTATGCCTCATTTTATGCCACACATTTCCACCAAAAATTTCTAAGATCTTAGTTCAAAACGAATCAAAAGTGCTCTTGAAAAATCAACTCATAAAATTAAGCAACCAAAAATCTCCAAAAATCACTACACTTAGAGTATTACATTTCAACCTATCACAACAAATTTCATCCACAAATTGTCAATATCTTATTTGTAATTGAATTACAAAAGAAATTTGAATTTTATGTTTCAGCTTTATACAAAAATATTGGTGATTGCAATCATAGATCTAACCATATATAGATAGAATCTAAAATTCATAATGTACAACTTTTATTTGTACATCGAGTTCAAAATATCCCTCTTAGTTTCATTTTATAATGCATCTTTGCAATTCTCTAAATTTGAAGAGGGTTGCAAGCATTTAGGGATTATGGAAGGTAGTTTGTTTTGTTTGTTTTGTTTGTATGAAACATTGTCATAAAGTTTGTGTTAGGATTCAAATTGGTACGGGGCCTTTGCTGTGATAATGATTTTATTATGGTGTTTTGATAGCCATACCTCATTTCTACCCTTAATTAACTCTAAATCTATCCCAAACCCTCACTTCCTACCCAAATTTCTCTTTCAATTCTACTGCCTACAAATTGACCTTGTCGATTTTGAGCCCTTATAATTTAAAAACCTTCCTTCTAATGATCTGAATTTTAGGAGCCTCCTTAGATAACTTGTAAAATATATATATATATAAATTTTCAAGTTATTCTAAGCTATTTTCCATTTGTAGTAGCTAACCTCCCACAACTGACTTTTTATTAGTGCGTTTGCTTCACAACATTACTCCCATTTCCTATTTTGTTTATAAGTAAATGAAATAATTCCAATGCTTTTGAAACTTCTTTGAGATGCTAATGAAGAGTTAGTACATGTGTTCATCAAATTTCATAATCATATAATAAAAACATTCCAAGATACGGCCTTTCAAACGTTGCTTTTTTAGATTCAATGCATGTTGGACATCCTCCACTTCCACGCTTCATAAATGTCAATCTATAAACAATAAAACTTCCTTATTTCTTGAACCAATAGTGTATTTTAGTCAAAACAAAACTTCAAAATATCAACTCAAATGAAATCTTGAATTGCACAAAATAGCCAAAATACTCGAAGTGAATCTACATTCTAAAAAATCATGAAATATCCCACAATAACTTGCATAAAGTGCAATCTTTACACTCTCAAGCTAATGAAGTTTGCCTCCACCCTCATAAGGTTACAGAGAGCTAAATGAGTAGTAAACCCACCCTTAAGTACCCTCCAAGAAAACCTAACTTTGGTGGCTAGCTGCCGCTTAATCCTAACTCCCTACTAAACCTACCTACCAGCCCATCCATTCAAAATATACTGGTTCTCATCCAAACAAGCAATTAGTCAACATGAACAACATTAACACCACCTAACACATCATTTATCACTACACTTGAATTCCAACAAAAATAAATGTCTAGTTTGAAAACTAAATGGTCCACATCCCGACAACGTTGAGATCTCCTTGATCGTAAGTCTTCTAGCCGCATTTTTGGTACTATCAGAAAGCTTTCAACGAAAAGGAGTGCATTGAAGTTTTTTCGTTGTTTTTCGACCTACGGTGTGAAAGTTGTGGATTTTTAATTGAATTTGTCACCATAAATTGAATTAAATTATGGATAAATTAAAAATGAAACGAAAAATTAAATCATGGCTAAATCACGGGGAACATTGGGCCAACAACGTAGGGCCACACTAGTTGGGAATTAAAGTAGAATGTTTGTGCACAAGAAGATATCTATGTGGCAACATGGGTAGTTTTCTAGTGGAAGAATTATCAGGGGTGTTATTCATAGTTTGTCCAGAGACCCACTTGAAGGCCATTTGATTCTATTTTTTAGTGACCCAAAATCTAAAGGTGATAAAAAAAAGGGAAAGGGGGTCCTTTCATAGGTCTCTCCATTTTCAAGCTTCAAGGTGAAGGTGGCACGAGAGGAGGGGCTCTTATCTTTTAGTCACTGGAAACTCATCAAGATGGGAAGCCCACCTTCTCGATGAGTTTTAAGGTAGAACCCCACCTTTGAGGTTTGAAAATGAGGGACCACATGAAGGGCCCTATTATTATTATTATTATTATTATTATTATTATTATTATTATTATTATTATTATTATTATTTTCTCGCCTTTAGATTTTGGAGCACTGAAAAATGGAATCAATCAAAACACCCAATTCCCTAATTTTGCACTTGGCCAAGTGCACTCATTCCATGAGCAAATTTGGCTTAAATTTATTTATTTTTGAAAAATTCTTTAAAAAACAACAATTTTTGTCTTTCTACAATCCCTTATGTTGTAAAAAAAAAATTATTTATTTATTTTGTATTCTTATTTTTATCTTTTATCTTTTATCTTTATCTTTATATATATTTTTCTTTTCTTTTATCTTGTTTTTTTTTCTTGTCTTTTTTTTTTCTTCCTTCTTCTTTTTCTTCTAGTCTTCCTCTTTTTCTTCTAGTCTTCCTCTTGTCTTCCTTTTTTTTTCTTCACCTTGCCATTTCTGGAGTTTAAACGTTAAAAAATAAAATAAAAAATAAAAAATCAGGGAGCAGCCAATGGCTGAATCCAATACAGGCCAAAAAAATTAATAAAAAAATAAAAAAATTTGCTTTCGCTTTTTCCGGGCAGAGAGGGTCCGCGCGCGTGGACCCTACTCTAATTTTAACCCTCCCTCCCTCCTCCCCTTTCCTTTTTTTTCCCCTCTATCCTACATAAACCCTCCTTTACTCTCCCTCCCTCACTCTTCCTTCCTCTTCCTCCTTTATATTGAGGAGAAGGGAGAAAGGAGAGAGGGAGAAGGACAAGAGAGGAAAAGGGGAGGAAAGAGAGAGGGAGAAGGACAAGAGAGGAAAAGGGGAGGAAGGAGAGAGTGAGGGAGGGAAAGTGAGGGAAGGTATATAGGAGAGAGGAGGGAGTGAAGGGGGGAGGCTGAAAATTAGAGTAGGGTCCGCGCGCGCGGACCCTCTTTGCCCGGAAAAAGCGGAAGATTTTTTTAAATTTTTTTTTTTTTATTTAAAAATTATTTATTTATTTTTTGGGCTGTATTGGATTCAGCCATCGGCTGCTCCCTGATTTTAATTTTAATTTTTTTTTTTTAACGTTTAAACTCCAGAAATGGCAAGGGGAAGAAAAAAAATGGAAGACAAGAGGAAGACTAGAAGAAAAAGAGGAAGACTAGAAGAAAAATAAGAAGGAAGACAAGAGGAGGACAAGAAAGAAGACAAGAAAAAAATAAGATAAAAGAAAAAAAAAGAAAAGATAAAGATAAAGATAAAATAAAAGATAAAGATGAGAATACAAAATATATATATATATATATATATATATATATATATATTTACTACAACGTAAGGGATTGTAGAAAATCAAAAATGGCCGTTTTTTAGAGAAATTTTCAATCATTTTTTTTTAATGCGCTTGGGGGCCAAGTGCATGATTATATGGCCAAGTGCAAAATTAGCGAATTGGGTGTTTCAAGTGACCTTCTAGTGGGGCTCGGGACGCACTCTGAATAACACCCCTAATACAATGTTTTTTTTAGGCATTTAAATGCCAAAAAGCACTAAAAATAATTGGCGTGCACCAAGCTTTAAGGAAAAATTTGAAGAAAAAATGGATGAAAATGCGAGATTGTTCCAAAATTTTAAAAAGAAACCGAATGAAATTGTCACTTTTTAATGAAAGTCATCCAAATATGTGGATGGAAAGATAGTTCTATGCAAAATATAGATGAATATGAAAATATTTAGATTTTATGTCGCCACTTTGGCATTTCTCCAAAAACAAAAAAGAAATCCCTGCCTGGCATCAGTGGCTTCTTGTCACTCGGACAGAGAGGAGATGACGCTGCCGCTCTGAGTCTGCGCTTGCGCCGAGGGTCGTTTAAGCTTGGGTTTGTGAGCTGGTTGCAGTGGTGTGGTGTATGCTTGCAGGAGTCGCTGTGGACGAGGCATGCTAGGGATTGACTGCAAACAGATAGCACACTCTTGCAAACCTCTGCGGTGAACTGGGCTCAGTTGGAGAAGTACGCACGAGAGACGGTGCAGTGTTGGCACCGGTGTGGAGTACTCAGCAGGCTGGGCTGCAGCGCACTTCGAGACCCAGGAGCTCACGCCCGACTTTTTCGGATTTGAAGCGCCGACAACCAGTTTCAAGCGAATGCACAAGATCTACTTCGAAGGTGCACGACTAACCCCCGTACCTGCCTACCTCGAATGCGACGCACACATTCTCGAGATTCTCAACTTCTGTAACTCGCTCCTAGATCTTCTCCGCATGCATCGAAACGGAACCATAGAACCTAGTATCCCGGTCCATGTACTCGCAAGCTGCCTCCAGCAACTTCCCAACCCGAGCTCCGAGCAACCAAGTCCGAGCTTCCAGCAACTCACCTCCGAAGGTTTAGGTATGATCCCGAACCCTAATTCATTCCTTCTTTACGCGCTACATCTCCAAAACGACAACCCGCCAGGTAAGTTCTCAAACCCTAATTCTTTCTTTCAGCAACCCTCTTGCCTTTCATTCTCTTGTAATTCCTTCCCTGACACAACTCACTATTTTGCTAGCAAGCAAAATTCTAACCACCTCCATACTAGAAAGTATGAGAAAAAAAGAAAACATTGTTGGATTTTGCCACAGATAATCCATACCAGAGACCAACCCCGCAATTTTGCGTGGTCCCCCACCAACCTCAACAAATACAGCATCCCACTCAAGAAGGTTCAGCAAATCCAACTCGCAAGCTGCCTGCAGCAACTTCTCAACCCGCACTCTGAAGAGTTTGAGCAACCACAGCTGGCGCCGACAAGCTTCGACTTCGTCAACAAGACAGCTCCCGATCGGCAGTCGCAACTACTCCACGCTATCACAGGTACGTTACTAACCAATCTCAAGTCCATTCTTGCAAAGTTTAAATTTTTTGTTTCCCCTGTTTTGCATTTGCTACTTTTTTTGAGAGTCCAAAGCAACCCATGTAATGCCTGGAAGGAACATACCTCCAGGAGGGCCACTGCAATGGACTACAAAAATTATATACTACAAATGTACAATTCCATCTGCTCTCTAGAAATACACAAGCAAAATTACCAGTACTTTGTTGCAAACCAAACCCATGATCCTTACTTTCTTTCTATTTTGAAAGCTTCATTAACAACCCCATGTTGCATCACATGTTTAGTCACCACAGATCATAGCCCTTGTTCAATCACCTCAGTCTATCCCACCTACTCAGTTATATCCTACTTTTCTATTACTTGGCATGCCCTTTTGCTTACCACAGCCGCATATCTCTCACGAGATTATTTGTATTTGACTTATAAAACCACTATAAAAATAAAAAAGGATAGTCCTTTTTCTTGCTCAAATTGTGTGTATAATCCCATTAAAGTCATCACAGATCCTAGCCCACTCTTAGTCACATCAGTTCATACCACCTACTTCAGTACATGGCCTGCCCTCTTGCTTCAATTCATACTACTTACTTCAGTACATGGCTTGCTCTACAGAAGAACAAAAAAATGTAGAAGGACCAAGGACCACATACTAGAATACAGAGAGCATAACGTATATCTACTCCAAAGGAGTATTATACTTCATATTGTACAGGTATTTTATACTCAAGAATATACATCCTCTATTATGCTCCATATTGTACGAGTATTTTATACTCAAGAATATACAGCCTCTATTATACTCCATATTGTACGAGTATTTTATACTCAAAAATATACATCGTCTACAGTATTTATACATGATATGTATAGAATACATTACAGCAAAAAAAATACATACCTATATACAAAAACAATATTTTTTATTGTCATATTACACTCAAAAATAATAAAAAGGTATACTCATATACGATTCAAAAATCAACGTACAAAATACAAAAATACCAAAACAAATACTAATACTAATACTCAAAAAACAATATGCTCTACAAATAATAATAATAATAAGAATAAATACAAAAATTGTATAAAAACAAAACACCCCAAAAAACCTAAAATATACCACAACAAAATACACAACAAAAACCCAAAAAATGCAAAAACACACACACCAAAAACATCACCAAAAACATGCACATCAAATCATACATCCAAAATAAATTATTACAAAAACAAGAAACATATAAACCACATAATACATAAAACAAAAAGAAATGTCAAAAATCCCAAACTTGGGCTATTTGGGAACCCCAAGAACCCCAAGTTTGAAACAAACAAACACCAACAAACTTACACAAAAAAAACAAATCACAATATAAAAATAAAACCCAATAGTAATAGCACAAAGTACAAAGTAAAAGCCCATCTTTTTAAAAATAAAATATTTCCCCAACACCTTTTACTTTTACATAATGAAGAAACAATTACAAATACCCATACAAATACCAATACCAACACCACTACAAATGCCACTACAAATACCAAATTAAAAATCAATACAAACACCAATACAAATACCAATACCAATACCAAACTCAACAAGACCAAAACAAATAAAAATGACAAAATATTTTTTTACAAATACAAACAACATACAAAATACATAATACACAAAACAAAAAGAAATATCAAAAACCCCCAAAAAAAATACTCCAACAAAAAAAAAAAAACCAACAAACAAAATAAATGGACTCGGCCTACCGGCCTCGTCCAAAATAGACAAAGAAAAAAAAGGAAAAAATGGCCCGAAAATCTCTTCTAAAAAGAAACTTTTTCCACCTAATATTAATGTTATGCGGGGACATAGAAATTAACCCCGGGCCCATGCCTGACTTATTAAAAACACACCCGCCCACACATCGAAGAAGATCCAAAGCATACTTTATACCAAATACGATTAAATTACAACCAGAATACCAACATTTAGCCAAACAATTTTCATCTATCGTAAATATAACGCATCCAAATCATGCGGAAACCTGTAACGACTATCCACACTTATCAAATTATATTTATCAAAATCAACATCATCCACCACCAAGTATACTTTACGCTCTTATCATTACAATTAGTCCATCAAAAGAAACATGTGACCACCTCTTAATACAAATTCCAAACCCTGACTGGACAACTCTACTACTAGAAAAAATGGCCCTGCTACAAAACCCACCCGAAAGGCACATTTTAACCAAACACCCATACACAGAATTCACAGAAAATAACCAAAACCTAATAAACCCACCAAAAACCATTCATAAAGAAATATACGATTTTATTCACCAACACAATGATTCTATAACCCTCCAAAACATGATTGAGAAATTTCCATTTTTCCCTATCAACTTATCAGAAGAAACCTTAAAAATATACGAATCACTACATGAATACAACCATCCGCCACCTCTCCCAAATATACCTATAATACAACCACAAGTAATACAAACAACAAATAACAATACAAGATTTATTACATGGAATGCCTCATCATTAAATACGGCCCTTCCAAATTTACATGAACTAATTACCAACACACCAAATGAACCCGCCATCATCACAATACAAGAAACTAAAATAACCGCTACAAAATCCACCAAATACATACAAAACCTATTTCCAAAATACAAACTAATTTTTAACAACACACATGCCCTAACAAGATGCATTCAACAAAGAATTCCATACATCCCCGCAAGAGGAGGTCTCCTCACACTAATACATCATAAATACGCATACCCCGGTAACGTCACTAAAATCCCAACACCCAGAGAAATATCACCTTATTTACAAATAATAAAAATAGACAACAAACCACTACAAACGTGGCTAAGTATCCATATGTATATGCCATCACATGCAAAAGACATACAATATATACCAATGATCCAACAAAAAATAACACAACAAATCAATACACATCAGAATGCTACACACATACTATGTGGTGATTTTAACAGAGACATAGCACTCATCGGACGACAGAATGGAACCGACACAACTCCACCACAAGCAGAAGACATAGAATGGAGAACATTTACTAATAACCTCCACCTAGAATACGTCCCAACAAACTGCCCATATTCCAGACAAGGGGGTCAAAACTATAATCAAACCAGCCTAATAGATGGATACTATATCAAAACACCAGATAATACTTTATACACATCAACCACAGACAACGACCACAACCTTAACTCTGACCACTCACCAGTAACACTACACATACCACCAAACGCCTTATTAGCAAGACCCATTCCAATAACAAACAAAACAACAATAATTCTAAACCCCATCCCACAAGAAAATATGGAAAAATTCAAAATAGAATATTTTGAAGAAAATGCTCTACAAATAAATGAACTCGTCACAATATTATCAAATGATCAACTAACAGACGTCCAATGGCAAACATCATGCTCAAAACTAGATCACTTGATACAAAAAATATCAGACAAAATTCAAGAAACCTGCAGTGCACCACCACTTCCAACACTAACAAATCACACCTCTCAACAAGGAGGCTTCTTACCAAGAAAACTACAAAAATCATGGAAAAAACATCTATCCACCTACCATCTAATTAGAAAAACAATCTACATAACAAAAAATACACATAACTGGCAAACACATCCAATAATTGCAGAGTTAAAAACCCATACAAATGTAAACATCCCACCACTCCCAACCCAAGAACATGACCAAATAGAATGGATCCAATCATTAGTAGAAATAGCCAAAACAGCAAAAACACAAGCACGTAAAATCACCACAAAATACACACAAAGTTGTATTAAAAAGGCAATTCAAAAATACAGACAACTATACGACAAAAGCCCAAAGAAAATAAACAAGAAAGTCTTCAAAAATCAAGAAACACCACCACTAGACTGCATTATGGACAGAAGCAACAACATACTGACCAACCCAGAAGACATAGCAAATGAAATCCACATACAACAATCAATTAGTAATAGACCTACTGTACCAACATACTATTACCAACCCGATCACGCAGTACAATGTACTTGCGGAGTTAGACAATACCCATGGCACGACCTTGATGGTTTTGTAATAGAAAAAAGAGGACATCCACAAACACCACTCTATAAACACTTTGATAAGGAAACATATGAAATGTGTCTTAAAAACCTATCCAACAACAAAACACCAGGCCCAAACAAAATTCCCAACTCAATACTAAAAAACATGCCCGAAAACTTCCAAAAGCTACTCTTTTTATTTTTCACTCATTGCTATAAACAAAAACAAATCCCAGCCTCATGGAAAATCAGTTTAACCATACTACTTTATAAAAAAGGAAATCCAGCACAACTCCCAAATCACAGACCAATAGCACTTGCAAACACAATATACAAACTCTTCACCAGTACGCTAACATACATACTATCATCATACGGTGAAAAATACCAAATCCTACACGATAGTCAAGAAGGATTCAGAGCAGAAAGAAGTACAGCAAGACAATTACAACCCCTCATAGCAGCACTAGAAGATGCAAAATTTACAAACCAGGACATATATCTACTTTATATAGACTTCAAAAATGCATTTGGCTCACTAGATCACCCAAGACTCCTAACTATAATGAAAGACCTTGGATACCCAGAAGATGCAATCATGTTAGTTGGCAACATCTACTCCCATTCAAACACTATTTTTACTGGTGAACACTTTGGCAAAACAAAACCAATACCGATTCAAAGAGGAACCATACAAGGAGATACACTTAGCCCATATCTTTTCATAATTTTTCTAGAACCACTCTTGAGTTGGCTACAAAGAGGGGAAAATGGCTACAAATTTGGTACATCTAAAATCCAAATTAGTTCTGCAGCATACGCGAATGATTTAGCAGCTATATCAAACAATATAAAATCACTACAAGTACAACTGAACAAAATCGACAAATTCTGTGAATGGGCGGGAATGGACTTGGGAGTCACAAAATGCGCTGTTACCGGTTGCCCAAATAAATCCAAAATGCCACCAAACAAATTTAAAACTCACATCACAAACCAAAAAATCAATTACAGAGACCAAACATTACCAGTACTCCATCAAAACGAACCATATGTATACTTAGGCATACAATTAGTTCCATCACTAAAATGGAAACTCCAAACACATATCACCACAACTAAAATAATAGACCAATGTAAACAATTATCAAAATGTCCTACCACCATCAAACAAAGAATCAGTATGGTGGACACAGTAATCAGAGCAGGCATAGCCTACAGCTTCTATGCAGTCCCATATTCACTACCAGCGATTAAAAAACTGGATAAAAAAATTATTGCAATTCAAAAAACAATATGTGGACTACCCAAAAGCACGGCAAACATAATAACTCAACTTCTTCATGATTTATTTGGACTAGAAGCCTTCTCTGTAAAAAGTGCCTACCTTAGATGCATTGGGGAACAACTCCGTAATGCACTTAACGACAAAGGAAGACTAGGAATAATATATAAAGGACTTATACAACACATACTTGTCAAAGCCGGAGGTGCCGATGCCATCCCAAGAATTAAACGCCAAGACTGCACTACATCACCTACAACACGAACACTATTCCTTCTGAAAACAGAAATTGATATACACCTTAAAAGCACAGAAGAGAACTTTCAACTCGATATGACTGAACTAGAACGAGAATGGCGATCTGCAGTCATAAATGACCTACCACAATTAGACCCAAAACTCTCCATCAAATTATTATATAAATTAATGGAACACAAAATCTACAATATTAATCAAATCATCCTTCCCAACGGCACAAAACTAATGTCACCAGAAGAATTTAAAATATACTATCAAAATCCAACTAAACTAGACAAAAGTGCACTAAACATAGCATAACAACTCTTCTGTGAACCAAAATGTGATGAAGATTGCCCAAACCCATGTCAAATACACTTACCACCCCGTACTCTAAAAAATAAATACAAAATATACAACCATAGAATAATACCAATAACACCAACAAATCCCGTACAAGACCCTCAACCTCCACAACAACCAGCCCCACCACAAAACATAAAAAACGACCCCATAAAATTCCCCATTCACACAATATTAAACCACAAAACAATTACAACTAAAGACAAATATAAAATACCAAAAAAATACAACACCTATCTATGTCAATGGATAGACTCAAACCATATAACATATAATAAATGGTTAGTACAACGCGAACTATTCCCACTTAATCTACCAACAGTAATACATCATAATATAAACCTACTTACAAATTACTATACAGATTTTAAAAACAAACACTATCAAAATATTATAAATACACAATTTACACTCGAACAAAACAGAGACACTAGACACATCCCACCTCCAATAATAACTCCCTACATCAAAACATCCACAATTGAATGCAACCCAGACAGAGACATAGACACAAACAAGTACACCATTCAAATACAAAATGATAAAACCCACATATATAATGACATCGGTAAATATATCACCACCATTCCAACTACAAGAATAAAATGGTTATGGCAACAATATAACAACAATAAATACAACAACCACAGACTAATACCTGCTATACAACCATTTGAAATGGAAGTAGTCTGGTTATACCAAAGATACGAACACAAAACCACAAAAAGAATACAATAAAAACACCACACCATACCATTCCATCCAACATTCTAGACACACTAATAACAACATTTAATATAACACACTCGTACTTTTCCTCACCAATTACATGTTCCATGAAATCTACCCAATTCTTCTCTACATTCGCTAGAGATAGGATTTTTGGCTCACTAGGAACAGCCTTTCAATACAAATGGAAAGGTATTGGATATGCTCACCCAAATGACGCCGAAACAGCACAACAAGCAATACACTGGGCTAGACTAGCAGCAAAACAAGACCCAGAAACTGTCACCATTTTAGCAATCCCGGACACCAACTGGTACCAAAACCTATCACCGTACAACGGACCCTTTCCGGATACGCACGCCATTATACACTTTGCCGCGGACACCATTGCATATGACGAACCAACAATCCCACTAATACCCAATAAAACCCGAAACGAACCACTTGCAATACACATATGGTGTATTCATCATCAAAACAACAGCATTGGCACAATAAACCAAATAAACACCATAAACACAGCAATTGTAAATCTACAAATTACACAATACCATACACAAATAGCACCACCAACACCATTAAACACAAAAGTTAACAAAAGCACAAAATGGAACAAACTTCTATACCCACCCCATAACAATCTACAAAACACGTAGATCGATCCCCTTCCAAACTTCGAAATAAACACTACACTAAAATTTCTACTACAATACAGCTATTACACAGATGGATCCTTTTTACCACCTAAAGACGCAGATGATGGCCATTGGAAAAAAGAAAAAGCTGGATATGGCATTTACAACTCAACAAAACCAGATGTACAAATATCAAAAAGACTGCCTGGACTACAAACATGCTTCAGAGCAGAATTAATGGCCATACACGAAACACTTTCACTAATCACTACTCGATATATGAACGAACCTGCACATATTTTTACTGATTGCCTCAATTGTATACATGTTCTAAACACACAACTAAAACACCCTACCCAACAAAATAACCACGCAAATAAAACCATATTAAAAGAAATGGTTGCAATGCTACAAAAGCGTACACAACCCACCACAATCTACAAAGTTAAAGCACACACCAAAATCAACGGAAATGAACACGCAGATCAACTCGCAAAAGAAGGAACCATGAAAAGAGGCTATCAACCAGCAGCAAACCCACACGAATTTGCACATACCACACCTTACTACTTCCAAAAAGATACCTGGCCCGGTCGTATCAAACGACCAGACAAAGGCCCAGTTAGATGCTTGGAAGAATACATCAAGAAACATGACCGTGAACATAACCTCGAACTACTGGCAGAACACTTCCCCAATATCAACAAATGGACAACAAACCCCATCATAGATAACGAAATGTCCAATGACTTCTGGAAAAACCCAGAAATAACAGACGCACAAAAAACAAGCATACTAAAATTTAGAACCGGTCAATACATGGGTAATGCTAGAAAACAATTAATTTTCGGCATACAAAGATTCCCCTCAAAAACATGTCCCATATGTAATTCACAAGATGCAGATACATGGCTACATGTACTTTTAATATGCAAACAACACCACATACACGCACTAAGAACCAAAAGACACAATAAAGCGGTCTGGGAACTAAGAAAATTAATATTATCCTCAAATAAATCAAGATGCTACACTCGCATGAATGCGGGCACATTCAACAATAACTCACAAGAAAATACAGTTCCTCCATGGTTATTACCATGTACTTGTAATCAACAAAGATGTCAATGTAATGCCAGATTCAAACCAGATATCCTATGCATTAAAGGTCTCCCATACCAAAGCCCGCCGCCTCTAATCCCTGATGATAACCTTACCGTACAATTTATAGAATTCACATACACAAACGACAGATTTTCACCAGAAACAATTGGCAGAAAACTTTTAAAATACCAACCTCTAATTAACAACATCATACAACAAGGCTGGAAAGTGGATCCCATCATAGTCATTACAGCTGGAGCTAGAGGAATCACACACGTCCCCTCAATGAAACTACTTGAAACTAAATTCAACATCTGTGAAACCTCCATAAAACACACGTTCAAAGCAATAAATACCATTGCCATACAGAACGCCGGATCTATCCTTTTACATAAAAGACGTATAGAAAATAACCAAACAATACCAACAGACGTAGTACATTAAAAAAGAAGGGGGTAGTGGTGAAAACCACTGCTAGCCACTCTTTTCAAACAACTAGCTCAGCTTGTCTCAGGGGATAGGACAGGCCGGTTGGTTGGTACAACTTTCCTGCCATGACAAATCACTAGCAGCACCAAGCCATGTGTATCACACCACTGCTCAACGAGCCCAACTGGTTTCGAACCCGGACCACATAATCGTGATACAACGCCCTTCACCAACCAACCAAAGAACTCATGACTTGGCGATAAAAATTAACACTAAACACACCTTTATACAAACTAACACTCACCCATCACTACTTCGCTTGTTTTTCGTTTGTTACTGTTACTGTTACTTTGTTTTGGTTACTATAGTGTCCATCCTCGAAAGAGGAGAGTAGTATTGTTCCAATGTCCCTTTGTCCCGTGGGCATCGGGTCATTGACATTACGAACGGACACTTTATTCACGCCGGCCCATTTCTTTGGGCTGGTGTTTCTATCTATCTATCACTCGGACGGATGGTGTCCATCACAAAGCCCGTTTCCATTGGGGGTCCAGGACAGGTCAGGTTTCCCTGAATTGGAGTCTAATTTCGGAAGGATTTGAGAGTTATTCCGGGGAGCTGCCCGTGGTCAACTGGAGGTCCATGCAGTTCCAGCTCCCCAATGGAAACGGGCTCACTTAAGTGAGACCTTGTGTGTGTGTCTCTGTCTGTCTGGGTCCTCTGGGGGATGACTCCGGGGGTCCTCGTTGATGCAGTCGGAGTTGCAAATGAAACATGGCCCGCATTGACGATCCCGCCTTCAAGGTAGCCAGCTTCCTTCCTTCCTTCCTTGCTTGCTTTTGCTTGCTCGTCCCATCTCCCGGCCTTTGCATCGCTCGGCCTCTGGATTTTCATCTTTCTGCCCTTGCTGCCTGCCTGCCTGCCTGCTGTTCTCTGCGTCTCTTGCTTCTTTCCGGACCACGCCATGTTGTGTCGCCAATTGTGTGACATCGCCCACAGTGGTTGATTCCCGTGCCTGTTCCCACCGCTCCCTGTATGCCACTTGCTGATCCCAGTTTGAGTAGTGTTTGTGACTCCTCACTTGTCCCGACTCCTTTCCGGGTCTTGCACTTTTGGCCTCTCTCCCTGCCCTCCTTCCTTAGGGTTTTGGAGCGTTTAGGGTTTGTGTTGGACCATTGCGTCGCTGAATTGGGTTCTTCTTCTTGTTTTCTTCGGATCTTCTCAGTATTTGTATAAAGAGGATCTTTCGGCGAAGCCGCCGACCATGGCCACGGTGGATGGACACGCAGGGTCCGTCCCTGCGAGGAGCGAAAGTTTGGCTTCGGATCGCTTTACAGCCGCGTTAGCGAATGTGACTGAAATGGGGCAATCCCTAGAATCGTTGCAGCACATGCTCGGGAAGGCGGTTTATGCAGACGAGGAAGCCTTTGCGAATGCATCTGCAGTCTCGAAACAGACGCGCACAGTGAAGGTTTGTACTTTGAAATCGTTTCTGGCAAATTTAGGGTGAATAATTGAGGTTTGTTTGGACCGTTTTGTGAGTTTTCGGGAAACTCTATGAGGTGGAGTTTTCTCTTTCATTTTCTGTTTGTTCGGGGTGTACTAATTTGATGCCGGGATGGTCAGGCACAAGAACGGAGAATCAAAGCGCTTGAGAGGGAACTGGACGCGGCCATTGCAGCTGCGGGTCATGCACGGGCTGAGAAGAAACAAGCTGAGGCTGGCCAACGCGCAGCTGAAGCGCGTACACAAGAAGTTCTACGGGAACTAGAAAATACAACTGGTAAAGCCAATCTTCAACTTAGACCAATCATTTCCCTCACCCAAGATTGGACGTTACAGTCACCTTTGTTGACAGTCATGCAATTGTGACGAGGCTATTGAAAACGGACACTGTTAATGTGGCCCTGTTCTGCGCCGCAAATCGTTCAGTGGGAATTTGTCGTAATTTTATCACATATTGATGCACAGCGGATTGACTACCGGTAGGCATATAAAGGGACTAGTTATAGAGCTGCAGGATTCTTGGCATCCAGAATTTAAATATAGGGTGTTTGACGATGATCAAGCTTCTCCAGCTCCAAATCCGAACCTGAGAGATGTCCAATCTGACTGCAACTCTGATGACACGCGTATGCGTTTGCGTACATGTTGTTGCAGAAGTTTTCAAGCTGCACGCTGACGAACTAAGAGCAATACAGGGTGATCAAGAAAAAAAGAAAGACGAGATCCAGGTTCTGAAAGCCATCATCGACACATTGCGTCAAGATAAGCCGGGGAAGAGATCTTCATGATGTGGAGTGTTTTGGCCAAGGGCAAGGGCACAGGGTGTTCGGCTCTGGGCAACACAATCAAGGGACTCGGGTCTCCCTGTTTTTACTCGCTCAGTTGCCTGGCACTGGGAACTTCTGGTTCTGTAGCAAATGGCATAACTTGTGTCATCTCCTTTCGTGAAGCAAAGGAATCACTTTGGAGGTCAAGCGGATGATCTTGGCTATAGACTCCGTTCACTCACTCTGGAGCGCAGACGTGCAATTTTCCATCTTGGCAGAAATTTAGAACTGCATCCTTGGAAGGCTGTGGAGTTCTGGAATCAGCTGGTTTTGCTGAGGTTCCACTCTCATTTGACAAAGAAATGGTTCCAAGGCCAGGTCGACGTCTCTGTATTTGTCATCAGTCTACTCCAAGTGAAAAGGTCACGCTCCAAGAACGACGCACCCGCTAGTTTCAACGTAGTCTAATCTGCTGCCTTTGATCTGCTAGATTTTGGACTGACGCCCAGTTTGGCGCCTGTTAGCAGATGAAAGGATCCTGCAGCAAACGAGAAAATGGAGGATGTTTGAAGGAGATTTATAGATTGGACATCCTTGAGATGTGTGAATCTCCTGAGACGAGAAGAGAGCCGAAGTGTATGAAATGATTATCATAATTTGCCTATCGACATAATTGTCTTCCTCAATTTTTGGCATTGTTAATTTCCCTTTGCGGCTAGGCTACTTTAGGGTCTACACCTGACTGTTGTGGGGACTGGGAACCTGTTGTGCAAAATCTCTTTGTATTGGTGAACAAATGATCTGTAATGGGCAACCAGGGACGCGAGGGCTACAGGATGAGCTTTGAAGAGCTGTAACGTTGTATATTATAAGTCAGTGAGCCGTGTGGCAACCAACGGTTCCTCAGTGCACTTCGATGTAGCTGGCGCTAGTAAGTTCTTCGTCTAATAGACGTTCACATACAATCTTGGAGGTCGTAGGAACTGTGTCCCGACTCTTGGCCAACCACTCCGCCTCTTGGGATCCTCCGGAATTGTGGAGTGGGCTTTCTATTGAATCATTTGTATACGATGAGGTAGTGTTCCTGAGATATTGAATCTTGAGTAGAAATCTGCACATGGCGTCCTCATGTCAGAAATTGGAGGTCTATGTGAAGGCATCAACTGGCGATCCCACCAAGCTTGGGGACTGTAATTGCACTATTCTCTATATACCCACTCCTCGCCCTGGATTATATCAGCATCGATTTGCTAATGTCTTCAAAACCTGAGATTCCTTCGCAACTCTGCAAGTTTGTTATTGTAACTGCTGCATACCTCGGTTTTATATGGGACGAGTGCTAAATCCATGTGCAGGTCCATTTTCACAAAGAGTGCTGATGACATGCGAGCTGAAAGACATTGTGTATGATGTGAAGTATGTGGATCTTGACAAGAAGCCGGACTGGTTTGTTTTTTTTCCAGGCTAGTCCTTTCCAGTTGGTTTTGTGCATCTTGTTTAAATAGACTGACGAGCTACCTGACTGTTTAAATAGACGTGCTACCGAGTTAAAGAGATTATATTTCAAGAGGTAGGGTGGATCAAAAATTGCATCAGCAGTGAACCCTGACTCCGACTGTTTTGGTGGCATGGATCATGTGCAAGGTTTCTAAAGATAAGTTCGGAGGGGAGAGTGCCACTCATCAAAATTGATGGAAAGTATATTGCAGACTCAGATGTCATTGTGGAGGTTCTGGAGAAGGAGTATCCTTGCCCCCCTCTTTCCACCTGCCCCAAAATCACCTGCAGGTGAGGTGCATCAAAAGCTTTGCACATAATTCACAACTTTAATCAGTTTTGGAGGCCTGATAATGAACCAGCCAAATAAATAATTAGGTCACGTCAACTGTTGAATGCTAGAAACAGAGAGCGTGACTCTTCATGAATGTTTATGATTCTGAAGAAGAAAGTTAGTGTTCGCATGATGAAAGAGCTACAGACTGTAGCTGCCGTTTAGATTGTGAAACGAAGCGATGACAATGAGCTCAGTGGAAGTTAAGGAGCCTGACTGAGCATGGAAAATCATTGACTCCAGGGGCCAGGGCCTATTTCCGGCGGGCATGGCGTTCTTCAAGAGCAAAGACCCCAAATGTGATGGTTCTGAATCGCAGTTCATATGCGAGCTTGACCACATGAATCAACACCTTTGTAAAGACGTAAGGCCGCAAAATTTATATTAATAGCAGTTGGCACGTCGCAATTGGGTGGCAAAGGAGACCCAGTTGAATCTCAATCTTAATAAGGTGCCGCAGGGTAATCGTGAATTATGTATCTGACCAAATAATGAATGAATTAGCTATATCGTGTTATCGAATGTGGTGCAGGGCCCATACATAGCCGGAAAGTACTTGACTTCAGCAGATATTGCCCTGGGACCCAAGCTGTATGTTTTGCAGACAGCTCTCGCATACTACAAGAACTGGACCAACTTTGAGCAATTCTATCCTGCTCTCAATAAATTCATGAAGGTGAACACACTGCTCAAGTTCACAGACTCATGAATTGTACTGCTCAGTTTTGTCTTTACTATACCTAGCTTATGATTCTATGAGAAAGCCAGTCCTTACTTCTTCAAGCACCGTAAGTTGCACGGCAAATGAGAGAAGAGCTAGATACCGGGGATAGATAGTACTACGTTAGTGTTCTTATACCTCAATGATCAAGTCATGTCTGCTCGTAGAGCATTCAGAACTCCTGCATGTAAGTGTCTATTTAATTAATGCTGTACAGTAATTATGATCCATGTGATGATGCAGTTGATGTATGCACTACCCGCATTCAGGCAGACTGCTGCCCCACCTGCAGTGGTGATCAAAGGGTGGGCCAAACACTGGCCAGGCTAGGCTAGGGTTCTTTGTACGAAACGTAGTAAGTTACGGGTTTCCTCTTACATCTCGATCAAGAAGATGAGTCTCAACCTAGTAATTTCGTTCATCTGACGTTAGAAATAGACTGTACGTACTACAACAAGCACAGCCAGCCGAACTGCACAAACAAAGGGACAAAATGAGTCGATTTCTCTGACTGCAATTAGAGTCAAATAATTATAGAATTCAGCAAGAGCACAATAGAAGTAAATGGCATATAATTATAAAGCAGTACAAGCAAAAGTTCATTTTACATTCACAAGTACTGGTTTTGTTCCTAAGTAGAGTGCCTTGTGCCATTGAACACATGTTTTAGGATGCTTTGTAATGGTTTTAAGAAAATCAAAATTTCCTAGTTGTAATGGACTTTCAATGACACAATTTTCTGAAGGTTAATAGCTCCCACACTTAACCACCACACGCTAGACTCCCCAAAGTTGGTGAGGTTATTTTTTTGGTTTTGTTTTGTTGGTCAAATGAAAGTTGCATTAAACTTGAAAGAGTACAAGGCAAAATTCCAGAACCAGACCGGTCCACAGAAGACGAGCCGGTGAAGTCATATTTTGGATTTTTTTACCTTACTGTAAGACCAAACCTAAAACTAGACTTAACCACCAATCAATCATACCTCTTCGAGGTTGTTGATGTTGCCAAGTCACCTGCATACTCGTTCTCCTACAAAGAACTAAAATTATACCATATCTTATCAAAATTATCTAAGAATTTGTTAGTACTTTTTGGATAAGTAGCAATAAGAAACTGCATGCGAAGTCATGTCGAGTGGGCGTGATCCATGTATCCTTCCCCGAGTGTATGCTCTAAATGGGTGGGCATCCACTGTTCTTGTTGGAAAATCAATGCATTACGAGCCAGCTATATAACCCAGATTGTAGTCCCACGTATCAAGACCAGATGTGTGAGATTGGTTCTAGGAGACAGTTCGAGATCTTAACCCTTAAACGACAACCCCCGCCCCAGGGGCTGGGTTTTGGTCGAATTTTCCTCCGCGCGGGAAGCCTGGTCAACTAGGTTTGACGAGAGAGGTATCGTTCAGCGCAAGTTGGGGAGGGGTTTCTGATGATCTCTCTATCGCAGCTTGTTTCGATGAGTACTCCCTCGAAGTTGGATCGTTGGTGTTTCGGAGAGGAGGAGCTCTTGTTTTTGGTGTTGCCCGTTTCAAAGGCCCCATTCTGTGTGGTTTCAAGCACCATCAACAACTCCGTTTTCTTGTCAGTCTTTGTAGAAATTTCAGCGGGTGGTCTGTAGAGCCGTTGGGGCCAAGGGCTTCCTGTCCGCGTGAGTGGAAGTGAGGTGATTGGGTGTAGAGAAACGGACGTTGGGAGAGGAACGTTGAGTGGGTGCTCTTGAAAAACAGGTCGTGGGCAATATGGCAAATATGTGGTTACAGAGAGTAAGGGAGGTTCACGGTCCATAGTTCAAGCGTGACTTGGAGCATTGGCTGCGGGTAGATCACAGTCAAAGAGAGTTGATAGTCGCAGAAGTGCTCCGGTGCCTTGAAGAAGCGTACCTACTTTCATTGCCGTTGCCGAAGGGAGTGCAGTGGCCTACGCAGCCTGCTACTCGCAACTTTCGCTTTCTCTTCCGACGTCAAGTTGCTCGACTGTTGGGTTGGACGGAGAGGCGTGTAGAGGGTGAGGCCTCATCATTTTCTTTTGCTGTAAATCGTGGATTGCGTTTTTGTTGGTGGCCAGATGAGGAGCCGAGGATTGAGTGCCGCAGCCGCAACCTTCCTCTGCAGCAACAGCCCAGGTATGCGCCCCGAATCCCCAAATTCCCAGCATGTGCGCTTCTCTTGCTCTTCTGGAGAGGGCCGTTTGGGTTTGGTGACAATCTTGATTCAAGCGGAGTTCATGAATTCCGGCCCTTCCGACCTCTGCGCAGACCCAATCAGGGAGACAAAGGTGGCGCCATTCCACTTCCGCAAGCGGAGAGCATTTCAGTGCAACAAACTGTTTCTTTTCGTGAATCCCAGCATGTGCACGAAGTGAGACAGAGGGTGGACTTCGGATGGGGCTTGGTAAATACTGTCGATCAAAGTGTGCGTGGTTTAGGTGAGTCCAGTGCGGTACGGGCGCGGAAGAGGGGCCGACCTCCAAAGGCTGCGGTACGTGATAGTCAGGAGGTGCAACAACAAGGGCGAAAGCGCAAGGCATCCACCACCGTAGTAGGTTCAGGTGAGACTAATTTATCGGAAAATTGTAGCCATCGTTCAGTTGTGCAAGAGATTTCAATTCTTGGCCAATCTCACGAACATGTCATTGAACATGCACATGCACCTGAGATGCCATCAAGTACCAAGCTAGATGAATTGTTAGGTGCACTCAATTGCTCAGATGTTTGCGAATTGTCAAATGATGGAGAAGCCCAGTTTGAGAGAATTTGGAATTCTGGAAATCTCAACTCCAAAAATGTAACCTTGAGATCTGATGAAAGGAAAAGATTGCACGTACCTTTGTATGACTTGGGAATGCGTGGGAGAGTGTGCATTGTACCTCGTGCTGAATTGCCAAGTTTGATAATTGATATGTCAAGCGCGGCAATGTCTTTGGAGTCATTCTAGGGCACTGTTGTTGCGGAATTTTATGACCTCCACAAAGCTATCGACATGTTGTCCATTTTGTTGTATGGGCCGTGGGGTTGCTTTGATGTGCCAGAGGCGGTTGTAGAATTTGTTGACGATGGAGATACGAGGACAGTAAGCGACCTGCAACTATGGGGCCAGGAACTGCCAGCACTTGCATTGAGTGACCGCACAACTACATCAGGAATTTCGGATTCCACTGATTTCGCACGATTTCAGTGCGTTTATCGTTGAACACTGATTCCGCACGTCATACGTGCATTTAAAAGTGTCGTTATGGTACGGAAGTGACATGCATTACTAGGATGTCGATGCAGTGTCTTTTCAATGATTATGAAAAAAGTGTTGTTTTCGCACGAAAGTCGTGTTTGACGGAATCCGTGCGTTAATCGTGTATCTACATTATATGGCTAATAAGACACGAATAACATGCAGTTTTAGTTATTGCGGATTTAGTATCGTACACGTATCATATTAACGCCTTTTATTATATCCGTGCGATTTCAGTATCTATTATAATGCAAATTATTGTCGTACGACATCCGTGTATTATTGTCGTACGACATCCGTACAAAATCAGCTAAGAACTATTTCAAGTTTTTAATTTGAGAATGAGTAACTTATATTTCTCCACGTCACTCGCGTTCAAGGGTGTTTTTGCACTACAGTAGGATGTCATACTTATCAACATAAAAAGTTTTGTAATGTTCTAAAACTATTGATTTATTGATGAAATATAATAAATAGAGAAAATACCAAACAAAAATTAATATTTTATTTTGGAATCTTTTGGAATCTTTTCAAAATAGTTTATATTATTTTGGAATATTTTGGAATATTTTTAGAATCTTCTAAAAAATATCCTTACAGTCTAATTTCCCAAAATATTTTTGATCTTCATTTATAGAATTTAGAAGCAATTAACATTAAAAATTAAATGAAATTACATTTTATATTTTTAGAATTAAAAATTTGGTATTATTGGTTATAATTGTACTTTCATCATAGGAGCAAAAATAAAAAGATGTACAGAAAAGAACAACAATACTTTTCCAAAATAGTAAAATTTGTAACACGAGACAATGTAGAGGTGTTGTTTTTTTGAAAGTTCCCCTAGGTGGAGTTTAACTTGGATTGGCATGATTGAAATTGAGTTCGAAAGCATACTTGATTTCCTATTAGAAAACAATTATAATTTAAACAAATTTTTAATATTTTAGTCTCGGGCAGCTCGTAAAAGGGGGCATCGACCAAAACATGATCTCTCGAAGCATTGCCAGTTAAATTGAGTTTAAAATCAGACTTTCTTTGAATTCAATTTGAGCAACTTTCCAAAAAATAAAATTGCAAAAGCTTTTAATTGCTTGCTACAATATTCTGACCATTGAATTTTTTTTCATCAATCCCAAAGTTATGCACGTTACAATTTAGTTTTTTACTTTCATTCTATAAACCTCTCTTTCATTACTTCATTTCAAGGTGAATATCCAAGGATTTACTTTATTTTATTTTATTTATTAGACCTACAACTCATTTCCCTAACATAGATAAAAAAATTTCAATAGAAACAGAAAGGCATATATGTTGAAATGTCATAAAGAGGTAAAAAAGTTGCAAAAACATACAAAAACTTACAATGAAAAGAATGATTTTTGGTTGATTCAAACATAAAATGAAAAAAAAATGGGAAAAAATGTTTCTCCAACATAAAATAAGAAAAAACTACAAAAAAATGTTTTTAACATTGCTAAAAATATGCAAATTGAAAAAAAAAGAAGCTCTCAAACATCATGATTTCATCAAGAAACAAATTCAAATTTTTTTGAAGATTTTATTTACGTATAGGAAAAAGCCTAAATAATGTAGTGCAAAAAAAATTTGGTAAAAAAAGATTTTTTTACACTGCTAAAAACATCTAAAATCCACTGAAAAAAACAAAAATAGCTCACAACCTTTAAGATTTTGGGAAAAACAAAAATTCAAAACATTTTGAAATTTTTTTCTAGGTATAGAAAAATGCTTGCATGATCTTGTGCAAAAAGCGAATTGGAAAAAATGTTTTTTTTACACCGCAAAAAAACATCCAAAGTTTGCTTTAAAAAAAAACAGCTTACAACCACCACGATTTTGGCAAAAAATAAATAAATTCATAATATTCTGAAAAAAATCCTAGATATAGAAAAAATCCTGCATGATCTAGTGCAAAAAAAAATTTGGAAAAAAAGTTTTTTTTACACCGCTAAAAACATTCGAAGTTCGCTGAAAAAAAAAAAACAGATCACAGCCATTACTATTTTGGCCAAAAAAAAAAAAATTCAAAAAATTCAGAAAATTTCTAGATATAGAAAAAGGTTTGTGTGATGTAGTGCAAAAAAAATTTGAAAAAAGAATTAAATATACATGGCAAAAAAATTGCCAATGGTTACATTCCTTTATAATTATCAAAAAAATTCAATTGCTTGCATCAAGAGTTCTAGGTGGTTTAGTGGTATAGAGTATAGTTTGTAGATGGGAGGTCTCGAGTTCGATTCCGTCCACCAGCGATAGAGCCCGGGAAACTGTGGTGGGCCCCACTGTGGTCCGGGCAACCCGAGTAGTTGGACCGGGCAGCCCAAAATAAAATTCGGGCAAGGCAGAAAAAAATATTATATATTTTTAATTTTTTAATAAAATAATTTAGACCAAATCTATATATAGATAGAAAAGAATTCTAGATATAGAAAAGATGATGTCGCACGAAAAACACACTGAATCAGTGTGGCTTTAAACACGATTAAGACACGACATTTGACAACTGTACAGAGTGAAGAATTCGCACGTTTTCAATAGATGTATCAATCGTGTCAAATCAGTACTATATCCGCTTGTACAATCATGATGTCATATCAGTGCAGTTGCGATGAATGACGCAACGATGCGGAATCAGTGCGAAAAATACACGCACCCATGAAATATCGGAAATCGCACTGAAATCGTGCGAAATCAGTGGGGTCCGAAATTCCTGATGTAGTGCAGATGACTCCGACTATTTACTAGGGCTGTCCGCTTCCGCAGCATGCAGCGGTGACAAGCTCGAGAGCTTGGAGCTGAATCCCAACAACAAGAAATGGTTTCTAACTCCTGAAATGGCAACTCGTGAACTCGACTTGGATTGTGACCTGTCTTTTGAGGAATTCAGCGAACTTCCTCCCGAGAGAAGATTTGCTCCAGAGATGTGAAATGCTCCATCGAGTCAACTACCTTACGTACAATGGACATGTGAGCAATCAAGTCTGAAGGAGCCTTTGACTCACTGTACAGACCCCGTCCATTTCTTTATGCTGTTTTGGCCGTCAAGTATTTTGGTTCGGATTGTTAGAATGACCAACCTGTATGCTGCTTCTTGTAACGCTGAAGGGGGAATCAAAGGCGGGCAGAAATGGTCACCTCTTATTGTCCAAGAATTGTTGACTTTCTTTGGGGTTTTGATGCTGATGTCTCTAAAACAAGTACCACATCAGCGATTGCACTGGTCAAAGGACTTAGATTTATTTCGAACCCGTGCAATCTCAGATGCAATGTCACGAATACGTTTTGAAAGTATAATTCGTTGTATACATCTTGTTGATAACAAAGATGTAGTAATCGATAGGGGTAATCCAGAATATAGTAAGATAGCAAAAACGGCATGGCTTGTGAATGCATTGAATGACTTATGTGCACACTTTTGGAATGCTGAACAGAACTTGTGTGTAAATGAGATGATGATAAAGTATACTGGAAAATACTCACCCATACGTCAGTATATGAAAGCGAAACCCACTAAATATAGAATTAATTTTTTTTGTCTCACTAACAACATCTCTAAGTATGTGCAGAAGATTCAGCTTTATTGTAGTGCGAGTGACACCCAGGAAAAATCAGGGACTCTGGGCACGAGAATGGTATTGTCGCTTTTGGAAGGTTACGAGGTAAGGGTCACATCGTGATTTGTGATAACTTCTTTACCAGTCCGTCATTATTCTCGGAGTTGATAAAGAATAACATCTTTGCGATGGGAATGGTACGCACAAACCGTAAGGGCTGGCCTGATGCTTTGGTAAAAACTCAGACCGGTAGACCTACCGGTAGCTCCTAATTTACGGTTAACACTATCCCCCCTCTAAGCCAAGTTCACACCTGGGACTTGTAGAAATATGAAGAATCCTAGTCCGCGGTAGCAAACCAAATACGTTGCGTGGAGCAATGCATTAACGGGGTATCCTCTTCGGACTCGGTAGGTTGTCCGGTAAGGGGAGTATGTTGACGTGGTCCGCTTGGTGTGTCTGTGGGTGGTGGAACAATATTACCTTGTTGGTCGGCCGGGAGTGGACTGTCGTAGGAGCGTTCAAACAAGAAGTCCAAACCTTCAGTTGGTAAGGGAGGTGCCTGGATGGGTCCGGAAGGCGTTGGTACTGGAGGTTCGATGATGTTGGTGTCGGTTGATCGGGTCGGGGATAAAACGCCTTCATCGAAATTCGGATGGGCCTCGCGGTGGCGTCGAAGCATCTTGTAGGTGTTGTCGAGTGCTAACGCATAGTTCTGTGCGTTGTCCCTGGTCGACTCGAGCTCGGTATGCATGGCCTGTAGTTCTGTGGAAAGGTTGGCGATGCTGTCCGTTGCGGTCTGGAGTGATTGTCGGAGGGAATCGATTGTTCTCTTGTCCCGGGCCTTGTCGGTATTGACTCGGTCGCGTTCCTCGCTGACTGCCGTCAATGTGTTTTGTTGGGCGTGAAGCCGGGAGGTAGCGGTTTCCAAGTCGGTGCGGAATCGGTCGCGGTCGCTCTGAATCCGGGTGAGGTCGGTAGTGTGCTGACGAGCTGTCGCTGTAACATTGGCAAGTTGCCCCTCTAACTCGGTAATCCGAGACTGTGCGTGGTCGAGTTGTCGTTTGTGGGGTGCTGGGTTGGATCTGATGGTAAGGTCGTGAACTTGATTCTCCACTTCGATCAATACGAGAGAGAAGTTACCTGTTGTGCGGCGTAGATAACTTACATTGTGTTCGAGGGTGCAAGTTGGGTCGGGCGTATTGGCCGGTAGTGCTGTGTCCAGTAGTCGAGTCGTCGGAGGAGTGGAGGACAGTCGTGGTGGTGCAAACTGCGGAGGAACCGGTATGCCTATAGTTCGAGGTAATCCGGTAGGACTCGTGCGTTGGGGTGGTATTGGTGGAAACAGTGGCTGTATCCTCGGTAGTGGCGATGTCCGAGCCGGTGCGGAGCTCGGTAGTGTTTCGCCAACGAATTGGCACTCAGAGCTCTCCTCGGGATTTTCTGGTGGTGGTGGAGACAGAATTGGTGGTGTCGGGGTATGCCAAGATGGGGAAAGGGGGAAGGAGGAATCCCCGCCGTGCTCGTTGGGCTTCGTGCGTCGTGGTCGAGGTGCGCCTCTACCGAACTCGTGTAACGCGTGTTCGAGACTCTGCAGTCGTCCCTTCCGTTTTAGGGAAGAAGAGGCCTGTTGCTGGCTGCTGTGGAGTCGTGATGCTATCCCCGGGTCGGTGGTGCGTTTGTTAGGGGTCGGTAGGGGCGTTGAAGACTGCCGTTTGCTGGGCGAGAACCGATGTACTAGTCCTGGCGGTCGTGTCGAAGGAGGTGGAGTTGTGTCCGGTAGGGGAACTGTTGTGGCAGGGTCGGCGGAAGTGTGTGGTTCTTTGGCTCGGAGGAGCATGTCCCATACTTCGGCCGAGACACACTACGAAGAGCGTCCTGAGCGTATGATCTGGACCTCTTTTTGAAGCTGTTCGAGCATAAAGCTGGCCCAATTCTAGCTCTCGGTACCGTTGGCGTTGAGTTCATCTACCGTGAGGAGCTGGAGAAGGCATTGGTGGGATGTATACGTCTGCTTTCTTTTGAAGTAGATGCCCTGCAAAATCCCGTACTTCCGAGGCCGTAATTCCGCCGATCCTTGGGATACGCTCCATCCGTCTGTCTCGATCCTGTGTGTGAAGAATGATCCATCACCGTTGGCCCAGTAGTCGTACGTTGCTTGGTTTGGGTTGTCGTTGATGGTTGTCGTCGTGCCGGTCAGTAGGTGGAGTATGGCGGTAATGTCTTCCGGGGTGATGACATAGGGCTTGCCGTAAGCGTGGCCGAAGATCGAGGAGTGGGGGACGATGGAAGCGGTGTTGATGAAGTTCTCTATGATATCTTTTCGGATGGGTGTGCTACCCCACGGTAGATTGACGAATGCTTCAAGGCCGATGCGATGTATCCACTCTCGTTCGGCTTGGTATGCTGTGGCATAGTCTCTCCAGGCAACCATGTGGTGCAATGGATGGCAGATGATTTCCCTCCAGGTCTCGCCTACTGGACTGCTTCGAGAACCGGTGGCGGCATGTTGTCTGCTGTCTGTCTGGGTCTTCTTCTGACCTGCCATTCTACAAAAACGCACACGGAGAGGTCCTCGCTGTCTCTTACGGAAAGAAGAAGGAGGAACGGCTAACAGGCTAGAGGAGGGATGAATTCTAATCCGCGCTATTCGCCTTGGTCGAAAGTGTCGGTGACGAGAATGAACGGTAGCTACCGATCGTAAAGGTCGGGAAAGAGCTAAGGGAGATGGAGAAGGAGGGCGGAGACGTAGAGCTAATCGGGACGGGGAGAGAATCGTGGCGGCGGGAGACGGCATTGTGGAGAGAGGATAAATAGTGGAAGAAGAGAGGAATGAAATGAATGAGGGTGGCGAGGAATTGAAGAGAGAAGTAGTGGTGGCGCTTGTTCTAGGTTGGAAGGGGAGATAGGGTGGCGGCGCGGTAGGGTTGGGATATGCCGAACCTGTTTGGCGGAGGTGTGGTGTTTGCTGAGGATGTACCGATGGGGGCTGAACGTTGAGTCGTTGCTGACTAGTTGGTAGGAATTGCGCCCTGCGGTTGAGGACAGAAGTTGGAGTCGGTACCTGGGTCGGTGTTGCGTTCCGAGTTGATGATAACTTTGGTTCGGTAGCTTGGATGCAAAGGGAATTTCCACTGCAATGAAGTTGGTGCTGGCGGGAATTTCTTCGACCTCTTGCTTGTCCTTGTCCTCATCTTGAGTGTCCAGTTGGAAAAGAATAGCACCTTTATTGGGAGCTGTCCGTGCTGCTTGAAGGAGCTGTTCGTCATTGAGAAATCGGTAAGGTTTGAGCTTGTTGATGTTGACGATGATTGGATCTGGATCGAATTTATCGACGGCGACGAGTAGTACCGTATTGTTAGGCAATGGATATTGGACTCGGTAAGGGCCAAACCACTTGTTTTTTTAGCTTACTGGGATGGATATTGGCACCTTTGGGATACCAAAGTACCGAGTCGCCAAGGCGAAATTGATGTGTCGGGCTGGAGGTGTTGACCCATTGCGCGCGGTTCCACTGGGCGATCCCTTGAGTCTCGAGGGCGCAGTATCGTGATTCGTCCAAACGCTCCAGATCAGTGGTACGGGGTGCGAGGACGCGATGAGGTGTAGTGTCGGTTGGTGTGTTCTTGGTCGGTACCAGGTACTCAGTAGGCATTAAAGGGATGATGCCGTATAAAGGTTGGAACGGCGTATGTCCGGTACTAATCTTGAAGGCGGTGCGGTAGGCGAATAAGACCGTCGGTAGCTGTCGATCCCAGTCCGTTCTGTTGTGATTAACCAATTTCTGAAGGAGTTACACAATCACTTTGTTGGTGGATTCGGCTTGTCCATTCCCTTGAGGATAGTACGTGGTGCAGGTTGTGTGGCGTAGCAGGAAATGCTTTATCAAGGCGTAGATGACTTTGTTGTTAAAATGTACGCCTTGGTCGCTGACGAAATGGAGAGGACAGCCGAAACGGGTGAGGATGTTATCATACAAGAATTTTGCTGTGTCCTTGGCGGTGTTATCGCGGAGTGCTACCGCCTCGACCCATTTGGTGGCGTAGTCGGTGGCCACCAAGATGTACCGATTCCCTGCGAGTGTGCGTTTGAGAGGGCCTACAAAATCAAGTCCCCATTTCATAAAAGGTTCCGTCGATAGAGTGGTAAGTAATTTACCGGTGACGGCTTTCTTGAGACCGCCGACTTGCTGACACTCATCGCAACTGCGACAATATTTGTGGAGAGACGGCCACCACTATCCTGCGTCGAGAATCTTCTGAGTGGTAATCTCGGTAGAGAAATGTCCTCCGGAATTGCCGTGATGGAGCTCTCGAATAATCAATAGAATTTGATCACCGGAGATGACTTTTTGCAAGGAGAAATCTTTGCTTTGTCGGTACAAGGTGTCATTAACTAACTGGAATGGAAGGGCTCAGTATGCTAACCTTTTCTTGCGCTCGGTACTCCAGTCGGAAGGGAAGGTTCCTGTCTTGAGGTAGTCGTGGACGGTAGTTAGCCACTCCGGGTGTACGCTGAACAGCTGGGCGTCAGAAGGTGCATCGGTAATTCCGGTAGCCGGTTCGGCTACTATAGTGCGAGAGAGTGCGTCGGCAATACCGTGTGTCTTGCCCGGTTTATAAACGACTATAAAATCAAACTCCAAAAATAATAGGAGCCATCGAGCAATGCGTCCTGAGACCTGCATCTTGTTGACCAGATATATTAAGGCCATGTGGTCTACGTAAAAAACGAACCTGTTACCGAGGAGGTAGTGCCGAAATTTTTTGATGGCATATACCATTGCCAAGGCTTCGCGCTCGGTAGTCGTGTAATTCTTTTGGGCTCGGCTTAGTAGTCGTGATGCGTAGACAATGGGTTGGTCGATTTTACCGGTAGGGTTCTGAGCAAGCATAGCTCCGACTGCAATATCGGAAGCGTCCGTATGGATGTGAAATTCCAGCTTCCAATTGACGGCGATGAGGATGGGAGCGTTGACGTAACACTTTTTGATCTCGGTAAAGGCCAGGTTGCATTTGGTAGTCCAGGTAAATGCTTCATCTTTTCGAGTAAGTGTAGTAATCGGCGCCATGATTCTTGCGTAGTCGCGGATGAAACATCTGTTGAATTGCACCAATCCGTTGAAGACTTGAATGTCTTTGATGTTGCAGGGACGGGGCATTCTGACCAGAGCCTCAATCTTTTTGGGGTCGGGAAACTTGCCTTCGGACGATACTACATAGCCAAGAATGGCTCCGGATCAAACTAAGAAACAACATTTTTTGGGGTTAAGGCTAATACCGAACTCGCGACATTTCGTGAAACACTTGCGGAGTTTGTCAAGGTGTGTCGCAGTAGTACTATAGACGCTAAAATCGTCGAGGAAGAGTTTCATGAAGTCACCGAGATAATCTTTGAATGCTTGGTTGACGGCGCGCTGGTATGTCGGAGGGGCGTTCTTCAAGCCGAATGGCATCACGACCCAGACAAAGGCACTCCAGTTGGTAATAAACGCCGTCTTGTGCCGGTCTTCCGGTGCAATCTTGATCTGGTGATAACCAGAGAATCCATCGAGGAAGGAGTACATTTCGTGTCCAGCAACTGAATTGAGTACCTCATCGGTAAAAGGTAACGGGTACGGATCCTTCTTGGTTGCTTTGTTGAGACGCCTGAAGTCCACGCAAATTCGGAGTTTGTCGTTTTTCTTTGGTACTACCACAATTGGTGACAACCAGGTAGCGTGGTCGACTGGTTCAATAAAACCGGCCTGTAAAAGTTTGTCAAGGTCATTTTTGATAGTTGCTGCGTAATTGGGATTCATTTGGTAACGTACCTGATGGGTCGGAGGGATGCTAGTGTCCAGTTCGATCTTGTGTTGCGCGATATGCTCTGGAATGCCACGCAAATCCTGGTACGACCACGCAAAGACATCTTTGAATGTGTGAAATAACGCTTCTACCTCGGGAAGGATGGAATCTGGTATGTTCGTGCCGATGCGAATGATGTTGGGTTCGGTAGCAGTACCGAGGTTGAGGTCGCGGAGCTGTTCTTCTTCTATTTGAGACCATTTTGCTACGAAAAGGGTTTTTACCTTTTCCCAAATCGGTACTTCATCGACCGGCATACTACCTTCCGTATGAATTATGGCAGGGAAGGTTAGATCGGTAGTGCTTACCCGGCAGATGTCGTCAATGGCCAATGTTCCAATGGGATGGAGGAACTCCTCTGCTTCGAGCAGGATGACTTCTTCTTCATCGATGAGTCCCTCCACGTAATTGTAGCATACTAACGCGTCAGGAGTCGTGGCTTTGAAGCCTAATTCACGGTTGATCCAAACTGTGCGGATGGTACCATTACCTATGATTTGTATGTGATCGTTAGCCCAATCGTGGACTACCTTAGCATCCCGGAGCCACGGTCTACCGAGTAATAGCGTATATGCTGAATTGACATCTTTACAAGAAATGATGGTGAGGATAATGAAGTAAGGAATACCGTGAATGAAGATCTTGATATCTCGGAGCAGTCCGAGCGGTTGAACCAGGGAACTGTCGGCCATCCTTAATTTAAAAGGTCCCGGTGTTGGGTTCGGTAGTCCGAGTCGGCATCGTTCGGATTCGGTGATGACATTTACTCCGGATCCGCCATCCAGCAAAACGTCATGCAACTGGTGGTTACCAATTTTCGCGGAAATAATGGGCATGTGTCGGTCAATAGCTACAACCGAATGGACCGCTACTGTGGTCATTTCTGGTACCGGAATGAAGGAAGTAGCTTTCTGTCCGAGGCGCCAATGAATATGTTCTGTAATACTAGGAGCAATAGCCATGAGATTTTTGAGACTAACCTGGATTGTCTGTGATTCGATCTGTGAAAGGATGCTGTCGCAGATATCCATGTCGGTACCGGAAAGTGTTGGAGGGATGCGGGGTGTGGCCGGCTCTAACGGAGAGAGGTCTTGCAGATCTCGTACAGTTTGTATCATTTCTTCCCTTAGTTTCTCTTCCGCTTGCCAATCGAAAGTGTCGGTGGTGTGAGGCACTTTGGTAGTACTGGTGGTGCCGTCCGGTACGGTTAGGTCCTGACGGTGGGTTTGACTCCGGGTGCGAGGTCCGACGTGAGCAACGTCAACTGCATGGACGTCGGTGATGACTACCGAGGATCCAGAGTATTGAGGGAGTTTCTTTTGTATGGCATTTTTGACATCATCATCTAGCAAGAGTGGGCATCGATGTCCCGGGTACTCTAGCAAGCCGCATACATTACATGGGTACCGTTGTACCGGAGTGCCAATACGAGAATTACGACGGTTGTCGGTACTTACCGGTGTCGATGTCGGTTGGGTTTGGATTTGATGTACCGAGGTAGTTTCAGCTTTCTTCCCGTATTCGCTTGCCGGATTCCGATAACATGTCGTCCATTTGTGCCCCATTTGTCCGCATCCGGTACATTTGAGGTTACATCGTGGATTATCTCCGGTACTGATGGAGGAAGGAATTGGTTGTCGAGGTTTGGGTAAACCTTCTTCCGCAGTGCGTGCCAAGTCTATTGCTTCGGAAAATGTCTGGCGTTGAAGCCCTACCGTGGCTACCTACAAGTATTCTAATACGCCGGCTCGGAAATTGCTCAACATGAACATATCATCTGGTGGCATGGTTAGATTTTCTGCCAGTTGCTGAAGGCGTTTAGCGTAGTCATGAACAGATTTGTTTGGTAGTTGGTTGATGGTGCGAAATTGGATGTATGTTTGGTCGTCCGTTTTTATGGTGCGGTAGCGTCGTTTGAATGCGGAAAAAACCTCTTGTAAAGTATTAGTAGGATGTATCTTTCTATGATAGGCAAACCAATTCGACTCTTTTTTTGTAAGTGTATTTCCGAACAATTCGAGTTGGACCATGGTTTCAGTTTCGCCATTTAGTCTGATAGCAGATTCAAATTTACGGCAATGCGTTTTGGGACACTTACCAGTTTTGTATTCGGGGTAAGGTACTGCTTTTCGAGCGGTAGGAGCAGTACGGCGGCCGGGTGGCGGATGAGGCGCGCTGGCTTCGCCGAGAGGTCGGTAAGTTGGAGTCGGTACTACCGGAGCCGGTATACGTCGAGGTTGTGGGTAGTTGTATGGACAAGCAATGGACGGGTGATTGGTATGTCCGCAGAATGTGCAAAACCAAATAGGGGGTCTGGGACGTACCTGATGGTGTTGGTGTGGATGATGAAATCCAACAAATTGTTGCTGAACCGGATGTGGATGTCCTGAGGTCGGTTGCGGTCGAACCGTATGATGTATGGACGGCGCATGTCCGTGATCTTGTCGGAGCTGACGTAAGCGTAAATGTGGGAGGTGTAGTCGAGACGTGGCTAACTCGAAGTCGAGTGGAGGTGGAGGTTCGAGGGCAACAAGGAGTTCTTGATCGGTTGCGTCCTCGGGTGGTAATTGTTGGAGTCGTTCCTGAATCGCCGAGGATTGAAGGAATGCCTGGGAATGAAACCGTTCGCGTTCTTCGTCCGTCAAGAGTACATTTTCCCCGGTAGCTGGCGGATTGTTCAGTAGTAAGTCGGACGAAGGGTGCTGCCAGGTGGAAGAGTGTGGATGTCGTGCGGTGTGATGCTCCCGGGGAGTCGGTAATTCGTCTGCTTTGAGAAGAGGTTGTGGGCGTCTCAGTTGGTGAGTAGCCGTTGACGGGGCTCGGATGTGACGCTGTATCGGTGAAGGCAGAAGTTCTTGTATGCTGCGGTGAATGCGTGCATTGGCAGTTGTGAAAGCATCAAGGTCAAACTCGGGAGGTGGTCCTACAGAGAGAGTGTGGCGCCGGGCTATAGTGTAGATCTGGTGCCTGAAGGGGTTTTGGTTTTTACGAAACCGACTATATAAGTGGTTCGGTAGTATGATGTTTTTTTTTTGAGTGGCGCGGTGTCACACGACGACTACAACAACCATAGAGTACCGTAAGTGGCTACTTCGTGGATCAAGGAAAAAGTTTCTAGAATTCGAACACTAGATGGTCGCCAAATGGTAGCTCTCCCTTGTGAAGAACTACTCGGTAATCACTACCGGAAGGTATATCAGCTACCGAGAGAAAGAAGTGAAGTACAATCCAGGATAACAACACTAAGAGTAACTTAGAAATCACAGGTTAGGAAATTTATGAACGAATCAGGTAGTAAAGAACATGAACAAACAACTGATCGGTAGACGCAAAGGAGGAAGGAATTTTGACAAGACAGATAGGTATCTTGGAAAATGAGTCGTGCCAATGGGTTTGGCTCTATTGCTTTTATATCAGTACAACCAAATCTGATAGTTAGGTCAGATCGGTAAAAAAGCATTTCCTAGATCTACCTGCTGGGGTAAGTTGGAAAATTACCGGGGTAAAAACTCAGACCGGTAGACCTACCGGTAGCTCCTAATTTACGGTTAACATGCGGACACTGCCGCCTCGCCCGACACTGGCTTGGACGAGTGCTAGAGTGTGTCAACCTCACCCCGGGCCCCAACTATGGTAACTTTAAGGTAGAATGGTGGATTCCTTTGAGATCAAAGAAGGAGGGGAAGGCGGTTGTCGCTAGGGAGTGTTGGACACGCCGTTGGCAGAAAGAGCCTTGTTTCCCTCAGGTCGTGAACACTAGTATTAACTTGTTCTCCCATAGAATGCCCTTGTGTGCCAAGAAAGGGCCACCTGCTACTCATATAATTTCTGAGGCGTCCATTGCGGCTGCATTGGCAAATCTTCAGGCCGTTGGTGCTGTAATGGAACATGATATTGAAGATGAAGCGGACGACTAAGGGCCGGCAGCCGATACGCTAGTACTGGATGTATCCCTACTCGTACTGTTTGACCATCTATCGGCTGCCGGCCAACACGGAATGCAAATGAATTCTCGTTGGACAATCTTACCGTCCTCTGCGCCTGTTGTGTTGTGGAACATTCTTAGGATATCGACTCGACGAGGCTTGCAGCCATGGTGTGCTCGCCCTTGGTGGACTTGACTCTTCAGCGGGTTTATGTGGTGGACTCTATATCGGCTGCCGGCCGATACTCCTCTTAGCTATGTACGGCATTGCCTTGGGGTAGATTTTCTCTCATATCATTGTCTACGGCCAAATTGGCTGGAGATTTGTTCAAGACAACTTTTACTTTGGCTGGAGACAATATAGAAGGAGCCTTATCTTTCTCATGTTGTTCTCGTTAGTATTGTCATGTTCTCTTACAGGGTGCCTTTGCATGCAAAGAAGGGGCCTCCAGCTACTCACGTTATCCCATTTGCCTCCGTCGCAACTGCTCTAGCTAACTTGGAGACTACTTGCGTCGTAATGGATTGAGACGATGACGATGATGCACAGGAACAAACTACCAAGTGTCGACCGCCGGCCGATACTTCTTGCCTTGTTCTGTTCTTTGTCGTCCCACTGCTCCTAGCAACCTCAAAATGGTAACCTTCCTCTGTTGGCCGATTGCCTTGCTATTAACTGGGATTTTTCTAATCTGCATTTCAAATGAATTTTTTGACGTTTGTATTGTGTGAATGGTATCATGCATTATCTCTATGGTTGAGTATCATAAAAGCCATTTAGATTATTTGTTAATAAATTGTAATAGATGTTATTTAAACAATCACAAGAAGTTCATTATTCGATTATATTTTGTGTTGCACTAATTTGTTATCACCTATAAGTGAGAAGTTCTACACTTGGATAGAGGTTGCGAGCATTTGGAGCTTACAATCTGTCTGAATGTCAATTCATTCGACATTATGTAAGGATAATTTCCTCTTAATAGTTTAAATGAAACTCATGTCCAATGGGTATATAATCATCTTATTACCCTTTGGCTTCTACTTAATTCTACCAAAATCAAAGAGAAATACTTAATAATGTATATTATGTGAATTATAGAAGTTTGTTAGTGAGGTATTATTTATATAATTATATATTATGAACTTTAGGATTTGATAAGTCATTCCAAAATCCATAATTAGATTTGTAATTCAATAAAATCAAGGACCATAATTACCCATCAATATTAACCTTGTGCTTTTGGCCAATCTTACCAAAATCAAAGATAAATTATTTCTTTTTCTATTTTATGTCAATTATGGAAGTCTAGTACCGAGATTTCATATATATAATTGTCTATGATGAATGTTAGGAATTAGATTTGGAATTGATTATAATCAGGGACAATTAATACCCATCATTGTGAATGCATGCAATTCAGAGGGCAGGGTACATTGCCTACTCTAGGCTACGCTACGTACTTTGTGTAGAATAGCGGCTCACACGACATTGCAATTCATTTGAAGTGTGAGCTCTGCTCTTCCAACATTTTAATATTTGGAAGTGTGAGCGTCTTCTCCTTCACCATTCACTGCTTATTCACCTCCCTTCAGTTGCTTTTCTTCTTCACTACCTGGCCTGCTGCATATTGTTGAAATTTGTGCAAAGCCTGCACCATGGATTCTACACTCCCTCCCCATGCGAATCCACCTCTTCCTCATCCTCATAGTCTGGGTGCATTGACTGGGTACTTGTGGTTTGTCTACAATTCTACTGCTGCTGTCTACAGATCTCCTCCTCCTCATCCACTGTTGCAAGGGCTTCTTAGTGGCGAGGACTGGAATTGGAACTACAACTATACTTTAGAGATGGCACGGCTGGAGGCTTATTCTAACATTGCATGGGATGATGTGGCAGACATTGTGAATCGTCCATCTACAGATTTACTTCGCGACGTGACGGTGATATACCAGGATTGCGGGTGCGTGCTCCTGGATTTCTGCGATTGTGCATTCACAGCATCGAATGAAGTCGCGACATCTCCCAATTCCACGGCGCAGAACAATGTGGTTGGAGTTTCGGATCCTACATCGGTGGAGAGAAACCGCCAATTTTAGTTTTCACATTGACAGCACCTCATAGCAGTTTTGCGCCTTGCTCATTGCAGTATTGCGAATTTTCAGACACCAAGGTTTTACAATTCTGATGTTGTGAAGTAGTGTATGTATTTTGTTGGCCAGCTTGGTAGCCTTTGCTCACTAGTCAGGAGCATGTACATTTGTTTTATGAATATATAGTAGTACTATCGATGTCGGCTGCCAGCCGATACCTCTAGTTTCACATAGGCAGCACCTCCCGAATATTTCGTTTGGTGGTTGATTTTGAAATAGTAGCGACTGGTTTTCGGTTTGCAGAGGCGAGAGTTTTTCCTCGCTCATTGCAGTATTGCGAACTTTTAGGCACCAAGGTTTTAGAATTGTGATATTATGAAGTAGTGTATGTATTTTGTTGGCCAGCTTGGTGGCCTTTGCTCACTGGTCAGGAGCATGTACATTTGTTTTATGAATATTTTGTAATACTACCGATGTTAGCTGCCAACCGATACCTCTAGCGTACTAGTTATATGTTGTCCTTCTACTTTGCCTTCAGTTCTCAACTGTGTATTGTTTTCCATGTGAGCTTTAATTGTATGAATGGTTTAGGGTCTGTGTTTGCATTCATCTATTCCGTGAATTGGATTGTCTTGGAGTGATCTCTTTCCCATTGTTTAGGGTTTAGGGTTTAGGGTTTAGGGTATAGGTTAATTTAGTAATAATTGTGTTGTAGGCCGGCCGACACTTTTCTTTGACTTGTTTGCCTTAGTTTTCTCTACATTAATTTTTTTAATGGGCTTGGTTTCTATGGAGAATGTGTTGGCGGGCCACCGATACTATTCGGTGAATGTGTTCAATTTCTTCATATTCAAGTGTTTTCCAATTTTTGCTTCTTCATTTTGGGCATTATCTACAATTTTGCGACATATTTCACCGTCATAAATTGTATAAATTTGTCCATAATTAGCACAATTGTCCATAATTAGTTAAGTATAGGTTTTTAACACTATCGCCATTTGAGAGATATGGTAACTTGGACTTTTCCAAAGTTGGGGTTGACTTTCTAATTGGTGAGGTATTTTGAAGTTCTGAACTTACCTACCCTCCTATTTTAGGACATTGTGATTCTAATGGTATGATTGGATTTCCGATTAGATTCATGGTTTGGGTTGTATGGATGTTTTAAATTTTTAATCGTAACCCTTATTGTTTGGATAAAATCTTCAATTTTTGGAATTAGGTAGTTTTGAAGTTATGTACCCCCCCCTTCCCATATGTTCACCTAGGATGCCCATCGAGAGGAGGTTGCCAATTTTATTCTGGAACTGAATGGGCATCCTAGGTGAACCTCCTTTGTTTACTTGTTTGTAGCCTTTGAGGTTTATAATTTTACAAGTTTTTTGTGCTTTAAAGGTCAGCTTTTCACAGTTGAGTTCTTATGCAGTGATCCAGAGAATACATTCTTCACAGTGTAGCGCAAGTCTTGAATGCTCTCATTTGTGATGATAAGAATGGGGTAAGTTTGAGCTTTTTCAATCAATTCTACTCGGGGAGGTCACTTCCAAATATTACGTAAAAACGTGCGAACAAGTGATTTTCAACCCCTATATACTTTTTAATGAAGTTTTATTTAGCTCCAAATATTTTAGTGTGGTCACATATTCATTATATCTTTTTTTTTTAAACTCTTATTTCAATTATATTCAAAACGAGCTTTAAAAACACAATCGAAACAAGCTCTAGAAACACAAAAACTAGTTGAATAGTGCATTTATTTACTTCAAAAATTTATAAGTAATTAATTTGAATAAAGAAAATTTCCAAAAATTCACAATATAAACTTTCAACATAAAGAAACATCCCATAATTTTTTCAAGTTGTTTGATTGATTATTTACAATGTAATATAGGGAGTCAACGATTTGTTCGCACGTGATACTCATAAAATACATTGAGTGAATTCCCCGAGCAATTCTGCTTTGAATCACCTTATGGGAGTTCAACCGAACGGGCGCTAATTCTCTTTATGATATTTTTCATGAGATGAGTTTAAATAAATTTAGAAGTTTTATGTGGCGGATGACTTTGTATTTTATGGTTGTTGCCAGCAATGTGCCAATATAGTATACGTCCTGAATTTTCCTAGTCTCAAATGGCATGGTGCAGGTGTCGGTTCCCATTCCACAATATCCCTTGTCCTCTGCAATAATCCAACTTCTAGGAGGCACATTGGTGCCCTACTACTTGACTGTGGAAGATAATTGGGGAATGAAATTGTCATATTAATCTCTGGTACTCATTATTATTTCTCTGGTACTCATAAACCCTCTTTTGCATCTAGGGTTATGGAGATTTTGTCAAGTTTCAGGGTTGAGTAGGGTTTAGTGAGGATTTAAGTACTGCAAAATTGCTATTTTAGGTCGACGCTGATGAATTAAACACTGGCAGGTTTCAATGCGACTAGTTTGAAAGCGAATACTATGGGGAGAATTGCTTCTTTGTCGAATTCCAGCAAGTTGTCCGTCAAGGCCGCAATAGAGGTTGATATTTGAAAGGTTGGTTGCGCATTCCATCCTTTCTCTTCTCTGAGGTTTTTCTCTACTTTAGTGTGTTTTGACTTAATTGCATTTGGTCATGATATGAGCAAATTGTTCTCTAGGCCGACAAGACATCTTGATACTTCTTGAAATTTTGGCATCTGTAAGTCATGTTTCACTCTTTCACTCTTCTGATTTTTTTAGAGTGGACATTTTCTTGCATAACTTTGCTTGATTCTTTGCACAATCATATTTTAAAATTGGTGGATTCATGCTAAAGGTACGCTTCTCCTGTTCAGTGTGATGGTACGGCTATTTATCCATTCTTTTAACCCTTAAAGGACCAAGAAGCCCAAATTGAGTCTCGTGTTTTTTTAAAGCAGTTTTGAGTAAGTCTTATGTGAAGTTTTTTTTGTTCAAATTTATTTTTATTTTTACGAATACATGCAATGTTCTTCACTAATTCTAGTGATATTAAATTTGGTCCCATCTATATTATATTCTTCATAATATAATTTTTGGAAATGTTTTGGTTGTTGAATTTCACGAGTTGAATTTTTCAACAACACATTTAGACTGAAATCTTTGAATTTTTTGGTGAATCATTCCAACATGAAAAGAGGCATAAAATTCCCACAAACCATCCCCTTTCTAATCATATCACACATGCATAAAGCTATCTCTTGTCATAGAATCTTGTTGTATTTCTTTACCTTGCAAAAAGTGCATGACGGATGAGAAAATGAGGACAAGTTCTTTACACTGTCCAAAAAAATGGACAGTTGGTGCTTTAGGGGTTAATTTCATCATCAACTTACTGTACAGTACAAGCAGTTATCAGTTTATAGTGCATTCATGTACAACGCTGACTTCCTACATGAAACCAGAAACCATAATGTTGTCTCTAAATCAATGACTGGAAATATATGAATGCCCACAGAGCTGCCATCCCTGCTACCGCATGGAGGTAAGTTAGCAATGCCTCATTCATACAATTCCAGACAATGAGAAATTGGTCTTCTCGGTTCCTAGGCCTCCCATTGGTTGAAGTTTCTGTCCTCACAGCTTCCCACCTCCACTGTAAAAGGCCCTAAAAATAGCCACAAAAAACATTGCGACAATCGTTGAGGATGTGCAGTCATTGAATTTGAGAATACACACAGCTGCAATGATATCAGAACTTTTGTCTGTTTCAATAAAGTTATCCGCACTCGGGGGGGGCAGTGTGTTAAAAAGTTAAGGATATAGGTGCGAACAACGACTATTTTATAGGGGGGTATTACTTGTTTTTTTGGTTTTTTTTTCACATGCTATCATTATGTAATTTTCTACTTCGGGTTCATAGAAAAGGGGCTTGCATTACTTATAATTCCAAATTACCTATTATTCCATACCCTATAGTACTTTAAAGATGTCCAGTGCCATTTTTGATACCCTATATTACCTCTAAGTCCATTTATAATTTTTTGTTCCCATGTTTTTAAAATACCCTATCATTTGTTCGCACGTATATTGCTACTCCAACATATCACTACACCCCCCGAGTATCCGCAAAGCTTGTAAAAGAGGGGTGACTAGACCAAAGTTTGTGAAAGCTATAGTTGAGGGTCCAATAAAAGTAAACACGTCAGTTGCTTTTAAAAAATTGAAGGTGTGAAGTTTCAAGGCTCCAAAAACGGTGCCCAGAAACCGTAGACCCTCAATTTTCTTGATTAAACCAATTTTACTTAATTCAGGGAGCCCCAAGCTTTGAATCCGCCTATGATGTCCCCAAATTAACCTTATGCTTCTGCCAAATCCAACTCAATGCTTCTGTCTCCACCACCAGCTCATGTGGTGCATGCTTTGTTTTTTGCTAATTAATGAACCTCACTCAATTTACGTTTCCCAAAATTTCAATAAAACCGAGGCCGTAAGTGGCATCTAGTGTGCAGAAAACTCTAATTCATCAACCAAAAAAATTATAAATCTTTATAACTTTTGCCTAAATACATTATGTTCAATTGCATTAGAATCTCCTCAAAATTCGCTAACAAGAATTTTTAAAATTTACTTGTTTAATTGACTTCACTGGTATGCTTTCACTACTAGAGAAATGGGGTTCCAGTGTAAGAGAAAATCAACAGAAATTCTGTTGGTTCTGTGCGGGTTAGGAACAGTTGATTCCGGATCACAATGAACAGAAAATGCAGTTTGATTTTTGGTAGTAGCACATAACGCAACATATAGTTATTATGTAATCGAAGCCACTATATTGAAATGGCCATGCACGCTAAACAACGAGAAAACTTGTTGGTTCCAAGAGAAAACTTGTTGGTTCTGTGCAATGAATTCGGCTTTGCTACGTTAAACCCATTCTCTGTTGGTTCCAACATATGTGTCTTGGTTTTGTCTTGGTTTTGACGCACTCTCTAGTAGTGTTTTTTCTTCACTTTTTATTTCTATTGCTTAATTTTAAGCGTAGTCAATTTCTGTTAATTGGTTTTAGGGTTTAGGAACTACATTCAGTTCTTAACCCTTTGAGGCACCTGCGTCCACTATGTGGACGCTCAACAGATTCAAACTATTCGAATTCCATCCAAATTGGACAGTTTTCATCCACCAAAATTTCTCATGGTTTAGGGTGTAAGTTGACTATCCTTTGTACGGTTTGGATCTTCAAAATATGTTATTACGATTTTTGGAGAAACAACACAAGTGGTTTATGTTCAAAAAGTGAGACCTTGAAGATGATTTTCCAAAATAAGTAGAATCAAAAAATGGAAACCATACCATCCCGTAGTGTATGTTATTCCAATTTCATTACAATATTTTAAGAAATAAAATCCGTTAATTCACGATTTTTAATAGATTTTCAATAGAAAACCTTGCAAAACTAATTAAAAAATATTAAAGAAATATATGATAAATCCAACAGTACAGATGTGATCTTCACATTGACAATTACAACTTTGCTTTGTACATCAACTCCATTTTTGGTTTTCATCACACATTTTATAACAAATCTTTGAAGACAGTGTTGAACTGGGACATTAAAGGGTTAAAGTGACCAAATTAGACTCAGTCACCTCATGTAACACTAGAAAGTCATTTTCCTTGTCATGACAGTCATCATGTCATCATCTTCTAGAAGTGTATATGAATGTGTATGTGTGTACATATCGCAAGTTCCAAAAAAATAGAATATACATATTTTTGTTTTTATTTCTATTTTTATTTTTGGAAACCACTCTCCGAACTTGTAAAATAAGACCCTTATAGGGCAATCAATTTGTCCATGCTGACATACTACCCTCACAAACATATCAAGTTCATGTTGTCTTCTATTTGGGTTGAACCCGGGGTGCACTCTATATTATGTTTCAGAATCACATGCGTTCATGGCTCTCTCTAACAACCCTGTGTGGATAAGAGGGTTATATGTTTAAAAACCTATGTATGCAAATCTATTTCGTCCAAATGTAAGTACATGTCAATACTTTTATCTCTCAATATGTTTATTGCATGTATAAGCCATATTGCAATGTTCAGATTAACGCCCGAACGTCCTCACTCCTTCCAGATTTGGCAGTTTTGCAAAGATGCATTACGAAATGCAACTAAGAGGAACATTTTGAACTTGATGTATGAATAAAAGCTGTACATTATGAATTTAGGGTTCTATCCATATGGTTACATCTGCAATTGCTATCACCAATATTTTTTGTTAACTTTGAAAGTTAAAATTCAAAACTCTTTTGTAATTTGATTAAGAATAAGATATCGATAATCTAAGAATGAAATTTGTTGTGATGAGTTGAAATGTAATATTCTAAGTGTAGTGATTTTTGAAGATCTTTTTGTTGCTTGATTTCATGAGTTGAATTTTTCAAGAGCACTGTCACACATAAATCTTCAAAAAGATTGGTAAGAAAACGTGGCATGAAAGTAGGCATAAAAAAATTCACAAATTGTTTTCTTTTTAATTGGATCACGCATGCATGAAGCTAACTTCTTATAAAAAAATCTACATCGGGAATTTCGGACCCCACTGATTTCGCATGATTTGAGTGCGATTTCCGATATTTCATGGGTGCGTGTATTTTTCGCACTGATTCCGCATCATTGCGTCATTCATCGCAACTGCACTGATATGACATCATAATCGTACAAGCGGATATAGTACTGATTCGACACGATTGATACATTTATTGAAAACATGCGAATTCTTCACTCTGTATAGTTGTCAAATGTTGTGTCTTAATCGTGTTTAACCCTTTAACGTCCCAATTCAACACTGTTTTCAAAGAAGTGTTATAAAATGTTTGATGGAAACCAAAAATGGAGTTGATGTACAAAGAAAACTTGTAAATGCCAATGTGAAGATCACATCTGTACGGTTAGATGTATCATATTTTTTATTGATAATTTTAAAATATTTTTGCAAGGTTTTCTCTTGAAATTCAATTTAAAATCCCGAATTGACACAAAAAAATTGAAAAAAATTGGAATAACATGCACTACGCGATGGTATAGTTTCCATTATTTGATTCTACTTATTTTGGAAAATCATGTCTAAGGTTTCATTTTTTGAACTAAGAATGAAACTTGACATAAATCAATTGTGTTATTTTTCCAAAAATCATGATAACCTATTTTGAAGATCCACACCGTACAAAGGATAGTCAACTTACACAAGAACCCAAAAAAAAAATTAGTGGATGAAAACTGTCCAGTTTGGATGGAAATCAAACAGCTTTAATCTGTTCGTCGTCCAATATATGGACGCTGGCGCGCTAAAGGGTTAAAGCCACACTGATTCATTGTGTTTTTCGTGCGACATCATCTTTTCTATATCTAGATTCTTTTTCTTTCTATATCTAAATTTGGTCAAAATAACTTTATTAAAGAAATAAAAATATATATTTTTTTTTTTCTCTACCCAAACATTATTTCGGGCTGCCCGGACCAACTACTCGCGCTGCCCGAACCCGCGGTGGGACCCACTACGGTTTCCCAAGCTCTATTGCCGGTGGTAGGAATTGAATTTGAGACCTCCCAACTACAAACCATGCTTTAAATCACCAAACCACCTTAAAGTCTTGATGCAAGCACTCGAACTCTTTTGATAATTATAAAGGAATGAAACCATTGGCAATTTTTTTGCCATGTATATGTAATGTTTTTTTCAATTTTTTTTTGAACTACAACACGCAGGCCTTTTTCTATATCTTGAGATTTTTTCAGAATATTTTGATTTTTTTTTTTTGGCCAAAATCGTGATGGCAGATCATGGCTGTGAGCTGTTTTTTTTTCTCAGCGGACTTTGAATGTTTTTAACAATGTGAAAAAAACTTTTTTTCCAAATTTGTTTTGCACTACATTATGCATGACTTTTTCTATATCTAGGATTTTTTTCAGAATATTATGAATTTATTTATTTTTTGGCAAAATCGTGGTGGCTGTGAGCTATTTTTTTTAAGCAGACTTTGGATGCTTTTTTGCGATGTAAAAAAAAATTCCAAATTTTTTTTCAGTAGATCATGCAAGCATTTTTCTATATCTAAAAAAAATTCAAATTTTTTTGAACTGTTTTTTTGTTTTGCCAAAATCTTAAAGGCTATTAGCTGTTTTTTAATTTTCAGTAGACTTTAGATGTTTTTAACAATGTAAAAAACTCTTTCTATTCCAAATTTTTTTTGCACTCCATTATACAAGCTTTTTTCATTATACCTAGAAAAATTCAATGGTTTGAATGTTGTAGCAAGCAATTAAAAGCTCTTGCAATTTTATTTTTTGAAAAGTTGCTCAAATTGAGTTCAAAGAAAGTCTGATTTTAAACTCAATTTAACTTGCAATGCTTCGAGAGATCATGTTTTGGTCGATGCCCCCTTATGAGCTGCCCGAGACTAAAAAAATTAAAAATTAAATCAAATTATAATTATTTTCTAATAGGAAATCAAGTATGCTTTCAAACCCAATTTGAATCGTGCCAATCCAAGTTAAACTCCGCCTAGGGAAACTTTCAAGAAAACAACACCTCTACATTGTCTCGTGTTACAAATTTTACTATTTTGAAAAAGTAATGTTGTCCTTTTCTGTACAATTTTTTTCTCCCATGATGAAAAGTACAATGATAACCAATAATACCAAATTTAAATTCTAAAAATATAAAATGTAATTTCATTGAAATTTTAATGTTCATTGCTTCTATATTCTATAAATGAAGATCTAAAAACGTTTTGGGAAATTAGACCAAAAGGATAATTTAAAAAGATTCTTGGAATATTTCAAAATATTCCAAAATATTATAAAATATTTTGAAAGATTCCAAAAGATTCCAAAAGAGAATATTAAAATATTTTGGTATTTTCTCTATTTATTATATTTCATCAATAAATCAATAGTTTTAAAACACTATAAACTTTTTTTGTCGAGAAGTATGACATGCTATTGTAGTGCAAAAACACATCCTTGAACGCGAGTGACGTCGAGAAATATAAGTCACTCATTCTCAAATTGAAAACTTGTATGATAACTACACGGATGTCATACGACAATAATTTGCATTATAATAGATACTGAAATCGCACGGATATAATAAAAGGCGTTAATATGATACGTGTACGATACTAAATCCGCAATAACTAAAACCGCATGTTATTCGTGTCTTATTAGCCATATAATGTAGATACACGATTAACGCACGGATTCCGTCAAACACGACTTTCGTGTGAAAACAACACTTTTTTCATAATCATTGAAAAGACACTGCATCGACATCCTAGTAATGCATGTCACTTCCGTACCATAACGACACTTCTAAATGCACGTATGACGTGCGGAATCAGTGTTCAATGATAAACGCACTGAAATCGTGCGAAATCAGTGGGGTCCGAAATTCCTGATGTACATTGCAAAAAGTGCATGATAGATGAAAAAACAGAGTTCGAATCTATTCATCGTCCAACAACTGGACAGTTTTAATTAGGGTTCCAAGGGCAGGGTTCTTTTTTTGCACTACAACAATGCTCCATGCATGCAATGAAGAATGGTCCTTCCGGGTGTAGACCATTGTGACTGTGCCACAACATTGGAGTTTACCACCACAGTGCCATAAAAAGAAAAACCTTGTTTGGGGGTTAACCCTTAAACGTCAAAGGGGCCTGGGCGGGGCAGCCCGGAAGGCATCTAAATTTTCGGAGGCGAAAAAAAAAAAAAAAAAAAAAAATCAAAAAAATCAAAAAATGGCTTTGCTGGCCAGCATTGTTGCGGCACTGTAGCACTGCGGCACTTTTCAAGAAACGACCTCTGCTGCCCCAACCTCAACTCCTGTTCATTTTGATAACTTTGATTGCTTACCAATGATTCCACAATCTCTCAAATGAGGCGCAAATTTGCAATCTAGATCACTTTTTCAGTAGCTTTCCAACGCACCAATCCTCGCTTGATTTGGTTGAGAAAATCTACTTTTTTCCTCAATTATTCCTTTATAACAAGCCCGTGGGGCTTGCTTTGACATTTAAGGGTTAATACCCCTTCTGTGCACTCACGTATACCGGTACTTGTGCACTCACTTATACTTGTATGTGTTCAGTAGAGTGAACAGATGAACATGCTCCCACAAATGAACAAGGACATGAATTCTCTAGAGCCTCTAAGTTGTTTGTTTTTAAGTGAGTACCATGCCTGCTAGCTAACACTTGTCTGACAAAGCATGCTTCTACTCTTGTTCCACGTGGAGCTCCATTGGCCATCTGTTCACGATATGTTTCATACTCATCCAACAACTTTGAACATTGATATCATTTCAGTTCGTTGAAAGTTAGAGTCTAGAATCCTCGCTAAGGGCTAATGTACGGGGTGATCCAGAAGTTAGTGTAAAATCAGCTTCATGGAATCGTCAAATTATCGATTGAAACATATAGTTTTACATCTAAAACCGGTTTAGGGTTTGTGATGCTCATGTGCTACATAGGCAATAATCTGGATTGGATAGGCTATTGTCTAAAACGGGTTGCTTTCGTAAAAAATAGGATTTCTGTCGATTCCCTTGCACTAGTGAAAAAGGTGGTGCTCCCAAAGAGATGCCCAAGCAAAATCACAATGCATGCGTGGAATGGGACACCACTTGCCTAGGCATCTTCCTCGGCAATGCCACCTTTTCTACTAGTGTAGGAAAACTCACATTCATAGTTTGCAACTCATCTGAGTTTTATCCAAAACCCCTTGGGACATTTATTAAGAGGTTTTTTTTTTTTTTTTTTTCCTATGGGAATAAAATCACCATTAAATATGTAAAAAACGAAATAAATCTGTTCATTTTCTCTAGAAGAAGAAGAAAAGGAAAGAAAGAGAAGAGGGCATAAATCAAAAGTCAAGTTCCAAGCACACAGTACAGGCAATATTTGACAAAAGGCTCAGATATCTAACTCTGAAAATTGTGTAAGAGTAAAGAGCACAGTTGTGGAGTAACTTAGATGTTTGAAAATGAGTAATTCAATGGACAGGTAGGATATGATGACTGACTAACTGAACCAGGCTGCTTGTGATATAAGTGCAGCATAAATTAGCTGCATCATTCAGAAGCAAATCATACATATGCAGCTTCTGTGCTCTTTTTCCAGAATCAAATAATGTGTTTTGAGGAGTTCAAAATATAACCCATTTAGATGAGGATAATGTTTTCTCCAAGGTTGAGAGGTTGTTCATTCAAAGGCAGAATGTAGTATCACTTTCAAGGAATAAGCAAGGGTTAAAATGATTCCATTCTCCCCTCAAAATCAAACCCCCAAGTGACTGAACAATGATTTCATGGTCACTGCCCTTTTTTTTAAGGAGGGCCATGATGATTTAAAATAATATCAAGAAACATATATTTTGAAATAGGATTTAGGGTCTACTTTCCAACCCAATATGAATCATGTCAATCGGAGTTAAACTCCACCGAGGAGAATTTTTCAAAAATAAAGACCTCAACATTGTCCTAATATTATAAAATTTACTATTTGGAGAAATTAATGATGTTCTCTCATTCGAAAAATTGCTTTTAAATTTTTTAGAATGGACTGTTTAGTTTTAACCAATCATACAAAATTCCAAATTTTAAAAATAGAATTTGGAATTTTTGGTGAATATTAAATGGTAGATGCTTCTAGATTCAGTAAATGAGTACCCAAAACAACTTTTTGAAATTCTGACCATAGAAATGATTACTAAACATCATACTTCACAATTTCTTGTTGGGACCAAATTTCATCAAAGTTGTAAAAGTAACATTTTATAAGACAGCTAGGTTTTGCCCTTACTTCCTATGTCATTTAGGGACTAGCCACCCTCATGTTCCTACTTCAATTTGTAAATATTTTATAAATCAGTCTTATAAAATAAACACATGTTTCAAAAGTTTAAAATATACCTCACTTGCGATGCAATGTGCAACGTTGAATCAATGAGAAGATTTTCCCTTTTCGAGTGGGAACACTTAACTCCTAAAGGACCGGGGAGTTGAACTTAGCTCTTGTTTTCTTCACTAGCTCTTGTAACAAGCTCGATTCCTCATTGGTGTGGGTGTAATTTTGACAATCAACACCATCAAAATTAAAGAAGACTTGATTAGCTTTCATATTGAAAAAGGATTTAGGGTATCGCACAATTTTTGATAAAATGCCACCATCGAGAAGATTGGTGGAACTCGTTTGGGGGTATCTTTTACGTATGCTGAAATTGTATTGTCCAAAAGTGTCAGAGTAACCAACTCGCCCCTTTGCCACAGTTCGGGTGCAAGACAAGGACTCCTCTGTCTCCTTAGGACTTGTTACTACTGCTATGTTGCCTTGTTACCTTGGTCTCCTGCAATAAATATTCAACCCCACCCAAGCATAGGCACTATTCCGTCATAAACATGATTTCATCATCCCTCTACTCCTCGGAGCTCCAAAGCTGAGCAGAAATTTTAAGAAAAAATCGTGATGCGTCAACAATCAGCGAACACGTGCTGTAAACGAAGTAAGTAAATCAGAATTATGGTCCAGCAATCGAAGAGTAGGAATCGGAGAGCCTCAAGAGTTAAGCGGAGACTCAAAATGCAAATTAAACCCTAAACCTCAAGGCTTCTCAACTGGACCATAACCCTGAAAACCTCGAATTAATACTATCGATACCATCTAATCTAGTCAAATGGCTGTTTCAATCAAGTTCGTACACGATGAAGCTTCTGGCATTGCAGACCAGGGGGACAACTTAGGGTGACTTACCCTTAGCCGTTGTACAGCTCCTCAAAACAAGCGGAAAGAAACCCCGGCCCCGTGTAGCGAGCAAAGATTGAGGCGGGGAATCAAAAATTGATTGGATGGAAGCTCCCGAAAGCAAGATCAAAGAAGGAATCAACGTTGAAACTTGGAATGGTAATCAGCGGGAGGGACGCATCATCACCACTTTGAAGGACTGGTGGTGACTCTGGAGAAGAAGTGCGAATGAAGCTCAAGGAGAAACAGGGGTCCCAAATGAAGTGACGGAGGATGATTGTCATCTGCCCAAGATCGTCATCAGCCCACGTACGATTTTCGCTACAACCAACGGCCAGGATTAGCCCGCATTGAACTGATATCCAAGCCGGGCCTGATATCTAAGCCGGACCACTGTAGTAGTAAGAACTGGGGTCGTCTTTTGAGACCGGCGTGAATAAAGTGATGAGTCCGGCTTGAATAAAGTGACGAGTCCGACGTGTATATACTGACGAGTCCAGCGTGAATAAAGTGACGAGTTTGTTCTTCGTCCCATCACACACAGCACCAGTGGGGCAGAACTACTTTCCTTTCTCTAGGATAGACGCTATAGTAAACGAGTAACTAAATAACAGTAAACCAAATAACTAAGTAAAATTGGGCCTGAGTTTTAAAACAAGGATGATTACATGCATAGGGTTTGTGTTTCTTAGACAGACTAAACAGAACTCTACACCCTAAACCACACCCAAAGACAGACTCCTCACAGGTCACAACACTTCGACCATTTTTCTCATTGGATCTGACTTGTCCAGACCTATGAATTCCTATGCAAAGAGAAAATCCTACCTACACAAGACCATCACGGATCAAGCTACTCAGCTCAGTGAGGCAGTACAAAGTAGGTGGTTTGCTGCTGGGGTTCCGATCTAAACAGCGATCCTGAAGCTTGATTAGCTGTAGTCCCAAACCCAATATTCCAGAAGTTTTGATTAAGTGTCCCAACCCCCAAATATCAATAGAACAGTCGTGTCCTCTTGTACATGTCTCTGGAGCATGAGTTTCAGGGCTTAGACTCCTGTGCGCCTCTGATTGCGGCGAAGTACAGGCTTCATCAAAATCCAAAAGAAACCACGCCTCGTCATGGTGCCCAATGTTTGACCACCGTATATCGCGATGCATGATAGACCTCTCGTGAAGCCAGACCAAAGCTTTGGCTACACATACCAAAGCCTTGACCAACTCTGACTCTGACCTAGCCCTTTGCAATCTACAACGAGGCTGGAACACTATTGAGTGCCACCTGTCTGCTCCATCCTTAAGGGAAGAACTCACAACCTACTCAGAATTTGGGCATCCTCTGATAAGATCGTACACTTCCACCACACGGTCAAAAACTGCCCAGGACAGATATAACTTCTTCACTGAGCTGCCATACAGCCTCACCTGCTTCCCACCTCTCTCTGAAAGGACCTTGAATTCTGCCTCGACATTGAAGTCCTCACACAAAGAGCTTAAGCGAGGTATTAATCTGGCCACATTAAGACATGCTAAGATGATGTGCACACGACCATCTACAGTCCCTAAATTGAATGTACCCAATTTTCTCATTTTCTTGGTTCCCTCCACCATATATAAAGCAACCAAAGTCACCATCGCCCCTCTAGCATAATAAGCGAAAATGTAAGGGACCCGATCATAAACCCAAGTAAGCTTATCAAGTAGTTCCTTCTTTGGGTCTCCTGCAGTATACTCCGCCTTTTCCTCCCCCCTCCACAATGTCCATTCCATCCCCACTTGTCCAATTACATCTGGGCGAAAATTGCCCGACGAAGGATTCCTAGAGGTGTTTCTGTCCCGAAAGATTGCTTCAACGCAGAACATTTGCAAGAAGTCATTGACAAGCTCGTCCCAAAATTGGTGGAAAGAATCCTCCGTTGAACCTGTTTGTGGAGGCTCCAGGACCTTCGCCAGGGCAGAGTCCAACTTCTTGCAAAAATATTCCGAATCTTCCATCTTGAACAAATTCTTGGTATCAAAGGGAGCCAGGCGTGGAAAATACTCCGATGATATGGGAAAGCCAGATGGAAGTGGATTAGTTTTCAAAAAGGAATCCAACTCGTCGATTCTGGGAAGAAGCCCAAGTCCACTGCTATCTTCGATCATTCTTTTCATTGGATCTGACTTGATAATATTTGCTGAGTTACGTGGACCTACATGACGCATTCGCAAGACCATCAAGAACCAACTTAACAAATGAATAGGGAGATCACACAGATCACACAGGACACCTGTAACTGCAAAAGCGACTTCCAAACAAAGGCCAGAGCAAGGCAGATGTACTGTCCATGGTTCCAAATTTCAAGTTTCTTGACAGTGTAAAATCTTCAAATGAAGTCTATTCTCCAATCCAAACGGTCAAAAGATATATATAAACTCAAATTAAACATCTAATTGGAGGTGCAGCAAAGCACGCCAGATGAGAATTGCAAGAAAAATAACCTGAATTATGTAATCACAAGAAGAAGAGGAAGAAGAGGAAGAAAAAGCAAAACAAAGCAAAAGAAAATCACAGACAAAATATGCAGCACAAGAACAACCTGCAGCAAAATTCTAAGCATGTAGACGAGAAATATCAGTCTTCTAAGCTTGGAAAACTTGCAAACCCTAAGTTAGACAAAAACAAAGCGCTGAACCAGACAGACTAAACGCAAGAGAAAAGAAAGGAGACTGCTCAGGTTATCACCAAAATAATGTAGATGCCAACTGCAGCAGAATTCGAGATCATAATCCAACAAGTATTCTGAAGTCATGGCTAACCCTCATATTGCTAAAAGAAGATGTCGACTTCTAACACAAATCACACACCACAAGTAAACCTAAATTATTTCCAAGGACAGCAACTTTCATTCCCTACATGACAGTACTGCATGAGTAGCCTTGATGCCGAGAATCTACATAACCTTAAGGACCAACAGCTCCAGGAAGTACAAGGGTATGAAAGCGAAGAAACCAGTATTGGCAAGAGATCCTTCTGCTCAGGATTCATTCTTTCAGCCACACTCAAGAAACAAACCCAAACTCAAAAAACAACTCAACAAAGCATCAAGAAGTGTACGAATCCCTGGAACGAAGTTCTTGGGAACACGCTTCATACAAAAAAGCATTCGACCTTCCTGTCTAGCTGATAGTATGCATAGCCAATAATTAAAAGTAATCCTTCAAAATCCTAAGCGCACAATGCAGCCTGGAATACAGCCAAGAACAGGACCTGCTAACATTTCACTCCCAGCTGCGGATTAAACGAACCCGAATTATCAAGACTCCAGAAAAGTCTCTAATATCTATCAAACACGCAACCAGAATCGCTCCAAAGTGGCAACAACAAGAAGCACAAAATAACGCAGAGAAATTCAATACCAAAAATCATTTAAAAATTTTAATATTAAAAAAAAACTCGGGGCCGCTCTCAAAACAGAGAAAGAGAAACAAACAATGAGGAAAGAGAGAGACGACAGGGGGTTCTGTTCCCCCAAGACCTAAAGCGAATCGCTGAATCCAATCTGAGTCGTTCGATCCATTTCCCGCGATCGTGGCCGTTTAATCTGGAATTTACGGATTGAGGCTTTCATCCTCGTCACCACTGTTCAACTATGATGTTCCGTATATACTCTGTTCTACGTATCCGTCGTTTGTATCCGATACCGTATGTCGGATCGTATGGGAGGAGTATTATCATCTGAATGTGTACCGTGTACAGAGCCATGTTGCATTTAATCCACTAGTACAACCCGCATGCTAGCCTTATGCGTGCATTTGCATTGATATACCGTACCAGGAAGGCAGGGTCGGCAGAAAATAATTCCCCAAAAAATTGCTGAAAAAATAAATAAATTTATCAAGTATTTTGTCGAAATCAACAAAAATGAAGTCAAAAAACAAAAAAAAACGTTTAGCTGCTAGTAAAATTCAATGTTAGTTATTAATAGCCGAATTTTTAATAATTGTTTTTGAAAGTGCCGACCTCCACTTTTTGAACTTTTATTAATTATTTGACACAAAAGTACCGACCCTGCCTTCCTGGTACAGTATAATTGTTTAAGATTTTAGATTAAGTACTTTATACTTTTCTATGTTTGAAGTTTATTTATGTTCGATATCCAACTGGCAGAATACTTTCCCAACATTAACAAATGGACCACAAACTCCATCATAGATAACGAAATGTCCAATGACTTTTGGAATAATCCAAAAATAACAGACGCACAAAAAACAAGCATACTAAAATTTAGAACCGGTCAATACAACGGTAATGCCAGAAAGCAATTAATTTTCGGCTTACAAAGATTCCCATCAAAAACATGTCCCATCTGTAATTCACAAGATGCAGATACATGGTTACATGTACTTTTACTATGCAAACAACACCATATACACGCACTAAGAACCAAAATACACAACAAAGCCGTATGGGAATTAAGAAAATTAATACTATCCTCAAATAAATCAAGATGCTACACTCTCATGAATGCGGGCACATTCAACAATAATCCACAAGAAAACACAGTTCCTACATGGTTATTACCATGTACTTGTGGTCAACAAAGATGTCAATGTAATGCCAGATTCAAACCAGATATACTATGCATTAAAGGCCTCCCATACCAAAATCCACCTCCTCTAAACCCCGATGATAACCTAACCATACAGTTCATAGAATTCACATACACAAACGACAGATTTTCACCAGAAACAATTGGCAGGAAAATTTTAAAATATCAACCTCTAATTAATAACATCATACAACAAGGTTGGAAAGTAGATCCTATCATAGTCATTACAGCTGGAGCTAGAGGAACCACACACGTCCCCTCAATGAAACAACTAGAAACAAAATTCAACATTTGCGAAACCTCCATAAAACACACATTCATAGCAATAAATACCATTGTCATACAATATGCCGGATCTATACTTTTACATAAAAGACGTATAGAGAATAATCAAACAATACCAACAGACGTAGTACATTAAAAGAGGGAGGATAGTGGTGAAAACCACTGCTAGCCACTCTTTTCAACAACTAGCTCCACTTGTCTCAGGGGATAAGAAGGGCCGGTTGGTTGGTACAACTTTCCTGCCATGATAACTCACTAGCAGCACCAAGCCATGTGTACCACACCACTGCTCAACGAGCCCAATTGGTTTCGAACCCGGACCACATAAATGTGATACAACGCCCTTCACCAACCAACCAAAGAACTCATGACTTGGCGATAAAACTTAACACTAAACATACCTTTATACAAACTAGCACTCAACCATCATTACTTCGTTTTTTTCCTTTGTTATTGTTACTGTTACTTTGCTTTGATTACTATAGTGTCCATCCTCGCAAGAGGAGAGTAGTATTGTTCCAATGTCCCTTTGTCCAATGGGCATCGGGTCATTCACATTATGAACGAACACGTTATTCACGCCGGCCCTTTCTTTAGGGTCGGTGTTTCTATCTATCTATCTATCTTTGATATCCAAGATAAGAATCAATTTTGTTTGCCCAGAGTTGATTATTAAATTTTAAATAATTTTTAATATTTCTAAATAGAAAAATATTGAAACATGTACTTACAAAACTAAGGTATTTAAGATAAAAGCCTTACAAAACCAAGGTATAAAACATTGATGGACCACCTTCGAATGGGTTTTCAATAGATCTCTCTATGAATAGTTATAGAGTAGTGTTATAAACTTGTGTCTAAATAATAAAAAGCAAAAAAATTGATATACTTATATATTGAACTATAATATAATGTACAATTTATACTTACATTAATCCCTTGACGTTGGTTGCGACCAGTATACAGTATATCCCTTCGTAGAAACAATCGATCAAATGTTGAAGCAAAATTGCAATCTGAGGATTGGCACCGTATAGGATTGGGGGTACTTTGGTCACGCACAACTCTAAATTTTTGCAGTCTAATTCACCGTCTTGATTGCCAACTTCTAGTGACACATTCATAGATAACACTTGATTCGTTAAAAGTGCACATAGCCATGTGCACTATTTTTTTTGGTTAATTGTACCATTGGCTCAATATGATGTAAAAAAAGAGCCTATATCTGTATATACTAGTTTTGTTTTTTTGAAAGCATCCAATATAAAGGAATCCAATGCAAAGGTGTGTACATATTGAATATAGTTGACGAATTTGAATTTCACTATATTTATTGTAAAATTCAACTAAAAATTGATTATTTTATCTTATCTTTTTGAGTATTAATGTATATCCATACAATAAACACATAGGAAGAATGATCGTATAATTATACTTGGTGAGTAGAAGTACGTACACAATGAAAAAAACAATTAAATTATAAGTAGTTTTAACATAGAATTAAACCATGTCAATCTTGATGAAAAGTAAGTTTGTAACAAACAATCTCAATCCTATGAATTTTTATTTTGAAATGAATGTGGAAATGAAATTCAATATTAAAAATATAACTTTTGCATCGCGTATCCAAATAGAATGAATATAACATTCCCCTAAACAATTCCATGCATATAAAAGCATAACCTATAAGAAATCATTGTTCGAGTTATAATTTTTATTAAAATGATAGATTTTACATTTGATATTTAAAAATATAAAGTATGATTAAAATAACAACAGTCACCTTCAATTTGTCTTTTGATTCTATTGGCTCATTCTTTAAAAGTAAACATACAAAACACGTGATATGTGTAATGTCAAAATCCTACTACTATTTCATACATTCATTTTTCATTAACCCCTAACTATCCCGACGTTCATATTTTGGACGTTTTTGGAGGTACATTCACATTCAAAGAGCTGTAACTTTTGCAAACAATGTCCAAAAATAACAAAAATTTGCAAAACCTCATTGCATGATGTATGGAATGTGTGGTAAAAAAATTATATCAATCCAAGATAAATTGAATTGTTGGTGATCATTTGAAAGTAGGTATCTTTTTTTGGGACAGTTTTGTGAATTTTGATAGCAGCAACTTTAAGGGCTTGTATCACCTTCATCCCAAGTCCGTTTTCAATAAAACTTATTGGGTTGGATTTCCCTTGAAGCCTAGTTATTATGGTAAATATTTTAGGTCAATCCATATTGTTTAGAATGTTTGAGTCATTTTAGTGCACGGGTCTAGTTTGGACACTTTTTGCTGTTTGGATCAAATGGGTCACTTTTCAGGCTACTTTTTGACATTGCAAGGCCATTTTAGGGCACACCGAATTTTTTCATGAGGCGTTTTTGGTACCAATGTGTTTATATGATGATTTTAAACTACTTTATAGTTCAAAGTTATTTCATTTGAGTAATTTTGAAAAGGAATTTCACCTCTAACTGTGTTGCTAGGAAAATTTCAGCATCCATATTTAGTACTAAAACATTATGATCTTGCAATCTATATGGCCAAATGACCCCAAAATTGATTCTCTTGATTTACAATATGTATGTTACAAGATTGTACGGTTGAGATTCCTATACCTTACATACATTTAAACTTATAACACATCAAAAGCAGTGATGATTTTAAGTCCAAAAAAGCTAGGGACCCTTAGAGTTTAATGTTTTAAGTTGAATTTTACAAGAGATCTCAGTATCAAAACCAAATTCATTTGTTTCTAGTTACTTTAATTTGCACAATACACATTTGATGACATCAAATTATATGAAGAAAACATACTCATATATGCAATTTATTTTTAATAAGGTGCACATATACAAGAGAAGCAAAATCATTACATTGTCTCAAGTCTTCTATATATCAATAACATTATATTCACTTCTTAATACATACTACAGTAACTAACAAATTCTTCTATTTTATTCTCCAAACTCAGAAAGGCCTAACTCTAAACTATAAGGGTCACGAATAGATGGATGCACTAATGCATTCTCTGCAAAATTTGTAGCTATAACCACACTTGCATTTACTTCGTGCATCTCCGTTGTTGTCAAATTTTTCCCATGAGTTGCCGTTTCTGGTCCTACTTGTTGAAGATCTCGAATATCTGTAGCAATATATTTGTATGTAGGTTTTCCACCTATAATATCACTCGCAATTTCCTCTCGAATGTACCATGCCATACCGTCATTCCAACGATCTAAGATGGCATTATAATAATAGCCATCTTCGTTCAATTGTGATATCTGTTGCGTGGGCGGAACATGATAGGAACCAGGACTTGAAAAATCCATAGGCTCATTGTCTTCATCATCTCTTTCTTCACTCAAATGAGTTCCTAATTTTTCTTTACCCTTAGATAATGAAACTTCGAAACGCATTCTCTTTCGAGGACCGCTATTATCATCATCTTCATATCTAGAACCCCGAGAGTCTCTCGTTGACTCAGAATGGTCATCACCATCATCAGATTCAGTCAAATCTCCCCTTGGATCTATCGGAGGATTTTCCCATAGTGGTTCTTCACCATCATCACCAACCAATCCATCAACTGCTCTTTCTTTCCACCTTCAAAGCCATATTATCATGTTTTCATTACGCTCAAATATTACGAGCTCTTTTGTTTGCCCACATAATCCATGTGTCATATGCGTAAATCCAATAGCTACAATCATCCATTTCTGAGGACGAAAATAAGATCTGATAATCTCATCCACAACCCCTGGGCAACGTGCTTCGTGATATTTTATACACAAATCCCAACCAACTGCAGGCTCCATGAATACTGAATCACAAATTTTCACGCCCTCTGCAAAATTCTCCATCACATCAGCCGTACGAGGATATCGCATTATAATAATGATGGGCCCCACTGGTGTATAAGTTGCCACTATTTTTCCCCCTCCTTTTATCACTTGACCTTTTGCGCCCGATTGTGGAGCAAATACATAAGTACCTGTGATAACAGTCTAGCCTGATTCTGCTGGAATATTTAGCAAACGGATCACAACTTCTGCAATTTCTCCAGCTGGCAACATAAATATAGCGTTCCAACGTTCTGTATCACACATCCAAGTTTCAATCGTGTGTACTATGCTTTTATAAACCTCCTCTGACCAAAACCCTTCATTGGGCCCATTTCTACAATCAAACATCCATAACGCAGGCCGTGTAAATTTCCCTTGTACTGCTTGAGAAAAACAGCCTCCCACTTTCACTTTTGTTTCTAGTCCAAGTCCTTTCTGTTCAGCATACTCAAACTCAAAACTCCACAATCCCTCATTTTCTTGAAAAAATTCTTTCCCACCTACAAACAAACCCAATTTTTCTTCCATAATTAATCTGAAATGATTGAAGACCTTGATAGGGATAAATGTTTTGTTCTTCAACATAGTATCAAACCCGGTCATAGCTTTTACGGACACCCAACTTTTCCGAAATTCGTTCGTGGCATCTCTTCCAAGAAAATCAAGGGTTCGATTGTCTCCGAATTTCTCAACATTCCTCATCATCCAATTTCTCTTATCAGTAAAGCCACCCGCAGCCTCTGCATCCAACCACTTCAGAGCATTGTGCACTCCCAAACGAATTTTAGTCTTCTCTGACCATACTTGCAACAAATTTGTTGAAGAACAACTTGAAGAAGTATGAAAATAGACTCTTTGATCTTTGTCCCTTGAGTCTACAGTTGCAGCTTCACATAAAAGAACAAAGTCTGTTGGACTGGTTCTTTTTAGTGGTTTTAACCAAGTGATTGACATCCGTTTACGTTCATGTGTAGTCGATTTCTTTCCACTCTCATTGAACTCTTCTTTTTTGTCCTTCTCAGAAAAGAAAGTGAGGCCTTGGTCATAAGCATCACACATAGCCTTCAATGCCGATCATTGTGTCTCTGAAACAGTAGCAATAGACAACCAATCTCGATATGTCACATTCATTTTCTTCATTGACATAATATTGTTATCCTTGATGTCTGGTTTCATACTAGTAACGCTAGGGAGACATTGTAAAAATTGCCGCCTTCTCTCAATGGCTTCATCTTTGAAGGGACTCGGGCATTGAAATTTGGTCCAAACACTTCGAATTTTTTTCAGTGTCTCCCCAACTGTGCTATGGAATTTTTGTGTGGTGGATTCTTCATTTCGCTTACTAAAAACCACCAGATATTTGAAATCTTCGTCATAAACCACCACTTGTGCCGGACGTTTCACAAAGAGTTTTTTATAAATTTCCTCAAAGAGAATCTCTCATGTACGATCCAATGGAGCCAATTATTGACAAGCATATAGAATATGTTGTCCATCTACTGGTTCCCAAGTAATGAATGGAAGAATGGCATCTCTTTTCTGTGCAAACGTATTTCCCGGCATTTCATCAATGCATTTAAGAAAATCTTCGCAGCTTTTAAAAACATAAAGCTGCGAGTTTTCTCCATTGACATTTCCAGGCGCTACATACTTCATGGGCCGTAATGTCAACATATGCATTTCCAAAACTTGAAGAGATTTCATCCTTTCATAAACGTTCTCTGCATTTTGGATGTTCAAAATCCGTTGATTTGTAAACGGATCAGAAGGTGGTCTCACCTTTTCAATTTCCACTGTAAACCGAAAGTTTTTTCCAAATATGAATCCCATCTCAACTTCATCGGTAGTGGCAAAGGAATCAAATCATTCTTTGCAGTTGTATGCAAAGATTGTCCTGCAGAAACAAGTCGGTTGTTTTTTTATCGTACGTGTGTAGATGGTTCTGGGCATTCCTCAAAATCATACAACGATAATGCAAGATTTGTTGTCTGTGAATTGTTGTCACGCTGAGTTGTGGAGGATCGTGAGCCTTTCTTTTTCTGTGTAGAAGGTGTAACTGAAGGAATCGGTGTTCGAAATTCCTCAACATCTCGTTCTTCAAATTTGGAGATTAGCACTAAAGAATGCCCGTATTTTACAACTTCAGGAAAATTTTCTGGTGCATTCCAACTCCATTCAAGTAGCGTTCGTGTTGAGTCATGTAAATACGCAGACTTTCAAGCTCAACTTGATCAAGCAATGAAACATTGATAGATAGATTTTCACGGAGACTCTGTTGAGCAGCGTTCAATTTTGCCCACCACTTCACAAATTTTGGCAAACCCGTACATTTTGTAGGTGTCAAGTCCAAAAACCTCATAATATTGCATTGCCTCAGAAGATAACTCATTGGAGGATTCTGTTTTGAGGCACGCATGATGATTTCACACAGTCCATCTTCAAAAGATGATTGAACCTCTACAATCTTTGTCACAGTTCCAACAATATGTGACATCCTACACCAAACTCCATTCGGTTTTCATAGAAAATCCGAAATGCACAAGACTACGTGTTTATCAGTCTTTGATAACCACCACCCATAATTCAAAAAACTATCCATACTTCCAGGATTTCCAATACAGCAAAAGAACAGAAGAATCACATTCCACCTGCCAATAACAAATGCCACATAAAATTTTAGGACACAAAAATTCTATCCATATCTATCCACTATTAATGCAAAATAACAAGCCTACTTCTTTCTAAAGCTAAGAGAATAAATAAATTGGTGATCGAGATGGGTATGTGCTCATTTTCCTCCAAATTTAAGAAAAAGAAATTAGTTAATGAAAAAGGTGGGCATGTGTCCACCCCCCTCCAAAGTCAAGACAAAAAATTAATTGATGAAGGGGGTGGGCATGTGCCCACCCCCTTCTTAAGTGAAAAGAAGATTAAATGATGAAGGGGGTGGGCATGTGCCCACCCCCTTTTAAAGTGCAAAAAAAAATGAAATGATGAAGGGGGTGGGCATGTGCCCACCCCGTTCTAAAGTGATGAGAGAAATTTAATTTATGAAGGAGGTGGGCATGTGCCCACCCCGTTCTAAAGTGATGAGAAATTTAATTTATGAAGAGGGTGGACATGTGCCCTCCCCCTTCTAATGTGAAAAAAAATTTAAATGATGAAGGGGGTGGGCATGTGCCCACCCCCTTCTAAAGTGATGAGAGAAATTTAATTTATGAAGAGGGTGGACATGTACCCACCTCCTTCTAATGTGAAAAAAAAAAATTAAATGATGAAGGGGGTGGGCATGTGCCCACCCCCTTCTAAAGTGATGAGAGAAATTTAATTTATGAAGAGGGTGGACATGTACCCACCCCCTTCTAATGTGAAAAAAAAAAAAAAAATGATGAAAGGGGTGGGCATATGCCCACCCCCTTCTAAAGTGCAAAAAACAATTAAATGATGAAGGGGGTGGGCATGTGCCCACTCCGTTCTAAAGTGATGAGAGAAATTTAATTCATGAAGAGGGTGGACATGTGCCCACCCCCTTCTAATGTGAAAAAAAAAATTTAATGATGAAGGGGGTGGGCATGTGCCCACCCCCTTCTTAAGTGAAAAGAAAATTAAATGATGAAGGGGGTGGACATGTGCCCACCCCCTTCTAAAGTGATGAGAGAAATTTAATTTATGAAGAGGGTGGACATGTGCCTACCCCCTTCTAATGTGAAAAAGAAAATTTAATGATGAAGGAGGTGGGCATGTGCCCACCCCCTTCTTAAGTGAAAAGAAAATTAAATGATGAAGGGGGTGGACATGTGCCCACCCCCTTCTAAAGTGATGAGAGAAATTTAATTTATGAAGAGGGTGGACATGTGCCTACCCCCTTCTAATGTGAAAAAGAAAATTTAATGATGAAGGAGGTGGGCATGTGCCCACCCCCTTCTTAAGTGAGAAGAAAATTAAATGATGAAGGGGGTGGGCATGTGCCCACCCCTCTTCTAAAGTGATGAGAGAAATTTAATTTATGAAGATGGTGGACATGTGCCCACCCCCTTCTGAAATGAAAAAAAAAATTAATTGATGAAGAGGGTGGGTTTGAGCCCACCCCTCTCCAAAACTAAAAAAAGACATTAATTGATGGAAGGGTCAGAGCATAAGGCCACCCTTTTAAAGCTTATAGAAAAATAAATTGATAGAGGGGATGGGCATTTGCCCACCTCTTTCAAAGTGAAGAGTAAAAAATTGTTGATGAATGGAGCATATAGAATTAAGAAAAGGATACATTAATTGAATTGTTGGACATGTGATCACTCCTCTTATACAAAAAGAAAATAAATTGATGGTAGTGTGCCCACTATTTCTCAAGGGTCAATAAAGAGAATCAATTGATAATGGAGTTGGGCATATATCCATCCCCCTTGAAAAGTCAGAGACTAAAATATTGATGAAGATAATTTTTTTTTATATATCTAGTAATGTATATCTATATAATAAGTTGCACATAGTAGACAGCGAATGCAATTTTTTTCCCATCTTCGAGATTCAATATAAAGTTTCTCCATAGATGAAAATGACCAACCTTTTGTTCTAACTATTTTGAAAATAGTAGATGTAGTTACTGCTGCCTTTGGAAATAGCTCATAAAATAGTAATATCCAAGAGGATATGAAATATTCCTTGTCAATGTCTTCAAAATGAATAAACTTGCATGATTTGATGTGCCGAACAAGTGAACTAGCAATGTAGCTTTGTCAATTAATATTACTGTATTTGTTCAAATTTTGTGATTCAATGCCTTAGCAAATGCTAGAAATTAGTTAAGAGACTTGGCTGAATAGCCCAGTGACGAATAAGTGACATGCAAGTGACATGAATAGAATCGGTGTCTAGACTCCAAAATCAGAAAGAGACGTGCTTATCGTAATACCACAAGAATTACCTCTCACTATTCAATACCAAAATACCTACCTCCACTCAATTCTAAGCATATTTCTGAGTATCTAAAGCGCATATAAAGGAGATAGACCTGACCTGTAATGAGAAGCAAGCCAGTCACTGGTGAAAAATATAAATTTTCTCAATCATCCCTTATTCAAATCAATTTCGGGTTGATGGAGTCAGCAATGCAACTACTAAGGTGGGCTACATCTCACGTATATGCTACTGAAGATAGAAATCGAACGCTGGATATCCATCAGAAACAGTCAGTGCTTCCACTTGAGAACTGACGACAATTTCCATCACTCAATTTTATCATCGAAAAGCAGCAACCTACACTAATCCAAAAGCAGCAAAGACTAATTGAAAAGTAGCAAATTAGTCTAATCGTAAGAAAATCGAAGAAGTTAAGAGCCTGACGAAGTGGTCTTTCTCTGAATCGAAGAGCCTGACGAAGTTCCTGAATCGAAGAGCCACTGAATTGAAGTCTCTGAATCGAAGAACCAACTACATCGAAGTTCCTGAATTTCGTTGCGAGAATGAACAGTCTGGACCCTTCCGACTTATGAGACACAAATCACTCCAAAGCAAGTTTTTAAGTAGGAACGCCACTTCAATCAGCACTTAAGATATTGCACAGTCTTCTTTAAACCCATCTAACCCTATTTCTAAAGGAAAGCGCAACAGACTCAATCTAGTCAAAAGCAGCAAACTTCAGGAACTCGCCACGAAGATTGAGATGAAAGCAAACACACTCACCCGAAGAAACTGAAGAGCCTACGCAACCTGGAGCCCGCAACTTGGAACTCGCACCAACTCGCAAGCTGGAGCCCGCAACTTGGAACTCGCACAAACTCGCAACCTGGAGCCCGCAACTTGGAACACAGGTACAAACTTCAGAAACTAGGGCCGCACAGAAACGCAGGTACAAACTTCAGAAAGTGGGGAAGAAGAGAGTACCAACAAGAGAGCAAGAAGAGAGCGTTCGAGAGAGTAGTGGTGCGTGAACTAGACAGGGCAAGGTTTTAACCACAACTACTGGCCGCCATCGTCAAGAGCACCTTGCTCAAAGCTTCCCACAAGTTTCGGCTGGCGCACATGAGTCTCGGCCTTGCCAGGAATATCATGCCAGGTAAAACCAACTAAGAAATGGACAGAAAAGAGGAAAACGTGATGCGCAAGGTTGGCTCCGTCCCTAGTTGTACATCCAATGTATATTTTCAAACATTAGGGTTCAGAGTTAACCTAATGGAGCGGCGGCTACCAACAAAAAAGAGGCTGTCCAAGGTCCACATAATTGCCCTACAAACTCTTATATAAAGGTAAGTTTTCAATCCTCCCATTTCTCTCTTCTAATGTGGGGTGACGATTTTAACCACGATGTAGCAAGCTTGGAGATATTGCATTGAACTATGAAACATCTTCCACAAATACCGCAGAAGATATTCAAAGGTGAGTCATACATTCAATCTCTAAATTTATCATAATTATAGTTCAATTTCAAATGAATAGGCATATAATTATTCTTCTACAACTCTAATTTTTTTTTAAAAGGTGAAAATGTGCCCAACCTCTTCTAAAATTTCTATTAAATATTTAACAGCTTTAAAGTGGGGAGAATGGGAACATGCTACTCCCCTCTAAAACTTGCACTTGCTTTCTGTAAAATTTAAAAAGGGGGATGAAAATATGCCCACTTTCCATTAAAATTTCCACAAAATCATCATTAATTTTAAGAGGGTGGGAACATGCCCACCCCTTTTGAAAACTTGCATTTGATTCTTTTGAATCAAAAGAGGAGGGGTGGGAACATGCCCACCCCCTTTTAAAATTTGCACTTAATTCATTTTAATTAAAAGGAGAGGAGGGTGGGAACATGCCCACCCCCTTTAAAATTTTCACTTTATCTTCTTGAATTTGAAGGGGGTGGGAACATGCCCACCCCCTTCTAAAATTTTCACTTTTGTTTCTTTGAATTTGAAGGGGGGTGGAAACATGCCCACCCCCCTTTAAAATTATCACTTTCTCCTCTTGAATTTGAAGGAGGTGGGAATATGCCCACCCCCCATTAGAATTTTCACTTTATCTTCTTGAATTTGAAGGGGGTGGCAACATGCCCACCTCCTTTAAAATTTTCACTTTATTTCTTTGAATTTGAAGAGGGTGTGAATATGCCCACGTCCCTTTAAAATTATCACTTTTGTTTATTGAATTTGAAAGGGGGTGGGAACATGTCCACTCCCTTTTAGAATTTTCACTTTATTTTTTTGAATTTGAAGGGGGTGGGAACATGCCCACCCCCCTTTAAAATTTTCACTTTTGTTTCTTTGAATTTGAAGGGGAGTGGGAACATGCCCACCCCCCTTAAAATTTTCATTTTGTTTTTTTGAATTTGAAGGGAGGTGGGAACATGCCCACTTCCTTTTAGAATTTTCACTTTATCTTTTTGAATTTGAAGGGAGGTGGGAACATGCCCACCCCCCTTTAAAATTTTCACTTCTGTTTTTTTGAATTTGAAGAGGGGTGGGAACATGCCCACCCCCCTCTAAAATTTTCACTCTTGGTTCTTTGAATTTGAAGGGGGGTGGGAACATGCCCATCCTCCTTTAAAATTTTCATTATGTTTTTTTTGAATTTGAAGGGGGGTGGGAACGTGCCCACCGCCCTTTAAAATTATCACTTTTGTTTTTTTGAATTGGAAGGGAGGTGGGAACATGCCCACTCCGTTTTAGAATTTTCACTTTATCTTTTTGAATTTGAAGGGAGGTGGGAACATGCCCACCTCCCTTTAGAATTATCACTTTTGTTTTTTTGAATTTGAAGGGGGGTGGGAACATGTCCACTCCCTTTTAGAATTTTCACTTTATTTTTTTGAATTTGAAGGGGGTGGGAACATGCCCACCCCCCTTTATAATTTTCACTTCTGTTTCTTTGAATTTGAAGGGGGGTGGGAACATGCCCACCCCCCTTTAAAATTTTCACTTTATCTTTTTGAATTTGAAGAGGGTGGAAACATGCCAACCCCCCTTTAAAATTGTCACTTTCTTTTTCTTTGAATTTAAAAGGGGGTGGGAACATGCCCACCCCCTTTAAAATTTTCACTTTATCTTTTTGAATTTAAAGAGGGTGGGAACATGCCCACCCCCCTTTAAAATTATCACTTTTTTATTCTTTGAATTTAAAAGGGGGTGGGAACATGCCCACCCCCTTTAGAATTTTCACTTTATCTTTTTAATTTGAGGGGGGTGGGAACATGCCCACTCCCTTTTAGAATTTTCACTTTATCTTTTTGAATTTGAAGGGAGGTGGGAACATGCCCACCCCCCTTTAAAATTTTCACTTTTGTTTTTTTGAATTTGAAGGGGGGTGGGAACATGCCCACCTCCCTTTTAAATTTTCACTTTTGTTTCTTTGAATTTGAAGGGGGGTGGGAACATGCCCCACCCCCCTTTAGAATTTTCACTTTGTTTTTTTGAATTTGAAGGGGGTGGGAACGTGCCCACCCCCCTTTAAAATTTTCACTTTATCTTTTTGAATTTGAAGAAGGTGGGAACATTCCCACCTTTCTTTAGAATTATCATTTTTATATTCTTTAAATTTAAAAGGGGGTAGGAATATGCCCACCCCCTTTAGAATTTTCACTTTATCTTTTTAATTTGAGGGAGGGTGGGAACATGCCCACCCCCCTTCAAACTTTTCACTTTATCTTTTTGAATTTGAGGGGGGTGGGAACGTGCCCACCCCCCTTTAAAATTTTCACTTTATCTTTTTGAATTCGAAGGGGGTGGGAACATGCCCACCCCCCTTTAAAATTATCACTTTTGTTTTTTTGAATTTGAAGGGAGGTGGGAACATGCCCACTCCCTTTTAGAATTTTCACTTTATCTTTTTGAATTTGAAGGGAGGTGGGATCATGCCCACCCCCCTTTAAAATTTTCACTTCTGTTTTTTTGAATTTGAAGAGGGGTGGGAACATGCCCACCCCCCTCTAAAATTTTCACTCTTGGTTCTTTGAATTTGAAGGGGGGTGGGAACGTTCCCACCCCCCTTTAGAATTTTTACTTTATTTTTTTGAATTTGAAGGGGGGTGGGAACATGTCCACCGTCCTTTAAAATTTTCACTTTATCTTTTTGAATTTGAAGAGGGTGGAAACATGCCAACCCCCCTTTTAAGTTATCACTTTTTTTTTCTTTGAATTTAAAAGGGGGTGGGAACATGCCCACCCCCTTTAGAATTTTCACTTTATCTTTTTAATTTGAGGGGGGTGGGAACATGCCCACTCCCTTTTAGAATTTTCACTTTATCTTTTTGAATTTGAAGGGAGGTGGGAACATGCCCACCCCCCTTTAAAATTATCACTTTTGTTTTTTTGAATTTGAAGGGGGGTGGGAACATGCCCACCCCCCTTTTAAATTTTCACTTTTGTTTCTTTGAATTTGAAGGGGGGGGCGGAAACATGCCCACCCCCTTTTAAAATTTGCACTTTATTTTTTTGAATTTAAAGGGAGGTGATAGCATACCCACCTCCCTTTAGAATTTTCACTCCCTTCAAAATTGATTTGTTGCCAAAGAATGTGGACGTTTACAACTTTGTTGTAAAATTGTTTAATTCTTTATTTGGTGGATTGCAGGATTTTGTATGCATTTCAACAAATATGAGTACTCAAATATGGAGTGGTAAAAGACCTGATTTGAGCAATTGCGGAGGGATTTAAAATTAAAGACAAAGGGTCATTCCAACCACATTCTTTGGATTTATTTGGAATGAAACAATGGAAGTGGCTCTCCTTAATATTGATGGGATTGTAGTCGCCAAAGGGGTGATTAGGAAAATGCCTGTAGGATGCATTATTGGAGGTCGACCTTTACGTGCGACTGATGAAGTAGTTTATGTAAAAAGTGTTGAAGACGAAAATGCACATGTGTATGAATTATACATGTGCAAAATGGAAGAGTGTTTGGACAAAATCATTTGCTGGCCTCGGAATAATATTGAAAAATTCACACAAAGTGATTCACATGTGTCTATGGGAAATTCATCTCAATCGCCTCTTTCGTTCCAAAGATATCTAGGAAGTACAAGTGGAGTTGGGAGCAACGACACTCCACGAAGTTCGTATATAATCCATACAATGGATGGTGTGCCTGCATTTCAGACAATGGATGGATTGCCTGCATCTCCTCCAAGGCGTTCATATATACATAAGATTCATAATAAAAAACCACCTACGGGTCCCCGGGTCCTTGGAGTGAGAAGGAAGGATAAAGTTACCTTGACAGCAGTTATGGATGCAAAAAGTAAAAAAATCTGTTCCAAGAGATGTTTACAAAAAATCACTGCATTTGATTTGTTATCTTTGAGGTACGAAGCTTGGAGAAGCAAAGATTACAAGCATCGGGCTTCTTGGTTGGTGACTATGTTACGGGCTTTTATAGTCGCAAGGGAAAATGTGCAAGACAAATGTAAATTTGAGACCAAGATTTGTGGACACATTGTTTGCAACGCTTGTTTTGCTTTGGGAATTGGTTATTCTTTAAGGAGATTGAATACAATCATCTCTGAGATCCGGGAGAAAGATTTGTACAATCCCGTTCATGGTAACACAAGTAATCGTAGGGAATCACCGCATATATCAATGGCAAGAGCTAAATTTGAATCATATATAAAAGCTTTGGGAGAGACTCAACCGCATCGACAAGTCCGCCGTATGTGTGATGGAGCAATTGTTCCAGTGATTTGTTTGCCAATGAGTGTGCGTCGTCGCGAAGTTTGGACGGTTGTGAATTCCTCGCTCTCAAAGATGGGAGAGAAACAAATTGGGTTCTCTACATTTTCGAAGATGTGGCGAAGCGAATTTACAAATGTACATGTTCCATCAGAATCTAGATTTTCAAAATGTCAACATTGTTGGGAGTACAAAGAAGCAAGAAAATCTATGCCCAATGAAGCGATGAAGAATACAGTGGATGCTGCATATCGTCTACACTTCGATTTGAGCGTGGAGGAGCGAAAGGATTATAGTCGAGCAAGAGAAGCTGCAATTGAGACTCCTGATGATTGTATGAGTATTATTATAGATGGTATGGACCAAAACACAACGTACGTGCCCAAAATGAAGCAAAGTGTGAAAGGAATAGAGTCTCGGTATGTAAAGACTCATATTTGTGGAGTTCTAGTACACGGGATTGGATTATATTGCCATGTTTGGATTGATGCACATCACAAACATGACAACAACCAGGTTGTTACATCAATTGTGAAGGTGTTGCAAGATGTGAAACGACGAAAAGGGAAATTAGCTCCTATCCTTCGCATTCAAGCAGACAATTGTGGGAGAGAGAACAAGAATGTGTACGTACTCGGATTATGTGCAATATTGGTGGCGTTAGGATTTTTCAAAGAAATCCAGTTGTCATTTTTAATTGTGGGTCACACGCACGAAGACATTGATCAACGATTTAATTTTATCTCCTCTGCATTGAAACATGAAGATATTGATTCCCTTCCGGAGCTATTAGAGAAAATTCGTGAGGGTCCAACACATACTGAACCTTTTGTTCATGTCGAACATTTGGAACACATTCGGGATTGGAAGAAGTTCATTACGCCATATTTGAGAACGGATGCATTTGTTGGCATTAGTCAACCGCATCACTTCCGTTTCTACATGAATAATAATAAGCCACATGTTCAGTATAAACCATACTCGAGGTATCCAGCTTGGAAGCCAGAGCATGGACATGAATGTCTCCAAAGAATTCCTAGTATTAATTCTCAAGTAGATTTAGCAAGCATTGCACAACCGGATGGAAGGGAATTGCGGGCATTAGAGGATTTCATTTTATTGAAAGAGAGGCATATTGCTCGACATATAAATATAGAGAAGAGTTACAAGGCGGTTGAAGAAACTTCAAAACTTATAGCATATATGCATGAGTTTCCTTTGAAGGATAAGACCGAGGAGAGGAATGTTCCATTTTGGCCACATGTACATGATGACATTCATCCGAATGATGCACTTAGATCTGACAGAAATGGACATGATTACGCAATCTGCAATGTTCTTCAATCTCTCCCTCCAGTTTTGGTTACAGATTATTTTGGACCGCGATCCCAAATGCCAAAGAATCATAGAGTGCGCAAAGTGGGCCATACTCGTGAACGAGGGAAGGAACCACATCAAAGTTAAACCAATGCGATGAGGACGCATGCTATAGCTAGTGCAACAAATGCAATTGCAACATTGGATCCTCATAAGGAAGTTGAGATCGGGATGTTTGTTGCAATGGAAACTAGCGATGAAAATATGGATAACGGTATTCCCTTTTTTATAGGGAAGGTATTGAAAACAGTTGCACAAACAACTTCTGATGGCGAAGCTCAAGTTTTGTGGTATCAACCAAAAATGCCTTTAGGATTGAAGGACGATGTTGGAAAATTCTTCAAACGGTATCAGAATTGCATAGAGCGGACGTGGGAGCCCTCAAGGGAATGTAATGATTTTGTGCCAATCAAATCAATCTTTGGTGCTTGGAAGAATACTGTGGGGACAAGGAATGTAACAAGTATATTAGGAATACGTACAGAAAAAGAGATGAAGATCCCAGATGATAAAAAAAAATCAATGTATCACCATTTGAAGGCAATAGAGTGGCAGCACGTAGGATGTCTTGATACACAAATGACAAATATTGCTTGACCTTTCAATAAATAATGTTGTTATCAAATTATTGTAATAAAGGCTCCAAAATTTTGTAGTTTATATTTTACCAATTATCCAATGTACTTGTGTGTTTTCTGTTTCATTGATTGCATGAATTGGAATGTATGCAAATGAATGTGAAATTGAATGATTTGTTTCTTTATAAACATGCATATATTAAACTCAATTGATCAAATGTTTGTAAAATTTATGTACATTCAATTTTGGCACTTTGTAGGTAAAATATGACTATATTTTCTTCAAACGTACAAAATTTCAACATGTGCACTTTTAATATGGCACGTGCACTTTTAACGAATCAAGTGTTAGATACACTCCTGCTTAGTGTGTGTTCTTGCAGATGTATTGATAAATACCATTCAAACAACTATGATGCAATCTGCCTTCATCAGCTATATTGCTAGATTTGTCGATCTTAGCAATGTAGGTCTTTTTAATCGTAGATCTATTTGCTAGGCTAATACTATTACTATTGCTATAGTAAAGGCTGTCTTTTTTGGTGTTTTTGTTTTGAAAATGCAGATCTAAGTAAACCCTATAAACCCTAGTCTTAGTTTCTAAAACGATGGAAACATGTATAACATTGCCTATCGTAATAAAGAGAATTTGGGTAAGATGGTGCCTGAAAGCGTACTGAAAAAATGGCGCCTTTGCTTGTCTCTCGATTTCCTTCTGCTAGTGCGGTGGTTCAAGATGCTCCAACTCCTCAAGTAGTCTGCTCTGTGAAAATGGAACTATGATGCACAACTATGATCTATATTGCATCTAATGGTAAATCTGGAATGTATGCTCTTTTAGAATCGCAATCACGCTCTCTTTCTAAGTAACCACAATCTAGATCTATGCAACAAGATAACGCTTATCAGATAATCACTATCACGCTCGCCTTCTCCAAAGTACATCACCTTGTATACATTAGTTGCAAATAGATCTAGATCTGAAACGCCATAGCCAATACACACAACCGACTCTCTTGGAGTGGACCTCTCTTACCACCAAACGCGGAGCTCTCAACAGTCCATCGCTCTCCTCTACTCCCAACACACTAATCTAGTATAATACTAGCTTTAGCTCTTACACACCTAATAGTGAGAAACCACCAAGCTCTTTCAAACTTCATAACTATTTAGAGTGAACAAATAAGAGTACATTAAATCAAAACACATGGTATCTTACTCAAACACCACTTGACTTTTAGGATAACTCCATTACAAAAAACATGAGGCCTACAATGGGCTGCGAGAACGTCATGCATCAAAATTATTTAAATTAAAATTAAAAAATTAAACATTCAATTTGACGTGGCCACAGTTTGGCCATGTCAGATTGGATTTTTTTTATTCATTCTACTATTATTATTATTTATTTTATTTTTATTTTATTTTATTTTTATAATAATTCTTTTGCATGAGGTTCTAGTAGCCCTTTCGAAGCCTCATGTTGCTTGTTATGCTTAAAATTGGCCTTGCTTTCAAAATTGGTAAATTTTTTACCAATATTCAAACTATATTTATTCCAACTTCAACGTCTCTTAAAACTTTGGCATACATCATTTAACATCCAACCTCATTGATATTGGGAATTACAACCTTGATGAGGTGCAAAAAATAATTGGTTCTTGTTTTGGCAATGGTGGAACGAAATCAACTCAATGCTAATAAATTGTATACATTTATACATGACAAGTTGCCATTCCAAAAAAGTCTCCAAGATGCACAAGAACCCATACAATTTAGACAAACCATTGGTATGTGTCAATAACAAGCAGCTAATCGCCTAGTCTCTGCCTTAGTATTTACCCTAAATTTACTACAGCTTCTTTATATTGTTCAACCATGTAACTCCTAGGGACAAGCTTTTGTTTTATTTTTTACCTCTGGTATGATCGAGGGGGTCAATCCACCCAATCCCCCAGGGGGCAGACAACAAAATCCAGAAAGAAAGAAACAGTCTATTACTTCTAGATCAACCCTATTGCACTAGAGTAATCTTAAGGATATCTCTTAATTTTACTATGTATTTCAATTTTGACTTCCTAGACTTCAGTTGAGAGCATTTAAAACTTTTTTATACACACAACTATTTAATATCACCCATTTGGTAACCGAAATACATGAATTTAGATGAAAGTCTCCAATATAGCAAATATTCTATGCAAATACTGGAATGTGATGTTGGAGAGTGATAATAACAAGTTCAGAGTGTACATCCTATCAAACAACACTATTATACCTATAATATCGTATCATACAACACTATCATACCTGTAAGCTCAAAAATAAGCATTGAAATACACGATAAATTTAGGTTGGAGAATTAAAACTGCCTGCATACTTAATTTAGTTGTTTAGCAACCCAATTCAAATTTGTCCCACTGGACTAATTGCAACCTCACAAACTTGAAAGTGGACTCAAACTTTGGAACTCCTTGGAGCATTCCCAATTCGCCTCTTCACTTCGGAGACGATAGGTAGGACGCGCAAGTAGAATCACTGAAAATGCAGTTGAGAAAATTTCATCCACAGATCCGCCCCAGACACCTTCCGTAGCCCTAGTTTGCTTGTGACAATAATGGCACAGCTTCACTGCAAATTCGGTCTATGGATCCTGAGCGTCCAAGAAATCACAAAACGGTTCACTTGGCCCTTCCACAGAGAACACTTCGCCTTGATGGTTCTTGTTGCCGTGACGGGAACCATCAGAAACAGCGCTGGAACCATGAGAAACACCCTCTCCCCATGCACTGCTGCCACTGCAGGCAGGCGTCAACCACTGCGTGCGTTAACCGGTTCGAAGAATGATGTGAGAACCGCTGTCGGTGTCAATGATATCACTCAGCTCGCCCACTTTCAGACCAAACGTGGCTTTCTCGAATGGCTCCTGCATCTGCCCACGCCCGAACCACCCTGCATGGCCCATGCCTACCACGTCGTCACACCGCAATCAAAAACGTTCATATATCATCATTCTATACCTTTTATTATATAATCCCAGGAGCACCTCCGGTTACTTATGGGCCGACCGTCTCTATTACGCTACTCTACTCGCATCACAGGGACAGGGAGGGGGTCAAGTTGCACCGCAGACAGGTCCGAGCGATTGAAGGATTGCAAGCTGCACCAGGTCTGCCAATGTCAGCACATATCTATCGACCGACAAACCCAATCCAGACATGGTCTGCTCGTTCCAAGCAGACATTTCATGCTCATGATCAACACTTGCGAGGGACAGCACGCGCACACGTCCGGAGCAATTGCAGTGACATAGGGCTAACAAGCCCCAAACAATGAGTGGAGAAACAAATCACGAGAGGAGCAATCCGTCTGCAGGATTGCGTCACCTACGAACCCTACCCCTCCCCTGATGACTACAGAAACCAGGCGAAAGACTCAAACGTTGCAACTGCAATTCAGGCAGAAGACACTGATACATACCTCAGAAGCCATTAAGAGCACGCCGCTTCCTCCCAAGCTGAACAACCCTCTACACTCAAACCCTAACGAATGGCACCCTGGGGACTTTTCTCAAGGAGAAATTTGAGAAAGCGGAGAGGGTATTCAAACCGAACCGAAGGAGAGAGGAAAGGGGGAAGAGATCGGGAGACATACCCAGATCACCACCTCGCTTGGCGGAGCTGCAATCGGAATTGGCTACGGCCAAGTCGGGCAGAGTGGCTTTGCCGCTGTCGATGTCGCGCTTGAACTGCTGCAGCTTGGCCACAGCGTCGTCGCGGGTGGTATTGCGGATGACGCGGCCTTCCGGATCCTTCCAGGACGCCGGACGGCGCGAGCCCTGATGCTTCACCAACAAGTGCGACGCCCGCACCTTCTCCGCGGAACTCATCTCGATCGGGATGAAACGCGCAACGCACGGCCGGTGCACAAACGAACCCACCCCAATCTCACACGATCGTAATGAAACCGCCCTCGCCCTCGCCCTCGCCCTCGCCCTCGCCCTCGCCCTCGCCCTCGCCCTCGCCCTCGCCCTCGCCCTCGCCCTCGCCCTCGCCCTCGCCCTCGCCCTCGCCCTCGCCCTCGCCCTCGCCCTCGCCCTCGCCCTCGCCCTCGCCCTCGCCCTCGCCCTCGCCCTCGCCCTCGCCCTCGCCCTCGCCCTCGCCCTCGCCCTCGCCCTCGCCCTCGCCCTCGCCCTCGCCCTCGCCCTCGCCCTCGCCCTCGCCCTCGCCCTCGCCCTCGCCCTCGCCCTCGCCCTCGCCCTCGCCCTAGATCGACGATCCACAACCGAAACCAATACACGCTAGGAAGCAACAACAGACATGCACCAAGACGGCGACGAAGGCCGACGACTTCCCCGAGTGGTCACAAATGCTTCACGCTAGTTGGGACGGGACTGGTTAATGAACCGCAAGACTTAAGAAAAGATTTGCGATGAGCCAAGAGCATCTGAACTGTCCATTCCACAGCATTCAGCACCCTGTTTCCGTTGCACTACCCTCAAGTGTGTGATGATTCAGGAACCCTCAAGTATCATTCTTTAACTAAATAATTGCGTGGCATGTCCAATATTCTAGAATCCGCTACAACGATTCTTGTGAAATGATTCTTATTCCTATATACAGCTTACAAGGGCTAAAGAACCTTATGTAGTATAACTGGTGTCCTTACAAGTTAACTCCTAATTGTCGGGCCTATGACCATGGAATCTTGCTTTAGCTGTCACACTCAACTTTGGCACAATAAATAAGATAATAATTGAATTTTATATTTTTAGTAGATGAAGCCATGTGTCTATTGCAAATTGCAAACTTCTCATAAATTTTGGTGAAATTTTGAAATTACTATGATTTTTTGAAGTGATTGTAAAGAAAATTCATATCAATTACAAAATGTATTCAAAACTTCCGATTTCTTTAGCCAATGTATAAATTACAACAAAGAAGAGTACAATACATGAAATCATCGATGTATCTAGATTTAGAATAATTCCTTTACCATGGTAATATCCACCAAACTTGTAACTCCAATAAAACACTCAATTTTCAAACTTTTTCAAAAAATCAAGATAGAGTAGAAACTAGACTAGGTAAGCTTCATTTTGTTAGTTAAGTTCAAATGTAATAGAACTCATTTTCATAGGCTAAATTTAGTTTAAGCAAGGAAAAACAAAAAAATCCAAAATACACTACACGGTGAACCGTTTTTACCACTCTTTATGTAGTTGGGACCCTATGTAAAATCCAAAAATAGCTTAAACGACCTTAATTTAACTTGAAGAGGTGGCATGACCAACACAGAGCCTTCACGAAAAAATCTGGATGAAAAATCCTTCATCTACTCTGTAATACTTCAGTTCACTTTTAATAAGTTATATCTATCTACCAGTATATGACTGCAACGATGTTTAAGGGTTAAATAGTGAGTTTAGTGCTTTAACTCCTAAGCGTACAAGGAGCCCCATAGGACCATCTTTGGTCGTCTTTTAGTCAATTGTTGATTTTCACCTAATTCCTAATTTCAAATGAAAATGATCACAACTGAGAAAGTGTGTGGGCTATCTTCTACTTTTTAGTCCAATTTACCATTCTTCAAAATTGTTAAAATTGTGTTTTTTAGAAGATTTAAAAGCTCAAAACCCTAAAATTCCTGTACACATTGTAAAAATAGTTTTTCTATTGAGTTTCTTTTAATGTAAGTTCAAGAAGCATGTCACCTACACCATAGTATTCATCACTATTATATACATTTTTCCTAACAAACTCATACTATTTTAAGAATTTTTGTAATTACTATGATTTTCTGATTAAAAAAGCTTTGAAAAATCTTATAAAATTCATTGCTATTTACATAATTATGAAAAAATCAAAGTTAATCCGTTTAAGAATAACTTACATGAGAAAAATACCAAAAAATATAATATAGTGTAATATGTGAGAAATTGATGAGGTTTGACCAGGTAACTGTAGTGTGGACGCTTAAAGATCAATGTAGGCCGTGGGATGGTGTGAAGAAAGCATATTACCTCACAAGATCCATGCCTAAATTCCACGCATTCACGGCCAGTTTTGCTTCTGGACAGAGCTCGCTTATTGTAATGCCTTCACAAACTACTGTACCCTCGGGTCAGATTCATTAGGCCCAATACGAAGTAAATTGTTTTTAGAGTTATTTCATTCATCAAGGGAATTTATATTCATTTCTTGTGTTAACATTTCCCTATGATTTTTGATCCTCAGCTCTGATTGTTACACCTCATTGAGCTATTCATTGTTAAAAATTTTGGACATTGATATAACATAGGATGCTTTCATTCTCCTCCTTTTGTAATTTGTGATGATTTTTTTGATGCAAAGTGTTGTAATTTGTACTTAGGTAGGTTGTTTGCAAAAATCTTGAATTTTTATGAATTTAGCTTATTTTCATTCATATTTTCTACACTATTCAATTATACCACCTTATAACTTCTAAATTTTTTAGTACATGCCACTTTGAATTATTTCTAAAAATATTTTTTTAACAAATCTGATCATAGTGTAGGATAGTGTGCGCACACTTGTTTTTTTACATTGCGACTTGATTTTCTCGACCATATTTATGCTTGAAATTATTTCAAGCATAACATTCACTAGCCAATGTGTGGTCTCCTTTTCTATTCATCTACGAGCTAGGATCTTTATGCATGAAAGGGATGAATGTACAACACATGGGTTGTCCACCACCCTCCTTGTTGTTACCATGCATACATGTCACTCACCTAAATTTCTACTTGTCCGGAAAAAAACGTAGCTAAGGATAGGCTATGGATGATGGTTAGGAATATGCCTCTCATTCTCCTTGGGGGCAAGCACTGGAAGCTTTCAAACTTTTGGCACCCGGGGCTAAAATGGTTGTGGGGACTAAACCACGAAGTTTAGCCCCAGCTAAACCTGCATTACTGAGCAGTTCGTGATCGACCATCCTGGGAACAGTGAAGGGAACGTCGACCACAATTGGAAAAGGGAAAGGGAACAGTGGAGGAGCGGGCGGGTAGGTCACACAGTGTAAAAAACAAGCGGCTAGTTGTGTATAGTCTGCATGAGGATTTACTCTAGATTTATTTTAACATTTTCTTTGTATTGTTTAGACATGTAACTCCTTAAAAATGAAGCGTCCCGTAATCTCTCCCTTGGTGTCATTATCCATATGTCCCCCGTGCTCCTCGTATTGCCCTTGTTCTCATCTCCCTGTGTACCTGTGCATTCTTGTGCTTTTGTTTTTGTTTTGCTTTTTAGAATAATATATCCATAATTTAATTCAATTTCCGGTGACAAAATTCAATTGAAAATCTATGACTTTCACATCGTAGGTCCAAAAGCCACAACAGAGCTTTAGTGCACCCCTAATCGTTGAGAGCGTTTTGACGATGTGAGGCGCGGAGTGAGTGAGGCGCAGAATTGGCAAGCCGCCAGCGTATGCGATCAGGGCCCTCCGATAGCAGCATGTGATCGTGCGGCTGGTGGGCGCCAACGTAGGGCATCGCACAAGGGCAGGATGTTCGAAGGGTATGCTAACAAGAGCACATGGGTGGGTAAGGGCTGGGAAATTCAGAGGAGGGTGGAAGTATGCTACGGGTACAAAAAAAGTACATAAGAAGTATAGTTTTTCTGGAGGTCCTAAAAATTGAGTGTAGAAGTCAGTGGTTAAATATTCTTGAAATGAGAATTTTTGTTCTAATAGAGAAGGGGTACCTTATAAACGTTATATTCAAGTGTTTGGGAGAGTATTTAAAACATTAATTACCTTTCATTTTAGTACTTTTATTCAAAATGAAAGTATTGTAAGAAGTTTCAAAATTGGCAAAAGTACTCCATATTTTTTAATAATATTATCTTTAGATTGGTTGTTTTGCATGTGAAAAGAGTGTTACAATAGTTTATTGAATCTGTAGTAGGTGATGGCCTAAGGTCTTTGCTTGAAAATATATTGTTTGTTTAGTGCAATTATTTTCTGCAGTAAGTTCTAACACGATGGTAGAAAATTTCCAACCATCAATTAGTGCTACAAGACCATCATACTATTTTCTAGAATGGCTTATGTTGAAAACCAAAAAAAACCTCTTAGTTGATATGGAAATCAAGCTCAAAGTATATGAAGTATTAAATAGTACTGAAAAAGTACTGAAAAGTACTGAATTTTTTTGCCCAAGGTGTAGCATCCGTAGTGTACTTCAACCCAGGAGCCTCACGATTAATAAAAGGGCGCAATCCTAAAATCAAAAAAGATTGGAACTTCAGCAACATCATTGACTACAAAGACTCACATTGGCTGTAATTCACAGGGCTATAGGGCCTCGTGATAGAACACATTGGGACTCAGAACTAGCTAAGGTCAAGGAATTCATTGTTTTAAAATGACAAATGTAATCTATCATATTGAGGAAAAACACGTTTTAGATGAGACCAAATTTTATATCACTGAAATCAGTGAAGAATATTGTATGTGTTGGTTAAAGAAAACATAAATATGAACAAAAAGAATTATATTATATAAGAACTCCACAAAACTACTAAAATAAACATGAGACTAATTTGGGCTTTCCGGTTCTTTAGGGGGTAATATGCCCAATAATATATCATCAAAATATGCAACTATTTGTGATAAATTTAACCCTTAAACATCAAGAAGGCCTAGGCGGGGTAGCCTAGAAGGCATCTAAATTTTCAAAGAAAAAAAAAACAAAAAACAAAAAACAAAAAAAACGGCTCTGCTGGCCAGCACCGTAGCATTGCGGCATTTCAAGAAACGACCTCAACCACCCCAACCTCAAGTCTTGTTCATTTTGATAACTTTAATTGCTTGCCAATGATTCCACAATCTCCCAAATTTGGAATTTTAATCGTTTTTTCAGTAGCTTTCCAACCCATCAATTCTCGCTTGATTTGGTTGAGAAAATCCACTTTTTTCTTCATAAATAAGCCCATGGGGCTTTCTTTGACGTTTCAAGGTTAATACATCATCAATGCGTAAATGCTCCATCATTTTATTTGGGATAATCGTCACTTAGACACCACAAGCAGATTCCATTTATTACAAGTGGCTTTCTTTGACTAACATGGTGAAGTTTTCATTGGTGACACGGTGGTTCATTTTTGATGACCTAGCAACATTAAAATTTTGATAAAATAAGTAGTGGTGACATTTAGAATATATGGGGATCAAAAATTTGGTTGTCTCTTAGACGATACATGAATGATTGTCATTTTGCACTAATTATATATACAACTTTCTTTTTCACAGTAAATCGGGCTTCATGGAATAATAGGCACTATGATATTGTATACTTTCCATGATTTGATTCTACTTATTCTAGAAATTTATTTTTAAGATCTCACTTTTTGAACTAAAAATTAAATTTGAACATAAACCAATTTTTTTATTTTACAAAAATTCACAATGTCTTATTTTGAACATCCATATTGTACAAATGGTAGTAAACTAGCATAAAAACCAAGAAAAATTTGGATGGATGTAAACTGTACATAATGCATTAAAGAGAAGGCCTACAATCTGTTCGTTGTTCATTATGTGGACGCAGGTCCATCCAAGGGTTAAGATGGTGTAGAAAAACAAGAGGTGTTTATGAAGATAGGAGTTTTACTAATGCAAATGAAATTGGAGCTCTCCACCCAACCGTAGAGGTATGATCAAGATATGATCAAGAGCCTCACCCCCGAGCTCTTATACAATGGTCTAAGTGACTTAGACCATTCACACCAAGTGTGAACACACGTAGTCGATTACCTACAAGACTATGGCTATTACCGCCATAACGGCTATTATCGCCAAAACGGCTATGATGATTATGACGGCTACTACGGCAACTACGGCTACGCCGCCTACAAGTTGTTAACTAACAACTTTGTCAAAGTACATAACTAACACATGTTCTAATAGGAATTATTAACACGGTAAATGTACTTCTAACAAATGGGACCAAATTTTATATCATTGAAATTAGTGAAGAACATTGCATGTGTCAATCAGAGAGCAAATAAATTTTAACGCACAAATAGTATTCCAAAAATAAAAGGCTAAACTCCAAAATAATGGCAAATACCCTTTAATGGTTTTAAAATAACAAAATTCAATTGATCATATTGTGAAAAACAAACTAAGATGGGACCAAATTTTATATTATTGAAATTAGTGAAGAACATTGCATGTGCTGATCAAAGATCAATTAAATTTGAGCAAAAAAATTCCATATAGGACCTACTCAAAAGTGCTAAAAAAACCATGAGGTCCAACTTGGTCTTTTAGGAGTTAATTTTATTTAAATTCCTTCTAATTATATGAGAAGATGGAATGGTTGTTTCAATTCTATCGTTTCAATTCTCCTCCTCCATAAGTAGAACAACAAGCATTAAAATCCAATTGGAAATCAACCTTCGCACACCGATCGCTTGCACTGCCTTGCCCTGGTGTCAAATTGCAAGTGCAGGATCGTGACCTTTGCTCGAACTCGATGTGTATATGTCAACTTCGTGCTTCGTTACACATGCTCGGGCTATGTACGTTTATGTTGACATGGTCATGTGGTACTCATACAAACGTACTGGAACACGGAAAAAAAAATCATTTGTTGCCCAAAAGAGGCGTGCAAACGGTCCATGTAGTGGTTCGGGCCAAGAAACTTAGTGGTTTAAAAAGACGAGTGCTACAACCTAAGAATTGAAATCTACGACCGCAAAATGTTATCTGTCTATACTTCGAATCGCAAATGGTGAAACGTGCAAATAGTATTCCATACCGTCCCATCCGTGCAAGGACGGAGGGCTGGATGCGACCTTTGGCCGGCTAGCATTTGTATTTGACGTTGCCTCCGGCCTTGGCGTCCTGCCCAACATAGGTCTTAACCAAGGACTTGGCCATTCAAAGGGTCATCTAGGTCTGAGGACATGTTGATTTCCTCATTTTTGAAGGTCATTTTCACAATATACCGTTCATTCTTTTAAATTTTTTTCATACCATATAATGTACACCTAAGTGAATAAGAATATGAAATTTATTCCCGTAATTGATTTAATAAGATGTATTTTTTCATTGCTACAAAGTAGATAGTCAAAAAGTGTTTCTGAGTGGATTTTCAAAATTGGGCAACATGATGATACTATAATTAAAAACTTAATAGACGTAAACAAAGAAATGACTTGTTCAGCAACAATGACATCATTGGACAATACCTCAATGAATTATGCATTGTAAATGTGTAGTTGAATTTAGGACATGGAATTTCTTCATTTTGACAGTCACTTTTACACCTTTGCGCCTCTCATTATTTTGAGAGATTTATCTTTTTAAAATATAGTGCACATAAAAATGAAGAAAAGTATGTAATTTATTACCATCATTGATCGAATTAGCAATTTGCTTTCATTTCTACAAAGTAGGTCATTAAAAAGTTCTCCTGAGACCATTTTTTTAGTATTCCCTCAATTTCGGAGTTACGATGAACCTAAAATTAGAAATGCAAGGGACCACACCAAGAAAATATGAAATTGACACACGTTGAATGAAATAATGATTGGACAACACCTAATGGAATTATGCATAGTCAAAGGTTAGTAGACCTGAAGACATGCAATTATCCTGAATTTTTGGCTCATTTTCCAACTTTTTCTATCATTTGGTTCACCACAATTTATTTTTGAAAATCAAATTGTACATCAGAATGAAGAAATATATGCAATTTATAACCTTCATTAATCAAATTTAAAAAAATTAAAATTTCTACACAATAGGTTAGTGGAAAGTGACCTTGAAACATTTCTTTGGTTTTCGCTCAATTTGGGCGATTGGTCCATGATCCTGAAACTACAAATACAATAGACCGAAACAAACAAATGTTCACTTGAAACAACATTCCTCAAAAACCAAACACGATTGGACAACACCTAATGGAATTATGCATTGTATATGTTTAGTTGACTTCAAGACATGCAATTTTTTTCATTTTTTGAATGTCATTTTCACATCTTTTCCTTTGATTATGTTGCGAAACTACTATTTGAAAATTAAGTGTTCACCAAAATAAAGCAAAATATGTAATTCATTACCTTCATTGATCAAATTAGCAATTTGCCTTATTTCTACAAAGTAGGTCATCAACAAGTGCTCCAGATACAACATTTGGTTTTCCCTCAATTTGGGCAATTGGATGGCATTCAACTTAGAAAATCAAAAGACCAAATCAAAGAAATATTCATTTGACACAAGCGTAGAAAATAAATAACATCTATTGATTGGACAAGACCTCATAGCATTACGCATTGTCAAAGTTTAGGTGATTTCAAGACATGCAGTGTTCGTCATTGTGAGAGTTAGTGTTTGACTTTCTAAAAATATAATATTATTATTGGTGGATTTTTAAAGTGTTTTTTGAGTTTGATCTTATGAATTCATTTTAAAATGTTTTATGATAGATTTTAAAGTTTTGATTGGATGTACTCATCAAAAACATAAAGAAAATAACTATCTAGTTAGAAGAAATTTTAAAATAAAATAAAATTTCATATACATAGAGTTGCATATTGATTGTTCCTTATTACATTCTTACTACTTCAAATTGCACAACTATTCGGTTGTCTGCACTTCTCCTATTCACAAAAGTGGTGTAATTCCCCTCACTACCCACTGGACCATATATGGTTGATTGAAAATTTCAAGTGACTATAATGCCCGCTTTTTCAAGTCCTTTGGGGGTTTTAAATTTTCTCACAATTGGAAATTTGGTTTACTACAAAAAATCTGGTTTAAATAAAAAGAAATTTAATTTAAAACACATTTTGAGTGCCTTCACCCTTCAATGTCTATTTCAAGCAGTTGTGAAAATTTACCATAAAAAGTATATATATCTCATTTTTTGAAGTTGTCATGCAAATGAAAGTTGTAGATTATGAAACCTGGACAACACCCATAAATTTCAATCATATGTTTATGTTAAAATATATTTAAGTTTTAATTTTGAAGATTATACATACAAAATACGTTAAACATTCAAAATAACTCATTATTTTCTAAATTTTGGAATGATTGGCCAAAACAGTATAATCGACAACATTGAATCAAAATAACAAGATTATTACCTATTAACACCACTTTTAACCACTTTTAGAAATATCTCAAGACATCTCTACAAAAATTTAATAGCACTCAAGTGAACAAATTCATCACTTGAGGAACCTAATGATTTTAACCAATCATAATGAATTTCTAGTTTCAATCGTCAAAAATGTAATTTTTGTGAATTTCCAATGAAGAAACTTGTAATTTCAATTACAAAATATCCAGTTCTAATTTTTCAAATTTGACCATAGATATGTCTTTCAATCAACATGCGATACATGTGTTCTTTGCGTTTGAAATTTAAAAAAGATTTAGGGGCCACATCTTATAATACATCTAAAGTATGATCAAAAGCCTTGGGCACTTAGGAGCTAATGATCACCAAACTTGACCAATCTACCAACCTCTTTATCCACCCTCTACTTTGAAAACTTACTCTATATGAATGTAAAAGGCATAGATTGAGAGAACTTGAGGAGGTTGTTTCCACAAATCCAATTCTATTGGTATTCAAGAATTTGATTCAACTCTTCCTAATTTTGGGCAATATTTGAATTTAGTTGAACGGAATCTTTGAAGATCTTTGAGACATTCTCGATTAGATAAGTATGACATTTGTCGATCCAGTGATTAGTTCATCGCAATATTGTTAATTTCTCTAATTTCACATGATATTTGCAAAGGTCATGTCCATGAGTTATTAATAGTTGATGACTCACTATTTACAAATGAACCATACTTGTTAAAGTTGACCGTAGTAATCTTTGAAAATTCCACTACATATCTTTTCTTGTGATTTTTGAGGTTTAAATGAGATAAAAATTAATTATAACCATAAAATAGCTTCAAATAATCTTCTTTATTTTTAGTGGATGGTGACTTTAAATATGGAAAGTTACCGTATTGTGCATAAAAAATCCCCCCCAAAAAATCATTTTGAAGATATGATAGGTTTTTGTTTTCTAGGACGAAAATCAGATTTTGACCTAGAAGGTTTTAAGTTGGAATTTTTGAAAATCATAAAAGGAACTAATAACTAGATTTGATATTCTTGAAGTGTGGAAAATTTTATGAAGAAATCACCAAAAACCGTGACATGACTTTAAAAAAAAAAAAAAAGTACCACTTTCATGGTAGGAAGGGACAAACAACAATGTTATTTTTGGGGCATTTTACACCGAAATGAAGCTAATTATGTAATTTATTGCCTTCCTTGATTAAAATTGTTGGATGTTTTCAGTTTTGCAAAGTAGGTCGTTAAAAAGTGGATGGATACCATTCTTCGCATTCCCTCAATTTGTGCAATTGGATGAACCTCAAGTTGGAAATATAAATACCAAAAGAAATAAATATTCCTGTGAAACATGTTCAAAGGGAAAAAAACATACATGATTGGACAACACCTCATGGGATTATGCCCATGGTAGGGCACTTCTAAATGTTTTAAAACCACGCGTGTTTGAATTTTATTACCCCTCTATTATGTATTAAAAAATCATTAGAATGACATGAATTTTAAAGTGGGATTATGAGACCATTAACGGTGTATTTTATGTATTGTTGAGTAATTTTGTTCTTTTAGCATGATTGTTTAGTAGTTTTTTGTATTGAATCTTCTGTCATTTCAGTTGAAAACAATATATTTTGTAGAAATTAGAAATTGAAAATTTTGGGCTTGTCTTTTCGGTGTGTGAAAAATATGATATAAATCTAAATGTAAAGAAAACATAATAATTTCTTATCAAATAATTATACTTTTGTTACCTAGTATTAGGTTTATTTTAATTCACATGGTTTGGGTATTGTAGTATAGAATGTCCTACCCTTGGAATATGCTTAGTCAAAGTGTAGTTGTTTGAAGAACATGCCATTTTCCCCAAAAAATTTCCAGGTCATTTTTACAAATTTCTTTTCATTCCTTTCAAAATTTTCTTTTTAAACAATATAATGTACACCAATTTCAAGCAACATATGTAATTTATTACCTTCATTGTTCATATTAGGAATGTGTTTTCATTTCTACAAAGTAGGTCATTAAAAAGTGCTCTTGAGACCTTTTTTTGGTTTTTCCTCAATTTTGGGCGAGTGGATTGACCTTAAACAAGAAATTTCACCCATGGACATGCATGTGTTTATATAATGGACGATGATCAGATCCTGAGCCTTCTCTTGCCTACATACAATGACTTTTTTTCATCCATCCAATTTTTCTTTGGTTCTTATGCTAGTTGACTAGCATTTGTATGGTATGAGTCTTCAAAACAAGATATTGTGAATTTTTATAAAATAGCACCATTGGTTTATGTCAACTTTCATTTTTAGTGCAAAGTGAGATTTGAAAAATGATTTTCCAAAATAAGTAGAATCAGATGATGGACATTATACAATCTCATGATGCATACTTTTTCAAATTCTTTAAAAAGGTTTTTATTTTATTTTAACGCGGGATTTTTAATTGAATTTCAAATGAAAAACTTGAAAATTTGATTAATAAAAAATAATTAAACAGATATGATAAATCCAATGGTAAAATGTAATCTACACATAGACATTTACAACCTTGCTTTTTATATCAAACATCAAATATTTTATAACATCAAACATTTATAACAACAAATATTTTAAATTCATCAAACATTTTATAACACATCTTTGAAATCCGTGTATCATCTAGACCTCAAAGAGTTAAAACACAAAAGCAAAGAAATATTTATTTTATGGATGTTCCGAAAAGAATTAATATGATTGAACAACACATTATAGAAATATGCATTGTCAAAGTTTGATTGACATTAGGATGTGCAAAGATAAAAGATTTGTATATCTCATTTAATTTTGACTATTTTAATAAATTAATGATTCTGATAGATGAGTGGAAAATTTGTGAGGAGATTTTTATTTTTATTTTTTGATAAATACATAATTTTGAAACTATACTAGTAATGTCTTACATGTTTATTAATCTATCGCGCCTCCTGAGGTCTTGTACTTCATATGCTATATTTTGGTTCATGCCTTGTTTGGGATTTTTTATGCACATGAACTTGTGCATAATGCATCTCATAGGTCTTATGCATGTGTCGTCGAATTTAATGAAGAAATAATTCTTGATTAAATTCATGCCGGTGATTGGATTCACTTTGTCTATCTCTACCATGTTCACTACGTGTAGATAATTTTTGTAATAGTCACCAGAGAAATATACCTCTATTTGTTCGTTAAGCTCATGACTAAATATTTCTCTTATTCTACCTTTGTACGGGGTTTTGTATACGTCATCATTTACTTCAACCACATCATCGCCAACCTTATATATTGTTCTTCCCAACATACATCTTTTGTGAACAAGTATTCGTGGTGAATGGATGGTTCCCAATCCTGGTACACGATGCCGCAAATAAGACCAAATAATAGAGGAAGCTTCAGATACATGCTTGTTGTTAGCATTGCTGATCAGAATTTCCTTTTGTTTTGGAGAAACGACACATGCACAATCATGAGGTGTTTGTATTAGGAACTTAATACATCCAACGCTCTCCACTTGGAAGCCACATGTAAACAACAATTACGATGCCATGGTGGGCATGGAAAATTGTCTTCGTGGTTATCGACAGTGCCTTCTGGGAAATTAATCCATTACATCATAGACTCGCGCCAATGCTCTTTTGGTTTTCTCTAATCCATCACTTTCAATCTGCACGCAAATTTTCACTTTTTGAAACAACTTGTTGGAACAATACTTTATAAATGTTGCTTCCGCTGATTTTTGATTTTCCATGTGCACTGCATTTTTTTTATTAAAAATAGAGGGAGGTGGGAGAAAAGTATTGACCTAAAATCAAGCATAATATGGTTGATTAGGTGGGTACGTTCATTTAATTTTAAAGGGGACGGGGGTGGAAACATACCTCCCCCCCACCCCCCTTTAAAATTTGCACTACATATCTTTTTAGGTAATGTACAGTGGGGTGACACCGAAATTGGCACCTTGTGCAATTCCAAGGATAGTGCCCACACTGCTGCCAACTTTGACACCCTCCCGAGGGCTGGAAAATTGTTATTTTAACATGAAATTTTAGAAACAAAATCACTATTATGTTGAAAACATGTGTACCAAATTTCAAGGCCAGAAGATTGATACTAAAAAAGATATTCAAGATTTACTAACAAGGGGTAGCTATAAGAAATGTTTCACTACTGCCAACTTTGACACCCTCCCAAGGATTGAAATTTTTTTTTTTCCCATAGAATTTTTGGAGTAGGAATATCTTCATGTTTTTTACACATATGAAAAAATTCAAGTCCAAAAGACCCACAAAAAAAAATGATATTCCAAATCTACCAACAGGTGTAGTTGCGAGAAACAAAGAGGAAAATCGTCTCACAATTTTGACAGCCTCTCTAGAGCTGAGTATTTGTTATTTCAACATGAAAGTTTTTGCACGTGTTATCAACTAAAAAGTGATTTTGTGCCAAAAATTCCAAATTAAAATAACAAATTTCCAACCCTAGAGAGGCAGTCAAAGTTGTGAGACAATTTTCCTCTTTGTTTCTCACAACTACACCTGTTGGTAGATTTGGAATATCATTTTTTTTGTGGGTCTTTTGGACTTGAATCTTTTCATATGTGTAAAAAACATAAAGATATTCCTACTCCAAAAATTCCAGGGGAAAAAAAAAATTCTTCAATCCTTGGGAGAGTGTCAAAGTTGGTAGTTGTGAAACATTTCTTACAGCTACCCCTTTTTAGTAAATCTTGAATATCTTTTTTTGTATCAATCTTCTGGCCTTGAAATTTGGTTCACATGTTTTCAACATAATAATGATTTTGTTTCTAAAATTTCATGTTAAAATAACAATTTTCCAGTCCTCGGGAGGGTGTCAAAGTTGGCAGCAGTGTGGGCACTATCCCTGGAATTGCACAAGGTGCCAATTTCGGTGTCACCCTACTGTACATTCAATTTTGGCACTTTATAGGTAAAGCATGACTATACTTTATTCAAGGGTACAAAATTTCAGTATGTGAGACGGTTTGGCCATTCACATGTGTATTGGTGCTTTTTATTCGAGCGGGAGGTACTTTTAATGAAACAAGTTTTACAAGTGGATTTAGTTGTGGGCAGTTTTTGCTTTGTAAAACTTGGGCCATTTTTTGACATTGCAATGCCATTTTGGGACACATCATAATTTTTGTCATTTTTGTTTGTCTGGGCAGCAATGCGTTTATATGATGAATTTGAACCAATTTACTGTTTAATTTTTTTTAATTTGAGTAGGTTTAGAAATGTAATTTCTAATGAAAACATTTAATGAAAACACCAACTCCAACAAAGTTCAAACACTTGGTTTTTTGAGCCATTGACCTAAAATCAAGCATAATGTGGTTGATTAGGCACTTGGGGGTTAAATTTATACGAACCTTATACGAACCTTTGGCAACTAAAATCTTCAATTGAACATCAAACATTTCTACAAAGAAATTGCTGAAAGACAAAATGCACATCTGATAACACAATACAAAAACCCTTGGAAAATTTATTAAAAGGTGCCCACAGCTAAGAGCTGATTTTTTCAAATAAAAATTACATATTTAAGTCCTCAAGACATTTTTTTGGGCAAAGTATCGCCACACTGTACTTGTTATCATTGTGTCTATGCATCACTGTACTTGTTCTCACTATGTCTATGCATCCATGTGTTGTGCTTGGTGCTGTAATATAAGGTAGAGGTGCAGAAATCCGTGCGGGTCTTTAAACTGTGCAGTAGGCTTCAGGGCTGGGTCCCATAAATACACTCAGCTTGATACCAGAATGTGCCCAAGAGTGCACTAATTCCGTCCATGTTTGGAAAATTTGAGTGCTTCTGATTGGTGCAGAAGTGCTTTATTTTGAGAATCCAATCTGTCATGAAAACCAGGACCCTATGAACGGTTTATGGCCACTCTATGAGTCCACAGTCAAAAATTCACAAGATATTATAGACTTACTCGAAAAATGTGTTTTTTTGGGGGATGGATTTGCACTGACTTTGCAAACCATTAAAAAATTATAAAATTTTTCCACCACTGTCCCAAGTAAGCAAACCTGAAATTTGCACGGTTTCTGGCACCTCTACCTTATGGTTCTGTCACGTTTCATTAACCCTTAACCCCTAAATGACAGAGGGTAAGGACAAAACCTAGATGTGTTATAAAATGTTGCTTCTACAACTTTGATGAAATTAGGTCCTAAAGAGAAAATGAGAAGCATGATGTGTAGTAATTATTTATACCGCCACACTTCCGACAACAGCTTTAGATACTCATTAAATGAATTTAGAAGCATTTACCTTTTGATATTCATCAAAATTACAATTTTTATTTTTAGAATTTGAAATCTGATATGATTGGTTAGAACTAGACATTGCATTCTAAAATTTAAAAAGGCAAAAATTTCAAATGAGGGAACATCCCAACTTTTTTAAAATAGAAAGTATTATAACACTAGGATAATATTGAGGTCTTTGTCTTTGAAAAATTCCTTAGTGAACCTCAATATTGCAAATGATGTGCATCAAACAACATTAGAACATGATCTCTACCACCCATTTTGACAAAAAGTCAAAACTCAAAAGATGTCATTTCGTGACCTTGGGCAAACACTGCTATTTGAATTACGATCAGAAAATGGTCGATTGGTCACTTAGGGGTTTACTACCTAAACGTTTGTTTTTTGGACGATGTACAAATTTCATCCACGTTTTCTCATTTGTCATGCAATTTTTGCAGTGTGAATTCTTTTTCTATAGACTTTATGGGAGGATAGCTTCATGCATGTGAGAACCGATTAGAAAGGGGATGATTTGTGAAACTTTTATGCCTCATTTCATGTCGCAGTGATTCACCAAAAAAATTTAAGATCTTAATTCAGAGGTGTTCAAAAGTGCTCTTGAAAAAGTCAACTCATAAAATCAAGCAACCAAAAAATTTCCAAAAATATGACACTTAGAGTATTAAATTTCTACCCATCATAACAAATTTCATTATTAAATTGTCAATATCTTATTCATAATCAAATTACAAAAGAGTTTAAAATTTTGAGTTTTAAGTTTAAGAAAATAATATTGGTGATAGCAATCGTAGATCTAACCATATGGATAGAATCTCAGATTCATAATGTACAACTTTTATTCATTCATCAAGTTGAAATATCCCTCTTAGTTGCATTTTATAATGCATCTTAGGAAAATTGCCAAATCTGAAGAGGGCGAGAACATTCGGGGGTTAACCCTTTAGTGCCTAGGTAACCAGTAAGTGGTCATTAGATCACCGAAAAATGAAATGCTGTAAAATCTGTGAACTATCTTAGTTCGGTGTTTGAAGTTCAGAAGTGTAACTTTTGATTATGCAGATGATGCAAAAATAAATTTTGAAATCTGACTTTCTTAGATATCCAAATACCTATGTTCAAAACACCAAAATACTGCAAATACCTCAAAATACAACAAATACTTACAAATACAACACATGTACTATGCGGTATTTCTTGTATTTGAAAGTTTGTTATCTTGTATTTATTTTTGGATTGTGTTCTCTTGTTCATGTTCCATCAATGTATGTATTCCGATCTTGATCAATGTATAAAATCCTTTCTTATTTTAACGTATAAATTTTGTCTTAAACCGTACATAGATAAGTCACTCTCACTTATAAAATTCACAATAATTATGTGTGAGTCAGTTCTTGACATGAAAGATTGCAATGGAGAGGTGTTGACATAGGTCATTGCTGAACTGCTTCACTTTCATTTTTGAAAATTTAACCAAAATTCTATTTAACTTTGAAGTCACACACTCCTCAAAATCTCATTTTGGAGTGTGCATTATACGGTTCAAAGACATACTATAATCTTTCAATCCAACGGTCTGATCTGACCAAGATTTAACCAAAACTTGTTTCATTAAGCTATGCTTATATTGATACGGTTGAATACTATTGATAGCATTCCTAATTTCAAGAGAGAAAGTTTTAAAAAAATATCACCCAAAAAACTGTGGTTTCTCCAGAACCACCCTAGGCACTAAAGGGTTAAGCTTGGTGTAAAGTTTATGTTTTTAGCCTACATCATGGACAATATTGGTATAAGTTAAGAAATTTTGTAAAAGAAAGTGCCACGTGCCATCTTGGAGATTGGTTTAGGGTGATTTGGACCTCCCACTATCTGATGTGGAAATTCAATTTCGACTCTAACATTAAAAAAATGAAGTCTACATAATGAAATTGGGGAGATGGTCATTATACATTGCATTATCTTTGAGAGTTGGGATTTATAATTGAGGGATACATACTCACCCAGACTGAGGGCATGTTGGGTATGCGTTACCATTCGAGAGAACGATAGGGTCTTGCATTCGCAGCTCTACGAAGAAGGAATTAGGGTTTCGGGCTCGCAGGCTAAGGGAGAGGCTTGCACACCCCCAGGCTCTTTTTGCAGCCATCCGTCGCCAGGCTCTTCGCCAGATTGCTCTTCGCCAAGCTCTTGTGTGTCCCTCGATTAATCACCACGAGCGCCGCGGAGGCACCCCCGGTCGTCGTGCCCGAGACTCTGCTCAAGAAACGCAAGAGAGACGAGCAGTGGGCGGCCGCCAAGTCCGCAGAGATCGTCGCTGCCAAGTTGCGCAACGCAAAGAACCCCACTCTCATCTTTAAGCGTGCCCAGCAGTACGAGGAGGAGTACAAGAAACAGGTAAGTGCATTTGCAATGCTCTTGGAATTTTCAAATGATTCGTTGAGGGCATTGACTTTTAGGGTTGCGATTGGCTCAAGTCATGTGTTTGATGTCTTGGATCCTCAATATATTTTATAATCAGTCCTTCTAAGGATGTTGAGCTCGTTTTCTATTTGATTCATGGACGGAAACTCATGAGTCGATGTTACTTATTCTGGGTTTTGGGGTTTTACATTAGGGTTCTGAAGTTGGTTGTACCTTTCCTGGTGTGCAACGTTTTAAAGCATCGGGGAGTTCAGGCTCCTCGGTGTTTCAGGGCTTCGAAAATTGGATATTGCATGGTTTTTAAAATCGTTTGACTTATTGGTATTAGATCAGCGTACACCTCATTGGTATTTTCATTCTTAGTCTCGTTATTCCTTTTTTGTGCTTGGTATTTTTCATTACTTTTCTGTGAATAGTGGTTTTTTTTTTCATGTTATCTGTTTCCTCAAATAGTGCAGAGTGCTTGACACAGGACGTGTATTTATCATTCTGAGTGATGTTTTTAAACGTAAGTTCGAATATTTAACATGTGTCTTTTACACTTGCAGGATGCTGAATTGATCAGTTTGAAGAGGGAGGCAAAGCTCAGGGGTGGTTTCTATGTTGAGCCTGAGGCGAAACTTATGTTCGTCATCCGAATCCGTGGGTAAGTATTCTCTTTGTGGAAACTTGTAGTGTGTTCTTGAAATATCACGAGGTTTTGATCTTATAAGCTATGGTTTTAGATCTTACAATGTGGTTGCATGAGTTGTAAAGGGTTAACATGTATCAAGCATAAAGATCTATGTTAACAAAAACATTTTGTATCTTATAAGACTTGAAACCCCACCTTGAAGACTAACAACCAAGTTTAAAAAACCCCTCTCAAACCCTAAATATTGTCTTCCAATTTGTCTCCCAAACTTAAGACTGACTCCCGAAGTTCCGATCTCTAGTACGTCACAACCACATACAAAAATTTCACAAATCTGAATTTCACAGTTTCCATTGTCCTCCCCTATTTCAAAAGCACTCACATCCAACAATTCTCCACTGTTTCCTCCTTTCCTGTAGTTTTAGGAGGGGGCTATGCGGGTAAGTTAGTCAAGTTGATGTGATAGATGGTTTTAGAGTCAGAAATGAAAGATCAAAATCAAGTGAATGATCTGAATCCATTCAACGTTCCCGTTAGCTCCGATTCTCACGCTCTGCTACTACATTATTTGGATTTACGGTTGGATTTACTGTTACAGTTTCCAAAAACATTTCTCTCTCAAACTATTAAATTTTTCTTCACAGCTGAAATTATTGATTACGTTGCACTCTGTGGCGATGTACAGCGTTGAATTATCCGGGGCTGCAGTACTGGAGACATCCTCGCGAGCACATGATTTTTGCTACAGCCCTCCCAACGATTTTCAACGGGGTGTTCATGAAGGTGAACAAGGCTACCGTAAACATGTTGCGCAGGGTCGAGCCTCACGCCACTTATGGGTAAGTTATATACTCCCTCTGTCCCACTGAATATAGATATTGCATGAGTTGAGAAGTAGTTGTTGGCAGGAAGTGCAAGTTTTTTTTGGTCTAAATCTTCTAAAGCTTGCTGAAAAATTTGCAAAAGAATTTTAAGTTTTTTTGCAGTAAATTTCTATCTCCATGTGCGTTATATTATTCATGTCTCAGAGAATCTTGTACACCGTCTCCCTCGCTGGCATAAAGTTCTTCACTGATTGCACGCAACGCACGCAATGTTCTTCACTGTTTCCAGTGATATAAAGTTTGGTCCCATCTGAATTATACTTTTCACAATATGATCGATTTGGTTTGTCAGATTTTTAGTATCTTATAAAGATTCTCACTTGACCTTGACCCGGGAAATTTGGATCGAATTACGTAGAAGATTTAACTCATGTTTTTCATCTGTGTTTAAGATTTATGTTCTTACTTTCATATTTTTCTTATGTTGGTCAGAATTTTGAAGTCTGCCTGCTTTTCATTTGTGTTTGTCTGTTGTTGATATGGGTGTGTGTTGTGCAGGTTAGTCCAATTGAAGGAAGAGTAGCTATACAACACATTGATGAAGCTCAACAGTCCAAGAACTTAACTTTTAAGATAACAATTGCATATGCGCAATCAATGCAAATGCATGTAGTTCTCGGGACTCCTTTGTTAATTTCAATTTTTAGATTCAATGTTAGCACATATTGCTGCAATTTGTTGTAAAGCTCTTGCTGTGATTGCGGCAAACGATTTAACCCTTTAACGTCCCAATTCAACACTGTTTTCAAAGAAGTGTTATAAAATGTTTGATGGAAACCGAAAATGAGTTGATGTACAAAGAAAATTTGTAAATGCCAATGTGAAGATCACATCTGTACGGTTAGATGTATGATATTTTTTATTAATAATTTTAAAATAATTTTGCAAGGTTTTCTCTTGAAATGCAATTAAAAATCCTGAATTAACACAAAAATTGAAAAATATTGGAATGAAATTGGAATAACATGCATTACGAGATGGTATGGTTTCCATTATTTGATTCTACTTATTTTGGAAAATCATGTCTAAGGTCTCACTTTTTGAACTAAGAATGAAACTTGACATAAACTAATTGTGTTATTTTTTCAAAAATCATGATAATCTATTTTGAAGATCCACACCGTGCAAAGAATAGTCAACTTACACAAGAACCCAAAAAAAAAATTGGTGGATGAAAACTGTCTACTTTGGATGGAAATCAAACAGCTTTAATCTGTTTGTCGGCCAATATATGGACGTTGGCACGCTAAAGGGTTAATATACGATATTTCCATCCACTTTGTTGTCATCCTATGTTTTGTTACTATTCATCTAGAACTAAACTTTACATCCATCCAATAGATTATATTTCATTCATTAAATTGGTGGATATTCATTCAGGTGTGTTCTCATCCATCCACATATCATCCATAAATCATCCTCTAAAAGCTTCGTTCATCCATTTAAAGCATCATTTGGGGACACAAATTAGCCCCGGTCAATTTACTTTTTAGCCCCGGCCAATTTGTCTTTTAGCCCTGGCTAGTGGTACAAAAAGAGGGCTAAAAAATTTAGCCCCCCCCTCCCCCCATTTTTCACATAGTACTAGGGAGGGCTAAAGAAGGGGCTAAACTACCTCAGTTTAGCCCCGGCTAGACCGGTCAAAGTTTATAGTGAAGGTAGAAGTAGTACTAGCTAATGAATGCACTAGAAGAAATGTGGGATTCTACAACTAGAAGTATACCACTCAAACTAGTCCGTAATGACTATCATTAGACATTACTGACTAGTTTGAGTTGTATTCTTGTTAGTAGTGGTAGAATCCCACGTTTCTTCAATTGATGTTATTAGGGATGTTCTGAGGAGGCATACATGTATATCTTTTTTGTGTAAGCAACTCAAATAGCGTTCTAGATTGCTCTTGAATCTATGTCACATATTTCCCTATAGCTACCCTAAACTAAATTCGCATAAGAGCATATCCACCACCAACTCTGAATTGCACATCCAAAAATTAAAGGGCATACCATGTAGTTTTCCATCACTCAATTAGACTCGGAGAATAGTGAAGTGAGCCAGTTACAAGTCACTGACCACCCAATCCATGAAATGTGCAATTATGATGTGCAATTAAGAAGAGAAGATAGACTAATTTGAGTCATTTTGAAGGCCATGAAGTGGGTTGTTGTATTCAGTGTCTCCCTCTAAATAAATTGTTGACCGACCATACACATGGCCATTTTCCCAGAGCCAGAGAGCTATCCAGAGTGCCGGTGGTGATGCTCAAAATTTTTGAATTTGCAGGGATCTGGGTGTTGGACGTTACTGTGGCACCCACTCAGTCCTCTCTAGCTTTTTCATGCATCCAAGCTCCCTCCTGGTTATACATCTGTACAGTATTGTTCCCTTCTCTAAATGAGCTTTTTGTTACTCCGTTATTTTTCTCTGTGTCGATTCTCAGTGGGCAGGGTAGGAGCAGCTAATTTGTCAGGAGCTTGTGACGCTGTTGCTGCTCGTGGGCTCCCTCGATACCTGTTAGCAAGAGGAGCTGAGGAGGGGGCCATTTTCAGGTGCCGAGGACCAATCCTTATTTTCTCTGTGTACGTGATTCCCTTGTCCCTTTCACGGAATTACATCGTCAGTTCTTGAGTTCCCTGTCACGAAAGTAAGTAATCCTGCCGTGTATTGTACTGTACAGCTTTAGTATTTCAGATATATAGATATATACATGGGACATGATATGAAATCAGCTAAGCTTCGATCTGGCATAAGGGTACGTTTGAGGTGAGGAGAGGCTAAGCTTTAGTGCTGCTACCTGCAATCGATCGATGTGGAGTTGTTTCGAACTTACTTCTGGCAATCCTAGATATGTACCCAGGGCTATATATGTACCCCATGTACCTGCTGAGAACCCCGCCAACTTGAGGAGCCAGGGAGAGGGAGATCGAGAGCCTCTCGTAGATCTTGCTGTATATGCGACAGCGGGGACGAAGAATCAGTCTCGTAGTGTAGATGCTTGAGTGCTTGCCATGTTTACAGTAGTAAAGACCTCCTTGTGGGGATTTTGCAGCTAGGTTGATGGCGGTCTTGACGACGAGCCTTTGCTGGAGAGTTGTTAGTCCCAGTAAGTAGTTCTATTTGTTGGATTGTTATATGGGGAAACGAGCTTGTCACAAGTTTTCTAGGGGATAATGTACCACCAACTTTCGTTCTCTAGAGGCCTGCACTGGAGATGACGCAGCTTCATCGACGAACTTGGTTTCCTCGAAGTTTGCTCTGTGCATACCGGCCAGTGGTATCTACTTCACCTCTGCTACTGACGGCCAGCGGCTTATGCCGACTTGAGCTGGGTTTATGTCCATGATCCTCATTGCAGGTGCCTTAATTTCCACCAGCTTCTGAGACCCTTGGAAAGGTTCTGGAAATCACCGGTGTTGTTTTGTGAGCCTGGATGATTATATTTGTGCACGCACGTTTGCAAGGTTGTCCTAGTGTATTATTACAAGTTGCTAAGACACTATTACCTAGGATCATACACTATGTAAGCCCTACGTTTGTTAGGGGAGTAACTCAAGAAACGTTACAGCTTGTTAATTAAACTACATTTAGGAACCGTTTAGTAATGTTCTTATAGCTACTCCCTTAACATTGCTAACAAACGCTGCAATCAGTGTATGATCCTAGTAGCGAGAAGCTTTCTACTTCTGCTGCTGAATTGAGATTTGAAAATGACATTACAGCTGGATTGTTACACGAAAGCCTTGAAAAAAGATGGAAATAGATCGATCGAGCATAGATACTTTACATGCTGCCCAGTAAGTAGTAGTTCTAGTTGTTGGATTGAATTTACATGTAGAAATGAGCTTGTCACAGATTTTCTAGTAGAGAACCAACTGCACGATACATTTAAATTGAGCTGATGCAGCTCTACGAACTTGGATTTCTCCAAGTCTGCTATGTGCATACAGCTACTTCAAATCTGTAACTGGCTGCCAGCGGCTTAATTATGAGCTTGGCCAGGCTCAGATCCGTTCATTTGCGTTCCTCACGAGTTGACAAAAGCCCTGAGAGTCAAATTGAGTTCTAAAGAATTATAGAAATAGTCTAGCCTGAACTGGCATGGAATCTAGAGAGAGAGAGAGACGCAATGTACACGTCTTGATTGATCACGGAGCTTTGTTTGGTTGAGCCTGAGGGAGAACGGTGACAATCTCCATGGGGTACTTAGCAATGGACGTCGCCCAGCAATTGGTGGAAGGGCTATGCAGGTGCGACGATCGGAGAGATTTCCAAACGGCGCTGTTGCACTTCAATCCAGATCCCAGCGCAATTTGCCACACGGTGTCGCCCCGCTTGACTCGGTCCTTGGCCTCCAGGTAGGCCAGCACATACCACACACTGCTGCTGGAGGTGTTGCCGAAGCGGTGCAGCGTCATGCGCGACGGCTCCATGTCCCAGTCGTCCAGCGCCAGCTTCTCGGCCACCCCGTCGAGAATCGCTCGGCCGCCCGGGTGCACCACAAAGTGCGAGACGGCCTTGGTGAAGTTGGGCACGTAGGGCTTGATGTCCTGCTCTTTGCTGAACCTTCTCGACACGTAGTTGATTGCGAATTTGGCTTTTTCGCTCCAGGGCAAGATTTTCGGTGCCAGCGTGGTGATGTTGTCCTTGAGAACTGAGCCTGCCGCCCTCATGAGGTCCCTGGACAGCGAAACTCCGATGTTTCCAGCCTCGTCTTGCTCCGAGCGCACACAGTTGTAGCTCGCATCGTCAGCTCCGCCGTGCGTGCGTACAAGGTGTTGCAACTCATACTTGGCTCTCCATCTGTCCCCTGCAGGCAGTGACTCATGCTTGTCGTCAACACGAAAGCTCTTTGTTTCATTCCATTGTAATTAATCAATATTCAGTTTTATTGCCGTACATATCTGACTGCGCTTTTTCCAATTCTGTTTCTGAAGACTCTGTTCTTACGTCATAAGTACATGATTATACAAAAGATTATAAAACGTTTGGAACAATGCATGCAGCATCATATTAATACTGAACTCGTGAGAAATCGGAGTCTTATAAAATAATATAACAGTTTTATTCTGTATTCTGGCAGCTAGTAACCTTTCAAGATATCCGTTAATGTAGGCTGTCTATTGCTTCTTTGAGATGAAGAGTATGCATTGTTAAGTGTCTGAGTGCTAGACTTTGAACTTAAAATCTCAGACTATCAATTTGCAAGGGACTTGGTACAAGTACTAACTGTTCATGTTCACACCATGCTTGGGGAATGGAATTAGAGAAATCGTGCAAAGGTGGAAAAGGAAGCCTACAAAAAGGGAAATATAGTCACACCCTCTCATCAATGACGTTCCTATTCAATGAGGGAATCCTTTGATTCTTATTTCACGAGGACTGGTGGAGAAAGCTATTGGTTCTTTTTCTCAATTCACCCGTGACTCACACTGCCACCTGCTATTGTAGTTTCACAACTTAAAATCCAACTGTAGAAAATTAAGAAAAGGGCTACGTAATTTTCTAGAATGTGGGCGACCGTGAAAGGCGAGAAAAACTGGGGCCCTTCTCTATTGCTGGATTTGAGCTGAATTTTGAACTTGCCATGGCATATAATAATTATTATTCACCTAACTTTACGGACGTCAAGAAACTTGGTCATGTTGAGGATACATTAATTTATTCAGAACGAGTTTGAGGAGAAAGGTGACCGTGATCGAGGTTACCTCGACGATTGGATAGGAGCACTGCCGAAGCGCCAGTGCGGAAGAGGCAATTCCCAACCAGCATAGAGCGTTGGTCTCCAGGGTAACCCAGCATGGCGCTGATGACCTCGGTGGAAAGCACAAGCGCATACGAGTTCCGTCGTGCCTGCAGCAGCCGTCGTGATAAGTCGACACCGAGCAGGCCAGCGCTGCACCCCATGCCACCCAAGTTGAATACCTCGATGTCTTTGCGCATCCTGTAGCGGTTCACCAGCATAGCGGAGAGCGAGGGCACGGGACTGTACATGCTGCAGTTCACCACCAGGATGCTCACGTCCTTGGGCTTCACTGTGCTATGCGCAAAGATCTCGTCGGCCACACCGAACAGGACCTGCTGCGCTTCCGCGTGACAGGTTTTGAGCGATCGGTCCATGGGGTGACACAGTGTGGACGGGGGACAGTAGGTCTCGTCGCCCAGCCCGGACAGAGCCAACACCTTCTCCTGAAACTCCAAGCTCCTGTCCGAGAAGAGCCCCGATTCGTGCGCCTTCTCCATGAATTTTTGTTTGGTGATCCTGGTGGAGTCGTCCGGTTTGAAGCATGCAAAGTCCAGAAGAAGCATGGGCCCTGGGGTGAACAGGAAGTAGTACAAGTATGCCACACATGCCATCCCCGCAGCCATCACGCACAGCCAAACGGTGTTGCTGTCCACATCGATGACGTTGCCGACGTTTGCTTCCAGGCCATGCAGTTTGTCATAGACAGTGGAGATATTTTGCACAGCCACTACAAAAAGCACCGGGAAAATGGCCCTTGTCTTGAAATATTCATACGCTTGTCCCAGCGATCCGCTTGCTGGTTTCGTGACCTCATGCTGCCCACTGCCATTCGGGGAGCTTTCTTTGGCGACCATGATTGGACTCAACGTACGAAACTCAGGCTCGGAGAAGATCGAATTTTGGTAGCCCTTGAGTGGGCTCCAGAAAGAGAATTTTCTGCAAATCGAGTACCCAGCTATCATGTCAGCAGGAACTCCATTGACCCTGAACTAGCTACCAATTAATTAATATAAGCTCGAAGAAACAGCCTGACTCCAGGATTGTACTTACAAGTTCACATTCATAATCCTATGATCGATCAGTTGCATGTATGCAGCCAACATGCAGAATCGGCACTCAGCAATATTGTTTCACTTCTGAAAGAAAAATGAAGAGCTACTGGTTCAAACCTTGAATGAAATTTCGAACAGATATATACACGTACGTGTAGTGGAAGACATGCAATACCTTTGACTAGCTGGAAATGGCCGGAAAGGGGTGAGCCGAAAACAGAGCAGTGTCGCATGCACTCGGAGGCAGCAAGCCAGAGGCTTAACTGGCTGCGTCCACTCAGACAATGGATCTGCATTACCGAGCGGGCACTGGCATGGCATGCAGATCACGAGCTAGCAAAGGATGAGGACTGTTGGCGTTTGGAATTCGGAACAGGTATATGTCTTCATGCTACTCACATGAACTTAAGTATTTGTACTCACGAGCTAGACTGAGGCCATAACAATCATATTAAATGAATCTGAGACCCTGTTAACCACCTGGCTCTGAAAGCTACGGCAATCACGCTGCTGGTAATCGACTGGTGCCGTCTAGTCTGACGCCATTTATGGGCGCCGTTCAGACGCTCCTTCTAACTCAGATCAATGCCGATCCCGGACGATGCTAATCCGTGAGAGATATATCGAGGCCGGTACTGGCATGCACCAGGCAGTGACAATGACATTCAAGACCGATCGAGGCCGTTGCTTCTAAATACGTACAGTTACTTGTTGCTTCTAAGCACAGACTAAGTACTCTTTACTCTTGTACTACTCTAAGCATGCTTTACGTAAGCAACACTGTAAGGTTCCTGAGCTCAAATCTGCCACCTTAAGCTATATATATATATATATATATATATATATATATGCATATATATATTATGCTATATATATATTATGCATCCCATGTGGGAATTTATGAATATTATGCAGAAGGTTACTTAGCCAGAGTTTACGCGGGAGTGAAGTTCTTTAATTCGTTCATCTTTCGTTGTCCAGACTCCAGAGTCGTCCTGGTTTCGTTTTCACCAGCCTCCTCTGTTGGGGTAAGAGCATCTCCTGCGCCCGCAGGAGAGCGTCTCCAGCCTGCACTGTCCAGGCCCAGAGTTGAAAAATGGCCATTTTCAATGTCCTTAACTTGAAAAATGGCACATTTTCAATGTGCAAAGCTCGTGGGAGGCTGGTTCAATTTGAATCAGATTTTTCTGACTTTTATCGATTTATTTATGAAATTTTGAAGTTGGAGACCTAGGGGTGCCCTAAACCGCACAGTCTAAAATGTTTGATAGGGGTACATGAAAAGTTCCTCAAATGTACGCACTGGTGCCTGAAACATAGGGTGCGGTTTTTGGACCTAGACGGAAATTGGTACACCTACCTTAGCGCGGGAAACGGTTCAACAAGGCTTTCACAAAATGGTCCACGCCTAGATTTGGAGTGCCCTTTTCAGATTTCCAACTCACTGCATGTAGGAAGGGTGCTAGGTGGCACAGATGGAGTAGGAGGGGAGCAACTTGCACGAGCAAAATGCCAAGACCAATGGGCTAAACTACCTCTTGCTTGCCAAGCTCTCTAAATGTTGAGTGATTGTGCCCTTTGCAACATGTCTGTGTGGGGACCATATTTAACCAAACTGCAAGAGAAGCTTTAAGATTACGGTGTTTGGAGTTTGGCCTGGTTGATCACTTGCAATGTATTTTTGACTTTTCAAGTATAAGCAAGCGGCTAGTTGCGTCTACAGTCTCTGGCTTAGATTTACTTGTATGGCTTGTTTATACTATTCAACCATATAACTCCTTGAAAACGATGGTAGGGCAGAGACAATAACTAAAGTGATAAAATTATATAATAACACAGAGAAATTATGTGTTTGTACATGATCATAACGTGGGAGCTTGCACGGCTTGCTTTGATCAAGCTTTCAGGTGCTACAGTAGTAAATGTTGAATGCTTCCCCGTCTCTAAATCCCCCGACGGTCTTGAATGCGGGCACTATTCATCCACCCCTCCTTTTTCTGGAATTTCCATTTTGGGCACCTTCGGTGCTTTTTTTGGCAATTTTTTTTGGTAATTTGGGGCCTATGGCCCCAATTTATCCTAGGGGGACCTACTTGGGAATAAAAAACCATTGGGGGAGGAGGTTGTTTTTTAAGGTGGGGCCTGAACCGGACAAAAATAGGGGACACTTTTGTCCGCATTCATTCAAGACCACCGGGGGTTCTAGAGAAATCCTGAATGCTCCGTTCTAGAGAACGGAACTTACGGTTCTGTCAGTGGGCTAACTTTCAAATCTCAATCCACCATAATTATAACTGAAGAAGGCACCTGCAGGAGCCCGGGCACAGGAAAGTCAGCCTGCCATATGGTCAATTGGTCATTACAATCAAGGAGCAGTGCTTTTCCTATGTTTTTTTTCGTGAAGCCTAATTGGCGACATAAATAAATTGGGAAAGAATATTTGGCCAAATCTTAAGCTTACAATCATATTCTACAAATTTTAGTATTTTCTCCACAAAATCTGGCTATCTTCACAAAATCTAGTTGTCTTCTCAAATATATAGGGAAAACCTGGCAAAAAAATTCAAAAAATTTCATTTTTTCCTTAACTAAAGAGAAATGCCATATTTTGTAGAGAAATCTTGCAGAATATAGCCAGAAAGAAAAGAAAAGAAAAAGAAAAAGAAAACATCGTCAAGGAGGTTTTGATGAAGACAAAGTTGACGGAAATTGCGCATGGGGAAGTAAGAGCATTTCCACTAGCACTCTAAATACTGTTGTGGCTATGGAAAAATGGATGAGACTAGGTTGGTGAACAATTTATTTGGATAATCCACTATATACCAAGGCCCTCAAAGTCACTCAAGCAAGTGTATCTTCTCTTTTTAATTGCACATCATGATTCCACAGTTCATGCGTGGTGACTTGTGAGTGAAAACTATAATTTATACAAAATTTCAAAGGTTAATGCTTTTAAATTCATTAAATGAATATCTAAAATTGTTTTTGGAAATATGACCGTACGGAGAATTTGTAGAGATGATGCCCTACATTTTGTCTATTGAACAAAACTTCATCAAACATATAGAAGGCACGTATTATAACACATCTATGTTTTGTCCAATACCCCTCGGGCTTTTAGGAGTTAAATAGGCTACACATCTTAACTCCATGTAGGAAATTTGGACTGTTATTTGTTCTTCTTCTTCAAAAATCTTTTGTATCAATTAACCCCCAAAGGACCACAACCATGTTTCTCTCCAAACACTCCAAAGTTGCCTAAGAGTACCCCCTCTCATACAAAGGCAAATAGTTTTTGATCTAAAACCTTTTTGACTGATTCAACTGTAGGATAATTCAACCAACTTGAATTTATTAGCACCTACAAATTTTCAACCGTTCAAGGTTCTTCAATAGTAAGATTATAACTTACAAAGTCGGTTGCACTTTGTTTTTTGGCTTGTTGACCCGAGTTTGAAACTTTCTGAAATGCCCAAAACACAAATTTTAGTCTCAAATTTGGTAAAATGAATATGGCAGATGTGTATGTGGGAGTGTTAGCTCATTGTGTACAAAAATTCAGATGCATAGCTCATTGTATGAAAATTTTCAAGAGCTGCTCGCATTTAGGTTTTTCACCTTTGCATGATTGTATCTTTTGATTTATACATCACCTACATACGCAAATTACCATCCCATCTTAGTTACAAAGAGTAGAATCGCCACAAAAAATCTAAAAAATTGAGGATTAATAGTCAATCCACACTTAGCTGACCGAACTTGGCAAATCAACCTTGGTCCTTTAGGGATTAACCAACCCAAATTTTATGTAGTAATTTGGCTAATATTAGAAAAAATAAAAATCATTGTAAATAAGTCATACAACACATTATTGTATGTTAACCCTTGAAGGACCATGAGGACGCATTGTGTCCAAGAATAATTTCATAACTTTAGTAACTTATTTGGATCATTCCATAATTTTGACTCAATGTTAATTAAAAATTGTAGATGTCCGTTAAAGAAGCACAAAAATCCTTGAAGATGTGCAATTACATTGATCGATCTGCTATGAAAAAACTAAAACGTCAACGCAAGTAAATTTGGGACATGGTAGTTAGGGAGGTTGATGACGTGGAGTCAATTTTCACACTAGAGCTTAAAATTTGTCAAAAAAAAGTGTACTATATGTAAAACAATTGTCATTATTGTGTCGTTAATACTATACAATAATTTTAAAAATGTTTAAATATATTTTAAAATAGAATATTTGGGAGTATATTCTGCATATTTTATATATTTTGGGGAATATTTTGAAATATTCCAAAAACTTTTTTGAAATATTTACACATTTTATGCAATGTAACAATTAATAATGATCACAAACACCAGCTCAACTAATCACCAAAATATTCCAAAAATTCGTGCAGCACGTCAGTTAGTGTACTCTTGACATCATACGTGTGCTGACGTCATCATTTTCAATACACATACATACAGTATTATCTCTATCTGGCTGCTCTGGCACGAGAACTCGGTCCCACGGACTGCAAGTCTAAAACAGTAACAACACTGACAATTAATGTCCATTACGTCCTACACTCCTACATTTCCCGGTAAGTTAACTAATGTTTGCCTGGAGTGAGGAAGTCAGTCAGTCAAGTCCAAACGTCCCATCAGTGCGGCCTGAGTTTGTAAGGAAAGCCCACTTGTAAGTAAGGCTTTTAGCCCCTAAATGCCTGACCCTATCACCGTGGTGGAAAACTTCAGATTGTAGGCCATCTTTCACCATTATTATTGAATCAAAAAGTAAATTTCATATTTTTCCTGCATGAGACCGAATGCCAACTACAATATATATTTTTTTCAAAATTATTGATGCAAAATTTAAATTATCATGATTTTTGGAAGTGATAAAAGTAAAGAAAATTTATATCAATTATAAAATATTTTTTAAAAATATTAAAAATATACCAAATGTGTAAATTACAAAGAAAAACATTAGTTTTTTTTACTGCGCTCAAAAAATATTTCTAAATTTAAAAATACAGTGGAAAAACCTAAAACCGTGGAACATTGTGGAGGAGCCACGGTAATACACCCAGAACTTGTAATTGCTATAAATCATTCAATTTTAGGAATTTTTCAAAATTTCAAAATGGAGTGGAAACTAGACTTTGTAAGCTACATTTCGTTAGGTAAGCTCAAATTCAAAAAATATCATCTCGATGTCTAAAATTGCATTTCAGCTGCAGGAAAAGATGATCAACGAAAATTGGTCATTCAGGCCTTTAGTGTTAACCAAATATTCGTTGGATATTCCCTTAGGCTAAGTGTAGGCTAGTCTATACCCGGTTGGACAGGCGGGTATACACTGGTCAACCCGAATGACCCGGTCGACCAGGTCTGACACTACTGTCAAACCAGCCACTTATATGTACTTGACCTCTCTTTGAGAGGCGTGTTGCTATTTCATTTGGTACATCTTCCTTACCAGCAGCCATTGTTGTACTCTCTCTCTTGTCTCAATCTTCGTATGTGTTCTAGTTATGCTAGTACGTTGTTAGACAGGAGTGTTATTTTCTGTTCTTGCATTGATGATTGTGTTTGAATCCTGGCTAGTTGTAGTAGCATGTTGGTTGCAGGGCGCCTGCACTGGGCCTATGGGTGTATTCTAAAATTTAAATTTAAATTTAAATTTTTAATTTTATTTAATTTTATTTTTTTGCATGTTGCTCCTTTTGCAACTATCCAAAGGACGCGGGACCTTCTACAACCCCATATTTCTTCTAATGACCTCGACCAAGGGAATATTGATGAACAATGCTTGTTAGAAATTGTGGAGCAAACTTCACTTGAACTCCACTCGTACACCACTCCTGTTTTCGGATAACTCTATACTCTCTTTCTTTTTCAAAATCCTTTGTATGAAGTATCAATAAGCCAACCAAAACTTCATGTAGCAATTTGGCTAAAATTAGCAGAAAAAATCACTGCTGGAGGGTGGTTTAACATAGTTTTGCAATAAGGGAATGAATTGACAATCATAAACTGCCATAAATTATGTATTCCAGAACACAGACCAGCGTTCCAGGAGATTTTCAAGGGATGCAGGGCACTGATGGTAAAATTGGATAAATTTACAATTTTTTCTACCAAATTCTACAAGAGCAAAGAAAATCTGAACTTTTGAAGTGATTTTTCTTAATCTAATTTTTCATGCTCCCATCTAACTTAACCCCTAAAGGACCAAGGCTGATTTCCCAAGTTCGGTCAGCTCAGTGTGGAATGAGTATTGATTCTCAATTTTCGAGATTTTTTGTGGTGATTCTACTCTTTGTAACGAAGATGGGATGGTAATTTGCGTACGTAGGTGGTGTATAGATAAAAAATACAATCATACAAAGGTGAAAAACCTAACTGCGAGCAGCTCTTGAAAATTTTCATACAATGAGCTATACATCTGAATTTTTGCACACAATGAGCTAATACCCCCATATACACAACTGCCAAATTTATTTTACCAAATTTGAGACTAAACTTTGCATTTTGGGCATTTTCAAAAAGTTTGAAACTCGGGCAGCAAGCCAAAAAAAAAAGGTGCAACCAACTTTGAAGCTTATAATCTTACTGTTGAAGAACCCTAAATGATTGAAAATTTGAAGGTTGTTATGAATTCAAGTTGGTTGAAATATCCTACAGTTGGATTGGTCAAAAAGGTTTTAGATCAAAAACTATCTGTCTTTTTATGAGAAGGGGTACTTTGGAATATTTGGAGAGAAACATAGTTGTGGTCCTTTAGGGGTTAACCCTTTGTGCATAGGGTATTCTAGCCAGGTGTACTGGATTTCATAACATTCAGTAGCCTCTGTGACTACTGCCTTCCCGCCAACAAAATGATGTGGAATATCCCACATCATTTCATCCCCTGAATGAAATGATGTGGGATATTCCACATCACATCAGTAGCTATGGGGGCAGGTGGCATTAAGCAAGAGCAATCAACCATGGTGAATAGTAATCAAAAGCACTCATTCAATCACAATTCAACAATGTATTGTAATTGTTTATTTGATTCAATAGTCCATTCAATTACAAATCAGTGGTCACTCCATATATAAAGGTGGATGAAACTAAAAGGCACCCTCTTGGAAGGCTACTGAATGTTATGTTCAATGGATGTTTCTGGAATCAATATTGTTATTATCGAAAATAGAATGGATAAAATTAGAAAGTGATCGTACAGTTGTGTTCTCAACTGGTGTGGAGACATTAGATAAAATTAGATAATTATCCAACTGGGAGTTGCAAGATTATAACAAAAATTGGAACCATATATTGTTAGGTAGAAATTAGGATTTTTAGAGGTGCCTAAATTCGAACTTAAATATAATTTGGTGATATTCTTTATAAATAGAATTGAATTGGTTTAGAAGTGTGGTATATGGAGAGTTTCAAATTGACATATAGCAAGTGCCAAGCAAATCAATAAAGATTTATTGGTGATTTTACAAGTCCAACGTACTTTTTTGTATACACTTGTGTTCATAACTAAATAAAAATCTAAGACCAATTATGTTTGTGTTGTAAAAAATCAACAATCATATAACGAAAGAGGATGTCTTCATTGTGGATGCTAAACCCTAAACCCAAGAAAAAGATCCCAAAATTATATTCCAATATGAAGAAATACCACATAGTATATGGCATTGAATTTGTAGCTATTACTGTAGTTGGATGATATTTGTGGTATTTGATGTTGTATTTTAAAGTATTCTAGGAGCTTTGCTTCTCCAAATCACGATCAGATTTTTGCAGTAGATGTGTTATGTTTATGTTCAACTCTAAACTTCTCTACTTGAATCGCAATTCCCAACGAATCTTCTCTTATTCAGAGAAAATCAGTTACACGTGACCAAAATATGGTCACATGGGCTCTAAAGGGTTAATCCTTTAGTGCCTAGGTGAAGTCATTGTGGTCATTAATGTGTGGAAAACACAAATAACGGAAAATTTGTGAACAATTGAATCTTGAATTGTGAGGTTCGAAGTTGGAGATTTATAATACACATCTTTAAGAAAAAGAAATTTCAATTTGGAGTTGTGCAACTATCAAAATACCTATGAACAAAATGCAAAAATACTGCAAATCTCGCTGCAAATACTTGATAATATAGTAAATACTAACAAATACAACACATATACTCTCAGGGATGTCACTAACATGTATTTAGTGTAACCACGTGCGTCAAGAGGGTATTTTAATGGAGGCTATCATATAAATGGAATATTTGAGGTATATTCTAGAATATTCCACGTATATTTCAAATATATTCTTGATTTATTCCTTACTTGAATTTAAAGTATCCTATATTATCTATAAAATTTTATAATTAGGTAGAATTTTTTCATCCAATGAATGAAAAGACTCTATAGTTTAACTCACGTGGTTTTCTACTTTTTGCATAGTGACCTCCCTGAGCATATGCCATGCGGTATTTTTTGTGTTTGGATTTTTGTTATCTTGTTTTTTTTTTTTTGGATTGTGTTCTCTTGTTCATGTTTCATTAGTGTATGTATTCGGATCTTGATCAATGTACCAACTCCTTTCATATTTTAATGTATATATTTTTATCCTAAACCGTATATGGATAAGTGACTATGACTTATAATTTTCACAATAATTATGTGTGAGTCCATTTTTGACATGCAATATTGCAACGAAGAAGTGTTAATATAGGTCATACTAAAATCTTTGAATCCAACGGTCCTATCTTACCGAGGTTTAAATGGTACTTGTTTGATTAAGCTATGCTAACATTTATATGGTTAAATACTATTAATAGTATATCTAATTTGAACATAGAGGGTTATAAGAAAAAATCACCAAAAAACTGTGGTTTCTCCACAACCACCCTGGGCACTAGAGAGTTAACATGTAGAACAAAGCATTTCAATCGAAAATGAGCATGAGTAAAAGGTTCTTGAAAATCTTGATTTTATTTTTGTAGAATATGAATATTTTTTTGAAATTTGATAAATTGTAAAAACAGATTATGACCTATTAAAGAAAATCACCAAGTGAGTGATTTCAACTAAATCTTTTTGCCATTCCAAGATTACCTAAGCCTACCACTAGGTATGTTATTAACAAGAACTAACATGCTATCCCTCCTCTCCCCCCTAGGGCACTTTTAGGGTACCCATACAATAAGGTTATGAGATCTCCCACCATGGTTGGATAATCCATAGTCGTAGCCAACTAGGCGGTACAAGATTCAAACCCCGGTCACTAATTAGCAGTGGCAAGGCCTAAACCACTAAGCCTACCACCAGTGGCTCATGAATAGAACGTTAGACGCTCTAATTCCACCCAATTATTGAAGCCTTATGATTAAATGACAAGTTGTCAATATTAGATTTTTTGGGAATTACAAGTGAAAGGATTTAGACTCCTTGGATGGCGGTAGCTTGGAGTACCTATAGCCATCTAAGGCCAGAATAGGGGTGTGTAATGAACCTCCTAATGAGAATAATAATAAATTAAAATACATATATAAGCTCTAAGAGCAATACAATAGCTCAACCACCCAACTATAGATGAGAGACTCCAACCAAAATTGCCCCTTTCATCTCCCCGAGCTTGTTCTTATAGCAAAAATGACTATGAGTTTAGTCTAAGACTTTACTACTAATTTTGGAGTTCCATCTTTGGTTCCGCATCTAGAGTTCATCCTTAAAGTAGTAGTACTAATCAATCTAAGTTTAAGTACTCATCCTTTTAAGATTGCTATCTATCTTTATCTAAAAGATCACCCACTTAGAGTTTTCTATCTCAAGTGCACTCTTCCTGATCTTGGAATTGTCTCACTCCCGTGCATTTATCATGTAGATGGAGATGTCTAACTCCACTGCACAATTCTTTAACTTGGAGTTCTTCAAGGCATTCTTCCAATTAAAGTTCTCCAACCCCTAAGCATAACTCATCCACTTTGAGTTGTCTATCTTGATTCCATCTCTGCTTACACACTAACCATCCTCACATATAGTTAGTGCATTCATCCTCTCAAGATTTTAACTATATCCCTCATGATATCAACTCTACCCTTCAGGGTATCAACTCTACCCCTCAGGGTATCAACTATATCCATTAGGATCTCAACTCTACCCCTCATGGTATCAATTATATCCTCATGGTATCAATTATATCCCTCACGATATCAATTCTACCATGCCCCACATGGTATCAGCTATATCCTTCATGGTATCAACTCTACTATACTCCTAAGAACATCAACTAGACTCTAGAGAGTACAATCAAGATCTATCCCTTAGGATATCAACTATATCCCTCAAGATATCAATTCTACTATACCCCTCAGAGTATAAACTATATTCCACATGGTATCAACTATATCCCTCAGGATATCAACTCTACTACACTCTTCACTGTATCAACTATACCCCATAGGATATCAAATCTACCCCCAATGGTACCTGACAGGGTGAGTGGACAATTCAATGTGCTTCTACCATAATTCCTAAGCGTGCAAGGAACCATTAGGGACCCACTTGATTGGTTGATTTTCAGTCAAACGTTGATTTTCACCTAGTTCCTAATTTCAAATGAAAATGGTTCCAACCAAGAAAGTGAGGGGGCTATCTTCTAATTTCTAGTTCAATTTACTAGTCTTCAAAATTGATAAAATTACGTATTTTTATAGCATTTTAAAGTTCAAAACCCTAAAATTCCAATATACACTGCAAAAAAAGTTTTTATATCAAATTTCTTTATGTATAAGCTCAAAAAGCATGCCACCTACACCATGTTGTGTATCAGTACTATTTGAATTTTTCCTTTAAAAAATCATACTATTTTAATCATTTTTGTGATTACTATGATTTTTACATGAAAAAATTTGAAAATCTTATATAATTAAATTTTATTTAAATAATCATGGAAATAATTAGAGTAAATCAATTTATCAATACCTTACATGAGAAAAATACCAAAAATATAATATACTATAAAATGAGAAGAATTGATGAGGTTTGACTGGGTAACTATAGTGTGGATGCTTAACTGTTCAAGGTCCCATAGACATAGTAGATAATATGTTGGCGTATATTTGGTGTTTATTGTAAGTATAAAGTTTCAAATTTAGACCCCAATAACTCATTTAACTTCATGGTAGATAACCATAGTAGATAACCATAGTAGATAACCATGTTGACGTGAATTTAACTTCACTTTTGATCTTAAACCCATGAGAGGTGCGGAACCATGCCAAATACAGTGGAATACTATTGTATAATACTAGTTAGAAAGGGCTCTATGGACCTTTAAGGGTTAAAGGTTAACTTCTCTGGACTCTTGAATCACAAGGTGGGGCCTCTTGATTATTTTCTTGTTTGGTAAACTTAATCCCTAAAGGACCGGAGGGTGTTGAACTTAGTTTTTGATTTCTTGACTAACTCTTGTAACAAGCTCAATTCCTCATTGGTGTGGAGTAATTTTGATGATCAGCACTGTTGAAATTAAAGAAGAGTTACGTGGCTTTTATATATTAAAAAAAGGATCAACAAAAACGCACAATTTTTGAGAAAATGCCACCATTAAGAAGATTGATGGAACTCATGCAAGGTATTTAGTACATATGCTAAAATTGGATTGTTCAAAAGTGCTCCAAAAATTTTGAAATTTTTATCATGCGTAGAGGTCATTATTTTAAACATGTGCAAATCAATTCAGGTAATTTGGAGTTGTTAGGAGGAAGATATAAGGAGTCTGAAGTGACGCCTAAGTAGCCTCCTTGCAACTCAAAAAAATCACCAAAAATTGCACTTTTCTTGAATTTCCGATCAAAAAGTACCCACGCACTCAGCTCTCAAAAAGAGCTAGGGTCTCTTTGTTACGCATCATACAATTCACAGCTCAACAACTCAAGTCTCCTCACATTCTATTTCCACAGGCCACGTAGGGGCCTTATGATCCTTTAGGGGTTAACCCCTGAAGGTTGGGCCTATAACCATGGAATCATGCTTTACTTGTCACACTCAGTTTTGCCACTATAAATAATACAAGAATTCAACTTTATATTCTTTTAGTACAAAACGTACTCAAAAATTCCAATTTTTTTTACCAAAGGTGTAAATTACAATGAAGAAAAGTTTAGTAAATGAAAATTATCCGTATATCTAAATTTAGATTTTTGGCTACACCATGGTAATACCTACCGAACTTGTAATTGCAATAAACCACTCAATTTTCAAAGTTTTTCAAAAATTCAGAGTGGAATAGAAACTAGACTTGGCAAGCTTTATTTCATTAGTTAAGCTTAAATGCAATAGAACTCAATTTTATGGCATAAATTAGTTTAAGCAGAAAGAAGCAGAAAATCCAAAATACACTACACAATGAACCATTTTTACGACTTTTTTTGTAGTTGGGACCCCATGTAAAATCTGAAAATAGCTTGAATAGTCTGAATTTAACTTGAAGAGGTGGCATGACCAAGCAAAATCCTTCACAAAAAAATTGGATGGAATTGGAATTGAATAGTGAGATCCATTCATAAGCCAGATTTTGATATGGGCGGTGTTTAGGGGTTAACCCCTAAACGTCACAGCATTCAGAAAGCAGACAACTAACAGATTCAAACCCGTCCTACATTCTCATCAATGCTTGGATGAAAGTCATCCAATTTTTTGGAGATTCTTCACGAAGTTGTTGTCCTATCTAACGGTTGGATTTAGTCATACTTGATTACATATTTTTCTAAAATTACAAATGTAGAAGTATGTCAAGTCGTTGACCAAGCCAAAATTGCATTGACTGTAGTTCAAGAGTCGCCTTGCAACATAGATTTAAGAAACACAAAAATTTCAAAGATTCACCACATTTAAGAGTATCTCATTTCAAATTCATTCCAACAAATTTTATTCAAAAAATGTTAAAATTTTGTTTGTAATCGAATTTAGAAGGAATTTTTAATTTTAACTTTCAAATTTTATAATTAAATATTGGTGAGAGTATTAGTGAATCGAACTGTACAGATGGAATCTAAAATTCAAAATCTAGAACTTTCATTTGTATATCTATCCCAAAATATTCTTCTAAATAGTACTTTATGATGATTTTTCTCGAATTGTCAATTCCAGTGACACCCTGGTACGTCTTGGGGTTAAAGACTTATTGAAATTCACTACTTTCTTTTGTTCACACTGAAAGCAAGGTTCAGTTGGCATATAGGATTTCGTTGTCATCGTTGAATCATATATGTCTCTCGACGTGACACTATTGTATTTAAACTCTTGGGAGTTCGACTTAATAGTCTCTACTTTGCGTGTTAGTGATACGGATTCCGTGGATCCGCCCGATTGTTGTGGTCTTTAGTGACACACTAACCAACAAGTAGGGTGCAAGATATGGTTTGGGTCTTTTGGAGGCCTTATTGGACCTCACCAAAGGAGCTTGGCAACGTATTCTAGGATTTAGATTCAAACATGTCAATGCTCTTCCTAGGGCTATGGAAAACTTCAAAAAGATTTGGGTTCTACCTGGTCTCTTTTGTACTACAGAGTGGCTCGCTTTTGGCCAATTCTGGCATATTGCGAGGCCATGGGCGAGCCCAGAGGATGAGCACGCTAGCCAAGCAATATGCTAGAATTGGCTAAGAGCGGGCCATTCTATGTCGTTAAAAGCACTTGCAGATTATTTAAAGTTGATGCATAATCTGCCCCCTTCGCCGATTCTGCATGCAGAATCGGCAATATACCTATGAAAACTATTCTGCATTATTAATTTGTCTCCGAAATAGTCAAATCATCCGCAAGTGCTTTTAACGTACTGTAGTTGATCAAGAGGTTAGGACACTAGTAGAAAAGGTGGCGCTGTCATAAAGTTTGTGTGCCGGTTCGAAATGGCACAAAGCCCCTTGATGTGATAGTAATCTAAATATGATGCTTTAGATTGCTTATCGCCTTTATACCCTTAATTAAACCTAAATATACCTCAAACCCTAGCTCCTATTCAAATTCCTATTTTTACTGCTTAGAACTAACATTGTCAACTTTGGATATCCATAACTTCTACATTCTAACCTCAAATCCTATAAAAATTTGACTCCACTTTAGATACATTGTAGAAAGCCTACATAAAACATTTCAAGTCATTCTAAGATATTGTCCATCTGTAGTGACTAATTTTCCAAAACTATTTTTTTATGTACTACTCCTACTTCAAAATTTATTTCTCGGTTGCTAATGTAACCATAAGTATTTGAGATTAAGTTGAAATGATATGAAATTTTTGCAGAGAATTGATGAAGAGAAAATTTCACTAAATTTCACAAACATATAACAAATCCTCCTCGAGATATAGTTCGTCAAACACTGTTGTCTTAAAATCCGTAGAAAATATATATGCTACACTTTAACACTTAATAACCTTTGCTCCACCAATGAAAATACTCTGAAACTTTTTGTACCAGTATAAAATATCACTCCAAACAAACCCTCAAAATCTCAACTGAAAATGATACTCCAATCGCACACAATGCTCAAAATGCTCAATACTAAATATTGTCTTATATTATAACGCCGGAAATCAACTACAATGAAGTGCACAAAGTGCAAACCCTACACCCACAACCTTCCAAGTGCGCCTCAACACCCCTAAGTTCCAAGAGAGAGCCAAGAGGGTAGCAAGCCTCCCCTTATATACCCTCAATGTAATCCTAACCCTTGGCGGCTAGCCGCTGCCTAATCCTAACTTCCCACTAACTCTACCTACCACTTCATTCATTCAACTAACAAATGAACTGCATCCACACAACCTACTAGAACAAGAAATGAATGTACTCAACCTAGAACATCATCAAACACTACAACATAACTCAATCCATGATATTTGTCTAGTTTTATGTGATTAACCGCCCACGTGACGACAACTCTCTCCATAGAGATGCCCAAGCAAAATCACTATGCATGTGTAGAATTGGACACTACTTGCATGGGCATCTCCCTCAGTAGTGCCACCTTTTCTACAAGTGGGTGGTCTTATCATAGACCCATCATGGGAATCTTTTATTCGGTTAGTGTGGTTTTCGCCGGCAAGTAATTTTTGCTCAGTTTCAATGAGTGTTATGTTTTTTTTTTTTGTTTTTTTTTTGTTTTTTTGTTTTTTTTTTAAAGTGAATGTGACGTTGTTTTGTTTTAAAAAAATAAAAAAATAAAAAAAATGTTGGAAGTTACTTGAAAAGGTCTACAATAATTTTTATTCGTTTGGGTTGTATGTTAGAGCTAGACATGCTTGATGGTTACTAAACCAGCATAGGGCTATTGTAATTGTTGTCATGTATGATACATCATTATGGAGGAGTTGCCAACCACTATTATCCTACATGACAATGACATTTACCAAGTCAAGAAGTCAATCATTTTAGAATCTATAGTATATTTGTCTAATATCTTTAGGTGACCCACTAACTTTTAGATTATGTGATGTGGCTAGTTCAAGCATCCAAGATTCCAAGTGTATCTTCAAAATTATGCATGCGGCTTTTTGAAGTATTTATGTGACCCTTATAAGGTAAGTGAGCCAATAACCAACACCGACCATAAAGAGACTCCTATAATTATTTCAACATTGACACTCCACTGTGTGAAAAAAAATAAAAAAAATGGCTAAAATAGTTTAGTGATTGTTGACTTTGAAGCACTACTTGAATTCACCTAATTTGTGGGAACTATGTTTATTCTAAGTGTCTTTATGATTCTTCAAGACACAATTTGGATTTTAATTTTATAGAAAATTGAGTTGATTTAAACCATCAATTTTTGTCATGCAAATTATTTATACTAAAGGTGATAAAAGGCAACTGCGATTTTTGGCCAGGGTGCCAAAAAACATATTTTCCACATCAAATGCATACAACTTACAATAGAAGCAATAAAATGTCACAAACGAAAATTCCACACATTTTCCTAATAGATTGATACATGATTTTATGGTTGAAAATGAATTAATAGTTATTTTATTTTATTTTTTCTTTAAGAAATAAAAGTGACAATTTTACTTAGTGGTTTTTGGGTGAAACACAATCAGTCCTTCAATGGCTAAAATGGTGCTTCAAAATCTCTTGTGAATTAGAGAGATCATGGACCATTTTATTTATTTTGCATTTTTTCATTTTTAGAAATAAAAAGTCAACAATTAGTACACACTACTTCAACAAAGTCCAACTAATACTCAATTGTTAATTTTCAACAATGAACGGCTGAGATTGATTATGTCATTTGTTTCTTATATAGTATTTATAGAATTGAAGTCACGAATAGTAATTTGATATAAAAATAAACAAATAGTTTTTGCAATACCCAATAAACTTAATTAACTTATATCTCTAAAATTGCACCTCTAATCTTGCGAATTTTACATCATAGAATTTTCAAACACAAAATTTTGTACTATAAAAATTTAGATTAGTGAAATTTGGATCGCAACTATTTTACATATGTGATTGTACAATTTTGTTGTCCAAATAATCCAATTGCATCATTTTCACAAAAAGTAGAGTTGATCAATGATCATTCAAACTTAGTTAGGGCACTAAATTTCGACCTCCACATCTTGAGAATTTGCACCATGAAAATTTGAAGCATTGAAATTTGTGTCACGAAAGCTTGCGGAACACTTAAACTTGGACCTATAATTCTAAAACATTTGAATAAAAGAAACTTACATCATCAAATATTTCAGGTGTCTCTAAATCTTGCACTTAAAAGATTTGAAACAATAAAATTTTGTATCATGGAAACTTAAAGAAAAATGTTTTTACATATGTTTTTATAGTAATTGTAAAATCTTGCTGGCCAATCTTGAAAAATGACAATACTATTGCACCAATTCCATAAATAAAAAATGGAATTGATCAATGACCATGTTAACTTGGGATTTTGTTGCATGAAAACTAAGAGCACTAAATTGAATCACTAAATCTTGAAAATTTACACTACAAAAAGTTAGAAAATTGACTTTTATATTATAAAGATTTGAAGCACTTAAATTAAAACCTCTATAACGTTTTTATGACTCACTCAAAGCTTTGCTTGACAATTGAATATTGGAAAGAATATCCCTTCAAAAATATTTTAAAAATAATATACTTATAATTCACCATCAGTAAATGGTTGATGGTGCAAATTTCCAAGATTTAAACTTCACATTCTATACTATAAATGGCATGGTCTCTTTGTTTCAGTGTTACTTAATAATAACTAAAATTTGGATTTTAAAATATATAAAATTTGCACTATAAAAATTTGAAGCAATTGGTCAATACTCCAAATACTATTTTGCCAAAAGAGATTTTTTTTGGGGAGTTTTTGTACTCATTTTGGCTCAAATTTTACAAGTAAGGTGTTCATAGAAGAGCATTTACGAGAAGCTTCTTTCAAAATATAGCTTGTCTATAGATTCCAAGAATTGAGTGAATTATGACTCATTTTATGTTCAGTGGGGTTTTGAGAACGACGTTATCTTCCTTTATATACTTGCTCACGTGCCGGTTTTTAACAAGTTGTAAAGATGTTTGAGTTACTCCCCTATAACATTGAATTAGGAATTTTTGCACTTGGCCATATGACAATGCACTTGTTGCCCGTCGAATAGAAATTGACCTTTTTCAAGTTGCGGGGGGGTATAATTTTGGTACTCGTGGGTTTTACGGGCGGGGAATTTTGGAAATGTTAAAGTGGGAATTTTGGGGGTTTCAACTTACTCCAATCAAGCAAATTTGGTCACACATGCATTTTAAAATGGTGCATTTGGTACTCCATTTATTCCAAACCAATGTATTAAGGGAGGTAGTCAAAATGGATACAAAGTTATGGACATTTTTCTACCAAAACATCAAGTCATTCAAATCACTCATGCACGATCAACCAAATAATACACGTTCCGCTATACTATACAGCTATCGCTCCTACGTAATACAACTCATAGTATCATGTGTCTCATACGACGTACTAAACCTATTAATATGCATCAAGGTCATTCTACAAACGTTCGTTGTCCATCTCTTCCAATTGTAGTGCAATATACTCCACCAAATGCGGTTTTGCTTCTGTTGGAATTTTGATCTTTGCCTCCGTCAGCTCGCCATGCACTGGCACATTGTTCTCATGTACAAGCCCACTCCTTGTTCTTATCGGTGCATTTTCCTATGAAAATATAGCCGCGTCTTTGACAACCCATCCGTGTCCCTCACCAGATGGCTCCCAAAATGCTTCCATGCAATTCGTATACCTCGCTCTACTAGACTCCCGCTCGTCTTGCATTCCCCGTCCTCTCATGGGCCAATACCACACAACCTTCATCTTTGCAGCCCATTTGCCTTGTCCAAACTCCAACACCTTCCCCACATAGAATGGTACACCAGCTCCCACTTCTACTGGTTCCACGGTGAAAGCCACAAAGTGCTCAACTCTGATGTCACTTTCCGGATTGAACGGTGGGAAAGGATCTTCAGGTCCTACAATAGATGTTGTGGTTGTTGCTCCATCCATAGCAACCACAACTCTTCTCCTTGGTACCGTTGTCACGGCCACTGCCGAAGGTCTCCCCCTGCGAGGACCAAAGTACCGTCGAGCTTCTGGATTTGGCATAGTTGCCATGATTAAACCGACCTCCGTATTCATTGCATTTGTGTCATCGTCCCCTTCAACCATTCCATCCGGTTCAGTGACCCCACTTGAATCTCTTCCCGGCTCATCCACCCAGAATGGTTTTGCCCTCTCATCATCCCTGTTCATATTTGGAAACTCTTTTAGATATGAGGCCAACCATTTCGCTTCATCAATGGCTTCCAGATTCCTCTCGACATTCTGTAATCTCTCCACACATCTTTCTTTGTATCCAATAAACTCATCTAGAGCTTTCAACTCCCTCTCATCCGCACCAAACACCTTCGCCAGATCAGGCTTCTCCGACACGCTAGGCAAGGAACGTAAACACAAATGCCCCTCTGCTGGCTCCCATGCGTCCTTGCTGAAATGCTTGTGTTGTACGCGAGGGACACTATTCTCCATATAAAATCTCATGTGGTGTGGGAAGGTTATGCCGGTGAGTGAATCGCCCCCCGTTAAAAGATGAGGTGTAATAAACGATCTCCAGTCCCTCACGTTCTCCAAATGTCTTGCGCTCACAAAGGCCTCTGTATATGATGATCCTTTCTCCACCAGTTGGAGAAGCTGTTTCAATGAGTCAATGTTTGTTCTCTTCAACGTGTTCGATATGATGCTGAAGCGCTGATCAATATCTTAGTGTGTGTGGCCCACTACAAGAAAACAAAGTTGCACCTCCTTAAAAAACCCCAACCCCACGAGTGATGCACACATGGCAAACATGTAAATGTTCTTGTTTTCACGGGTTGTGTTATCTGCTTGAATTCGCAATGTCGGCGCCAATTTGCCCTTCCTCTTGTTCACGTCAGCAATCACATGCATCACTGTCGTAATCACTTAGTTGCTGTCGTGTTTGTGGTGTGCATCTATCCAAACATCCGCATACAAGCCAATCCCGTGCACAAGTACCCCACACAAATGAGTCTTCACAAATCTTGACTCTATGTTCTTCACCGTCTGCCTCATCTTCGGAACCATAGTCGTGTTCTGGTCCATGCCGTCCACAATCAAACACATGTAGAAATCAGGAGTTATCATTGCCGACCTCTTGAACAACCAATAGTCACGTCTCTCTTCCATTTGATGATTGATGTGCACGATGTACAACTTCTTGATCTCCACTCTTGCAGCTGCATTAGTAGTTGCTTCCATTCCACACTTATATTTCCAACAATGGTAGCACTTTGAGAATCTAGAGAATGGCGGTATTTGAACGTGTGGAAATTCAGTACGCCACAATCTATGAAATGAAGTGATTGAAAGCGGCTCCCCATCAACCAGCTTCTTCACCTCCTCGTTCACATAGTGGAACACATCCACTTTTGTTGTATTCATGGGCAGCAAAATTAGAGGCACGATGGTATTGTCCAACTTCCGCCGTATCTGTCGATGCGGTTGTGTACAACCGGCTTCTCTCACAAACTCACCGAAACACTCACGTGCTGCAGACATCTTTGCACCCTCTCTTAGCTTGCACGTGTTTCCATGTACAGCTGCAACTCTTCCGTACACTTGGTGAGACACCTTTAATTGCTTGAACCGTCTTTGAGAGTATCCAAGGGCTTTTGCATAGCATGCATTGCATACGTCCAAGCCGTCCAACTTCGTCTTAAACTTGTCCCTCCTTATCCCCTCCGTTCGCGAGTAGAACGCATTCAACATTTGCAACATCCATGTCGCCCGTTGCTCATACTTTTGACCCCATGCCATGTACCGTTGGTCTAGTATGTACTTCTCATCCACATCCCTCAAACAATTTTGCTTGCACCCCCCTTGCCTCTTTGCTTCCAAAACACTGTTCAATGTAACTTTTTGGCCCAATGGTTCTCCCCTCTCACGTGGCGTCTGTGCTCGCCTCCTGCGGTTTTGCATATGATAACGCCTCGTTTGGATCCCCATTGGTAAACCGTCAACACGTGGAATCTCTCCAGTGCTACAACATGAACCCTCTGTCAAAGGAGACATGTTCCCTATAGTACTAAAGTTCTCTGGGGTGTTTGGTACACCATTAGAGTGGTTGGAAGGCACAACTTCATCTTCAAACTCAAATTGCGATGCTACAACTGCAGGAAATGAGAAATTTTGTCCTTCACTTGATTGGCCAATACTAGTTGACGTCCCCTCTAGAGTACGTATACGTGCCTTCTCCCATCGTATGGTACGACCTACACATTGGCTTAAGCGTTCTCCAACAAGTTCCCCTGTCCATATAGAGCCATCATAATCATGCACCACACGGATAGCAACTTCAAAAGGACATAATTTCACCGCATTTAACTCCATTCCACATTTAAGGCTGCTATCTATCATTCCCGTCCCAACAACAATGTTGTTTGCATTTAGCAGCTCCACAATGCTTCTTTCTCGGACCTCCGTGCCTTGTTGTGTCGATGGACAAGGTTCTTGAAATAGTCGGATGCGAGTAGCTCGGATAATTCTGTCTCCCACACTTCTTGGTGCGCATGTCGTTGCATTCACCGCTGCCACAGGACTTCCAAATGCTCTCACGTCCATTTTTTCTTCCACTTCAAAGAAAATGGCTACTCAAACTGCAAATCAATTGATTCACTTTACTATAATTTCATTTGAACAATAATTTAAAACTTTAAAAATATAAATAGCATACTATGGTAATGGGAGGCAACACCCTTATGCAATGGGACTACAATGTACTTACAATTAGAAACTAATTAAGTGTAAGTGTATTTGAAAAGAGATTTTTATAACCCATAAAGTCCCAAGAGACCATTTTTTGGGCGTTGCCTGATTTTAACAGGCTACGTGAAGTAGAAAAATGTTTTTTTGAAAAAATAAAATAAAAATTAAACTACTTCATCAAATCTACTTTTCAACCCAATTTGAATTATGTCCATCCCCGTTAAACTCCACCAAGGAGAATTTTCAAATTGATTCACCTCAACATTGTCTTAATATTATAAAATTCGCAATTTGGGGAAAGTAATGATGTTCCCAAACTCTTTTCTTTTTCTTTTTTGAAATTTACAATGGATAAACCAACTTTAACCAATCCTGATAAATTTTAAACTCTACAAGTGAAAATTATAGTTTATACAATTTCTCAAAGGTTAATGCTTTTAAATTCATTAATAAAATTTCTACAATTTTTTTTTAAAGTTTGGTTGTATGGATAATTTGTACAGATGATGCCGTACATGTTGTCCCTTGAACCAAACTTCATCAAACATATGGAAGGCACATACTATAATACATCTATGTTTTGTTCAATACCCCACCGACTTTTAGAGGTTAATCATTAAACGTCCTCACCCCACTGTAGAATTCGAGAATTGCAAAGATGTCTCATAAAATGTAAGTAAAAAGGATTTTTTGAACTTGATACATGAATAAAAGTTGTACATTATGAATTGTTAATTCTATCCATACAGTTAGATCTATGATTGTTGTCAACAATATTTTTGTATAAAAATTGAAATTTTGGATTGAAAATTCTTTTGTAATTTGATTACAAATAAGATATTCACAATTTGTTCATGAATTATTTTGGTGATTGGTTAAAATGTAATACTCTAAGTGCAGGGTTGTTAGGACGCTGGGACATGGACGTTCGCGTTCCAACGTCCGACGACTTAGAAAATCGGGTCTTTTTACCATCGGGATAGAAAGACGGCACACTGGTTTTTTTCCCGCAGCCAGCCGACCAGCCGGCACAGTGGACACCGGAGCGGACGGCCAAGCAGTTTTACCGCTAAACATCTTCACCTTCCCCAAATTTGGCAGTTTTGCAAAAATGCATCATAAAATACAACTAAGAGGGATATTTGGAACCCATAATTTTTCATCTACTAAAAAAGTAAAAGTACAAATGTTCAAATAAGAAACCCCAAAGAAAACACATCTCATTATGTGAGGTACGATAAATCAATTTCACCTCCGTTGTGTCTGAAGTAGAATATTAACATTCTTTGAGTGTAATTTGTTGGAATGAATTGTAAAAGAGGTTCTTTTGACATGACAAATTACTAATTTTTTTTTTCTATAAATGTATGACTACATTGTCACAATGCAATTTTTGAACTAAAGACAATGAAATTTTTGAATTTGAGTCAATGAAATTAATAGTCTAAAAATTAAACATTGGGACATATAAGGGTCAGTGGTAGGAATTTTTGTATTATTAATTCCTAAATGTCCAACCAAGAAGAATGTAGAGTATGTACAATATGAAACACAAATTTCTCATCCTTCATTGATTTTTGTAGTGTGGAATTTGTAGTATATATTTGACAGGAAGTTAGCTTCATGCATGTGATCCGATTAGAAAGGGAATGATTTGTGAAAATTGTATGCCTCATTTCATGTTGTAGAGAGTCACCTGAAATTTCAAAGATTTCAGTGTGGAAGTGATCTTAAATTTTTCAATTCATAAATTTAAGAAACCCAAAAATCTCCAACTGTCACTACACTTAAAGTATTACATTCCAACCAATCACCAAACAAATTTATGTACAAATTGTGGATATCTTATTTGTAATCAAAGTAGAACAGAATTTCCAATTTTAAGTTTCAATTTGTATACAAAAATATTGATGATAACTATCATAGATCTAAACGTATGGATAGAATTAACAATTCACAATGTACAAATGTTATTCATTTATCAAGTTCAAAATATCTCTCTTAGTTACATTTTATCTAAATTGTGAATAAAAGAATTAATAGCATGTTGAGGTAAGATTGAGGTGGACCTCAAACCTACCTCAAAACACTTTTACTTTTATAGTAGATGAAAAATTTAGTACACTTCAATAAACATTTGAATCCATAACAACAAATTTCATCATTTTTAAGTTTTAAGTTTTATTTCAATTTCCATCCAAAACAGTTGAATGCCTTAACAGCTAAATGACTGATTGGCCATTTTTTGATCTCAGCCCAAATAGCAGTGACTGTCCAAAGTCAGAAAATGACATTTTATGAGTTTTGATTTTTTGTCAAAATTAGGGATACAGATCAAGTTCTAATGTTGTTTGATGCATTTCATTTGCAATATCTTGGTTCACTAAGGAATTTCTTGAAGACAAACACCTCAACAATGTCCTACAGTTATAAAAATCCGCTCAATTTCACGAAAAGAATGTTCTCTCATTTGAAATTTTTGCTTTTATAATTTTAGAATAGAATGACTAGTTCAACCAATCATACTAAATTTCGAATTCTACAAACAATAATTGTAATTCTGTTGAATTTCATATGGAAAATTCTTTTACATTCATTAAATGACTGTCTAAATCAGTTGTTGCAAGTTTGACGGTGCAGATAATTACTGAAAATCATAATTCTCATTTTCTCTTTTGGACCAAACTTCATCAAAGTTGTAGAAATAACATTTTATAACACATCTGAATTTTGACTTTACCCCCTCTATCATTTACGGTTTAATCCTTATTCTTCTCCAAATCTCAATTAATCCAAAATGAGGGCATTCAATTAAGCAACCAAAAATTGTGAATTCCGAGTGTACACTGATCATACAAAGGAAGATTTGTGACATTTCTACGCCTCATTTAAATTGTTAAATTGCTTTTTGAACAATAGTTTAGAACTCAAAGCCTTAAAATTCCAATTCACACCGTAAAAAAAACTTTACTATCAAATTTCTATATGTAGGCTCAAAAAGAATTCCACCTACAATTTGTATGTCATCACTATATTTTTCATTTTCCAGAAATAATTCATACTATTTCAATCATTTAAGGAATTACTAAATCATTTATGTAGTTATGAAAAAACACAAGAACTATAATATATATATATATATATGTTAATGTCAGAAAATAATTAGCTTTGAGCACAACACTTTAGTGTAAAGGCTTAAAAGTAAACTTTTGAAAAGTCACGAAGGGTCCTTACATTGAAAATTTTAGGAATACCATTACAAAATACTATTTTGGAGGACTATTCACAAATTTAGTTGTGTTGGTTTGATTTTATGATTGCAGGCGGTTTGTAGATATTGTTAAATTAATTCATATTTATACCTTAAGTTGTTGGTACATCTCAAGTTTAGTTCAACACGCTCTTATTTAACCCCTAATTGCTTGAGCTTCCATTTTTTGGACAATGTTTAGATTTCATCCAACATTTCTCATCCGACATGCATTTTTGCAGTGTTGTTTTTTACTGTATATTCTATGGGAAGTTACCTTCATGCATATGTGAACTGATTAGAAAGGGGATGATTTGTTAATCTTTTATGCCTCATTTCATGTTGTAGTGATTCACCCAAAATTTTGAAGATTTCAGTGTAACAGTGCTCTAAAAAAAGTCAAATCATAAAAATAAGCAACGAAAAAGTCACCAAAAATTACTACACTTGGAGTAATACATTTCGACCAATCACAATGAATTTCATCTTTACATTGTCAATATCGTATTCGTAATTGAATTACAAAATAATTTTGAATTTCACGTTTCAAATTTTATACAAAATTATTGGTAATAGCAATCATAGATCTAATTGTATGGATAAAATCTAAAATTCATAATGTACAACTTTTATTCATATAAGAAGTTCAAAATATCCCTCTACGTTGCGTTTTATAATGCATCTTTGCAAAACTGCCAAATTTGGAGAGAGCTTTAGGCATTTACGGGTTAAGGATACAATTTAGATCGAAAAAGTAAAAGCGTGTTGAGGCAGGTTTGAGGTACACCTCAAGCCTACCTCAGCACGCTCCTATTTAAAAATGCAATTTAGATCAAAAAAGCAAAAGCTAAATTAAAATACCAATATTGGTGAAACTCAAAAACAAAAGAAATATGGTACAATGTAGTGGAAACATGTGCCTATTCCTCAAATAACGGAGGTGTAATCATTTCACCGTACCGTAATTAATGAGATCATTCTTTGCCACTTCCTTTTGCAATCGTCCTGTGTAACCTGAACAAATTCCAGGGTGAATTGTAAAATTAAACAGCAGTCTTCAAATGCAAAAAAAAATAAGGAAGACAAAGAAAGAAAAAAGTAGAACACAAAAAAAAAAGATAACAAAAAAAACGAAAATAAGAAACTTCAAAGTTTATTCTCATCTTCATTAAATGTTTTAGAATATGATTAATTGAATTTGAAATTTTAAAACCACGAATCCTTTATCCTTTAGGGGTTAGCCGGCTAAGATCCCACAATTTCTTAGTTCAACCGGTTTCATAGAGCACTCTCTAAGCTAAGCCTTAAGAAAACAAAAATTATTATGTGGTTTTCCCCTAAAATGGTCGGATTTTTTTCCTCAATTAGGCTCAAATTGTTGACTTGTAACTAAAGGACATTTCTCCCTGGATGTTGTTTCCTATTGTATTCTCCTTTTTTGTCACACACTAATGACTCAACAATTGAAAAAGACATAACATGGTGAATTCAAGAATGTTTTGGAAGAACCTTGCAGAATATTCTTTTGATTGTGATAAATCATAGCAGTATCTCATTTCATTGTTTGAAAGACACTTGCATTGTAAATTTGTAAAAAAGAATAAACGAAAAAAAGAAAGAAATTTAAACACCTTTAAAAAGAAACTTTAAAAATAACAATGTTTGAAAAAAACAAAAAAATTAGATTTTAGAACGATCGTGAACGCAACAAGTTAGATTGTTTCGAGGGGAAAACCAGGTGCGCTCTTCTAATGTTCAAATGGGATGGCAACTGGGTCCACAAGACAGGCGAGTCTAGTTGTTGTCACTTCACTTGCAAAGTACTGCTGCAAGGTGAATTGTATTCAACAACTCGTACGTTCCTGAGCGATTCAAAGTAGACATTTTCTACAAGTTTGGTAATGCCAAAGAGGAAGAGGATGGGCCTAAGTACTCAACATCCGTACTCAATGTATCTTGTCAACTAAATTAACACTCAGTTTGACATGAAAATGAACAGATGATTATCTTTCTTAGGTTAATTTTCAACATAAGAACAAATAAAGAAGAAGGGAAAGCTCACCAGCACCGCCAACTTTATCTGCCAGCTTCTCAAGCATTTTGAAGTTTTCCTTGTTTTTAAGGCCCCTGCCCCTAGAGACAACAACGCGTGCGCTTCCCAGTTCGGGTCGTTCAGATTCCTGGACTTGCTGTCCCAACCACTCCGACCTTTCAATAATTTCTGAAAGAGTTGAAAGTGTCGTAGCACGTGATACCGGATACTCCCCTAGAACGCATTTTTTAGTAATAAGAACGCTCGTAGAGGTGATTTCCGGGTTATCGTTCCGCGGAGATTTTGTGAAGTGGGAGGTTTCCGGAGATGGTCTCGGGCTGGTGATCTCTCTCTCTCTATCACCAGCTGACTTCCTCTTTTCTACTAAACCGGGTCTTCTCCTACTGACTGACCCGGTTGCGACTAGATCCGGTATCCTTTCGGGGAGGATTCCTCACTAACCTTCCTCTCCCCGGTCTACCTTTGTGACCTGATCCGGTTTCGTTTAACCTCTGTTTCCCCTCAAAGGGTTCTCCATTCACATTAGTGGTGCTGGATTGAAAGACACACCCCTCCCTACTGATTCAAGTGATGGGAACTTCACTATCTTTCGGTTTAACTCACAAAACTCCTAATCCCGGGTACTTACCGTACTGCCCTTCAACTGCTAGTTTTACCCAACCGCCAGCCGTGTCACGCAAGCGCAACCCGGTTTCCCCTTTCTCCCCAATTACTACAACCACTTACTAACCGGAATAGACACTATCCGGGGAGTCCGAAACTAATATTCAGGAATTCTAGCGCCCTATCTTACTCCTGTGATCCCGTATTTCCCTTCGCCTGGACCTTCCGAGTGCTGGCACCTCAACCGGACTACCCGTCCAAGAGTTCTGTGCAACCCGGAGTACACCCTCCTACCTGCCCAACCACTAACCCGGATTACCTAGCGTACGGAACTTGGAAACCACTCTTTCAAACAGTCCTCAAATCACCCAAAAACCCGTATCCAGACTTCAAAACCCGAATCACTCGAGGACCCGGCTTGCCTACCCGGTTACCAAGGGACTCTTGACCACTGTACCATTCCACAAACAACCACACAACACATACACAATTTCCGGATAATGCTCTATGGCAGTTTGCTTTCAAGGAAACAGTAATACAAAAAGACCCCAAGAATGCCAAGCATTCCTGGGCAAGTAGTGATCCCCAACCACCGGACTGGATTTCCCGCCCAGATCCTCCAAACCCGGGATCCGGAAATCAAGGGAAATCACAAAAAAAGGTCCCAATCCTATCCTACTGGCAAAAGCGTCTAACCTACCACACACAAAAAATTCTATGTACACGCGGGCTAGTCTACCTAGCCGAAGTGCCTACCACCTAGCCTGATCCGGTTCACACTGCAACCCGGATCCTACTAATTCTCTTGCCCCTCCGGGCTACTGACCCGGTCGCCGTCAGAGCCCTCTTCCTGTTCCGGGTTGGACTTCGGGGAAGCATCCTCCTTCTTCTTTGACCGGCGCTCCCGGACTTCTTCCTGGTCGCCTTCCCCCTCGGACTCCGGTTGACTCCCGTTCGGCTCGTCCTCCTGGGTCTCATGCTCCTCCGGTTCGCCCGCATCCACTTCGCGCTCCTCTGGCTCACCGGCGTCCGTTCTGTCTTCCGGGCCACCCGTATCCGGTTGGCCGTCTACCTCTTGGTCTTCCCCGGGTCCTAACTCCCTACCCGGGGTGGTCCCGGTCTCTGCCAAATCAGCAGCCTGGTCTGCCAAATTGGCCAGGCTGGCCTCTGACTGGTCCCCTCCGAAACTGACATCCGGATTCCCCCGCGGCATACTCACCACCAGACTCGCAGCCGGTCTTGAAGTCTGTTCCGGAGTAGATTGGCCCCCGGCCATCATCCTATCCATCTCCCCCATTCCGGGTGCATCCTGTGATACATGGAATGGTGCCAACAATTCACTACTCGCTAGGGGTGCATTCGTGCCTCCCTCTCATCCGGTCCGGACCCGGATGGAAATCTCGCCTGATTCTCCTCCAACAGTTTCCGGAATTCCACCAACCCTGCCTCGACCCTTGCGGCGTACTTCTTTACCACATTCGTCACTCGGGCAGCACCGTCCAATCCGGCTTCGACCACTTTCTCCTGGTACAACCGGGCCTCTGTCTGGGCCTCCCCATCCGGTTTGAACAGTGACTCGAGGAGCCGGTAAGTAGGCGACTTCTGCCTCTCCAGAGCCCGGATCTCATCCTGTAGCCTTAGCAGTACCAAGCTCCTCTCCGAAGCTTCCTTCCGGAGCTTATCTACCTCCTTCCTCATCTTCCAGACGATCCCCGGGTACCTCTCCACCTGTGTACTCCGAATGACATTCCCAACTTCCTTCATCGAAGTATAGATGGGATGGTACTTCCCTTCTACCTTCTCTAACGCCTCCTTGACCGGCTTGAGGAAGTCCTCCTTTGATTCTCGTAGGGGGATATCCTCCAGTTCCGGTTCTGTACTTCGGGGAGCCCACTCATAAGTCCGGATCTCCTCCGGGTACTCTTCTTCGTCCTGCACCGGTTTCGAGCCTCGCGCCCTCTATGTTTTAACCTTGACGTTCTTCTGACGTCCGCTCGATTCCGGTGCCCGTCCCCTCTTTCCCCGGCTATCCACCGGTGTTGTCTTCTTGTGCTTCTTCTTTGGAGGAACCCTAAAACCGGTCACAATCGTGTCCTGATCCTCGTCCTCTTCTTCCTCCTCTTCTTCCGGAATCCTCAAGCGCCTCTTCACCTGCCCTCGGGGTGGTGCTGTAGAGGTATTCGCCTCGTCCGGTGTCTCCTGGTCCGGTTCCTCCTCGGACTCCGATCCGTCCGGAGTTTCCCGGAGTTTCTTGAGTTGGCCTCGGGTGCGCGCCCTAAAGGGGACCGCCTCCACCAGTGTATTCTGGCCCGGTTCCTCTTCCTCTGCTCGGGTCTCCGAGGGCCCCGGTTGGCCTTCCTCTGTATCCGGATCGGCCGCTGCTGGCTCCTCCACTTCTCTCACCTCCTGCTCTTCCCGTTCTTACTCGTCCGGGCTGTCTTCGTCCTCGTCCTCGCTCTCCTCCAGATTCCCTTCCCGGGTCCTTGGCGGCTCCCGCTCTATGACCTTCCGGCGGCTCTCCAATTGCTCTCTCTCCCTGGCCGTGAGGAGTCCGTGCTATGCATACAAATGATAAACAAAAGGGGTTAGAGGACATCCCTTTTTGTTTCCAACTTTGAGCGCTTCCCGGCCTACCAACTCGTGCACGATGAGTCCCCACCCAGTTTTCCGGTTGTTTAGGTAGGCCTTGTAAATGGCCTTGATCGGTTTGATCATGCAAGTGGTGGGTTTGTCCGGGCTCAAGATGGGCACCAAAAACCGCAGCAGGCGCCTCTCCCGGTCGTCACTGCAATCCTCCACTCGGAAACCGTCCTTCTCAGAAACCGATTTAGTAAACCTCGCCTTCACCCATCCGGAATCCTGCTTGCTCTTGTCGTATCCAAACGGGCTGTTAGGAAACTTGTACGTCACGCGCCAAAGCTTCGAGCTCCATTTCCTCCACTGCCCCCGGATTTCGCTGTCCCGGAATTCAACCACCACCCGGGCTCCCCCTAACTCCTGCAACATAGTATCACTGTGGAGGTCCCAGGGTAGGTACAGAAACTCCTCGCACCTAATTCTGCATAAATCCCTCCGCAGCTGCTTCCTATGTCCCGCATTGGTCGGGATAACTGGGCACACCAACTTCTCCGGAACCGGTAGTCTGAGTCTCCAATCGTCCTTCCGTCCCATCGCTGCTGGCTCCAAAACTTTCTTCCCTTGATTGCGCACGCTCTGCCTAAGCTCCCGGAATACTTGCTCGCCGCCCGGTCGCTCTTCCTCCTCTCTCACAGCATCCGGAAACACAAAAATCTGGCGCAGGGGTGGACTGGAAACACTATGCGAAAATGATCAGTGAACTGCCCTAATTAAAGCCGCCCATTCCAGGGCGCGAAACGTGGCCGGGTCCATCCGTGACCCGTCCATTCCTACCCGGTTTCCAGTCCGGATCCCGTGCCCAATCCGGATACATGCCGTCAAAACCGGACCCTAGTAATAACTCTACCTTGTGCGCGCGCGCCTCTTCTACATAAATAACTAAATGTGCCATTATGGTCGCTCCCACACTCATTCATGGAGATTCGGGCTACTCCTAGCTACTCTAAAACCCTAACTCTCTACTTCTAGGTCGAACGAGGTTCGACACAAAGCTCAATCAGCATCTTCCTGAAACTAATTTAAACACCTTTAAAAAGAAATTTTAAAAATAACAATGTTTGAAAACAACAAAAAAATTTAGATTTTAGAAATTTAAAAAAAAAACATAATGAAAATAATAATAAGAATAAGCATCATCATAATAATTATAATAATAAAATATTAATAATCATAATTTAAAAAAATTTAAAAAATTCAAAAATTTAAAAAATTTAAAAATTTAAAAAAATTAAAAAAAAAAAAAAAACCGAACCCGCCCCTAGCAGCTGCCTTACAGCAGCTGCTGTAAAGCAGCCGCGGCCTGCCCGCCGCATTGCGGGATAGGGCAGGCTACCAGGCCGGTTGGCCGGGCCAGGCCCGGCTAGGCCAAGGGGCCTTGGCCGGCCCTTGCCAACCCCGCGGAGCTCCGCGGGGTTGGCAAGCGCGTCCTTTGGGAGGACGCGCCCAAACATCAATTGGCTTTTTTAAAAGCCAATTACTCCTAGTTCTAAAAGTGAACTACTAGTTCTAACTATATAAGGCCCACCTTCCCACATAAAACCTCACATTTCACATATTTCCTCTCAAAGGTATTGCTCTCACCACTCATTTTTTTTGCAAATGACACTAGATTTGGTTGTAAGAATTATAATATAGTGATTGTATGACATATAACACTAGTTCTTTTTATCAATTTTTTAAAATTGCATATGTAAGATGATTTTAACATTGATTTCTTTAAATTTTTGTAGGTGTGATTTATTGGAGAGAACGTCGTGACTTATAACAACTGCAGGTAAGCTTTTTATTAATTTTTAAATTCGTATATTTTCAATAACGTTTCTTTTATATGTAGATTTCAACTCGAATCATTTGATCTTACAATTCATTGCACGTAGTTATAAGCAATCGCATTTTAAACATCGAATTTGAATTGAATATATAGACATCAGCTGCTATATTTAGCATATTTAGACCTCGAACATTCAAAATCACATAAATTAAAGCAAATTAAATTAAAAACTCTACATTAGAGTCCCTAGAGATTATGGGCACCGAAATTTCATGTTGGGTTATTATATTGACTGTTAAAAGTTGCTAAACTTAGTATATTTTGTCAAAAATGTTGAAATTCGATGTAGATTTCCCCGAATGCAAAGACAAAAAACAATCGTTAGGGCTTGTAGAGGTTAGGGGCATCCAAATTTCATGTTGGGTTCCCAAAATTAAAATCACAAGCTGCTAAATTTAGCAACTTTTTGCATAAATGTTCAAATCTGACCAAACTTGAAGAAATAAAAAATCGTTAGGGCTTGTTGAGGTTACGGGCACCCAAATTTCATGTTGGGTTCCTAAAAATATAGTCACAAGCTGCTAAATTTAGCAACTTTTCGCATAAATGTTCAAATATGACCAAATTTGAAAGATAAAAAAATCGTTAGGGCTTGTAGATGTTAGGGGTACCCAAATTTCATGTTGGGTTCCCAAAATTAAAGTCACAAGGTGCTAAATTTAGCAAATTTTCGCATAAATGTTCAAATATGACCAAATTTAAAGAACAAAAAAATCGTTAGGGCTTGTAGATGTTAGGGGCACCCAAATTTCATGTTGGGTTCCCAAAATTAAAGTCACAAGGTGCTAAATTTAGCAAATTTGACATAAAAGCTCAAATTTCTCGTAGTTTTCTGCAATTTGAAGGACAAAAAATTTGTTAGGGCTTGTAGAGGTTAGGGGCACCCAAATTTCTTGTTGGGTTCCCAAAATTAAAGTCACAAGCTGCTAAATGTAGCAACTTTTTGCATAAATGTTTAGATATGACCAAATTTGAAGAACAAAAAAATCGTTAGGGCTTGTAGACGTTAACGGCATCCAAATTTCATGTTGGGTTCCCAAAATTAAAGTCACAAGCTGCTAAATTTAGCAACTTTTCGCATAAATGTTCAAATATGACCAAATTTAAAGAACAAAAAAATCGATAGGGCTTGTAGATGTTAGGGGCACCCAAATTTAATGTTGGGTTCCCAAAATTAAAGTCACAAGCTGCTAAATTTAGCAGCTTTTGCATAAATGTTCAAATATGACCAGATTTGAAGAACAAAAAAATCGTTAGGGCTTGTAGACGTTAGGGGCACCCAAATTTCATGTTGGGTTTCCAAAATTAAAGTCACAAGCTGCTAAATTTAGCAACTTTTGCATAAATGTTTAAATATGACCAAATTTGAAGAACAAAAAAATCGTTAGGGCTTGTAGATGTTAGGGGCATCCAAATTTCATGTTGGGTTCCCAAAATTAAAGTCATAAGCTGCTAAATGTAGCAACTTTTTGCATAAATGTTTAAATATGACCAAATTTGAAGAACAAAAAAATCGTTAGGGCTTGTAGACGTTAGGGGCATCCAAATTTCATGTTGGGTTCCCAAAATTAAAGTCACAAGCTGCTAAATGTAGCAACATTTTGCATAAATGTTCAAATATGACCAAATTTGAAGAACAAAAAAATCGTTAGGGCTTGTAGATGTTAGGGGCACCCAAATTTCATGTTGGGTTCCCAAAATTAAAGTCACAAGGTGCTAAATTTAGCAAATTTGACATAAAAGCTCAAATTTCTCGTAGTTTTCTGCAATTTGAAGGACAAAAAATTTGTTAGGGCTTGTAGATGTTAGGGGCACCCAAATTTCATGTTGGGTTCCCGAAATTAAAGTCACAAGCTGCTAAGTTTAGCAAATTTTGACATAAAAGCTCAAATTTGACGTAGTTTTCAAAATTTGAAGGATAAAAAATTCATTAGGGCTTGTAGAGGTTAGGGTCACCCAAATTTCATGTTGGGTTTCCAAAAGTAAAGTCCCAAGTTGCTAAATTTAGCTAATTTTGACATACATGATGATTAATAGAATTGAATGAAAGAATAGTATTTTTGAAGAAATCTTAATTCATTGATCATTATTATTTAGCAGTACATTGCAAACATTTGTGGAGTTGTATCAATTGGCGTGCGGTCGGTTGGGTTGGATTAATTGAGATCCATTTATTGATTTGTTACTACAATCCACTTCTGGTTAGTCTTTAGGACTCGTGCTTTATTGCATTTGAGCTCTTGGACGGTACCGGGAGTGGGTTTTGCGGATGTTGTTGGGTTGATCGAAGGTTTTTAAACCTTTGGACGACCGTGAACGACCGTATTACATACTTTTCACTACATCTGATATCATCAATCTGTTCATTGTGGTGAGTGAAAAAATGAGTTTGTCACGCGATTTTTATTTTGGAGTTGGGGGAGATTATTTGAAATATAGAATGGGATGGAATTTTAGCTCTGAAAAGGGATTAAAATAATTTGTCTTTGAAATTTTAGTGGTGTGATTTGGCTCTAATTTTTTTATTTTCATTTGAATTTTTTGGTAGGAGTTTACGGATTAAGTTAGCTAAGACATTTACTTTGATGGTGTGATATGGGTACCAATGAGACGTGTCTCACTATGTGTGACTTATATATAACTCATTCTATGTGTACTACAAATTCTATGTTTAATCCTTTAACGTAGTGACAGATTTAACACTATTTTCAAAGAATCGTCATGAAATGTTTGATGAATAACAAAAATGGAGTATATGTACAACACATATTTGTAAATGACAATGTTAATATCAAAACATGTTTATGATATTAAGCAATGTAAATAACAATGTTCATTATATCTGTTATTAATGATTTTAAATTAATTTTGCAAGGTTTTATCTTGAAATTCGATTAAAACTCCCAAGTTAACACAAATAAATAAATAAATATTGTAATGAAATTTGAATAACATGCTCTACGAGATAGTATGGTTTCTATTTTTTGATTATAATATTTTGGAAAATTATGTCTAAGGTCTCTTTTTTTGAACTAAGAATAAAACTTGATATATATCACTTGTGTTGTTTTTCAAGAAATCATAATATCTTATTTTAAATATCTACATATCTAAATATCTAAATATCTACATTGTACAAATGATTTTGAATTCAGAATGAAACTTGACATAAACGAATTGTGTTGTTTGTCAAAAATCATAATATCTTATTGCGAATTTCCACAATATAGTACTACACAAATGATAGTCAACTAGAACAAAACCCAAGAGAAATTGAATGGGTGAAGACTGTCCTTGAATGCAGCCAGGAGAATAGTTTGAATCTGCTCATTGTCCAGTGTGTGCTAACGTCAATGCGCTCAGCGGCACGAGTCCCACTAGTTTATATTATTTGAAAATAATCACACTTCTAGTGTTTTGTATATTCTGATTATATTAAGGTGTTTTCAATAAGATTTTTTGGGAATTCTATGAATCTCCTAAGGTGATTATGAGCTTTTTGAATCATTATTTGTTGTGTTTCTGTTTTTTTCACCTATTCTTTTAATCTTCAATGCATGTCAATATTGACCAATGTTCAACACAATGTAAAGGCTTGAAGTAGTAATTGTGTTTTGATTTGTTGTTTTTTGTACAGTTATGGCGCTTAAGACTCTAAACCAGTGGAAAGAGCATGGATGGTGGATTGAGGCCAAAAATTCACTCAAACCCATGTTGTGGATCACAAAGCAGACCATACTAGAGGGACGACGTTGGGCAACATTAGGTACAGTGTTTGGGCAGATACTATCTATTGGTACCGCACCGAACGATGTCTTGGTATTTTCTGTGACAACAGAGAATGAACCAATGACAAAGATCAGGTTGCAAAGGAAGTTCATGATGGCCCCTGTTCCGGAGGTGTTGCTTGAGGTTAATCCACCATTGAGGGGATTGAAGCCTCTAAAGGTGCTCTGGTCCACTATGCCTGAGAACCTTCGTATAGCACGTGAGACATCTGTGCTGAAGTTCAAAGCATTTACCCCACAAGATGTTGTAAAAGTTCGGAAGGCTGTTCGGGAGCACACAGCATATGAGGAGCTGGCAAGGGAGTTGCCTCACGATCCGGAAGATCCTTCTCCGTTGCAGGAACCAGAAGAAATTGATCTAATATATAGGATTCTTGCATCAGCTTTGAACGTGAATTGGGTCCCGCCGCAAGCAGAAGAGTCTCGAAGGCGCCCGGCACCGGCACCCGTTCAGGATACTGTGGAACCTACAGCACCTACGACTAGTGCATCCCGCAGGGTTTGGAGTAGGACTGATGAAGCACCACCGAGAGCATCAACCGACCGTACTATATCTACACCAGTACGAACACGGGGTGTATCTGCTCAAAGGATAATTTCTTCAGCGAGAGGACCACGGTTGTCATCTTCTACTACAGGCGCAGAGCAAGGAAGAAGGGTCCTACCAAACGTAAGCCAAGGGGAGTCATTGAGGACAGCTGAGCGTGGAGCAAGTTTGTCAGAAACAGTGGGTTCTGAGAGACTTGAGACGAGGACGTCTGCTCGAATGGAGATACTATCTCAGCCTAGTGTTTCAAGGGCTGCGACAGCTCCGGTAGCCGGTACACAAAGGAGCGTTCTACGAAGACAACATCCTGGAAGGAGCCGGGGCAGGAACGAAGAGGAAGCCGAGGATATTGATGTGGTCCCTTATGATGATGAAGGTGTTCATATTCCACGAACTGGAACAGCAAGAGGAAAAGTGCTATCATTTCCCTTAGACGAAGAGTATCGGGCTGGGTATATTTGGAGAATGGATGCAGTTTTTGATGCTCCAATTGACCACATCCGTTCAATACAGAATGTGGAGACAGACCATCGTTGTTTGTTGGACGAACGAGTGAGGCTTATGTATCATCGACTAGCCGGGCCGGATGAGCCTCTTGTTACGTGCCTGACACTTCGACCCCTTGCCTACATAGTAGATGAGCCAATTGGTTTGGATGGTCAGAGGCAGCAGAGGGAAGTGAAATTTTGAGCGGACCGTGTTGTGCAGGAATTCGAGGCAGCTTATTTGCGCTTTATGATGGATGATCCAATTGCACCCAACATGCGTAGGATGGATTGGTTGCGGAACCACATCATTTGGGAGCCGGTGGACGGTCAACACATTGTAACAGCTTGTAAGCAGGCACGAACCGAGGAGCAGAATGGACTTTTGTCCACTGAGGCTTTTAACAAAACATATGCGCAGCGGAAGTTACAATTCATTGTGTTCAACAATCCACAGTTGTACATTGAGGCATCGGTTAGAATAAACGCGAAGGAATTTGAGCGACGCTTCTATACGACATTGTACGAGGATATGGTGAAATTGCGGGCCATTTGGGATGCATGCGGTAGACCGAATCCTGAGATACGATCGGATGATGCCCAGAGAGCGAGGGCGATTGCAATGTCAGCAAGTGCATTACATTGGACGGTATCGTTGGTGGGAAAGTCCGAACCGTTGGGCAAGATGGCCAAGCGGATGCTAGAGATTACTCGACATGCTTGGCATGAGGATGATGAGTGCTACCAGGCTGTCCTCCAAGTGTGCAAGGACTACGAGGGGGGATTGCTTTGGTACAGCAAGGAGGATGAGAAGAAGTGGGAGAGATATGCAAAGAAGCATTCGTTGGATCGCAACGTGGACGTGCGTCAAGATCGAAGAAGGATGGAGCGGCTTTGGTTGAGACCTTTGTCTAGGGTTCCCAAGCAGTAGTACCTGCGTCTTGTTCGGAGCATGGCAGCACAAGCAGTTGTGGATGGAACGCGACCGAAACAAAAATATTACTTCAACAAGGCTTTAAGCGCAAAGCCCCCAAATCAGACTTTAGCGTGGGTGGTGGACCGAGTTCAGAGGCGAGAAGCAGTCCGAAATGCAATGCGGTGGATGCTGGTTGAGTCTGAGGAGCAGCGGCCAAAGTCGATGTCGGATTTCTTTGCCATTCCGGTAGATAAATTTGGAGGCGGAGAGCATCGTCAATTCCAAGTGTTAGATTCCGACATCGACAAATCTATGAAGATTGCGTGGGCCGCTCCAGCGGTGAAGACTGTGAAGGCCTTGAAGAAGTTTGAACATCTCATACCTGCAATGATCAGACAACATTATTCCAACATTGTTGCCGGAGGCACATGATATGAAGGATATCGGAGAGGACTCGCAAACATTGCAAGTGCTCGGTGGGATTGGCAAGTACAAGTGCCGCGTGCTATAGGAGGGAACAACACAGGTCAAATTCCTATTTGATGTAGAGGAGGTTTTTTTGGGGAGGAGGTCGTGGAGATAGGAGAGCCTTGTCTATGGATATTTGATTGCAGGCGGGGAGGCATGGGAGGAGATGATGTATCCTGGACAGATGTAAACTATAAGAGGTCTTTGGAGCTGTTGCAAAAGTGGATGGCAGGAGTTCATCGATGGAATGTGGTGTTCTTGTTCCCTGCTGGAGTAGACTTTGACGAGAGGATGCGGGAGTTGATGGTGATGCCTCCACAGACCACTACACGACGAGGCGTATGGATATTTCAATTTGAGACGGTGCCGACGAATGTGCGTGATCTGGTGCATGGTAGGGAAGTGGAGCGTCGTATGCAGCCTATTAGAGATGTGGCAATCCTGATGCAATTTCCTAAGGATTCTAGCGCTACACCAAATCTACGGCAAAGTACAGAGAACTTGCCTTTGGCCTTTTTGGACATGTGGAACGAAGAGAGAATGCCACGGGCTGCAGACAGATTTGAGAGATCGCCAATGGAGTTGTGTAGGCTCGTGAAGGCGTATTTACCAGAGGAGTGGAGGCTAGTGGCATTGGGTATCACAACTGCCATTGCAGACATTGTGCAGGATGGTTTTATCGGTGATCAGGTGATTGTTTTGGATAGTTCATCCAGTCGTACACGTTTTGTGTACAACACCTTATAGGAGGTATTCGATTCAAAGCTGCATATGATACGCTGCGATGATATTGGAGATACTGCAGGGCCATCTACCTCAGTTCCTATGATCGGTGTTGAACGTGCTTCTGTCTCTGTTGTACAGCCTAGAGACGAGGAGGAGGCAGATGAAGAAGAGCAGGGGGATGAGTCAGAGGGTGATTCTGAAGATGAGTCAGAGAATGATTCTCAGGATGATTCGGGGATTATTCAGAGGATGAGATATCTGAGTTAGAAGAAAGTGGGGACAATGAAGAGGAGGATGGCGAAAGTTTGCACTCCGAAGATACATCCGAGAGAGGAGGAGAGCACATGGAATCTAGTGAAGGAGACGATGTTTCAGAGGATGAGTCTTATGATCCAGGGAATTCATCAGATGTTGAAGAGGAGTCATTAGCCTCGAAAGACGTGAACGATTCGGCTGAGGAGACCGAGGAGCATTTTGACATGAATGAGGAGCATATTGTAGCACAAGAACCAACGGTTGGAGTTGTCGGGGTAGGTACTACATTCCAAAGTACTCCGTCTGGTATTTGTGATGTTCCAGAGGTACGCGAAGAACCTATGGAGGTAGCAGCTTCGTTCTCAGATGTGATTGCTGCACCGAGCTCAGTGGTGTTACCTTCACAAGGAGTGACTATTGGTACGGAGTCTACGACGCTGTCATTTGCATGGGCTTTGGCAGATCATCGTATGACACTTGGAGATGACGGATTGTACCATGACCTCGAGGGAGTGAAGTATCGTCGTGTGGGAGAAGAGGGTAACTACACATATGAGCAGGTCGCCTCCATTTTAGAGGGTGACTTGAACGCGGGTAGCATTCCTTCTTCGGTGGCGGAAGCCATGGTCACGAGAGCATTGGATTATGCCGATCCTGGAACCCTTTCAGAGATTAGAGCACTAATGAGGGAACAACAGTTGGAGAGCGAAACATGAGAGGAGGTAGAAACTCAGTCCTCTCACGTGATTCATGAGACCCAAGAGATGGAGCAGTAGTACAGATTGGGATAGTACTGTAGGTGGAACCCTTTGATGTAGTAGGATAGTGCAAATATTATTTACTTTGTAGTGCGTGCCTTCATTTATATATAGAATGAAGCGTTTTGTTTTGATTTTCTATCGGATAGTAATAAAACAATATTGCACATTATGTTTGATTTTCTTTTAATACATGAAAAATTTGATATGAATGAATGTGTTGTTGTCATTTTGAAAATGAAAATATATGAAATTTCAGGGGAGTAAAAATTCAAAATAGTCCAAATTTTGCACCATTGTGGCCATCGGACAATGCACTTGGCCAAGTGCAAAAATTCCTAATACAGTGTTCTATGTTGTTAACACACAAAATATGATTCTAGTACACCAAAATTGTTATTTGATATGGTTTAAAGTATTAATTACAGGGGCATACTATTCAACTGACATTGTTTGAGATGGTGGCCTTGCTAGATATGGTGGCCTTGCGAGATTGGACATACTAAATGGACCACTTATCATCGAAAGCCATTATATGATATAATATCACCCAAGGCATATCAAAGGCCGAATATAACCTCGATTCTAAATCCTCCCTTGATGTTAATGAAAACACTGTTTACCTATATGACACATTTTTTGAAATTTCCATTTTGAGTACCTTAGAGGCTTTTTTTGGAAAATGTTGTTGCAAATTTGGGGCACGTGGTCCCAAATTAGTTTAGAAGGACCTATTATGGGAAGAGGGGGTTATTTTATTAAGTGGGCCCTCAATCGGATCAAAATAGGGGTCAATTTTGTCCCCTACATTAACATTTGTTGGGGGGTGGGGAGGTTTCATAGCATACTAACATGAGCAAACACCATGTTCAACTGGGACCACAATCTAGTCATAACTAGAAACTAAGTTTACATGGCAATTACAATGAACTCCCACAATTTATAAGATACAAGTGACATTCACACATCATGCCGAGGTAGAGACTGTTCCTACATTTGTTGTAGAGGTAGTGACTTCTCAAGATCACGACAATCCAAAAAAAGAACCGAGAAATAGGTGCGCCACAAATTCTCTTCGACCTAGACCTTGACGTGACTGTGGAGGATATATTGTAACAAGGCCTCGCTCTCTTGCGTCACTTTAACTGTTAAAGGACCAAATGTTCATTTTTTGGATGATGTACAAAAATCAAACATAGTTTTTTCATCCATCGTGCACTTTTTGCAGTGTGGATTTTTTATTAAATATTCTATGGGAAGTTAGCTTTATGCATGTGTGATTTGATTAGAAAGGGGATGATTTGGGTACAAACATGCTTGAGGTACCGCTGTCAAGGACCACGAATCAGGAATGAAAGAATTTTTAAATGTCATATTTTACGACTAAAAATGAAAGTAATTTTAAAATACATTACTTATTATTAAAACATATGTAATTGTATCATTTTTGTAAATTAAAACGTATAAAATCATTAATTATAAAATTTCATATGTATTAGGATTTAGCACCTAATATCATATCAATGGAAAGGAAACATGTATATATATAAGAGTTTTACCATTAATTTTTTATCCGATCACTACCTTAGAGCTCACTTTTTATCTTTCAAATTTGAAACCCAATTTTTTTTTCAATTTTGAAATCCTTTTTAGATGTAGCCCCTCCTTATAATATTTGAGAGGATTATGAAAATAATAAAAATAGTTACATACCACATTTTAAATTGTAAAATACTACAATTGATTATTAAAACATCATAAAGCAATATTGTTAATTACATACATTTTCCATCAAGTATTGATATTCTTTTTTGATTCTTGAACTAAAAACTCACATTGTGACATAGTCATGAATGTGGGCTACAGGAATCATATTAACAACTTTAATCAATTAATAGCAACTTTTTTATGTACTTCCATATTGTATTCTACTTGAAGCAAGTAAAGCTATATTAAAATCATGCTTTTACAATAAAATTTGTAATCTAACCTATGTTAAAGGGATGAATTTTCACAATTTTATATTGTGACATTCCTTATAGAGTACCTTAAGTATGTTTATACCCATTTGTGAAATTTTAATGCGTCATTTCATGTTGTAGTGATTCATCCAAAATTTCGAAGATTTTAGTGTAAAAGAGCTCTTGAGAAAATAATCAGCTCGTAAAATTAACTGACCAAAAAATCTCCAAAAATCACTACACTCAGAGTATTACATTTCAACCCATCACAACAAATTTCATCTACAAATTGTCTATATCTTATTCGTAATCGAGTTACAAAATAATTTTGAATTTTGAGTTTCACAATTTATACAAAATATTGGTGATAGCAATCATAAGTCTAATCGTATAGATAGAATCTAAAATTCATAATGTACAATTTTATTCATACATCAAGTTCAAAAACATCCGTTTTAATTGCATTTTATAAGACATCTTTGAAATTTCATCAGGGGAAGGGTGAGGATGTTTAGGGATTAACCCCTAAATGACAAAGGGGGTAAGGACAATACCCAAATGTGTTATAAAATGTTACTTTCTGCAACTTAGATGAAGTTTGGTCCAAAAGACAAAATGAGAAGCATGATGTTTAGAAACTATCCATACAGTCAAACTTCCAAAAATATTTTTAGATACTCATTTAATGTATTTAGAAGCATTTACCATTAAAAATTTTACCAAATTTACAAATCCTATTTTTAGAGTTTGAAATTTGGTATGATTGGTTAAAACTAGACAATCTATTCTAAAATTTATAAATGCAATTTTTTAAATGAGAGAACATTATTAGTTTCTCGAAATAGTAAGTTTTATAACACTAGAACAATATTGAGGTCTTTGTCTTTGAAAAACTCCTTTGTGAACCTCAATACTGCAAATGAAATGTATCAAATAGCACTAGAACATGATCTCTACCTCCAATTTCGACCAAAAAAAAATCAAAACTTGAAAAATGACATTTCCTGACCATGGGCAGTCACTGCCGTTTGGGCTGCGACTAAAAAATGGTCGATCGGTCACTTAGGAGTTAAAGGAAGGAGTGGCTTTTATGCGGCATGGTGGAGATGCTCTTACAAGCATGAATATTCTCCGCTTGAGATCCACTTTAAAATGGGTGCTCTCTTCTTGTGCTCAATTATGCTATGTTTAGAGAATTCCCGAATAGAATATGTGCTAAATGGACCACTTGTCATCCAAGGTTATTATATGGTAGCCTGGTGCATAGATATCAGACAGTACCGAATAGAATATTGATCATGTGATTTCCTCAGTGGCCAGCCTGTCAGGCCAAGACCGCCGAGGGACTCAGACAGTCGGTAAGGCGCGTTCTCCTAGTCTCCTACAGATCCCAGTCACCCAGGTGCATTCATCATCTTGCTCCGATCCTGCTTGCCGACTCGTGACAGCCCGGGCGTTGAAATCTTCCAACGTTTCATTTCGACCACCGACGACTGTCGATCGATCTAGCTGAGCTGAGCTGAGCTGAGCTGAATTAGCTAGCTGAGCTGCAGATCGATCACTTTCACACGTCAGTCCTTGAATGGCAACAGGTTCCCAGTCAAAGGCCAAGGAGGAGGAGTTGGTGCCGGGCAGTAGCAGTGTCGGTAATGGCGAAGTAGCCGTGACCATACCGGACGCAGATTCCGACAGCGGGGACGAGGAGGTTATCTCGAGGACCCAGATCAAGAACCTCCTGTGGATCGAAACGTCGGGGCGCCACAAGAAGGCTCTGGAGTTTTGGAGTGCCCAGGACGCCCTGTGTACCAAGAGGGTTGATAGCAAGCGGAAGCAGAGCCTGGCGGTCAAGAACGAAGTGTATCAGTTGATAGGGTTTTACAGCGTCTTCCAGGGCGTGCTGCTCACCGCCGTTTCGCAGTCCAATCTCTTGCACTGCAACAACTGGTGGAGTGCTTTCTCCCTGTCTGGGCTTGCCTCGGCTGTGGCTTTGGGTGGCATCATCCAGAAGTTCCGCACCGTGTGGGATCTCGAGACCACCATTCAATCCGAGAAGGAATCTCGCGAGGTCCGTAGCTCTCTCCATCCTTTGCCTCCTTCCTTCCTTTGTGAGTGAATAGATTTATCATTCTAACTAGTATCCCCTTTTACTGACCCCTAGAGGTTCAGCAACCCCTTGCCAGCCCTACTTACAACCAGGATAACTCTTTTATCAAACAAGGTTAGTGTCATTTTTGTTATTATTATTTTCTAAAATTATTTTTTCTCTCTTTCTTGTCATTCTTTTGTGAGAAACAGAGTAATTATCGTTTAGGCATGCATGGTCTTGTGCATAGCCAAAGTACATGAAGTCTGTGTTTTTTAAAAAGATATCGATCCTTGTCTTGCTTTCAAAAAGTACGTCTTCGAGGATAGTGGTAGTAAGGTAGAGGGCTCTAAACCCGCCACAGTTCTAAACCCGCACTCTACCAAGGACGAACATTTTGAAATTTTGGATGTACCTATGGTGAAGAGCACCACTTTAGAACTCATGTCATTTCAACTTTAGAAATTCATAACTAATTTTAGGAACATCCAATTTTTTTAATTCAAAGTATGTTTGTTTTTGCTTGGATTTGTGAAAAATCATGCTCAGTTCTCCCTGTGTCCTCATAAATTCATAGCCCTTAAAGTGGCGGGTTTAGAGCCTCCTACCTTATAGAGGGTCCTACTGTGTTTATAACAAGGACGGTATAACTGCGAGGCTATGTCCTAGTCTTGTTTACGTTTGTTGTGAATTTTTAAACAAGTTTTAAAATTAAATTTTCATTATTGGAGTACCACAAATATGTAGATAATATACACTACAAAGACTACACTATAAGCTAATATATGTTTTATTAGGATAATACATTGCTTTCAAAATTAAAATTTTCTTATCCTAGTTAGCGTTATATGTGGAAAGGTATATTTTGAATCATCCTTAACCCCTAAACGCTCAAACGATCATTTTTTTGGTCGCTGCCCGGAACAAAAATATATGTTTTTGAAAAAATAAAAAATATTTTAAAATACTACATCAAGTTTACTTTCCAATGCAATTTGAATTATGTCGATTCAAGTTAACCCCTAAATGCCTAGAGCCCTCTCCAAATTCGGCAGTTTTGCAAAGATGCATTATAAAATGCAACCTAGAGGGATATTTTGAACTTGATATATAAATAAAAGTTGTACATTATAAATTTTAGATTCTATCCATATGGTTAGATCTATGATTGCTATTACCAATAATTTTGTATAAAATTTGAAACGTGAAATTCAAAATTATTTTGTAATTCAATTACGAATAAGATATTGACAATCCACGGATAAAATTCTTTGTGATTGGTTGAAATGTAATACTCTAGGTGTAGTGATTTTTGGAGATTTTTTGGTTGCTTAATTTTATGAGTTGACTTTTTTGGAGCATTTTAACACTGAAATCTTCAAAATTTTGGGTGAATCACTACAACATGAAATGAGGCATAAAAATTTCACAAATCATCCCCTTTCTAATCGGATCACATGTGCATGAAGCTAACTTCCCATAGAATCTACAGTAAAAATTCCACACTACAAAAAGTGCATGATGGATGAGAATCTACGGATGAAATCTGTACATCGTCCAAAAAATGGACGCTTAGGCAGTTAGGGGTTAAACTCCACCCCTGAGAATTTTCAAAAGTGAATCACCTCAACATTGTCTTAGTGTTATAAAATTGGCTATTTGGGGAAAGCAATGATGTTCCCTCCATCATTTCTTTTGCTTTTTTGAAGTTTACAATAGATAAACCAAATTAAACCAATCATGCTAAATTTTAAACTCTAAAAGTGAAAACTATAATTTGTACGAAATTTCAAAGGTTAGTGCTTTTAAATTCATTAAAAAAAAATCTAAAAGTTATTTTCTAGAAGTTTGATTGTACGGATAATTTGTAGAGATGATGCCCTACATTTTGTCTATTGAACGAAACTTCATCAAACATATGGAAGGCACATATTATAACACATCTATGTTTTGTCCAATACCCCTTGGGCTTTTAGGGGTTAAGTGGATAGTGTGAAAATGGTATCCAATAAGAAGTGGACTTTTAAAGAGTGAAGTTGTCAGGTAGTCTTTGTACTAGACAAAGTACTCCATGGGCTCTACTACGGCATGTAGCAGATGTATGCTATCTCTGAGTCGCGAAGCGATGACGTGTTAGCATGCACCCACTACATGACGTGGAGAGCCCATGGAGTACTCTATCCAGCATAGCCTATGACACATGTCACGTATTAGTAGAGTCTTATTTGGAGGAGTTTACTGGGAAGAGTTGAGAATAGAAAGAGATGAGGAGGAAAACCTCCTCTAGTACATTGAAGATTTGGAATACACTACAAAAATTTGTGCAAAGATGTTGTAACCTCTCTTCTTAGAACCAATCTGAAGCTGCCACAGCTGGTCCTGATTTCCTGGAGTAAGCAGAAAAAGAAAAAGAAAAAAAGGTCAATGAGATTGACCCTTCGCAAGGGACCCTTTTAAGTAAAATTTTGATTGGACCCAAGCTTGGGCACTCAGAGAGTTTGTGATTTATGATGGTCTCTAAAGTACAAATGAGCCGATATTTGTTTGGTTACATAGGGAGTACAGGGAGGCTTTGCATGAGTGATTCTGATTCTTCTTTACTGGCATTGCAGCTCTTTGTTACGCGAGGTCAGAAATTGCTGAGTAAGGGATCGGATTTCAAATTCCACATTCATGCTAGAGACGGCGTGAAACGGAAGACCACAAGTTCCAAGAAGCTGCTTGCATCCATCGTTACAGTGATTGTGGTCTTACTTCTATTCTCGGGCACTTTCCTCGCATCTATCCAACGGGTCTTGTGCAACCCAGGCCATTCCAAAGTGCCAGGATCTCCCTAAACCAGCAGCGACGTACCTCTTGTTCTTCGAAACCAACTCGTAAGGCAAGGCATTGTTTCCCTTCCAATTAATTTGGTATTGCTTTGTTGGTCCATTAGACGTCAAATGAATGTATCTCATTGAATACCAAAGCTCAATGCATATCGTGTGTCTATATTTGGCTATGGAATGCATATACCAGTTATTCGCCAATCCATGGAAATGTCTCAGGGTCCTGGGTCACGAATTCTGTTGACAGTTGTTGCAGAGATTCATGAGTGTTTCATTGTTCTTAGCAGAGTTTTTATCTATAACATTCTCAAACCGAGTTTTTCTCGGCATTAAATCTTGACATGTCTCACTCCAGGTGTTCTTGAATTCTACTACGATGAAAACTCACATTATCAACGAGACAAACCAAACCTTCCAATTGAAGGAAGGGAATGCAGGGGCATTCCGTTTGCTGAGGGATTTGAATGCAAAAGGGAAAGATGGGTACAAGTTTTCTATAAAGGTGGATCCGAATGCCACGTATCGAGAATACATGGTGGCAGCTGGGAAGAAAGGGAAATCTATCATTATCACCTCTGATGATTTCAGTGAATATAAAGTCATCAAAATAGTCGAGGAGGCACCCCCACCGGGTGCCCCACCAGGAACTTCCGTGACTTACAAGTCGGAACGTAGCGAACCGAGAAACTTGCCGTGTTCAAATGCTCCGGTCCCATCAAGTGCGGAAGGCGAATCACAATCTCATGAAGGTGAATCGAAAGGTGAAGCTGAATCAGACCCTCCCGGTTCATCAAGTGCAGGAGTTCAATCTAACCCTCCTGCAGGTTCATCAAGTGCAGGGGTTCAATTGATTCCTGCTGCAGGTTCGTCAAGTGCAGGTGTTCAATCGAGCCCTCCTGCAGCAGGTTCGTCAAGTGTTGGAGTTCAATCGAGCCCTCCTGCAGCAGGTTCATCAAGCGCTGGAGGTCGATCAAGTCAAAAGGAACATGTTCCTTGGTACAAAAAGATATTCAAACAGTCCAAATGAACTGGTGTGCCAAACCAGAATCGGCGACATTTTTGGAGAGCAGTGATAAATTGCTGGGGGTGCGGTTGTTGGTGCGTTGACAGCTAGATCGAGGTTGGACTCTCTTATTCTTTGTGTACTTTCATCCAAAGTTTCTGAGTTCTTACAGGATTGTCTGATATACCTCGAGTGCGTGTTTGGGTTTTATCTGTTACCTGGGATGGTGATGACACGTCTGGTCAAATGTTGCGCTACTAGAGTCTAAAGGAACTAGATGTTTGTTGAATCTTCTAACACCTGTAGATCAACATAAACTTTGTCGACTAACCCATTTTGTACTACGGTAGTCTCCCCATTCCTATAACTTTCATCTGCTGACCGTATTTACTATTATTAATTAAACAAAATGAAATGTGGATCTTGTCCCATTTTGAAGAGCATTCCAACACCCTAAAATATGTGTTATTACTGTATTGTATGAATAAGTTATGAAGTTCTGCTTATAATTTTTTTTAAAGCTGTAGACTTATTGTTCTCTTCAATCATTGTACATTTACTCAACTTCAGACATGGTTTTAGCGTTCCCACATGAATGGAGCAGCTACAGGAATGGGCAAGGTATGGAAACAGAGAAATTACCCTTATCTCCTATCTGAAGGATATCACCCGTGAGAGTAAATGCTTACAAGAACATAGATAAGGAATGTTGTGCTAGAGCATTTATATGGTGTAATGTACACGTGCTTATATGATGTTGAGTTATGTACATGAGTTATATACACGTTTTTAATGACATTCCAATAGAGTTATTCTGCAACTCAACAAATATCAACTTGTTTCAACTTTCTATATAGAAAATCATTTCAAAATGTAAAATTTTCTATATAGGTCAGGTCTTGGCCCTTGGCCACATAGATGCTTACAACAATTACTTTTCATTAATTCTTGACTCCTAAATGCCTACAGCTCCTAAATGCCTACAGCCCCTAAATGCCTACAACCTTCTTTAGATTTGAAGAATTGCAAAGATGCATTATTAAATGCAATTAAGAGAGATATTTTGAACTCGATGTATGAATAAAAGTTGTATTTTTTGAATTTTAGATTCTATCCATATGATTAAATCTATGATTGCAATCACCAATATTTTTGTATGAAATTTGAAACGTAAAATTCAAAATTCTTTTGTAATTCGATTACGAATAAGATATTGACAATCTATGGATGAAATTTGTTGTGATCGGTTGAAATGTAATACTCTTGAGTGTAAAGATTTTTGGAGATTTTTTGGTTGCTTAATTTTATAAGTTGATTTTTTCAAGAGCACTTTTGAACTAAGATCTTAAAAAAAATTGGTGAATCACTGCAACATGAAATGAGGCTTAATTTTTTCACAAATCATCCCCTTTCTAATCGGTTCATGCATGAAGCTAACTTCACATAAAATCTATAGTAAAAATCGACGGGTATTTGTGCATGTATCAATCGGGTGATTTCAGGAGGTGGGAGGAGCTTATGAGCTCCGTATTATCAGCTGAGGAGGACCTTGACACTTAGAAATATTTCGCTGCCTGTCATGGCACACACACAAACTCTCCTAGGGCGCATGGCCACCACTGTTCTACTTACTCTTTTGCAACTCCTAGCTCCACAGATAGCAGTAGTAGACAACACAAACTCCCCAGACAGTAGCACGCAGTTTAGCTACAACAAATCCCTCCTTTCCACAAGCGCCCCAAGCCAGCAGCCCCTCCTTCGCCATACAACAGCGTCTCCACGGCCCGCAACATCTCCACGGCCCGCAACATCTCCAAAGACTCAACAGACCGGCCGGCTTACCAAGGGGCTACACTTGTATGCTGCCAGCTCCTTCTTCCAAGCGCTTGAAGCAGCCCCCCACTACAGCCTTCCCAGCTCTCCAAGACTTGCTGCCGGCTTGCTCGACACACCAACCTGGATTCAGATAAGTACTGACCTCACAGTCCAAACACTCCCCTCACTCCCATGGATTTTCTGGTCTACAACATCACTACTAGTAGTGATGCACACTCTCCCTACACTATCAATACCACCTCCCACAGTCATTACAGACACCATTCCACCTCCATTACACCTGCAAAAACACTCACACCACATACCAAAATCCTCCAAACTATTTTCACACAAATATTTTCACACAACCACCATCACTCCTATACACAAGCACCTACATCACACCCCCAATCTATACAAATAAATTCACACTCATTCACTTATCCAAACACAAATCATGCATTACCCACACCCATCCCACCGGATCCAGACAAAACAAAACTCACTACTCCCACCCCTACCACAGCTCGTCACACTTCCACATTCAAATCATCATCTCTCAAACCCAAAGCTCACACCAAAATCCCAACCCTCTTCCCCGCAGCATCAACAATCCCACAAAAAATCCACACATACTACACAACAACTCTCATACAATCAAACTCCCAAAGGAAACCATTCTTATATTATCATGTGTTAAAAAACACATTAGATTACACCACACACTACCTTTCCTACACAACACAAAACAAATTCAAGTTCTCCCGCTTCCACAAAACCTTACAAGACTTCCAGTCACGACTCGTTAAGCGAGAATCTGCATTGATAGATAGAGCTGGTCAGACTGAGATAGAGGCTGAGAAAGCTTTCTTTACTCAAAGCCATCCAAATAGTCACTCTCGGTCTTCTCGTCAAGTGCTTACAACTGAAAAGAAGAAGGCTAAAGCGCTTAGACTGGAGAATTTAAAAAAGAAGAAGCACTGCAATACATGTGGAGTGAAAGCACATTTTTCCAATGAATGTCTAAATGCTTCTGATTATGCATTTGATGATGACTCTTCATTCTCACAGCATCATCGTCGATCGAAGCGGCAAAGTCACTCTTATAACCGGAAGAAGAAGAGCCATGCTAATATCACTTTGAGTAGCATTAGAAATCTTGACTCATTGTCAAGTGCTCTTGACTCTTCATCAACATACTCTAGTAAGGCTTTTTGTGTGATTACATCACTATGTGTGATATCAGCTTCTGAAAATTCCGTGACATCGGCTTCTACACAAAACCATGCCTTCAACTGCAAACTGACCACTGCCATGAATCACCACACCGCTCCTCATCAGCAACCCTCACCAACACAAACTCCGACTTCCGAAACCCTAACTGCAGAACCCCTGCCTCCCTCGCCTACAATTCAATCCACTGCCACGCACACAATCATCTATTTTCACAAAATGCTTAATTTGGCAGATGACTCCCCAACACTCAAAAGTCACACAAACTCACCCTTACAGTCGCTCCCTACTTGCCTATCCTTAAGGAAAGCCCCCGACCACCTTCATCACCGCCCTTCTCCACACCACTTTCCACGACTTCGACACCATGAGCCACACTCACCATCTCATACCTCCCAAAATTACAAAGAAGACAAACCAGACTCCAAACCGCCCTACGGCCATCGTAATCCTCCTCATCACACCACCCTAAACTCAGACTGCCACCTTTTCGCCCCACTCACAATGCCGCATCACCATCAACTAAAAATAGACGCACCACTCACCCACAGACATCGCTTCAACCTGCGACGAGATACGTACACGTACCCCTCTCCACCACGTACTCCCTCAGCACGATCAATCCCCCTTCAGCGATGGATACCACAAGCAATTATAAAACCCAACCCACACCCACGTCACCCCTGCACTCCTCACCACCAACACAGGTATGTCTTCCTAAACCTCCCTTGCTGCAATTTCTCCCTCTTTCTCCACGATCACACCAATACTAACCTACAGCATTGTCTCTCAGATCACCTTCCTTTTATTTGCAAAAACATGGCTAGAGTAAAATCCACCATGAGAAAAGTGAGTCCCTCAAATGACTCACTCCCTTCTCTATCTGACCGGGTATTGAAGGCTGGTACCTCAGGCACCAAGAAGAAACGTCTCTCCGTCAAACTGCACGCCCTGGCGCTCCACTCTACCCCTTCCAGCAAGATGGGCAACAAGAGCAACTCGCAAACCATGACCAGAGCGCGGACTGCTGATGAACAGCCGGCCACCAGCCTAAGCAACCCAACCGCTTCATCAAGGTCGCGACGCCGCAGACGCTTGCTCGAAGACGACCACGATAGCGACGGATCGCAGAGCGAGAGACAATCTCTCTCCTCTACATACAACACCCCGACAACAGAGAAACAAGGACCTACCACGTCAACGAATACGCCGATGAACACAGCTGCCCAAGACTGAGAACCAATCCCCATGACCGCTGCCCCATCACTGCCAGTGAACGGGCAGTTGCAGGACCGCACTCCCAGCCAGCAGAGCCCACAGCAACCAGAAGCGGCCAACTTCAGTCAGCCAGCCCCAAACTCAGGTAACATGGAAGAAAATCCAATCTTCATATCTCTGGTAAACACCCCCAACTATTCAGAATTTTCCCACCACCTCTGGCTCTCTTATTCAGTCCATGAAATACTAAATGCCCAATTAGGTCTCCTAGAATTCTCTTCTTACGGTGCTCCTAACTTAGCTACGATAGGAATGCCAGATAGTGAAATACAAGAATACCACTCATACCGCCATGCTTTTCCCCACGTTCCCCAGCTACTCTACCCGGCCATCAGGCCGGATGGAATTCCCGGTCAATTTTATCATCTCACACAGATACCCTCTGGAGTAGATATAGATATACAGTCTGGTTTAGCACATACTCACCAGTTAGTAATTAGATTTGACTTTGGCTACAATGACATGAAAAAATCCGAGGTCCAAGCAGTAGCGCTAGCCAGATTTGAGTCTATGGGCATCCCATTAGCCAATAGATTTCGTGAACCAGTCTCAGCGATAGTTCACCCTCACACCAAAAATTGGCTTGGCTTTCTAAAGGTAGATTTGCTTAATCCCAATACCGATGGCATTTCCCTCCTAAAAGGAGAACGCATTTTTACTTTGCAACTCCAAGATCTCAACTATGCCATTGGCAAAGTAGAGAAAGGTTTTGACTTTCCATCCACGGCGGCTAATCGAAAATTGGAGCTTCAAAGCCCTATTCTTGCTCGCTACACCTCCCGCCAACTACTCGGTGAGCTCACACGCCATGGATATATCGCCGGTGCCAACCTCGAGTTCATAGGCGTGACCAAACGCACCAAAGAATTAGAAACGGCGGAAATTACAGTGGCCTCCGAACCTACCAAACGGTACCTTCTCTCCACTCCCATACTCTTTTCTGGTCATAGATTGCACATTACCACTCCTTTAAATGACCGTCCCGCTAATCCTAACTCACCCGAGGCCCTCACTACCTCGATACTAGTTCGGGGGATACCGGTGGAGTACTCTCAACTCCAAATTACCGCCGCATTACACAAGATGTTATCACCAAGAAACGTCCTTGCAGTTACGTATAACCGTGCAGAAGGAGACTCTTTAGGACGGCATGATGGAGTTGCCACAATACGGTGTCTCAACGCGGCGGTCTATACACACTAGTGCAACCGCAAAGGGGTCCCTTGCCTCGGCAAACTAATAGATTTTACACCTCATATCAAAAGCCTAGCGGGGGCTCACCGTGCTGCCACGGCTCGTGCACAAGACAGCCGACCCACACGAGAAGTGATTGCAGAAGCCATCACCGCCTTCAAAAATGAAGCTCCACCCATACCATTGCTCCAACAATTCGAAGCCTCCCTTCAAGAAGTTGAAGGCCGTCTCCGAACCCACATTTCCTCGGTAGGGATTGAAGTCACCAACCACACCACTCAGAAAATGGATGTGGCCGCCACTCAAGCTACTACTCACCACAACCATTTGGCGCACCAACTTCAACTTCTAGCCTCGGCCTTGCGCACATATAGTGATCAAATGGGAGGTAAATTTTCGGCCCTCAACAAAGGACCCGCCGATGGTCCACCCGCACCCCTTGAACTTCCCGGTAGTAGCACCCCTTATGGTTAGTTCCCACATAAAACTCATCTTATTTACCATCCCAACTTCCCCTATACGTTTTAATAATTTCCTTTATTTTGTCACACCATATATAGTTGTCACATCATATATAGTGACACTAGTCATTTTGGCCCATCTATTAGGTCTTTGTACCCCCACACACTGGGACTTTTTAATACCAGTTTTATGTTTAATCACTTTGCGCCCCCCTGCTTTTACCCTGATGGGCCTCCCTGATATGTCATGGGCCTCCATGCTTGTGCCCTGGGCCTCCCTGATTATGCCCTGAGCCTCCCTGATTTTGACATACTGGACCTCCTTGATTATGCCATGGGCCTCCCTGATTTTGACATAATATGCCCCCCTGATTTTGCCCTCCTATGCCTCCCTGATTTTGCCGTGATATGCCTCCTTGATTATGCCATGAACCCCCCTGTTTATACCATGCTGGGCCTCCCTGATTATGTCATGTTGTGCCTCCCTGATTACAACATGATGTGCCTCCCTGGTTGCACTATACTATGCCCCATCCCATTTGCTCCCTCCCTTCACAAACCCTGTCATACTCAATTTCATCCCTATGGCCATGGCCCCAACAAAATCCCTACTACAGCCTTTCACATCATCTGCCCTCCACTACATATCCCCACCCACTCCCACCTAACAAACAAAATTATTAACCATGGTAAACTCTCTTATAACACTTTTCACCCTCTCTCACAACTTACTGACCTTAATTACCGAACACAAACTAATGATCTGACTCCCACATATAACAATTTCACCTACCCTACACTACATACAAAATGTCACAGATCACATCCTAATATACCTCTACCTAACCCCAGCATAATATATCAATTCAAATTACTAATCACTTATATCCCCTTCCCTAGTAACATTAAAACAACTAATGCAAGAGTACCAACCATAAGAAATCTCCCAACTTTAAATATCCATACCAAAATAACTCCATGCCTACATCCATCTCTGTTACCCAGCCACCCCATCATAAAAACATCACACAAACAGGCCTACATACTAGCATACATGCCTACACCAGACCAACACAAACTCCAAAGCCTTGTCCATCAATCACCCTGCCTCCACACACCATACCCAGCACATCATCCTCTACACACACAGCACAAAATCGAATCCTCCAAAAAAATATATATCAACCCTTTACAATCTAGCCCCAGTAACACTCACAAAAAAACACACTCAACACAAATAAAAATAAAATTCCTCCTCTTACCCACACACCAATCAAATAAAATCCCAAAAACAAAACCCCACACCTACCTCAATGGACTCGGCCTACCAGCCTTGTCCAAAACAAACCAAAAACACACATATTTCAACTCCCACCAACATAAATTAATAAACACACGCAACCACATACTCTTACTCTCAAAAAAACAAAATAATAAATACATAAAAATATTACTCCTAAAATGCGGCGATATAGAACAAAACGGCCAGGACCTATGCCCAACCTCCTAGAACAACACCCACCATCCCATAAAAGCCGATGCAAAACATATTTCATTCCTTGTACTATTAAATTACATCCGGAATACCAACATTTATCTAGTAAATTTGCCCCTATACTCAAATCCACACACCCCCACCACCAAGACACATACGTAGATTATCCGCACCTCTCAAAATATCTTACCCAAATAAACCACCACTCCCCGCCCCGCATACTATATGCCCTTATCACAACTATTAGTCCTTCGCCGCACATATGTGACTCATACCTCATTCAAACTCCTGACCCGGATTGGACTACAATTCTCCTAAATCAAATGACACGCCTTTCTAATCCCCCGGAACAACATATAAAAACCCCTCACCCATATGTACAATTCCACCACAACAACCCTCAATACACAAATCCCCCAAACTCCATCCACAAGGAACTCTATCAATTTATTAATCAACACTCTACACCCCCATCTTTACAAAGCTTAACATCCAAATTCCCATTTTTACCTACTAATCTACTACTAGAAACACTAAAATGTAAAGAACCAATCCCGGAATACTCTCATCCACCACCACTTCCTCCCACAATAATCCCGACTGTCAACACAACTCCCCACACAAATCATCCTACCCACCTAATCACCTGGAACGCATCATCACTCAATACAACACTCCCCAACCTTCACCAATTAATTACTAACTTAGAAAACCACCCTGCAATTATCACAATCTAGGAAACTAAATTAACTGCCACTAAATCCACAAAATTTATCCAAAATCTCTTCCCACACTATAAACTTATCTTTAATAATACGCATACCCTCACTAGATGCATACAACAAAGAATGCCTTACAAACCTGCCAGAGGGGGCCTTCTAACCTTTATTCACCACCAATATGCATTCCCAGACAATATCACCAAAATTCCAACTCTACCATCGATATCTCCATACCTACAAATTATCAAACTCAAAAACCAACCCCTCCAACCTTGGCTCATACTACACATGTATATGCCTACACATATAGACGATGTACAATTACTACCTCTCATTAAACACAACATTAGTCAACAAATAACAAATCACCCAAATCACACATATATACTTTGTGGAGATTTTAACAGAGACATTGCCCTAATCGGTAGACAAAATGAAAGCACCACCACCCCACCCCAACTAGAAGACCATGAATGGAGAGAATTTACAAATAGCCTACAATTAACATACATCCCTGCCAATAGTCCATTCTCACGCCAAGGAGGCCCAAATTTTAGTCAAACTAGCCTCATTGATGGATATTATATCAAAACACCCAATAATAATTCATGTACATCCTCCGTAAATCACTGCCATACCTTAAACTCCAACCACTCTCCGGTCACACTCTTTATCCCACCAAACACTCTCCTCGCCCGACCCATCTCCCCTAAAAATGACCCTTCACCCAGACTCCTCAACCCCATCCCCCCCGAAAACATTGAAAAATTCAAAAGCGCATTCTATAAAGATAATGCCCTTCAAATTAATGAGATCACTACCCTTCTCACAAACAACCACATCACAAACCACCAATGGCAACACGCATGCCAAACCTTGGACCACATCATACAACAAATTTCTGATAAAATATACCAAACATGCAGCGCCCCACCCCTACCAACCCTCACAAATCACGCATTCCTACAAGGCGGCTTCCTACCAAGAAAACTACAAAAAACATGGAAAAACCATCTCTCCACATACCACCTCCTTCGCAAAACAATATATATCATAAATCACAATCCCAACTGGCAAACGCATCCAATCCTACACAAACTACGAACACACGCCCATGCAAACATCCCACCACCGCCACCATATAACGTTAACCCACAACAATGGATCACCACATTAGCAGACCTCGCCAAAACAGCAAAAACACAAGCTAGAAACATTACCACCAAATACACACAATTATGTGTCAAAAAAGCCATCTCCAAATACAAAAAACTCTTTGACAAATGCCCGAAAAAAATAAACAAAAGAGTATTCAAAAACCAGGAAACACCCCCCCTTGACTGCATAGCTGACAGAAACAACAATCTTCTTACCAACCCTGAAAATATAGCAAACAAAATACATGTCCAACAATCTATCTCTAACCGCCCTACAGTCCCCACATGCTACTACCAACCAGACCACCCCACCCACTGCACTTGTGGCGTTAGACAATATCCTTGGCATGACCTTGATGGCTTCGTTATTGAAAAAAGAGGCAACCCACTCCAACCACTATATGAACACTTTGATAGAGAAACATATGACATTTGCCTTAAGAACCTTGCAAATAATAAAACCCCAGGCCTAGATAAAATACCAAACATAATCCTTAAAAATATGCCTGAAAGCTTCCATAAACTCCTCTTTCTCTTCTTCTTACACTGTTATAAACAAAAACAAATTCCAACCACTTGGAAAATTAGTCACACTATACTAATATACAAAAAAGGAGACCCATTTCAACTCCCCAACCATCGACCCATTGCACTAGCAAATACCATATATAAACTCTTCACCAGCACTCTTACACTAATCCTCTCTGCATATGGCGAAAAACACCAAATCTTACATGACAGCCAAGAAGGCTTTCGTGCAGAACGCAGTACATCTAGACAACTACAAATTCTCATCGCCGCTTTAGAAGATGCTAGATTCACAAACCAAGACATCTTTCTACTATACATAGACTTTAAGAATGCATTTGGATCACTAGATCATCCCCGATTATTAGCCATTATCAAAGATTTAGGATATCCTGCAGACTCAGTAGACTTAATAGGAAACATATATTCTAACTCCCACACCATATTCACAGGAGAACATTTTGGACAAACTAAACCTATACCAATTCAACATGGCACCATTCAAGGAGACACTCTAAGTCCATATTTATTTATAATATTCCTAGAACCACTACTTAGATGGCTCCAAAGACGCCCCCATGGATATACGTTTGGAACATCAAAACTCACTATCAGCTCTGCAGCATACGCGGACGACCTTGCCGCAATCTCAAACAACCTTTCTTCCCTCCAAACACAACTAACAAAATTAGACAAATTTTGTATATGGGCTGGCATCGATCTTGGAGTACCCAAATGTGCCATCACAGGTTGTCCTAACAAAACAAAAACTAACCCTACCAAGTTTAAACAACACATAAAAGACCATAACATACACTACCGTAATCAACTAATCCCCATTCTACACCAACACGAACCATATGTATACCTAGGTATACAATTAGTACCTTCCTTAAAATGGAACATCCAAACGCACATTGCCACGAAAAAACTCACAGATCAATGTCAACAACTAAAACAATGTCCAGCCACAATCAAACAAAGAATAAGCATGGTAGACACGGTACTACGAGCAGGAATCTCATACAGCTTCTATGCAGTCCCATATTCCCTACCTACAATCAAAAAACTAGACAAAGAAATCACAGGCATCCAAAAAACCATTTGTGGACTCCCAAAATGCACAGCCAATGTCATCGCACAATTACCCCATGATCTCTTTGGACTTGAAGCCTTCTCCCTCAAAAATGCATACTTAAGATGTATTGGTGAACAACTCAGAAACGCACTCAATGACCCAGGCTGATTAGGAACAATCTACAAAGGCCTCACCCAACACATTGTATCTAAATTCGGGGGCGCAAAAGATATCCCCCGTATCAAACCACAAAACTGCATCCGCTCCCCTATCACTCGTACACTATACCTCCTCAAAACAGTTGGAAACATGCACCTCAAAAGCACTCTTGAAAATTTCCAACTCCATGCAACACAACTCGAAACACAATGGATGCTACAAACTAGGATAGAACTCCCGGACTTCAATCAAGAATTATCTCTTAAGCTTCTACACAAACTACTACAAAATAGCATCTATGAAATTAAACATCTTACCCTCCCCAATGGCACCACACTCATGTCCCCAGAAGATTTTAAACTCTACTATCAAACTCCCTCCAAATTAGAAACAAGCGCACTACACATAGCCATGCAAATTTTTTGCTACCCCAGCTGCTCTCCGGACTGCCCACCCCAATGCCCCACACATCCCCCAGCCCGCACACTCCTAGCTAAATACATATCAGACAACCAAACTATTACTCCTCGACACCCAACAACCCCAGCCCCACTTGCACTCCCACCAGCACCACTTCTATTAAGCCCACCCATTCTAATCAGACGGAACTCACTACAATTCCCCATCCATTCTGTTATATTCCACAAAACAGTTAAAACAAAAGACACACATAACATCCCCAAAACATACATAACCTACCTATGCCAATGGATCGCACCAAATAACACAACATATACCAAATGGATGCCCCAGCGAAACCTCTTCCCATACAATCAACCTACCGTTATCACCCACAACATCACCCTCCTCACCACTTATCACACAAAACAACAACATGCACACTACACAAATATATTAAATAGCCACTTCACATTGACACAACAGAGAGACCCTCGTTTCATCCCCCCTCCCACATACATCCCACACGCACATATATCAATACGTGAACACAACCCTGACAAAGATATTAACACCACTAAATCCACCATCCATATAGAAAATGACCACGCCCACATCTACCAAGACACAGGCCGTTATCTCATTACCATCTCCGCCACGCGACTACAATGGCTCTGGCAACAATACAATAAAACCATATTCTCAAACCAAAACCTTGTCCCACCCCCACAATCATTTGAAACTGAAATTGTCTGGCTAATCCAACGATACAAATACACATCCTCCAACAAAAAACCACACAAACCCTCCCACCATACACTCCCCACCACTCTCCTAGACACACTTACAACCTCCCTCAACATCACCCACTCCTACTTCTCCTCACCACTCACCTGTTCTATCACAATATCACAATTTTACTCCCTATTTACACGAGACAAAATATTTGGAGCACTAGGTACAGCTTTTCAATATAAATGGAAAGGAATTGGATATGCACACCCTAACACTGAAGAACTTGCCCAACAAGCAATACATTGGGCTAGACTAGCAGCTAAACATGACCCCCAAACTATTACCATACTCACCATACCAGATATTAATTGGTATCATAACTCTTCCCCGTATATAGGCCCATTCCCTGACACTCATGTCATCACCCACTTTGCCCCCGACACTATCACTTATGACAAACCTACACTCCCACCCGAAAAGAAACCATCGTCTGAACCACTTGCCATCCATATTCTTTGCATTCATCATCACAACAATCCAATATACAATAACACCCACATTGACACACTCAAGTTCCAAATTGAAACACTGTGCATCCCACATTTCCACACACAAACAGACTCGCAAACGCCACCAAACACACCAGTCAATAAAAATACCCACTGGAATACACTCATATATCCATCTGACTACATTCCCCAACTCACTCACACACCCCCGATACCACACTTCTCAACAGCAGTCCAACTACGTTTCCCACCATCATACAACTACCATACGGATGGTTCTTTCAAACCTCCTCGATTACATGAAGATGGATTTTGGATTAGAGAAAAAGCAGGATATGGCATTTACCATGCCACCAAACCAGATATACAAATATCCAAACGTCTCCCTGGACTACAAACCTCCTTCCGAGCTGAACTCATGGCCATACACAAAACTCTCAAAATAATTACCACAAAATATCCCAATGAACCTGCCCACATATTCACAGATTGCCTTAATTGCCTATACCTCCTTAACACACAGATCAAACACCAACTCTACATAGAAATCATGCAGACCAAACCATCCTAGCCTCCATCATCGACATGCTACTCAGTAGAACTCAACCAACCTCAATCAACAAAATCAAAGCACATGTCAATATATTTGGAAACGAACAAGCTGACAAACTAGCCAAAAATGGCACAAATAAAGATTATAAATTTGCTACCAAACCACATGAATTTGCACACACGACGCCCTTTTACTACCAAAAAGACACCTGGCCTGGCCCTGATCGCAGACCGGACAAAGGACCTGTTAAATGCCTTGACACTTATATCACAAATCAAGATCGAAAGAAAAACTTAGAAATTATGGCTCAACGGTTCCCAAACATTAATAAATGGACTACAAACCCAACTATAGACAATGACCTCTCAATGAATTTTGGACTAACCTTGCCATCACAGACTCACAAAAAACCGCCATACTAAAATTCCGTACCGGACAATACATGGGAAATGCTAGAAAACAACTATTCTTCAGCATTGCAAGGTTCCCCAATAAAACATGCACCATATGTAACTCTCAAGATACCGACACTTGGCTCCATGTGCTTCTTAAATGCAACCAACATCATATTCATGCCATCAGAACAAAAAGACTTAACAAAGCAGTATGGGCACTCCGTAAGTTAATTTTATCCATCAAACAATCTAGATGTTATATACTCATGAATGCAGGAACATTCAACAATAATTCCCAAGAAAACACAGTACCTAATTGGCTCCTACCATGCACTTGCACAACCCAACGCTGCCACTGCAACGCACGACTCAAACCTGATTTATTATGCATCAAAGGACTCCCATACCAGCATGCCCCACCGCTACAACCCTCGAGTGATCTCACAGTTCAAATTATTGAATTCACATATACAAATGACAGATTCTCGCCAACTACCATAACTAATAAAACGGAAAAATATCAATCTCTACTCAACGACATTACTGCACAAGGATGGAAAGTTGACCCCCTAATAGTCATCACAGCTGGAGCCCGAGGAACAACACATGCCCCCTCCATAGACATCCTCAAAAAAAAATTCAAAATCCCTGAAGCAGCCCTCAAACAAACGTTCAAAGAAATAAACACTATTGCCATACACCATGCCGGATCCATATTACTACATAAACGAAAACTAGAAAACCACCAACCCTTACCAATCGAATAAAAGCCATACATGAAAAGAGGCTTAAAGCCACTTCTTATAAAACGTCGAGAATAAACTCCCAAATTATCATTTCATAATTCCAAATATAAATAGCCACTCTGGCCTTTCCAAAATAGTAAGTACTAATTCAAAGCCAAAACCATACACATCATCTACCAAACCAAAGTAAAAACTAAACTTAGAAAACAACGCTACTCCATCTCCAAGAACTTGAGAATGCGCTTGATAGTGATTGCAATATAATCAGCACGGTCAGATCTTGCCAAAGAATTCACCGGCCCCCTCAAAAAACGATGATGGCCTGGACTACCTCTGAGCGGATGAGACATACAGCAAAAATACTGATCCTTATTTAAACCTTCGAAGCTTCCCTCGAACATAACCTCTCTGGTACCAGGCTCAACACACCCCACTTGTAACAGAATCACCAACGCCCGAGCATCTTTTTGAAGATCACCGTGAAACCGCTGCTCCAAACGAGGCTACTTTGGCGGGCGAGACGGCCCAGCCTCATCCGGACGCTGAACCACTACTGGCATAGAAACATCTGGTTCAGATGGTTGATCTGGCAGCTGTGCTAACGAAAGCTCTAGCTCTGCCTCTGGCCTCGATTCTAAATCCATCGTCTCCATAAGAACCCTCCAGTTAGACATCTCAAAGTTGAACTCGATCTAAAATACAAACTCCTAACACCCAAAGAGAAAACTCTACCCTGAGAAAGCTAACTCAAAGATCTCTACTTATAAAAAAAAAAATAATAATAATAATAATAATAATAATAATAATAATAACAATAAAAATAAAAATAAAAATAAAAACCCTCGGAAGCAAGAAGCGTTATGCTGAAGCCACTTAGAAATGTCACCTTGACATTTCACAAAACGTCATAAAAATCTTTTAATAAATACTATCTATATACTTTATATAGTGCCAGTTTTCACACCACGTCAACAATAATAACCATTACACACGTATCTCAAGATAATTAGACGAAAACGATTGGTTACTCCAGATTCCTTGCATGTGATAACTCACCAACAACGTCAAGCCACTCATATTACATAAATATTTACATGGCCCCAAGGTAAACCAAAACGAACCACTTCACTAAAACATCTCACCACCTAAAAACAACCAACTTTGAAGCACTGACTTGGAGACCACACTTCACACCAATTACATTTTATACCCCAATCATATTGATTCCCATGCCCGTTTAGACAAATCAATTAATTAAACACTATTACCATATACCATGCCGGATACATTCTACTACATAACAGAAAAACCACAAAATCACCAAAAATTCCTAATTAAAATATTTTAAAAAATAATATAATATAATATAATATAATAATAATAATAATAAAATCTCTTCACAAAAAAAAACCCATACATGGGAAAGCGGATTAAAGCCACTTTTTTAGGATCTTGTCTCAGGTAGTAGGATAGGGCCGGTTGGTGGTACAACTTTCCTGCCTATGAATATTTCACTAGCAGTGTCAAGTCACCATATCACATTACTGCTCCAACGGGCCCTCACAGGAATCGAACCAGGACCACATAACTATGATACAACATCCTCACTACCAACCCACTGGACAGATGACTTGACGACCACCAACACAAAAAACCACCATTTAAACACCCAAAGCTTTTTATTTTATTCAGTTATGTGTCAGTTGTTAGGAGTTCCAAAAGTGTCTATTCCCGAAAGGGGTGAGTAGTTTGGTCTTAGTGGCCCTTTGTCTGATGGGCATTGGCTCATTAACCAAATGAACAGACACTATATTCACGCCGGCCCTATAAAAGGACCGGAGTTTCTATCTATCTAAAAATCGACACTCCAAAAAGTGCATGACAGATGAGAAAATGAAATTCAATTTTGTACATCAAACATAAAACAAAGACGTAGGCAAATAGGGGCTAAATACTTGTCATAAGTGATTACAATATGGTCACTAAACTTTTATTAATTTTTAAATTAATGATGTACAATTATCCAAACAAATTTTTTTCGATGTTATTGTTCGAAGATTTAAGTCTACTTTCACATTCAATTGATTAATCAAGAAACAAATGATTAAATATGAATAAAAAATAGCAAAAGTTGCTCCTCAGCTAGCTATTGTCTGCTGTAAACTAATTAAATTACCAGCTGACTAAGTTACACCTTGAATGCATGTAGAGCTTCATTTGGATCGATGAGCACCATGTGTAGCATTAATTGAATGTGTTGAATGCCTACTGTGAATGTTCAGTTGAAAGATAAAAAATTTGGCACAAATAAAGGATGATCTTTACTGTAGAAAGAGAGAGCACAAATACAACAGGGACCCAGCCAGTTCCAGCCAAGAACCCATAAAAGAGGAGAAAAAAAGGAGAAAAAAAAAGATACATGACAATGCAACTAACTAATGTTAGTGAGTCTTGGGCATCCTAACTGTCAGTTGGGGTGGGAGTCCTTCCACTCCGTAATAATCCATTTGCTACACCAAGTATTCAAGATTTTTTTTAGCCCATTGTCCGATGACTTTTTGTTCTTTGCTTGGACCTGATTCCACGCATTACACTTGTAGTTGACCATTCCAAGTATAAGCGATTGTACAATTTGCACGGGCGGTCGATGCATCATAAAAGTTGGGCCGAGGGGAGTTGCAAAACCTAGGCACCTTCAAGCAATGAACTCCTACTTTATCACGGAATATTACTACAACAAAGAGGAATGCCGTGACCGAAAAGAATGAGGAAATGTACCAATGGAGTGCACAAGGGGGCCAAAAAATAGACCTTCCACACAAAATGGCAGCACACTAGATAACACGAGAACACACCATTAATGTAAAATAATGCATTAATTCAACCGTAAATGCTCTAGGTAACTACGGTACCTAGAACAAGGTCAAAATGGAAATAATAATAGCAAAAAGGGATAAATTGCACCCTTGCATCAAAAGCACAGTACACATGCGAGTACAAAATTGATACTCATGCATTCAAATTACACCCAACTAATGCACAAAAACATCACACAATGCTAAGAAATGACCCAATACCAAATTCACGTTGACAAAAGGGAATGTAAATGAACATTGCAGTTTTTGAAAGGATTTGGGCAATGCTTCTGCGTCGTGCCTACAACCTTAATTTTTTAACACACTTTTGTTTACTAATCACAAGTAAACTTAATACACTATATTGAGAAAAATCCCCTATGCAATTTTGGCAGCGGTTTCGCGCTATACTGTGCACCGGGATTCTTGTCCTCAAAATATATCACAATCAACTAAAAATTGCAAAATTCACCACAATGAGCATTCAAACTAATGTAATTAACAAGATAAAGAAAAAACCCACAAAATAACAATAAAAGCAATTAGGATCGCAATCAAGTATAAAAAATCTTTACAAAACACACCAAATAACAAGAGGTAACTTTCACTTCTAAAATTGCCAAAAAATTTCAAGAAGAGGGAGGCGGCCAAGCCCTCCCTCTCTTATATCACCATGTTTGTCCTCTGTAATATCACAAAGAGGGAGACATGGGTTCTTCTGGCCTTGCTCCGATCCAATGGGCGATGGCTGACCCTCCTCATCCCCTTCGTTGCGGCTGTGAGCTTCTCGATCGTCACTTTTGGGATCATAGTTGCCTCAAGATCTCCTACAACTCCCACAACTCTAGCAATTGTCAACAATTCCCACAAATCTCCGCTTTTCTTCTGCTCAATCAGTTCCACATCCAAAAACTCTTCTCTAGATTCCAAAAACACCCAAAAACAAAGAGTACCAATACTTACATAAGTACCTAGTTATGATCCTCTCTCCTCCTTGGTGCCAAAAATCTAAATCTAGTCAACAAATTGTCTATGTAAAAATTCTAGTGTAAAAAAAATTAGGACTCCAACGTGGGAAAAACTACGAAGTTCTCTCTCCACCATCAAAACAGAGGATTTGAATCATCTGTCTCAAAAATACATCCATCCATAAATTCATTTGTCAAACGCCCGTTCATTCAACATTCTACTTTTAGTCTAACTCTCTTTTAATCCTATTTCTAACCTTAAATAACTCTAAATCTACTCTAAATCTACCCATAGGTCTAAATATCTCCTCACACACACCGCTCAATCTAAATTCTACAACTTCAATGAACTATTGCTTCTAAATTTGACCAAACAAAAATGCAAACTTGGTCTAACTTCTACCTGAACAATAAACTATCCTAATCTCTACCACCAAATAATTGGTCATTTTGATCATCATCGGAAATAACTGCATAACATCTCATACAATAAAAAACCAAATTACATAATAATGTACAAAAGTCACAGTTAACTATCTAAATTCCACCAACTCACACAATTAACGCAATAAATCAATCTCATGGTAAGCCACATCTATCTGCATACTAAATATTCTACTTAAAATATCATCAATAATTCAAATTTAACAAAACACTTAAAACAAATATTAGGAATATAGAAAAATCTTTGAATACCATGGTAAATGTTTTACCGTGGTTCGTGAACCGTTTTGATGGTTCACATAGAGTCCCATGTAATGTCATGATACTCCACGTCATTCCTGTTGAGCCACATTTGCCAAATAATAATACCACAAATCAAGAGCCAGAGACCACTTACTTGTTTGTATCGGCGAGGAATGTCATATGCAATGATACCATGTCTTCCACGTAGTGAAAGATGATTACATGGACACGAATGGCTCAATGGCATACCTTTGGATGGGTTCCACGAATCAACTTGAGGCTTATATTGTATAGCTCTTAAGGTAGATGCCAACTGGAACCTCGTCCCCTTTGAGAATGGATCCTTGTTCCAAATGGAGGGCGGTGTGATGGTCACCATCTACCTACATTAGGAATTTAGGACCCCACAAATTTTAAAAGATTTTTGTGCGACATCCGATATTTCATGGGTTCGTACATGTTTTGCACGGATTCTGCATGGATTTCACACTAATTCCACACAGATTCTGCACTGTGTAAGATAACGAAAAGAGTGAATGTAGAAGCCGTGCGGATTTAGTCCATAATTAGCGCGATTTGTGCAGAATCCATGTGAAAAATGTACGAACCCATGAAATATCGGATGTCGCACAGAAATCGTTAAAAATTAGTGAGGTCCTAAATTCCTGATGTAAGTGGCCTGTACAACACTACTAACGGCAGGTTTCCATGTGAGGATTGGTTGGGTGAAAGGCACTAGAAGACAAGTCAAATAAGGTCTCAAGAACCACCCATACTCCACCCATTTCCGTAAAAATAAAAAACACACTCTTGGGTTCTCGTGGGTTCACCCATTTCGGTGGTGGAATCGGCAACTTCCACCTTTTGGAGACCGACCACCCATACATGGGAGCCTAGCCTAACTGATGAATCACAAGGAGATGATTTAGAATCTGATGTATGAGAGTAGGGAAACACATACCAATCCCATGTGTGATTCTCCGTGGGATCAAAATCCCCTTTGTAAAATCTCTCCAGGCAGGCATGTTGTGTATGATTGTAATCCTTGTGCCCCAGCATGTCTAAGCTCATAGCAAGTTCAAACTTATAACTTAGTCACCTGTGGTCTCACTTCCGCCCGAGATACGTTTCATCAAGTACCAGGAAATGTTGCAAATGCAACCTAAGGGATACTGTGGATTTTAACATGTGGAGTTGCAAATTTTATTAACCTTCTTGTAACCCAGTTAGCACCAGCGGCTTCTCCAGTGAGTTTACATAAGTGTATGTGTGCATACTCCTTATGTGTACAAAGTCAAATATTGAACTGATATGGGTAAGGTAGTGAGTTGTGGATCCAAAAGAAGATGCCGGACCTATCAATTTGAGCGGTACTTTTGTAGGTCTCTGCTGGCATGCATGCTTGTTAAAAATGAATGAGAGGCGGCTCCTTCTAATTCGAGACTTATTGTCCTACATACTGATTGAGACTAATTGCTTTCTTGTGCATAGAGGTTGTGCTACAAAATTCAATTAATTTGCATTAAATCACAAGTGTCAACCAAGTTGACTTAAATAAATTTACATTAATTCACAAGAACTTTAAAAGATACTCATGAAACCCTTTTTTGACAGGTATTCACCAAGATGAGCCATCCATGTGCATAAAAAGAACACGGCACTTGAGCATCTTTATGTGCATATTGCTAAAATATTATCCCCACCGTTCTCATGCAATAAAAGTAATTTGACTGTACTAGTAAGACGTTTAGTCGTTCTAACTGGTACATTGCAGCATGAGCAAGCCCAATGGTCTCCACTAGGCAGCGTTATCTGAGAGGGTTACAATATGCACATTCTTACCTGACAATGAAATCTTCCCTTGCAGTATTCTACAAGATAAGTCAGGTAAGAAAGTGCACCTAATCTCACTAGTAGAGGAAGGTTCAGGTTTGAAAGGCTTTTTGAAATGGGTTGTATATAGTTGTTTGTAATGATTCTGCAACCTTAAATTGTGATTGTTTTGGAAGGATGTTGCATGGCCCATGATTTCTATGTAGTTACAATAATTGTACAATACTAAAATTGCAATTTTGGGAATGATTTTGCTATGCTCCTTTGCTTTGGTTTTGTATTGGTTCCGCTTTACCCCTGCTCTCTTTGCATTTGCAATGGTCTTAGAGCATTGCCATTCATGCCCTCCCAGAGTCTCTTACACTCAAGAACTAAATGAAAAGTGTCAAAGGCCCTTTAGAAATGCCTCATGACTCAATCTTAGCGTGTTAACCTTTAAACGTCCTTCCAAGCCCCTTGGGCTTGATTTACAAGGAATCTTGCTTCAAGCATGAGCACTACTCAACTCCTTCTAACCAAACATAGATCATTGAATGCACAACAAAGTCAAGCATCTGATGTGCTTAGTTGCAACAACAAATTCTTTTATGCTTGTTTGCAATGTCTAAATCAAAGGTATTGGAGGATCATTTGATTCTTGCCCAAGTTCCCAAATGATTCCTCATGTGCTTGTTTCTTGGTCATGCACCGATGCCCAGCCTAAATATATAATCCATATTCTTTCAAAGATCCTTGGGCTGCCCACCGAGGACCTAAAATGACTTTTAAGGGTTAAGAAATAGCCCTTCAAATCATTGTTTAGTTGATTGTATTCCACATTTTACTTGTGATTGGTCCATTGACTATTTGATGTGCACTTTTGATATATGAGGGGTGTACAAGGGTGGGGTAGTGCAAGTGCAAGGGCTCTTCAAATGTAGATGAATAATTTCAGCGAGTAAGCTCTAGCATGCATGGGTGTGAATTCTCTTACACTAGACTCCCAAACATTTGGCATTAACTTCTCAAGGTATTCTCTGTTATACTTCTGCATATTTGAAACTGTGCTATTCTCACTCGGATTGGTTCCTTCATAAATTTCCACAAATTGTCTGCGATTTTGCAACTCCACAATCTAATTCAAGTACAGCAGGGGAAAAAATATTTAACGTTTTTACATTCTAGCTTGGAAAAAGTTAAAATTTGTCATCTTTGAAAAGTCCCCAAAGGGGACAATTTATATGCCTTTGGGAGCCTTTAACCCTTTAGTGCCTAGCAAACCACATTATGGTCACTACAACGTCCGAAATGCAAATAGCAGAGAATCCGTGAAGAATTGGAACTTCAGTTTTGAAGTTTAGATTTGCGCACATACATTACGCACCTTCCAGAAAAAGAAATTTTCAATTTGGAATTGTACAACTATCAAAATACCTATCAACAGAACGCAAAAATACTGCAAATACTTGAAAATACAGTAAATACTTACAAATACAACACATGTATTCTGTAGTATTTCTTGTGTTTGGAAGTTTGTTATCTTGTTTTATTTTTTTGGATTGTGTTCTCTTCTTCATCTTCCATTAGTGTGTGTAATCCGATCTTGACTAATGTACCCACTCCTGTCAATTTTCAACGTATAAAATTTTGTCCTAAACCGTACATGGACAAGTCACTTTCACTTATAAATCTCACAATAATTATGTGTGAGTCTATTTTTGATATGAAAGATTGCAACGGAGAGGTGTTGACATAGCGCATAGCTGAACTTCTTTGCTTTTATTTTTGAAAATTTACCTCAAATTCTATTTAACTTTGAAGTCACACATCCCCCAAAATCTCGTTTTTGAGCGTGCATTATACAATTCAAATACATACTATAATCTTCCAATCCCACCATCGGATGATTCTCAAATTTCAATAAAACGTGTGCTCTCGAGTTGAGAATAGAATTGTACGGTTACTTTCTAATTTAACCCATTCTATTTTTGGTAGTCTCAACCACAGTGGAAAAACCCACTGAAATCCAAAGTTGTCTGCTACAGTACCCTAGGCACTAAAGGGTTAAAAGATGGCAGATTTGATTCTTTTCCAAGGTGAATATAAAAACGCCATTTGAACATTCTACTGTACAATAGTGCAAGAGACTGAATAGTACCATATACTATTCCCTCAAATTAATTTGGATGAATGTTGGATGAATATGACTTACTAAATGTAAACTTACATGATGGCGATTGTTGGATGATTGTAGTAAACTAGTATCATACTCACTTTTGGTTCTCTGCAATATGCCTTTTAAGTTAACTACTGTCACCGTCTGACTACAAATCCAGTGTGCAGTTAACCCTTGAGTGCCCAGGGTATTATAGTTGGGTTCACTGGATTTCACTGGGTTTTTCCACTATGATTAGAGAATTATCCGATGGTGAGATTGGAAGATTACAGTGTATTTGAACCGTATAATGCGCACTCAAAAATGAGATTTTGGAGGGTGTGTGTCTTCAAAGTTAAATACAATTTGGATAAAAATTTCTAAAATGAAAGTGAAGAGGCTCAGCTATGACCTATGTCAACCTCTCCATTGCAATTTTCATGTCAAGAATGGTCTCACATAATTATTGTGAATTTTATAAGTGAGTGACTTATCCATGTGCACTTTAGGTCAAAAACTTACACATTAAATATGAAAGGAGTTGGTACATGAATCAAGATCGGAATACATACACTAATGGAACATGAACAAGAGAACTTAACCCTTAACTGCCCAACCATGCATATTTTGCATGTACAAAATCAAACTCTGATTTCTCATCCATCATGAACTTTTTGTATTAAATTTATTTTAGTAAATTTTTTTATGGGAAGTTACCTTTTTTATGTGCATGTGTGATCCGATTAGAGAGGGGATGATTTGTGAAACTTTATGCCTCATTTAATGTTGTAATGTTTCACCAAAAATTTCAAAGATTTTAGTCTAAAAGTGCTCTTGAAAAAAGAAACTCATAAAATTAAGCAACCGAAAAATCTCCAAAAATCACTACACTTAGAATATTACATTTTAACCCATACAACAAATTTCATCCACAAATTGTCAATATCTTATTTGTAATCAAATTACAAAATAATTTTGAAATTTATATTCCAAAAAATTTAGAAAAATATTGATGAAAGCAATCGCAGATCTAACCATATGGATAGAATCTAAAATTCATAGTGTACAACTTTTATTCATACATCAAGTCCAAAATATTCATCTTAGTTGCATTTTATGATTCATCTTTTCAAAACTGCCCAAACTGGACAAGGGTGAGGACGTTTAGGGGTTAATCCAAAAAAATAAAACAAGACAACTAACTTCCAAACACAAAAAAATACCAAATAGTATGTGTTGTATTTGTAAGTATTTACTATATTTTCAAATATTTGCAATGATTCTACATTTTATTCATAGATATGTTGATAGTTGCACAACTCCAAATTGAAATTTCCTTTTTCTAAAAGATGTGTATTATAAATCTCAATATCTTAACTTCACAATTCAATTCTTCACTGCATTTCTGACACTGCAGTGACCATAATCTGGTATGCTGAGCAGTAAAAGGATAAGGGCTTCTGAAGCCATTGATTACTTCAGTGCTGTTATGCATATTTCCTCTATTATTGTAATTTTTCGACATGTTCAGGCTACTGTGAACCCCAGGACCACAGCGGGTGCTTTATATATCCACACGCTATTTTCATACTCGGATTTCAGAGAGCAAAAGAACCTGATTTGTAAAGCACCTAGTAATCTTACAGTCAAAGTAATACTTGCTAAAGGTTCCCTCAATCAAGAGACCGATTGCTCATCACATAATCAGGATTAGCATGGAAATTATCATCATAGGGAACCACCTTAGCCTCTGCAAACAGTGCAAAGGCTAGCCACAATGCAAAGTTGGTAGCAAGAAGGTAGAATTTCGGCCCCATGGTATATACCGCTGCTACAGATGCAAACGGAGATGTTCAAGCTTATATAAGATCACTTACAAGGAGCTCTGTCCACAAGAGGCTACACGTCGTGTATGCAAAGGATGGGCGCTTTACTGATGGAAGCAGCAAATGCATGGAACTTTGCTGTTTCACAAAGAACTCACAAAACCGTGTTCAAAACTTCGAAACTGTTATACTAGATGGACTCTATCAGACAGTTCCAATACTTGATATCACTCCATCGTATTGCCATTCAAGTTAATCTCATCATACAAGACAAATTCATCACCAAGAGCTAGCAGACTGGTACTAGCAAATGCAGCATTGGCAGAAAACTATCTAGAACGATCGACCAGTGGAAAGCACTCGATCGATCTGCGTGTGTCCTGGCCAGGCCCAAATGCAAAGATCAGTACTCTGATCAAATGACCATGGGGTGAACAGAAAACTAGACCCGTCTTCTACGCAAACTGAAGAACAAGAAGAAGAAGGAAGACATGGTTACTCAGCAGTGTGAAGACTGCCTTGTATATAGTGAGCCTGCATTGGCGTGGAGGTGGGCGGCGGCCGCTCTGGTAACCCTAAAGCCTTCGTGTTTCCCACATCGAATCCGAAAGAGAAGGTAAAAGAGCGGCAGGTGCACATGATCTGATCGGCACATCCTCAATGCCACCTCAGCAATTTCTGTTCATGGAAATTGCTTGCATACAATGACAAATTCAATCGGTTGCATTGAAAAATTGCGATTGAGACGGGACCAGATTTTGCATCACTGGAGTCGACGAAACCCATTGCATATGTTGGTAGGGTAGGTTGTCCTATTACCAACCACTTAAGCAATCTGACCTATATTTGTGGTAAATCCGGAAAAAATTTATGACCGCGTTCGAAATAGGATTTCATGAGGATTGCAAAAAATTGCAACTTATAATTTGCATTTCTCAATTTTATACAAAATTCCAAAGTGCAAAGTAACCTATGACCCAAAACCGATCACATGCTCTAATGTACAAATGAGGTACATCTTCCCTTTGAAAATCTAGAAATTAGGCAAGAATCAGGGTGGTCGGTTTTGGGTACCTGGTTGGTAATAGGACAACCTACCCTAAAAAGGACCGACTCAAAGTTATTTAAAAAAAACATGAGGCCCACCCGCCCACATAGCATAATAGAACAGTGCAATATATGGAGCACCCTTTTGAAAACTAAATCAAAAGAGAATCTTCACTTAGATTCTTTTTTAAAGTAATGAAGGAATGTCATTTGTATTCTATGAATTTTGGGACTATCATATCATTGCTACGCATTTAATTGTAACTAATTGTGGTCCCATTGCAAAAGGGTGTTGGGGCAATGGTCGGCTTGGGGTACCCAAAAACGTTGTCTAACTACAATGTTAGTTTGTTGCACTGTGTCAAACGACTTCAACTTTTAAATATAATAAAGTATGATTTCACGAAATGAAGTTTTAGCTTCCAACACTTGTAATGTATCAAGAAAAAAAAATTCATCACAATCAAAGAATTTTAAGAATTTTTAATGAATTTTTTAGTTGAAAAAGTAAGTTTTGTCTTTTATACCTAAAATCCTTGAAAACAAGCATTTGGAATATCAAATAATTTTATTTTAATATCATTTTTAGATGTGACTTATATTAAGTGGTCCAATGCATAAAATAATTAATTTTAGTAATAAAATTTTAATAAATTGTGCACTATGATGCTTGCAAACCCCAAAATTCAGCACTTTTTCTCACGTCTATGAAAAGATCCCAAAATTTAAAATTATAAAAAAAAACCTCAGCAGGAATATACATCTTAAACATGTTGAGGCGCACGACTTTTTTTTCTTCATTTTAGGGTCTTCTTACTTTATCAAAATGAATAAATTAGGCAAACTTTAGAGGCTTAGGAACAAAATAACCTAATTAGTGTGTCCAAAGTAGGATACCCCAAGCTGACCATTGCCCGTTGTCTCCCATTGTTCTATTATGCTATGTATACTAGCATCTTCATCCATTAGGGTTTAACCCCTAAAGCCCAACTAGGCAAAAAACGCATGATATACGAGATCACTTCTTGTTTTCTCATCCATGCTGATTTTTTTGCAGCGTGAATTTTTTTTTTGGTAGATTTTATGGGAAGTTAGCTTCATGCATGTGTGATCTGATTAGCAAGGAATGATTTGTGAAAATTCTTATGCCTCATTTCATGTTGCAGTGATTCACCAAAAAATTTGAAGATTTTGTTTAAATGTGATCTTTAAAAAATCCACTCATAGAATTAAGCAACCAAGAAATTTCCAAAAATCACTACACTTAGAGTATTACATTTCAACCCATCACAACAAAATTTATCTACAAATTGTCAATATGTTATTTGTAATTGAATTACAAAATAATTTTGGATTTCAAGTTTCAAATTTTATACAAAAATATTGGTGATAGCAATAGCAGATTTAACCGTATGGATAGAATCTAAAATTCACAGTGTACAACTTTCATTTATATATGAAGTTCAAAATATCCCTCTTAGCTGCATTTTATAATGCATCTTTGCAAAGCTGCCGAATTTGAAGAAGGGTGAGGATGTTTAGGGGTTAAAGCTTTTGTTTGTCATACCAGGCTTGGAGAGGCTTGGAGATTCGTCCAATCATAGCAATGGAAGTACAAAATTCATGTGTTTGATAGATAAATAAATAAATCATAAAAGAATGGTTTGACAATATCCATATGTAGCACCTACGGCATTGGTAGGTACAGAAAAATCTCAATCCCCATTTTCCTAACATCTCCCTAACATTGGTAACATTAGAATATAAGGTCATACCAAAAGTTTCTTAGTGAACTAAGTTCACTAAACCTAAGTGATTGGAAAAGTACATTGACATGCAGTCTAGTTTGAGAACTGATACTAAAGCCCATCCAGACAAGCTACCATGGATATTCCCATGGGATGGGAATGTCTAGTTGGTCCAAAAATAATAATAAAAATTTGATCTTTGGGAACTTGTTCTAGTTCCCATAATCCGTGCCATAGGATCAGGCCATTGGTGATCAAGCGGGTCTAATTTGTTTTCTGGGTCTGTAACGGAAAGAATGTGGCATCTGATTTTGCTTTGTATTGTTGTACCTAAGCAGACATTCAACAGAACACACAATGCCTGGGTTGGACAAATCCCTAGACCATGTGAATGTGTTCAAACAACCTTTGCAGACGCTACGGCGCTGATTATGAGACATGGGTTGATTAGATTGAACCTGACTTTGCTTGGTGCGGAGATAGCAACATTTGGCATTGTTGGAGTTGTACTTTTGGATGAGGCGGGTGTCAAAGTGGCACCGCATATCAGCATCCCGGACGACATATTTGTAGCTACTTTTGAAGACTTGAATTTGTTCATGCTTGAAATGACGACTAGTGGGGTTGTTGAAAAGGGACGAACAGAGGCCGCCGGTTTGACAAGGAATACAAAAGATGTTGAAGCAAGAGCCTCCCTTTTCACAAATTTGGCATGATTTTGCCAATAGATACTCCGCTTGTACCATCTTTGCAAGTACCTCGTGAGCTTGCACAATAGGTTTCTCTTTCCACGTTCCCATGCCTAATGTATTGGAAAAAAAACCATAAAATGAGATACAAATGGATGGGTAAATGGGAAAAATAAAATTGAATTACATACCTATATTATTCTCCCAAAATCATCTCATTATTCAATTTGGAAAAAAGAATACAAAAATCTTACCTTTTGTCAACTGTTTTAAGACAATAAAATAATTATCCAACTACTGCATCCTAGTGCTCCAATTCTACTTCAAAAAGTGGAGATAATAGAGTTCACCAAAAAGAGCACTATCTCGAAGTGGAAACTCACCTCATACTCACCTTAAACTAGTTTTGAGTTCAAAAGGACTGCAAAACTAGTTTATGGTGAGTTGGAGGGTTCCCCAATGCTACAAGAGAGTTCCCACAAGTTCCTCCAAACCTAAGGGACTATTTGTGAAGGGACCAAAGGACTGTTTATGAACAATAAATGTCAAATTCTCCTTACATTGATACGCAAACTCAACATAGAAGCCACACAAAATGTGTCTTGTTTTCAGATAACTCTAATACTCCAAATAAAATGGATGCTTGTACAACCACAACATGATCCAATTAGAAATAACAAGTTTTACACTAATTCTAAACACTATATAACCGGCACACTCTCTATTCTATTCTACTATTCTATTTACTTAGTGTCATATTTTATTTATTGAACAGGAAGAATTTTTTTATCAGTTGCATGGCACTCCAACTTACTAATCAAGCACAAACTTAATCACTAATAAACCACGTTTCTATTTAAAAGTGACTGGCTATTACATTTTTTAGTACATACTGCAATTGGTATTTGTTAAAAAATATTATCATTTTGTTGTTTTAGATTGACTGTATTTCACCACTATACAGATCATTAATTTTGTAATTTACATTATATAATTAAAGAGTATTATGGGTAAATTCACACAAGAATGATGGATAGAAAACAAGGCCTGCAAATTTGTGGCAATTTATTAATCTAATTTTTCAATATTTGAGAAAACTCTTCAATATTATTTTTTACAAAGATTGAAATTAAGAATCAAATTAAAAGTTTTATTAATTAAATTATTTGAAGAAATTTTAAACAACATAATAAGGAGATTGATCACGGGGATGAAAATAAGGAGGATGCAATTTATGAGGCGGCCTACCTAAAGTTACTTTTATCCATTTATCCATATTGAATTACAAAAGCAACAAAGATGTTGTATTTTCTAGAATGCTCATGTCAATATTCAAAATATTGAATCCACTGTCTGTCCATAATTTCAATGAAACAAATAAGGATGCCTCTTCACAATTGACCTTCTCAGTTGCCATCTCTCCATTGCACATTGACTACAATTCATGTTCAAAAATCACTCAAAAATCTAATTTTACTAAAAACCTCATACGTAGAAGAAAATTATATATATAATGAATATTCAACTAATTTAAGAGAGTTGCCCCAAAAAAAGAATAAATATTTATAAGAAAATCTTACTACAAAGAAGTTCAAGTAAACAAATTGTCATAATTTAATGAGATAAAAAAATACCAAGAAGGATAGACTTTGCTACCCACGCCTTTGAGGTATGACAAGACTCTCAGTTCATAAAAAATATCAATATTTAAATTTTATTTAATTTATTGAAGATATGTATATTACATACAAACAACGTTTATTGTAAAATTAATCTCCTACATACTTGGAACATACATGGAACAAGAAAAATAAGATAAAAGAGAGTGAATAGAAGCGTACCATATATTTTTTATACTCTCCTCAAAAGAACTACTCTATTAGCAATATATAATGTTTTTCTCCTCAAAAGAATACACACCCCTAGTCTACTAGTAGTATAATTGCTTTTATCCTCAAACGAATACTCCTAGTTTACTAATAGTATATATTGCTTTTATCCTTAAAGGAATACCCACGCCCAGTCTACTAGCAGTATATAATGTTTTAATATATTAGTAGAACCTTATTGAGGATTTTTTAATTCAAAGACTTGTTTTGCAATCTTTTGAACTCAAAACGAGTTTAAAGTGAGTTTCTACTTTGAGTCACTTTTTTTCAGTTAACTCTATTATGATCTTGAAATTGGTGAGGTTTTTTTTTTCAAAATCTATGAAGACATACTTTATCAAAAGGTTGAATCAAAAGTAAATCCATAAGGTTGGATTTACAAATTAACAAAAAAGGCAAAGATTTTAGCATTGTTTTGAGAAACGGATCGAAGTTTGATGCTAAAGACTCCCTTTCTCAAAACTTTAGGGATTAATAAATTATGTTGATAAAAAAAACAATTACATCTTCATATGAATTTTTATTTCAAAACTTTCTTTATTACATTGGGAGGGAAAACATTAAACACATAGTGAAAAATACACCCCAGTCTTAAGTAATTAATAGAATACACGTGCACGTTTTCCTCATCTATCTGAAACATGTAGTTTCCTCATCTACAATCAACATTTCTTCCCCGGTTTCAAAACAATCCACTTGTGTTTAATCATGCTCTCCATGGACGCATGCACGATATCGGGATAACTTGTGTACGCGTAGGTATAGACATCGGGATATTTTGTGTGATAAGGAAAGTGCACGCCAACGCGCGAGTAAATTCCGGCAACGTCATTGGACACGAACTTGAGCAGCCACATGAGAGGATTAGGCACAACCCGGATAGAAGGCTTTAGGCCCATATCTGGGTACTGTTCCTTTACGAAGCGTCCTATGTATGCGTACTTGTCCACGGCGCCAAACGACAGGTGGCGGTGGCCATCAGTGGTTGGGTCGTTCATGATGGCGATGTGCATGTGGGCGCAATCGCGCACATCCAAGACGTGCAAGGTCATGTCCGGCAGGACAGGCGTTGTCCCCTCCGCGATGTCCTTCAGCGACTTCAAACTGTACAGTCAGACCTTTATAGGTGTTAGGGGTTGGGAGCACAAAAATATATAACACATATGGGATATTAACAGTTATGTATGTTGACATCAATAGTACATAATACTCATGAATACACATGTCATACTTGAGTTAACCGAAATCAGAACACGAGTTTTGACCCCAGATATTCCAGGAAATGGAAAAGCAAGTTGTTATGGAGAGTAACCGAAATCAAAAGTCAGGTTGAAAATCTCATGGTTTCCTTTGACTTCGGGATGTCAGATTCCTCAAATAACATGAAATAGCAAGGTTTGCAAGAAGATAGGATGAGCAAAATTTGTGCACACATGCATTATTCCCGTGTCAGATTCTGCGATGCAGCTCCTGAATCCCTTCTTCGCGAGCCAACTTTGCTCTGACATGCAAACTCAGTTTGATCTCAGTTTTGCAGTCTTTGAGACGGCAAAACTAGTTCAACCTGTTTTCTAAACTGAATTCTTTGGCAACCATGCCAGTATGCTCGGCTGCGTTAGAAAGGGGTCAAACTCACCTCACATAACCTGTAACTTATCTTCTTTTCGGTTAACTCTACTATGATAAGAGTTATGTATGTTGACATGAATAATTCATAACACGCATGAGTATACAACATGTTATACTATTTATTCAAATATATTATTTTAATGCATTTTTTTTTTGCCTTACCGATTGTCAAGATAAAATTAATGAAGAAAGGAACGGAATTTTGAGTAACATTTAACACTTCTCAATGTACTGTATGTGAGGGTCAGATTCGGACAGTATTGTGTCAAAATCTAATTTCCACATCATATTTTGAGAGGTTCATGTCACCATAAACCAATCACAAGATGACATGTGGCACTTTTGGACAAAACGTAATTAATTAATGTTGAAACTGACCACAACGTAGGGTATTTTATGCGAGAGCACGGATATTCATATCACATATGTAATTTTAACAGTTATGGAGGTAAGTCAGGTAACGGTTATAGAGGTCCACCTGTAGCGGCCCCAGGGCACCAGCGACGGGCCCAGGATGAGGCCCGGGCACACGGTGGCCATGGCGACGTGGTTAGGGTTTTGCGCTGCATCGTTGGCTATGGCCCAGGCTGCTCGTTCTGCCAGTGTTTTGCTGCGCATGTAGTCCTCCTTCACGATCTCCGTGTCCGTCCAGTCGTCCTCGCTAATGTCCGTTTTGCTGCGCGCGTGGCCGTATGCAATTGCGGCTTCCGAGCTTGTGACCACGATCTTCTTCACCGTGTTGGCTTTGAACGCGGCGTTCAAAATGTACTTCGTCCCGCCCACGGCCCCGCCCACGCGGTCGCTCTCTTCCTTCACCGCTTGCGGGGTGGCGACGTGGAAGATCCATTTGCAGCCTTCGACAGCGCTTTCCCACCCGTCCTCCTTGCGTAAGTCCGCTTCCACGAACTCCGTTCCTGGCAGGAGCGCTTGTAAGGTTTGTAGCTTTTCGGTGTCTTTGAGAGACCGCACGGTTGCTCGCACGCGGTAGCCTCCCTCCAGGAGATACTTCTCAATCCATGTCGCCAGATATCCTGATCCGCCGGTCACCAAGCACAGGTCTCCCTCTTGCATTTGCGAACTGCGACTTGTACCTTGCAGTGGTTGTTGTTGTGATTCCGCACCCGATTAATTCCTGAATCAGAACCCAGAAGCGTTACGCTAGGTTCAATTACCTTGCAATCACTGTAAGCTAAGCAGCTGTAAATTCTAACAGGGTCTGCACTTGCATTGCTCTTCGTACGGACTGGGTTCGAGCTTTCTGACTTATCAGTGGCAATTTTCAGTCCCATGAGCCTTCAAAATTCATCAGAAATTCTAGAGTCTCACAAAATTCTACACATTGGCATGAAACTAGTTTGCTAGGTTCCAGAAACTGCTGCACAACGTTACAAAACTGAATCAACTTAGCAAACGATGGCAGATTGTAAGTACTCACCGAATCTCAGGTTCTAGTTGACCCCCAAGATCCAATCTTCTCCTGAAACCTAAGAATCCAGCAACTCCCGACTCCGTACGTTTATTCGTGATACGATCTCTCCACCTCTCAGGAAATCAAAAGCAGCTTGAATTATGCAAGTCTAACTGTATCCACCTTGAAAGGCAATGTGCTACACCCTGCAATGAACTCTAGCCCTCACGATGAACTCCGAATGAACTCTGGGAGGCATATATATCCACCCACATCGAACTTATTCCATACGGCACGTACCGATTCAAGATCATTCAAGCCGGAAGTTTCGAAAGGCGGATTCACCGGCAGTGGCAGGTCTACGCGTGAGTGAGCAAACGTGCGCATTGCAAGGGAACCGGAACCACTGTCTTGCAATGAGTCATGAGTTGCGTGCTAGTAAGGATCCAGCATAGGGCTGATGATCAGTTCCTTGAATTCTGATGCCCCAGACTTGGGGCGTGAGGAAGCAGGGCAGAAGAGGCCGAAGAAGGGCAATGGAAAGAGATACCCAAGGGATGACGATCTACGCGACGCAAGCAGGGCATGGGTCGTGCCTTGCAAGTCAAGCTCGATTGACAACAATGCGTAAATTTGACTAGTAACGCTCCTTTTCACAAGACGATTCTTGGGCAGGATTTTTTTTTTAGCTTCTGCAATTCATGAGGATAAGCTCTGGGAAGTTTATATTTTCATAAGTTTTAGGGCCCGCTTCACACTATGGCCGTCCAAGTCGAGAGGCCGTGGGATTGAGTGGCCAAACTTTGTTGAGAGTCCATAGAAATGGGCTGAAAATAGGCAATAAAATATAGGAGGGGGCCGCACAGGGAGCCCAATTCAGTTGAGTTGAACTTAGCCAGTTGAGATTTTCAACTCTCAATTGAAAGTTTTCAATTAAAGTGTAGGCCGCACAGGCAGTTTAGTTTAATCAATTCAGTTGAAATTTTTCAACCCGAGTTTGAATGTTTTTCAACTGTAGGCCGCACAGGAAAACCAGTTGAAAATAAAGATATGGATGAGAAATCATAATCCATCAATGCACCTTTAACCCTTTAACGCGCCTGCGTCCATATAATGGACGACGAACATATTGAAATCCTTCTCTTTACTACATCCTGTACAGTTTTTCATCCATCCAAATTTTCCTTGGTTCTTGTGCTAGTTGACTACCATTTGTACGGTATGGATCTTCAAAATAAGATATTGTGATTTTTTGAAAAATAACAATAGTGGTTGATGTCAAGTTTCATTCTTAGTTCAAAAAGTGAGACCTTCAGCATGATTTTCCAAAATAAGTAGAATCAAATAATGGAAAGAATACCATCTCGTAGTGCATGTTATTTCAAATTCATTACAACAATTTTTAATTTCTTTTGTGTTACTTTGGGATTTTTAATTGAATTTCAAAAGAAAACCTTGAAAAATTAATTTAAAAAAATTACTAAAAAATATGATAAATCCAACCATACAGATGTGATCTAAACATTGACATTTACAACTTTGCTTTGTACATCAACTCCATTTTTGGTATTCATCAAACATTTTATAACAGATCTTTGAAATCAGTGATGAATCGGGACGTTAAAGGGTTAACCCCTAAACGTACCAGGGTGTCCCTGGAATTGACAATTTGAGAAAAAGCATCATAAACTACTATTTAGAAGAATATTTTTGGAATTGATATACAAATGAAAGTTCTAGATTTTGAATTTTAGATTCCATCTGTACAGTTCGATTCACTAATACTCTCACCAATATTTAATTATAAAATTTGAAAGTTAAAATTAAAAATTCCTTCTAAATTCGTTTACAAACAAAGTTTTAATATTTCTTGAGTAAAATTTGTTGGAATGAATTTGAAATGAGATACTCTTAAACATGGTGATTCTTTGAAATTTTTGTGTTTCTTAAATCTATGACCTCATTTTTGCAAGGCCACTTTTGAACTACAGTCAATGCAATTTTGGCTTGGTCAACGACTTGACATACTTCTACATTTGTAATTTTAGAAAAATATGTAATTAAGTATGACTAAATCCAACCGTTAGATAGGACAACAACTTGGTGAAGAATCTCCAAAAAATTGGATGACTTTCATCCAAACATTGATGAGAACGTGATAAGGGTTTGAATCTGTCAGTCGTCCACTTTCCGGACGCTCTAACGTTTAGGGGTTAAACCTTTTATTCATAAAGATCATTCACTTGCAATTATTAGTTAGTGTATGAACCTATGTCATTTTACTTTTTAATTTGTACTTACTTAATTGAATAAATTATTTGAAAGCCATATTCAAATAAATAAGAATGTATTGTTATAATTTGGCATATAATACATTATTTTGGAATATAATGATATGTTTTAAAACAAATTAGATTAATTTTAAAAATTACAATATTTTGATACAAATTAACCTATTTTGTTATAAATTGGATTATTTTAAAGAATTAGTTTTTTTTTTTATAAATTATATTATCAAGAAAATAATTGGATTAAGAGTCAAAATTGAACTTAGACATGTCTCAAACATAGTTTTAGCTAAATTTCATGATTATGAACGAATTCGCTATAAATTGAAATTCCGGATTGTTCCTTTTGCTTCAAATCCGGAAAATAGGACATCATGGATTTGAAAGCAAAGGAATAAAAAGGTATATCAAAATTGTTTGATTTTTCTCGCTGAATGTTATTTTGGACGAAGTATTACAACATTCTCAAGAATTTGTCATCAAATTCATCTAAATTGAAAATGTGTACTTTCTAGCACACATTAAATGAGTTAAAAATTGATAGTGTTTTAGTGAGACATTCCTTTTTGATATCTATAGCGGGCTTTGACCCATTAATTCAAACTGATCAATTCGTCTTCAAAACATAAAATCTAAAGAAATCGCAATTCACTCCATATTCATGTAAAGGAGGAAGAGAACACAAATGTATACATTTTAGAACACAAATGTATACAACTGGTACATGTAAGTGTTGGTTGGTGATGGGTATGTTTACCTTAGGCTGGTCTACGTTAGTTACCATTTTATTTTTAGCTAGCGAAATACAACTAGAAAGCGAAATTGTTTTTAGAAAGAGCTGAATTTGGACCCCAAAACTCATTCCTTTATCGCCAAAATAATCATCCATAATGACATATTTTCGTCCATTTTCATTCAAATATTAAGCAAATATTCATTCAATTATGACAACTTCATAAAAAATCTACATGAATGTGCTACACTCCTTCTTTGTTTAATTTGTGCCACCTGTTTGAAAAAAATGTATATATACGTAATTTCAAATACCATTAAATACGCATCATATATATATATATGTAATTTTAATACACATCATATACATATGTAATTTTATATACACATAATATATATGTATAATTTTAAATATATATACTTAGAATACTTAATAATAATTTGAATATTTAATACTTAAATCATTTAAATACTTAATAATTTTAAATATATATACTTAAAATTTGCAAAAAAATACCTGCACCTTATTGCATTATATGCACCACAAGTACCTTACACGAATAGCTGCAACAGTCAATAATTTCATTTTGTAGCCACAATAGCTGCACTATGCAGATATTTATAAAATAAATTATTTCATATATTTAATATGTGTAATATTTTATATAATATATATATACATATAATAAAATATTTTATATATTTGTATTATGTCAAGGCCCATCGGACAAGACTGGCCTCTGAGGCAAACGATTGCTGCATGGTTGTGTAAAGGAAGATTACAACAGGCTCCACTTTTTGGTGGCCTTTTTTTTTTAATACAGAAAATGGGGGGTGCACAGGGAGCATTTTCTCTGTGAGCATGAGAGAAATCATCAGACAATTTTCCGTAAGTATGAGAGAAAACTTCACTCAACGGTCAGGGGGAGCACCGTTGAGTTTCGTAGTGTAGTTTTCAACTGTGGTCCCCCACACCACAGTTGAAAACTACACTACGAAACTCAACGGTGCTCCCCCCGACCGTTGAGTGAAGTTTTCTCTCATGCTTACAGAAAATTGGATAATTTCTCTCATGCTCACAAAAAATGCTCCCCTCATTTTCTGTAATCGAGTTTATTTTTATTTTCCGTAATCCAGTTTATAAATATTTGGGCAGTGTTGCAGCTGTTGAAATTGACCGCTGGCTATTCGTGTAAGGTACATGAATATACACGAAATAAGGTATTTTCTGTAAGGTGCAGGTAAAGTGCAGTAAGGTTCAAGTATATATATTTTAAATTATTAGCTATTTCAAGTATTTAAGTATTTAAATTATTATTAAGTATTTTAAGTATATATTTAAAATTACATATATATATATATATATATATATATATATATGATGTGTATTTACACACACACACACAGATATATATATATATATATATATATATATATATATATATATATATATCAAAGAGGTGGCACAAACTAAACAAACAAAGAGTGTAGCACATTCATGTAGATTTTTGATGAAGTCATCATAATTGAATGAAAATTTGCTTAATATTTGAATGAAAATGGACAAAAATATGTCAACATGGATGAATATTTTGGCGATAAAGGAATGAGTTTTGGGGTCCAGATTTAGCTCTTTCTAAAAATAAATTTGTTTTCTAGTTGTATTTCGCTAACTAAAAATAAAATGGTAACTTAGGTGGAGGCGCCTAAGGTAAACATACCCATCACCAACCAACACTTACATGTACGAGTTGTATACATTTGTGTTCTAAAATGTATACATTTGTGTTCTCTTCCTCCCTTACATGAATCTAGAGTGAATTGTAGATTTTATGTTTTGAAGACAAAGGGATCAAGTTTGAATAATACAATTTGTGTCAAAATTATCCAATTTATATAAAATAATATAATCTATATCTCAACAATCCAATTTGTGTAAAAATAATCCAATTAGTTTCTTGATAATATAATTTATGAAAAAATAATCTAATTCTTTAAAATAACCCAATTTATAACAAAATAGGTTGATTTGTATCAAAATATTGTAATTTTCCAAAAATTAATCTAATTTGTTTTAAAACATATCATTATATTCCAAAATAATGAATTATATGCCAAATTATAACAATACATTCTTATTTATTTGAATATGGCTTTCAAATAATTTATTCAATTAAGTGCAAATTAAAAAGTAGATGGCATAGGTTCATACACTAACTAATAATTGCAATTAAATGATCTTTATGATTAAAAGGTTCAAAGGTGCATTAATGGATTATGAAGTCTCATCCATCTCTTTATTTTCAACTGGTTTTCCTGTGCGGCCTACAGTTGAAAAACATTCAAACTCAGGTTGAAAATTTTCAACTGAATTGATTAAATTGAACTGCCTGTGCGGCCTACAGTTCAGTTGAAAACTTTCAACTGCGAGTTGAAAACCTCAACTAGCTAAGTTCAACTCAACTCAACTGGGCTCCCTGTGCGCCCGCCCCCCCCCCATAGTTTTCATTTTTTATGAAAAAAAATTGACGGCCTCTCAACCATAGTTTGAGGTTTTATTCCCGTTCGACCCAAACTTCCTTCGAGAGCCCGTCAACCTTGGTCAAAAAGTGTTGCCATGTAGGCATTTTGAAGGGCAACGGCCTTTGGACTTTGGCCTTTAGTGTGAAGGGTCAAGAGGCCAAATTCTTGGTTTCTTGCAATCCGATTGGTGGAAATTGACGACCTCTCGACCTTCGGCCATAGTGTGAAGCGGCCCTTAAGTTCAACAAAATAATCCTAAACCAAAGTCTGACGGGACTTTGAAAGGCGGCTAGGGCCTCGATTCAAAACTCTCAAAGAATCCCTAATTACATATCATTGGAATTTGAACAAACTTAGAGGGAACAATATGAAATAATAATATTAATAATAATAATTTTGTTACAAATTACAAATTAAAATTGGTTAAAAATATTCCCTTATTTTCTCTTTTCACACCAAAAAGGCATGGAGGGGATATTGTTCTAGCCTCGCCTAGGAAAGACTTGAGAAGTTGTTTATGGCTGGAGAATTATTTGAACTTAACTCTTTATTGCTCATGGTATTGTAGTTGGGTTCACTGGATTTCACTGGGTTTTTTCACTATGATTAATATTATCATAACTAGAATGGATTAAATTAAAAAGTTACCATACAATTGTATTCTCAACTGGAGTAGAGACATTTTGCAAAAAATAGAAAATCATCCAATGGTGGGATCGGAAGATTATAGTATGTCTTTGAGTTGTATAATGCACACTCAAAAATGAGATTTTGTTGGGTGTGGGACTTCAAAGTTAAATAGAATTTGGGTTAGATTTTCTAATATGAATGTGAAGATGTTCAGTAATAACCTATACCAACACCTCTCCATTGCAATCTTTCTTGTTAAAAACATACTCAACACTAAATTAGCAATTTAAGCACTTGGCCAAGTGCACTGTTCGATGGCCACGACGGTGCAAAATTTGTATTTTTCTGAAATTTCATATATTTACAATGTTTAAATAGCAACAACACATTCATTCATATCGTATTTGCCATGAATTAAAAGAAAATTAAACATAACATGCAATATTGTTTTATTAGTATCTGATAGAAAATCAAAACAAAATGCTTCTTTTCATATAAAAATAAAGGCACTCACTATAAAGTAAATAATATTTGCATCATCCTACTACATCAAAGGGTTCTCCCTTGAATATTTTTTCGATCTATACTACTATTCCACTACAACTTGCTCACATGTGTAGTTATCTTCTTCTCCCAAACGGCGATACTTCACTCCTTCGAGGTCATGGTATACTCCATCAACTCCAAGAGTCATACAATGATTTGCCAATGTCAATTGAACAAATCTTAGTCAAATTTGGACTTCTTTAACTAAACAACTACGTTTACCAAATCACTTCTATAATTCAAAAAAACCCGAGATGAAATTTCAAAGCCAATAATGTTCTGTATTGCTTTCAAATCACAAAAATCTACAGCAAATTCATGTGTGCATTGCAAAATATACTAAATTTAGTTGTTTTAATTATAAATCTCGGAACCCAACATCAAATTTGGGTGCCCTAATCTCTCGGGACCCTAACATGGTGTTTGTCATTCGAATTGTGGAAATCTACATCAAATTTGAGCATATATGAGAAATTATGCTAAATTTAACAAATCTTGTCTACAAATCTCGGAACCCAACATCAAATTTGGGTGCCCCTAACCTCCAGGGACCCTAAAATGGTGTTTGTCATTCAAATTGTGTAAATCTACATCAAATTTGAGCATGTATGGCAAAATCTCCTAAATTTAGCAACTTTTGACTATAAATTTCCAATCCCAACATGAAATTTGGGTGCTCCTAACCTCTAAAGGCCCTAAAATGATGTTTGTCTTTCAAAATGAAAAAATCTACATCAATTTTGAACATGTATGGCAAAATCTACTAAATTTAGCAGCTTCTCACTATACATTTTGGAACCCAACATCAAATTTGGGTGCCCCTAACCTCTAAAGGTCCTAACATGATGACTGTCTTTCAAAATGCGGAAATCTACATCAAATTTGAACATGTATGGCAAAATATACTAAGTTTAAAAGTTTTTGTCTATAAATCTCGGAATTTAACATCAAATTTAGATGCTCCTAACCTCTAGGGACCCAAACATGGTGTTTGTTATTCGAATAGCGGAAATCTACATCGAATTTGAGCATGTATGGCAAAATCTACTAAATTTAGCAACTTTTCACTATAAATTTCGGAAGCCAACATCAAATTTGGGTGCTCCTAACCTCTAAAGGCCCAAAGATAATATTAGTCTTTCCAAATGCAGAAAACTACATCAAATTTAAATATTTATGCCAAAATATACTAAATTTAGAAGTTTGTCTATAAATCTCGGAATCCAACATCAAATTTGGGTGCTCCTAACTTCTAGGGACCCTAACATGGTGTTTGTCATTCAAATTGCGGAAATCTACATCAAATTTGAACATGTATGACAAAATTTCCTAAATTTATCAGCTTTTGACAATAAATTTTAGAATCCAACATCAAATTTCGGTGCTCCTAACCTCTAAAGGCCCTAACATGATGTTTGTTTTTCAAAATGCAAAATCTACATCAAATTTGATCATGTATAGCAAAATATACTAAATTTAGTAGCATTTGTTTATAAATCTTAAAACCCAACATTAAATTTAGGTGCCCCTAAACTCTGGGGGTCCTAAAGTCATGTTTGTCTTTTGAATTTTGGAAATCTACATCAAATTTGAGCATGTATGACAAAATGTTGCTAAATTTAGCAACTTTTTAGTATAAATCTCAAAACCCAACATGAAATTTGGATGCCCCTAACCTCAAGAGGCTCTAACGTGTTGTTTTTCTTTAGAATTGCAGAAATTTACATCAAATTTCATCATACATGGTATATTATGCTATATTTAACAGCTTTAAAGAGAAATTATTGACACCCAACATAAAATTTGGTTGCCCCTAACCCTCTAGGGACCCTAACGTAGAGTTTGTCTTTTCAATTAGAGAATCATTTTTGAGAATTTTGAGTTCCTACAACTAAATATGCTAAACTTAATAGTTGATGCGTATTTGTTCGATCCAAATTAGATGTTCAAAATGTTCATCCTATCATGTTGGGTGTGGACTTCGTGGACCACTGTGCTCTTTGGTTTGGCTTCTACATAGTTTGTATCGGCTGTCAGCCGACAGAGATACTGTTGTCGGCTGCCAGCCGATTCATATTTGAATAGTTCTCACTGGCTGATTTCATATTATGTCCTGACATGTTTTTTTCTTTTAGATATATATTCCCATGCATGTTTTGCATTCGATACCTTATGTTTATCATGTTTATTATGGTTCCTCTACCGGCAGAGTGTTCTTCCGAGGAGCGGTTGGACTACGAAGGAAGCGATGCCGATGATGTTTCTGTCTTCGGTGGCAATGCTTCTGAGGAGGCGGACGATGCTGCTGACAACACGGAGTTGTTCCCTGCCCTATCTCTTGCTCCTGAGGTAGCCCTCAACAAATACTTTCTTGTTTTTGACCTAAATGAAACCCTCATTCATTTTCTCCCTGGGAGGATTCACCCCAGGAGTAAAGAGATGAAGAAGCGTCAGCGTCGAGCTAGGCCGGGTCTTCAGGAGTTCTTGAATTTTTGTGTGGACTGTGAATTTGAGATTATTTTCTGGTCGTGCGTCAAAGAGGACAACCTCGTTCTTAGGATCAAGTATATTCAAGATAGGGTCCCCCGCCTACCTGAAGATTGTCTGACATTCGGCCAAAATTTGTGTAGGGAGAGTTCGTATAGGGACCCTGCGTTTCCCAACATGCCAGTTTTGCTGAAGCCACTGTCCCTGTTGCTTAAGCGGAGCACCAGGCTTCAAGCCCTTAGTGCTACTGTGGAGAACACCCTACTTATTGATGACACCCCGTACAAGAATGTTCTCAACAATCCCTACAACGCCTTGCACCCTCCTACATGTACAATGTATACGGAGAGGAAGTTGAAGCTTGGTGTTAAGCCTTTTTTGAATCAGACTCTTCAGCCCTTTTTTTATAAGTTGAGGTCGTATGGGTGCACTGTTCCCGATTTTTGTGAAGCCCATCACAAAATTGGGAAGCGTCGCATGTTTCCCTCTGACCCACTGTACCATAAGTACAAGGAGCTTGTTCCCACTGACAGGGTAGGCCTGTGATAGGATATGCCCCCTCCATCCACTTTTTTTATGGAGATTTTCAAGTCAAGCCTCCCGTCCAAATCTTTTACACTCCGTCCAGTTTTTTAGCGATGGAGATTTTCAAGTCAAGGCACCCGGCAACCTCGAAGAGGATGTTGATCTGCGTGTCGGCTGCCGGCTGATAAGCTGCTTAGGATTTTTGACACCTTGTAGAATCTGTGCGTTTTTATATATGTATATATTTGGCATGCTAGGCGTATATTTGTGTGTACATCCTAGTTTAGTGTTGCTACTTATCGAACCTAACTGTACAATTTTGAGAACTCATTTTTGATATTTTTGTATTATTACTTTACGTGGAATGACTATTTCACTCTTTATTTCAACCCTATATTTTCCTCCCTTCTCTTAGTTGCATATTTTACTCTATTCCCATCATCGTGTTGTTAGCTTTGTTCATTTTCTATTATTGAATGTTCGGGTTGCATGTTGTCTGCTTCCAACCCTATGTTGCCCTTGTCATGCTATACTCCATGGTGTCGGCTGCCGGCCGACATGTAGGCCGCTCCTACACCTAAAATGTGTCCCGCTGCTCCTATAATTTTACCCTATCATTGCCCTATCATGTTGCTATCGGCTGCCAGTCGATATGAGTTTATCTTTCTATATTTCATGCATTTTGTTTTTATGTTCAGGGAGACTTCTACATGGATGCTGCATTCGCTCAACCTCATCCAACGAAGAAATGTGTTGTCCTATGTGTCGCTGGATTGCTTTGCTACATCAATTCGAATGTTCAGCCTGACAGATGGAATGCTCATCGGAACGTTGTCAAGCGTCCTGGTCTTAAGAAGTTGTTTGGAATGTTATTAGAAAGATTCCATGTGGGCCTGTGGTCCAGAATGCATTCGTGGGACTTGATTCCCTTATTGAAGTACCTACTCCCAGGGGATGTCATTAGCAAGATTTCATTTATATTTGGTAGAGGGTATTGTGAGGGCAGTGAGAATTATCCTTGGTGTTATAAGAGGAAATGCTATTATGTGAGCAGTGAGCGGTGAGCGGTGAGCAGAGATTTTGGAAAAAAAATTCCGTAATTTTTTTATGAAGCACCTCCTATTACCGTGGTGTTAGAATGTAATAAAAGGAAATTTTAAGTTAATGCATTTAATAAAAGGACCTATTGCCGCGCCTTGAAGGACTTGTTCCCGCATAGTAAAAACATTCAAAAGCTTCAAAACAATGAAAACATTCAAGGCATTTGAAATTTTTATTCCATTCAACAAAAATAATTCCCATTCATCCCAAGCTTTCATAATCCCCTCAGTGAGCACGAAGTCCTTCGTTTCCTGCTTAACGTAATTCACAAAGACAAGAGGGGATCTAGAAATGGCTTTTGCAGGGAATACAACGTACTTGAAATATCAATATAAAACACGGTGCAAAGCAGGCTTGAAAAGGTACTGCTTCTCAATTTGATAGTTCTTGTTGATGCCCTTATCAACAACAAATTCTCTGAAAAGACAGTGTCCCGGAGGGAAACTCGCACATGCTTGATGTAGTCAAAGATAGTGGGAATCGGATCACCACCGCCTGGGTGGTAATTGATGGTGGCCTTTTGATCACGAATAATGCCCTTAAAAATGATCCCAACTTTGACGATCAACTCCAGAAGAGATAACTAGACTGTGAGAAGGACGGAATGAAATGATAACAATGTGTGATAAGTTATTCAATGCACAATTCTACAATCATTGTATCAAATCAAATTGCAAAGAAATTAAGATACGTACCTGAGACCACCAAGTAGCTTCATGAAGCCATACTAAGAACAAATCATCACTAAATCCAGGTTTGGGAAATTTGATTTGAACTCAAAGAACAAGAGGTTGATTTCAACGTTCAAGCCAGAGAACCTTCATTGAAAGATCCATGGTGCATATGCCAAGCATCCACAACTTCTCAATTTCCATCTCTAGTTCTTCATCGTGACATTCATAGTGAGATTTCACTTCATCAAGGAAGGATGAAGTGTTGATTGGATCAACAACAAGAAGCATCTTCTTCAACTCGCTCTTATAGTGAACCTTGGTTTTCTTCACAGCCTTGTTTACAAGCTCATCAAGTCTCTTGGCGGTCCAATCTTCTGGGTTGGGATACTTTTTATAGAACTTCCTCTGAGCAACAACAACGACTTCTCCAATCTCTTGGTGCATTTAAAATACAACAAAACTCATGGAGATTTGCTAAGATAATGAAACCAAAATAGGATAAAAAAAAGTTGTATTGTAGATAGGGTGGTATACCTAATTGAAAAGAGCACTGAGAGAGTCAATGGTTAGTGTGAACCAAGTATTAGTTTTGGGACCTTTCTGCATTATCTCACACAGTCGAAGCTCTTTTGATGACCTCAAAGACTGGAAATATGAGAGAGGTTGGGAACCAGTGTTACGAACTCCATAGGTCGATGCACAAGGTTTGAAGTGACATGGGACTTCTCGTTTCTCTTGCAGAATCAATTAAATTAGAATATGTATCGATTTGAGAGGATGAAATGCAACATGACGATATCAAACTTTGAGTCATGGACATTGTACCAATTGATTTCGTGGAGAGCGGACCCTTCGTAGATGTAATCTTTGGAGTAACAAGCTTAGTCTTACCTTTGTTATCTTCAATGACCAGATAGAAAACACCGTTGCCTTCCATGTATCCAGTCTTTATAAAATGTGAAGTCAGTTTCCTAATGTCGTTCTTAAGAAAAGGTCTCACAACAGGAAGGCATACCATTCTACAAAGGAGAATGAGCAACCTAGATTTGTGACAGGTTTGGAATCGAAGACATTCGATTCGAGATCTTGTGTTTGGAGTCTCGCTCAACAAAATGGAATTGAGCTCGGAATGAACATCTCGCTCGCTTAGCCGTCCTCCTTGCGTACTTTCTTTAAGGTCAATAGAGTCAACTTCAACAAAATGTAGTCACAAAATTTAGTGTTTCAATGGTCAAATCATGACATGTAAAGAGCACAATTATGAGGAATGAATGAGCACCTTCAATGTCATCTTCATTTTCCTGAGAATCACCATCCGCATCCATTCTTGAAGTATCTACAAAATCACTTGATGTGAGCTGTTATGATATCTAAAGCATGATTATAAAAATATATGATAGAAACTCAAACACTATGGATGGAGAGTAGCCAGCACTGGTTGGGGTGGGACTGCTCTTGTCAAGCACAAACTAGACACTATTCTCAAACACTGGGTTCATAAACTTGATTCTAAAAATTTGAATTTTTTTTCTACAAACTCAAACACACTACTTGGATGGTAGCCAGCACCGGCTCGAGTGGGAGGGGCCCATGTGATGCACAAACTAGACACCCTGATCTCTCACACTGGTTTCAAAAAATTGATTATAAAAATTTGAGATTTTTTTCCATAAACTCAAACATATTGTTTGGAGGGTAGCCATCACAAACAAGATACCCAGTTCTCATTCTCTAGCGTGTGGGGGGGCCATGTCAAACACAAATTGGATCCATTGATCATTAACACATGGTTCTTAAAATTGATTCAAAAAATTTGAAATTTTTTCTCTACAAATTCAAACACACTGTTTGGAGGGTAGCTAGTACCGGCTGGGGCGGGAGGGCCCCTTGTCAAACACAAACTAGACACCCTGATCATTAACACAGGGTTCTAAAAATTGATTCTAAAAATTTGAAATTCTTTTCTACCAACTCCACCACTGTGTTTCAAAGGTAGCCGGCAGCAGCTGGGGTGGGGGCGGGGCCATATCAAGCACAAACTAGACACCTGTTCTCTACCACTCGGTTCTTAAAATATATTCTAAAATCTTGAAAATTTGTTATACAGACTTAAACACCCTGTTTCGAGGGCAGCCGACACCCGAGCCGACACCGGATGAGGTGGGCATGGGTCCTTGTGAAGTACAACGTAGACACTCTGATCTTTATTACAAGGTTCTTAAAATTGATTCAAAAAAATAGAAAACATTTTCTACAAAAATCTGAAAGGTCAGTCGGAACCGAATGGGGTCCCAAAGCTGCCATCTTGTTAAAGTTTCTTTTCGGGGTAGGAACTACGATTTCTAAAATCTTGAAGCGTGTAATATGTACGGTTAGAAAGGTCTTGAGAATACCTTTCCAATGGTATATTATGCGCCCTTGAAATTGTTGAAAAAGGACTGCCGGTACCGGCAGTTCTTTTTGGGGTCCCGAAGCGGCCATGACGAGATAGAGAAATCTCAAGTTTGATTCTGCTAGAGTTTCTTTTAAGTGTAGCGACTGCAGTTTTTTGAATCTTGGAGCATGTAATAGACCATTGGAAAGGTCTTGAAAATACCTTTCCAATGGTATATTTTGCGCCTTTGAAATTGTGGAAAAATGACTACCGGTACCGACAGTTCTTTTTGGAGTCCCGAAGCGGCCATGACAAGATTGAGAATTCTCAAGTTTGATTCTGCTAGAGTTTCTTTCTAGTGAAGCGACTGCAATTTTTGGAATCTTGGAGCGTGTAATATACCGTTGGAAAGGTCTTGAAAATACCTTTCCAATGGTATATTTTGCGCCCTTGAAATTGTGGAAAAGGACTGCCGGTACCAGCAGTTCTTTTTGGGGTCCCGAAGCGGCCATGACAAGATAGAGAATTCTTAATTTTGATTTTGCTGGAGGTTACACATGTATGTGTATTTATACTTTTCAGTTGAATTAATGTTGGCGATGCTAATTCTAAAGAGATTGTCAAAAGGAAGAAGCCAAAACCGCAGTGCCGGTAGTGGCAAACCAAAAGCGCGAGTAAAACTTGAACACTTGAGGAAACCAAAATTGCAGTGCCGGTACCGACAGACCAAAAGCGCAAGCAAAACTTGAACACCTGAGGAAACCAAAATCGCAGTGCCGGTACCGACAGACCAAAAGCTCGAGCACAACTTGAATACCGAAGGAGACCAAAATTGCAGTGCCGGTACCGGCAGACCAAAAGTGCGAGCAAAACTTGAACACCAGAAGAAACCAAAATTGCAGTGCCGGTACCAGCAGACCAAAAGCGCGAGCAAACTTGAATACCGAAGGAAACCAAAATTGCAGTGCCAGTATCGGGAGACCAAAAGTGCAAGCAAAACTTGAACACCTGAGGAAACCAAAATTGCAGTGCCGGTACCGGCAGACCAAAAGCTCGAGCAAAACTTAAACACCGAAGGAGACCAAAATCGCAGTGCCAGTACCGGCAGACCAAAAGCTCGAGCAAAACTTTAACACCGGAGGAAACCAAAATTGTAGTGCCGGTACCAGGAGATCAAAAGTGCGAGCAAAACTTGAACACCTGAGGAAACCAAAATTGCAGTGCCGGTACCGGTAGACCAAAAGCACGGGCAAAACTTGAACACCGAAGGAAACCAAAATCGCAGTGCCGGTACCAGCCAACCAAAAGCTCGAGCAAAACTTGAACACCGAAGGAGACCAAAATCGTAGTGCTGGTACCGGCAGACCAAAAGCGCGAGCAAAACTTTAACACCGAAGGAAACCAAAATTGCAGTGCCAGTACCAGGAGATCAAAAGTGCGAGCAAAACTTGAACACCTGAAGAAACCAAAATCGTAGTGCCGGTACCAGCAGGCCAAAAGTACGGACAAAACTTGAACACCGAAGGAAACCAAAATCGCAGTGCCAGTACCGGTAGACCAAAAGCGCGAGTAAAACTTGAACACCGGAGGGAACCAATATTGCAGTGCCGGTACCGGCAGACCAAAAGTGCGAGCAAAACTTGAACACCAGAGGAAACCAAAATAGCAGTGCCGGTACCGGCAAACCAAAAAGGCAAGCAAAACATGGTCACCACTCAGAACTTGAAACCCTCAGAAGCTCACGAGCCTAACCCATGAGGTCAGAGCGAGCAGTCAGAACTTGAAACACGAGAGCTTGAAACCCCAGAATCTGAATGCCCCAAGTACTCAAAACCCCAGCTATTGACAAAGGTGAAACATCACCCCTAGGCTTACCTTCATCCTCAGTGCACTTTGTCTCCATCTAGTCATCTTCGATCCTCTCTACCTCCATCTGCTGCTTTGAAGCCATCCCAAACAATGGACCTTCGACCTCCAAGTCCGCCACCTGCACGACAAGAACATATATACTTAAAGTGCTCGACAAAAGAGTCTTAAGGATTCTATATAAGACACGGTTCCACCACAGGAATTTTGCATTGGTGCAACCTACCCTATATTTAGAGTCCACACAGTTACTATTGCGTTGTCTTCACTACTATAGCGTTAGGTACAACAAATTATCGTAGGCTTCATGTAGAGTTAATTTTAATATGTACACTAAGTTCCTTATTCAAATCCCTGAAAGATTCACAATTGATACTATATGTTAATACTTACTATGTTCTCCAAGTTGCAGAATTCCATGTTGTCTTCTTCGCTTTCACCAAAATTTAGCTGCTCCTCTAATCTGTGGCTCTCTGCAATCGAAATCAATACCGAAGTTGTGGGTGAACTTCTTGTTTGCTCATCTCGGCTCACACCCACGGCATCCACTTTTTCCTTTCTCAACATTCTAGTTCTCCTTAGAGTTTTAGAGCTACTAAAATATAGTTCCTTTCTCTTCCTTCTCATCCTCCTCTACCTTCTCTCCCTCATCTCCATGCGCTCGCAGGGTCTGATGCTATTCTAATACTCCAGACATAAGCAATATACACTACTCTTAGGTAAAAACTTCTATAAATATATATTACAGAACTTCATTCCATGCTGTCAATCAACAACTTGGCGTTCTTCAACTACCATATTCAAAGTTAAAAGTAAAATTTAGAATTGATGGATACTCAAGATATCCTTCTCGCTCAATAATTCAGAACTCAATGATATGGCACTACTAAACAACAGTTGACAAGGTTGAATTTGCATTGGCAATTATGGACTCCTAAATTCTATAATCATTTTCCGACTGCAGAGCAAAGCAACTCCGTGGAATGGACAAACACTATGACAGGCAGGCTTGGACTTTGTACCCACACGTCAAACATTGTGAACAATTTAGGTTTGATCTTCCGTACCTCGTCTTGTTGTGGTCATCTACAATGTGTGAATGTCGAATGTGATTTTCTAACCTGCGTGCATCAGACGGCCGCTGTTAATGAAATTGAGTGGGATGGAGTCTCCTCTTTTAACACTTGTTTAGTTAAAAGTGCACGTGCCATATAAAAAGTGCACATACTGAAATTTTGTACCTTTGAAGAAAGTATAGTCATATTTTACCTATAAAGTGCCAAAATTGAATGTACATTACATAAAAAGATATGTAGTGCGAATTTTAGAGGGGGGTGGGTATGTTCCCACGCCCCTCCCCTTGAAATTAAAAGAAATGTAGTGCGAATTTTAGAGGGGGGTGGGTTTGCTCCCACCTCCCTCTCTTTAATAGAAAAAAAATGCACTCCATATGGCACTAAAAAATAGTACACATGGCTATGTGCAGTTTTAACAAAACAAGTGTTTTTTGTTTTTGACGTAGGATCTAATCCTCCTAAAGGATCCACTTTGGTTTGCAAATGCTGTAAGGTTCCTCCTTCGTGTCTTGCAACTTGCGATGCCAAAATCTATTATGTTCTAGCTAAAGACAACATGAACAGAGCTTATGTTCATTTTGGCAATCACAACTACCCCATCAAGATCGGTGCTTATCGTGACGATACTGCAAGAGGCGAGGGCGTAGTCGAGGAGCAAGTGCAGAGTCGAGGAGCAAGTGCAGCGAACTCCTATTGCAACCAACTCTGCCATTGTTTTGGTGGCTACAAAGGAGATGGTCAGGGACATGCTCGTTGTTACTGAAGGTATGCAATCAAAGACACTAGAGCTCAATTAGCTCTTTTCACTCTTCAATAGATGTAAGGAGCTCACTTTGCCTTGTATTTGCAATAAAGTGACCAGCTTCAAATACTTCTGCAGGTTTGGAGTTATGGACAACATCACCAAGCTTCGCGGCTCGAGTAAGTGGTCCTTTGTCCAAGAGAACAAGTTCTCTAATCAAAAATCGGTGTAAGATAAAGTCTTTGTGTTTAAAATGTCTGAAGTTGGGCGGGTAGCAGAGTCGACCTCGTCAAGCGCATGCAGCCTAGTGGAGACCTCCAAAACGCATGGCTTATGTTTAAAAGGGTCAAACAGTAGACCACCAATGGCTGCCACGTCTACAACCCCACTTATTGTTGTGTCATGACCATCGCGCTTTGCAATATGCAGTCTGAGGACGTTGCTGCCCAATTGGTCGTCTGAAAGAATGTCAACGCCAACGTCGGTCGCCACGGAGTTGAGAATCCAAATTTCAAAGGCTTCATGGCCGACAGGTCATAAGCAAACTGGAATGCTATACGCATCATATATGGAAGTGGAGATGCATCAATTCCAATGCCGAATAAGGAACGAACTTGTCTATTCCATTGGGTGCAGTCCCTGGAGAAGCACACCAAGGCTAACATACGAGCTGACCTCCAAGACCAACATCACTTCCTGTGCAAGAAATACAAGAAGGCCTCACCGCAATCGAATGCTGATACCTGGTATGTCGCTATTCGAGCCTGGTGGCTGTCATCCGGAACTATAACTGAAGATGGCTTGCGACGTCTTGACCTCTGGTTTGCCTTCTGGCACTTCCGATACTACTAGTGGGGAGGCTTCATGCAGCTGGTAAATGAAAGTGAACATGGTTCCAGTCCACGCCTTTGGATGCATCGTTACATTGGATTCCGACACACATCCGACGATTCAGCAGTACCATCTCACAATTTTGTAATTCCCAAATTGCTCATGCCCTTATTTCAAGGAAATGTTGACCAAAGCAAAGGGAGGCCGTGGTCAGTGGGCTTATTGCAAGCATTTGTATTTTATCTTCACCGTCATATGTGGATTTGATGCTGAGATCAATGCCTTCATACATGCACCTACTCTTAGCTTCAATGAAGTTAAGCTAGTTTTTGAGAGTGGAATGTTGACCCACCCAACATCTTAGGGTAGTTCACTATTCCTAGTTCCATTGTTGGCAATTGCATACTCTTCATGTCAATGAAATAGTAGTGAGACTAAAAGGACCACTACTGCAGTTTTTAAACTCGGGTTCTATATTTAACCCTAATCTATGGAATTTGTTCTATTTTTCACCCTAAACCGTAAATGGTCTATATCAACAGCCTAGCACTCATTTCACAAAAATCAATGTAAGAAATCTATCTCTACATGCTTGAATGGTATATAACAATGGCCAAATAATGATTTCATTTTGTTTGAAATGGTTTCAGGTCTTTGATTCACGGTTATAGATATATTGAATTTGCCTTTCATGTGCCTTGAACATTTTCCAATGACCCAATTCCATGGTTATAGGTACTAAATATTCCACGGTAATAGGATAAAAATTTTACTAAAAATATATGAATATTTGAATATTTACTAATTATAGTATTGTTGACCATGGTTGACCTAAGATTTCTGCTCTAAACCCCACATTTCTCCGCTCCCCGCTCCCCGCGCGCATACTATCCTCATCCATGTTATAAGGTCCTCCGGACTCTATATTCTAAGCGTCGTTCCAGGGATGTTTGCAAGCCTGACCAGGTTCTCCTTGTCGATGTGAACCCTCTAGCTCTTCGGAAAGCCCCAGATTCAGCTTACTACATTGCATTGCCATTTCAGGGGGACTTGAGCTCATCATGCAGGTCTGGCGTTGTTGCTAATGTTGCTACCGATCTTCTACCTTTTATATATCCATTTCATATGTTTGAGTCTGTCAGTGATTACATTAAGTGTTCACCTCGTCCTGGCCAAATTCATTACGAGGTTGCTCGTGCTATTAAATTCGGCCATATATAGAGATCTCTCTGTTTTGTTTTGTCCACTGTGGATTGTTGTCGGCTGCCGGCTGACATTCTTCTTAGTTTTAGTTGTTAGCTTAGCGGTTAGTTTGAGCTTTAAGCTTAGCTGTTAGTTTCTTCTTCTGCATTTGTTTATGCAAATTGTGTGAGCAGTTACTCTTGGCAATTTGAATCGTCAATTTGCTTGTACTTTGATATTATATTGGAATCCAATTTTCTGTTGCACAAATATTTATCTTCATATTGTGAATGGTCTATTGTGAATGGTGTATTGAAGATGCAAATTATGTTCATATTTTGTATGTTCTATTTTGAATGGTTTCACTATTTCTGGTTTATCAGCTGCAAGCCGACTTAATTCTAGACTACACAATAGTCCATAATTAGTTAAATATCAGTTGATTGTAAATAATTACGTGTAATTAAAAGTAATATCAAATGATTTAAGGTGAAAATAACATATGAATGACACGTTTTTGAAAATAAACGGATTTCTAAAAATAATGCTTACCTTAACTTATTATTCGTCATGATGTTTGCTCCAATCAAACACGTCTACAAAGAATTAAAGAACACAAGGTTAAAATCATCATTAATATGCATTTTAAAGCTTTTTTGGTACAAGGAATATCACCTATACATCCTTGAATGCCTATATATTGAGCTTTCCAACCTTAACTAGTGTCATTTGCAAATAAAAAAGCACTAAGAGCATTACCTTTGAGAGGTAAAATGTCAAATGAGTAGAATATGAGATTGGTGGGCTTTAAATACTGTAAAGACCTAGAATGGGCTTTTAGAAAAGCCATTTCATACTTTGGCGTGCCCTCCTAAAGGACGCGCCTGTCAACCCCGCAGAGTTCCGCGGGGTTGACAGCTAAGGCTGTGGCTCTTGGCCACCCAAGGCCGTGGCCCTTGGATAGCCAAGGCCCCAGGTACGCAACTCCTATATTATACGCAGGGGACATCGGCATTAAAACAGCTTAGAGGACGACTTTTCTAAAAATTATATCAAATTATACAAAAATAAAAAGACCAAAAAGTTGGGTGAAGACCAAATTAAATAAAATGAGATGTAGAAAAAGTTGAGTTGCATTAAAAAAACAAAACTCCACAATATAGATAAAAATTTTAAACACCTATTTTTAAACACCTATGGTTTCAAAAACACATACCTCAACCGTATCCTATCACAAATCAGCAGTCTTCTATTTCAATAGTTAAACCAATAAGTTGGCTATGCATAATTTTAAAAGATCCACACAAATAGTTGCCTCCAAATAAAATTAAAAGTCATTGGCAATGTTTTATTTATAATAAAAAAATCTTAAAATTTTACTAAAAAGCCCAAAAAGTTGGGTAGTTTGGACTATGCTACATGTATTAAAAAAACACATAAAATTAGGTTTTTAATGCAATTATATGATTCAAAGAATATTAATTTTCTATACATAATTACATTTTGGATTCCTTGTTAGAAGGGCTACAAGAGTTTTCTACATTAAAACAAATTATATCACTCGATATTGGACTAAAATGCATTATAAGTGATTATAATCATGGCCATATAATACGGGAGTTGCATACCCGGGGCCAAGGCCTGGCCCTTGGCCAACCCAGGCCGGGGCAAAGCTGAGGCAAGGCTGGCCCCGGCTAGCCTTGTTGATTGGCTGCCTGTTGGTTTTTTTTTTTTTTAATCTAAAATTTTAAAAATTTTAATTTTATTTATTTCAAGTTTAAGTTTTTTAAAATTGTTTTTGTTTTTTTTTCTTTGATTCTTTTAGTTTTTTTTTATAGTGTTTTATTTGTTTTGTCTCCTTTTTTGGAGTGTTTTCTTTTTCTTTTTCTTTTTCCCCTATTTATTTTTGTGGTTTTTTTTTTCAGTAAAATAATTTGTGTTTGCTACGTTATTTTTGAAATTTCAATTTTTACCAAATAAATAATTCAAATATAAATTTCTCTCTTCTCTTCTAAAATATTTTCTTCCTTTTCTTGCAATATTTGTTTATTCTCTAATTTATTTTGGTATCCTATCTTTTTAGTTTTTTTATTTATTAACAAGGAAATAAATATACATAGTATAATACCAAAGTATAGCGCAATGTGTAGTACAAGAGGAGCACGCTTTTGAAAATTCAACCGAAACATTATCTTCATTTGGATCTTTTTTCCTAAGTAATGGGGGAATGCCATTTGTATTCCATGAATTTTGGGACTATTATGTTAGTGCCAGGTATACTAAATTTATTGTTCTATGTGGGGAAGGTGTTGGAGTTTGGACAAGGTAAATGGATTGCGAGGATGAAGGTGTCCCTTAAGACATTGTTTTGTAGTAAATGAAGTACCAGTATAACATTTAATGTATGTGTGACCAAATTTGCATGATTGAAGTAAGTTGAAACCTCCAAAATTGCCACTTTAACAGTTTTCAATTCCTAATTTTAAAACCCACGAGTACCAAAAATATAACCCCCTGCAACTTCTAAAAGGTCCAGTTTTGTTCAATGGGCAACAAATGTATTGTCATACCCCCAAGTGCAAAAATTCCTAATTCACTGTTACTCACACATAATTATTGTGAATTTTATAAGTGAGAGTGACTTATCTATGTACGGTTTATGATTCTCGAAAGAGGTGAGTAGTCTTGTACCAATGGCCCTTTGTCCGGTGGGCACTGGCTCATTGTCAAGACGAACAGACACTTTATTCACGCCGGCCTCGAAAGAGGACCGGAGTTCATATCTATCTGTACGGTTTAGGACATAAAACTATACGTTAAAATATGAAAGGAGTTGGTACATGGATCAAGATCAGAATACATACACTAATGGAACATGAACAAAAGAACACAATCCAAAAATATATGAACAAGATAACAAACATCCAAACTCAAAAAATACCGTATAGTATATGTGTTGTATTTGTAATTATTTATTGTATTTTCAAATATTTGCGATAATTTTGCGTTTTTTTCATAGGTCTGTTGATAGTTGCACAAGTCCAAATTGAAATTTTCTTTTTCTTAAATATGTGTTATAAATCTCAAAATCTGAACTTCACAATTCAAATTCAATTCTTCACGGATTTTCCGTTATTCGCGTTTTCGATACATCAGAGACTACAAAGTGGTGACTTGAACACTAAAGGGTTAAAGAGGAACTGCATAACATTTTAATATAACTTGAGCCAAAGATTTTCTTCCTTTGGTCTTTTCTGAAAAATTAGCAACATATGAGATAACTTAGCTGTCCCATGATTCTTGGGGAAGGACTTTAGCCTATAACAGCCCACCTATTGCATCATTAGAGCATCGCCACCGTGATTCCTGTATCTATATCTGGAAAGGGATGAAAGTGTCCCCAATTTTCAATTACAGTAGTCGGGGTTACATCGTTCAATTCTAGAAAAGTGAAAATGGAAAACCTCTTTTTACCACGGTCCCTTTTCACACCATGTTGCAGCTCATAAATATGTGGATAAATGGTACTCTAAACCCCGCGGAGGTGAAAACCAGGTGCAAGAAGTGAAAATTGTAGTAAGAAGAGTGATGCGGATAGAAAGTTTGAATTTTGGAAAACCAACCAAGTTTGCCGGATTCGAGGGCCACTCCTGGAAAATTTTGCCGTTACAGCACTCTGGTGTGCAGGTTTTTCCTGGAAAACGGATGAATTTCATCCTTTTCGAGATACAGGGACCACGCGGTGGAGATGCTCTTAGTTCCTAGAAGTGCGGGTTGTCCTTGATGTAAACATTGGTTGTAAAGGAAGTCAGAGGAACTCGAGAAGCTCAATGAACGAGTAAGGTAGAATGTTCTAAAACCACTACCTCCTCCAATTATGACATGTAGACCTTTCTTGGGACCACTATAGTTGAGACTCAAAACTGCCAATTTCACTATTCAAGTAGACCAATGGCATGCCAAGCATTGCGAAGAAATAGTTGGTGGTTTTGGGTATCATTATGAGTGAAAATTAGTACCACATAGTGTGGACATGGGGAAACCTAGAAGTCTGATTTGGGTCACAAAGTTCTTTTCACTTCGAAAATTTGTATCAATTTGAATATTGGGAATAAAATTGTGAAAATTTGTGCATTCCGTAAGAAATCTTCTTCCAAATGACCGAAAAATATTTCTCATAAATAACCTTGTTAAAATGAGGCCATCTTTCTTAAGTTGGTGGTTTTAGGACATCCTACTTTAAAACGAGCTGAAGTGGCAGAGAAGGATCGTCACCTGCGTATTGAGGTTGCAGGGGTGACTGACTGGTTTGGTGGTAAAGCGGGCAGAGCTGAAGCGTAATATATTGAGGATAACGCACAGTCAGAATCGGAGTTCATTAAACAGTTGAAGGCCTGGAAGCGCAGCTGGCGAGCATGGGTGACTTGCAGAGCTGATACAATGTAGTTTTCAAAATATTCGTCATCCATCTAGCGCATGGTTGAGCATTTAGGGTTTTCAGCTAATGAAGAGATTGCAGTTATGGAGGTTTGGGTGGAACCAAATCCCAGAGAGACGGGAGTGGGGGCCAAACCCTAGCACAAGGATTTGTCGCATTTCTCGCACCCCGCCCTCTGTTCTTCACTTGTTTCCGACGGTGCACCGGGTAATCCGATTCGTCGCTGGCCAGGTAAACTTCCCGCATCCCTCTCTTAGTTCCGCCCTCACTCCACGAAGTGCGGTTTCGTTTGTTTTCTCCGCCTTGTATTTATTATTTAGTTGTCTCTGTTTCGTGCATGGAGCTCCGTTCCCGACATCGGGGCCCGGTGCATCATGCAAGCCGAATTTCTTCTCTTCTCATGTCCTTGCGCCCACTGTCGAGGCGATCCGGAATCAGTCTTCTGTTTTTCCTGCAATCGGAGCAACGTGTCGGTGAATTTTCGGGATTGCATTGGAAGGAATCGTCCAACTTTCTCGACTCTCCGATCTCAATATCTGTGGAGGTTTTGTGGGCGTAAGATTTTGGTGTCCGTCGTGGACTAGGTAATCCAAAAGCAGGCAAGACTATGGGGTATAACTGCAGGGCAAGACCTACCCGAGCCACGGCAGTGGGAGTCTCACATACGGTAGTCTTGCCTGCTTTTGAATTATCAGACATAATCCCAATGCAAGCCGCTCCGAGCCATTGGATCTCAAGAAAAAAAAGCAAAGGAATCGTTGCATGTGTCTCTCATGTCTTTGGCAATCAGTGTATAAATAAAGTGTCTCCACCTGACATATACAGATCCTTGCGAGATCAGATAGTTTTAGCCAGGCAGATATCAACGCCAGCTCATTGTGCTGTATACATGGTCAAAGACGACATGGCTTTGACCGGATTTAATCCTTGCATCCGTATAATTCTCAGGTCGCTCCTAGGCATCCATCCAAAGCTTGACAACAACCAGAATAGGTCACTGGAGGGTTTCAGAGTGCAAGCTTTTGCAACTAGCTTCTGTTGATCACTATTTCCATAGCAAGAATGTGGTCCCTGTCTCCTTGAAGGCTAGTCGGAGAACCCCACAATTTGAATTTGCCTATACACACCAACGGATTTGCTGAGAATCTCATGGCTGTCCAAGGGATGGATTACAGGATGCCAACACGTTGCTCTGCAGTCCAAATTGCGTTGCACAGCCTTCCCCTCACAAGCTCACACTTTGAAACCCCGTATTGTACTCCCCTTATTCTCTTCACAGTAAGCATTCAACACAATTAATGAAGAACTGTGGTCCTCTTTTGAGGAACCTAACTGTAATTCATAACATACAAACACTAAGGAGCGAGTCCCAAGGTTTGGGGAAGTTTTTGGGAGGAACTGGGCAAGTGGGCATCCTCTATGAAATCAGCCAGTCATAGCTGGTTATAAAGCTACTTTAAGGAATCTTAGCCAATCAAGAAGTGACACATGTCACCATTCCTAAGAATTTATCAGTGTTTTTTTCCTGAGATTGTAAACTTAGCCAGTCAAGGTGTACAACCTAATTGCCAATTCTCCCGGGTTCTGAGTGGACTGTAAATGAAATGCTAGGCCTTACAATATATTGATGATTGTAATTATGCCCACCCAGCGACACTAATGCGTTGCACCCATGACCTGTCGATCATTCCTCGCCATCCATGGCAGTGAATGTTGGATCATTGGCGCAGGGTCAATTGGACACATGCTCCTTATGTTGCTCATTGTTGTATGTAATGAGTGAGCAGTATGTACTGTACTTAGAAGAAGCTCCATTGCTACAGGTCTTTGTCTGGTGAAAAGACTTTCAAAGCTTGCCAAGGACTATAATTCTTGAGGTACAATGAAGAATTTCAGTCTTTGGCAAGCTTTGAAAGTCTACTAGAGTCTTTTAACATGACCTGTAGTGTAGCAATGGATCTTCTTCTATGTGACTATGTCCATACATCAAATCATTCATTGAATAATCTCTAGATACTTTTACAACCTACAAACAATCAGTGGAGCTTGTGTGCTCATCTGTCCATCTCAGTCTAGCTGTGTGAAAGAACAATCGTAGTGATTTCTAAAACTCATCCCAACTCCTTTCCTAAGTACCCTACGCCATGGTCAGTTTCGGCATATTAAATTAATTGATTTTTGTTCAAAAGTGTCACATCTTGTGATCGGTTTAAGGTGATGTCGTACCAGTAGATTGGTGGTGGGTGGTAGGTGATTGCAAGCTACGGTCATCCAATTTTTGTGTCGCGTGTAGGAATTGCTACACTTTTTCAATCTTTGAAAAATCATCAATAAATATTGGCTGAAAATTTGTGACAAATGAAATTGCATTGTTTTTAGAATTTCAAAGTTAAGATGTCTACCACAATAAAATTTGCAAAATTTCAATCTTTCTATCCAAGTTAATCATTTCTGCTTGGGTTTGGTAGGGTGTTGCTTGTCAAAAGTGCACTTGTATGCACCTATAATATGGAAAATGCTAGAAGGGGGTCAAATTTGAACTTCACAAACTTATAGCAACATACCACAAGTGCGTACAAAGCTACCATATTTTATTTTTTTGGGTATTACGCTTACTTATTTTTAATTAACTATTTCATGGTGTGTTTTTTTTTGTGCAGATAAAAGGTTTTTTTTTTAAATTTTCTTTTTGGAAATGAAATAATGGTCCAATTTCAAAGGTGGGATATGAAATACATTTTTCATAAAACCTAACTATGGAGGTTATGTAAAAAAGGCTCTAATTACCTATGGTGGGTAAAAAACAAAAAGGATGTTGAGTAAAGCACAGAGTCTCGAAATAAACTTAACAATTGCTAAAAAGGAAGTATTAGCATAAACCCATTTTGGATGGGGAATTTTTATTCAATTGAAAGTTGAGAGGTGCACACTACACCACTAGACAAACACCCAATTCCCTATTTTTGCACTTGGTCATATAATCATGCACTTGGCTTCCGGGCGCACTAAAAATTCAAACTGGTAGAAATTGCATGAAAATTTTAGCCAATTTTCTTCTTCTACAGATTTGGTTGCAAAAAGGATAATTTGGAAATTGTTGAGTCATTTTTTTCTTGAAAAGTCATTACTTGTGCGTTGAATATTTCTAACTGAATTCTATACGCAACAAAATTCTCCTTGAAATTAATCTTGATACATAGTATATTAGAAAAATACATGAGGTTAGAGTTCTCAAACAAGAGGCTAAGTACACATCTTACAAAACCATATAAACATATTGTAAGCAATTAGAAGTAGGCCACAAATAGACGATTGTGTTTTAAATATACATTTTTGTATATAAATACACTTTACTTGTTTACAATTTATAAGAATAGTACAAACTTTTAAATGAGTACCTTGACAACTAAACTAGAAAAACACATACTTTATAGTAATGTACTCATGTACTCTAGTAAGCATCTGGCAACCTCTTGTCACCCATGTCTTCAATCTGCATTGCAACATATTCAAGTATGTACGACTTCGCTTCATTTGGAATAGTGATTTGCTTCATCCGCACGTAATCATATAGCGCCATTGTTGCATTTGTTGCTTCCTCCCTCCAAATAGCAACTCCACCATGCCATTTCTTTACAATGTTATCAAAATAGATTGTCCAACCTCTTCGAACAAGCTCGTCAGAACAACGAGCTGAGCGATTCACTCCCCTATACAGAATCCATGAAATTCCATATGAACAACATCATTGTCAACTCCAACAAGGCTTCCAAATGCACTAAGAAAAGGGAAAAAAGAATGTGTGACCATGCACACTCAACCACCTGCACAAAAAATACAACAAAAAAATCATTAAACAATTATCTATCTGTCTATTTATAAATCAATAAATAAATAAAAAATATTCTATATGTATAGTTTTGCAGGTCGCTAATGATACAAAGCCGCCCCTTTGATTTTTTCCGTTCGTAAAGAAAACATGCGTATGTTCTTCCATACCCTCTCATAGCCTCCTCAAGAGTATATAAGGCGGCCATGGGAGAATGGGAGAACATATAGATGTTTTCTTTAGGAGTCGCTTGAGGTGAGAACAAAAAAAGGTCCGCAAACGTGGACCTTATACCCCCGAAAACCCGTGATAAATAAATAAATAAATTGGTCTTGGCGGAAGGTACGCGACAGCTCACCCTCTTTCCTTTGTCCTCCAACCCTCATGAGAATGAAAATAAGTTCTCTCATACCCTCTCATAGCCGCCTTAAGAGTAAATAAGGCGGCCATGGGAGCGTAGGAGAACCTATTTGTGTTCTTTTGAAAAGAAAATAAAATGGGGTCCGCGCGCGCGGACCCTCAGCCCCCGAAATCCCGGAAATTTCGGAAATCCCGAAAATCCCGGAAAAATGGAAAAAAAAAATGTTTTTTTTTTTGGGCGTGGTTGAGGGGCTGAGGGTATGCGGCATTCGAATGTTGTTTTGAAAGATGGAAGAAGGAGAAAAACGCAACCTTAAGTACTTTTTGGCACACAAAAAAAGAAGTAAGAAAACAAAAAATGAGAAAAAATAAATAAATTCCTTCTCCCATACACTCTAGCAACAGTGTTATAATGTCTTAATCTATTCATAATTTGTATTAGTTTTTAAATAGTCAATCTTGCAATTTTAAAAATAAAGGAAATTCAAATTTTTGTTATGAAATCTTCGAAATATTAGTCTTTTATTGCAGTATACTACAAGTTTCAACAAAGAAAGAAATCGATGTTTTTTTGTCAATTTTTTTTGAAATTTTTGTTTTTTTTACACAATTAGGTCTGGAAACGATTGCACTTGGCCAAGTGCAAAAATAGGGAATTGGGTGTTTTAGTGCATGAATTGCACAGGTTTTAGCTACACTAGCTGCACCTCCCACTTGGTAGACTGTAGCTTGGAATCGCCCTGGTCTTTGGGCACTGTGTGAACCATTCAAAATCTGACATGGAAATTCAATTTTGACACCAGATTGTCAAATTTGACCCTCGCATATGGTAAGCTTATGTACCCATTCATCCAATTTTTTGTCAATCAACGTAACTATATTAATTTTTATTCATTTAAGGTTCCTCATTACTACACACAACCTCATATTTGTTTAACCGGCTCATTTAGAGGGTGCCAAAAGTTTTGGGTGTGCCAAAAGTTGAATCTAATGAAAGATGGTTATATTTGACCAAAAACGTAATGTTTAACTACTTAGAGCTTTAGAATATATGACAAACACTCATTTCAATTTAACCAATCAATTTGAGGTTTTAGTTGGACAAATTTTGATCCCGTTTTAGCAGTTATTAAGAAAGTGAAACTTATTTTTTTAGTCTTAGTTTTTTTCCGTTTAAACCTTCATTTTAAATATTTTGATAAATTTTAGTTTTCACTTCTACTATAGGTACACGACAAGGTTTGTAGAAAGGATTACTAAATATAATTGTTTTTTTTGTAAGATTTTTTGAAGTACTAGAACAATCCAAAGATTAGTCTTAGACATGCCTCTTATCCAACACCTTACTCAAAGTACTGCAAGTACCTCGTCTCATTTGAACAAAAACAAATGATTTAGAACGTCGTTCATCACCAGATAAAGTAACTTGTCAAAAGTCGAGTCTCTAGAAGTGACACCAATTTTGATTGGACCTTCAGAAAACCAATCATTCTTCTCAACATATTAGCCATAAATATAGCATGTCATGTAATCTTTTGTAACAAAGATCACGATGTCAATTAAAAATCTCTTTTGAAAATATCAAATAAAGATAATTCAACAAAAAAAGGAAAAGATATAAAAAAAATTGATCCTTCTATGCATTGTCTAATTATGATGTCAAAATATTAAATAAACTGTCATCACTTTCTAGCTAACAATAAAAGTTTTTAACGATTCAATATCTTTAGTTATGAAAAATTTAAACCAATCTCAGGGTGTAGGCGGTAATGGTACAAGCAATAATTGTTTATATTGAACTTGAATCCAATTCCTTTTCTAGAGAGCATGCACTCTTCACTATCTAAATAGTAGAATAAGATGCCTTTGAGCGCTTCAATTTCTTGCAAATGGGAGGTGTTCCTAAAGTTCCAACCTTCCACCACCAAAATAAAATTTGCCTTGTTTTTTAAAAGTTGATACATGGCATCTTGTTGTTCTTGCCAACCAAAGGGCATCATGTCAAAACAATGCAAAGATAAATAAAGTAGCTTCACGTCAACAATTAGCACTAGCATGACAAATAAGAATTATTGAAATAGTTTAAAACAATAAATATAAATGTAAATGCATGAAACAATGAAGAGTATTTAAAAACATATTCCTTGTTGGAGCAATATCTTACAATATTAAATCATATATCTAGTATGTTTAGTTGTTTTTCTCAAGGACACGTTCATCATGCTTTACCACATTGAATGTGAAAGTATTGACTGACCTAGGTTGCATAACAAATAGTGTTGAGTCTTATAAAAAATTGAGTAATATCATACACTCCATACTTTTGCATTACAATTCTCTCTAATAGTTTTTTTGGTCATTAGATAATATTAAATCCACACACAACTGATTGAGTAGATCTTTAGAAAACATACTTACTGTGAATTTGGTATACTCTTAAAAACAAAATTCTCTATAAGAGAGGTGTGACACGAGCTTGAGTATCTCAAGTATTAGATTTTGTAAAGAAATTGAGAACAAAAGAATATACTCCAAGTTATACAAAGAGTCAAGTAGGTTTGGAAATAACTTTGGCTTTAACTAATAGGATGTATTTACCAAATTCTTAAACTTTTTTTAAGAATCATAGTCTAATTAGCGATTCCAACTTTTTCGAAATCTCTATCGGAGATGAAGCCTCTAGAAATTGCATACTTAAATTTTTGATGCACGAACCATTAAAATTAGTAAGATATAATTATTAGCAAGTTCAATCACCCTAACTACTATAAATGTCATATGTAAAGACAATAAATTAAAAAGTTATAGAACTATAAGCATACACCTCAAGAAACTCATCCTTTGTTCCACTAAAACCATCTAGCTTTCTTCGAAGGATGTGATTGGCGAATGTAAGTGGTATGCAAGAAACAAAAACAATGTCTTTGTTGGAAGAGCAGCAAATTTGCATGACAATATCAACTTCTCTTCCAAAACCCTCAAAAAAAATCTTACAATACAATAATATCGTACATTTAATCTTGTTTACTTCATTCACGTTCATGGCAATGATTAACATGCAATTCGCTATTTATGCACTTAGCCAAGTGTGTTCATTTCATGAGCAAATCCTACTTAAAAAAAATTTGTGTAAAAATTTCTCTAGAAAACAACAATATTGTCTTTCTACAAATCACTTACATTGTGAACAAACAATTCTTTTATTTATTTTTTATTCTTATCTTTATTTATCTTTTATCTCTTTTTTTGTTTTTATTTTTTTTATCTTGTTTCTTTCTTGCCTTCTTTCTTGTCTTCTTTCTCTTTTCCTTCTTGTCTTCCTTCTTGTCTTCTATTTTCTCTTCATTCCTATTGTAGCAACCGCAAACCCTACACCCGAACTGAGGAGAAAAAAAAACCAAACTTCAAATCTAAAAAAACCAAAAATAATAAATTAAAATAATAATAATAATAATAATAATAATAATAATAATAATAATAATAATAATAATAATAATAATAATATATTTTTTGTTTTTGGTTTTTGTCTTTTTAGGGCTAATGAACTCTAAAAATAGAAAAATAAATAAATTAGAGTTCAGCCACCGGCGGTTAAACTCTAAACGACAATGGAAGAATTTTGTTTTATTTGTCTTTTTTATTGTTTACAGCTCATGAATCCTAAAAATAATAAAAAATAAAACATTTTAGGGTACAGCCGCTGTTGGCTGAACCTAAACGGCATGGGAGAAGGGGAATATATATATATATATATTCTATTTTTAGACTATTGAGGGTTGTTGGGTGCACGGTCGCGCACCCAATCTTTCTTATTTTCCTCTCCCTCACTCCCTCTTTGTCTCCTCTCTCTCTTCCTCTCTCCTCTTCCTCTCTCATCCCTTCTTCTCTATATATATGAGGAGATGAGAGGAGAAGAAGTGGGAGTGAAGGAAATGAGAATAAGAGGAACTAAGAGAGAGGAGACGAAGAGGAAATGAGGGAAATGAGAAGAAAAGGAACTAAGGGAGAGGAGAGGAAGAGGGAGTGAGGGAGAGGAAGAGGGATTGGGTGCATAGCCACGCACCCAATAGCTCTCAATAGTCTAAAAATAGAAAATCCAAAATAAAAAAATATTTTTTATTTTTTATTTTTTATTTTCATTTTAGGGTTCATGAGTCCTAAACAAAAAAGAAGACAAAACCACCAAAAGAAAAAGGTTTTTTTTTCCTTAGTGCGGGTGTAGGGTTTGCAGCTGCCACAAGAGAAATGAAGAAAAAATAGAAGAAAAAGAAGACAAGAATGAAGACAAGAAAGAAACAAGATAAAGAAAAGATAAATGAAAAGATAAAGATAAGAATTTTTTTTAAAAAGGAAAAAAAATTGTTTGTTTACAATGAAACTACTCGGGGAACTCACTTAGTGTAAATTTTGGGTAAATATGAGCGAACAAAGTATTTAATAGGGGGCTGTGAAACAATTGGAATATTCTACAATTTATAGTATATATAAGGTATATTCCATATATGAATATTCCTAAAAAAATTCCAAATTGGTTTTAAAACACCCTATATTACTTCTATAAATTTATAATTTTTGTCTCAAATGAATAAAAGACAACCTATATTTGTTCTCTCATAGTTATCTAAATTCTTGACAGTGACTTCCCCGAGTGAAAGTAATCGTAGAAAGACAAAAATTGTTGTTTTTTCAGAGAATTGTTTAGACAAAAAATTTAATGCGTATGGGGGCCAAGTGCATGATTATATGGCCAAGTGCGTAAATAACGAATTGCGTGTTAAACACGCAATTCACTAATTATGCATTTGGCCATATAATCATGCACTTGGTCCCTAGGCACGCCTGAAAATTTTGTTTAAAAAATTCTATAAAAAACAACGATTTTTGTCTTTCTACAATCCTTTACGTTGTAAACAAACTATTTATTTATTTATTTATTTATCCTTATCTTTATCTTTTCTTGTATCTTTTTCTTGTAATTTTTCTTTTATCTTATCTTTAATCTTGTTTTCTTTCTTGTCTTCTTCTTATCTTCCTTCTTGTCTTCTTCTTTTCCTTTATATTTTCTTCATTCTTTTCTTTCCATTTTGGCTCTTCTTGTGCAGCCACGGATCCCACATCTGCACCAAAGGTTTATTTTTTATGTTTTTTAAATTTCTTCTTATATGTTAGAGTTTAGCTTGCCATTTGTGACACTAAACCCTAATTTATTTTTTTATTTTTTTCATTTTTTTCTTCTTCCTTGCTAGGATTCATCTTGCCATTTATGGCACTGCACTTCAAAATAATAATAATAATAATAATTTATAAAAAAATATTTATATTCTTCCTTTTTAGGGTTTAGCTTGCCATTTGTGGCGCTGAACCCTACAATGAATGAAAAAAAGAACGAAATTCATAGTATAGCCGCCAACTGAACCCTAAACGGTAGCAAAAAAATAAATAAATTAGTAAATTAATAAAAAAATAAAAAAATAATTATTTTATTTTATTTTTTCCGGCTGTGGGCCGCACACACTTTGTCCCTCTTCTTCCCCTCTTTCTCTCCTCTCTCTCTTCCTCCCCTCTCTCTCTCCTCTCTCCTCTCTCCTCTCCCTCTTCCTCCCCTCTCCTCATATATATAAAAGAGAGGAGAGGGAGAGTCTCTTCATATATGTAAGGAAGAACGGCCTCTCCCGCCTCTCTTCTCGTATATATATAGGGGAGAGGGGAAGGAGAGTCTTCTCATATATAGGGGAGAGAGGAAAGAGAGGATGAATGACATAAGGTGCATGGCCGCGCAATCCATGTCGGGAAAAGCAAAAAAAAAAAAAAAAACAAGGTTTCTTATTTTTATTTTATTTTTCTTGTTTTTGGATTTTGCTTTGGTTTTGGAAACCTAAGCCAAGAAATTTGTTTTGCTGCTCAAACTAAATTGTGCATGTGACCTTACTTACTAAATTCAATTTTTGAACTTATTTATGTTGTTCAAAGTGAATTGCTTCCGAATGGTTGGGCTCATTTTATGAGCTTAATTATTGAGTACCAACTTCCTACAAAGGAGACTAGGTTGCTAAAACCCTGCCCTCCCTCCACGTTTCAAAATCTGCTTTGAAGGTCTTAGTTATGAGATTCGCTCTCATGATACTCTTGTAGATTGTGTTAAATTGGTGGCGCTTTGGGCTATGTGCATTAAACGTACCATACATACATGATGCAATAAGAATCAATGCTTAAAGAGTTTCCTCCAAGCGGCGATACTATAATCTACAACCACTCAGTAGACGCATCGTCTAAAGTACTTAGGCAAGTCCTAAGCCCAAAAGTAGTCTGTTTTTTTGGTTGTATGTTTATAGAAAGTTGTTGGTGCTCCAATTGTGTTAAATATGGATTGGGATTTTTGAAGCAATGGCACTCGGGTCACAGAGTTGCGGACAACAGGTCCAACATGTAGCGCTCATCAATTTTTTTTTTTGAATTTGCATTTATTTCCTTTGTTTTTTTTCTCTTAAGTATATACAATAACAAGTAGTGGTATGCTGCAATCACCTCATGTACAACTTAAAAATTGACTACATGTTTTTTTTTAGTTATGGGCACAAGTGAGGGTTACCAAATTCTTGAGAAATTCTCAAATTTCCAATTCACGCAGTTGGAGCTGGAGCTTTGTTTGTTGCTTTTGTTCTTTTCCTGCAATTCATTTTAGTTTGCTATTATAGCGGCTTTCTTTTGGGATTGTCGATCTTCTTCAAGCGATTTGGCGTCTAAACAATTGTTGTTTCACAATCTTCTTGGGGAATTATATTTTTTGATTTACTGAATCCCATATAGCAACTTGCACTTAGGATTTGCAGTATTTACACAGGTGCCTTTGTCGACTGGTTTAAAGTATTAGATTTTGTTTTATTTCTTTGTTTACCATGTAAGTGTAGAACATGAACAATTTTGTGATGTTATGTGATATTAGATTGGGTTTGAATTCTTTATTTACCATGTAAGGTTAGAATGTAAACAGTTTTGTAATATTGGATTTTGTTTCAATTCTTTGCTTACCCTATAAGCTTAGAACGTGAACAGTTTTGTGATGTTATGTGATTTTGCCTAGGTTTATGTGATTTTTGCCTAGATTTTGCTTGGAACCCTAATTTAGTAGTAGACACAATTTTATTCACTAAATTTGTTCTTATTAGGTAAGGTGGGAGTTTGATTTTTGAGATTGTTTAGAATATGCTTTGAATTCTCAAAAAAGAAGGAAAAATTTCCTTTTATTTTTGGTAGGGTTCAGGGGCAATGGTCTGATACGGGTACCTCGAAAAGCCCTTTGAACTCTAAAATCAACCCCCATGGCAACTTTGAATGAGTCCCTCTTTAAAAATTAAAAAAAATTTGAATTGACCGGATGTGGTTTTGATTTCCTACACTCATGCAGTACACAAAAAAAAATTCACGTAAAAATTGAAGAAGTTTAAAGATTTTGAAAGAGTTTTTAAGTACAAAAATAAAAATTTGTCCTAGCTGCTAAAAAAAAACCAAAACATTTGTTTAAAATATCCAATGACGTCATTTTGGTACCATATTTTGATATGAAGTACATTTAGATATGTGCTTTTTGAAATGTTTAATTTGAACGCTAAAAAATATTATTTGTTTTGTACTACAACGCCTGCAAATGCTAATTTTTGGCTATTTTTCTCACAAAGCAAAAAACATGAAAATTAATTAATTAAATTAAATTTTTGGACTTGAATTAAAGTATTTGATGTCATCCAAGTGCTAGTATTTTTATAATTAAAAATAATTTATTTAATTTAATTATAGTAGACAAATTTGTCAAAATTTGGAAACTAGGAAATTTCGAACATATATTTGCTTTTCCGAATTTTGACGAATTTGTCCATTTCAATTGACTTAAATTATAAATAATTTTTTTATAAAAATACCAGCACCTGGATGACATGAAATACTTTTATTCAAGTCCAAAATTTTAATTGAATTTATAAATTAATTTTCATGTTTTTTGCTTTGTGAGAAAAATAGCCAAAAATTAGCATTTGCAGGCATTGTAGTACAAAATAAATAATATTTTTTAGCGTTCAAATTAATCATTTTAAATAGCACATATCTAAATGTACTTCATATCAAAAATTGGTACCAAAATGACGTCATTGGATATTTTAAACAAATGTTTTGGTTTTTTTTTAGCAGCTAGGACAAATTTTTATTTTTGTACTAAAAAACTCTTTTAAAATCTTTAAACTTCTTCAATTTTTACGTGAATTTTTTTTGTGTACTCCATGAGTGTAGGAAATCAAAACCACATCCGGTCGATTCAATTTTTATTTTGTTTTAAAGAGGGACTCATTCAAAGTTGCCATGGGGGTTGATTTTAGAGTTCAAAGGGCTTTTTAGGGTACCCATATTAGACCATTGCCCTCAGTGCCACAAATGGCAAGCTAAACCCTAATAAAGAAGAAGAAAAAAAAATTAAAAGTTTTAGGGTTCAACACCATAAATGGCAAGCTAAATCCTAATAAGGAAGAAGGATAATAATAATAATAGTAATTTAGGGTTCAAAGTCACAAATAGCAAAAAAAATGAAAAAAATAGAATGAGAATAAGAAGATAAGAAGATACACAAGAAGGAAGACAAGAAATAAGACAGGAAAGAAGACAAGAAAGAAAACAAGATAAAAGAAAAGATAGAAGAAAAGGTATAAATATATATATTTTTAAATTGTTTACAATGTAAATGATTGTAAAAAGACAAAATCGTTGTTTTTTTAGAGAACTTTGTAAACAATTTTTCTTAAGTCAAATTTTTCATGAAATGAGCACACTTGGCCAAGTGCATAATTAGCGAATTGCTTGTTACAATTGAAAAGTCATGTTCGATTTCAGCTGAAAGTTTTCAAATCTTCATATCAACCAATTTTTGCTCAACAAGTTCTATGTGTCAATAAAAGTATGAGCCAAAGTAAGAATTGCAAATCTTGACTATACTATAATCTCTTCCACATTGTTAAACATCTGCAAAAGCTTAAACCTCATCAAGAAAAGTGTCCAATGCTCTAACAATTCTTTGCTCAATCATATAGCACTTCAAGTGAAAAACAAACAGTCATACCTTGTTAACTATAAGATTGTGGACAATCTCATTTGTAAACTACAACTTTTGTTTGGGAAATTGTTTGTGCGCTTCGAATGTAATTTGTACAGCCCTCTTGACTCCTCAACAAAAACAATATCGATTCACTAGTGTCACGATCACATTTCCCCATTTGAGTGTACTCAAAGTTGTTTTCTTTCATTAGGATCTTCACAAGGCCACCTAAATCTCCAAAACCAAATTTACAAATAAAGCAAGTCATGTCACGAATACATTCAACTATGAATCTATATTAAATCTTATTATATATATGTGTCATTTTGGACATATATATTTTTAACACAATGTACTATACCATGTCTTTAAGCTGCCATAATTTAAAAAGAAACATTCATAGCAATGTGGCATCACCTCGGGTATAACTCACTAGTATACTCCACATCCATCTGCTTGAGTATCTACTTGGGTATGTAGCCATACCCACTTTTGTTGTAAATTTCCCCCCTCATTAATGTCCTCTGAAATACTTATATGTTCAATTCTTCCGCAGTATGCGAGGCATTGCACTTGGTAAGCAAACAAACTCATAGATCTGGTAGCCTCAAAGACGACAATGAAGAAGAGAATCAACTCGTTGTTTATACAAAGACTTCAAAAAAGCAGCATAGGGCATTGGAACCTTGTCCAAATTGTAGGTTATTGTTGCTATGGTTGTCCTCTAATTGCTTCATTCTAAGATGCCAATAACCAATTTTCAAAATCCTCGTAACATACTTTTAGAAATAGTGAGCCACTGCATGTGCAGTTAAGCAATGAAAAGAAAAACAAATTTGCCAACAAACAAAATAGTCAAACAAGCATCGAGAATATATTAGAGGCAAAAGTCAAAAGTATAAAGTGGATAAGCACCAAAAAGTCTTCTCAATTTCAATGTAATGAAGATCCATGTTTAACAAAGCGTACACTACAAGGAAACAGTGTCCGAATTGACACGTCCTAATTGACAAAAACTGTCCAAATTGATAGAAATGTGTCCAAAGTGACAGAAATCTGTCATAATGACGAGTTGATTCGGACATGTTTCTGTCAATTCGGACACTGTTTCCTTGAAGTGGTACATGCAAAACGCAACAATAAGGGGCGGTTTACACTATGGACCAAGAACTCGTCCCATGCAACCCTAAAATCTGTGATTGGCCCAAAAAGAGCTCTTGGTCCCATTTGGCTTTACACTACCTTGAAAAAAGGAGAATGACCACTAACCTTGAGGTCCCCAAAAATGCTAAAATTTCCCAAATGGATAATGTTTTCATGGTCTCCTTGATTATAGTTGAGTCGAAGCAAATGCCTCGACTTAACTATAATCTAGGAGACCATGGGGCTCAAAAATCATTGATTGGCTAGTGTTCAATTATTTAAAGAGAAAGGAGGAAAAAGGGGAGGATAAAAGAGAGAATGATGAGCTTAAACTTGTCCCGGTCTAAATCCACTTTACACTACAAAGAGTGACCAAGTCATTTAAAATTGCATTTTTGATTTTTCATAGTCACGTCTCTTGACCAAGAGCCATGACCATGAAAATGATTTAATTTTCTTGGTCATGGCTCTTGGTCCATAGTGTAAACCGCCCCTAAGAGAAAGAATTTCAAAGTAAGAGATGGTTTGTGAAGGAGGGTGGCCGTATTTGAGGGTCGATAGAGAATATATGTATGTAGTGGGAATTTATAGGATTTGAACGATTGTGCCGCCTGAGTGACCACCTGAGTTGCAAATGTTCTCATTCATCCAAGTTTGCATGTTTGCTTGAGTTTGATGTATCGTCATTCACTTTTCCTATATATAACTTTGGCCTTTGCTACATGGGTGCATTCACAATATAACGAGCCAACCCTGCCTAAATCTAACGACTCTTGATGAGTGCTTAGAAAATTATAACTTCAATTTATGTAGATATTAGAAAAAATTAAGGACATTTAGCAACATATTATGAACATTTTAGCACATTTTAGTCGTTATTAACGACTGGTTACGACCATATTTTAGTCGTTTTGGAGTACCAATAACTTCTCAAACATCGTCAAACTTTAGTATATTGTAGAATGACATATAATATATGTAGTTACTAATTTATATTTCATTATCAATTCAAATGATAAGATTATTGCTTAATAATTCGTTAAATATATCACAGGTTACAGTTTCCTTGGCTCGTTATACTGTGAATGTACCCACATAGGCAACAATAAAAATATTATTCATTGTTTTTTCACTTTAGGCATGACACAAAAGGAAAGATTTTGAGCACTTTGTCCGCATGAACGGTCAACGTATCATAAGAATTGGGCCAAGGGGTTGCGGTTTAAATAAACCCAAGCGATGGATTCCTATGTAGTAATGGAATGGGAGATAATACCGGTTCGTAGCAAAAAAGATTAATGGGGTGCATCAATGGATCAAATGAGTCCTCACAAAAGATGGCGGCACACAATGAGGTGGACCAATGGGCACTAAACCGCAAAATACTCCATGCATTCAAACCAAATGGCCCTAAGTACTGAGTACCTCATTAGGGTTCAAATGGTCAACCAATTACCAAAAATGGGAGAATTGCACCCCTTCTATTGGAATGGCAGCATACACAATAACATGGAATGAATACTAAACCACAAAATACTCTAACTAAATGGCCCTAGTCTTGGTCGCGTCCTCGGCTGTGGTCTGATCTCCGATTTGGTCTCAATCCAGCCGCGCCATGGTCGTGGTGATCTTCGCTTTGGTCACGCTCTTGGCCGTGGTTTGATCTCCATCTGGTCGCAATCCGGCCGCGCCTTGGTCATGGTGATCTCTGCCTTGGTCGCAATCCGGCTGCGCCCTGGTCATCGTGATCTCTACCTTGGTCGTGCTGTCGACTGTGGTCTGATCTCCACCTTGGTCGCAATCCAGCCTCGCCCTGGTCGTGGTCATCTCCGCCTTGGTCGCAATCCGGCCGCGTCCTACTCATGGTCTGATCTCCGACCTAATCTAATCGACAAATCTTCCAAACTCTCTCTGCTCCCCACACACTACTCCGACTAGCTCAAAAGTACCTTCCTCCACAACAACAATGACAAAGGATTTGAATTCCCTCCTTCACCATTTTTCATCCATCTACTAGATTATTCATCCAAGCTTCTACTAAAGGTTAACTCCCTTCTACTCTTACTCCACTCCTTGTTAACTCTAGATCTACTCTACCCCTATTCCAAAGTCTAAGATTGTTCTAAAATCTACCATCCCTTAACCTCACCGAGAGTACTACTTACCTCTCCTCTCTAAAAACCCACATCACGTCAATAATATGCCAAAACCCACGGTTAAGCATAAAAAACCCACTGACTCACGCCATTCATGCAAGGAATCTATTCCATGGCAAAACGTAAATATAACCACAAAATAACCTACCAAAATACCTCAATAATTTCAATTTGATAAACACGGCAAATAAAGATTAGGGATATAGAAAAGATTACCAAATACTATAGTAATAATTGTTTACCATGGATCGTGAATCGGTTGGACGGTTCACAAAGATACACAATGAATCTTGTCTATTTTGTAGACTTGGAAAATTTGTATAGAAAAAATAAGAATGGCTCAATAGAGACTCCAATGTATGGAATACAATTTTAGACATAACATAGACCATACTGCCAAATGCCAAGCTACTATGGACAAAGATCAAGTGGATATGGCCTAAAACTATAAAACCAAAATCAAAAACAAGAATGCCAAAATATGAAAAGTGTGTTAGGTAGACCACAACAATATAGTCAAAGTCTACATGGCCAAAGCTATATTTGCAAAGCCAAAACTAAAACCACAAAACCAAAGTCAAAAATTGCAAAGCCAAAACCAAAAATTGTAAAGCCAAAGCCAAGAACTACAAAGCCAAAATTATGAATCAACATTCTAGATAAATAAATAAACGAAGTAGGCCAGACATGAGAAGTTTAAGGTAACTATACCTTAAAGGGAGCATTTACCTTAAAATGTATGTATCTACTGCAATGTGACATTTTAGCAAAGAAATGTCACACTTCAGTAGATACATACGCTTTAAGGTAAATGCTCCCTTTAAGGTATAGTTACCTTAGTCAAGTATGCTAGATGTGGGCCAAACACTTTGGTTTTGCGATTTTGGCTTAATCCTTAAATGTCCCATGGGGATAGTATATATGTTGTCGTATAATTGAAATTTGCTACCAACAAGAAACTCTAAATTGGGATCTTAATAGCTCACTAGAACCGCATTGATCTGAAATCCAACTTTTTTTTGAACTCAAACCCATTAAAGGTGTCGATCCATTCCAAATACAACAAAAATACACCGTTTTATATTGGTTGCAAAGGCACATTCAGACCTTTAGGGATTAACCTACTTGTGGTTTTCGGCAATGACCACTTTGTCTCTACTTATGACAACTTAGCATTTGAAATTCAAAAACTAAATCGCATGTAAGATCCGCTTTATATCACGGGTCAAGACCAATTTGGAGCTTTGACATACTTGAATCTTTCTAGTTGATTGGTTGAATTTATGAAATCAACCCCAAGGGCTTCACATGAAGGAGTGAAGGTCATTTCTTAAAATTCATATTCTAATGGGTTGAAATTATATTCTGATGCACTAAAAACAAAACCTGACACGACCTTAGCGAAAAGAATCGAGTTGAACCAAAATGGAAACCCAATTCACTTTCCTCAAGGTGTGTTGAGCTTCCTTCCTTTTCAGTTTGGCCAGAGCCAATATTTCATGTGGACATTTAACCCTTTAGTGCCCAGGGTACTGTAGCTGGGAGCACTGGATTGCAGTGGATTTTTCCACTGTGATTGAGACTACCAGAAATAGAATGGATTAAATTAGAAAGTAGTTGTACAATTCTATTCTCAACTAGAGAGCACACATTTTATTAAAATTTGAGAATCATCCAATGGTGGGATTGGAAGATTATAGTATGTATTTCAACTGTATAATGCACGCTCAAAAATGAGATTTTGGGGGGTGTGTGACTTCAAAGTTAAATAGAATTTGGGTTAAATTTTCAAAAATGAAAGTAAAGAAGTTTAGCTATGCCCTATGTCAACACTTTTCCGTTGCAATCTTTCATATCAAGAATAGACTCACACATAATTGTTGTGAATTTTATAAGTGAAAGTGACTTATCCATATACGGTTTAGGACAAAATTTTATACGTTGAAAATTGATAGGAGTGGGTACATTAGTCAAGATCGGATTAAACACACTAATGGAATATGACGAAGAGAACAAACACAATCCAAAAAAATAAAACAAGATAACAAACTTCCAAACACAAGCAATACTGCATAATACATGTGTTGTATTTGTAAGTATTTACTCTATTTTCAAGTATTTGCAGTATTTTCGCGTTCTGTTGATAGGTATTTTGATAGTTGTACAATTCCAAATTGAAAATTTCTTTTTCTGGAAGGTGTGTAATGTATATGGGCAAATCTGAACTTCAAAACTGAAGTTCCAATTCTTCACGGATTCTCTGCTATTTGCATTTCGGACGTTGCAGTGACCATAATGTGGTGAGTTGGGCACTAAAGGGTTAATTGGCCTTGCTAGCCTGTCATGTAAAGCAGCCCTAATTGTAAAGAAGTCTTAGAGTCGCTTCACACTATGTTTGTCCAAGTTGAGAGGCCGTGAGATTGAGTGACCAAACTTTGTTGAGAGTCCAAAGAAATGGGTTGAATATAGGCAATAAAACATTGTTTTGATTTTGTAGGAAAAAAAATCGATGTCCTCTCCACTATAGTTTGGGGTTTCCAATCCTGTCCGACCCAAACTTCCTTCGAGAGTCCGTCGCCTTAGTTAAAAAGTGTTGCCATGTAGACATTTTGGAGGGCGACGGCCTTAGGATTGTGATCTCTAGTGTGAAGAGTCGAGAGGCCGAATTCTTGGTTTCTTACAATCTGATTGGTGAAAATCGACGGCCTCTCGACCTTCAGCCATAATGTGAAGCGGCCCTTACAACTGCTGCAGAATGTTATGAAATCCCAGCCCAGGCAAAAGTGGCCCCGGCAGAGTTTGAAATCACGTTTGCCAATGCACGTTGAAAATACGCCAACCTGACACCCGTCAGCAAAGGATAACCAACGAGAGAGAGACAGTTTCAACTGAAACACCACTCATATTTCATCCATCCATCCAGCCATCCATCCATTTTCCCATTCATCCAAGCCAATGGAGAGCCAGGAGTGGAGTGGGCAGGCAGATGTCCTGGCTGGAGGCCCAGGGAAGTGCGGCCGGCTGCTCTTGCAGCAGCGTGTCTCCCTCCCTTCCTCCCTTGCCTCCCTTCAACGCAAGCAACTCTCTCCTCGTGCATCTGCATCTGCATCTTCCTCTTCCTCTTCTTCGCTCGCTTGCACCTCCGCAACTGCACCAGCTTCACCAACCCACACACATCTCACTCGTTGCTGGTGCCGCAGCAGCAGCAGCGGAGGAGGAGGAGGAGGAGGAGGAGGAGGAATCGTTAGCCATCGCCATAGCCCGGGGGATGACAACGCCCAACTCGTCCATGAAGTCGCTCACCTCTTCCGCCAAGAGGATCCAGAAAGAGTTGGCGGACATCACGCTGGATCCCCCGCCCAATTGCTCCGCTGGCCCCAAGGGTGACAATCTCTACGAATGGGTGTCCACCATCATGGGCCCGACCGGTAGAACGCTCATTCCAATTTCTGCTGCTCTCTCTGTCTGTGCGTATTTATGTATGTATGTATGTATGTTTTGTTGCGCTTGCTTACGTTGGACCTTTTCCTTTCGTCAGATTCACCGTACCATGGGGGCGTCTTCTTCCTGGACATTAACTTCCCTAGCGACTACCCTTTCAAGCCTCCCAAGGTTCCTCCATCCCTCGCTTTGGGAATTTGAGCTCGTTGACATGGTTTGAGCGGATGTCTAGAACCGGGGCTGATTATTAGGGTTTGACTTTGCGTAATTTGAATTTTGATTCGTGAAACATTTCGGTGGTCTTCTATTGTGTGATGGTGCAGGTGATGTTCAGAACGCGCATTTACCATTGCAATATCAACAACAATGGTCAAATATGCCTTGACATTTTGAAGGAGAATTGGAGTCCTGCTCTTACTGTTTCCAACGTGTTGCTCTCCATATGTTCGTTGCTGACTGACGCCAATCCTCGTAAGATATTTGCCCATGTTACGTAGGTGTTTGTATTTATTATTGTGGTGCTTTTTGAGCGTTTGTGGATGTGCAGTCTCTTGATGAAGAGCAATCTATTGATGGAAAGGAATTTAGTCCCTGAAATTATGTTTTTGTGAGTTCGTAAATGGCTAGGCGTGTGGGACTAGTTCAGGGTTGTGGTTGACCGTTGTTGGAGATTTCTGTAACAGTGAAAGGGATTGAGGTGCAGATGATCCGCTTGTTGGCAGCATTGCTCAGCAGTATTTGAGCGACAGACCCACACATGATAAAACGGCATCCGAATGGACCAGGCGGTTTGCTCAGTGACCATATCCAGGATGCTCTAGGAACTGTGGGAGTGTGCCCTTCTCGTTTTGTCTCTTATTTTCCCACCGTTTGCCACTTTTTTTTCTTGAATTTTTTTTAACATCGTGAATGGAGATCCTGGAGCACTCAAGGTGGGGTTTGTTAATGGTTTTGTCCTCTGAGGGAAAGAAAGTGAAACGCCGTATAATATGGCCGACTGTTGGCTACATATTGAGTGTTGGGGAAAATTTTAGAATAGCAGGAGAAAAATTTGTAGGGGAAGAGGGCTCCATATACTGTTTACATGTTCAGGGCTTTGTTGCGTGGTTAGGAAACAATGGCACCTAGTGGGTTTCCTGCACGTTGTTCATGGCATCCCCGGTTTCCCTCACTATCAAGACAGGCTCCCACAGCTTCTGAGTGAGCAGGAGTTCCTCCCGGTCTTAAACCAGCAAAGGTGCGCATTTTCAGTTGCATCATTCAATGCTGTTTCAATATTTATCCCCGCACTTCATGTATTTGTTGATAAGATGGTGCATCAGGTGAACCGTTTGCTTTGCTGTGTTTGATTTATTCTCTTTAAAGCTCTGGATTGTATTTCTCTGATCTCAAAACAGATGTCTGATAGTCAAATGGGTCATTCAGCTTGTAGTTGGCTGAAGTTTTACCTTTTTGCTGGACTCTTTCAATAGGAGTGGTGTCGTGTCTCTTTTATAACATTTCTTAGTAATTGTAACACCGCTGTCACATTGTTTCCGATCCCCATAACATCAAAATATTTTTTTCTCGTTATTGGTCTTCCATCACATTTGGAATTCGCTAATTATTCCAACATTAGTAATCCAGACATGTTCAGCTTTATTTGAATTTTTTTATTAAGGTCAAGGGTTATGTTTGAGTGAGGTTTTTTTGCTGTATTATATAAGAACAACCTTTCCGCTATTGTTTCATAGAATAAATTTTGAATACTTATGCCCGACATATATGACACTTGATGAGTAGGACTTCGTGATTGATTATGGGAATATGACATTGCTGGATTACTTTCGGGGGTTTAGATCCTTCCTGAACATATTCGTGGTTGGTTGGTATTTGCAGTGCAGATGTTACGGAGCGCATGATATGCATGGCCTGGAACTTGCAGAGAATGCCACTGAGCTTTGTAAATCTACTGAGACTGTAATTTGTAGAGCTAGTTTTACCATAAATTACTGGATGTTGTACATGAGAATTTTCCTGTTTTAAGAAGTAGCTCGTCAAACTTAGTCTCGAGTCATGAGCTTTGGCACCGAGTTACTAGATAGGGATGGGTCCCTCTGTTACCCCCATGGGCGGAGAGAATGTTCAATTTTGTTAGCAAATAGATATGCTGATCATTTCTAAGGTTGTGTTAGTCGTAGTTCTGTCTTGTCTGTGGTAGGGCACACAGGCAGGCTCATCCAGTGTCACTTCCAATTACACATTGGTGCATTCCTGCCTTGTTGCTTTGTAGCTGGTTCTTGGTCCTCTCAACAGCATAATCGATTGTCCTGAGCAAATCAGTAGACTCTTCTCACATACTTGGATTCCACCATTGTCTTTTTCAATTGCTGATCAAAATTTGTGTCCTGACAGGAACTAAGGTAGGGAACCCATTCTCGCGACTTTCAGCTGCTGAGCGTGTTTTCTATTGAAGTTTCTAAATTTTCGTGTATCTTGTCCCATCTTCAGGAAGATTCCAATACATTCAATCCTGGATACCCCATGAAGAAGTTTTAGATTTTAGATGTCTTGCTCAGAGGGTTAATAAAATCTTGGGTTTGCTTTTGTGCTTCAGTTGTGAAACATTGTTCTAGTCATTAGATGTTAGAGCATGGCCACCCATGCCTTCCCAGAGTCTCACACTCAAGAACTAGATGAAATGTACCAAGGGCCCTTCAGAAATGCCTCTTGACTCTCAATCCTAGCGTGTTAAGAAATGGCCCTTCAAATCACGATTTAGTTGACTATACCCCACATTCTACTTGTGATTGGTCCATTGACTACTTGATGTGCACTTTTGATGTGTGGGCCGCGCAAGGGTGGAGGAGTGTAAGTGCAAGGGCTCTTCAAATGTAGATGAATAATTTCAATGAGTCAGCCCTAGTGTGCATGGGTGTGAATGCTCTTATATATGTAATATTATGTTTGTGAACTTGACTTCAGGCCTATAATTACAGGTCTACCATGAATGGTGAACCCTGTAGTAGGTCTATTATAAAATAGAATAAAGTAAAATATTATTAAGATAATAAAAGATAATCAACTATTCTTTCATAATAAGCTTCCTTTAATCTTCATGTTGCTCAAAGTAACTATTCCCATCGGTTCAAGTTCCACACCATTGGATTGCAATAGTGGAGTTAATTTAGGGATTTTCCTTCAACATCAAGTTTAGGAGTTTCAAAGAATTTATCAAGTTTAGGAGTTTCAAAGAATTTATCAGGGACTAGTTAAGTAATACTTTCCATCTATGATGCCCCTTCACACTTGGAGGTTGGACTATAGTTTTGGTGTAATTATGTCAAATTGTTTGGGTTCACACTAGAAAGCAATGGTAATCATCCAACCTAGTTGGCATCTTGCATGGCTTGTGACATAGACTAATCAGTAAAATTTTAAAACTTGCCACTAAGGTAGACGACCTATTTCCGATCACCTTAAGCAATTCAACATACTTCCGGTGGAGTAACAAATAGGCAAATAATTTTGCAGTGTAGGGAAATAGATTTAAAGAAGGTCACATATTTTTGAACAAATTTTGGGGCAATATTGAATTTACTACGAATTTTCAAAGTGAAGATTCTCTCCAACCCGTTCTCGCAATATAGGCTGACCTATTTCCAAGAACTGTAAAACTAGATTTCGAGAACACATGATATCATACTAACTCGGTAACAAGTTTCCATTCTCAGCGCCAACCATTCTATATTAAGAAGAAACATGTTTCCGTCACCGTTTACGAATGAATTCGAAAATAATGCAGGCTGATTCACGGAAATAGGTCGCCCTATACTGCGTGATTGGGGGCCTGATCGGAAACAGGTCGTCTACCTTATATTTCAATTCCGCGTCTGCTAGTCTCCTAGGCCATGGGCTCCACATTTGGAGGTTGGACCATAATTTTGGTGTAGTTATGTCAAAGTCTTTGGATCCACACCAGAAAGCAGTGGTAGTCATTGAACCTAGTTGGCATCCTGCATGACTTGTGACAGACTAATTAGTAAAATTTTAAAGCATGCCACTTAACACCAATTATAGGGTGCTCAATTCCCCGTCCGCTAGTCCCTTGGGCCACACGCCTCTCATTTCATTTCATTTCATAGACGAAGTTGTCAACGCATGTAATTTGGTGGTGGGATGGTGGAATGGCGGCATAATTTAAACTGATTTTATGTTTTAGAAAGACTACAATGGAGGTGCATATGGACATGCACATCGAGGCTACAATAGGGTTTTTTGTTTGGCTTCTTGCAACTATGGCACTATCACAGTGGTTTATATATGGAGGGGCCACCCTTCATTGTCTGCATGGTGTACTGCTACAGTGCGAAAAAACCCTGATTGAGGCTTGTATTAAATTTGAAAGTTACAATAAATTTCACCATGGGTCATGGTAAGTCTTTCGACGGTGGAATAGCTGCCCGTCCCAATTGCCAACGGACACCGTCTCCTACTACAACGGAGCCCGACTACAAGAATCCCACCTTTTAGGAAGAAAATCAAACACAATTTTCACTTCTACAGCTTTGCTTCGATGCAAGTGCTCTCTACATGGATATGTACAGTGGTGTTCTATTGTGTGCGATTTGAAGCAATGGTGGCTTCCAACTCCAGCATGTAGTCACAGCCATTTCACTACAAGGAGAGACGTCGTTTCTCACTCAGGAGGATCCTGTTCATTGCCTCTTTTTACTGTACACGCTTGTCCTACTTGACGAATCGCACTCACCAAGTCTAGCAAAATTGGTGAGTGCAAAGTGGCGCCGTTTGACTCACAGAGAGAGTGAAAAGCTACACCTTCTCCTTGTAGTGTTTGTGCAAAGTGAGTTCCCTTGCCTTTGCTAATTCTGAATTCTATGTAGTGTTCCAAGAAGTTTGCATCCATTTTTTCTGTACCATCTTAGAACGACACGGAAACGGAGTATAGATGAGAGTGAGGAGTTAGTTATACCGTTTTGTTTTTCTGGACTCGATCGGAACTTGTACCTTCTCGGCAAAGAAGTAGAGTATCTGGATGAGTTCTAGTCGGCAGTTGAAGATCCAAGAGAGCCGATGTACCCTCATTCTGAATTCCACCGATGCTGACAACGTTGACAGAGATAGCCTCGCATGCAATAGAATTTGTTCGTAATTGAAAGAGGGATAGAAAAAAAATCACAGAAAATTACGTTTCCCAAAACTGCAATGGTTGCTGGAGTTGCAACGGATCACATCGGTGTTCCGTTACTTATTATAAGAAAACAAGAAGCCACTCTGAATAGAAACTGATTTTGGTGTTCATAACTGTTTAGTGCATATAATTATGCTGTGCTTAGAGTCAAAGCCCACCCGGCCAACCCTCATTTCCTCCACTTGCCACCAGCACAAATCGATGTTAGACTTTCCCATTGTCATGTGATTGCTGGCATGTGCTCAATCCTGAAATGTGATTGGCATGATAGACTTGCAAGCACTACTTTAAACATGGTCGAAATACGTACGGTTCAAACTTGTTCTTGCATCAAAAAATGTTGCAAGCTATGTGCGGTTCCTGGTTGTTTGGATCTCAGCCTTGGCAGGACTTCCTTCAATAGGACGCTCTTGGATCGGTTCCTCATCCACTTCCAGGGCCATGCCCTCTTTTTGTATCATCTCCAAGAGGCGGTCCACCTCCTCTGGTGTCTGTCCGAGGAGTATGTTATAGGAGTATGTTATACAGGATGCAATAGCTAAAGCAATGTTCAACATTGGGCAGAAGGGTGATGTGCAAGTCTAAATCCCAGAAGCACACTACTAGCAAAGACGTCTCTTCTCACTCAGAATAGTGTCAGAGTTTCCCGTACACACTTGTTCTACGTGACGAATCGCACTCACCAAGTCTTGAGCGCCTGGGTAGTGAGTGCGAAGTGGCGCCGTTTGACTCACCTACCGAGTGAAAAGCGACGCCTTCTCCTTGTAGTGGCAGTTCCTGGAAGGTTTGTTTCAATATACCAAAAGCATTCTCTATGAAGCTCCGTGCATGAGAGAGCTTGCTACTAAAGCGTTTCTCCCCCCATGCATATCCCGAAATAACATGATGAGCCACGGCAGAAGGAGATACGCTTTGTCCTCAACTAGCACTACAAGGAGAAGGCGTCGCTTTTCATTCCCTTGGTGAGTCAAACCTCGCCACTTTTGCACTCACCAATTTTTTGTTTGAACTTGGTGATTGCGATTTGTCACGTAGGACAAGCGTGTACAATAAAAAACGACAAATGAATGAACAAGATCCTCTTGAGTGAGAATCGACACCTCTGCTTGTAGTGTAGATATGGACATGGGAGTCAACATGGTTGAATAATTGGTTTGTAGGAGCCTTGTGATACAACATAGAACGCCTTAGTTGTTTTCGCAAGTATTCAATTGATCATGTCTCAACCCCTAACTACCCAACCATCCATTTTTTGAATGGTTTACATAATGACAAGCTCTTTTCTCGTCCATCATCTAATTTCTGCAGTGTGATTATTTTCCATGATTTTTTCAAGTAGTTATCTTCATGTAAGTAAAGTTCGATGAGGGAAAAAATCAAAATTGATTTTACTAGGTCTTTCCATTCTATGCGAGCTTTCATTTTGACAAAAAAATAATTTAAAGTTTTGAGCTATAAAATGTGCACTAAATCCATTATGAGGTTGACATACAAATGAAAGTTGTAGATGATGACTTTTCAATGATATCCATAATGTTAGATTAAATAATAATGGCAAAATATGTTTAAGTTTGACTTTAAAAAAGATTATTGTTTTAATTATGTGGAAAAAAAAATACTCATTATCTTATGAATTCTGAAATGATTGGCCAAAAGTGCATAAAGTACAACATTGAATCATCTTTTGCGTAATGTGCAATATTTCAACCTATAAAATTATCTTTTCATTGCTTTCAAAGAGATTTCAAGACACCTTTGTCGAACCGTAATAAATTTATATAAACGACTTCACGACTATTGAAGCATAATGATTTCAATCAATCATAATGAATCACAAGATGAGAGTATTCAAATTTTAATTTTAGCGAATTTTGATTTTCTTTTTTTGTCAATTCATTTGAAAAATATCTAGGCAATTTATTTCAAATTCAATTGTACGAATGTCTTCTAACAAGGATGTCTTACATATGTTCTTTAAAGTTAAAGCTCAATTTTTTTAAAGAATCCTCATTTTATGATACATTTAGGTATTGTCCAAAACCTTTAAGCACTTAGGGGTTATAGAATACTTCTTGCATGGGCAGATGCGATTTGGGAACCAAGGATTTCAATTTTTTGGGTTTAGGGTTCGTTATCACGTATCGCAGTTTTTCGTGGCTCAGATCACATGTGGCCTGTTTCCATGCCCGTTTAGGGCAGTGGTTTAGTGTTCTTTCGCGTTTTGGGCAGCGGTCGCGGTTTAGGGGCTGAGCTCGCGTTTCGCAATGCTTAGGGGACGAGGGGCGGCTTTAGGCCCCATGTTGAACCGGGTCGGGTTCGACGGACGGACAGTAACGGAGGGGACTTGTAGGACAAATTTCCAAATCGTCAAGCGCGCAGAGGTGGCACTCTATCCCTACATTACAGTAGAAGTCAAACGATAATGGATGAGGGTAGAAAACAATGGAAGCAAAAAACAATACCACTTTTGTAGCATTGTCATCGGTTCATGTTTTTGTCGTATATTTTATACTTGAAACGTGAGCACTGTCCACTTTAGACGGGGCAGACAACAGGAGTGACGCAAGTACTACATACTACTACTAAAGATAGACAATTTATAGACTAATACTACTGAAGGTAGACTAAAACTATTGAGTAATGAATTTCCACTTATTTCTGGTGCTAAAACGGTTAACTTAAAACACTCTACAGATGTGGACTCTTATAACCAGTTGTTGACCTGTCCGTCAAACCGTTCTACTATCGTCCGTCGGTTCCTGGTAACCTTGTCATCGTCTGTCGGTTCCTGGTGACCTCATCGTCGTCCGTCCGCATGTCCTAAACACCGATCGACTGCACTGAAGCCGGGTTCGCACTGCCCGCGTCCACGCTCACCCTAGAACTGTTGTTCTTGGCCTGGCACGGGCACGTTTTTGTCGGGCAGACCCTGAAACCCTGAAATCGCATGCCCCATCGCAAACATGCATGGACAAACAATACACCAGCGGACGCTTGCGATCAATGATTTCTCGAGTTAAAAATATGGGTTCTAAACCGGTTTTCACCATAAATCAAACGACTGAAAGCACATGCTCTGTTTTTCCGACCCGAAATCACAGACGTGCAAAAACACTAGAACAAACTCCGGACTTGTTCATCCGCGAAGATCACTGAGAAGTGACTGGGAGTAGAACTCGCAGTGATCAGGTTCACTCTGAAGCAGCTCCAGCTAATCACAGTGGAGGGAGTCCCAACCAAACAACTAGCCACCCTCGCCGCGTCACTAGGATGGAGTGTTTAGAGACGATCTGGGTGGTCCAGCGCCTCCTCACCATCCAATGGCGCTCACCATCCGAGTTGGCGCTGGTAGGCAAGTTCGGGCACAAAAATGAAAAAGTGCGTATGTGGCTCCCATCACTGGTGAAACTACCCAACTCTGGAAACTCCAAGTCACTAGGTGACAACTCATGACGTGGGGTCTTTGTAATCCTTGATTTCTTTTGAGATTATGAATATGTTGGTTCTTGTTGGGATTTTTATTCATATATGTTGTTTGAATCGAACAAATAAGAAAAAGGAAATCGAAATGAGAAAACCTCGACAGTTGCCTCCGGCATCATGGACTCATAAAGCTCATCCCAATTTAACAAAATTCATAAAATTCTCCCAATTAAAAATTTATGTACTGGTACCCCACTTTCTGTATTCACCCAGCCCTTAACCCTTAAGCGTGCAACGAGCCTCGTGGGGCCATGTTTGATCGTTTTTCAATCAAACGTTGATTATCACCAGTTCCTGATTTCAAATGAAAATGGTCCCAACTAAGAAAGTGTGGGGGCTATCTTCTAGTTTTTAGTCCAATTTACAATTCTTAAAAATTGTTAAAATTGTGATTTTTACAACACTTTAAAGCTCAGAACCCTAAAATTCCAATATACACTACAAAAAAAATAAAAATTGATCAAATTTCTTATTACGTAAGCTCGCATGCCACCTACACCTTGTTGTTTATCACTATTATTTACATTTTTCCTAAAAAAACTCATGTAGTTTTAGACATTTTTGTAATTATTATGACTGTTACAAGAGAAGAGCTTTGAAAAATCTTATAAATTTTATTTTCATTTAAATAATTATGAAAAAAATTAGTATAAATCAGTTGAACAATAAATTATATGAGAAAACTATCAATAAAATACAACATATTTTAAAATGCGAGAAATTGTTGAAGTTTGACCGGGTAAATGTAGTGTGAAGGCTTAAGGGTTAAACATCCACACAATAGTTACCCGGTCAAACCTCACCAATTCTCATATAAGTTATTGTTAAATCGATTTACTCGGGATTTTTTATTATTATGTAAACAAAAGTGAATTTTATAAGATTTTTTCAAAGTTTTTTTTTCTTGTAATTAAATATTATAACAATTACAAAAATGCTCAAACATTAGAAGATTGCCCCCACACTTTTTTAATTGGGACCATTTTCATTTGAAATTAGGAACTGGGTGAAAATCAAAGTTTTGACTAAAAAACGACCAAATATGGCCCTATAGGACTTCTTCAACGCTTAGGGGTTTAAAAGTATAGGAAGTTGCTCAACTTGTTGTCATATTCCTAGTTCTTGATTGGCAAATCAGAGATATTGAGTGGAAATTCTAACTGATAGCGAGACTGTTAGGCACACGTAATCTAAAATGTTTTTCATAGGGTATTAGTGAAATAGGCATATACAAACATTTGTCTGCATTGGCAAATGTTTAAAAAGACAAGTAGTTTTTCTCATTTTTTAAGGGTCATTTTCACAACAACGTTCTTCACATATTTTGGTATTATACAATTTGGTCTCATCTGAATTATCTTCACTTTTTCACAAACTTTTTCACAATTTTTCACAAAAACTATGACACGAGACCGAACGCTCGCGACGGGTCAACGAGGCAACACAAATGAAACTGCCAAATGGGTCGAAGTTGATTTATCTCAAAGATCATCCATATAGATTTTTCTATCTCAAGTGCACTCTCCCTAATCTTAAAGTTGCAACACCATCAGAATCTCAGAGGAGGTTGATTGGCTGATCCCACCAGTTCGGAATGCTAGCAGGAGCATCACGGTTGCTCCAAGCATAGAAGTAACTGAACCTTCAAACAGAGGTATGCTGGCAGCTTCTTCAAGTGTAGTCATATCCACTGTATACTCCTCATCGTGCTCTGCTTGACCCCATGGTAAGTTACCTTCCTCGCTGTCTGAATCTTCTGAAACATCGTCCTCACTAGGTACCGCATGGTTTTCGGGCAAAAATGCATTCCAACTCTGGCTGAAAGGAGTGGCAGGCGTGCAATTTATCGGACTATGAGGTGTACTTCCCATTGGATTGGAAAATATGTTAGATACAGGACTGGTGGGTGGACGTTCGTGGTTAGCCGGTGGACTCCCTCTTCCCTCCGCTACAAATTGGACTTCTTCTTCGAGCCTCGTCGCCTCTAATTCTCTCTCTGCTGCTGCTGATCGGGCATCCGCTATAACATCACGCTGCATCTGAATTGCCTGAGCAACTAGTCCCCAGACGTCAACCGTGGCATCTAGAGATTCCTCAATTTCCACGTTCCCACGTTGTGCCATAGCAGCAACCCCGTAATGAAGTTCGACATGCTCATCCCACTCCAAATTAGACTCGTTTGGGTCGTATCCCTACATGTTGATAAAGACATCTCTATATTGAGACCACTGTATGTTTGGTGATAGTCATTAGAATTTTCATTTTAGCAAAGGACATACTCAACTGCCTACAAATTTTTACAAAATATTTATAGACAACAATGAACGAAGGCGTTTATCAGAATTACTAGAATGCAAAAGTTCTCACCTCGGGTGTACCTCGATACGTTGCGTGACGTCCATTACCTCGCGTTGGGTGTAAATGCTCGAAGACTGTATCCAGCCTCAAAGCCTTCCTGAAACCACGTCTGCAAACCCTACATGGACACGACAAAGTGGCTAGGTCCCTCTGTCGGGCGAACGCAAATTCCTTCCTCCTCAATTTCTCATCCCTTGCTATAATCCGGGTAGGGTCGATCAGGGGCGCTTGCTGAAGTTGCGCCATCACCTATGCAATAATGGCCACCTCCATAAGTCCACATGTTTTTTTGCGTACCAAAAGTGTCTGTCATGAACTCTCCCAATTTCAGCATAGGACTCCACAACCTGATTCAACAAGTTTCTAGCTTCTCTAGCTTCTACGAGTATCGTGTCCTCATACTAACTCTCCCACAACTATGGAAACTAGATGAGAACACACTGCTGAAGATCATTAATATGGAAAAAGAAGGGCCCAGACAGGAAGAGAGTAACTCTGCTTTCATGCCAACTAAAACCTAACCCTACACATGAGCCTGAATCCCTTAGTTGGTATGAAAAACGACAAAGATACTTTCAAACATGACGTGTATACATAAGATTGAATAGAATAGCCCAATAGGAAAGGCTCAACGTTAAATAAATAATTAAATAAATATACAAGTGAGCGCTTGCAAACCCTAAAAGGAAATTTCTTCTGAGTCAGAAGTGGTGGACATGCACATCAATTGGGACTCTACTTCAGTGCCAGAGTCGTCCTCTTCTTGCAATTCTCTTTCTTTTTTACTACAACCTACCGTGGTTGCATTTGAGATGTCAATGCATCCGTCACAAAACCATATAGGCAAAATTCTACCCTCGTTCTCACACACGCACTTTTTTCTAGAAAATCGAACCTTCTCGTCTAGTGAAAGCCAACGCCCCCTTCTAGACAGAATCCCCTTCTTTTTGTCGTGCCTATTTAGCCATTGTCTAGGACCATATGGGGTCCTGTGACTATTTTCACAAGTGCAACATGGTGACCAAAGCCACGAAAGGTGGACACAACGCTCACAAGAACAATCACACGCCTCATGCTCTCCCCAGAGATTGTGCCTCATCTCCTCATCGAGACAAGTGAGCATCCACGGGTTCATGCACGCTCGAGCATTGTGTGAAATCCACAGCTCTGGAGGGGGGAAAAATTCCGATGAAGAAGACATTCTCACCTTCAATAGAAGACGATTCTCAAAAGAAAAGCGGAGCAGCCAACTTGTCTAGTGAGAGCCTCCAGATTGTAGAGGGTAGAAGATGCCTTTGTTGCAACGGGAATGGGTATTTAAGCGAGTTTGTAGGCCATGTTGATCCATCAAATTTAGTATCAATAGTGCCATGGATAGCCAAAGGTTCACTAAGAGAGATCACTAGAGTAATCGTATGAGTGATTCTGTCCTCAGACGTTGACAGAGAGTGGACAAACTTGTGTATTTTTCCATCTTAGGATACATATATAGACAACCTATGGTGAAAGTCCGTTGTGAAATGTGCGGCTGTGCAAAACGTACCCTTCTGTGGAGATGACAGCCCTCCCCGAAAAAGCCACACGCACTTTGACCTATTTGTCAGAAAACCTAGAGGAGCGTTATCATGGACATGAGAACATTCTACAAATGCAGTTGTGTTGGTCGGAGATCCGAAGAGGAAAAAATCATAGATGGCGGCCGCCCACAACTCTGGACATTAGGGTATCATGCTCGGGGAGGTCACTTCCAAATATTACGTAAAATCGTGCGAACAAATGATTTTCAACCCCTATATACTTTTAAATAAAGTTTGATTTAGCTCCAAATTTTTTAGTGTGGTCACATATTTATTATGTCTTTTATTTTTTTAAACTCTTATTTCAATTATATTCAAAACGAGCTCTAAAAACACAATCGAAACAAGCTCTAAAAACACAATCGAAACAAGCTCTAAAAACACAAAAACTAGTTGAATAGTGCATTTATTTACTTCAAAAATTTATAAGTAATTAATTTGAATAAAGAAAATTTCCAAAAATTCACAATATAAACTTTCAACATAAAGAAACATCCCATAATTTTTTCAACTTGTTTGATTGATTATTTACAATGTAATATAGAGGGTCAAAGATTTGTTTGCACGTGATACTCATAAAATACATTGAGTGAATTCCCCAAGGTATCATGTTGAGCGCCGTCTCCAATTCGACTCCCCTCCTTCTATGTATAAGGTAACCTTCAGCTTTGCCACTCGAGTACCTTGTGCGTATGTAAGTTGCTCTATAGAGACAGTGCAAAGGAGGTTTTTAGTCGCAGCTTGTAAGATTTTTTGTGGTTCTTAATGTAGTTTTTTTTTTTCATTTTGGTCACATGTTGACGATCATGTTTGTTTTGAACAGTACATTGTAATTTGTTGTGTGTTTTTTCCTCCTAGTTGTTTGTTGCAGTCCCAGTCCACCGTAATCCCTTAACCCTAAAATTTCTTCTCAAACACCCTGTTTTGTATTACCTTGCAGACAATGGACGGCTCTATAAACCAACAGCAAATGACACAATTTTCAAGTGGACCCTACTTTGTTCCAGCGTGGGGAGGTCAACACGTACTCTTTTCGATGCAAGCAAGAACTGCTCCCTCAAACATGCAACCGCAGATGCACATTATGTACGGCCAACCTCCATTTGAGATGCAACGACCCATGACCATGTCTGGGCTAGACAACTGGGCACCTGCAAACGGCTCTAGCACCATTCCTACACTTGGTTCAGATTGTATTTCCGTCCCAATACATTTGCCAATAGGATCGGCTGTCAAAGTTGGGTCTTCTCCCACAGAGGAGCTCACACCAAATACCTCCAACACCGTTGTGCCAACAAGATGCCCAGACAGAAGGTCCATTCAGAGGAAGGCATCTATGAGTTTGAAGCTAGCTAGGAGACGTGATGAGAAGTCGGAGGTGCTGGTAGATGAGAATGGGGAGATAGTAGGCAATAAATTAGCTTTCCACAATGCCATTCGGGCCGTTGCCGGAAGAGTGCTGGATGTCTCTATCATTGAATTCTGCAAACACCCCCCTCATGCATTAGAGTGGATCCAAGCAGACGTGGATGCACAATTTGATTATTCCCGACCACTCCGAGAAGGATACATCAACGAGTATCTCAAAAGTGCTCTGTCTGCATCTAGGTACAAATGGAGGAAGCATTGGCTCGCTACAAAGACTTGTCATCCCAACTGTCCGCCCTCTCGGTACCCGGCTCTATCAGCTTATTGGTCAACAGAAGCTGCTGAAGTAGAGAGCAAAAGGATGAAGAAGGCAAGATCTAGCAGAGTTTATGTTCTTGGAGGTGATAGTAGACAACACTCGGCGGACACATCAGCCCCCATGGATACCACTTCTTCGGCGGATTGCAACATCCTTGAGGTAGCACATGTAGTAATCTCATGTCTATGTTGTTCTTTGTAGAACTTGACCTTCAAATACATGTTTGTATATGGTAATTAGCCTCAAAGACCTAGACTCCTGTTTGTAGAACGTAAAATCACTTTAAGGTAGTCATATTCTCAAGCACATAAACCCCTACATAAGTTGTCATAAAATTTACCTAACTTGTACTATACCTTGTTTAAAATGCCTATGTGGTCTAATTCATTTCCGTTGTACTCTACTTCTATGTACGTCTGCAGTCAGACCTATCAAACTTCAATTGGTTGGATGGAGCTGACGTCTCATTTTCAAAAATGATGGAAGATGCAACAAACATACCATCCACTCCCGACCCACAAGCTACTCAGGTATGAACTTGCATTGTTGCCTCTCACATCATGTAGTTGTAGTATCTTTATTTTGGTGCTCTATAGCTCTTCTTTCTCGATTGTTGTTGGTATTCTTGTAGATCTGTCATTATCCTTTCATGAATGGTCCCTAACTTTTAGAGCATCTACATGAACAAACCAGACGGGCACACCAAATCACACAATGAGGAGTAACTCGGTGAAATCGACTGGGGGCATCCATTCAAGTTCACATGACTGGATGCGACTTGTTGATTCAAAGATACAAGCAGTGGACGTTCACATGAACCAAGTGGACTCTCGAATTTCTGACTTTGCTCAACAACTGGCATCCAACGAGAGTGAAGTGAAGTTAGCTCGTTCGGACGTCTAGGAGGTTTTGTTTCTTCTTCGACAGATGCGTCAATCACCAAGTCGGAGTTAACATCATATTCATTAAAATGAGAGAATTCTTTGATAATGAGAGTTTCAGAAATGCACAATTTCCAGAAATTAAAGTCAGAAAAGCAACTCCATGTGAGTACACATTGCACCGTAGAGGTAGAAATTAACTATTTGACAGAAAATGATATGAAATATACTTGTATTAATAGAAAAAGAACAATGAGTTGCACAACCGTACAATATCTTTTGCGATCCTTCATATACAGAAAAATACATAATTAAAATGTTTGAAATCTAAATTCACTGCAACACTAAGTATATCGTAAATCTAACACTAGACTATACAGATGGCAAAACTTTTAATAAAACAGTGCTAAGACATTTTTCACATGAACAAAAGCATCAATAATGCCATCTACTCTTCATTTTTGCTAATGCCTTCAAAATCTCGGGATCTCGACTATATCCAATATCCATGTTCTTGTATTGTTGATATAACTCTTCTCTCTGTTTCTCCAATGACTTCAGCTCCCATGCATCCCGTGGACATCAACCATACCCCAATTGAGCTTAGTCGACATGGGTCTTCGATTTTTGGAATCGAGCTAAACGGACGCATCTCTAAAAAGTCAAATGGAGTAAACGAGAGTTTGAATTTTGCCATTCAACTTGAATCGAGCTAAACAGACGCTCTTGCCATTCAACTCGTATCAAGTTGAACATGACGCACCCATGAAAAATTAATCTCAATCGTAGGAGAAGACAATTTGAATCTTGTCATTTAACTCGATTCGAGTTAAACGGTGGTTGCAGGGTTTGCAAATCTCATAAAGATGTAGACTCACCCGTTGCCCACCTCTTCTTTGAACTAGGACGGGTCTGTGCGTGCCATATGCAAAGGTGTAAAGAATCATATGAATATGGATCCCACAACGGTTAGGGAAGCGATCACGGAGGCTAGAAGTTTATGGCACATTATAAGAGAATGATAGAAGAGGCTTATGATGTCGTAGGTGTAGAAGTGGGCCAAACAATCTCAAATCGCGGTGTTTATGAATCTTCTAAGTAGTTTTTAGTGACTTTTTACCTCTATTTCAACTCGACTCGAGTTGAAACTCTTTTTGTTTGGTTCCTTCACTTCAATTTGCAATTACGTGCAACGAGGTTGGCTAGAACTGGAACTATGTACAATTTGTTATAATTCTCTTTTTTGAAAGACTTTCTAATAAACGTTTTTCTTAAAAAACACTTTCTCTGTTCAATTGTTAAATTTGTAGGCCCACTCACTTTTACAACTTTAATGCCAATTATGTTATGTATTACTATTGAAATTCCTCTTGCATCAAGTTTTGACCATGTCTGCACTTATCCACTATCTTCACAAAAGAGCAAGAATGGTGTTCTTGATGCAAATGAATCAAGAAGGAGGCCAGTAACAAAATTCTTAACGATATACTTCTGTGGATGTCCATTCCTCCCTTGGAGCATCGGCCAATACAACTATTGTTTTGTGTAATGGATGTGATTGCCTATATACAAGCAAGGTGATTTTCATGCATATATTTTGGAACCTTTGGATATATTATTTCACGACTGAAACTAATGAGTGTAGTGATTAGCAAAGCTGCTACCTAAATTTGAATTACCCTTGAAGTATTCTTTACGATAATTGTTAATGAATACAAGCCTTGCTTCTCTATTTTGTGTATTAGTGCATTGTGCAGACATTTCCATATGATAAGTTTGGCTTGTGTCCACAGTTACAATTTTTGGGACTCTTCTTCCTATGGTTTTGAACTTAATTCAAAGAGACCACACCTTGAGGGACAACAAAAGTAGATTTGTGTTTGTCTTCCATTTTTTTTATTGCTAAAAAGGTTCCTAATAAGCTTATGTTAGTCATCTTTGTCTGTCATGTGCTTAGCAACATCGACGCTTTGTTGGGAGATGGAGTATTAAACTGGAATTGTGAACTTCCCTACCATTCCATCTTTCATTAATGTGGAATTTATGTTTACAATTCCTTACCTTATTGAGGAGGTACCAAATTTCAAAGCCTCCGGAGAAGCCTAGATTTTGGGAAGGGTGGATGTATTTGTTTGCTATACATAGGTGCAACAATTCAAATTTTATCTAAATTCAATGGGTGTGTCAATCATGAACTATATGCCAAACAGATAGTGATTGGCTGCTAGAGGAAAGTAAAGGAATCAGATTGTGCAAGAGGATTAAAAAAAAACGGAGTTTATAGCTTCATTGGTAGTGGATGTATATTTTCCTCCAATGTAGAGCATGGATGACATTTACAAGAGGTTATTTGGGTTCATCGAATATTTGGAAGTATTATGCGATGAAGATGGAAGTGGGGAGTGCATGAGACAATTTGAGAATTTGATCTTATATTGGCGGTTAGTGAAGGAAACTTTAAAAGAGCCAAATCAATTGTCTATAGCATTGAAGGACGATTTATGGCCTTTTATTTGAATCAAACAATGGAGGAAGAAATACTTGATGAAGACAGTGAGGAGTTTGTTGAGGATAATATTTATGTAGGGCAACTCTACAACTATCTATTTCCATCTTTTTGGATGGTGCGTGACCTTTTGTTGCCCTTCATTCAACTGATGATCATATGAAGTTTGTATAGATTTTAAGAGCCTTGTCTAATCCTTTCACTAATTCGACACATTCTAATTGTGTACTTGTTTAATCTTTTTGGCCCTGGTCACAAGATTAAAATGCTTAAGAGTTATATTGGAGGTGGGACTTTGCCAAAGGATTGTGTTGGAAAGTGGACAAGATCCATAATCGGGACTAGCAAGAGACAAATTTTCTCATCAAAGTATGGAAGTCTATGATCAAGAAAGACATAGTGAAATGTGTTCTTAAAATTACGTTGTTTAATATTGGTGTTATTGATCGAATTTTGGCTTAGTACAATTTTGATAGTGCATGTATGAGATACTATAGATATACTTTGTAATTTTTGAAAGCTATGTTCATAGTTTCTCTTTGATATTTTATTCTTTATTTTTTCCTCTATATAATTAGAGATGATTTTATATAAAATTATATTGCGTGTTGTCAAGTACTTGGTACATATTGGAGTACAATGATTCAATTTTATAAATTCATATTGGAATTACTTTTTTACATTGTAAGAAACACTATATGCAATAAGTGCACTTTAATGTAGTATTTAATATGTTTATAGTTACATTATATATTGACTTGTATCTATGTTGATGTCATTTTCTTTTCTTTTCATTTCATTTTATAAATTTCTTTTGAAAATAGAGTGCAAGTAGAAAAAATTGGTAATAGATAGGAACAATTTTTATTCTCTTAATTCACTAAGCACTTGTTACAATTTTGGGAATGGGGCTAGTTGGTTGTTAAAACTTTCTTACCTGTACATAAAGCTCACTAAACAACTCCAAATCATGCTTATCTCGTCCCCGCTCATACAAATTCAATGGAAATTTAACCCGACCCATTTAAATGAGATAAATAGCCTCTTACCACCAATCATTCACATTATGACTTGGTGTTCAAAAAGGGACACAATACGCACTTATATAGGAGATTACTATTAATACTGTTGATTATAATTTGTGGGAGACACTTTGGCCATCTAAACCTCTCATTTTAATGAAAATTGCAGCTAACAACTACAAAATTGAGTTCTATTCAACTCAAATTTATTTCAATTCTACTTCAGTTTTTGGACCTACAAATGCACAATGTTATTTTGAGAGGCTCCTAATCTCTCATTTTAATGAATATGATGTTAGTAGAAGCGAGGGTCATCCACTCGATAGTTCACTTCAAACAATAGGAGCTGCCACGACCATCCTAGTTGGAACTACAATTGTACAAAATGCAAGGACTACTTGCATCAACAACCGTGATGATGTGTTTGAAATACCCCATGTTGAACTCAATAATACGGGCGTGCTAGCATGTGAGCCTGGGAGCGTGAGCCTGAGAGCCTGTGAGCCTGAGAGCCCAGAGTTTTTTACAGATTTTTTTCAGTTTTTTTAGGAGGGACCTAAGAAAACTGATTTAGGCATAAATGTGTGAGATTTAATGATAATGAAAATGAATGTAACATTCTAATGTGGAGTCAAGAGTTTTATAAAGCAATGCAATGTGTTAGAATTATGCAAAATGTAAGACTTTCAATTGAATTGGTGTTTGGGAGTTTATTGTTTTAAGGTTTAGGGTTTAAGGTCCATGAGTAGTTTAGAAATATGTTTCAAATGAGTAGTTTCAAAATATGTTTTCCATTTTCAAATGTAGTATCAAGAAATACAATGTATAAGAAATTATGAAAAACACTTAGAATTGAATTAGCGTGATTGAATAAATTGAAACCATTCAATTTTGAAGATAGACAACAATAGCAAGGAAAGAGGTAGTGGCCCTTTTAGTCTCACTACAATCCAATCAAATACATATGTGTCAAGTAACACATAATAGTCACAATACTTAAGAGTGTAATGCTATGGCGAAGCATCAAATGAAGCCTTGGGACTAGATGATGCAGACATAGACTCCTCTACGTCACTACAATCACTAACGGATGCCTCACCATCGGACTCAACTGCCTCCTGATCCACAAACTTTAAAACACGAGCAGAAACAAACACAGGGCGAGGACTACGGTCAGAAATACGCTGCTCTGCAAATTGTCTAGCAATTCCTTCTGCATAAGACGACAGCGTGAAGGGTTTAGGGGGACTAGAAAAGAACTCAAGATTAGAGAAGAAAGGTTGGTGAACTCGAGCACTTAGTCCACCGCATCTGAAAGCAAGAAAAACCACACAATTAGAAATACTGAAACATAAACCACGAGCAAAGAACTCCATTAATTAATGCAAAACAAATAAACATAAATCGGCTTACTTACTGAATCGAGATTCCTTCACAATCCTTTCCACTACAATATCTTCATCGTCCATATCATTGAAGCCCACGACAACCCTGGGCTGGCGAGGCCTACGCGTCATTGGGGGTCGAATAAGAGGTGCAATGACTGCTTCAAGTATAGCCTTGTCCTCCTCTAGCGCCGCGATGTAGCGATTCACATTGAGACTAGCATGGATAGAGGCGCCTGCAACATCAATCACATAATAAGAGAAAGTAGACAAATGTAAACAAAGTACTATGACAAATAATGAAACATTTCAATTACAACGATATTGAATACTAACCAGTTGCGGTAGTACAATCCAACACCACGTCGCCTGGAAAAGAACATGCCTCAATCAACATCTGCATAAACAATGGCGATTTCTCTTGAGATCCTCGCCATGGCACCTCTTTGTTCATCAAGTGGTCATCTTTACCAATAGCAGCAGCCTCTCGATTCCGCTTGAGCTCCATCTCTTGAATTGGCGTCAACAATGTGCTGCAATCAAGATACCAAGCACCGGAGTTCAAGTGTTTTGTAGTCCATGTCTGAAGTTAAGACTGCGATAACATACAAGAACATGATGATCGATCCAATCAATTGTTGAGGAAGATATGGAGATCTTTGGCAATTGCCTTCTTGGAAAGCAGCTCGTACTTGAAATATCTACAAAATTCCAATGTTAATTGAATACACAATTGCAAATCACATGGAAAAAATATTAATTGAATTGATAAACTTGGTTCTATATCTGTTAACCGTAAATTAGGAGTTACCGGTAGGTCTACCGGTCTGAATTTTACCCCGGTAATTTTCCAAGTTACCCCAGCAGATAGATCTAGGAAACACTTTTTTACCGATCTCACCTAACTGTCAGATCTGGTTGTACTGTGGTATAAAAGCAATAGAGCCAAAGTCATTGGCACGCCACATTTTCCCAGATAACTGATTTCTTGCTTGAAGCATTCTCTTCTGATTTTATGCCTACCGAGTAGCTTTCTGTTTGTATTGTATGCTCTGATCAATCTGTCTTCCCTCGGTTTGTGATTACCGACCTAGTTTTGAGTATTCTATAGCGAATTCCCTTTAAACTCCTTTCCCTCGGTAGCTACCAACCACTCCGGTATTGATTTCCAAGTAGGTTCTTATAAGGAGGAGCTACCAATATCACAAAGATATATACAATTTACATGTGGATTCACTTGATATCTTAGTTATTCTAACTTGCATTCAATTCACAACACGGTCCATTTGATAAATCTTGAAATAAACCATTGGTTCACTTTATAAACTTTGAGTCTATTGGCTAACATATATTCAATTGGGAATTCAAATTTAAATTCATTGTACAACATCAATCGAATGCATTGGAGTTCAATTAATAATTTAGATTCATGGCTTAGATTGAAACATAATGAGTTTGAAAACGCACCTAAATATAACACGCTTTACTGCAAGGTCTGACCCCTTGAATGCTGAAAAACCCTCAGACTTCTTGAAATGATCGTGGCCTTTAAAGTATGTCAGAAATACATGGTCCCAAAGGCAGATTCGCCACTCTTCTATGAATGCACTCAACAAAAGCGGCTCAAGAGGAGAATTTATGGAAATGCAAATATTGACAGCACGAACAATGTCTTCAAAAGATTCTACTGCATTTTCTTCTGTTTAAAAGGTGTGAAGTATACTCATCAAAATTGATTAGTAAACTTTTAAACAAACGATTGCAAATATTTTAGAAATCAAACATCACAAATAATCAAGATCCAATGCACATATGCTCAACCAGATCAAATGATTCATGAATTACATACCCCAGCCCACCAGCATGCCTTGATAAGGAAAGTGCCCAATTTTTCTTTGCTCATAAGTTTAGAAGGGAATCGAGAAGCTTCGCGGGTCGCAATGAAAGAGTTAAATAGTTTATTCTATTTGACGTTGTGAACAGGAGCTACATTTGATGTAGCAATGAGTTGGAGCTTCTCCAAAGTTGATTCGGGTGTGGAATTTGTTGTCTAATGTGTCTCAATCTGCAACAAGATGATATCAATTAGCATCTATGTGAAAGAAATGAGATGCACTCACACCTCCTTGAGAAAATCATCCCCAATTACAGGGTTTGCAATGGCAGCCAATTTGCCCAACTTCACGCTCATCTTGGCCGTCTTTGCTTTGATCGCAGCACACATAGCCGCAGTAATACTCCCAGCAGAAATATCCTCAAGATGGGTTTGCGCACGATGCAATCGAGCAATAACATCAACAGCAACAGCAATCTCGTGCTAACCATGCATAAACAATTGCAACATAATTAGTACCATTCATTTGATCCGTGTCTATAGAAACATTCATGAAAATGAGGCCAAGAGCACATGAGTAAGGCCATCACGAGCACAACAGTAAGGCCATTACGAGACCACGAGCATGACCATCACGAGACCACGAGCACGACCATCAAGCGGCCTCGAGCACAGCAAAGAGGAGCCCATGAGCACAGTAAGCACGAGACCACATACACGGACAACATGACACCACGAGCTCCGCCAACACGAGTCCACAAGCATTGCCGTCATGAGACTTTGAACTTATTGAACAATCCAGTGGCCTAAGAGTATGTTGTCGGCCTTGAGAGCAATTCTAAGGTACTGGGGATTAATCACGATACCATGAGCACTGCTATCACGACACCCTAGCACGGCCATCACGACACACGATCACGACTAACACGAGTCGGAGAACAAAGCCAACGCGACACCATGAGCACGGCCATTACAAGGCCATGAGCTCAGCTATCACAAGACCATGGGCACTGCCGTTACGAGTCAACGAGCACTGGCCCTCACAAGTACCGGCCAACGAGCACAGGCGATCAGGAGACTTTGAACTTGATGATCGTTCAAATGGATCAAGAGTTTGGATCAGCCCCGAGAGCAATTCCAAGGTGTTGGGGCTTGAGCACGAGACCACGAGCATGGTTAACAGAAGACCATAAGCCAGAGTATCTGAGTATGTCAACACAAAAATCACAGTCAACACGAGATCACAAGCTTGGCCATCATGAGTCCGGCAATGCGATCGTCACGAGCCAGGTCATCACACGAACGAGACCACGATTACAAGCCATCAGAAGAACACGAGGTAGTTGATCAATAGAGTGCCCTAAGAGTTGAGTGTTAGGCCCGAGAGCTACTCTAAGTTAGTAGGGCTTGATCGTGAGACCACGAGCACAACCATCTCAAAACATGTGCATGGTCAACTTGAGACCACAAATACGGCCATTACTAGACCAAGGCTATCGCCAACACGACACCATGATCTCGGCCAACACGACATCACGAGCACGTTTATGAGGATACCAAGGGCACTGCCGTCACGACACCACGAGCACGGCCATCAAGATAACGAGACCACGAACTGAGCCCATCACCAGAGCACAAAATAGTTGATCAAATTTGTGACTTTAGATATGGGTGTTGGCCCCGAGGGTTATCTCAAGAGAATAAGGATTGATCACGAGACTAAGGGAATTGCCGTCATGAAACTACAAACACGGCCACCACAAGACCACGAGCACGGCTATATCGAGACCACGGCCACGACCAACACAACACCACGAGCACAGTCAACACAGCATCACAAGTACGGCTTGATCACAAAACTAAGGGCACTGCCGTTACCAGATCAGGGAGGACGGCCATCAATAACGAGACCACGAGCTAGGCACGAACTTTTTTGATCAAACCTTTGACCTTAAACTTGGGTGTCGGCCCCGACGGCCTTCCCTCGGTCATAAGGCTTGATCACGAGATCAAGGGCACTGCCGTTACGAGGCTACAGAGGACGGCCATCAATAACGAGACCACGAGCTAAGCACGGATTTTTTTGATCAAACCTTTGACCTTAAAGTTGGGCGTCGGCCCCGACGGCCTTCCCTCGGTTATAAGGCTTGATCACAAGACTAAGGGCACTGCCGTTATGAGGCTACAGAGGACGGCCATCAATAACGAGACCACGAGCTAGGCACGGATTTTTTTGATCAAACCTTTGACCTTAAAGTTGGGCGTCGGCCCCGACGGCCTTCCCTCGGTCATAAGGCTTGATCACAAGACTAAAGGCACTGCCGTTACGAGGCTACAGAGGACGGCCATCAATAACGAGACCACGAGCTAAGCACGGAGTTTTTTGATCAAACCTTTGACCTTAAAGTTGGGCGTCGGCCCCGACGGCCTTCCCTCGGTCATAAGGCTTGATCACAAAACCAATAAAACAGTCAACACAAGACCACAAACACGGCCCTAAAGAGACCACGAGCATGGAATCACGAGAATGGTCATGACTAGACCGTCACATTCAGAAAACTTGATCAGATTAGTGTCTTGAGAGTTGGATGTCGGCCCTGAGAGCCCTCCAAAGGCGCTGGTACTTGATCTCTTGACCAACTGCATGTCCATGACGAGACCACGAGCACAACCACCAACCATCATTCATTATTTTTTATATATCTTGAATTTTAATTTTTTGACGAAATTGTGATAGTTGTTAGTTAGCAGTTTTTTTCACTGCAAACTTTGGATATTTTTAGCAATGTGAAAAACTTCTTTTTTTCAATTTTTTTTTGCATTATAACATAGAGAGTATTTTGTATATGTAGAAAAAATTTCAAATTTTTTGGAAATTATTTTATTTTGACGATCAATTTGGGTGATCTCTAGAACTTAGATCAACAAAGGTAGGGCTCATGTGAGGTCTCGGCCCCGAGGGTCTATCCATGGTGACCCCCCTTGATCAAGTTGCCTATCATCACGATGTGCAAAACTTTTTTTTTTCAATTATTAAAAATTTATAAACAAACAATAAATGATCATTAGATCAAGGTGTTACGTTGTAGTTGTGGTCTCGGACCCAAGACCCTAATTTCACCCCAACCTCTTGATCAAGATCTTGGTCTTTTATTTTAAATCATAAATTATTTTTTATATATCTAGAATTTTAATTTTTTGACGAAATTGTAATAGTTGTTAGTTGGCAGTTTTTTTCACTGCAGACTTTGAACATTTTTAGCGATGTGAAAAACTTTTTTTTTTTCAAATTTTTTTTTTCATTGTAACATGGAGAGTATTTTGTACATGTAGAAAAAATTGCAAATATTTTGAATTTTTTTTTATTTTGATGATCAATTTGGGTGATCTCTAGAACTTAGATCAACAAAGGTAGGGCTCATATGAGGTCTCGGCCCCGAGGGTCTATCCATGGTGAGCCCCCTTGATCAAGTTGCCTATCATCACGATGTGCAAAACTTTTTTTTTTCAATTATTAAAAATTTATAAACAAGCAATTAAATGATCTTTAGATCAAGGTATTACATTGTAGTTGTGGTCTCGGACCCGAGACCCTAATTTCACCCCAACCTCTTGATCAAGGTCTTGGTCTTTTATTTTAAATCATACATTAATTTTTGTATAATTAGAATTTTAATTTTTTGACGAAATTGTAATAGTTGTTGGTTGGCAGTTTTTTCACTGCAGACTTTGAATATTTTTAACGATACATGTGAAAAAAAATTCAATTTTTTCTGGCACTATATCATAATTTTAAACTATCAATTTGGGTGATTCTTAGATCCCAGATCAAGAAAGGCGGGGCTTATATGGGGTCTTGGCCCCGAAGGTGCATTCATGGTTCCCCCTTTGATCAAGTTGCCTATCACTATGATGTGAATTTCTTTTAGTTGTTTCAATTTTTAAACGAGTAATTTAGGTGATCTCTAAATCAAGATGTTACACCGTAAATGTGGTCTTGGTCCTGAGAACTCACTTTCATCCCAACTTCTTGATCAAAGTCTTGATTTTTTGTTGTAGATCATGCATGCTTTTTTGTACATGAAGAATTTTATTTATTTTTGATTAAGTCGTTCTTATTAATAAACCCCTCTCCCACCCCAACCTATTGATTAAGTCTGTGATTTTGAATTTGTACAACTATAGACAATTTCACCACGACGCGCACCCGGGCCACTTCACCACAGCCTAGGGTCTACACCAATATCCCAAGTCCCATTATGAGCATCAACAAGACAATTTTGCACACATCATGCCCGCAAGGAGCACGTGACGACAATACTAGTAGAGTGAGTTCATCATGACGAGTATCCCACGACCCAAAGTTTATTGAAGAAATTTGATCAAGTGAATGGGGCTTCAATAAGCTCTCGATATTGAGGGCTCATCCATGGTCTACGAGTTTGATAAAAAAAACAATTGACATAAGGCCCCACTGGGCCTAAAGACCCAAATCTTGAATGAACAGCAACACAAACACGATCATCACAACGTGCACCCAGACCACATCACCATTATGGCCTAGGACCCAGACCAACACCCCAAGCCCAACAACGAGCATCTATGAGATAATATTACATACAACATCACCACAAAGAGCACGTGACGACAGCGCAAGTAGGGTGAGCTCAAGATGACGAGTACCCCACAATCTAAAGTTCTTCAATAACGTTTGATGAAGTGGATGGGGCTCAAATGAGCTCTCGGCACAAAGGGCTCATCCTTGGCCTATTGGTTTGATTCAAAACAAATTGATACAAGCTCCTACTGCCCGGACTAAAAATTAAAGTTGAGGTTTAAAAAGACTACCAACACAATCACTTCATCATACATCCCAGCTAAGTCACCACCATAGCCAAACCATCACCACATGCCCTAAGACGAGCATCAACAAAATAATTATGCACTCATCACCATGACTGTGACTAAAAATTCAAATGTAGAATTTCCAAAACAATCAACACGATCATCATGATATGCACCACTGACACAACACCACCACGGCCAAGGGCATAAACCAGCAAACCAAGCCCCAAAACGAGCATCATCAAGATAATTATGCATACAACATCATCCAGATGAGCACTTGACGAGTTGACGGCAATGCAAGTAGGATTATCTTGTCGTGACGAGTACCCCTCTACCAAGAGTTCATACAAAAAATTTGATCAATCGGAATGAGGCTCCAATGGGCTCTCAATACTGAGGGCTTATCCATGACCTAGTACTGACTTGATGAAAAAAAAATTCACCAGCCCCCACTAGGACTAGACATCCAAATCCTGAATTTGCAAGATCTCTTGCACAAACACCACAACGCACACCATTTGGAACGACGCATACCATTTGCAACGATGCACACTACGGCCAAGGGCTTATACCTGCATTCCAAAACCAGCACAAACATCATCAAGATAATTATCCACACAACTAAACCACGAGGAGCACGAGATGACAACGCGATTAGGGTGTGCTTGTTGTTACAAGTACCCTACCACTAAGAGTTCATAATAAAAATTTGATCTACTGGATGTGGTTTTAATAAGCTCTTAGTGCCGTTGCTCATCTATGGTCTAGTAGATTGATAGAAAAAAATTACACCAGCTTTCACTCGGACTAGAAATCCAAGATTAGATTTGGCAAGACCACAAACACGATCACCATGTCGTACACCACGGCTACAACACAACCACGGCCAAGGGCTAAGACCAGCACAAGCTCCAAAACCCCAAGCCCCAACACGAGCACCAAGGCTTAGTATGGGTTTGATGAAAAGATAAATTCACTAGCCCACACTAGGACTTGAAATCCAAATCCAAAATTTGCAAAACAACTGATACAAACACCACGATCACACCACTAGCACAAGACCACCACAGCTAAGGGCAAAGACGAGCATTCCAAAAGCAGCACGAGCTCATCAAGATAATTGTGAAATCAACATCACCATTACGAGCACGTGACGATAGTTTAGTCATTAACAACATGTACTTGAATATCACGACAAGTTTGTTGGGACAATGCGATAAGCTCGAGAATTTCAAACAATGTTGCGATGAGTACAATCAGCACAAGCATCTTCAGTTCAACATTGATCAAACTTCAAGATGGACACAAAATTCTAGAGGCATCTGTACGTCTTTGCTTGCTATATTCAAAACCGGGCCGCACCCTTACTTGCAACTCCATCAACATTTGCAATTTGAGACACACACCTTATCCAAGTCATTGCAATTAATAGCCATGGTGCAAACTCAACTTGTTGATCTCTCTTTAGCTCACTCCTCTCAGTTCTCTGGCGTTGACATTCACCACGCGCCGAGAGTCAAATCATGCATCACCACAATTTCTAGTAGCAACTCCAAGATTCACAAGCTTACATCTATTAGGGAGGCTAGATCACCTACAGCCGCTCGCCAAATAAGAGAACACGTGAAGAATATGGCCAAACATATATGCAAATACTAGTACCTTGGTTGAGTGCGGCCGCATCAAAAAGACTTGATACCATCTTGGCCATCGAATCAATCGTATGGTGCTCTAATGCTTCTAGAGACCATTCTAAACCAAAGGTTTGTTAAGCCCATTGTACAATTGCATTATAAGAAAACTTGGTAAAACAAACCGCAGCTGAATTTAGTTGCGGTTCGTTTAACTTCATTCCGTTGCAGTCTCTAAACGACCGCAACGACTGTATTTTGCAATTTTGCGGCCTCAATTTTTGGAAAGGAATTTGAAAGTGTAATATATCATTGGAATTTTTCAAATTCCATTTCAAATATTAAGGCTGCAAAATTGCAAACAACAATCGCTGTAGTCGTTTAGGGACCACAACGAAATGAAGTCAAACGAACCGTAGCTGAATTCAGCAGAGATCATTTTTTACCAAGTTTTTTTATAGTGCCGGGCTGACATAGGATGTCCGTATATTCCTAGAAACCAGCTCAACTCCACTTATCTAACACACGTAATCTCAATCCATGCAGAGGCCTCATCAAATATGTATTATGGCATAAGATATATGATCATATATATGTTTTTCAATATCTAGTTACATTCATAATTGTATATAAAGTTGATCAACTTGGTTGGGTATAGAGAGGTGTATGGAGGCCAAGAGACCATTGGTAGCCCTTAGGTTTGATTAAAAAAAAGAAGTTCATTAGGATCTTTCAAGCAGCCAAGGAATTGGAACAAAATTCCTGTTTACAAGATTTTGCGTGTCTTCAGGGAAATACACTTGTAAAAAATGAAAAAAATTCTCAAATAATTCTAAACCACGGTTATAGGTTCCACGGCCATAGGGCAATTTTTTACTATAAATAGTAATTTGTCTAAATTTGTCAAGTCCTAGACTCTAGGCTCACAAAGTTCCTGCTCACGGCTCTTAGGCTCACAAAGTTCCCGCTCACAGCTCATAGGCTCGCCATTCTAGGCTCACATGCTAGCGTCGTTGCTCAATAATATGGTGGATGAATGCATTGAAACCCACACCAGCGTGACTTTGTCAGAGAATGAAGAAACGATGGCAAACACCCTGCAATCCTTGAAGGAAAAAACATCCTTGATAGTCAGGCCTGTTGTTGAGACCTTGCCCGGTAAGTCACATTCGTATGCTATCTTTTAGAAATCTTGCAACTTAGTAGAGATCCTCATCGTTTTTGTTTGCACTATTTCAAGAAGAGAAACGTATCCAAACATAGAATTGGTTACCTGTACCATGACATCATCGTCGCTAGAAAATAGCTTTGGACCAAAGGGGCAAGACATTGTAGAAAAAGGTGCATTCCTGTTTAATTTTTGACCCTTTTCAACCTCTTTCTCAGCCCACTCGCCTCATTGGATAATGTACCTACTATCATAACCCAAATTATGCGTGACTTATGCAGGCACAAGAGATACAAAAATGAAGAGAAGACGTGTTGCGTCACCCGGCGATCCGAAAGTACTATTCAAGAAACCCCATAGAAGTAGCATTCCTATCACCATCTCCAATGAGGTTGGGACAGTGGTTAATATATCTAGCAGTGATGGCAACGAATGAAATACGAAGAACACAAAAGCGAAGACAGACCAACTATTGTCAAAGTGACGTCGTCGTCGTCCTTCAAAGTACATCCAAGAGCGTACTCCACCAGCTACAGGAACACCAAGAGATGATAATGTGAGCCATACTCTGTACCCTCAATAGGTATGTGCACACTCATGCATTCCACTGAGATATTTTGTGCTTTGCAATCCCTCTCTGCTACATGTCATGCACCCTCAATCTCAATCATGTTTCCCTTTTCTGCAGGCCCCTGTTCCCACGAGTCAAGAAGTGTGGATCCTCCTTAAGTCAGACAAGATTATTGGACAGGGAAAATCTGGACCCCATTGGCGTACCACCAAAGCAAAAAGAGGGTTGTGCGAGACTGGTCAGCAATACGTGGGGTGCAACAGATGTTCTTCGACGACATTGAACCAATGTTTCCTGGAAAACAGCCATCGATCAAGACAATGGATGACGCCCTGGCAGGACAATTTGCCGAAGACGCTATCGTGTTTTGGGACTATGTATCTAAAGGTTGTAAATTGACGATTTCTTGGGACACTCTTCCATCATGGTGATTTTGCTACTCCCCCTCTCCATTGGACCTATTGCTATATGATATAGTTTGCAGATGCGATAATGTATGTAACTGCATCCTCCAAAAGAGATATAGCATTCTTTAACACCATAGTAGTGGATCTCAAATTCGTGCCATCCTCTTCTCTGAACTAGAACATGATTATTTCTTCATATTCAATGTTACCGAACTTTCCATCAAAGTATCTGGCTTCAATTATTCTTATGTGAGGCATGCAATTTTTTGAACCTAGAAAAATATATACCCATCCCATAATATGAGATGTTTTAAAGCGGAATTTATATGGAATGATCATATGAATGTCTAAATTTCAACATCTTTTCCAAATACCCACATGTTTGTGACAATTTCGCATACTTTGTTACCAACACGCCTTGTCCCCGACTGTTTTTGATACGAGGTTTGAGACTCTGATTTATTCATCACGAAAGACACAATGAGACAACTGGGTGGCTGACGAGAGTAAGAGGCTTGTATCATGTAAATGAATGTAGATGAGTACAGTCCAACGACAAAAACGGTGAACATGCATGAGCACTTTTAAATGAATTAAGCAATATAGAATAATGCATACATTATTCAATATAATATATTCTACTACATCATATATTGTATGTTATACAATATTATATATGGTATATACTACTATAATATGTACCATATTTTATTCTGTAATGTATACTTGTAAAATACTAGTAATAATACAATATACAATATACTGTAGAAGACAACGTAGAATAGTATGTATATTGTAGTTTATAATTCTAGTACAATACTAGTCTAATATCCATGTATACTACACTCTTATAGTTAAAGCTAAAATACGTAGTGTATTACGTCGTACTTATAAAAGCATAATTACTGTAAAGATGCAAGGTAGTAGATATTGTACAATACCAAACAAATTACACTGCAAAATACGATGTATAGATCCTCGTAAATTGTAATGTATATTTGTACACAAATACTACGTGTCATTTAGTATAAATTTTGACGTATTATAGTACTATGTAAATACGTACAGTTTGTTTGTATGTACGTTACAATGTATAATACCATGAATTTGTACTGAAAATTACGGTACTTTTACAATTTCGTGTCCACTACATCTCGTCCCTCATTGCCTACGTGTCAAGATCCAAGCGGTGTACTTCAGACGGCTTAGATTTGATGGACGTGTTGATATACACATCGGCAGTGTACATACATCTCTCATTAGCCAGTATATTCCCATCCACGTCATAGGACTTTCTTCGCCCGGGGCAGCCCAAACCTGAAGTTCAAAATTTTCAAATAACCGCTTGACAGTAACTCAAAATTCCACCATGCTGACTGGACTGAAAAAGTTCACTCGGGCGTTCACTGGGCTAGCACTCGGACATTGTTCTGCCACTGGAGTGATCTTGGGACATAATGACTCAAACTGCGACTCAAGAGGCGATGAATAAGTCCCATGTTTCCTCTAGTGAAAGTATTCCATAAGGGGTTAAAACATTGATGCAAAACTCGTATCTTGAATTGAATTCTTTAGTAACTTAAAAACTTGCAAATATGAATGTACATATTCTTTAGCAAGTGCAACTTTGATCGGAATACATACACTAATAACCCTATATTCGTTTAGTTGGGACTATTCAGTACAGTTGGGACAAAACTGGAAGACCAGAATTGAGAATTTTGAGTATTATGGGCCACCTATATAGTCGTTCACACGAGCTTCGCTTTATTTTTCTTGTATGAGATGTACAGCAACTAATCTTGGTGGTCAATAGTTGGACAATAATGCAGACAATCATGAAGTTTCTTTTCTCAAGCATACGTTGAATGTTCTTTAACACACTGTCTGGTTCTATTGGTTGGGGGTGACCAACTAGAGATGTGGCATAAATGATGAGCACGAGTGGCACCGACAGCCTTGATTGTTGCGATGATATAATATCCTCTGTTTCGTGAGGTTGCTACCCTGTCATGTGAGAATGACATTTTAAATTTTGCGTTACAAAAATGTTTTCCTACTCCCACTATCGTGGACTCAAATCACCTGGGTTGCATCTATAGCACGCTAGCAATCAATCACTACGTCCCACTTACTTAAAAATATAAATTTGAATAACGTGTAAGATTTAGGTTGTGGTTCAAGCGGTAGATTCATTATTGATGGTATGCAGCCTATACACAATTGAAGATGTCTTCACAGTTTCTGATATTCAGAGGTAACAGAGGTTTCGCTGCATGCTAGAATGTTTTATTTCATGATATTGTATGTTGTGTTGGATAGAGTTATAGTTCAGATCCATAAATGGAATTTCGTTGTACCCTCGAGAAAAATATTTCTGCCGTTTTGAAGCGGTGAACTCGGCTTCAAATGAGGTATCGAAGTTGAAAAACTAAAATCATTTGTTTGGCATTCAATCATTCATGGCTGAGGTTGTTTGTTCGAGCCCTGGATTGTAGTTTGTGTTTCAGGAACTTCAATAATGGTCAGATTCTCAAACAACGGCTTAGTTGGTGACAAACACGTGCAATTTTTTCATTTCTTGTAAACTATCAAATTGTGCGTTTCACTGACTTCCCTGAAAACACTCACATTTTTGTCATTCCATTTTGATTGGTGTACTTTCCTGGTTAATTCTTCATCATAAAGGAAAATATTTGTAGAACACCAAACTTCGAACTGGACACTCGTCCGGACTGATTGCATTCATTATTTTCAATGAAATGTTTTTGGTACCTCTGCCCTTGGCTTTGCCATAGTTGTACAACCCTAGTCTTAGTACGACATAATACTGTTAATATCTGTTATATCTTTATGAACTCCTACTTCAGCTCTGGGATTGGTAATGCAAGTGCTTGAGAATATTGTTCCGCTGATGCAAATCATATCTCATGTACAGCCAGTTCGTTGTGGATTGTTTCGTCACTGTCTGTTTATAGTCCTCCCAGTATGTATGTGCCCCAATACAAAAATTCCGCAAATACTGCCTTTATATCTGCATATATTATGCACTGCATGTACATTACCCACGTACTCCGGCAACATGATAAAGATGCCATCCTTCGTATCTACATTTAGTACTTTGAACAAGCATATTATTGTATGTTGTGATCATTGCTCCTTATGTTCGGATGCTCAACTTGCAAACATTGCTTGAAAGAACACTGCGATTCTGACCTATAATTCCCTATCGTTGTTTATATACGGCATATTATCCATTGTCCACTGCATCTGTGCAACTTGTAAACTTCAAAAAGTCCCAATTTCATTAATATGCCCCAACTAAACATATATTGCCATACGTCCTCTCCCATGAATATACATCCTGAGTGTCGATGTGGTCAAAGTAGACAGATTGAAGTTTCACAGTTCCTGTTCAACGTGTGAAACGATTTCTTCACTTTGCTTACCTACCACCCGTACATTTGCATACAAGACCTCTGTCATATATGTGTTGTTCCAAAAAGATTTGGTTAGAGTGTTCGTCATACATCCCTGCAAACGTCATGGCGCCTAATACAATGACTACCGTATGTGAACACGGCAGAAATACAGGTCACATACTAGACTGGCTGCTCCAAAATGCGGTACAAAATCAGTATAATTATTTCCTACGGAATTTTGTCATATTCCTAGGACTTTTCATGCTACGGAATTTTGTCCCATATTCTATATAAGTGAGCTGTACTATTCCTATTTTTGTTACTTCTATCGTACATAATACTCCATAGTTGCAAAAACAATACCCGGTACACATTTTTCTCCATTGCTTGTTCACTTATCAAGGAGGGATTGACTGCCGGCATTTTCATTCCAATTGGTCTTTCCCATAGACTGTACAACATGTTTTTCATGTGCATACTGAGATTCAAAAGAAACAATGGCAATATTCATTTAGTTGGTACTTGTTGAAGTCTACAACCGGCATACATGCAGTGGGCAATTCCTTCAGAAATTCAGAATTTGATGTAAAGTCCCAACTACAGTCATATTGCCACCATTGCTTCATTATCAAACTGAATAAATTTAATTACACTTATTCTGCTGGCTGCTTCTACAGAAGTTCGACACTTTGTTATGTTCGGTGTATATTGTTGCGGTCTTTGGCATACATTTACAGTGACTCACAAAATTTAAAGGCCACCCTTTGTGAACATAAAAAGTAGACAGTATCTTGTAGACTACTGAGAATTAATTGGTAAAATTAGTCATAGAGAGCACATTTGCTGTAATTACATGGAAATGAAAAATTAAAACAACTGTGCAGCAACCATGGCCAAGAACTTTTGTTGATTTGATATGAAATCATGAAAACACAAACTACACTTGATCAAAGTGTATGCAATGAACTTGAAAGCTACTAAGTAGCGGATGGTACATTATCTACAAGTCTTCCAACCTGTGTATCCACCCTTAGCTGCAAGAATAGCAACCACCCTTGTTGGCATTGTGCGAATTAGCTTCTGTACATATTCATTGTCAATGTTCTGCCAAACGACCTGCATCTTCTCTCACAAGTCATCTTTGGATGTTGGCAATGTGCCAGACAACCTTAAGCGTTTATCCACTTCATTCTACAAGTGCCCGGTAGGATTTAAATGAGGACATTGCGGTGGCCACTCCAACACGGAAAACTCTTGCCTCCCCAACCATCGTTGAAGCAGACCAGATGTGTGCTTTGGGTCATTCTGATGCTGGAAGGTCACTTGCGCTTCATCAAGATCTTCTCTCCCAATGTTATCCCGTAATTGCGAATCCAAAAGGTCAAGATAAACTTGGGGATTCATGATGCGATGAATGCGGTAGAGATTTCCAATATCTACCCAACTAATGCATCCCTGCATACCAGAATGCCACCACCACCATGTTTAACCGTAGGTTGCACATGACAATCACGAAGAGGCTCTGTAGGATTTGTCCAACAGCACTGTCGGCCATCTAAACCAAAAACATTGAAGTTTGATTCCTCTTACCATATGACATGGCTCCAATCTTCTAATTGACTTTCCTTTGAAGCCTTTGCCCATCGTAAATGCTTCTGTCTATGCTTCTTTGTCAACAATGGTTTCTTCTTTTTCACTCTAGATCGAAGCCCTTGCTGCCGAACATGGTCTGACGGTCTCCTTACAGAAACAAAGACCCTGAGCTTGCAACTTACGACCTACAACTACTGCATTAGACATGCTCTTCTTGATCGTGCACGATCATGCACCCGTCCATCTTCTTTGTATCGTGCTAGAGTGCCTCCAACTGTGCTATGAGGAATGTGAAGATGAACTGCTATGAAACATTGAAATACTCTTTGCCCACTCATAGCTATTATAACTTGTGAACGCTTATAAAAAGTAGTTTTTGTCATCTTGACCAGTCCAAGCTGTGAAGGCTTGCAACATCTAAAAGCTCTCAAATATCTCTATGCACATAGAAAACAACATCTCAAGCAAGAAGCCACTGGAATGAACATATGTAGTTGGCCACCTTCAAAATTTATTGGACCCCTCCTACAAAAATTCAGCACCTGTATCACCCACAGGAAGGCAGTTGCTACTGCAGCATACCAAATTTGGAGTGAAGATTCATCGTTCTCTATTTTCAGTCTGTATGGTGCGGTTCGAATGAGCACATGCTATATGTGTGAGTGACTGTACATAGAGGTGAGGCAGCTTTTTCATGACACTGTTACATTTCTATAGCTCTACAGTGTAGCATGACTATGCTCATTCAATCCGCACCATACTCGTGTCCTATACCCTCTAAGTGGCACACCAGAATAGACATCAGCAGCATTAGCAGCACTGCATCATTCATTCTATATGATGACTGTATTGTCTGTGCAGTGTTCCGTGGTACTTGTCACATCTATTGTTGGAGTGGCATTTCTATATTTCGTCAAACATCATACTCACATTCTTTTCAACATGCATTCTTCCTTACAATGTTGTGGCAATTGCAACAATGCTGTTCATATATGGAACAAAAAAGTTGTGCTCATAGCTGTCCTTGTACTAAATACTACTCAATGTACTAGCCAGTAACATTGCCGACGCTCACAGTACTGAAAGCGATGGGCACGAAACTGAGGGCTTTCTTTGCATCTCTGAGAGCTTGCTCGTGTGCCTCAATACGAACCTCCACATCAAGACAGTGTATGAAAGTCTCGCTGTTTTGCATATTGAAGGACTGGAGTTTTAAGCTTTCCGTGGAATATTCAATACACACTCTCTGGCTTCATGGTGGCTGTAGGACTTCTCGGGAGCTTGTCGAGTTCATAAAAATCTGCCTAGTACTGTCCACGGGCATACTTGTTTCATTGGGACAGTCCCCTATGTTCTCGTGGATAATGGTCCTTGGCATGTATGCCCATCGGACATTTTCAACGCGTCCCAACCGCTGCCAACTCCCAATGAAACATATATTTCCTTGTGTACATTCTTGCTGCTATTGCAAACTGCTAGTTCGAGTGCGTCTGGTAGAACTATGAACATGATGAAACAATTATGGCAGCGAAGGAGTCAACTGTGATTGCCTCATTGCAGTACAATATTGGAAACCAAATAGAAGAGTGGTAGCCTGGTACGGTGGTGATGCAAAACGTGAAAGCCGAATAAGAACAAACTCTCATTCACAGACGACGACAATCCATAGTTGTCCATAGATGATTGCCACCCGGTAGTATACAATTGTCTGCATAGTATTTGAAACAATGTTCACCCCACGTCCCGTTGCCCACCCCACTCGGCAGCATCTGGACAGTTCATGCTCTTAGCAATATTTCATACATTGTCAACACTCTTGCAATGCATGCCGCCGGGGTGGACACGATGTCAGGGTCAACATGTTGCAGAAACTATGCAAACGATTGTATACTGCAGGGTGAAAATCACCTATGCACAACGTTCTGACGTCGTCCTTGTGATTGAGAGTCCGCTCTCTTACGGGATTCACGTTTTGCCATACTATCGCACCAGCCTCCCACTCCTCTTTGGTTCCAATATCTTGCTGCACTGTCAACCACAAACCATTCCTTCAGTGTCATCCTTGTTTCATGGTTTCTCTAGTTCTCTGCTACAGTCCACGTGCACAATTATTGAATAGAAACAACAACGTCCGTACAGTCGTAGTTAGCCTTCTCTAACATCGTTCACCTCTCTTAGTCCTACAACCCCGATAAACATAGAAAGCATGTATTGAATCTTCTACGAAAATCCTAGAATTCCAGGCCCTCAATATGCAAGACATCGACACTTCCATTCAATGTCATGATCCGGAGGTTCGTCCGGTGCAAATGGAGCTGGACTTTTCCGACGAAGGTTCTGCGTCGGGAAGCCTGCAACCTTGACTGACGTGTCTGCCGGCGAATACCCACCCCGGCGACAGTGGCTCTGATCTCCAACCCGTTCTGTCTTCAAAGTAGACGATGTGTAAACTTCCACTCTTTGTCCACGTATGCCATCATTGCCCCCGTGGAAGGCATCATGAGAGGTCTGACTTGTACCTCATGATGCCATCATTGCAGGTGGCCCTATACTCAGATTTCTTTAGGCGGATTCGGTATAGACCCAGTGGGCCGTTGCCCACTGGATGTTCAGGCCATGTCCACAGCAGACTTGCCCACTACTGTACTGTCCGCCTCAATCGGGAGTCTTTCCAACTCAGCGCAGTACTAGAGTACTATACTGCACACCAGAGGAAGCAGTTCACTTTTTGAGTAATTACATGAATTCAATAATAAATTGACATGACTGACTTTACTTCTATAAATTATAATTGTAGAGCACTGCCACGGAGCACCAACGGCTGGTGCTTCGCACTACCATTTTATACCAGCGCTGTACTAATAAATGCATCAATACTATTCTACCGTCGATGTACTGATAAAGGGCGACTACAGCTGTAGTGTATGTAAGTAGGGGCCTGTAGTGCTTCGGATCACATTTCGGCAGCGACAAATATCTTGAGCGACGAATATGCTGACATCCGCGATACAAGTTGTACTTTGACAGTCCTTACGATGACGACGCCGTATCAGGGATGTACCTATTTAGCTTTCGCCGACTACGCGGATTGCATTCCGGCGCACAGACTCTTCCCCGCTGCAGGATTCATATCCACAGACAGCGCTATCATGTCAAGCCTCTGACGACATGGTCACAAAAACAGCTACGGAAGATGTCTGCTTCTAGTTCGCACATGAAAATCAACTTATGGACACACTCGACAGACCAGCTTACCTTCAGAGGACCGTGACGATCCACACTTAGCCTATTTCCCTGAGCATTGCCAATGACAGTGGAACTTTTCAAAACAGAGCTTAACGACGTGCGTGTACTGTGTAACTCCGAAGACAGTTTGCGAAAACATGTGTCAATCATGCAAGGCGTGCGCACTTTATGAATACAACGGATATTTCTTATTTCCGAATTATAAGTCTGCCTTCAGCTTTGCTGAAAGGCTACCACTCATGAAAATGTTGTTACTGTAACAGGCTCAATATAAGTGAGCTCCAATCCAAAATGTTATTGCCTGCTTCTACTCCCGAATATAATCGTCTTCCAGACACTATGTCCAAGTCTTTACAAGAAGTAATTACAAAAATCTACAAAGACTGCTACACGGCTGTCTTCACAGTGCTGAGGACGGAGTCCTTGTCTTCAGGTTCACGCCTCCCTACAAAGACGATCACTTTCCCTGTAGACAGACCTCGCCCTTTTCCTTTAATTCGACCACCAATTCATCAATCAAGACACTACCGAACCGACTGGACAATAGTTGAATCGCAGTTAAATGCAGTTGTAGTTGCTGTGCTGATAGACTGACCTGTACATCCGCATCGGTGCGCATCGCCGCGAACTGCTCTAGTATGTCACCTTCCTGCACAGCTAGGTACTGAGATTTTAGTCTAATGCTTGGGTTCGTATGTGGGAGGGAATGATGGGAGTCATGATCCTTTGTACCTGCGTGGAGGGTACCACCTCCACCTCTCCCGGCTGTGAGAGCTCCACCGCTTCTGATCCCGACAGCTCTGGAGCGGATGCAACGGACGTTGTCAGTTGTGTGAGAGGGGCCGAAGGGGAGGATATGCACTCCACCTGTGCCATGCCAGCGCCCCGGAGCGACTCGTTTGCTTCCTCCCGTAGCTTCCTCTCCTTCTCTCGGAGCGCTCGCTCCATCTCCAGCTCCTTCTTCAGCTGCAGGTTCTGAAATTCAAGCTCCCGGTTATAGTGCACAGTGTCCTTGTTGATGGAGAGCTTGTCGGCGGAAATCTTCGACAGCTGCACTCGCAAGGCCTTGACAGCTGACATCTTCCTCTCAGATCCTTCAGGCACCGCAGGCTCATCCGGACCGTCAGACAGGTCAGACACCGCGGGAGATGGATTGCGCCCCATCGCCTCCCTCCACATCGCGTCTTCCTCATCGCTGTCGATGCAGATCGAATCGTCTCGGTTGGACACAAGCGGCACCAAAGTCTGCTCGACTTTGACGGTGACCGTGCCCGGAGTGACGCACACAATTGGGTCAGTCGGACTTGCGTGTTGTCCGGGCGCCATCTCCGTCGTCACCGACACCTCTGCGTGGACAGTTGGGGTAGGGACCTCCATCGTGTCGTGCTCCTCCGCAACATGTGCGACGACTTCGGGCGTGCTGGCCAGTGGGCAATTGCCCACTGGGGTCGTGTCCACCGGGCTCCCCGGTGGGCAATTGCCCACTGGGATGACCTCCGCCTCGCCACTGTCCAATCCAGGACCCTCGGCGCCGGGCTGCAGGCTGACAGGCTGGTCCCCTGTAGCTTCTGCCTCAGTCGTGGCTGAAACAGGATCAGCCACCGGGGTCTGCTGTGGGCTGCCACTCGTATCCTCCTCCATTGCCGTCGGGGATGCCGTCGGAGAAGGGATGGCCTCATTCTGGCACGACTGACAAATGTCCATCGGCAGACTGAGATTGTCCGTCTCACCTTCGTCCGCCTCGTCTTGCACCATATCGTGCGCGCCTCCGGAATGTTCAGATGTGGGCACCTCCCCGGTGTCCTGCGCTGCCTCCGTCCTGCGCTCGTACTGGTCGTCCTTATGCAGCCACGGAGCGCTCTCAATAGTGGGACTGGGACTCCTCTCCTTCTTGATAGGCACTTGGTCATCCGTCTCATCCCCCGATCCGGACACCTCCTCATCACTATTGTCCACCTCATCAGGATTCATGGACCTTCCCGAGTTGTCGGATTCGTCGACACGGTCCTCCCTCATCTTGCTCCGTATCTTCGCGGTATCCACGTCTGACTCCTCTCCAGAGAATGATCCCTCGGGCTCTTCCAATTCCTCTGCTGCCTTCACTGGTGCCCACATATCAGTGGCGGGAATCACGTCATCGGTTTCCACACTGGTGTGGAAGAGATGCTCGAAGCCGAGCAGCTGGATGCCGATGGAGTGACTCTGCTGGTACCCCGGTAGGTTGATAGCATCCGTCACCACCGCCACTGGCCGTCTGTCCATCATCTGCGCACAAACAATGAGACCAGTGTAGCTGATTAGCAACAACTCTTACAATCTGTCGACCCTAGTGGGCAATTGCCCACTGGCTGAGAATTCAGTGACCAATGTAGAGTGCTCGAAACTTACGAAAGCCGCAATCATGCATTTGCGGCCGGCGGTTATGCACATGACATTCTCCATGCCTTCCTTCAACCGCGGCAATTGGCTAATGTAGTCCATGTACACTTCCATGCGCAACTCAAAATCATATATACCGTACTCCCTGACGGAACCCACTTTTCTGTATCGCTCGGCGCTTCGCACCTGCTCCTGCCAGACTAGTGGACTTGCCTTGGGCCTGTGCATGACGAACAGGGTAACTCCATTTCCTTTTTTTGTTGCCGCCGGCGACAACAAGTACGTCTCGGCGTTGGCAGGGACGTACCGCGATTCCACATGGGACCACTCGGGAAGCAACTTCCGCATCGTCCTCAACGCCTCTGACCTCTTGTTCGTGTGGCAGATGACAAGCCAGTACGGCGCCGCCGTCAGGAAATTCTTGGGCTCCAGGAACGGCTTCATAATCGCCAAGTAACAGTTGCCCAGTGCTGGGTCAAACGGAGCATCCTCTTGCTCTATAAACTCGTCCAGGCCACGGAAATCCAAAATCCCGCCTTGGAATGTCATCTCCGTCGTGTCCACCGTCGCCCAGTGCCGGCGGTCTTCCTCGAGATCAGAGTCGAATGGTACCTCCCAGTCCTTGGCCGCGGCGAACGTAGAGAGCTTCCCAGAAGTCCTGTACACGGACATTGGTGGAAACAGCAGGGGGCGACGCGCATATGTCTTCTCCTTCTTGAGAACTCGAAGGAGTTCTGCCGAGAAGGCCTCTGGTGGGGCTTCCTGCTCACGCTTGGGAGTATCACTCACCTTCATGAACTTTTGCAGGTACTTCTTGGTGCCCCTCCGAATCAGCTCGTCCATGTGGCACGCATTGAAACCGACGTCGAACTTGAATTTCCTCCACTCGTCGATGTTGACGTCCTCGTCCTCCCAAATTTGTCCGGCCCACCTCTTGTTGAAGAAGCGGATCACTGCGTTCTTCGCTTTTCTCCTGTCCGTCCACTCTTTCAGGCTCGACGTGAACTTGTTCTTTGGCCTCGGCTGTCCCAAGTACACCTTCGGAATCTCGTCCTTCTTTTCCGGACTGGTGTAGTTTCCGTCAAAATCTAGACCATTCGTGATTCTCAAAACGAGCACAGCCAGGCTTTTGGGCCCCAGTCCCTTCAGGCACTTAAATGTGTAGGCCACAGTGTATTTCTTCGCCCACTTCTCATCGCTGGTTTCGTCTTTATACTTGACCCCCGTGTCTGGGTTGATCAAGTCGCCACTCTCGTACCAGTGGAAGGCGCGCATGATGGACTCGTACAGCGAGGGTGCAGACATGATAACACGAAATTCCCCAGGATATTGCTTGAACGTCTTGTACAAATTCTTCCACGCCATTGCGTTCAGCGTCTCCACCGCCTTCTGTTGGAATTCCTGTAACAGCACAGCGTATCCACGATCAGTTTTACTGCGTGGCCACTCCCAGTGGGCAATTGCCCACTGGATTATCGGCAGCGTCAGAACTGCGCACTTGCACAAGGCACTACAGCAATGTCATGGGCCAGTACCCGCATGGCCCGACGTGATTGGCAAGAGCCTACCACTTGTCTATAGCGTCATTGCGCTCGACCTGACTCGGCATTACAGCTGAGATTGCCAGTGGACAATTGCCCACTGGGACGACAGCGTCATCCCGCACAAGCACCTAACTAAGCACATCATATGAGCAAGAATGGAAATGTACCTTGAAGGCCTCTTTGTTAGTAGGAAATGGCATGCCGTACTGCACCCACAAGTCCCGCGCGTACTGAATGTGCAAGAGGTACTCGGGCGAATCCCACCGGAACTGGTTCGTGTTGTTGATGCGTCGCGCCAATTCTGAGAGCGCCAGTTTGTCGATCGTCCAGACAAAATTGCACTGCCAGTGCATGTAATCGTCCTTCAGAACATCCGTGGCAGCAAGACTGTCGAGCAATCGATTCGCGGTCGCCCACGTGTGCTGCCCGTTGATGATGTAGAACTTCCCGTCCTTGACCTCCTCCCATGACGTGGAACAGGATGATGTCTGGGGCATCAGGGTCAGCGTCTGCTTGTTCGCGTGGAGCTGGGTGAGCAGCACCTGCAGCAGCAAGTCCACTAAGCTCTCCTGAAGTGGCCTGTACTTGTAGCCGAGCGGGGCAATCTCCATGTTATCCACGTGCACACTTTTTGTGAATTCCTGTCCGAATGGGTACATGGACGCGCTCCTGGCCTTGAACTCCAGCAGCTCCGACTGACATTATGCAATATCCACGTCTTGCCCGTCTTTTATCTGCATGGGATGCCGGAGTTGCTTCTTCCGGGGCGAGCGCCTCGGCGCCCGTTTCTTCACGACGACCTCAACCCCACAGTCTTCACGGAATTGATCCTCCAGCCCTTCCATTGTCCCTGGCGATGCTTGGACATTTACCTTAGCCAGGTCCTTCTTGCGGCCGTTCTGCGGCGTCTTCTTCATCTTCCTGCGCTTCGCGGGTTGCGGCGCAGGAGTTACATCCTCAATATCGTCGTCACTCCCGCCAGTGGGCAATTGCTCACTGGCCACGGCTTTGGCCTTGCCCTTCGCTGAAGGGTCCAGGCGCTTCCGCGGACTTGTTCTTCTTGTCTGCTCTTCTTGTTCAGCTGTGTCCTCTTCTTATTCAGCTGTTGTCTGCTCTTCTCCAGGCGTTGTCTCTGTCCTGCGACTCGGTTTGTCCCGGCTGGGCGCAGGTGGACATGGCGTGACAGGTGCCGCTCTCTTTCGACCTGCCGGTGCTTCCGGCGGTTTTGTCAGAATTGCCTTGTTCACTTTTGCAATGCCCTTCAGGAGTCGCTTCAGCACTCTGCTCAGTTGCAGGTACTCTTTGTGCATTTCCGGGATTTCCTTGCTCTCTAGTATTACATCTCTACACACTTCTGACATGGCCTGCGTATGTACATTGACACTATCTACACAAATTTTCGGTATGAATTCATCGTCTAAGTTATCAAACATCAAATTAGCCACACTTCCGGATGCGTTCTTCACCCACATAATGATATGTGGTTTACAGAATTTTATTTCTGTTACTACCAACGAAGCCAGGACGTTCAATTGAGGCTCTGTGTTTGGTGGCTGGATAGTTTTCGCGCAGGGTCTCAGCACATATGTTGAGTCAGTCAGTAATTTCTGCAGCGTTACCGACCATTGCCTTGGTGGTATCAAGGAGCTCTTCAGTCTGTACTTCTTCCCGACGTTGAAGTCGCCCTTGATGTTCTCGTTCCGCTCCAGTTCGAAGATCTTCTTCAGAACACCCGCGTACGGAACTTCGACTACGCGGTCGTTTCCCATTGTGTGATCACCTGCAGCCGAGCGTGACGGTTGTCAGTACCATGTTAAAGTTTCCCAATCTGATTGTGCACAGCCGGTGGTCCATTGCCCACTGGATTAGTCCGTGCCTTCTATTTTGATCAAGGCCAGTGGTCAATTGCCCACTGGATTAGTCCGTGCCTTCTATTTTGATCAATGCCAGTGGTCAATTGCTCACTAGTATAGGCCAGGCTGCGTGCTTGGCCAGTGCCAGTGGTCAAGTGCGCACTCGATACAAGTGAGTTACTACAACACTACGATACGCCACAAGGTGACATGCAAGCATTGTAATCCAGTGGGCAATTGCCCACTGGGTTACAGACAAGTTGTACTAGCTGCCACTACAGTCGCAGAAGTTTCTTATACCCTGGGACTTGCCCACTGCATCCTACAGAACATAAATCCCACTGTGCTACTTAAGCTGGTATTCCACTGGGCAATTGCAATCTCCTTCCTAGACCTAGACCTGTGTACTAAGTGGCACTGTAGTGTGGAGTTTGTAATGTAGTGGGCAATTGCCCACAGGGACTCGGACCTCACCATCAATAGTCAGTGTCATGCTGTCACGACAGTGCACTTGCTGTTGCTGCCATGTTGCATGGCTCACTGCCTTCTGTCCACTGTTATCCTACTATGCAGCTGAACTACTCTGCAGCCTCACTTCTCCTACTCAATATAATGTGCACTACAGTCCTGCAGGGACCCGTAGTTCCCTTCCACTTCGACAGTAAAGGCCCACATCATATGAGTTATACCAGATTTCTGTGCAGCCGGGCAGGTGAATCACTGCCTCCAATGGGAAAGAAAATGACCCAACAACGCATTCCCAGTAGGCAATTGCCCACTGGCCAAGCCAAAAATTTCATGATCCCTCTTCTCGTTTCGTATATTAGTGCTACCCGCTGTTGTACTGCCGTTGTATTCTACGGTATTAGCAAAATATGTATATACGGCTTAATATTTCGAAATACTATACTGTATTTCTTTTCGGATAAAGACATACAGTAAAGAATACACAGTAACGAAATACACAGTAAAGAAATACAGTACAAAATACATCCAGCTGGGCATTGCTCACTGGATCCAACAGTCGCAATTTGCAAGACGAAGTGAGCCATGGCAATATTCGTGTACTTGGCACTTTGCATCAATTTCTGACTGTTTCTGAGCCTACAAGTGACAGATCCAGTGGGCAATTTCCCACTGCATCTATGGCGCATGTACACTTTAAATCCCAACTAAACGAATAATGCCATACGCGTTTACTTTGGAGTTCTCCACCGTCCTAGGACTTTCTGAACTCTACATTTGCCATACATCCACCTGGGCATTGCTCACTGGATCTGTCACTGTTATAGATTTCCTAAACCGCGACATGCAATACGACGCCCCCATACCGGACTTTCTAGTACAAAATCAGCGTTTACTTAGGAGTTTTCCACCATAGTATGACTGTCTAAAATCTACAAGTGCCATAGATCTAGGAAGCCACTGCCCACCAGATCTATGGCAGTTGTAGATTTCACACAGTTCCAATATGCTGTCTACATCCTAACTAAACGAATACTGCGATCTAGCCGTCGCAGTCCACGACAACTCTGGGAGGTCGTGCACAACAGAACAGTGACCGCAATCTCTGAATCTACATAAATACACCAAACTTTGATTCATAGAACGCCATCATGCATACAACAAACAAAGGATAGTTTGGCACCGTATATGCTTCCCGCACTTCTAAACTGACCTCACAATCATAGCGCTGCAGCACTGTAGAATGTGGCTGTGGCGAAATCGAGTTGTAAAACCTCACAATGCGGCTCTGGCGAAATGGAGTTCTAAAACACCACCGTTTAGAACGTTAACGTCCTAACAGTGACGTCGACTTCAAGCACACATGTCGTACAGAGGGAAAACAGTGCGCTTACCTGAGTGAGGAGGCACGTTGCAGCTGGCGGAGCTCCACCAGCGTAGGAGACGGCCCAGAAGTACGCGCTACAGGGACACAGGAACGTCGTTGTCGCGCAGCAGCACGCGGACGTCGCCAACACGGTGAGAAGCACGTCACAGCGCACAGGGGTTCCACAGTACAGTCCACCAACAGGCGCGCATGAACATCACCCAGCGCGCATCCACAAAACCCGGCGCGCGCCAACAGCAGGAGGAACAGGGACAGGACGCTCGCACGACAAGTACCCAGGAGAGCAGGAAAGCATCAAAACCACGCAGCGCCCATCCTCTAAACTCAGCGCGCCTCAGAAAAACCCACCGCCCATTCACTAAACCCAGCGCGCATGAACTAAACTGTGGGCGCGCTAACACGAGCAGCAACACGGAGAGGAGGATCGCATGACAATTCACACCGACACCACGAAAATTCCACAGCGCGGCAGCACAGCGGGAGGGGAGAGAGAGCAAAAAGGCGGCGCAAAATGAGGAGGGGGGGGGGGTCGAGGGGGAGGGCGACCCCAATACCCGGCCAGGCCCGGGACCCGGAGGGGACAGCCGAGGTCGATACCCGGCCAGGCCCGAGACTCGGAGGGGGACGGCCCAGCCCGATACCCGGCCACGCCCGGGCCGGGTCCGTAAATGTTTGCACTGAATTAAACTTTTATAAATACTGATATTTATATAAATATTTATATTCATATTTATATGCATTCAACCATTTGAAGTGTGAAAATTTATTTTTTTGGACAATGTTTGGATAAAATATTAAAATAATTCAATGTTTGTATTCAAATTGAAGAGTTTTGAACTAAGAACTTGTAACACTTATATTTTAATAAATATGACCCCAAAACTCATGATTTTTGTTTCTAAATGATTCTACACAAGATTTGCATTCTTTCCATTCAAAGTTGTATAAACCATAAGTAACAAAATTTGTATACATAGTTTTAATCGCCTCGGGTTAAATTTTCTTAGTTTTCAAACTTGACTTTGATCAAGAATTGTTGATTATGAAAACATGCTTTTATGAATTTTTATAGGTATCATCCGTGACAAGAATAGTATGTACCTACATTTTTAGAATGTAAATTACTACTATATTTTGAGGTTAAAACTCAAATACTCCTTTCTTTCTAAATTAGGAAATGTCCTTTAATCCTTACTTGCTCAGGCGTCTATTTTTCGAACGATGTACAAATTTCATCCATGTTTTCTCATCCGTTATGAATTCTGGATTTGCGAGAGTGGATTTTTTACTACTATAGATTTTATGGGAAGTTAGCATCATGCATGTGTGAACCAATTAGAAAGAGGAGGATTTGCAAAAAATTTATACCTCATTCTACGTTGTAGCAATTCACCAAAAATTCAATGATCTGAGTTCAGAATAGTTCAAAAGTGCTCTTGAAAAAGTCAATCATTAAATTAAGCAACCAAAAAATCTCCAAAATCACTACACTGAAAAATTAACCCCTAAGTCACAGATAGACCATTTTATGGTCGCTGGCCATTTTTTACAGGCTGCTCAGGATGAAAACAACATTTTTATAAAAAATAAAAAATATTTCCAAATAGGAAATCAAGTTTACATTCCAACCCACTTTGAATCATATTGATCCAAGTCAAACTCTGCCAAATAGATTTTTTCAAAGACAATCACTTCTACATTTACATTTATATTAAATTTCATAATTTACTATTTGGGGAAATTAATGATGTTCTCTCCTTTGAAAAAAATGTTATTTTTAAATTTTAGAATAGAATGTCCAATCATTTGAAATTTCAAATTCTAAAAATAAAATTTGTAATTCTCATAATTTTTTGAAGTTAAATGCTTTTAAATTCATTACATGAAGATATAGATCTATTTTTGGAAATTTAACTGTACGGATGATTTTAAAACATCATGATTTTCATTTTTATATTGAACCAAACTTCATTGAAGACAAAGAGGTCACATATTGTAGTACATCTACATTTGTCTAATACCCCTCCGTCATTTAGGGGTTAAAGTAAGTACATCTTAACTCCTAATGATGCATGGGCCTATGACCATGGAATCATGCTTTATATGTCACACTCGGATTTTCCACTATAAAGAAGAGAAGTATTCAATTTTATATTTTTTTGTAGATGAATGATTGTGTTTACTACAAATCATGAATTTTTCATAAATTTTGGTGAAAATTTGATATCACTATGATTTGTTGAAGTGATTGTAAAAAAAATTCATATCCCTTATAAAATATAGTAAAAAATTCCGATTCTCTTACCAAAGGTCTAAATTACAATGAAGAACCTTACACTAAATGAAAACTTACACATGTAACTCAAATTAAGTATATCACATCACACATCTCCAATTAAGTATCTCAGCACACATGTAACTCTATGAGAGCACACATGTCTATTGCAACTCAATTATATGTTTTACAAGACATATATAACACAATGTACAATTGCACACTTATTCATGGCAACTCCAATTAAGCTAGTGTCTCACAACACTTTAAGTATTTGAGAGCACAATTAACACAATGCATACATATCTTCTTATGTTATGGTAAATATTTAAATACTGTGAAATGTCGAGAAATTACTATGCGTCCCTTTAAAACCCCTATGCAGTGTAGCAATTTGGCTAAGTTTAGCAACAAAAAATCATTGGTTTTACCCCATGAGTACGTCACTCCTGTCTACAGTTCATTTTTGTTATTGATTTTAGCCAAATAGTTGCATTGATCGAATTTAGGCTAACAAATTGATACAAAGGATTTTTGAAAAAACCTGTGAATAATAACCAAATTTCCTACATGGAGTCAAGATGTGTAGCCTCTTTAATCTCTAAACGTTCAATGACCTTTTTCTGGTCGTTGCACATATCTAACGGGCTGCCCAGAACAAAAAATTATGTTTTTGAAAAAATAAAAATGAAATAAAAATACTACATCACGTCTAATTTGCAACGCAATTTGAATTATATCAATCCAAGTTAAACTCCACCTAGGAGAATTTTTCAAAGTGCATCACCTCAACATTGTCTGAGTGTTATAAAATTTGCTAATTGGGGAAAGTAATGATGTTCCCTCCATCACTTCTTTTTAAACTTTAAAGGTGAAAATTATAATTTATACAAATTTTCAAAGATTTGTAAAGACTCAGGGCCTCTTTACAAATCGTACTGAACAACCACAGTGTCAGGAACATGTCACTCACTGATGGAAACATATTTTTCAGCAATAAAACAAAAACTGGAGGGTGTTCCTTATGATGTTAGGCACCCAACAGTGCAAAGAAACAAATTGAAATGAAGTAGGAGGTGATGGCTGCATTGTGCACTTCGGATGAATTTCCTAGTCAAAAATAATGGTGCAAAGAGAATGGGGATGGAGGGAAAATGTTTGGAAGGAAAAATTAAAAAACGTATTGCAGTTCCATATGTTAGGAGCAGCTATGCGGTTCTACGGTCTTTCAAATTTCACCAAAGTATACGTACCATATGAGATTCTTAGTATTCATCGATATTATGACTTATATACATGACGAAAAAGTAACTAAAATATATAATGATGGACACACTGTTACTGTGGGTCAAAGCACGAAAAAGTGCACATGTCCACATGTAACTCTTATGACCATTCAACAATGCAGGGTTCACAAATACATTATGAACTTGGATTTAGTAAAAAAAACAAATAAATAAAAATTAAAACACCTATGTTTCTATAAATTCTACAAAAAACATTTGAGAAAATGAACTTCAATAAGTAGTTATAAATTATTTTTTGAAGTAGAACTGGCCATTATTGAAAACGTAGTGACGTACAATCAACGAAGTGGACATAAAACAAGCAACCTGTATATTAAAGCATTTTATTTTGTACTTTTGTTTTGGAGGACCTGAATTCTATCATTCTCTCAACGGTCATAAAAATTATATGTATGTTCAGTGTGTTTTGGGCTATCAATTTTGCACCAGAGCGGGGATGTAGGCATTCATTTGCAGTCAGTACTGTTTGTAAAATGTCTTGAAGGTTTTGTTTCTGAAAACTAGGGTTGAAGTACCTATACGAATTCTAGAGGGATTCATGATATTCAAACCAGAATACAAGATACGTAGATACAAATTTATGGCCTTTGACCAAAAAAATTATGATTTTCGTATAGCATACTCACTTGTTGGCATAGTTTTTCGTGCTTGCACCCATGTGCTACACTATAATGATGTTAAGACACGGAGCATGTTGAATACTGAATCGAGAAATACGTGTTTGAAAGAAATATTTGAAAATGAACATACTTAATCATGTGTACTTTCCAACCCGTTTTGAATTTTGGCAATCGAAGTGAAACTGCAGTATTTCCAATTTGTCAAATTAAATCACTTGAACATTGTCTTAGTGTTACAAAATTTGGTATTTGGAGAAAGTAACGATGTTCCCTCCATCATATTTTTTCTTTTTTTCGAAGTTTACAGTAGATAAAGCAAATTACAGCTAGAACTCTAAATTTCATACTCTGAAATTGAAAATAAGAATTTATACAAATTCTCAAAGGTTTATGCTGTTAAAGTCATTCAGAACTGATCTACAGTAATTTTTGGAAGTTCGACTGTATACATAATTTGTACACATGTTGCCCTACATTGTGTCTACTGAACCAAACTTCAGTAAACATATGAAAGGCACATATTATAACACATGTATGTTTTGTCCAAGACCCCTCGGGCTTTTAGGGGTGAAGTCCTCGACTTTGTACTCCTATTGACGTTTCTAAGCTTGTCTCCAATCCTCTTCAATGCACTTTGTGTTCACATCTAAAGTTTGTCTTCCTTGTTGGACTCCTACTAAATTCCCTCATACCATGGCAAGTGTTATAATTAACTGTCGTTCCAGTACAGGGTATTATATCGGTAAAAATAAACCAAAGCAGTAGGGGGTGTACACTCTACTATTGTACATTGTAATGAAGCGCAGATGTTTTAAAAGGCAACTTCATAATTGATAAAATTAAGCGCCCACAACCTGAACTGCCCACATCCCTCTGCAATTTGGACAATTGCAAAGATGCATGATAACATGCAACTAAGAGGGATACTTTGAACTTGAATGATGAATAAAAGTTGTACATCAGAAATTTGAGATTTTATTCTGAAAATGAGATCTGCGATTGCTATGACCAATGTTGTTGTATAAATTTTGGAACGTCAAAGTCAAAATGCGTTTCTAATTTCATTATGAATATGATATTGACAATCTGCAAAGCACAGTTGTTGCAATTGCATGAAATGTAAAACCACAGCTGGAGTGATGTTGTGCAGAGTTTTTTGTTGTTTAAATGTACGAGTTTATTTTTCCAATAGCACTTTTGAACCGACACCTAAGATGTTATGGGTGAATCATATGAATATGCAATGAGATAAAATTCATATTCAAGGTACATACAAGTTGTGTTCACAATAACTGAAAAAATGGAACTGACGAAATCAAATGAGATGCATGATCGGAGCATGGTTAGAAAACCTTTGTCTATGGAACACTCCAATGTCCAAGTTGTAACAGTGTAAATTCTTCCAAGGAAGTGTATTCTTCCATCCCAACGATCACATAATGCATGTAAACTGCACTTCACATGTAATAAAAACGGTAAATCCATGAAAGCTAAAACAATTGGCTGTTTGGCCCATAAACCAATAATCATCCTACAGTGTATGGTTCCTCCTTCAGTTCCCAAGCAATTGCGGTTCAATTTTGATAGAATTTTCTTTTCTAGAATGCTAATAATGGGGGATTTAAGGAACATTAATCTTGCTAAAATATATTCTTCCAACATGGAGATATTTACATTCTCAATGAAACGCTGATGTTCACATAGTTCATAATTTCAAACGGAAATGGTCCCAACTAAAAAAGTGTGGGCTCTATCCTCTAGTCTCTACTCCAATTTCCGGTTCTTAAAAAGTGTTGAACATGTGTTTTTTACAGTACTGTACATCTCAAAACTATAGAATTCCAATATACACTGCAGAAAAACAATTGTCAATGAAATTTCTTTTTATATAAGTCAGAGAAACATTGTACGTACACCTCGTTGTTCATCACTCTTATGTACAGTTTTCATTCAAAAATCATACTATTGTAGGCTTCTTTGTAATTACTAAGACTAGCACATGAGAATTTTTTTGGAAAATCTTATAATACTCATTTCTATTTACATAATTATTAAGAGCCACTGTAAGTTGGAGTAACAATCTATTATACAATGCAAGACGGTTTGTCTCACTCAACCGTTCCGCGCTGGAATCCGGCGAGGAGAGAAGCGTCCTGTATTCGAGGAGCTTCAGTTCTGAAAGACCACAGTGAGTAATTACTAGTCGTGAAGAACAAGCTACAATGGCCAGCGGAACTGACACCTGTCATTGCCCACCACTACTGTAAGTTAGCAATGATTGGTTTTGGTTAATTTTTTCAAGCGAGTCGCAGTGGTGAATTCGATGTTGATCTGTTAATTTTCCAAACACTAAAAACTGGTTTCAGAGATTTTGGTCAATTGCTGATTTGTGAGTCAAAAGTTACAAAGTTTATTTGTGCAAACTCCTACATGAAGCCCTAAAATCGTTGTCTTTTTGAAGATTTAAAAATGATTATCGTTGGATACATCCATGTCCACAAAAAAACTTAGATTTATTCTATTCTCATTTGAGAAGTAAAAACTGTGAGGATATTTATGTTGCAAGCAACCTCTTATGAAAATTTATATATTCGGTACACTTTTGAACATTCCATTTTGTATAGAGACTAGAGATTTCTTTTTCTTTTTACAGAGCCGTACTTCAAGAGCAATCTGCAATGATTGTGTTGACAATTTGGATCAAAATGCTTAAAATTTTTGAGTTCACAAAGAATCACATTAGAGTTATCCGTAACGTCGAGCAAAAAGTTCCACAACTAGAAAGAGGACGCAGAACTGGTATTTAACCCTTAACCCTTTAAGCTCCCGATTCAACACTGTTTTCAAAGATTCGTTATAAAATGTTTGATAAAAAATTAAAATGGAGTTGATGTACAACGCAAAGTTATAAATGTCAATGTGAAGATAACATCTGTACAGTCGGATTCATCATATTTATTATTAATATTTTTTAATTAATTTTGCAAGGTTTTCTCTTGAAATTCAATTAAAAATCCATAATTAACATTAAAAAATTAAAAATATTGTAATGAAATTGGAATAACATGTACTACAAGATGGTATGGTTTTCACTATTTGATTCTTCTTCTTTGATGAGCATGGTTCAAACTGTATTGGTCTAAGTGACCAAGATGTGATCATAGTGGGTGACCAAGATGTGATTCTAGTAGATTATGAGCTCCCATTTTTGGATGAATTGGTGCTTTAGAAGGCTTGCCAATGATATTTGATTCTGATTTTTAAAAATAAGGGTTAAGGCTTTAAAGAGCTAAAGAATGCTACGTTGATTCAAAGAGGTCATTCAATATCTTCAACTTTTGAGATTAACAAGATTGTCATTTTTGGTACCATGTACATTCTTTGACTTTGGTGGGTTGTTTTGCGGCAATTTAGGCCAACACTACATCAAGAACTTTAAGGGTAATGTAAATTGTATCCAATATACTATTGGTAACATGAAAGTGCTCAACGGCACGAGTCCCACTAGTAAATTATATGAACAAAATACCCAAAAAAAAATACCAATTCCTTTTGAATTTACTCTTATTTTGTTTCTTCATACCTGTTGTTGTTGTTGTTGTCGTTGTTTGCAACATTAAGAACACTGTTTGATATAAATATAATTTGCACATAATAGTATTTAGAAGCATGATTTAGTGCGATTTATATGGTTGAAAGTTTATAATTTTATGAAATGAAGATTCAATCGAAGTATTCCCGAACATTTACCATATGTGAAAAGCATGTCTCTTATATTTATTGTTCAAGTTGAACTTCACGAATTATGAAAATGGTTAGCGATAATTTATCTTGTCTCTAGGTTTATAATTCATGTGTCACTAATGTGATGGACTCCTACTTTTATGGGTTTGTCACACCAATCACATGTGAATTAGCAAAGTTTGAAAATGTACCCTCATCACAGTAGATCCAAAATTACTCATGGAAATGCAAGAAAATGGCCTGATCCTCATGCATAATAAACTTTGATCTTCTATGTAAAACATTTGTTTTCCACGACTGAACAATAATATGACACATATTAAGCAAGAGCATATGCAAATTCCATAACCACACGAGTAGCAGTACAATCCGCTATAACAGAAATGTTGAACACCTACAAGATTTCACATATGTACGAATAAGACATTGACAATGTGTGCATGAAATTTTCTGTGAATGGTTGAAATGTAATCTTCCAAGTGTAGTGATTTATGAAGGTTTTCTAGTTCTTTCATTTTATGAGTGGACTTTTTGAAGAGCACTTTTACGGTGAAATCTTCGAAATGTATGGAAAATCAATACAATATGAAATGAGGCAAAATAATTTCACAAATCGTCCGCCTTGTATCGGATCACACATGCATGAAAATAACTACCCATAAAATATAGAATAAGAAGCAGCTACTCGCGGAGTGTGTGCCTCAGATTTACTTTTGCAGCTTCTTTTTACTGTGCAGCTCAATGCAACCTAACATTTTTTACATTAAAACTGACAAGCTCTTACAGAAGTCCAACTTCATTGTATGGTTCATCAAATATGGAGGCCCACACTTTGGGCTTGGGCCCGAGTGCACATTTCAGTGATTCTATATGTCATTAGGGAAAGAAAACTGTTATCCAAGGCTAATATGCGTTGAAATGTCCAACAACTGTATGAAATGGGTCCAACTCTTGAGCCCAACGCCTTTACGTAAGAAAGCGATGGACCCAACTGTAATCTTATAGTATTGAGTGCTTCAGATAGGGCCGAAGGCTAATATAGGGTAAAATATTGTTGCAGTGGGCCCAAAAACGACAAGCTCGATTCTTAAGTGTACAGTAGCCTTTCAACATGTAGCATATTACCATAGAATCATGTTTTACTTGTTACGGTCAATTCTCCACTATAAGTAATATAAACATTCTATTTTCTATTTTAAGTACATGGATGAAGTGATGTGTCTACTACATACCATGAGTTTTTCATAAATGTTGGTGAACGTTTGAACTGATTGTAAATAAATTTTATATCAATTACGAACATACTCAAAAATTCCCATTTTTTTCCCAAATGTGTACGTTACAATAAGGAGAAGTACAGTACATGAAAATCAAATGTGTATGTACATTTACATATTTGTTACACCATGGTAATATCCACTGAACTTGAAACTCCAATATATATCTGAATTTCTAGAGTTTTTCAAAAATTCAAAATACAGGAGAAACTGAAGTTGGGAAGATTCATTTTTTTCCTTAGCAGCAATGCAAAAGAACTGAACTGTATGGCCTAAATTTAGTTTCAGTATGAAAAAACAAAAACATAGAAAATACACTAGATTTTTACAACTCATATTTACACTATATTTTTACAACGAATTTTGTAATCAAGACCCATGAAAAATCCAATAATAGGTTGAATGACCATAATGTATTGAATGCATCTCGCGAAAAACTGTTTTTTAAAAAATGTCTCCCAAAGCAATGCTAATTTATTTATTTATTTTCATAAAATCAAGTAGATGATATTCTGTTATTACTGTGTTGATGCATGTCATCTTCTTTCACATTTCTCAATCCAGCATGTGGAAGGGCCTACTGATTTCTATATTGCCCGATATATTTATATGGTTGAATTGTAGTAGTATTTTGTTGCATCCATTTTTTACAAATATATTGTACTAATAATGGTTGCATCCATTTTCTTGCTTTGGGGTTCCTGTGAATGTGGATGTATTTTACCCTGAACCCCTAAACGTCCTCTCTCCAAATTTGGAGAATGTAAAAAATGTCTTATAAAATGTAACTAAGAGGGATATTATGAACTTAATGTATCAATACAAGTTGTACGTAATGAATTTTTTATTCTATCTATGTGGTTAGATCTATGATTGTTGTTACCAGTATTGTTGTATAAAATTTAAGACTTGAAATTCAAAATTCATTTGGAATTTGATTACGAATAAGATAATGACAATTAGTACATGAAATTAGATGTGATTGGTTGAAACGTAATACTCTAAGTGTAGGTAGTTACGCCGTATTGTGTGGTTGCTTAGTTTTATGAGTTCACTTTTTAAGAGCATATTTGAACTAAAATCTTTGAAATTTTCAGGGAATCACTAGAACATGAAATGAGGCCTAATTTTTTTCTGAATCATCCCCATTATAATCGGATCAAACATGCATGAAGCTAACTTCCCATGAATTATATAATAAAAAATCCACATTGCAAACAATGAGTGATGGATGACAAAATTGTGTATGATTCTGTACCTCGTCCACTTTATGTATGATGAACGTTTAGAGGTTCAGGGAGTTTCAAAACTAGTGTGTCAAATTATTATGATTTTAGAATTCAGAATGTACGAAATACCATTTCTTACTTTCTTCAATTTTAATTTTTTTACTAATTATGGCTTTTTGGATATCACCAAGCACAAGACATTCATATAAATTTTTGATTCGCATTTTCAATATTGCTTTGTAAATTTATCAAAAGATGGACATGTATGCTTCAATTTTGTCTTCTTTATTTACGAAAGTAACTTGAATGTACTGAGGTAGTACAGAATATTCCACGCTTTCTCACCCGGCCACGCCTCACCTGTCAGATCGAGGTCGGCCGTGGACCGTCGATCTTGATGAAAGGCCCACATCCCCCGAGCCCACGCTGGAGCGGGATACTGGCCTGTCGCTAGGCTCCCCAACTCCCGAGAGCCGCCGGCCGCCAGTGTTCAATGCTGCCGCTGCGCTCTCCGTCTGTCCTCCGCTGCTGTTTCCCTCAGTCCCGGCGTAGGCGGCTTCAGCTGCGTTTTCCACAGTCTCCTTTCCTCTCTCTGTACTTGCTCTTGTGTCGAGCATCGTGTCTGGCTCATGAACGGTACATTTGGGAATCGATCATAGGAAAGCGTGAGGGACAACGGAGCGGAGGCTGAAGGGCGCCAGGGACAGTGGATCTGTGGCGTGCTGCTGCTGGACGCGCTATGCTAGCGTCGCGGGAGGGGCGCTCATACGGTACCTGCCGGCAATCGTGTGTACACGGGCCACAGTGCTGCAGCGCTATCATTGTGAGGTGAGTTTAGAACTGCGGGAAGCATAGACGGTGCCGGAGTATCCTGTGTTTCTTGTATGCATGATCGCGGTCTATGAATCAGAGGTTGCTGTATTTACGTAGATTCAGAGATTGCGGTCACTGTTCTGTTGTGCACGACCTCCCAGAGTTGTCGTGGACTGCTACGGCTAGATCGCAGTATTCGTTTAGTTAGGCTGTACACAGCATACTGGAACTGTCTCAAATCTACAACTGCCATAGATCTGGTGGGCACTGGCTTACTGGATCTATGGCAGTTGTAGATTTTAGACAGTCATACTATGGTGGAAAAATCCTAAGTAAACGCTTACTTTGTACTAGAAAGTCCGGTATGGGGGCGTCGTCTTGCATGTTGCGGTTTAGGAAATGTATAACAGTGACACATCAAATGAGCAATGCGCAGGTGGATGTATGGCAGATGTAGATTTCAGAAAGTCCTAGGGCGGTGGAGAACTCCGAAGTAAACGCGTATGGCAATATTCGTGTAGTTGGGATTTAAAGTGTACAAGCGCCATGGATGCAGTAGGAAATTGCCCACTGGATGTGTCACTTGTAGGCTCAGAAACAGTCAGAAATTGATGCAAAGTGCCAAGTACACGAATATTGCCATGGCTCACTTCGTCTTGCAAATTGCGACTGTTAGATCCAGTGAGCAATGCCCAGCTGGATGTATTTTGTACTGTATTTCTTTACTATATTTCTTTACTGTGTATTCTTTACTGTATTTCTTTATCCGAAAAGAAACACAGTACAGTATTTCGAAATATTAAGCCGTATATACATATTTTGCTAACAGCGTAGAATACAACGGCAGTACAACAGCGGGTAGCACTAATATACGAAACGACAAGAAGAGGGATGAAATTTTTGGCTTGGCCAGTGGGCAATTGCCCACTGGGAATGCGTTGTTGGGTAATTTTCTTTCCTATTGGAGGCAGTGATTCACGTGCCCGGATGCACAAAAATCTGGTATAACTCATATCACGTGGGCCTTGGCTGTTGAAGTGAAAGGGAACTACGGGTCCCTGCAGGACTATAGTGCACCTTATATTGAGGAGTGAGGCAGCAGAGTTGTTCAGCTGCACAGTAGGATAACAGTGGACAGAAGGCAGTGAGCCATTCAACATGGCAGCAAGAGCATTATAGTAGAAAGTGATATAAGGAGTCAGGTGAGGTACAAATTCAGTGGGCATGGTTGCATAGAGCCATATAGAGAGGCGTTTCAGGGGTACTGTAAACTCCGCAGTAGACGTGCACGTTCTGTAATGGTATGCTTATAACTGAGTACATCAAACAAGTGCTGCTGCAACGCATGGGAACTACGAAGAGGACAGTCTTATGGAGGGACGTCCCCAATGGATGGTATACATAGTGTGTGGCGAAATGCGCGGTGGGGGAATACCAGGTGGACATGAGTCCCTCAGTGTATGGGTGCAAGACCGCAGTACTGGATGTGACTCTCCCTACCATACAGAACGTTGAAGCGCTGCAGCCAGCATGCATGGGAGTAGGGAAGCCCATTATAAGTTACATGGCTAAGACGTCACAACCACTTGCAGAGTCAGTGGGCAATTGCCCAGTGGCGGAATAGAAAGCGTGACTGTACTGCAGTGTAGGAAGGAATGAACGGTAGTAATACTGCCAAGTGTAGATCCGAAGCAGGAAAAACAGAATTGAACAGTTGCACGAGCGTGGCGTGGGGGCTGGGAATGCCGTATATGATGCCCACGGCATTGCACAGCCCCGGAGGTACTCACCGGAGGCCACAGAATTATGTGGGCATAGCGGTGGTAATTTCAATACGATGGAGGCGTACCTGTTATGTAGTAATGATTGCTTACACAGTGTAAGTGCGAGTATCCACCCTAGTGGGACTCTAGGAAATACAACAGATCCAGTGGGCAATTGCCCACTGGAGTCATGACAGTTGTACTGTGAAGGACTCATGCCGACGATGAGGTGGGAAGTCCGACTTTAAGTGTGAATTTTAATGAGTGCAGTTTCTGCGTTCTATACAGTGCGCATAAACTGTACTATATCATGACATAGGCGAAGAGAATGTTGTAGTTCAGAGAAATGTGAAGGTGAAAATACTAACCGGGACAGTGAAGTGCAATTTGCACAGTGGGAACCGCAAAATACGCAAAGGACATTTGTGAATGAATTAACGGACTTCAGTTAAGGTAATTCAAGTTGCATCCATGCAGACGTATGTGCATATGAAGAGGTAAGCATTGCTCAGATGCAAGGTGACGAAGGGCAGGAAATGAAATGAACACAATACTGTCAGTTATGGACATGGATCAGAAGAACGTTCCGTGGAACTGACAAAGTCACCGCTTCTGTACAGGGTGTGGACGCAGTGAAAATATAGAGAAGATCGTGGTGCAGTGCGTTGACGCCTGGTGCATAGTGCTGGACAACCGTGACGACATGATGGAAACTGACACGGATGCCAGCGACATGGTATGAGAACGCCACCTATGATGTCGTTTACAATACCATGCACTGGCATACTAGAGTAAACTTATGAGTACGTAAGGGCAACAGACGTTCAACACAGTCGGTCCGAAGCCGGTTCCAAGTACGATGTCGTGTATGAATCCAGTGGCCAATTGCCCACTGGCTGTGAGCGGCAATGTGTAATGTAGGAGACTTCGGGCATTCCGACTAACGCAGAGTGAACCGAAATGGAATGAACGGCAGGAGCTGTATTCCAGAGAATGATAAATATGTGCGCATCGTTCCAACTCTAGGAAAACTGGAGATTGAAATGTACGAGAAGCAGAATGACAGGCAATGCGCACCATCGTCATGGATGGATCGAACTTGTATATTACAGAGTTCACAATGTCTCCGTCTAAGTTGCAAACTTCGAAGTAGATGATGAATAAAATATATAGAGTGTCGAGTAAGGCAGAGAAGTGAACATGCTTGTGTCTGCATTTACAGTCGAAAACAGGTGCAGTGTAGCATGGGACGGTCCATCATAGAATGACCGTTGTGGGTATGTATAACTTCAGGGATGGGAATCCGAGAGAGAGGAGGCGGATGGCGTGTACAACATTCCGGAGGAGGAAATGCCCATCCCCAATTGCATCAGCCTCAGCAGAGAGGATTGGTGCAAGAAGGAAGTGGCTCTTGTGAACGACAGCGGAGTGCCGTTGGCTACAGCATACGTAGAGTTTGCAAAGGAATGGCAATCCATCAATGGCCGCTCACCGCTTGGAAAAGAGTACGTAGGAGTTGTGGTTTGTGAAGTGTTGGAGAGGAGCAGCTCCTTGGCGTGCCGAACGCTGCAGAGGTGGCCAATAAAGAATACAATGTATGAAGGAGTGAGTCTGTACAACCACAAGCGGCAGTATAATGAGATGGTGAAAGCAAAAGTCGCACGGTTGGGTAGTGGCCGCGGAGATCGACAATACTTTTCAGTTCGTCATTCGCGAATGCCAGTGCAAATGAAGCGAAAAGATACTCTTCTGCAGAAGAAGTCTATGGAGAAGACGTTGCGCAGCTCATGCTGCAAGCGACAGTGCATAGGACAATTTAGCCATACTCAAGTAGAGACTCTTCGATATGAGCTGCACCACTCGGATACTACGGCTAAAGATAGCATTAGATTGGCTGTGCACAGGAACTTGCACTACGTACCGGGAACATTGAAACAAGTTTGTGTTCTTGAGGAGAAGGTGGTATGCATGTCTGCTTGGCGAATGGTGTATGGTGTGTCAAAAACAGATTTTTATCGATACCGGGCATATGCTGAAAGCGGTTGTCGTCCACAACCGCATGCCGGTAAGGGGAGGAAGAAGACTTGTAACAGCAAGACCCAAGCAATCCAGACAATGTCTATGATTCTATCAACAACGGCAGATTCAATGCCTCATCGGACACGCACGATAACAACGGGCGCATTGAAGGGCAAGAAAGTGGTGCAAAAAGTTCTACCAGCGGGTACAAAGTGGAAGAGCATACTACAAGAAGTGAACAAGGTGTAGTACCGATACTATTGACAATAGGAGCCGTAAATAACGTCGGTCTCATGGATGAAAAGCTTGACTGAAGCACTAAATAATGTTCATTGTTTGGCAGGTGCAAATGCAATGTGGAGAGAAAGTGATATCGCAATCCTCCTGTAGTAAGCTACGGAAGGAGCACTTCTCAGAGTACCAGGTTAAGCGCCGTGGAGATAATTTTGCACGGTGCGGGAGATGCGATGAGCTAACAAAATTGCGTAATGTTCATGCACATGGGTCCCCCGGGTATAAACATGCGGACCACCTGCTGCAAGTGCATCTCCGGGAACAAGAGGCATCGCGCGCATACTACTACTTGAGCCGAGCATTAGCATGCTATCGGCCATTACAAGTTCTGTATATCATGCACGACAAAGTCGACCATTCAAAAACAACATCTCCATGTTTTGCAGCGAAGAACAAGGCCGTCGATGGGCTCATGAAACTCCCAGTATCGGTAACAGGCATGTTGGCGCATGGGCACGGGGACAAGAAATATGCGCACTATGCGTTGGACGTATATGCAACTGACAGTAATCAAACCATTGGTTCCATTGCAAAGTTGCTGCGAGATCTAGAGAATCCCCCGAAGGCAGTGAATCCAAGCACTTTATTCTTAGGAGCCGGTACAACGGAGCTATACAAGGCAATACTTGTAGGTTCTGAAGAGTGTATTACGTCAGTACGATTCAACCCTGCAGCACCAACGGAGCCGTTCCAGAAGTTGCCCCCAATTCTACACGTCCAACTAGACAATTGTTGGAAGGACAACAAGAACCGTCATGTGAAATGCTTCTGGTCACTTCTAGTAGCAAAAGGCGTATTTGAAGAAATTCAAGTGTCTTTCCTTGTGGTCGGACATACGCACGACGACGTTGACGCGTCTTTTGGACGTTGGAGCATGAAACTGCGAGAGGGTGATTATCCCACCATTCCGTTGTTGATGAAGTCGTATATGGATTTAGATGACGAACCATTCATCCCGGCATTGATTGAGGAAGTACCGGATTTCAAATCCTTCATCGTTGGATATATAAGCGATGACGACATGATCGGACATTCAAAGGGCCGACAATTTCGATTCTACAGAGACGGGACTGGGTGGCCACTGATGCAATATAAATTGCGTTGTACCGATGAGAAGTGGAGGCCAATGGAGGGCATAAAATTATGGAAGGAAGACGCGGAAGGGAAGCCGGTACTGCCCAGCGGAACTCCGCGTGCGGTGCTACCACGGAGAATGAGAGGGCAAGAGGAAATTGTGAAAGGACTAAAAGGCTTCATACAACATTGGAAGACTGTTGGGGATGCCGATGTAACAAGCGAATACACTCGAAAACACGCGCAACTCGTGCAATACTGGATTCGAGTGAAAGAAGCATTAGAAGAGCCAGAGATGGAAGCAGTGGATGTATTGTGCATGGGATTTTGGCCGAGAACAAGACAATCCTTTGATGTGCAAACGTTGTATGATGCGGAAGGTATTCTACGCGATGAATTTGGGGAAGACGAGCATTACATTGGACCCAGGAGCCAAAAGCCAAAACCTTCTTTCCGTGTTGCTCGAGATTGTCGTGCAGGACATATGTTGCTAGTGCGTGCAGCAATAGATAGCAATGCACCTATATAGCTTGGAAGAGCCTGTTCGGATCCAGTGCTGACATTTGGTGATGTACAGCAAAGGATGATAAAAGTCCAGTGGTACAAGCCTTCACGACGACGAGGAAAGGAGTCCACGCCGTACGAAAAGTGGGACACCACAGAGAACTTCAAATGGGAAGTTGATACATAGTATGAGGAGCAGATGACAACTACAACATCCATATTGACAGCATGGAAGCCCATAAGCGGAGACGGAACATCCGTTAGCATTCCGAAACGCCACATTCTTCAAGCCTTGGCAACAATAGCTCATAGCATTCATGCATGTCCAGATGCTCCCGATGTAGCAAGCTCTTCTGATAGTGAGTAGGTTCTTGTGAATGCTCAGTTATTGTATGCAATCCAAAGGAGCGTGGCCAATGAATATTTCATTTCCAGACTGCAGCGACTGTGCTACATTGTACGTGTGAAATTGAAATATCTGTGTACGTACCATGCATGACAATGGGTTGCAAAGAGGCATGACTGCAAGAAAGTGATGTGTGCTATGTGGAACAAAAGTAATATCATAGTATAAAAATTTGTGACGATATCTTTGGACAGGTACAGTGTATACGATATGTATACGTAGCAAAGTTTCTGATGGAATATATGCACTGCAACATGTTGCGCTAAATAATGTGATGATCTGATTTGATTATGAAGACTGTAGTGTCCTCAATATTGCAAAGTACTAAGTTATGTAATATGAAATGAATGAGTCTTGAACGTGTGGAGCAGAGAAACAGCGATCATAGTGTTCACCGTAAGGCCGATACAAGAAACAGCACTGAAACCATGACTGATAGTTGGTATGGCAACAATGGTGTTGTTGGGAAACGTACGAAATTGGGACACTAGGAAATGCGGTAGTCTTTGCAAATGCAGTGGGCCCTTCACCATTGAATGCATGCCAATTTTGGATTCGAAGAACTGCCATTGGTGTGCCAGTCCGAACATAACGATTGGTACCAGAGAACCCAGGAACTGCTGGAACTTGCTGGAAACGTATGTAGGTAGGAGCCTAATTTTTCATACGACGTGGACAAAGCACGTAAGTAGTCCAACTGTAATTGCAATACTAAACATGTCGCAATATACTGAAATGAATGTTCTTGTCAGCATACAATAATGGAAAGGAAGTCCAGTTGCACAGTGACGCATGGATAGTGACGTGTAGGAGTGGAATGGTATGTCAATTACCGTATTCTGAATTGCAGTTGTAATGTCATAAGAAGGTCCCCATACGAAGACAGGAATGTAGTGGGGTTCTAAAATGAATGCTGAGCACTCTGTATGGAATTGCAAAATCGATAAATGAATTGCACTAGAAACAAGCATTACAAGTTGTACGGAACACTCCAGAAGCCTTTATTGCAATATTTGATTCGTTGGGACTATTCCACCGTATTGGGACGTTTGTATATCTACAACTGGCATAGAGCCAGTGGGCAATTGCCTACTGGATGTATGCCAGTTGTAGATATATAAATGTCCCAATATGGTGGAATAGTTCCAACGAATCAAATATTGCCAAGTTTGGTGCTAATGGCAATAAGTAAGACGTGATGAATTTTACACAAGAAATTCATCAAGTGCTCCCGTGTTCCCGTCCGCAACAGTGAAGCAATGAAGGGCGAAGCATAGGAAAGGGGCAAGTTGAATGTAATGAGCAAGCTTTTTCGTACAAGTGCAATTACCTTCAAAAGAAGAGGGAAAGAGAATGCACAGTTCTAGTATGATAGCTACAATTGATACATTTGGAAAATGACTAAATTTTCATACCACCTCATTGCAGAGGAGCGGAGCGCAAACGAACTATACAAGATGAATATGTGAAAGTGAAACATATAGAGGTACTGAGGGAAAAAAGTGAAGGTCAGAGCATGACATATGTGGAAGTGCAAGTCCGGAACACAGTGCAAGTCCGGAACACAGTGCAAGTCCGGAACACAGTGCAAGTGTTTAAAATGTTCAAGTGTATTAGATGCAAGGGGCAATTACCCAGAACATGTACACCACTGTACAGCATATCTAAAAGAAATAAAATATGGAACAAAGTCCCACGTACACCAATGTAGCGATTGAGGCACATATGTGCACAAGACAATTGAAGAGGCTCAGGATTGATGTGAAAAAGCGAGAGTGAGCTTCAATTGAAACGGTGTAACATGTTAGTATGTGTATAATATAAGATCCTCGTATTAGATAAATGAAAAGCGAGAGTGATGGTGGAGCTGTTATGAAATGTAGTATGTAGATAATCTCCAATGTACTCAGAGCTAATATAATGAAGATTCCGATATACAAATCCCAATCACTGTGTTGTTCTTGACAATCAGATATCGAAAAGCATGCAAATGAAGTAATCATGGTGCAATACAAAGAAAATCAAAGAGTAGAATGAAATCATATAGCACAATAATATGTGGGGACCAGTGTTTTATAAGTAGCAAGTACAGCATGACAACACATGTGCATGTTTGACTAGTACCACTATCCCAAAGATGATAGGCAAGCACCCCACATTTACAACATCCACGATGGACGATTCGTATGAAACGTACGTCCAATATGACGAGAACAATCCGAACAAGGATTGCACAGAAATCATGTGCCCCGCTAAAGAAGCTCACAATGAAATGTTCTTCTCACATTGCAATGTACGACCCCCTTAACTAGATGGAACGAAATCTAATCTATGGGTCTAATACAATGACATTCCAATCATGTCCACGTCTTCGGGTAAAATACTGATTGTGCTGGACAGAGAAGATGTATGTAGGTTTGACCTATATCGTCAGCTCCGTTACACTATAGTTTCACGCATCACGATGAGAATGTATTCCATGCCAAACTATATAGGTGGCCCACAATACTCAAAATTCTCAATTCTGGTCTTCCAATTTTGTCCCAACTGTACGGAATAGTCCCAACTAAACGAATATAAGGTTTAATGGAACATGAATAAGAGAACACAATCCAAAAAAGAAAACAACAAGATAACAAACTTCCAAACACAAGAAATATCGCATAGTACATATGTTGTATTTGTAAGTATTTGCAATATTTTGGTGTTTTGTACACATGTATTTTGATAGCTTCTCAACTCCAAATCAATAATTTCTTTTTGCAGTGTGTGCATGAGATGAATTCCCACATCTGAACTTCAGACATTGATGCTGGGTTCAGAGTATATCTTACAGTAATTTGGAAAAACATGCTTCTGCGTGAGCTCCAAAGGGTTAAGGTGTTGGTTTAAAGGCAATCAACCTTATGTTCCGCTGGTGATTCATTCACTGACTGTGACGCCACTAATAGAAAACTCATAGTGACCCAAAAGGGTGGAAACCCTTGAAATGCGGGGTATTCGGTGGCTTTTGTCCATGATCTCTGTCGTCTGCTCCGGCTTGGCGGTGGCAATGATGCACCGACGGGGAAGAGGATAAAGCCCAGAATGCAATCATCCACTCCCAATCCGTCCGACGAAGCTCGGAAACGAAGCTTGTGAAAGGCACCGCAGCACGACGAACATTCCGGATGCCATTAGACTTACACGATCACATGAACGACGCTGCATCATCATGCATATCCACGCAGTAGCTAGTCGCGCTAATCCGTCACTTCTCACTGTAAGTTAGATGGCGCAATCTGGACAAGGGTCATCTTGCACCTTCAAATCGGGTCGCAGCATTGCGACGCCGGAGTACGTGCTTTTTGCTATTGAAGTGGAGTGGACGAACTGAGGCTAGCGTGGATACCAAGGCCGGCCGGTTAGCGTTGGATTCCAGATCTTGTGTACGTTAGCGACTGTAAATATGTTGGCGGTGGTGGTGTTCATCGCCTCCGCTCTGGAGGACTTTTCCATGCACGTCACCGACCTTCTCTTCGCTTGCATTGGATGCACCGTCCTCGTCGAAGATCACGACGCCATGTAACGTTTCCCCTGTGAGTCTCATGTTACATTCATGTACTCGTGAATTCGTCGGTTAGGGTTTCCATTTTGAAGGAGTCGGTAGAGAATGGCACAGGCCGTAATTGCAATGGATTGTAAACGGGCGAGAAATGTCTCCTCAATCAGGCTGAATAGGTTTCTGGTTCTTAGATGATTTCCGGTTTGCTGATTACTTCTGTGCAGGCTCGATCGGTCTGGAAACAGAATCATGGCTTCATATTTTTCTTACAAATTTCTGCCGTATTTGTGAATATACATTCTGCACAGATTCATGTAGCGAAACTTGCTCTCTGATGTGCTCTACAAGTATTGCTTGATGAGGGTCTCGCAGGCTTTGGAGATGGACTGCCAGACAGTCTTAGGTCAAATCTGATTTTGGTGCTTGTAGAGACAAAATTATTATTTTATTTTATTTGCAAGGTTCTAGTTTGATTCTTCAATTGGGAGATGTTGGTCGAGGAAGGGTGTTGTTTATGACCCTTTAGTGTTGGGAAAAAAATTGACACTAAAGCATTGATAACAATGTCAAAAAGAGTGTCGAAAACAACACTTTTTTTGCCAATGTGGGCTCACTAGTGTTCCAAAGCATTAGAGAAATTTTGAGGTAACAATGGTCCCTCTAACATTTAGTTTTCAATGTTCCCAAGTATAATGCAATATTCCTCTTGTTTTGAACATTCAAGCAAATTATCAATTCAAAAACTTGATATGTGTTGAATGGTGGGACTAGTAGAAAAGGTGGTGCTCCCCAGGGAGATGCCCAGGCAAAATCATTATGCATGCGTGGAATTGGGCACTACTTGCCTGGGCATTTTCCTCGGGAGTGCCACCTTTTCTACTAGTGTGGGATTGGAGATGGTGACATGTGATACTAATTGTAGATGTTTATTGGATGTTCAACTATCACTGAGGTCACTTCATAACATTGTATAGCACTTGTAAGAGCTTCTGTATACTGCTCTATAGCTCACCCTAATGTTATATGGCAATTAAAAATATATACTTAAAGATTTACATGTACTACAAAAAGCTTGCACATAACACTTGTAGAAAATTGGTTATCACCTTTCCAATCAATATTCATAACATTCTTGAACTCCAATGGTTTAGTTTTTTTTCTATTGTAGCACTCACTACTTGCGGTTGAAGGTTTTTTTCAGTAAGAAAGAGACTCTAAAGAAAAAAAATCTTGGTGGATTTTAAATATCTGTAAGCATGGACACTATGTTGCAGCATTTCCAAGCTGGATGTGGAAATTTTGAAGGCTGGTACATCTTCTCTAATATGTTGACAGGGAAGTGAGAACCATAAAATCAGGGTGTATGATTGCAATTTGTAGCAAAGCGGTGGCCAAACATTGGTGAAACCGGTCATGATAACATCACGGATAAAATGTGGCACTTTGGATTTTCTCTTATGATTGAATATGGCCAGTTTTCTTGCTTCTGGTCTGCTCCTACACTTGGATTCATAGTTTTCATGCACTGGAATTTATCTAGCATTGAAAACAAGTTAAGGAGGTGACAACGCTGGTCATAAAATACTTTGTTTCAAGGATATTTTTGGTGCCATTATGGAGTCTGCAAGTTGGCCCATTTGCTTCAGACTTCACATTCCAGTTTTGGAAATGGATATGGAGGAAATTCAAGTTCTCAACCAGACGGCTAAACTAGTTTTTCATGAGTTTGAAGACCACCTAGCCCTTACACACATAATAATGAGAGATCACCAAGTTCTACTATACCTTATAACTATTTGGAGTAAACAAATAAAAATATATTAAAACAAAACACATGGTATCCTATTCAAAGACAAGGTGACTTTAAGGATAACTCTATTATACCGGTATTATCTGTTGAAGTAGTAGATGAAGGGTAGTGTTGCTAGAAGCCAAAGGGGTTTGGGTGGAAATAAATGATGTGTGGGAGAGGAGTCAAGGCATGGACTGACCTTTGAGGCTTCTAATGGTGAGTTATCCCATATGGGTTGCCAAAGGGCACCTCAACTGTACACTACTTAAGCGGGGCAGCCTTTGAGTAAAGACATCTCTTTCTACGCATTCCTTGTGTTTGTGTTTGTGCTTTGTACATTCCTCTATTACCTTCAATAGGTTATGGGCCCACTCATGTGTGTTGCGTGAGTGTTGAATTGCATTGAAGCGTTTTGTTGGAGGTCGTTGCAGAAGGGAATGATTTGGAGCTTTTGAGAGCTTTTGGGAGTTTTTGAGCTTTTTAGAGGAGTCTTGTCTCTTGGAGGTGCGCACAGGCTGAAGTTGCAATTGGAGCACTCTTCTTAGTCAGCCTCTTCTTTTGGTACTCTAATGTCTTGATTCCATACCCCTTTTGTAAGCGGAACATTGTTTTGTTCAAGTTGGTGCACTTGTGATATTGCAAGTGATTTGTGAAGTGTTGAGGCTCTAAGGGAAGGGCCTACGATCTTATTTGAGTGATTGGGCACTTGGAAAGAGGTGTTGCATGTGTTTCATGCCCTCGGAGTGCTCAAAAGTTTCATGTGGAGTAGTTTAATGCACTTGGGAGCACAAAGGTACAGTTTTGGGCAATTTCAATGCAATTCGGGTTTTGAGGGGCTTGTTTGAGTCTACGAGCATTGATTTAGTACTATTGAGGGACACAAAAGTGTCGATTATGTGCATTGAGTGATTGGGAACACTAAGGTGTTGTTTTGAGTCAATCAGAGTAGTGAAGAGCTCCATTGAGTGATTTAAAGTGTTTGGTGAACATCTTTGCAATTTGAGATAGAACCCTTTGCATTTGAATGTTGGAAGGTATGTGTAGAGCACAAAGGTGCTATTTGAGGTTAACGGTTGTCAAAGAGGCATTGGAAGCACAAAACGTTGATTTGATGATTTGAGTTTAAGGGTTGTCGAAGAAGCATTGGAAGCACAAAGGTGCTGATTTGAGGTTAAGGATTGTCAAAGAGGCATTGGAAGCACAAAGGTGCTACATTCTATTAAAAATCATAAAAACAAGTGTCTGTGTTCAGTTTGAGGGTTGATTTGAGTGGAGAGACGTACATCATGGCATCTTATGAGGGTGAGGGTCCCAAAGTGGTGGACAAGTTCGATGGGGTGAATTTCCACCTGTGGAAGTTCAAATTGGAGATGGTGATGGCCGAGAAGGACTTGTGGGAGATTGTTGATGGTAGTGAGAAACCCCCTCACTCTACTTCGGACCCTCGCGTCATGCAAGCATACATGAGGAGGGAGAAGAAGGCATTTGCCATTTTGGCCCTCAATCTCTCGAATTCGCAACTTGCGCACATTCGTTCGTGCAAGACATCTGCGGAAGCATGGGCCAAGCTTTGCAACATTCACGAAGCCAAGAGTTTAGCCAACATTTTGTTTTTGAGGCGTAAGTTCTTCATCATCAAGATGGAGGAAGAAGACGACATGTTGGCGCACATCAACAAAGTCAAAGCACTTGCGGATCAACTCAACGGTGCGGACGTGATCATTTTGGATGGGGACATCGTGATGACGCTCTTGGAAAGTCTACCACCTTCGTACGAGTATCTCATCGTGGCTATGGAGTCAAGGCCTATTGCCGAATTCACATTGGATTGTGTGACATCGCGGTTGTTGCACGAGCTCTCGCGGCGAAAGGAGAATGAGTCCCGTGGAGATAGTGCGGCTCTTATGGCGAAGCAATCCAAGAACGGAGGCGGTGGGAGCTCTAGCGACAAGGTGTGTTTTTATTGCGGCAAGAAGAGTCACATCGCAAGGTATTGTTTCAAGCGTATGAACAATGAGAAGGGCGAGAGTGCCAACAATACAAAGACATGTGACAATAATGATGAGTACGCTTTCACCACAAGGTATGTCTCTTGTGACGTAAGCATGTATGATGATGTTGACGAATACGCAAACATGACAAGTGACGTATCGAGCTATGGTAGTGTGAGCGATTGGATTGTGGATTCGGGAGCCACGAACCACATGGCACATGAAAGGCGTTGCTTTCATTCGTATCATCTCATTTCGCCAAAGAAAGTGATTTTAGGAGATGATACGGTGCTTGAGGCCGTGGGCAAAGGTCAAATTGTAGTGGAAACCGAGGTGAAGGGTCGTGTGAAGACAATCACTATCAAGGATGTCCTCCACGTTCCAAAACTAAAGGCCAACCTTTTATCTGTAAGGCATTTGGTCGCAAAACACTTGCATCTTGAGTTTAGTGATAGGGAGAGCTTTGTATTGTCACCGAGCCGAGACGAGGTGGCCATCATCAAAGAAATCGACGGCTTGTACCACATCAAGTTTTCGAAGGTGTATATGAGTGAATCGGCGGCGTTGGCGCAATCAAGCGCAAAGGCCGACAAGTTGAAGTTGTGGCATCGTCGACTCGGCCATTTGAACATCAAGAGTGTAAAAACTCTTCGTAACATAGTAAACGGCATGGACCTACTCCAATTGCATGTGGATCCTTCTTCATTCACTTGTGAGGGTTGCATTGAGGGTAAGCAACAACGATTGCCGTTTGCAGGTGAAGCGGCAACTCGTGCACCCGAGCCTTTGGAAATCATTAATTCCGATGTGTCTCGTCTGATGGAGACCATTTCAATGGGGAGATGCAAGTACTTTGTGACCTACATTGATGACTTTTCACGGAAGATTTGGCTCTATCCAATCAAGGGTAAGAGTGAGTGCTTTGACAAGTTCAAGGAATTCAAGGCGTTGGTGGAGCAGCAATCTGAAAAGAAGATCATTCGATCGCGCGATGTCACGTTTTGTGAGGAGTCTACGGTTGGGCCGCATTTGGAGTATGGTCCAAGTGGGAGATGTGGAGACATCATTGGGACGAGGATAGTATGCGCGCGGGGAGCGGGGAGCGATGAGCAGTGAGCGGAGAAATGTGGGATTAAGAGCAAGAATTTCAGGTCAACCGTGGTCAACGACACTATAATTAGCAATTATTCGAATATTCGATTATTTTTAGTAAATTTTTGTACCTATAATCGTGGAATATTTGGTACCTATTACCGTGGTTTTAGGGTTTAGGGTTCAGGGATAAAGGCACATTAAAGGCACACTCTGTCTCTATAACCGTAGTAATTAGACCCAAATCCGCGGTTTAGGGTAGAAAGAGATTGTTATTTCAGCGTCTTATTAGGGGCCAATCCACTCGTTTGGGCATAATTATTTGAAATGCATAGCAAGTTTAGGGTTTAGACCAGTTTGGGTACAAGATAGAAAAAATACCAGAGTTTAGGGTTTAGGGTTTCGGAAATAATATATCATGATTTTTTAAACTGCTGTAGTGGCCCTTTTAGTCTCTTTACAATTTCATTGATTTAGAGAGTGAACATGTGAACAATGGAACCAACAACATTTTTGTATCCTAGGATGTTGGATGAGTCAACAATCCGCCCTCAAGAACTAGCTTAACTTCGTTGAAGCTAAGAGTGGGTGCATGTATAAAGGCATCTACATCAGCATCAAACCCACAAACAATCGTGAAGACAAAATAGAGATGTTTGCAGTGAGCCCATTGGTTGCGTCCTCTTTTTGCCTTGGTCACCATCTCCTTGAAATGAGGGCAGGAGCAGTCTGGAAAATGGGAAATTGTGAGAAGGTACTGCTGATTTGTCGGAGGCGTGCCCGAATCCAACGTGACGATGCAACCCAGGGCAGGGACTGGAACCATGTCCACCTTCCTTATGCAACCCTTGAATGCTGCAGCGCTAGCACAGTTGTTGGCTTGCTTGATGGATGGGCTCTTCTTGTTGCGGCGGACATTCTTGCCATAAAGTCGCTTGGAAACTTCAGCAGGGAAAGCTGGAGTTACATATGTTGACAAGTCGACGGGGAGAGGGTGGTCTTGGAAGAGCCTTCGCGGCGATATGACCTCGCGCTGTGGAAGTCGAAAGCCAGCGTTTTCTAGGGCAAGTATCTCCTTGCGTGTTAGGTTAGTACCGTTCTTCACGGGTCAGATGTCGGGGACCTCAGGGCGGGACATAACCCACTTTCTGCGGGTTCCTTTGACACACCTCTTGATGTTGTCGTTGCAAAAGAAGAATTGCATGCGCTCCTTGCGATTCTTCTTGTAGTTGTCCATCATGCCAGTGTACGTAGGAGCAGCGGTAGATTTCCCGTCTTGTATGATTCGAGCGATGCACTTCTTCTTAGTCACAGCCTGCTGCGCGAAACAAGCCTTCGCACATGGGGCTTTCAGCCTAGCTCTGTGCCACTGACTCTCGTCGCAAGCCGTTTCTTGCACGGAAGTAATGTGGTGTAGAGCTGCATCTTGAACCTGCACTGGTACATCAGACTTCTCTAGATCTTGGGGAGACACTAACAGCTCTACAGGAGAAGCATTTAGGTTTAGGGCGTTGTTCCTTGCACCCCTGGTCTGGACTCGAGGACGAGAGATGCTGATCTTGTCAGGTCTGTGAGAGTCATACTCCGAACCAATGGGAACGTCTGCTTTCCGTTTCAACGACAGGAAGACTTCTTCTCCTTCGAGTTGAGGCGTTTGAGTGCAAAACTCCTCCGCTCCAGGCATCTTTGCTAAAGCTTCGTGTAGGGATTTCGAGTTCCCCGTGCGCTCTGTAGACTTCTGTGCAATCGGGAGTTTAAGTTCTTCTTTGGTAGGGCCAGTTCCGGCTCTATCCCCCTTGAGGTATTGGTAGTACGCGACGCTCTGCATGAAGGATCGGACGAAGTCATCCACAGTAGCGACAAACAGGTCTGACCCTCGATCACCAGATTGCTGTTTCCATTTGTTGTGGATACTTTTGGCTAAGTTGCAGAGGGCATTTCGGCCAACTCGTCCTCAGTGAGGTCCTATTATATAAAAAACAATGCACATTTAGAGTTAGTAGTTGTAGAGAGGAGAACAAGCAATGGTATGGACTTAGGGTTTAGGGTTTAGGGTTTTGGAGCTTACAAGCTGCATGAAGCCTCCCCACTGGCGGTATCGAAAATGCCAGAATGCTAGCCATAGGTCGAGACGCCTCAATCCATCTTCAGTAGTAGCTCCGAAGGAGTGCCACCAAGCTCGGATACCAAGATAGCGGGAATCTGCCTCCGCTTGCGTAGAGGCATTCTTGTATTGCTTGCAAAGCATGCGATGTTGGTCTTGGAGGTCACCTCTGATGTCAGCCTTTGTGTGCTTCTCCAATGACTGCACTCAATGGAAGAGACATGTTCGCTCTTTATTAGGCATTGGGATTGAAGCATCTCCTCTCCGGTACACAATGCGTATAGCATTCCAATTTGCTTGCGCGCTGTCTGCAATGAAGCCCTTGAAGATTGGATCTTGAAGTCCGTGGCGAGCGACGACGGCGTTGAGATTCTTCCAAACCAACATTTGAGCTGCGACGTCTTCCGACTGCATATCGCACAACGCAATGGTCATAACACGGCAATACGTGGGGTCGTAAACATGGCAGCCCATGGTTGTCCACTGTTTCACCCTCTTCACATGATCGAACATAAGCCATGCGTTCTGCAGGTCTCCACCAGGCTGCATTCGCTTCACAAGGTCAACTCCGCTACCGGGACCGATTTCAGACATTTTGAAGACAAAGACTTTGTCCGACTCCGATCCTTGACCAGGGAACTTGTTCTTCTGGACAAATGGCCAATTGCTGGACCCGCGGAGCTTGGTGATGCTATCCATAACACCAAACCTGCGGAAGTACTTGAAGCCCGTCACTTTGTTGCGAATGTTGGGCGAGGTGAACTCCTTGCATCTGTCAAAGAGTGGAAGGAGCTCATTGAGTTCAAGTGTCTTCGATTCTACACCTTCAGTTGCAACGAGCATGTCCCCGACCATCTCCTTTGTTGCCTCTAAGACAATGGCACAGTTGGTTGCAGAAGGAGTTCGCTGCACGTGCTCCTCCACTAAAATTTTGCCTCTGGCAATATCCTCTCGGTAAGCCCCGACCTTGACAGGGTGGTCGTGAGTTCCAAAATGAACACAAGCTCTAGTCATGCTGTCTTTACCTAGCACGTAATAGATTTTGGCATCGCAGGTTGCAAGACAGGAGGGAGGAACTTTACAGCATTTGCAAACCAGAGTAGATCCTTTGGGAGGATTAGATCCCACGTCAAAAACAAATGAGGATACTCCATCCCACTCAGTTTCATTAACAGCTGTCGTGCGGTGCACTCGGGTTAGAAAATCGCAATGGACATTTTCACATCGCAAATGACCACAACAAAAGGAGGTACGGAAAATCAAACCGAAGTCGTTGACAATGTTGGACGTGTGAGTACGGGTCCATGCATGCCCGTCATAGTGTTTGTCCATGCCACGGAGTTGCTTTGCTTTGTTGGTTTTTGAAGAGGAACCCAACGGAGGGAACTCGAAGATGACATCTCCATTGTACTAAGGCGGGAGGAACTCGACTCGCTTGATAGATGTAGAGTTGTAGTCAAACTTTTTGAAGATATTCCTAGAGCCCTTTCTAGCCAATAGCAATTTCAGGCACTCCACGACACTATGATTTTCAGACAGAGAAAGCGGTGTAGGCTGCTTACTAGTGGACGGACAGCTGCCTGCAGAAGATTGAGGATTAGGCTGAGATGGAGGAAGAATAGGATCGTGATCTACATTCTCTGGGACTTCATCGTCACTGAGTTCATAAATTGTCTCTAAACCTGGCTCAATTTTCACGCGAGCTGGGACAGTTGTTTGCATAGTGCAAGTGGATGACTCTCTTGGAGTCAAGAGTTCGGTGGATGCGCCCATAAGGCAATCCGTGAGACCGTAAGCTCTATATCTACCCGGCTTAAGCAACCAGACTTTCCCATCCTCAGTAACAGTTGACAGCTGCCTAACGGTGTGCGTAAGCTGCCCAGACTCAGAATCGAATACCTCCTCATCAACGTGCACCATTGCTGCGAGAAACTGAAATGTCAAACTTAGACTGAACGCAGAAACCACTGCAAATCCATCTTCCCCTAGCGGGAAGGATGTAGGGACGCCTGCACCTTCGACTCGAATGAGTGCCATGAGCCGGAACTCGAGCATCAACTAGGGAGTAATAAGATGCAATTGCGATTCCTGACTAGTGAGTAGTGAAAACTAGTGGAAATCGGTATAAGTACACATTGAGAGGTGCCGCAAATTGGATATGAATTTAGAGAAGGCCGTATACATCGAGAATCATGATTGTACATTAAACGACATAAGACCAATATGGGAAAGTATGAATTTCTGATTTAGTAATGAATAAAGGTAAGGTTCAAAATTCGGCGCACATGTATTGGATATATGAAAATTGTAATCAGCCGTCAATATTCTGACAGATGACTGAAATAAATCGTGATGTATTGGACACAAGGAGCATCATGGAGAACAAATAGAGAATTCAAGCTGGCAGGGCTATTATGGAGCAATGACCCTAAGTAAGGTAGGGATTGTATTGAGATCTGGGGATCAGAATTGATTGTCCGCCACGACATTCACGATGTGCCAGGATAGATATTGTACTTTAGAAAATCATTATGGGACACTGCAAATTCAAACCATGTCAATTGTTGTTCAGTAGTGCCAATTTTTTGAGTTTTGAATTATTGAGCTAGAAGGATATCTAGAGTATGTGTCAATTCTGAATTTGATTTTTAACTTTGAATATGGTAGTTCAAACAACGCCAAGTTGGTGATTGACAGCCTGGATTCTGGAATGATGTTCTGTAATATATACTTATAGAAGTGTTTACATAAGAGTAGTGAACATTGCTTAAGTGGAGTATTAGAATAGCATCGGTGTCTGCGAGTGAATAGAGATGAGGGAAAGAAGGTAGAGGATGATGAGAAGGAAGTGAAAGAAATTATATTTTAGTAGCTCCAAAACTCTAAGGAGAAATAGAATGTTGACAAAAGGGAAATTAGATGCTGTGGGCGTGGGCCGAGATGAACAAACCAGAAGCTCACCCACAGCTTCGGTACCAATTTCTATGGCTGAGAGCCATGGATTAGAGGAGCAGCCAAGTCTTGGTGAAAGCGAGGAAGACGACATGGAATCTTGCGACTCGGAGGACACAGTAAGACTCCTTTGTCAAGCACTTCAAGTACCTGATCTTGTCGTGCAGGTGGCGGACTTGGAGGTCGACTGTCCACTGCTTGGGATGGCTTCAGAGCAACAGATGGAGGCGGAGAGCACCGGTCAGGGGAGCGAAGACGACCAGATGGAGACAGACTGCACTGAGGATGAAGGTAAGCCCAAGGGTCTTGATTCACATTTGTCAATAGCTGGGGTTTTGAGTACTTGGCGCTTCCAGTTTCTGAAATTTCAAGCTCTAGGGTTTCAAGTTCTCGAGTGCTCGCTCTGACCTTATGGATCATGCACGTGAGCTTTTGAGGGTTCCAAGTTCTGAGTGGAGACTACAATATGCTTGTTGTTTCTGGACTGCCGGTACCAGCACTGCGATTTTGGGTCCCTCAGGTGTTCAAGTTCTGCTTGTGTTTTTGGACTGCCGGTACTAGCACTGCGATTTTGGGTCCCTCAGGTGTTCAAGTTCTGCTTGTGATTTTGCACTGCCGGTACCGGCACTGCGTTTTTGGGTTCCCTTGTGCTCTAAGTGTTGGTTGTGATTTTGCACTGCCGTTACCGGCACTGCGTTTTTGGGATCCCTTGTGCTCTAAGTGTTGGTTGTGATTTTGCACTGCCGGTACCGGCACTGCGTTTTTGGGTTCCCTTGTGCTCTAAGTGTTGGTTGTGATTTTGCACTGCCGGTACCGGCATTGCGTTTTTGGGTTCCCTTGTGCTCTAAGTGTTGGTTGTGATTTTGCACTGCCGGTAGCGGCACTGCGTTTTTGGGTTCCTTTGTGTTCTAAGTTTGGTTGTCATTTTGCACTGCCGTTACCGGCACTGCATTTTTGGGTTCCCTTGTGTTCTAAGTTTGCTAGTGATTTTGCACTGCCGGTACCGGCACTGCGTTTTTGGGTTCCCTTGTGCTCTAAGTGTTGGTTGTGATTTTGCACTGCCGGTACCGGCACTGCGTTTTTGGGTTCCCATGTGCTCTAAGTGTTGGTTGTGATTTTGCACTGCCGGTACCGGCACTGCGTTTTTAGGTTCCCTTGTGCTCTAAGTGTTGGTTGTGATTTTGCACTGCCGGTACCGGCACTGCGTTTTTGGGTTCCCTTGTGTTCTAAGTGTTGGTTGTGATTTTGCACTGCCGGTGCCGGCACTACGTTTTTGGGTCCCTCCTTTTGGCAATCTCTTTAGAATTAGCGTGGCCAGCATTAACCCTTAACCCTTTAACGTCCCAATTCAACATTGTTTTCAAAGATGCGCTATAAAATGTTTGATAAAACTCTAGAATGGAATAGATGTACATATTAAACTTGTAAATGTCAATGTGAAGATCACGTCTGGACGGTTGGATGCATCATATTTTTATTAATATTTTTTATTTAACTTTAAAAGGTTTTCTCTTGAAATTCTTAAAAATGTAATGAAATTGGAATAACATGCCCTACGAGATGTTATGGTTTCCATTATTTGATTTTATCTATTTTGGAAAATCATGTTTGAGGTCTCACTTTTTGAACTAGGAATGAAACTTGACATAAACCAATTGTGTTATTTTTCTAAAAATCATACTAACCTATTTTGAAGATCCAAACCGTTCAAAGAATTTTCAACTTGCACAAGAACCAAGAGTAATTTTAGTGGATGATAACTGTCCAATCCGGACAGATGATTTTTTTTGAAATAACACAATCAGTCCATGTCAAGTTTTATTCTTAGTTCAAAAAGTGAGACCTCAAACATGATTTTCCAAAATAGATATATTCAAATAATCGAGACCATACCACCTCATTGGGCATGTTATTCAAATGTCATTACATTTTATTGAAATTTTTTACCTTACCTTGGATGGACCTCCACGGCTCCACCTTATCTTGTATTGAGTTTATTTGAATATCTCAAGCAAAGGAATTTAAATTTAAAAAATTATAGAAAAAGACATGAGTTACAATCTGAGCACTGTGTCGTCGTTCACTGCAAAGGATTCATCATGAAAGGTAAAAAATTTCAGTTAAGCCGTAAGAATCTCATGAATCTAATGAAGTAATTTCTCATGAGCAAAACCAGTGCCGGTACCGACAGTGGTTTTTCAAAGTGTTGTGAGATCAAAAATGAGGTCTTTGAGAGCAGTGCCGGTACCAGCAGTACTCATGGGGGCAGCTCATGCGTTTCACGAGGGCGCAAGGAAACGGCTCAGATTGGAAGCAGAAATTTAGTTTGTCCTCGTGCCAGGCTGCGTGGATCTCATGCGGGGCCATCTCTGCGTGGATCATGCGTCATTAGATTCATGTCTGTCGATTCATCTCCCCTGATTTCGGGATCGAGCTTCTGTGATTTAGCCTAAACCCAGCGCGGCATGCAATTCCGGGTCCCTGTTGGTCATTGGTCGAGCATCTTCTACTTAGGCATGAATCTCGCGCTCCGGGTCCTCTGGACTGTCCCTGTCATTTCGGGATGCTTGGCTGGCTGGCTGGCTATTTTTCTAATTCTTTCGACCTTGCTGGCCTTGCTTGCTGGCCTTGCCTGGCGTTGTTTGTTGGCCTTGCCTGGCGTTGCTGACCTTGCTGGCCCTGATTCCCTCCGGTCAGACCGTTGCTGACTCTGACCTTGCTGACCTTGCTGACCTTGCTGGCCCTGGTCGGCAAAGGTACTGGCTTCGGACTCTCCGGACCTCCGGACTCTCCGGACTCTCCTGACTCCGGACTCTCGTTGCTGGCTTGCTGACCTCGAAAGGTACTGCCGGTACCGGCATTGGTTTTCCAGGGGTTCTCTCTCACTCTTACTGGCTTCCCTCTCTCTCAGTTGGTGGCGAGTTAGGCGAGTGCGAGTCAGTGCGTGCTAGGTCACTGCGTGCTAGGCCAGATTCAAGCGATGCGATGCGATGCAAGCCAGCGTTCGCTAGATTGATTCTGAGTGAGTGCAGTACAAGGAGTTTTGAATCTTGAATGCCGGTACCACCGTGAGCACTGCTCTTACCGGCATTTTCACTGCGACTTAGTGCTCGAGTTTCTTGTGATTGAACTCAGCTCTGACTTGTGGGGCTTCATCTTGTACGTGAGGAACCCTTCGTTTCGGCCGTTTTTATCATCTGTATTGCATCTAATCGAGGTATTTTGATTCTTTTGTCTTCGTTTTGTCTTCGCCGTGTCGGGACGGTTGTGATGATTTCTCACGATGTATCCGTTTCTTGTAATCCCGCCGCATTTACATTTGTGATCTTCGTACCTACACTATAAGAAACCAGCGTTTTTTGTGATGTCCAAAAAAACGTGAGAAGATGTCTATGTTGACAGGCAATATGTCTATGCTGATGTCACCAAAAATCTGTCAAAAAAAAACATCTCTGACATCCAAAAAATCGGAGAAGAACATCGAAGATGTCTGTAGGAGACATCCGTTTTTGACGTTCCTTTGTGGTGACGTCAGGTGTGCCATGTGGATGCCACGTTGTTGCCACATCAGCGGTAATTTCATGGGCAGTGCCACGTGGGAATGGATGGCTGCGGCCGGCTTCGTGATGTGGAGGATGACGTGGTCCCGCCAAAATCTGACGTGGCGGCGGGAAAATGTGACGTGGACCTGCCAAGATATGACGTGGCGTGCCACGTCAGCAGAGTGTGGGTGGGATTTTCACTGTTCATTTGGACGTCAGCGACATCATGGGGACGTCCCCTGTGACATCCGTTATGTTTCTGCAGACATATGTGATGATACTTGGTGTTTCCCGAGATGTCTATACTGACGCGGGCAATGTCCATTTCGACGTTTTGGGGGACGGACCTAATGTCACAGATGTCAGCGTGTTTGATAGGGTGATGTCAGTTTAGATGTCAAGGTGGACGTCCAGTATGTCAGCGTGTGGATGTCCGTGGCGTCGTTGCTGCCGTTGCAGAAGACATGGGAGATGTCAGTGACAAATATCAGTGGCGTTTATAGTGACATCTCTTGAGACATGGTTGATATTACGTGTTGACATCAACCGCGTTGGAGAAGATGTTGTACAAGTCATAGTAGACATCATCTTGGACATCCACTAATGTCACCGCGGACATGCAGATGTCAGTATGCAAACGTCGAGGTTGTTATGTGGGACGTCTCTCCCAACGTCCAATATGATGTTGTACACGTTATAGAAGACATCATCCTAGACATCAGTGGCATCTACCTCAGCGTGTAGACGTCCCTATGCGAACGTCCACAGTGTTCAGTCGGATGTCTCGCTGAACATCCAGAATGATGTTCTACATGTTGTACGAGACATCGTAATGGGCATGCATTGGTAACAGTGTAGAAGACACCACATGTACAACGGGGTGAGGGTTCACAGTGACACAGACGTATTCCCATTGGATAGACAGAATACACCGCAACATTCGAGTTCAAAGTTTATCTCCATTGATTGTGAACAAAACATCGTGCTGAATGTGCACAAACCCTACACATACGCAGACGACGGTAACACATGCGTCTATTGCAGATCCACAAATTGCATGAATGACCTACATGATAAAATCGCTGCAATACATTACCGTTCCCTGACACAGTCCTGACGTCTTTGCGCACCGCACTTAGAGACATTACATACCGGCAACTGCAGTGCCCTCGCTCCAATGCCGTCCACTCGCTATCCGTGCATTTGCGTGCCTGTCAAATATCACGGGCCATCCTCGTAGTCTGCACATGGACAACACCCAAAATATGCGATTCAAACGATTTTCATGACCACGTCAATTGAGAATTACATTGTCCCCTACTATATATCAATGCTACAGTGTCGTTGGGCCGCCCATGTCCTATTCCTGCACCCGGTTCGACTGACTAGTGTATTTGCAAAGCCCTGATCCTTCAACAGAGAAAGTGCTCCTACTCCAGTACTGGGACTCCTACTCCATCAACTCCGGTATGTCTCTTCGCAGGTTGTACAGTAAACATCTGTGGCGTCTCCTTGGACATTTCATACAACATTGGGGATGTCATATCAAACGCAACGGACATCTAGACGGAGAGGACTGCTAAAACGTCCATGGCATCGCGATCGCGTTTTCAGTTGCCTTGCAGCAGGCCTACGCGGGCTGCCTGAAGATCCACAAACCTCTGAACATGTAATAAAGCCTCTTACAAGTGTTAGCACTCACAAAATTGCGTACACATGCGTCTCATGTCATCTCTTCTTCGTTGCGTCCGCTCTCGTTGAGGGGCCGACCTTTGCAACGGGCTTCCCGGGTTTAGAGAGGCCCGCTGCCTTTGGTGTATCGGACTTCGCCGACTTGGACTGTCCTGCTACCTTCGGTACATTGGGCTTTGCCGGTTTTGAGACGCTCGCCGCCTTGGTTGCCACTGCATTTTTTACGGGCTGACCCACGCGCCTCGCCCGTACCGCGGACTCGGGCATTGTTTCCATCGCAGCCTGGACATGCATTGCAGCATTGGGTACGGAACTTGCAATCACATTCATTTATGCACATTGCAGAATGGCTCTCTATAGTCTATGCATTGAAAGATGACATTGTACATACTATAGAACAAGTTCACAACACAATACATTGCACACAATATACATGCTTATAGAGAATTCTTAACACTGTCATTGTCATAGTGGCGCCACTACAGGATGTCTGCGTGGATGTCTGCGTCGATGTCTGCAGGATGTCTGCGTGGATGTCTGCGTCAATGTCTGCAGGATGTCTGCGTCGATGTCTGCAAAAACGTGGTGACGTCTCCATGGATGTTCCACTGTGTTTCCAATGACATGCAGTAGATGTCATTCATGTTTATGAAAATGTCATACCACACGTACATAGTGTCTTACAGTTGCAAACTCTCTATGCTGATTGTACCTGCTGCGGCTGGTCGTCCTCCACTGTATCTTTGGTCCCCTGCGCAGACTGTGCATTGTCCATGTCCAGGGACAGATCGTCCTCGTTCTCCGCGTTCTGCACTTCGACTTCCCTGCTTGCATATGCCGGCCCCTCGTCTGCGGCCCTTGTGTCGGCGTCCTCCTCCTGGCCAGCGTGGACATCTTCTTCAAGACGCCCTCCTCCCCCTACGTGCTCCTGTGCGGCTCCCTTCCTTGCATCGTCGTCGCCGCTTTCATTGGACACCCTGGCTGCACCGTGGTTGGGAGAAGGTGGTTGGTGCAAGTTGGACACGACGGGCGGTGTGTTCGTGACCTCCGGATTCACTTCCGCATCCACCAACGTCGGTGCTGACGAATTCGAAGCCCTCGCGCTTAAAAGTTCCTTGAACATTGCCTCCAAGCGTGTGTTTGCAGCATGAATCTTTGCCTCTAGCCGCTGCTGGGATGCATCCATCTTCGCCTCCATGTCATCCATCCTCGTGCTCATATCTGCAATGTCTTCGTCGATATCCGCCTTGGTATTGTCCCGATCCAGTTCTTCGAGCCGTTTGTATTCCTTCTCTACCTCTTCATTGATCTCCGTCTCGTACGGTTCTCGTTGAGGTCGTATACTCTGCCACAATGACGTGCCCAAAAATTATATTCAGACGTACTTCAAAGGAATTGACGGGCAACAGAGAAAATGTTAGAAGCAGCAGCGCCCGTGCTGCTGTGGACCCTGTCACTGTCGACGTCGACATCACTGGGACGTCGAGCATGCCGGCACAGACATCTTCACGTTATATTTGACGTCCACAGAAACATGTGAGACACTGCTACAACATCCGTCAACACTGGAACATCGTGCCACTACATTGCAAGGACACGTCCAACAGACAACAGTGGCATCAACAGTGGAACAACATGCATGACGAATGCTTGACCAGCCTCACGAGCGCCTCTTCACGGAGACTGTGCATTTGAGACGCCTTGCCCAACTTCTGATTCGAGATTCCACGCATCTTAGCCGACTTCTTCTGTGCCAGGTCCGTCGCCCGCATGACGATCAGGTCGTTCCATTGCTCAAACGTGAGTTTGGGGGGTTTCGGTGCCTTCCTGTCCACCAATTTATTCAATCGAAATCGGATATTGATTAGGGTCTTGGTGACGATCTTTTGGAACCACATTTCGTCCATACGCCTCGCAGCGCCCTTCCCCTTCAACTCCCAATCTGCAAACACAGCGTTGCCAATTCCATCAGTACTGCCAAAGTCATATATACATAGCATAAAACCTCAGAACATGCAGAACTGATTGCAATGGCTCGCGCTGTAAACCACATTCTTCATCACCACTGTGGACCACAGTCCTGTATGATTAGGAATTCCGGCCCAGACATCCAGCCGACACATCGCTGCTGACAGATGTGCTGACATGTGAGGTGACATCTTTGTTGACATTTGTGGTGACATCTTTGATGACATCTCTGGTGACATCTGTGGTGACATCGTTGTTGACATTTCTGGTGACATCTCTGATGACATCAGTGGTGACATCTCGGATGTTCATATATGGTGCTTGCCACAAACATGGAGGCCATACCTGCATACACCCGTTGGAAAAATCGCTCCTTTGCTTGCCGTGTTTGCCCTTTCCAGTTGTGTCTGGGATCGAAGTCCTTGGCCATCAGCTGCACATCCCTGTGCAAGACCTTTTGCATTGACCCATACGGGATGCCCTTTGCATCCACGAACACCGGCTTCTTCATGTCATCCGTGGCCGCGACCTTGCCCGTCGTTCGTTTCGGATTCGGAGGTGGTGTATCGTCGTATCTTGTGTCGACCTCTTCGTCGTCCGGTTCCTCATCTTCAGCCTCGTCGTCCGAATAAGATTGATATCCGCGGCTGTACATCAAAAACCGTGCCTACATAAGTGCTACTGTCAGTGACGAAAGCAATTGAGAATTACAAAGCGTACCTAGTACTTCAATTCCGTTCTTCCAGTTTAGCACATCGGGGAACAAGACATCCCGTCAGCACATTGCAAATAATCCTTCTAATGAAAATTGAAATGAAATGATGACGATACTGAATTACATGTCATACGCCTATGACGGTACATGCCCGCTGAACGTGTGCGGAGACATCAAACTGTCGTCGTGGACGTCGTTGCAGACATCTGTACAAACGTACCTGTGCTGCTCATCACGTCCCAAGTATCACATGACATTTCATGTCCCATGATACCTTACCCTGCTACTGAGCATCTCACTGATTCTGTATTCATAAACAATGGGTTGGAACTCTTGACATTCCAAGTGAGGGAACCATGATTGCTCAATCTTGCATGAAGTAACCTATGGAAATGAAGACATGCTGATCACATGAAAGGCACAGTGAGGGTTCCGAGTGGACATCCAGGCAGACATGGACCTGGATATTGTAATGATGTCCTCCATGTCAGGCGCAATAATCAGGCATTGCACAACGAACAAACACACCCACATGTTTGCAGACATATATGTTTGCAAATTACACACCTGAAATCCTGCTGCATGTCGAGCTCTGTCATCCCCCCTGGACGGTGCTGCTCATCCTCGTTCGACGACACGGCTACTGTCTTGCGCTTCTTGCTGACGGGAGTGTTCACCTTCTCTGGGCCCTTGCCTCGAGCGCTTGCGCCAACGCGCTTGTCATTCACATATTTGGTCCGCCGCTCAACTACGTCCTCCTCGCTTTGACCCTTGTCCTCGTCCCTTCGCTGAGATGGCGACAACGGCCGCTTCTGCAAGTTTCCCTTACGCTTCGGCATCCTCACGCGCCGGGCAGGCCACTCCACGAACGCCTCGCCTTTCTCCTGCGCCCATCACCACCCACAAAGTGTACACAAACTCTTATACTATGATTGTCATGGTTTATTCTACATGAAACCAAACTCTGTAACATTAGACACATTGAGTACGGAGAAATTGGGGAAAACCTCGTTCCCTCTTCCGCACACAGAAGTGCAGCATTTACAGAGTATAGAAAATGTGGGCACTTATTAGAACAAACAGTTAGCCCCATCGACAGTAGACACTTCGACATAGCCCTCACTTTGCTTCAGTGGAACGGACGTCATAGACATCACAGCGACATCACTGGAATGGACGTGAAAGACATCACAGCAACATCAGTACAGTGCAGTGGAGACATTTTGTACACACACAGTGGGGAAAACATAGTTCCCTCTTCAACATCCAGAACTCCAGCATGTGGAGACCATAGAAAACATGGTCAATTGTTAGAATAAACAGTTGGCCCCATGGATACTAGGAACTTTGACATAGCCGTCACTTTGCTTCACTGCAAGGGACGTCAGAGACATCACAGCGACATCAGTGGAATGGACGTCACAGACATCACCAGAACATTGCTGCACTACAGTGGAGACATTGAGTAGACAGATAGTGCGGACAACTTAGTTCCCTCTTCAACACCCAGAACTCCAACATCTGGAGACCATAGAAAACATGGTCAATTGTTAGAATAAACACTTGGACATCACTGGCAGTACAAACTGCGACATAGCCGTCACTTTGCTTCACTAGAACGGACGTCACAGACATCTCAGCGACATCAGTGGAATGGACGTCACAGACATCACCAGTCCATTGGTGCACTGCAGTGGAGACAGTGCGTAAATCCTAGTTCCCTCTTGAACGCCCACAAATTGGGATTCTGGAGAGCATACATAACGTGGACACTTGTTAGAATAAACACATGCACATCACTGGCAGTACAAACTGCGACATAGCCGTCACTTTGCTTCACTAGAACGGACGTCACACACATCTCAGCGACATCAGTGGAATGGACGTCACAGACATCACAGCAACATCGGTGCACTGCAGTCCAGACAGTGGGAAAAACCTATTTCCCTCTTCAACGCCCACAAATTGGGATTCTGGAGAGCATACATAACGTGGTCAAATGTTAGAATGAACACTTAGACATCACTGGCAGTACAAACTGCGACATAGCCGTCACATTGCTTCACTAGAACGGACGTCAGAGACATCTCAGCGACATCAGTGGAATGGACGTCACAGACATCACAGCAACATCGGTGCACTGCAGTACAGACATTGAGTACAGAGAAAGTGGGGAAAACCTAGTTACCTCTTCAACACACACAATTGCAGCATCTGGAGAGTATAGAAATCGTTGTCAATTGTTAGAACAAACACTTGGCACCATGGACCGTACAAAAGAGGTCATAGCCCTAACTTTGCTTCAGTGGACTGGACATCAGAGACATCACAACGACATCGGTGCAGTGGACGTCACAGACATCACAAGGACATCCGAACAGTGCACAGAGCGGACGTCACACCAGCATCCCCGAGCATGGAGTCAGCAACATCGAGCACGCACATTTCTAAACGTGTCAGTCACAGCAGCGCTAAGCGACTTCTCTTGCGCATACAAGCGCTTATTTTACGGTGCATGCACAATCGTCCAGACATGGCCGTGAGCAGGGAAACCCTCAACTGCAACACAGATGAGGAAGGTCGCAACCTCTATGAAATGCACAAGCACAAACAGCAAGCAAATTACACAAAAACAAAGGGCTTGAACAAACCCTGCCGCTGCTGCTTCAACGACCGAACCGCTGCCACAGGAGAGACAAACGCACCCGCGCCACGCACACGCTGCGAAGGAGATGAGTGCAGCCACTCCGCCACACCCTCCAGCAAGTTCGAGACATCGCCAACGACATGCATCAGTGCTCCGCGGACATCAACTTATGCAGAGGCGGCTGGGGCCCTATGACCGTGGGTGGGCGGGACCTATAGCCGCGCGATGTCTTGCACAGCGTCCACGACGCCTACCATAACAAGAGAGTGCGGTTCCGCTCATTGCACTTACCTTGCAAACTTGTGGTGCAAGCACAGGCATTGTTTTTGAGACATCAGGTTCCACAAAGCTTGTCAATCTTGTGTTCCTCCGCAATTGGGTTTTGGAGGTGTCAGGTGTCTCCGTCATTACTGTTGCAGGGGTAGCGTTTGCTGCAATCTGTTCTACAAAATTGTTGAAATCGTGTAGGGCTGCGGCTGTGACGTCCAACTCTACCCTCTGGTGTTCTGGTACATTCTGTCTCCCTACTAAAACCCTAGGTGGCTTCACTAGTTTTGCATGCACTGCCATGTTTGAATGGTGTATCTTAAATGAAACGCTGGAAAGGAGGGTTTTGGAGAACCCTAAACCGATTATATTGTAGTTCACCCCGGCCGGTCGGTGTTATGGCAGCGTCGGTATTATACAACTGGAGACGCCACGCGACACATGGACTGTAGATGCCTACTATTCACTGCTGACATCTCGGATGTCAGCGGAGAAATCTGTACTGACATCTAACGTGACATCTCAAATGACATCTCTGTTGACACTCGAAATGACATCTGTGGTGACATCTGTGGTATCATGTGAAATGCCATATCCGGTGACAGCAGTACTTGTCACGGTGGATGTCCATTCAGAGAAAGGTGATGTTTGGTTGTGAACAGGACTTGCGAACTACAGCACTTCAGTGGTGCCGTAATTGGAATTGTAGTTTGCCACGGTTGTAGAATCTTGTCATGTCTGTGCACAATGAAGTGCTCTGACATGTGCGAGGGAAAAAAGTACTAACCGTTATGGTCCGCAGCTGCCCTGTTTGTCATCGTTACTGCTGTTGCACCCGGTGGTTGCGGCATGTCTATATCTCGCAAGTTATGCTGTATGTGCAACACATGTCATATTCGTCATAACCTCGACTAATATGAAATGTGAGCCCAATGCAATCATATGCAACATGTATTGATAAACGAATACATTATTTGAAGAAGGACAAACCATGAAGATACATGTTTCGGATATAATGAAAACGAAGCTTGGACGCTGCAATGCAGACATGTCCATGTCAGCGGAGATGTCAGGCAAGATGTTTGGGTGTCTCCGTGAACGTAACAGACGTCCACGTCGATGTCAATGTTAACGTCACAGATGTCCGTATGGATGTCAGTTTGAACGTGTAGGATGTCAGGGTGGATGTCAATGTCAACGTCACAGATGTCCGTCTCATGAGGTCATGAATATCCTCTGCGAATTGGCGCAGTGCCAGGGCCACTGCGGAGTATGGCGTCAGATGGGGAGGCCTTTCCAGACGCGGAATCCGTCGGAGAGTGCGATCATCCATATGAACCATATCCCTTTGAAGAATACGATGTAGAGCATGCCGAGTACCTGCAGCGCTTAGCCGTTCTCCATATGGAGCACATGTATTTGTATGACCATGGTTTCTTTGACACGGAGGACTTCATGCCGGAGTCCGCAGACGACGTGTACAACAATAATGTATACAGCATGTCATGGTTCTATCATGGTTGTTTTCCATTTGATAGTTGGGAGGAGAACTCTGAAAACTGGCTATATGATGAAGTTTACTTAGCAATGCTTGCGGCAGAGCATACCGGGACACCGTGACGCCCTGTGAAAGGCCCATAACAGTGAGGCTAGTACAGAGCTATAGGTCATGCACCCTTACACAGGATCAGAGGACCTTCTGGGCGAAATTTTTGGGTATGCCGGTTTTCTGTGTTCATAGACACTGTGTAAACCATCCATGTCTTATGCAGCGGTTGTGATTTTTGTAGAATGTGTGTCATCGCGTGTTCTCGTGATGAATGTGTGGGATGTTTCGAATGTTTTACATGTCGTCATGAATGTTTGTGATGTCTGCTGTAATTGTGATGTTGTCAGTGACGCAGCGCTGCACATGTCACCCGTGATGTCCAGCTGGACGTCTACATGTTGCCTTGGATGTTTTAGTGGACGTGAACATGGTGACTACAACTTCAGTAGTAGCTGTTGTAACAGGGGTATCCCCATTGCATACAACGCAGCATTGGGTAAAGCGTAACACGGTCTGCTGCTATTGTCAATGTTCTATCCTTCATGCACATCATTTTCGACAGTGTTGTTGTCATCCATAGGACGGTACATATCTATGTTCCAGCGAAGTGCGGAGACATGCATCCGGATTTTCGTCGGCGCGGGGCGCGAACCCGATTTGCAGATGACGGATGTGCACTACGTCATATTCCAGTGGCTGACCTGATCTTGTAGACGGAGTTGCGGGTCGCAACGGAGCAAAATATAGGAGCGTTCAGATGCCCGTGCAAGGACTGTCATGGGGGCCTCCGGAAATCGATCGACATCATTAGAGCCCACCTCCAGTCCGTGGGCAGGGACCCGTTTCTGAGGACGTCCATCATCGGTGGGGACCCACCAGACGGTTATCCACCTCACGGTATTTGGGTTGAGGATATCCCATACGACAACGATGATGTTGTTGATGTCGACTGGGGCGATGTCGGCAATGACGGCGTCCCCGATTTTGTTGCTGATGTGGAAGGTGATGAGCCTGTGGGCGGTGCCGAGACGCCCCTGGATGAGTATCACGATGTGCAGAGGCAGGTTATGGAGGCCCTCGACCGAGCAAATGTGTTGCTCAAGGAGGTTGTGGCCGAACCGAACATGCCAGCGCAGGACGATATGGACAATGACACACTACAGGGTCTGGAGGACTTGTACCAGCAAGCCAGTACTCCGGTGTACAGGGGCTCCAAGACTAGCGTTGTCTCCGCCACGATTGTCATCCTGAACATGTGTGTTGGGTTTGGCGTAAGCAACAATTTTACCTCGGAATTGCTGCGCTATTTGTCGGAAGACTTGCTACCCGAAGGGAACAAGCTACCACGTAGTCATCATGCAGCGGCGAAGACCATCCGCAAATTGGACTTGGACTACAACATCATCCATGCCTGTCCAGATGAATGTGTGCTTTACGAGGGTGACCACGCACTGTTGGATACATGTCCACAGTGCTCGAAGTCACGTTGGGTGGAGGACAGCAACTCTATACCGGCGAAGGTGATTCGACATTTTCCTCTCATACCGAGACTGAAACAAATGTGGCGGTCACCGGAGCTTGCCACCATGTTGACGGGCTACACAAAGCATGTCAGTGACGACGGCATAATGCGATCGGTGGTTGACAGCCCTGTTTGGAAGCACATCGACACCGACGTCGCATTCGACAACTTTGGCACGGAGAGCAGGAACATGCGGCTGGCTTTAGCGTTGGACGGCGTGAATCCTTTCAAGTTGAGCAACACAAACTGGTCCACGTAGCCCATGTTGATCCTGATATACAATTTGGAGCCCTGGTTTGTTACAAAGAAGTTTTTCATTTCAGTGTGCATTTTGATCTCGGGGAAGCGGTCACCAACGGCCACGAATATTGACGTGTTTGTGCGGCCACTGCTGAACGAGTTGAAGCAACTGTGGCAAGGCGTTACAACAGTGGATTACTCCCAACCGGAAGGGTCTCGTGGTTTCAGGCTACGGGGGTTGCTGATGTGGACAATCTCTGATTTTCTTGCGTACGGACTCATCTCCGGGCTCTGCTGTAAGGGATATAAAGGTTGTCCTTGTTGTGGCCCCGACACAGATGCTCGGTCAGCAAAGACAGGTGTTGTGCGTCCGGATCGTACCACGAGAGGTTCCAAGATTGTGTTTGGCGGCATACGGAGGTATCTCGCTCGTCACCATCCGTACAGGCGAAACACAAGGTTTAATGGCAACCGTGAGACCGGCACGAGGCCTGCAACAATTTTAGGGTTGGACGTTATCAGGTATGTTGCATGGCGGCAATCGTACTTGGATCTCGGGGGCACGGAAGGTGGCAAGGGTGACCCTGTGCACAGCACCGGCGTGAAGCGACTGAGCGCTTTCTTCGAGCTCCCATACTGGCAGGTACAGTGATTCTGACCTTGCCGTTCACAGGGAATGCCATGCTGCTGTACAGTGATCTCAGACATCCAAGACGTTACGTGCGTCTAGTTGGATGTCCTATCCGACAAGCGGATGTCACACAAGGCGTGTGCGTGGACATCTCTGACATCAGGGAATGCTGCACCACAGATGTGCACAGTGAAAGCACTAGGGAGACGGTTCTAATGAGAAACAATACTTCTTTTGTACAGCATTTGAAGGTTCGGCACGTCTTGGACGTCATGCATTGTGAGAAGAATCAGTGCGAGAACATATTGAAGACTTTGTTTGGTATGAACGACAGCCCAAGCAGTCGGCAAGATGTGGAGGACTTGAACATCCGCGAAGAGCTTTGGCTGCAGCCTCCACGACGACACGGTGATGAATTCTACATGCCGCGTGCCCCGTACATATTGAAGCCGGAGGAGAGGAAGCAGTTTGTGCAGATAGTGTCAAATATCCGCACACCAACAAACTATGTGGGCGCCATTCACAAGCGGCTCGTGGACGGAAAACTTCAATACATGAAGACCCACGACTATCATGTCCTCATGCAGCAGGTACTGCATTGACCGTATTCCGGATTATACACATGGTTAGTGCTATAATAATAGTCGCGCGGCGCACAACAATAAGAAGTTGCAGAATAGAAGGAACCATTGTTTTGTATAACGGACGTTTGTGGACGTCCTACACCTCTCTCGGGACGTTAGCACAGACATCCGCCGTCACACGAGGACATCTGCACGTTACCACTGACATCCGCCACAACGGTGGGGATGTTACGATAGACATCGTCCGTGCTCCTGCTGTCAAGAGTACAGGGACATGAAACTACAAAGCCGGTATTCCAAGCATACCTGGTATGGGGATCACTGTATTTGTATGTTAACATGTAAACAATGTGTGCATTTGTGGCTGCTGTAGATACTACCGGTGGCCGTTCGAAGCGTGCTGGACGAAGAGGTGCGCTTGGCAATCATCAAGATGTGTAGAGTGTTCCAGAGAATTTGTGAGAAAGAGGTACGAGAAGACGGCGAGCAAGCTCTCATGCAAGACGTGATAATGGCGACATGCGTCATGGAGAAGGAGTTCCCACCCACGTTTTTGAACGTAATGGCATATCTTCCCGTGCATCTTGTGGAGCAATTGTTCATATGCGGACCTGTCCACTGTAGATGGATGTATCCAATCGAGAGATACATGAAGACGCTGAAAGACTACGTCCGGACCTACGCACATCCAGAGGGCAGCATAGCAGAAGGGTACCGTCTGGAGGACACATTGGGGTTCTGCACGGAGTACATGAAACGGCATAGGGCAACAACACACCGTGTATGGGACCCGAATGAAGATGCAACTATGAATGATGAGGTGTTGCGGCAAAATGAACAGAGGAGGCGCAGAATGTCGGACGAGGTGCGCAAACACGCACATGCATTCGTCATCGACAACGCACCATGCTTGGAACTGTGGCGAGAGTGAGCACTTCACCTACAGAACTACGAACATGAGCAGCGCCCACAACAGAAATGTGTATGTTGTGCCAGTCTAGTGCAGATCAGTACTGCAGTCCTGTCAGTAGTGCTGTCAAAATGTCCGACATGTAGTCAGTGACATCTCGCAGCACGGGTGGACGTCTCGTAAACATCAGGACATGTCACTGCAGATGTCGCAGTAGACGTCCACAGTCACAGTGCAGGGTTAGAACAGTGGGCTGCTCGTTCCAAATCCGGTGGGAACTGGTCTGTTTGTGTTGCAGTAGAATCACCGACCAGAATACTAACAAGAGATGTGTGGGGCACTGTACAGGGAATATATCATAGCAAGGGGTCGCAGGTGGGAAGAGCGCGAGGCATTTCGGAGCCAAAGAAGGCGTCAGCGCCCTGGTCGACTAGTACCATACCCACCCGAACTAAGCGACCTACCCCCTTTTACAGATTGGCTGAAGGCTCGTGTGCAACATGCGCAGCGTGCCGATGAGGTTGTGCACGATGACGTGCTACAATACTCATGTCCGCCGGAGCGGTACGCAACGTCACACCGGCAAATGCACGCATTCGGGATGCACTTGTGTGTGCGCAGTTCCGAAGGCGGACTTGTTACACGCGACAGTTGTGTGGTAGCCGCCTTCACACAACAGCTTCGATGGGGGATTCGCAATGGGCGGCCGATTGAACGCACCGCGGAACATGTAGGATACATACAAGAAATATTGGAGCTGGATTACGGTAATCACTGCACAACGGTGCTGCTGCGCGAATGGGTTAGAGCCGCACGTGATGCACGATTCCCCAGCATTGAACGTGATAGGTACGGTTTTAGTGTGGCGAACTTCGAGCACATGGACAACAGGGTGCATCCCGATTCATTTGCATTTCCCTTGCATTGCCAACAAGTATTCTTCTCCGATGATCCGACGAGAACAGGATGGAAGATTGTGTGCCGCACTGACGTTAGAGGCAGACGTATGGCAGTGCAACGTGCAGAACCCGGACCCACCGTGGTCGCCGTGGGTAACGACGATGACTTTGTAGGCTTGCAACCACAGATGTTGGAAACGGAAGCGATGAGAGAACCTGCTCCCGTTGGCTGCAGCTATGTGACAGCACCAACAAATACAAGGGCATCCCAGATTGAGGAGGAGGAATGACACTAACATGTATAGTTTTTCGTGTTCCACATCTCTGTTGCAGTACTACAATGTCCATAACGTACAGTAATCATCGTACGTGCTACGTAAATATATGTACAAATGAGCAACGTAATTCAAGTATTTGTAGAAGGCAGCCCAGCCTCATCGCATTGTCCAGAGATTGTACATAACACTGACATACACAGGATCAGCGAGAATGTTGTCCACGATGTCAGGGCGTTACTAAGGACGTCGCACTGAACCGCCGAAGGAATCAGCGAAATGTTTGTTTCTTATCAGCATAGACGTTTTGTACGTTTGCGAGGATGTCATAGAGAACGTTCCCGTTGTCGGCGCGGATGTTCTGGTAGATGTCAGCTTCGGCATCAGTGGCATTCTCGTGGACATCCGAGCAGACATCTGCGGAGACATCATCCTGGATGTCACGGTGGATGTCATAGAGAACGTTCCCATTGTCGGCGCGGATGTTCAGGTGGATGTCAGCTTGGACATCACTGGCATTCCCGTGGACATCCGAGCAGACATCTGCGGAGACATCACCCTGGATGTCATGGTGGACGTCATAGAGAACATTCCCGTTGTCGGCGAGGATGTTCTGATGGATGTCAGCTTGGACATCAGTGGCATTCCCGTGGACATCCGAGCAGACATCTGCGGAGACATCATCCTGGATGTCACGGTGGACGTCATAGAGAACGTTCCCATTGTCGGCGCGGATGTTCAGGTGGATGTCAGCTTGGACATCACTGGCATTCCCGTGGACATCCGAGCAGACATCTGCGGAGACATCACCCTGGATGTCACGGTGGACGTCATAGAGAACATTCCCGTTGTCGGCGAGGATGTTCTGATGGATGTCAGCTTGGACATCAGTGGCATTCCCGTGGACATCCGAGCAGACATCTGCGGAGACATCATCCTGGATGTCACGGTAGACGTCATAGAGAACGTTCTCGCTGTCGGCGAGGATGTTCTGATAGATGTCAGCTTGGACATCACTGGCATTCCCGTGGACATCCGAGCAGACATCTGCGGAGACATCACCCTGGATGTCACGGTGGACGTCATAGAGAACGTTCCCGTTGTCGGCGAGGATGTTCTGATGGATGTCAGCTTGGACATCAGTGGCATTCCCGTGGACATCCGAGCAGACATCTGCGGAGACATCATCCTGGATGTCACGGTGGATGTCATAGAGAACGTTCCCGTTGTCGGCGCGGATGTTCAGGTGGATGTCAGCTTGGACATCAGTGGCATTCCCGTGGATATCCGAGCAGACATTTGAGGAGACATCACACTGGATGTCTATGTGGACGTCAAGGGTAACATGTACAAAGTCATTGGGCACGTCACAGAGAACATTCCCGTTGTCGGCGCTGATGTTTTGGTAGATGTCATTGTTGACATCAGTGGCATTCACGTGGTCATCTGAACAGACATTTCCAGAGATGTCCTGTTGGATGTCACGGTGGACTTCGAGGGCTACATATACAATGTCTTTGGGGACGTCAGTGTGAACGTCAGTTGGAACGTTTGGATGTCAGAGACGTTCTGCAGACATCCTCTCAGTGGTCATCTATGCTGACGTGGAAATTCTCATGCCACGTGGATGGTGCGTCCTAAATTATAAAATTTATACAATATCCACGTATTTGTGGTTCCAAGAAATTCTGAAAACTATCCTACATTTTAAATCTTAAGTTTTGAGTACATTTCAAATATAATATTATTAAATTATTATAATAATAATATTAAAATATTAAAATATTCGGAAATAATAAATATTTATTAATAAATATTAAAATATTGATTATTATAGTATTAAAATATTAAAATAATCTGAAACATATATAATTTATTATTAAAATATTACAAGACTACTATGTATACAATTTCATAAAATGTCGGCCAATGGAAATATTTCAGATATCAAAATTAATAAGTTTTCTAATATTATTACAGTATTTTAATATATACAAAATGGAAGTATTACGTCAAGAATAAAATGATTATAAAATAGGTTGGAGTGTTTTTTCTTTTGCACTTGTATGCCCTGCCCTTTTTGCTGATTTTTTTACTGCCGGGCTGCAATTTACCTAAAATCCCAGTAACTTTCACATAGTTACTTACAGTCAAACCAAATTCCCTTGCCGACGTGGCAGTTGGACGTCTCCTGGGATGTCTTGTGTGACATCCCACTCACCGTGTACGACGTCTCAAACATCTCCACGTTAAGCCGTTGACATCCCCATGTCAAATGGCAGACATCTCCATGATTTTCTCTGATAACGGGGATCTCTCACAAAGTGCAGACATTTTCGGACATCTCTTCGACATCAATCGTGACAGGGGGGACATCCTACGGACATCTGCGTGATGCCAGCAGACATCACAAAAAATGCTGGTTTCTTATAGTGCTAAGACCTGAGTGCATTTCTGATCTTTGCCTAAGACCAGAGTGCAAAGTATACACTTGATCATCCTTGAATTCTCTTGTGCAGAGAAGATGAGTTTGCCATTGGCTCTATGCTATGTAATCAATGTAAAGATAGCAAATCCAGCATGAAAAATTTATATAAACATAGGTTGAATCAGAATGATGGATTTCAATTCTTGGGTGTAGCAGTGGCCCTCTCAAGAATGTTATGTTTAGGTTCATAAAAAATACTCGTTTATTTTGAAATCAACCTAATTTCATATGCAGGACTTATTTTGAATCGAATCTTAACGAAAGTAGAACGAAACAGGAAAAAATGAAAAAGTTAGACTCTTACATCTTCCCCAAATTTGTAGGTGCGGCACACTTCTGGTCGGATAAACTGGCGGCCTTTCCTGGTTTCACTGAGTCTCAGCCAATCATCCCAGTAAGTGTGGCAAGCGGTCAAGGAAATAGACGATGAACAAAGTGTCAATGACTTTACATTTGCATTTCTGATCTTGTTCATGAATGTTCCTTTCTGTGCCTGTATACAAGCAACTGAGACTCAGTGCTAATACACTATATTAATTGAGCCCGTGCTAGCTTTTGATTCTCAAATTTTAGAACTTTAGCATTCACACTGCCCAAAATGGGTTTAGAAATGATACGTTGTCAATCAGTCTAGACTCGCAGACCCTAAACCTAAACCATAATATATGTGCATCTTAATGCTTAAATATGCTAATTGTCTAAGTTTGAATGGGTTATGTACTTAAGTGTTTATTGTTTAAAATTATATGAGATTCACTCTTGGTGCCATGCTTTGAAGGTTAAGTGTTTGATTTTATTTTTAAAAAGTGGTTTAACTAATGTGGAGGTTTGTTGGTTTGTTTCATTTGCTCAGAGCTTGGCAAGATTATGGAGTCTTCAGAATTGCCTATTTCAAGAAGCGAAGTGGAATGTCAAATTCATGACATTTTGAAGAGGGAGACTGGAAATTCCTCCTCACGTTTAGAGAAACTGAGGTTCCAGCCTCGAAATAAATCCAAACTCAACATTCCCTTGTGCAGGATGGTATCTCTCCCTATCGTGCGGCCATATCTAAAGAATGACGTTATAAGTTTAGCTGCGCATTTCGTATCTTGTGGGTATTTGGAAGGCAACGGTGTGTTTTATGTAGCACTTGAAAACAACGAGGGCAAGACTATGGATGTTACACCAGATATTATTTCAACTTGGAGTGACCACTGGGTTCAGGTCAATGCACAGTTTGAAGAGCAATTGAATCTTGATGATGACTTGAGAGTATTTTCGGGCAAGATGTTCATGGTTTGGGATGGAAATCACTGCCTGCAAGCATGGTTGCCAATCATAAACAATGAGCACGAAAACGACATTACTTGGCATTATGCGGTGGAGAGTATTGTATTGGCTGTAAATGGTGATGTTGCTGGCATGCTCACAGCCCTTCATCAAGTGAATTGGAAATCTTCCTAAACTTTTTACGTCCTACATCAAATGCTTTCTTTGATCCTCTGTTTAGTACTTCTTGGACATCTACTTTGGCAATTTTCATTGCAAATGTCATTGTCTGTTGATTTTGTGGATTGATTCTTACAGGAGAAATCAAAAGTCTCATGTTACAACGAATCTCGTTCACAAATTGTATCGTGTGCAAAATATTGCACAACAACCTCTCACTTATTTCGAGTCTCTAGTCTCCAAGGATGAGATATCTGCATCCAGGAAGAAGCTGAAGGGTTCAAAAAAGACTTGGTATACGCTCACGACAGAAACTCTTAATGATGTTCTTTACAAGGTAATTTAAACATTTCACTTAAATGATTCCCTTCCATAAATTTCATTCTTGTGATAAATTTATCTCTCCATTAGAATGCTCTAGTCCTATTGAATCATTCAACTAAACTTTATTGATTGATTTTGTTTAATACAGCAAGAGATTGGGGAAGCAGCTACAGCAGCTCAGCGGAAGTTTTACGAGAAATATCCAAACCAAGAGGACTGGTTCTCCAAAGGTATAAATGAGTTTATAGAGAAGGCCATTGAAAAGGTTAGGAATTCTTCACTCCATGAGTTAAAGAAACAGCTACCAATCGCAGATCCCAAGCACACTGTGCAATTTTTGGAGCAAATAAAAAATCATTACGAATGCCACAATGATGAACCCGAGATGCAGCAGGAGAAACTATGGATGCTTGCAACTTCAGCTATGAGCACAGCTATGAAGGTGAAATGGCTTGTGCGTTGGAACCAACCCCAGAAGCTTCGTGAAGCTTTGAAATTTCCTAAGCCCAAGTTCAACGATTCAATATTCCCGGATTGGCTTCACAAAGCTACTTGGTGGGATCAGGTACATTCCATGTTCTGTTATGTCTTATCATTTGGATGATTCTTCAATATCAGATAATTCAAATTTTTAGTGTTTGTTGTGTGGCAGTTGGAGGTGGAAACTATTTCGTTGTTTGATGCTACAATCATCGATATGGGAATATCGATCAACTATTTACCTGACGGCGAAGATCCCATTCCTTCTATTTCTGACTACATCGAGACTATGCGCATTTCATTGTGGGAGATAGCATTCTTCCGTGAATTTGCGGTAGAAAAAGGAATTCACAAAAACAAGAGTTCTGAGGATCAACTATTCTTTACAGAAGCAATGCGGAGGATTTTATACAGGTATTTCAAGTTCATCTTGTTTCCAAGAAAGGCATGCGCAAGAACTCTTGCATATTTCGCTAGTTACCTAGATATCGAGAACGAAGATTGCATGTTTACTGAGTCGATTATAAAAAATTGGAATCCTGTGCATTTCCCAACTTGTGGGTGGTATTTAGACTTCCCTCTTAAAAGGCCCCCTTCTTTTGAGATCAGTCTACGTGAATCATTAGAGCCTGCTTTGATAGGCCAGGTTACTATTGTTTCTAAACCGCCACCAACTGAGAAGGAGAAGAAAGGACGGAAGAAGAAACAAGTATCGCCTGATGAAGAAGAGGTTTCTATAGAGAAGGCGACCACGACTTCCAAGCGTGGTTCTAAGTGCAACGCGGATGCTGTTGAGACCGCTGCACCAGCGGCTGCTGCTAAAACCACTTCCACAGTGGACAAATCAGCACCTCCACCAGCTCAGAGTCGACCTCCATCTGTGGAGACCCCAGCTGTGTCAGCATTGGAGCCAGCGGCGAAGCGGATGAAGTTGTCTACTGCAGACTCTTCTACTCCAACGGCGTTCCTTTCTCCCCCGAAGCGAGGTCCCATGTTGAGCAAGCCTGATGTCAGTGTTTCAAACTACACATGTCTTGATCTTCTTATCAACGACTCTTTCGTGCAAATGGCAGATGAGAAGAAAAATACCGGTAAATTCTGCCCGGAGTATGATGAGATAGTGGAGTTTTTGAAGAAGGTGAATACTACTTCTATTTTCTTTGATTCCTCGTTTGCCATGTGTTATTTGTTTGTGTATTGTAGTCTCTATGTTTAATTCTCTATGTTTCTTCATTGTCACACAGGTTGGTGCCTCTAGACAGCTTTTCTTTGATGATAAGGCTGTAGAGAAACCGGGGGTTGATCTAGTCATTGCAGAGTATCCAGATGGGTTGAGGGTCCCCGGTGTTTTTGACCCTCCATCTTAGGTTCCTAATTGGAGTGAGAGCCTTGAGGGTTTTCTGAAAGTGACCATGGGGTTTGCATATGCATATCGCCATGACGATGGTGCATTTCTCCTTTTTCACCCCGACAGTCCCGTTGTGAAAAAAGAAGTAATGTCCTACTTTAAAAACTATAAGATGAAAGTAGTTGATGAGTGGACTATCATCAACTACCTCCATCTAGCAAACCCGCTCCATCCCTCCAAATATGTGAGCTCCTCTACATTTTTTAATTTTCTTCAATTTTTTTATTTTTGCACATGTTTTATAATATGACCTTCTATGTATTAATATTCATTGTTTTTTTATAGACTTTGAAGTTCAAGGCGGTTCTTCTCGCCCGTGATGTTCCCTCTACGGCGGCAAGGTAGCCACCTCCTCTACTTATTGCTAAAGACACCTCTATTCCCCAGGTTGACTTAGCGTGTGATTGTCAAACCTCGTTTTCCCAAAAGCGGCTAGTTAGGGTTTCTAGGGCAACTAGGAGTAGTCTTTCCGCCATAAATAGGAGAAGTAATGGCCATAACGGCCCAGTTATTTATTTGGAGAGATCGGCGTCCGTGCGCAGCCTAGTAGAATTACTGCAGGACTAGCTAGACAGCGGGTTCCGGGTGGAAACCGGATGGGCGACCGGATAGGCGAGGACGGGTCTCCGATGGACCCGGCCACGATCCGAGCATTGAAGTTCGAGAATGATGGCGAGTTGGAGGTTCCATTGAGTTCGAGCTTCAGAAACGGCACAAAGGAGGTGCAAGCGGAGCACGCTCCTTCAAACAATCGGCGATATCCTGAACGAGCATGCAAGCTGCCCGGAGAGTAGTGGAAGAATCACATCTTCCCTCCAAGTGTTGATGAGCATGCGTATGTGGCGTTATCGGATGGACCATCAACCATTCGTGAAGCAATGCAAGGTGAGGATGCGATCAAGTGGGAGCAAGCCATGCCAGAGGAGTATGAGGAGTATGAGTCATTGATTACCAATGGCACATGGGAATTGACTCCCATTCCCAAGGGTCGCAACCCCATTGGTTGCAAGTGGGTGTTTCGTACAAAGAGAGATGCTTGCGGTGACGTCGTGTGCTACAAAGTAAGGCTTGTGGCAGAGGGGTTTGCACAAGTTCAAGGCGTGGATTTTTCATGAGACGTTAGCTCCCGTGGCGAAGTTCACGACCATTCGATACATTCTTTGCGATTGGGGCGGCCATGGATTTGGAAATCCATCGATTGAATGTGTTAACAAAAGAACTTGCACGAGATCGACACGAAAAGGTAGTAATAGCATATGGACTTAAAGGCTTTGGCTTTACGCAAAGTGGGAGTGTTGAAGTAGTACACTACTAGAAAATCCAACTAATCTGTTGATTCGGTCGTGTTGACCGGGACATTTTTCTGTTGATTTGGTCAAATTTTTGTTCAAATCAACAGAAAAGTGTCCCGGTCAACGCGACCAAATCAACAGATTAGTTGGATTTTCTAGCAGGAATGCTATTATGTGAGCAGTGAGCGGTGAGCAATAAAATTTCAGGATTTTTGAATGGGTTAAGTATAGAAAGTGGGTCCTATGACCAAGGATTTAGTATGATCGTGAGGTATTTTGTGGTTTTTTTTCAGGTACTGGACCTACTTCCGTGGGGTTAGGGTTCCCTATTTCTACTTTCTTTGTTAAATGCAATCGGTTTAGGATTGTGAAGTAGACTCTCCTCAGTTGTTTGACCTAACCCCTAGAAGCCCAAATTGGGCCTCATGATTTTTTAGCAGTATTGGTTAGGTCTTTTGTGGACTTTCCTCTTTGTTCAAATTTCTTTGTTTCTTGACCAACACATACAATGTTCATCATTGATTCCGGTGATATAGAATTTGGTTCCATCTGAATTCTACTTTTCACAACGTGATCAATTGAAATTGTCATTTTAAAACCATGAATCCTTCGTCCTTTAGGGGTTAACAAAGTGAGCAATTCTGGGAGGCATATGTACCAAAATCTTACGTAGACAACATATGATATAATGCATTTGATATGTTCTGTTCAGATAACCGAGTGTTGGCACCCTTATGAGAGTGATGGACGAACCGTTCCAGCTGGGGAGTCTGCTCTTCTGGGCTTCTGCTCACGTTGAGCTAAAAATTTTGCAGATATCAAGTTCAACAGTTCCTGACCAATGTTGAGACATTATTATTCTTTATGACAAGCTGGTGTGCCTTGCACTAATGCACTCTCCATGCTGGCCTTTTTTAATTGTTTGTATTTTCATGTTCTCTTCATAGTGGGGTTTTGTGTTCTTGGTACTGTTTGTTCCATCATATGGACAAGTGAAAAGTGACTAGAGAAATTTTGAGGATAGTGTACTTTCTATAGGTATGTGCAGTATAAGAGTTCTCTTGAAGCCACATTGACAGTCTGCGTATCAAGTGGTATCGATCCGAGTGGAAGCAATGTTGTCTTGATTCATCAAGGGCAGAGGGACTCGTAAAGTGTAATATATAAATATCATAGGAGATTAGAGGGAATCAAAGCACAAAAATAATGAATAAAAGTAGGCAGCGGCCCTTTTAGTCTCGCTGCTCAAAAGAATACAATTGAAAACACAGGAAATTAATTCCAATTGGAAAACTCGCTTGAACTGCCAGAATCGCTACACGAGATCTTCTCTGTAGCTTCCAAGTCCAAAAACTTACGAACCCCAGAACTGACCTTTCGAGACTTTACTCGACAAGCATTACTATCTGGATCGGCGGCGAAGGCATCTGCCAGGGGCTGAATATATAACAAGGTAAACTGTAGGAATCCTCAGGGCTAGTCATTTGATTGAGGAGATGGCTTACTCCTAGCTTCCGGGGTTTCCTGCAAATATGGAGAATGAAGCGAATTAGGCAAAGTGCAATCCAGGCGGCAAAGAATAAGCATTAGCAATTTTGTTGAAAGATAAATTGAATAGCAAGTGTAACCAAAATTTAGGGTGACCTTACTTACAAAAGCGAGGCCGTTTGACTTTTGGTGCAGGTTGGTCGTCATCACCAACATGGACATCAGGTTGCCACTTTCTGGGACTAGCTCTTGGCGTGGGATGGGGATCCTAGAGAGGCTCCAGAACTCCTCTAAAATTTTCAGAATCCGACTCTAATGCTATGAGGTGTCGTCCAGTAGACCGACATGCATGAACGGATGCTCCTGCAAGGAATTAAACAAATTAGGGTTGTGATGCAATCGGGCATTCGTAGCCCAGCTGTCATAGAAATTGACACACATGTGTTGCGCTCGTATTGAACCTTGGAAAGGTTGCAGCAGCAATCAAACATCCTTGATGTCCGAGCGGCAAGGTTAGATATTGATTTTGTATGTAATGATCTGATTATTACATGCGTGTACATGGAGCATCAAATTATTTGTAATGAGCAACAAGCTTAAGTTTAGGCTGAGTTTTGATTCATTTAACTGTGATCGCAGGGTCACTCCCATAGTCCCATTGTGGTAGGTAGGATATCCCATTGGAATTTTCTTAGATAGACTCATCCTGGAATATGAAATAGTAATTGATCTAGTATTGAAAGCAACCAGATTTGAGGGACTTACTCTAGCCTTCTTGTCTTTTTAAATAAATCTGGTTTTCAAAGTACATTTGGTGCTATTTGTACAGCTCGAGAGCTGCAACTGTGTTGGGCCTTAAGTTTGGAGACAAGAAAGGCTCGCCAAAAACAATGTAGTAATACTTACCAGTGGAGGCGTTGTAATCGAGGACCACGTCTCCAGGATCTGTGGATGCCTCCACAAGAATTTGCAAGAACCGAGGATCTTTCTCTCGTGCCCCTCTCCATAGAATCTGGCCATTCATGAGCTGCGTTTTTGCTGTCGTCAAATTGTGCAGGAGGTCATCTTCCTCCAAGTCGATTCCAGCGTCACGAACCTCAGGAATGATGCAGAGCTTGAAACCAGAGTGAACGGCGGTATCCTTCCGTTTGTGCCTGACAAACAGTAGAATCCAAAACCTGCGAGACTGCAAATGTAGGGAGAATTTAATGATAAGTGACTATGGCAATGAATACGCAAAGTAGAATCAACAAGGCAGTAGGATAATTTACCATGCGCTGCGGGTCTCTACACGAGGAAAGTCGAAGCTCGTTTATGCCCCACCAGTCTTTGTATTGCATGTACCCGTACTCTTGAGCCCACCCTAGAACATCCTTTTTGATGGAGGGACTTTCTGGAAGGAAAATAAGAATTGCACCATCGTCAGATAGGTGCTGGACCGAGTATGCAAATATTGTCTCAACAAAGTCGTCCACGTCCGCCTTGTTCCAGTCAGGGACACTCGTGGAAGGGTTAGAAATGCGAGGAACTGGGAGGTTATCAGGGACATCTGCAATGATAAGATCTAGGCATGCATCGGAATCAACACGTCCCCCAAGTTTTCGATGCTTAATCTTCCTGACCTGTAAAGTTCAACACGCAACATCAATTGCTTGGACGACATGTAAGAAACCTGACCACCTTGCAGTTTCTGAAGCCAAAGTTGGCACAGCCTAATATCTTCTTGTGTTGGATTCCCATTTGTATCCGACCCACACTTCGGTGATGTGCAACTGTTTTACTTAGAGTACATATCTGCACATAGTTTGTCTTGCATGGAACGTGGAAGCATAAACATACTAATGAAATGCATAATGCGGATTAATGATAAATTAGTATAGAGATGTATACGTACCGTTTTAGCAAAGTTTAGTATATCAAACCAAGCAGCCGGGGCTGTGCCCTCCAATTTCTGCTCCCCAAGAGCAATAAGCGATTTGTTGAGAATCATCACCTTTGGCAAGATTCCGTGCGTACTGACCCGAAGTGAGCTCTGAGCCTGGAGCTGAGAGGGGGAAAAGGATACCGATGTGACGGAGGGCTGGCAATGAAATGGGTCCGGTTTCAGAACGTCTTGAGGTGGCGGCCTTTGCAGAGTCTGATTAGGCTGCGTTGATTTTGCATCCACAGATTTTGCCTTGGTCTTCTTCGAAGTACTGGCACCAGCTGGAGACTTGGATGCCTTGCCCTTACCTCGTTTATTTTCTGCAGTAGTGGGAGCAGGAACCTCAACAACGGCATCGTCTTCACATCTTCAGTGTCCTCGACCGAGGCGGGGGTCGCTGCACGTTTCTCCTCCTCCTCCTCGGCTGGCGCGTAATTCTTCGCGCATTCTAGGTACCAAGGCGAGGCTAGAAGCTCAGGAAGCTTAAACAATCGTAGCTGATTTGGTGTGAAAACGCATGATGGCATTGCCTTGTCAATCCATGCACCAAAAAACTTGGACATAGCCTTCCGATCAATCGCACCCTTACCAAGGAGTTCGCGTTTGAAGTACCTGGAAGTACAGAAGCAAAATGTTTCAATACACAGGTAGAGTAGTGCAATTGTAGAGTGAACTGAATTTGTGAAATGTAAAGGTATTTGAGGATTGCAAACCTGTACAGGAGTCATTTGACGGCCTCTGAGGTCCCGTCTTGGTCTTTGAAGGCAATTATTCTAGAGTAGTCATTGGACTTCTTGAGTATAAAGTAGAATGCTCGATCCCAGACAAGGATTCTCCATTTCTCAACGTATTGGTTGATTTCATCCAAATCAGGTCGGGCTTCCCAGTCAATCTGAATGCCGTCGGTGTGAAGGGCATATATAACCTCAGCCGCAAGAGAGTCCTCAAGCTGTACAACCGTGACAAAAAAAAAACAGTCAAAGGTATGTTTAAAATTACTAGCACAAAGCTAGCATAGAGTGAGCAGTTTGCAAAGTAGCACAGATATAGTTTCGAAGGACAAATTGCAACGATACAATGTAGTAAGAGAATGACCTCTGCCCAAAATGCCGCCCGAGGCAACCAACTCTCTAAAGTTGCATCAGTGAAATGTGGAGGTGGGAAGTGAAGAGCCTCTCGGGAAATATCTGACGAGTTCTACCACTTCAACCAGCGGACACGGAATTGGGGCTGCACTACAGTGGTAGAGATCCTCTGAAGCTTATCAGGTGTCATCTCTGGCTTCTCTTTAGCGCTCCAGTGTGCGTTTATCTGCGTCACGCATGAAATGAATTAGAAATACAACAACACGAAAAGGAGTAGAATAGCTAAGCAAAGAGAATGAAGGAAAATTGAATTTGGAGTAGTACCTCCGCTAATAACTGCGGGCCGTGCTTTGGATTTGCAATGGTCAACATTTTGTCGTACTCGGATTTTTTCTCCTTGATTGCTCCCTTTGAAGCCTGGGTCATAGCGTCCCTCAATCCTTTAGCAGAGCGATTTTCAGGTGGTGTTTTCTTATAATACAAACGGCATGCCTCATCGGAGGCAGCTGCAATGTCGTGCTGCAGTGAAGACGAAGAAAGATATTAGAACACAGTCCGGGTGTGCAATCTCATATTCTAGTAATATCAACTATTCAATAAGCACTAACAATGCCAGCTTATGTTGGTACTTTCATTATCTTGTGAAATCAATGTTGATGGTCATTCATACAACTGATGAATCTTCTCTAAGTTTGCAGTGATGATGGTTCCTTTGTTTGTTTGTAGTGATGATCCCCATATTAGTTACATTAGAAAACCGCCCAATCCTTGTTATTACCTACTGTAACAAGTGACATGAATTGACCAAAGTATTGAATATGAGCTCGTCACTGATTCCTTTTGAGTGTGCAGTTAATTAATGCAACAGTACATCTGTTGTTAGTACATGTGTATCATATTCTAATTACATGTGTAGCTTGAGTATTTAGATAGTCTTTGAAGTTATGATGATGTCATTTCTGCTTTTAATGTAAGAAAGAAGAACTAGTTGTATCAGGGCCACTGTGGCAAAGTCTAATGGAGATCGAGATTACTGTCTAGATTGTGTGATACTTGAAACGGCATGCAAATACTGGAGGGTCAGTGCGAGGGCGGCTACCGTGCGAGCGGTGGATGGGAGAGCGGAGAGCAGAAAATGGAGAGCGGAGAGCAGATAATTGTCAGAGTTTTTACCAAAAATAACATAATATTCGAATATTCTCTGACAGATTCGAATATCCACTGACATATTCGAATATTCCATAGGTAAATTCGCATCGAAAACAGTTTTTTTACCACAGTAAAAATTAAAATGCAGTCATTTATGATATTTTTACTGTGGTAAATTCCAAAAATAACATAATATGCGAATATTCCTTGGGATATTCTAATATACCTTTGAATATTCGAATATTCGGAAGGTAAATTCATGTCGAAATACGATTTTTTACCACAATAAAATTTTTATTCAAACATTTATGAGGTGTTTACCATGGTAATTTTGAATTTCGTGGTCGATAGCATCATTTATAGACGTGAGAGACAAATTTTTCAAATGCATCTCTTTATTAAAAGTTGAAGTACACATTGTCCAACCTCACAGGGCAAGTCTGACTTTGCGATCAATCGTATGGTCTACGTGTCACATTTGCATTCCGGTTGTATGAGTCTATCAACCTAACGGTCGACATTTTTCTAAGCGAAAAATCCCTATGGAACGGTTTTATCACAGTAGGATCTGGTTTGTCTCCCAGCAAATCCCTGGAATATGTACCAGGAGGGATGATTCTAACCTTGGAGTATGCATGATGGACAATCCGTGCATCGTCATTGTGATCTAGATCAAATGCAACCTTCGATTCATCACACTCAATCACTTTCGCACCTTGATTGCAGCGGTCAACCACAGTAGAGCAGTGCTCGCTTTGCTCATCTATGTCCACTTGAATAGCAGACTGAAATGGTATAACGTCATCGCTAACACTAGTGATGTCGACCACCTTGTCTATCAAGCTCTCCATGATACAGCAGACCCACCCTAGACGCCTCGCCCATCCCACAAGACAAGCACATTTCATATAAAGCATTTATATTGATAAAGTGTCAAATCCATAAAGATGTCTTCCAATATGTCAAAGTCTCCCAAACCTACGAATTTGTTTGCTAGTCTATCAAAGTGCTTAGACTATGAAAATGCTTGAATCTGACATTCAGGTGTGTAGCCAAAAAAGGACTCTGGTTCGACAGAAAGGCCGTCGGCTGGTCTATCTTATATTATAGATTCTTCAAATGCAAGATCGCATTTTTATATAGAAAGCGCCGCATAGTTGCATCATTCGCAATCAAGTTGCATCATTCGCAATCAAGTTGCATACAGCCAAAAACGCCAGATAATCGAGGTTTAGGGTCGCCATTTGGATTTCGGTTTAGGGTGCATTAAGAAGGCTAAAGTGAGCCACGGTTCTGACAGTGTATAAGATTGCGGCTATGAGTATTTCTCATTGAACGCCGCAATTGCTATTCGTTAAAGTTACTGCTGGCATAGTCCATGTGACAACATCATGTAATTTAAGAAACCAAAGATAGCAAATGCATATAGATATGCAGTCCAAAGGGTATGCCTCTCCCTAAACTTGTTGGCGATCTCGATCACGATCCATTAGCTGCTACAGCTGTCGAGTTTCCGTTTGTCTCCATGGCCCGCATCTACGTTACGGGTCACGAGGTTCCAATGGTAGTTGAAATGGGTTGGGATAAGTATGCTCGAGTATCGGCCCTGGATCTCGCAGTTCGTTTTGGCTTAGTAGCATCATCAATAATGGTGGAGCTAGAAGTCCGTGGTAGGGACGGGTCCGTGGAATTAGGTGTGCTACAGACGAGGGGGGACGACCCGGAAGGATACTACTGGATGCTTTCTGCTGGTCAGTACAGAGCTTACGGCTTGTTGAACGCATCACAGCAAGTTCAACAGATTGACGATTGTTTGTCAGACAATGAATGGGAAGGGTTGGACGGTAGGGACAAATCAGTGTATCCCGAAGTCACTAGGAATGGGTTCACATTCCAGATGAAGTACCCTATTGCCTCCGTTGAGGGAGTAGTGGAATTGTGGCTGTGGGAATTTCCACATTGCAAAACTCATTGGATAGATCTGGCTGTCATGCTATTGGACAAAGATGTTCTAGATAGGTATGGAGTACCGTGTAATATATGGGACGACTCTCCGAGAGACCCGATGGTGTGGCGGCTGATGTGGTCACATTACATATGTGAGCTGCTAGGCCTACTGGACCCTTGCAACATCGAGGTGAACGAGGTCATCCCGGAGGAGTTATCGATTGCACTGTAGGAACACTTCGATGATGCAGACAAGCCTCCGCTTTGGGACTCAATTGAAGATAGCGACAGTTTCAAATTATAATCTGTAGATAATCTTAGAGTATTGGAAGCTCAGCAGAGCAATCATACTACATAGATTTTGTTGCAAACATGAATGTGACACAACATACTATAATAAAATTTGAGAGGTCAGACAATAGTTTGTAATGCCATCATTCACAGAGAACATTCAACAAGTCTACCATTAGAGTGTTGAAGAACACTCTAGAAGGAAATTCACGATCACAGTCTCTATGTGTAGGAATTAAGCAATCCAGATTACGATTTACACTACAACAGATGCATCAGAGTCGTCACTGCTGCTAGCACATAACATCACAACGCAACCTCACTCAACAAAGTATTAACTATCTTGATTCTAGACACAACGTCTGTGGTTTCAAATGGAGCAGAGAATAAGGGCTTGGGGAGATAGAATTAGAATTCCCCCGACCCGGTGACCATAATGACCTAGTCATTGAGAATAACAGACCGGATAGCCTAAGAATGGTAAAAAGTGGTCCTTGGGCCCAAAAAAGGTGGACAAACAAAATTAAAAGAAGTACCTAGAGATCAATCATGATCATTACAATTGGAAACAGTCCACTCGTGACTATTGATAATCAACAATGGACCACCTCTATATCGAATTGACATATTACTTTTAGATTCCATCTTTACGGTTCAATTCACTAATACTATCACCAATATTTAGTTACGAGGGTTGATTGAAATTAAAACATAAATTCCTTCTAAACTCGATCACAAACATAAATTTAATATTATCCTTAAGTTTTTCTACAAAATGTTGATAATCACGTACTAATGAAGGTGAACACTCAGTTATTCTACAAAAGGTAGAATATCAAGTGCTAAGGAAGGTGATAATGTTGGTAAGTATAGAAGCATTCTATTTTCACTTTTTTATGATCGAGGGTGCGATTTCACATTATGTAAGATTAGAATCTTTTAGATTTTATTTCCACTCAGTGCAAATTTAGGTGAATTGTCGCTTCTACCGGATTTGGCAATCTAATATATATATAATATTTATTTCTCCAAATCTAATGATTGAACAACGTACCTTGTGATGTGTAAGGCTGAAGCTTCAGCTTTAGAGGGCGTCCAAAGGCAGAACTGCTGAAGGCAATGAAAATATTTTTTGGGTGACTTCTCATCCACCATTGTCGTTCTGTAGGTAAGCGATGAATTCTGCTAAGACTGTCGCCTTTGGCGATGAAATTCGTGCACGCCCTCGCACATTGGGTGCATTAACAGGTTGGCTCACCTTTGTATATTCTTCGCGCGCTTGTTTGACCCGGCTGCTCCTCCCCCCCCCCCCCCCCCCATGGCGCTGCAAGCTCTCTTGGTTGCAAATGGCGAGTTTTGGTGGACTCCCTGTTGCAATCAGGAGATGTTGGAGCTCGCGCGATTCTCAAGCGTTAGTTTTCATGAAGTTGAATTCCTTTTTAGCAGCTCTACCCACGGACTCTTGCAAATGAGCTTCTGTGCGCGCGATAGAGCTCCCTCTCTTGAAGGCTCGGATTCACTGTACGCGCCCACTAAATGCGAGGCGACTAGTGGAGACGAGATTTCTGTGGAGGGGTCCGAATTTTTGAAGATTATCGAAGATGAGTGCGCTGCCCTGGACGAACTGGGAACGAGGTGTGCACCGCTGGAGCTGAGCTCGGAGTCTTCGCAGTCGGTCGTGGAATCGGTTGGAAGCTGCGATTCATAGGACATCGGTGAGTGTTCCATTTTTTTGGCGTATTGGGTGATTTTAGTGTTCTTTGATTAGGGTCTGTAATTGATTTCTAGATTACTGTGCATGTGATGCAAAGTCTATACTCCTGTATTTTTGGGTCACTTGGTTAGAGACTGTAATGGCCGTGTCACAAAGTGTGCATACATAGAATCCACAGAAAGCACAAAGAGAAGGCTGTCAAACATGAATTATGAACACAATAGTTAGTATGGAAAAAATAGATAGGCTTGATATTCAAACGTGGATATATTCAAAATCAAATCAACTGAGTAGTATATAGGGTTAAATTAGGGTTGCGTGTGCAATTGTATCTCCAACAAGTGCATTGGTAGTAGCCCTCCGCCACGGACACTTTTGCCCACTCTAATTGACTATTCCCAAACGAGTGATAATCACGCGTGAGTGATAATCAAACGTGGATTACATCTATATACTAAATCAAATACCTATGATTTAGAACGGGTCAATATTCCACTTTCGAGAAGGAGCTTAATTTCGTTGAAGCTGAAAGTCGGGGCATGCATGAAAAGGTCGACTTTGGGGTCACGCTTGCACACATTTATGAAGACGTAATAAATGTGCTTGCAGTAGCTGAAATACCCACCTTTCTTACCGAACTTGACCATGGTTTGTTTGAATGCAGGACACGTGCATGCAGGTTCGAAGCTCACTGTAATTTGGTATTGCGTCACAGTAGGTGGAGTTCCAGAGTCCAAAGCAATGATGCACCTATAGCCTGGATGTGGTACCATCGTAACGCTCTGGATTTTAGCCTTCAAAATCTTGGATGAATCTATGCTGACACTGCTTGGAGGTGGGAACGTTGGCTTGACGGCGAACTTTCTTCGATTTCCGCTTTCCAGGATATCGGTCCGCATCACATGGCACTGGGACAGATGACATATCTGAAGGGAGAGGTGCATCGGAGAATAGCCTCCTGGGAGGTACTTGAATTTTTTGTGGGAGCTAAAATCTTGTAGCTTCGAGCGCCTGAATCTCCTTGAGCTTGAGGTTCGTTCCTAGCTTCACGGGCCACACGTCGGGAATTGGGGGCCTCGGTTCCGTGGGCGAAAAGTGAGTCACCCACTTGCGTCGAGTGCCCTTCACGCACCGCGCAATATCATCAGGGCAAAAGAAGAATTGAATCGTCATCTCCCTGCCCAACCTCACATTTAGCCATTCACCGGTGTACGTCGGAGCGGGGGTGCTAGTCGAATTCCGGACAATTTTGGCATCGCACTTCTTCTTAGTCACTGCTCTCATCGCCCAACACGACTTGGCAGATGTTTTGGGCAGCCGAGCAATGTGCCAAATTCGCTCATTCACAATGGATTCTTGGACCGCGGTAACACGTTGAATTCCACCTTCCAGGGCAGGTGGTGAGGATGGATTCACGGGGGATATTGAAATCTCCTTTAGTGATGCGATGACCTCTAAAGCTTCGGATTCTTTCTCCTCAGCTATTGCTGGTAGAGAGGCTACTCTAGAGAGAGTAACTCGTTTGGATGCTTGGGGACGAGAGTAGTTCACTGTATCCGGCCGATGGGATTCACCGTCATCTCCAAGCCGCAGGTCCGGCTTTCTCTTGGTTGAGCCAAATACTTCCTCTCCTTCAAGGTGAGGTTCACGGATGCAAAACTCATCAGCTCCAGGCATATCGAGCATTGCCTCCTTGAGCACTCTAGGGTCGCCCGTGCTTCTGGCTCGTCGTTGTGCATTTCTTAACTTAAGTTCGTTCTTGCTGGGACCGGATCCTCCAACGCCTCCTTTTAAGAATTGGTAGTAAGCCACTACCTGCATGAACGCGCGAATGTAGTCGTCGACAGTGGCAACGTAGAGGTCATTACCTCTGTTGCCAGACGCTTGAAGCCACTTGTTGTGCACAGTCTCGGCAAGGTTGCAAGACGGCATGTCGGCTAACGCCTCTTCGTCAAGGTTCTGTAGAAGTCCATCACAAGAAATGTCACTTAGAGACGATTAGAAAGCAGTGCTTTAGAAAGAGATTGCAAGAGCAATGCATGCTCACCAACTGCATGAAGCCACCCCATTGCCGATATCGGAAGTGCCAGAAGACTAGCCAAAGATCCAAGTGTCTCAACGCTGTCTCTGATGCAGCTCCAGAAGACAACCACCAAGCCCTGATTGCTAGGTATCTCGTATCCGCCTCAGCCATGGTCGCGGAATCTCTATACTGCATGCAAAGGCGCTTGTGCTGTTCTCGAAGTTCTTCGGCGATGTACTGCTTGTTATGCTTTTCGAAGGATTGTGACCAATGAAAGAAACACGTCCTCTCTCGGTCCACCATTGGATCTTTGGGATTCCCATTTCCGTAGATGATCCTGAGTGCATTCCAATTGGCTTGTGCACCATCCGCCATGAAGCCCATGAATTGTGGATTGGGAACGTCATGTCTCTCCATGACGGCATTCAGGTTCTTCCAGAAGACAATCTGAGCATCTGTGTCTTCCGATTGCATGTCACAGCATGCAATGGTCATGACACGACAATACGTAGAGTCGTAAACATGGCAACCCATTGTAGTCCAATGTTTGACACGTTTGACATGGTCAAACATGATCCAACAGCTCTCAAGATCTCCTCCCGTCTGCATCCTCTTGACCAAATCCACACCACTACCAGGGCCCATCTCGGACATTTTGAAAATGAAGACCTTGTCAGAGTCTTCACCTTGTCCAGGGAACATGTTTTTTTGGACGAATGCCCAATTACTAAGTCCTCTAAGTTTGGTGATACTGTCCATGACACCATACCTCCTGAGGTATCTGAATGTGACAACTTTGTTTCTAATGCTGGGAGAGCCCATGTCCTTGAACCTGTCAAGAACCGGCACGAGATCTTCCAAACTAAGAGTTTTGGGTGGTTCGTCTTCACTGCGTAGAAGATACTCACCTAAGAGTTCTTTGTTGGCCTCAAGAACGACTGCACTCTTCGTAGCGGATGGTGTTCTCTCGATTTGCTCCCCGATGACAGTGTTGATCTTGGACTTGGTATCTCGATAGTCTCCAACCTTCACCGGGTGCTTGTGATGACCAAGATGAATGCAAGCCCTTGTGACGTTCGGCCCACCTTGCACGTAGAATATTCTAGCGCTACAATTGTTCACGCAAGTGGGAGGCTCTTTGCAGACCTTACAGACCAAAGTGGAGTCCTTTGGAGGTGACCCTTCCACGATGAATGGCCTCCACGTACAGCCTTCAAACTCCGTTTCATTTAATGGAGAGGTGCGGTTGGCACGCTTCAAATACTCGCACTCCTTGTTGCGACACTGCAAGTGGCCTACACAGACCGAGAATCGGAACGACAAACCCAAAGGATTGGAAATATTAGTTGTCATAGTTCTAGTCCACACATGGCCATCGTACCTCTTATCCATGCCATGCAAAGTTCTTGCGTTTGTGTGAGATGCGTAATGCGTGATGACAGGAAACTCGTACACTACGTCACCGTCGAATTTGGGAGGAAGATAGTCAACCTTGATTGTGGTGATCGTGGCGTAATCAAGTTTCTTCAACACGTTCTTCTTCCCAGGATGAGTAGCTAATTTCTTCAACTTGGATAAGATACTTGCAGCGGTGAGTGCCTTGGCAGACAACGAAGGACATGAACTCTCATTGATGTTGATCGATTCAAAACTAGGACTGGCCGATTCAAGGCTATGAGCGGCATAAGACTTTGAGGACGGAGAGTCAAGAGTGTGAAGGGGAGGACGTTCAATGACCGTGTCTGCATCAGACGAATCGCTAGAGAGGTCAATGTACAAAGTTGATTCCGACTCTAGTTTAACGGAAGTGGATGATCCAAAAAGGGGAGTGCAATCCACATCTGGATCATGCTCAACCTTGACATTCCTAAGAAGAGGAGTGTGGATTGTGCATCTAGCTGACGGTTGTGGTATACCACAGCCCTTCGTTTTTGGCAGACCATAGACATCATACTTTCCAGGTCCAAGCATCCACCGCCGACTTAGATCCGGGCTCTCGTGTGGCTGCTGAATTATGGTGTAAGACGGGGACGACTGGCTAGAATCATCAAAGATGTTCTTCTCGACATATAGACTAGATTCGTCAAAATGAAATCGCATACTGATATGTTTACTAGACACAACAGCAATTCCCTCCCCATTCATTGGGAATGAGACAGGAGCACTTGAGCCATACGCTGAAAGGATAGCAGTCTCCAAGGAATGATCGCAATCAGCAGTGGATGCCATGACAAACTGGACTTAGTATGAAGAATACAAGGATGGTTCAGACTAGAAGGTAGGGACAATATGTCATTGCATTCTCGATGGTAGTTTGATATTGGTCATGTATGCGTCGAGAACAGATGATGATGAATGCGGTCATCACTGACACAATCAATTAGTTCAAACACCAAGTTAAGGATGCAGCCGAAATTCTGAGCACGCCAACTTGGCATTATCTTAATTTTGCCAAAATTCAATTAAGGAATGAATTGATTAGTACAAGGGGTGATATATAGAATTCGCCGATTCATTTTGAAAATGGACTTGCGGAACTTTTAGAAATGTGTCAGTATTGTACAATAATGGTAAAGTCATAAAGATGAGCACATGGGGATTAGCATTAATAAGCGTATTTTGGAATAGATTGAATCCCAGCTTTGAGTATATATCCTATGCATGACTAAACAAAACCGGAGTAGAAAGCCGATGCAATGATATTGAATGTGATAGAATGAGAGAGGAAGAGATTATTTGACGGTACACATGAAGCAAGGAGCACCATCTAAGAACGTGACACCAAAGAAGAAGAGGAGACGTGGTCAGACGGACTTTAGCGGCACCAAAGCGAAGCGACGGAAGGAAGCTAGGAGGAGTTTGTTGGAGGCAAGCCTGCTTCCGACTACTCCCAGAGAGCAAGGTGTGGTGGATTCTGACGATGGAGGACTGAAGGGTAGGAAAGTATGTAGCATCAACAAACTAACGCTAGGTTCAATTGACGAGGGACTGGAAGAGGACCAATCGTGCAGAGAATTAGGAGAAACATTGCCTTTAGAGTGGACAGATCCAATGTCTGATCAACAGCGAAGGAGACAAGGCGATCGTAGCACTCGTTCAGAAATGAACGTTCGGTCCTGGCTTGACAACAACTACAATGAAGGTCATTTCAACATTGCAAACGACGTTCTGGATATCCAGAGTGGTGACCACCGTAATGAGGTAAAGTAATGGAGTTGCAAATCGACGCATGTTTGAATTGTCTTGTAGAGCGTGGTTAGATTCCAATCATGTAAATCTTAAGATAACATTTCTTTCTAAAATAATGTTTACTTCATATCTTCATTACCAAACTACAAGAATTGATATATTGTAGGAAGATATTACGGTTCGAATTTCCAAATCCCATAAGGAATTTGTTATTTAGAAAGTTTGGACAAAATGTGAATTCACTAAACTAAGAGTCCCACTTAAGATTTTACTGAAGTAAGCGTGATTGGGGGCCTTTAGCGGCAATAGGGCCAGTAGCGGGATTGGAGGCCAGTAGCGGCAATAGGTTCAGATGCAGGATTGGGGGCCGGTAGCGGCCATGGGCCCAGCGGTAATACCCTAAGTTCACGACCCACGGCCAAACCCTTAGTTGTGTACCACGGCCCACGGCCATACGCATTAGCTTTGTGACCATTTTCATTCTCCCCGCCATTGTACAATTCGAATTTTGAGCCGTGACAGAGGGAGGTCGTGATCAGAGGGAGGTCGCGATGCAGCGGCAGGGTCAACATTCGGCTGTGGCTATGGATCAGCACAAGAGGAGCGAGAAGGAGAGTCCGCACTCACTTCAGGGACCATCTCGAAATCTTGCTGGCGAGGACGAGTCACTCGAGTTGGAGTTTGAAGCGCTGCAGTCAGATGGCAAGTACAAGTCCGTGGATGCGGAGGTCGATGACCAGCAAACTAATGCCGATGCCGAATTCGGGGGGGGGGCGAAGACGAAGCACAAGAGAACGATGGCGAGGACCAGTCAGGGGAGGCAGAGGATGAAGCGCAGCGGATTGATCACGAGGACGACTCCAATGAGGCGGAGGAGGAGGCACAGCCGGTTGGGAGCGTGCAAGCCACTGATGACCAGGGCAGCGATGGTGAAGGCACGAACAAGGAAGGTAACCACGGAGTCGAGCGGGAAGACGTCGTGCAAGCGAAGAACCAAGGATCTCCAAATCAGGTAAGAAATCTCGAAGGTTCATCACGCAAGCCGTAGATTGTCAAACAATATTGGATCGAATTTGGGAATTTTGGTTCAAATTTGTGATCACTAAGTAATTTTGAGGACTGGGGAGGAACCTCGTCCACGAGGAGGACTGGGGTGGCTCTCACAGCGCGACAGGCGAGGCCATGATGCCCCGTCGAAATCCATAGAGTTGTCAAACTGTCTTCTCGATTTTCCTATCCACCTTGGTTTTAGTTGATTGAGGGGACCTTGGATGCTTCCTTGTCCACTAGAAGGTCAATGGCAAGATCCGCTATAAGCCCTTGAGTTGTCAAACATTTTATTTTTCTTGATATCCCGTATAGCATTGAGGAGATTGGGGAAACAATGAGGGGACCCTAAACCCTCAGTGAGTGTGGGTTGGCTATCAAGCCCCGTCACGAGCCCCTCAATTGTGCATAATTTTTTCTGAATTTGAACATCCAGACTGGTTTGATTTAAAATGGAGGACCGTGGGTAGGTCCTCGTCTACGAGGATGGCTTTCAATGTACTGAATGTGAGTGTGGGGTGGCTCTCTCAATCCATCACGAGCCCTCAGTTGTGCTTAATTTCTTTTACTTTTGAACATCCAGTTTGGCTTTTTTTTAGATTGGAGGACCATGGATAGGTCCTCGTCCACGAGGATGGCTCTCAATGTACGCAGAGTGAATGTGGGGTGGCTCTCTCAATCCATCACGAGCCCCTCAGTTGTGCTTAATTTTTTTTACATTTGAACATATAGTTTGGCTTGTTTTTAAAATGGAGGACCATGGATAGGTCCTCGTCCACGAGGATGGCTTACAATGTACTCACAGTAAGTGTGGGGTGGCTCTCTCAATTCATCACGAGCCCCTCGGTTGTGTTGAATTTTTTTTACTTTTGCACATCCAGTTTGGCATTTTATTAGAATGGAGGACCTTGGATAGGTCCTCGTCCACGAGGATGGCTTTCAAGTTGCTCACAGTGAGTGTGGGGTGGCTCTCTCAATCCATTACGAGCCCCTCAGTTGTGCTTAATTAATTTTACTTTTGAACATCCAGTTTGGTTTTTTCTAGAATGGAGGACCTTGGATTGGTCCTCGTCCACGAGGATGGCATTCAAGTTACTCACAGTGAGTGTGGGGTGGCTCTCTCAATCCATCACGAGCCCCTCAGTTGTGCTTAAATTTTTTCACATTTGAACAATCAGTCTGGAATTTTTTTTAAATGGAGGACCATGGATAGGTCCTCGTCCACGAGGATGGCTCTCAATGTACGCACAGTGAGTGTGGGGTGGCTCTCTCAATCCATCACGAGCCCCTCAGTTGAGCTTAATTTTTTTTACATTTGAACATCCAGTTTGGCTTGTATTTAAATTGGAGGACCATGGATAGGTCCTCGTCCACGAGGATGGCTTACAATGTACTCACAGTAGTGTGGGGTGGCTCTCTCAATTCATCACGAGCCCCTCGGTTGTGTTGAATTTTTTTTACTTTTGCACATCCAGTTTGCCATTTTATTAGAATGGAGGACCTTGGATAGGTCCTCGTCCACGAGGATGGCTTTCAAGTTGCTCACAGTGAGTGTGGGGTGGCTCTCTAAATCCATCAAGAGCCCCTCAGTTGTGCTTAAATTTTTTCACATTTGAACATCCAGTCTGACATTTTTTTTAAATAGAGGACCATGGATAGGTCCTCGTCCACGAGGACGGCTTTCAAGTTACTCACAGTGAGTGTGGGGTGGCTCTCTCAATCCATCACGAGCCCCTTGGTTGTGTTGAAATTTTATTTCTTTTGAACATCCAGTTTGGCAATTTTTCAGAATGGATGACCTTGGATAGGTCCTCGTCCACGAGGATGGCTTTCAATGTACGCACAGTGATTGTGGGGTGGCTCTCTCAATCCATCACGAGCCCCTCAGTTGTGCTTAATTTTTTTTACATTTGAACATACAGTTTGGCTTGCTTTCATAATGGAGTACCTTGGATAGGTCCTCGTCCACGAGGATGACTTTCAAGGTACTCACAGTGAGTGTGGGGTGGCTCTCTCACCCAGACACGAGCCCCTCAGTTGTGCTAATTTTCTTTTAAAATTTGAACATCAAGTTTGGTTTTTTTGAAATGGAGGACCGTGGATAGGTCCTCGTCCACGAGGATGACTTTCAAGGTACTCACAGTGAGTGTGGGGTGGCTTTCTCACCCAATCACGAGCCCCTCAGTTGTGCTAATTTTTTTTTTAATTTTGAACATCCAGCTTGAAATTTTTGAAATGGAGGACCATGGATAGGTCCTCGCCCACGAGGATGACTTTCAAGGTACTCAAAGTGAGTGTCGGGTGGCTCTCTCACCCAGTCACGAGCCCCTCAATTGTGCTAATTCTTTTTTAAAATTTAAACAACCAGTTTGGTTTTCTTTGAAATGAAGGACCATGGATAGGTCCTCGTCCACGAGGATGACTTTCAAGGTACTCACAGTAAGTGTGGAGTGGCTTTCTCACCCAGTCACGAGCCCCTTAGTTGTGCTAATTTTTTTGTTTACATTTGAACATCCAGTTTGGATTTTTTTGAAATGGAGGACCATGGATAGATCCTCGTCCACGGGGATCGCTTTCAAGGTACTCACAGTGAGTGTGGGGTGGCTCTCTCACCCCGTGTCGAGCCCCTCAGTGGTGCTTAGTTTTTTTTTAAATGTGAACATCCAGTTTGGTTTTTCTTGAAATGGAGGACCATCGATAGGTCCTCGTCCACAAGGATGACTTTCAAGGTACTCACAGTGAGTGTGGGGTGGCTCTTTCACCCAGTCACGAGCCCCTCAATAGTGCTTAATTTTTATTTAAATGTGAACATCCAGTTTGGTTTTTTTTGAAATGGAGGACCATGGATAGGTCCTCGTCCACGAGCATGGCATTCAAGGTACTCACGATGAGTGTGGGGTGGCTCTCTCACCCCGTGTCAAGCCCCTTAGTCGTGCCTAATTTGTTTTTAAATGTGAACATCCAGTTTGGTTGTTTTTGAAATGGAGGACCATGGATAGGGCCTCGTCCACGAGGATGACTTTCAAGGTACTCACAGTGAGTGTGGGGTGGCTCTCTCACCCAGTCACGAGCCCCTCAGTTGTGCTAATTTCTTTTTTAATTTTGAACATCCAGTTTGGTTATTTTGTGAAATGGAGGACCAAAGATAGGTCCTCGTCGACGAGGATGACTTCCAAAGTACTCTCAGTGAGTGTTGGGTGGCTCTCTCACCCAGTCACGAGCCCCTCAGTTGTGCTAATTTTTTTCTTAATTTTGAACATCCAGTTTGGTTATTTTGTGAAATGGAGGACCAAAGATAGGTCATCGTCGACGAGGATGACTTCCAAAGTACTCTCAGTGAGTGTTGGGTGGCTCTCTCACCCAGTCACGAGCCCCTCAGTTGTGCTAATTTTTTTTTTAATTTTGAACATCCAGTTTGGTTTTTTTTGAAATGGAGGACCATGGATACTTCCTCGTCCACGAGGATGGCTTTCAAGGTACTCACAGTGAGTGTGGGGTCGCTCTCTCACCCCGTGTCAAGCCCCTCACAGGTGCCTAATTTTTTTTTAAATGTGAACATCCAGTTTGGTTTATTTTCAAATGGAGGACCATGGATAGGTCCTCGTCCACGAGGATGACTTTCAAGGTACTCACAGTGAGTATGGGGTGGCTCTCTCACCCATTCACGAGCCCCTCAGCTGTGCTTTTTTTTTTTTTTAAATTTGAACATCCAGTTTCGGTTTTTTTGAAGTGGAGGACCATGGATAGGTCCTCGCCCACGAGGATGACTTTCAAGGTACTCACAGTGAGTGTGGGGTGGCTTTCTCACCCAGTCACGAGCCCCTCAGTTATGCTAATTTTTTTTTTAATTTTGAACATCTAGCTTGGAATTTTTGAAATAGAGGACCATGGATAGGTCCTCGCCCACGAGGATGACTTTCAAGGTACTCAAAGTGAGTGTGGGGTGGCTCTCTCACCCAGTCACGAGCCCCTCAGTTGTGCTAATTCTTTTTTAAAATTTAAACAACCAGTTTGGTTTTTTTTGAAATGAAGGACCATGGATAGGTCCTCGTCCACGAGGATGACTTTCAAGGTACTCACAGTAAGTGTGGAGTGGCTTTCTCACCCAGTCACGAGCCCCTTAGTTGTGCTAATTTTTTTGTTTACATTTGAACATCGAGTTTGGATTTTTTTGAAATGGAGGACCATTGATAGGTCCTCGTCCACGGGGATCGCTTTCAAGGTACTCACAGTGAGTGTGGGGTGGCTCTCTCACCCCGTGTCGAGCCCCTCAGTGGAGCTTAGTTTTTTTTTAAATGTGAACATCCAGTTTGGTTTTTTTTGAAATGGAGGACCATGGATAGGTCCTCGTCCACAAGGATGACTTTCAAGGTACTCACAATGAGTGTGGGATGGCTCTTTCACCCAGTCACGAGCCCCTCAATAGTGCTTAATTTTTATTTAAATGTGAACATCCAGTTTGGTTTTTTTTGAAATGGAGGACCATGGATAGGTCCTCGTCCACGAGCATGGCATTCAAGGTACTCACGATGAGTGTGGGGTGGCTCTCTCACCCCGTGTCAAGCTCCTTAGTCGTGCCTAATTTGTTTTTAAATGTGAACATCCAGTTTGGTTGTTTTTGAAATGGAGGACCATGGATAGGGCCTCGTCCACGAGGATGACTTTCAAGGTACTCACAGTGAGTGTGGGGTGGCTCTCTCACCCAGTCACGAGCCCCTCAGTTGTGCTAATTTCTTTTTTAATTTTGAACATCCAGTTTGGTTATTTTGTGAAATGGAGGACCAAAGATAGGTCCTCGTCGACGAGGATGACTTCCAAAGTACTCTCAGTGAGTGTTGGGTGGCTCTCTCACCCAGTCACGAGCCCCTCGGTTGTGCTAATTTTTTTTTTAATTTTGAACATCCAGTTTGGTTATTTTGTGAAATGGAGGACCAAAGATAGGTCCTCGTCGACGAGGATGACTTCCAAAGTACTCTCAGTGAGTGTTGGGTGGCTCTCTCACCCAGTCACGAGCCCCTCAGTTGTGCTAATTTTTTTTTTAATTTTGAACATCCAGTTTGGTTTTTTTTGAAATGGAGGACCATGGATACTTCCTCGTCCACGAGGATGGCTTTCAAGGTACTCACAGTGAGTGTGGGGTCGCTCTCTCACCCCGTGTCAAGCCCCTCACAGGTGCCTAATTTTTTTTTCAATGTGAACATCCAGTTTGGTTTATTTTCAAATGGAGGACCATGGATAGGTCCTCGTCCACGAGGATGACTTTCAACGTACTCACAGTGAGTATGGGGTGGCTCTCTCACTTATTCACGAGCCCCTCAGGTGTGCTTTTTTTTTTTATAAATTTGAACATCCAGTTTCGGTTTTTTTGAAGTGGAGGACCATGGATAGGTCCTCGCCCACGAGGATGACTTTCAAGGTACTCACAGTGAGTGTGGGGTGGCTTTCTCACCCAGTCACGAGCCCCTCAGTTGTGCTAATTTTTTTTTTAATTTTGAACATCCAGCTTGGAATTTTTGAAATAGAGGACCATGGATAGGTCCTCGCCCACGAGGATGACTTTCAAGGTACTCACAGTGAGTGTGGGGTGGCTCTCTCACCCAGTCACGAGCCCCTCAGTTGTGCTAATTCTTTTTTTAAATTTAAACAACCAGTTTGGTTTTTTTTGAAATGAAGGACCATGGATAGGTCCTCGTCCACGAGGATGACTTTCAAGGTACTCACAGTAAGTGTGGAGTGGCTTTCTCACCCAGTCACGAGCCCCTTAGTTGTGCTAATTTTTTTGTTTACATTTGAACATCGAGTTTGGATTTTTTTGAAATGGAGGACCATTGATAGGTCCTCGTCCACGGGGATCGCTTTCAAGGTACTCACAGTGAGTGTGGGGTGGCTCTCTCACCCCGTGTCGAGCCCCTCAGTGGTGCTTAGTTTTTTTTTAAATGTGAACATCCAGTTTGGTTTTTTTTGAAATGGAGGACCATGGATAGGTCCTCGTCCACAAGGATGACTTTCAAGGTACTCACAATGAGTGTGGGATGGCTCTTTCACCCAGTCACGAGCCCCTCGATAGTGCTTAATTTTTATTTAAATGTGAACATCCAGTTTGGTTTTTTTTGAAATGGAGGACCATGGATAGGTCCTCGTCCACGAGCATGGCATTCAAGGTACTCACAGTGAGTGTGGGGTGGCTCTCTCACCCCGTGTCGAGCCCCTTAGTCGTGCCTAATTTTTTTTTAAATGTGAACATCCAGTTTGGTTGTTTTTGAAATGGAGGACCATGGATAGGGCCTCGTCCACGAGGATGACTTTCAAGGTACTCACAGTGAGTGTGAGGTGGCTCTCTCACCCAGTCACGAGCCCCTCAATAGTGCTTAATTTTTATTCAAATGTGAACATCCAGTTTGGTTTTTTTTGAAATGGAGGACCATGGATAGGTCCTCGTCCACGAGCATGGCATTCAACGTACTCACAGTGAGTGTGGGGTGGCTCTCTCACCCCGTGTCGAGCCCCTTAGTCGTGCCTAATTTTTTTTTAAATGTGAACATCCAGTTTGGTTGTTTTTGAAATGGAGGACCATGGATAGGTCCTCGTCCACAAGGATGACTTTCAAGGTACTCACAATGAGTGTGGGATGGCTCTTTCACCCAGTCACGAGCCCCTCAGTTGTGCTTAATTTTTATTTAAATGTGAACATCCAGTTTGGTTTTTTTTGAAATGGAGGACCATGGATAGGTCCTCGTCCATGAGCATGGCATTCAAGGTACTCACAGTGAGTGTGGGGTGGCTCTCTCACCCCGTGTCGAGCCCCTTAGTCGTGCCTAATTTTTTTTTAAATGTGAACATCCAGTTTGGTTGTTTTTGAAATGGAGGACCATGGATAGGGCCTCGTCCACGAGGATGACTTTCAAGGTACTCACAGTGAGTGTGAGGTGGGTCTCTCACCCAGTCACGAGCCCCTCAATATTGCTTAATTTTTATTTAAATGTGAACATCCTGTTTGGTTTTTTTTGAAATGGAGGACCATGGATAGGTCCTGGTCCACGAGTATGGCATTCAAGGTACTCACAGTGAGTGTGGGGTGGCTCTCTCACCCCGTGTCGAGCCCCTTAGTCGTGCCTAATTTTTTTCTAAATGTGAACATCCAGTTTGGTTGTTTTTGAAATGGAGGACCATGGATAGGTCCTCGTCCACAACGATGACTTTCAAGGTACTCACAATGAGTGTGGGATGGCTCTTTCACCCAGTCACGAGCCCCTCCATAGTGCTTAATTTTTATTTAAATGTGAACATCCAGTTTGGTTTTTTTTGAAATGGAGGACCATGGATAGGTCCTCGTCCACGAGTATGGCATTCAAGGTACTCACAGTGAGTGTGGGGTGGCTCTTTCACCCCGTGTCGAGCCCCTTAGTCGTGCCTAATTTTTTTTTAAATGTGAACATCCAGTTTGGTTGTTTTTGAAATGGAGGACCATGGATAGGGCCTCGTCCACGAGGATGACTTTCAAGGTACTCACAGTGAGTATGAGGTGGCTCTCTCACCCAGTCACGAGCCCCTCATTAGTGCTTAATTTTTATTTAAATGTGAACATCCAGTTTGGTTTTATTTGAAATGGAGGACCATGGATAGGTCCTGGTCCACGAGTATGGCATTCAAGGTACTCACAGTGAGTGTGGGGTGGCTCTCTCACCCCGTGTCGAGCCCCTTAGTCGTGCCTAATTTTTTTTTAAATGTGAACATCCAGTTTGGTTGTTTTTGAAATGGAGGACCATGGATAGGGCCTCGTCCACGAGGATGACTTTCAAGGTACTCACAGTGAGTGTGAGGTGGCTCTCTCACCCTGTCACGAGCCCCTCAATAGTGCTTAATTTTTATTTAAATGTGAACATCCAGTTTGGTTTTTTTTGAAATGGAGGACCATGGATAGGTCCTCGTCCACGAGCATGGCATTCAAGGTACTCACAGTGAGTGTGGGGTGGCTCTCTCACCCCGTGTCGAGCCCCTTAGTCGTGCCTAATTTTTTTTTAAATGTGAACATCCAGTTTGGTTGTTTTTGAAATGGAGGACCATGGATAGGTCCTCGTCCACAAGGATGACTTTCAAGGTACTCACAATGAGTGTGGGATGGCTCTTTCACCCAGTCACGAGCCCCTCGATAGTGCTTAATTTTTATTTAAATGTGAACATCCAGTTTGGTTTTTTTTGAAATGGAGGACCATGGATAGGTCCTCGTCCACGAGCATGGCATTCAAGGTACTCACAGTGAGTGTGGGGTGGCTCTCTCACCCCGTGTCGAGCCCCTTAGTCGTGCCTAATTTTTTTTTAAATGTGAACATCCAGTTTGGTTGTTTTTGAAATGGAGGACCATGGATAGGTCCTCGTTCACAAGGATGACTTTCAAGGTACTCACAATGAGTGTGGGATGGCTCTTTCACCCAGTCACGAGCCCCTCAATAGTGCTTAATTTTTATTTAAATGTGAACATCCAGTTTGGTTTTTTCTGAAATGGAGGACCATGGATAGGTCCTCGTCCACGAGCATGGCATTCAAGGTACTCACAGTGAGTGTGGGGTGGCTCTCTCACCCCGTGTCGAGCCCCTTAGTCGTGCCTAATTTTTTTTTAAATGTGAACATCCAGTTTGGTTGTTTTTGAAATGGAGGACCATGGATAGGGCCTCGTCCACGAGGATGACTTTCAAGGTACTCACAGTGAGTGTGAGGTGGCTCTCTCACCCTGTCACGAGCCCCTCAATAGTGCTTAATTTTTATTTAAATGTGAACATCCAGTTTGGTTTTTTTTGAAATGGAGGACCATGGATAGGTCCTCGTCCACGAGCATGGCATTCAAGGTACTCACAGTGAGTGTGGGGTGGCTCTCTCACCCCGTGTCGAGCCCCCTAGTCGTGCCTAATTTTTTTTTAAATGTGAACATCCAGTTTGGTTGTTTTTGAAATGGAGGACCATGGATAGGGCCTCGTCCACGAGGATGACTTTCAAGGTACTCACAGTGAGTGTGAGGTGGCTCTCTCAGCCAGTCACGAGCCCCTCAATAGTGCTTAATTTTTATTTAAATGTGAACATCCAGTTTGGTTTTTTTTGAAATGGAGGACCATGGATAGGTCCTCGTCCACGAGCATGGCATTCAAGGTACTCACAGTGAGTGTGGGGTGGCTCTCTCACCCCGTGTCGAGCCCCTTAGTCGTGCCTAATTTTTTTTTAAATGTGAACATCCAGTTTGGTTGTTTTTGAAATGGAGGACCATGGATAGGTCCTCGTCCACAAGGATGACTTTCAAGGTACTCACAATGAGTGTGGGATGGCTCTTTCACCCAGTCACGAGCCCCTCGATAGTGCTTAATTTTTATTTAAATGTGAACATCCAGTTTGGTTTTTTTTGAAATGGAGGACCATGGATAGGTCCTCGTCCACGAGCATGGCATTCAAGGTACTCACAGTGAGTGTGGGGTGGCTCTCTCACCCCGTGTCGAGCCCCTTAGTCGTGCCTAATTTTTTTTTAAATGTGAACATCCAGTTTGGTTGTTTTTGAAATGGAGGACCATGGATAGGTCCTCGTGCACAAGGATGACTTTCAAGGTACTCACAATGAGTGTGGGATGGCTCTTTCACCCAGTCACGAGCCCCTCAATAGTGCTTAATTTTTATTTAAATGTGAACATCCAGTTTGGTTTTTTTTGAAATGGAGGACCATGGATAGGTCCTCGTCCACGAGCATGGCATTCAAGGTACTCACAGTGAGTGTGGGGTGGCTCTCTCACCCCGTGTCGAGCCCCTTAGTCGTGCCTAATTTTTTTTTAAATGTGAACATCCAGTTTGGTTGTTTTTGAAATGGAGGACCATGGATAGGGCCTCGTCCACGAGGATGACTTTCAAGGTACTCACAGTGAGTGTGAGGTGGCTCTCTCACCCAGTCACGAGCCCCTCAATAGTGCTTAATTTTTATTTAAATGTGAACATCCAGTTTGGTTTTTTTTGAAATGGAGGACCATGGATAGGTCCTCGTCCACGAGCATGGCATTCAAGGTACTCACAGTGAGTGTGGGGTGGCTCTCTCACCCCGTGTCGAGCCCCCTAGTCGTGCCTAATTTTTTTTTAAATGTGAACATCCAGTTTGGTTGTTTTTGAAATGGAGGACCATGGATAGGGCCTCGTCCACGAGGATGACTTTCAAGGTACTCACAGTGAGTGTGAGGTGGCTCTCTCACCCAGTCACGAGCCCCTCAATAGTGCTTAATTTTTATTTAAATGTGAACATCCAGTTTGGTTTTTTTTGAAATGGAGGACCATGGATAGGTCCTCGTCCACGAGCATGGCATTCAAGGTACTCACAGTGAGTGTGGGGTGGCTCTCTCACCCCGTGTCGAGCCCCTTAGTCGTGCCTAATTTTTTTTTAAATGTGAACATCCAGTTTGGTTGTTTTTGAAATGGAGGACCATGGATAGGTCCTCGTCCACAAGGATGACTTTCAAGGTACTCACAATGAGTGTGGGATGGCTCTTTCACCCAGTCACGAGCCCCTCAATAGTGCTTAATTTTTATTTAAATGTGAACATCCAGTTTGGTTTTTTTTGAAATGGAGGACCATGGATAGGTCCTCGTCCACGAGCATGGCATTCAAGGTACTCACAGTGAGTGTGGGGTGGCTCTCTCACCCCGTGTCGAGCCCTTTAGTCGTGCCTAATTTTTTTTTAAATGTGAACATCCAGTTTGGTTGTTTTTGAAATGGAGGACCATGGATAGGTCCTCGTCCACGAGGATGGCTTTCAAGGTACTCACAGTGAGTGTGGGGTCGCTCTCTCACCCCTTGTCAAGCCCATCACTGGTGCTTAATTTTTTATTTAATGTGAGCATCGAGTTTGGTTTATTTTCAAATGGAGGACCATGGATAGGTCCTCGTCCACGAGGATGACATTCAAGGTACTCACAGTGAGTATGGGGTGGCTCTCTCACCCAGTCACGAGCCCCTCAGCTGTGCTTTTTTTTTTTTTTAAATTTGAACATCCAGTTTCGGTTTTTTTGAAGTGGAGGACCATGGATAGGTCCTCGCCAACGAGGATGACTTTCAAGGTACTCACAGTGAGTGTGGGGTGGCTTTCTCACCCAGTCACGAGCCCCTCAGTTGTGCTAATTTCTTTCTTAATTTTGAACATCCAGCTTGGAATTTTTGAAATAGAGGACCATGGATAGGTCCTCGCCCACGAGGATGACTTTCAAGGTACTCAAAGTGAGTGTGGGGTGGCTCTCTCACCCAGTCACGAGCCCCTCAGTTGTGCTAATTCTTTTTTAAAATTTAAACAACCAGTTTGGTTTTTTTTGAAATGAAGGACCATGGATAGGTCCTCGTCCACGAGGATGACTTTCAAGGTACTTACAGTAAGTGTGGAGTGGCTTTCTCACCCAGTCACGAGCCCCTTAGTTGTGCTAGTTTTTTTGTTTACATTTGAACATCGAGTTTGGATTTTTTTGAAATGGAGGACCATTGATAGGTCCTCGTCCACGGGGATCGCTTTCAAGGTACTCACAGTGAGTGTGGGGTGGCTCTCTCACCCCGTGTCGAGCCCCTCAGTGGTGCTTAGTTTTTTTTTAAATGTGAACATCCAGTTTGGTTTATTTTCAAATGGAGGACCATGGATAGGTCCTTGTCCACGAGGATGACTTTCAAGGTACTCACTGTGAGTATGGGGTGGCTCTCTCACCCATTCACGAGCCCCTCAGCTGTGCTTTTTCTTTTTTTAAATTTGAACATCCTGTTTCGTTTTTTTTGAAATAGAGGACCATGGATTAGTCCTCGTCCACGAGGATGGCATTCAAGGTACTCACAGTGAGTGTGGGGTGGCTCTCTCACCCCGTATCGAGCCCCTCAGTGGTGCTTAATTTTTTTTTAAATGTGAACATCTAGTTTAGTTTTTCTTGAAATAGAGGACCATGGAGAGGTCCTCCTCTACGAGGATGGCATTCAAGGTACTCACAGTGAGTGTGGGGTCGCTCTCTCACCCCGCGTCAAGCCCCTCACTGGTGCTTAATTTTTTTTTAAATGTGAACATCCAGTTTGGTTTATTTTCAAATGGAGGACCATGGATAGGTCCTCGTCCACGAGGATGACTTTCAACGTACTCACAGTGAGTATGGGGTGGCTCTCTCACCCATTCACGAGCCCCTCAGCTGTGCTTTTTTTTTTTTTAAATTTGAACATCCTGTTTCGGTTTTTTTGAAGTGGAGGACCATGGATAGGTCCTCGCCCACGAGGATGACTTTCAAGGTACTCACAGTGAGTGTGGGGTGGCTTTCTCACCCCGTCACGAGCCCCTCAGTTGTGCTAATTTTTTTTTTAATTTTGAACATCCAGCTTGGAATTTTTGAAATAGAGGACCATGGATAGGTCCTCGCCCACGAGGATGACTTTCAAGGTACTCAAAGTGAGTGTGGGGTGGCTCTCTCACCCAGTCACGAGCCCCTCAGTTGTGCTAATTCTTTTTTTAAATTTAAACAACCAGTTTGGTTTTTTTTGAAATGAAGGACCATGGATAGGTCCTCGTCCACGAGGATGACTTTCAAGGTACTCACAGTAAGTGTGGAGTGGCTTTCTCACCCAGTCACGAGCCCCTTAGTTGTGCTAATTTTTTTGGTTACATTTGAACATCCAGTTTGGATTTTTTTGAAATGGAGGTCCATGGATAGGTCCTCGTCCACGGGGATCGCTTTCAAGGTACTCACAGTGAGTGTGGGGTGGCTCTCTCACCCCGTGTCGAGCCCCTCAGTGGTGCTTAGTTTTTTTTTAAATGTGAACATCCAGTTTGGTTTTTTTTGAAATGGAGGACCATGGATAGGTCCTCGTCCACGAGCATGGCATTCAAGGTACTCACAGTGAGTGTGGGGTGGCTCTCTCACCCCGTGTCGAGCCCCTTAGTCGTGCCTAATTTTTTTTTAAATGTGAACATCCTGTTTGGTTGTTTTTGAAATGGAGGACCATGGATAGGTCCTCGTCCACGAGGATGACTTTCAAGGTACTCACAGTGAGTGTGGGGTGGCTCTCTCACCCAGTCACGAGCCCCTCAGTTGTGCTAATTTTTTTTTTAATTTTGAACATCCAGTTTGGTTATTTTGTGAAATGAAGGACCAAAGATAAGTCCTCGTCGACGAGGATGACTTCCAAAGTACTCTCAGTGAGTGTTGGGTGGCTCTCTCACCCAGTCACGAGCCCCTCAGTTGTGCTAATTTTTTTTTTAATTTTGAACATCCAGTTTGGTTTTTTTTGAAATGGAGGACCATGGATACTTCCTCGTCCACGAAGATGAATTTCAAGGTACTCTCAGTGAGTGTAGGGTGGCTCTCCCACCCAGTCACAAGCCCCTCTGTTGTGCTAATTTTCTTTTTACATTTGAACAACTAGCTTGGTTTTTTTTGAAATGCAGGACCATGGAAAGGTCCTCGTCCACGAGGATGGCTTTCAAGGTACTCACAGTGAGTGCGGGGGGCTCTCTCACCCCGTGTCGAGCCCGTCAGTGGTGCTTAATATTTTTTTAAATGTGAACATCCAGTTTGGTTTATTTTCAAATGGAGGACCATGGATAGGTCCTTGTCCACGAGGATGACTTTCAAGGTACTCACAGTGAGTATGGGGTGGCTCTCTCACCCATTCACGAGCCCCTCAGCTGTGCTTTTTTTTTTTTTAAATTTGAACATCCAGTTTCGTTTTTTTTGAAATAGAGGACCATGGATTGGTCCTCGTCCACGAGGATGGCATTCAAGGTACTCACAGTGAGTGTGGGGTGGCTCTCTCACCCCGTGTCGAGCCCCTCAGTGGTGCTTAATTTTTTTTTAAATGTGAATATCTAGTTTAGTTTTTCTTGAAATAGAGGACCATGGAGGGGTCCTCGTCTACGAGGATGGCATTCAAGGTACTCACAGTGAGTGTGGGGTCGCTCTCTCACCCCGTGTCAAGCCCCTCACTGGTGCTTAATTTTTATTTAAATGTGAACATCCAGTTTGGTTTATTTTCAAATGGAGGACCATGGATAGGTCCTTGTCCACGAGGATGACTTTCAAGGTACTCACAGTGAGTATGGGGTGGCTCTCTCACCCATTCACGAGCCCCTCAGCTGTGCATTTTTTTTTTTTAAATTTGAACATCCAGTTTCGTTTTTTTTGAAATAGAGGACCATGGATTGGTCCTCGTCCAAGAGCATGGCTTTCAAGGTACTCACAGTGAGTGTGGGGTGGCTCTCTCACCCCGTGTCGAGCCCTTAGTCGTGCCTAATTTTTTATTAAATGTGAGCATCCAATTTGATTTTATTGAAATGGAGAACAATGGATAGGTCCTCGTCCACAAGGATGGCTTTCAAGGTAGTCACAGTGAGTGTTGAATGGCTCTCTCACCTCGTGTTGAGCCTCTCAGTTGTCCTTATTTTCTTTTGAATTTGAACATCTAGTTTGGTTTTTTCTCAAATGGAGGACCATGGATTGGTCCTCGTCCACGAGGATGACTTTCAAGGTACTCACAGTGAGTGTGGAGTGGCTCTCTCACCCAGTCACGAGCCCCTCAGTTGTGCTAATTTTTTTTTAATATTTGAACATCTAGTTTCGTTTTTTTTGAAATGGTCGACCTTGGATAGGTCCTCGTCCACGAGGATGGCTTTCAAGGTACTCACAGTGAGTGTGGGGTGGCTCTCTCCGTCCGTGTCGAGCCCCTCAGTGGTGCTTAATTCTTTTTTAAATGTGAACATCCAGTTTGGTTTTTTTTTATAATGGAGGACCATGGATAGGTCGTTGTCCACGAGGATGGCTTTCAAGGTACTCACAGTGAGTGTGGGGTGGCTCGCGCACTCCGTCACAAGCCCCTGTGTGGTGCTTAATTTTTTTTTAAATGTGAACATCCAGTTTGGTTTTTCTTTGAAATGGAGGACCAAGGATAGGTCCTCGTCTACGAGGATGACTTTCAAGGTACTCACAGTGAGTGTGGGGTGGCTCTCTTACCCAGTGTCAAGCCCCTCAGTGGTGTTTAATTTCTTTTTAAATGTGAACATCCAGTTTGGTTTTTTTTGAAATGGAGGACCATGGATAGGTCCCTGTCCACGAGCATGGCTTTCAAGGTACTCACAGTGAGTGTGGGTAGCTCGCTAACTCCGTCACGAGCCCCTCAGTGGTGCTTAATTATTTTTTAAATGTGAACAACTAGTTTGGTTTTTTTTGAAATAGAGGAACATGGATAGAACCTCGTCTACGAGGATGACTTTTAAGGTACTTATAGTGAGTGTGGGGTGGCTCTCTAACCCAATCACGAGCCCATCAGTTGTGCTAATTATTTTTTTAATTTTGAACATCTTGTTTGGATTTTTTTATATGGAAGACCATGGATAGGTTCTCGTCCACGAGGATGGCTTTCAAGGTACTCACAATGAGTGTGGGGTGGCTTTCCCACCCAGTCACGAGCTTCTCAGCTGTGCTAATTTTTTCTTTAAATTTGAACATCCAATTTGTTTTTTTTGAGATGGAGGACCATGGATTAGTCCTCGTTCACGAGGATGGCTTTCAAGGTACTCACAGTGAGTGTGGGGTGGCTCTCTCAACCCGTTTCGAGCCCCTCAGTTGTGCTAATTTTTTTTTAAATTTGAACATCTAGTTTGGTTTTTTTTGTAATGGAGGACCATGGATAGGTCCTCGTCCACGAGCATGACTTTCAAGGTACTCATAGTAAGTGTGGGGTGGCTCAATCACCCAGTCACGAGCCCCTTAGTTGTGCTAATTTCTTTTTTAAATTTTGAACATCCAGCTTGGTATTTTTGTGAAATGGAGGACCATGGATAGGTCCTCGTCCACGAGCATGGCTTTCAAGGTACTCACAGTGAGTGTGGTGTGGCTCTCTCACCCCGTGTCGAGTTCCTCACAAGTGCTTAATTTTTTTTTAAATGTGAGCATCCAGTTTGATTTTATTGAATAGAGAACCATGGATAGGTCCTCGTCCACGAGGATGGCATTCAAGGTACTCACACTGACTGTTGGGTGCATCTTACACCTCGTGTCGAGCCTCTTAGTTGTCCTAATTTTTTTTTAATTTTGAACATCTTGTTTGGTTTTTTTTTAAATGGAGGACCATGGATAGGTCCTCGTTCACGAGGATGGCTTTCAACGTACTCACAGTGAGTGTGAGGTGGCTCTCTCACCCCCTGTCGAGCCCCTCAGTGGTGCTTAATTCTTTTTGAACTGAGAACATCCAGTTTGGTTTTTTTCTGAAATGGAGGACCATGGATAGGTCCTCGTCTACGAGGATGACTTTCAATTTACTCACAGTGAGTGTGGGGTGGCTCTCTTACCCAGTGTCAAGCCCCTCAGTGGTGCTTAATTTCTTTTTAAATGTGAACATCCAGTTTGGTTTTTTTTGAAATGGAGGACCACGGATAGGTCCTCGTCCACGAGGATGACTTTCAAGGTACTCACAGTGAGAGTGGGGTGGCTCTCTCACCCAGTCACGAGCCCCTTAGTTGTGCTAATTTTTTTTTTCATTTTGAACATCGAGCTTTGAATTTTTGTGAAATGGAGGACCATGGATTGGTCCTCGTCCACGAGGATGACTTTCAAGGTACTCATAGTGAGTGTGGGGTGGCTCTCTCAGCCAGTCACGAGCCCCTCAGTTGTGCTAATTTTTTTTTAATATTTGAACATCCAGTTTGGTTTTTTTTGAAATGGAGGACCATGGATAGGTCCTCGTCCACGAGGATGGCTTTCAACGTACTCACAGTGAGTGTGGGGTGGCTCTCTCCTTCCGTGTCGAGCCCCTCAGTGGTGCTTAATTTTTTTTTAAATGTGAACATCCAGTTTGGTTTTTTTTTAAAATGGAGGACCATGGATAGGTCCTCATCCACGAGGATGGCTTTCAAGGTACTCACAGTGAGTGTGGGGTGGCTCGCGCACTCCGTCACGAGCCTCTCTATGGTGCTTAATTTTTTTTAAATGTGAACATCCAGTTTGGTTTTTTTTGAAATAGAGGACCATGGATAGAACCTCGTCCACGAGGATGACTTTCAAGGTACACATAGTGAGAGTGATGTGACTCTCTACCCCAATCACGAGCCCATCAGTTGTGCTAAATATTTTTTTAATTTTGAACATCCAGTTTGGATTTTTCTAAATGGAGGACCATGGATAGGTTCTCGTCCACGAGGATGGCTTTCAAGGTACTCACTGTCAGTGTGGGGTGGCTCTCCACCCAATCTCGAGCCCCTCAGCTGTGCTAATTTTTTCTTTAAATTTGAACATCCAATTTGTTTTTTTTGAGATGCAGGACCATGGATTAGTCCTCGTTCACGAGGATGGCTTTCAAGGTACTCACAGTGAGTGTGGGGTGGCTCTCTCAACCCGTTTCGAGCCCCTCAGTTGTGCTAATTTTTTTTTAAATTTGAACATCTAGTTTGGTTTTTTTTTAAATGGAGGACCATGGATAGGTCCTCGTCCACGAGCATGACTTTCAAGGTACTCATAGTGAGTGTGGGGTGGCTCAATCACCCAATCACGAGCCCCTTAGTCGTGCTAATTTTTTTTTTAAATATTGAACATCCAGCTTGGTATTTTTGTGAAATGGAGGACCATGGATAGGTCCTCGTCCACGAGCATGGCTTTCAAGGTACTCACAGTGAGTGTGGTGTGGCTCTCTCAGCCCGTGTCAAGTTCCTCACAGGTGCATAATTTTTTTTTAATTGTTAGCATCCAGTTTGATTTTATTGAAATGGAGAACCATGGATAGGTCCTCGTCCACGAGGATGGCTTTCAAGGTACTCACACTGACTGTTGGGTGCCTCTTACACCTCGTGTCGAGCCTCTTAGTTGTCCTAATTTTTTTTTAATTTTGAACATCTTGTTTGGTTTTTTTTTAAATGGAGGACCATGGATAGGTCCTCGTTCACGAGGATGGCTTTCAACGTACTCACAGTGAGTGTGAGGTGGCTCTCTCACCCCCTGTCGAGCCCCTCAGTGGTGCTTAATTCTTTTTGAACTGAGAACATCCAGTTTGGTTTTTTTCTGAAATGGAGGACCATGGATAGGTCCTCGTCTACGAGGATGACTTTCAATTTACTCACAGTGAGTGTGGGGTGGCTCTCTTACCCAGTGTCAAGCCCCTCAGTGGTGCTTAATTTCTTTTTAAATGTGAACATCCAGTTTGGTTTTTTTTGAAATGGAGGACCACGGATAGGTCCTCGTCCACGAGGATGACTTTCAAGGTACTCACAGTGAGAGTGGGGTGGCTCTCTCACCCAGTCACGAGCCCCTTAGTTGTGCTAATTTTTTTTTTCATTTTGAACATCGAGCTTTGAATTTTTGTGAAATGGAGGACCATGGATTGGTCCTCGTCCACGAGGATGACTTTCAAGGTACTCATAGTGAGTGTGGGGTGGCTCTCTCAGCCAGTCACGAGCCCCTCAGTTGTGCTAATTTTTTTTTAATATTTGAACATCCAGTTTGGTTTTTTTTGAAATGGAGGACCATGGATAGGTCCTCGTCCACGAGGATGGCTTTCAACGTACTCACAGTGAGTGTGGGGTGGCTCTCTCCTTCCGTGTCGAGCCCCTCAGTGGTGCTTAATTTTTTTTTAAATGTGAACATCCAGTTTGGTTTTTTTTTAAAATGGAGGACCATGGATAGGTCCTCATCCACGAGGATGGCTTTCAAGGTACTCACAGTGAGTGTGGGGTGGCTCGCGCACTCCGTCACGAGCCTCTCTATGGTGCTTAATTTTTTTTAAATGTGAACATCCAGTTTGGTTTTTTTTGAAATAGAGGACCATGGATAGAACCTCGTCCACGAGGATGACTTTCAAGGTACACATAGTGAGAGTGATGTGACTCTCTACCCCAATCACGAGCCCATCAGTTGTGCTAAATATTTTTTTAATTTTGAACATCCAGTTTGGATTTTTCTAAATGGAGGACCATGGATAGGTTCTCGTCCACGAGGATGGCTTTCAAGGTACTCACTGTCAGTGTGGGGTGGCTCTCCACCCAATCTCGAGCCCCTCAGCTGTGCTAATTTTTTCTTTAAATTTGAACATCCAATTTGTTTTTTTTGAGATGCAGGACCATGGATTAGTCCTCGTTCACGAGGATGGCTTTCAAGGTACTCACAGTGAGTGTGGGGTGGCTCTCTCAACCCGTTTCGAGCCCCTCAGTTGTGCTAATTTTTTTTTAAATTTGAACATCTAGTTTGGTTTTTTTTGAAATGGAGGACCATGGATAGGTCCTCGTCCACGAGCATGACTTTCAAGGTACTCATAGTGAGTGTGGGGTGGCTCAATCACCCAATCACGAGCCCCTTAGTCGTGCTAATTTTTTTTTTAAATATTGAACATCCAGCTTGGTATTTTTGTGAAATGGAGGACCATGGATAGGTCCTCGTCCACGAGCATGGCTTTCAAGGTACTCACAGTGAGTGTGGTGTGGCTCTCTCAGCCCGTGTCAAGTTCCTCACAGGTGCATAATTTTTTTTTAATTGTTAGCATCCAGTTTGATTTTATTGAAATGGAGAACCATGGATAGGTCCTCGTCCACGAGGATGGCTTTCAAGGTACTCACACTGACTGTTGGGTGCCTCTTACACCTCGTGTCGAGCCTCTTAGTTGTCCTAATTTTTTTTTAATTTTGAACATCTTGTTTGGTTTTGTTTTAAATGGAGGACCATGGATAGGTCCTCGTTCACGAGGATGGCTTTCAAGGTACTCACAGTGAGTGTGGGTTGGCTCGCTCACTCCGTCACGAGCCCCTCAATGGTGCTTCATTATTTTTTAAATGTGAACATCCGGTTTGATTTTTCTTGAAATAGAGGACCATGGATAGGTCCTCGTCCACGAGGGTGGCTTTCAAGGCATTCACAGTGAGTGTGGGGTGGCTCGCTCACTCCGTCACGAGCCCCTCAGTGGTGCTTAATATTTTTTGAAATGTAAACATCCAGTTTGGTTTTTTTTGAAATGGAGGACCATGGATATGTCCTCGTCCACGAGGATGACATTCAAGGTACTCACAGTGAGAGTGGGGTGGCCCTCTCACCCAGTCACGAGCCCCTCAGTTGTCCTAATTTTTTTTAAAATTTTGAACATCCAGTTTGGATTTTTTGTGAAATGGAGGACCATGGATAGGTCCTCGTCCACGAGGATGGCTTTCAAGGTACTCACACTGAGAGCGCGGTGGCTCGCTCACTCCGTCACGAGCCCCTCAGTGCTGCTTAGTTTCTTCTTTAATGTGAACATCCAATTTGGTTTTCTTTGAAATGGAGGACCATGGATAGGTCCTCGTCCACGACGATGGCTTTCAACGTACTCACAGTGACTGTGGGGTGGCTCTCTCACCCCCTGTCGAGCCCCTCAGTGGTGCTTAATTTTTTTTTAACTGAGAACATCCAGTTTGGTTTATTTTGAAATGGAGGCCCATGGATAGGTCCTCGTCCACGAGGATGACTTTCAAGGTTCTCACAGTGCCTGTGGGGTGGCTCTCTCACCCAGTCACGAGCCCCTCAGTTGTGCTAATTTTTTTTTAAATTTTGAACATCCAGTTTGGTTTTTTTTAAATGGAGGACCATGGATAGGTCGTCCTCCACGAGGATGGCATTTAAGGTACTCACAGTGACTGTGGGGTGGCTCTCTCACCCCGTGTCGAGCCCCTCAGTGGTGCTTAATTTTTTTTTTAATGTGAACATCCAGTTTGGTTTTTTTTTGAAATGGAGGACCATGGATAGGTCCTCGTCCACGAGCATGGCTTTCAAGGTACTCACAGTGAGTGTGGGGTGGCTCGCTCACTCTATCACGAGCCCCTCAGTGGTGCTTAATTTTTTCTTAAGTGTGATTATCCAGTTTGGTTTTTTTTGAAATGGGGGACCATGGATAGGTCTTCGTCCACGAGGATGGCTTTCAAGGTACTCACAGTGAGTGTGGGGTGGCTTGCTCACTCCGTCACAAGCCCCTCAGTGGTGCTTAATTTTTTTTTAAATGTGAACATCCAGTTTGGTTTTTTTTGAAATGGAGGAGCATGGATAGGTCCTCGTCCACGAGGATGACTTTCAAGGTACTCAGAGTGAGAGTGGGGTGGCTCTCTTACCCAGTCACGAGCCCCTTAGTTGTGCTAATTTTTATTTTAATGTTCAACATCCTGCTTCGAATTTTTGTGAAATGGAGGACCATGGATTGGTCCGAGTCTACGAGGATGACTTTCAAGGTACTCACAGTGAGTGTGGGGTGGCTCTTTCAGCCAGTCACGAGCCCCTCAGTTGTGCTAATTTTTTTTTAATATTTGAACATCCAGTTTGGTTTGTTTTCAAATGGAGGACCAGGGATAGGTCCTCATCCACGAGGATGGCTTTCAACGTACTCACAGTAAGTGTGGGGTGGCTCCATCCTTCCGTGTCGAGGCCCTTAGTGATGCTTAATTGTTTTTTAAATGTGAACATCCAGTTTGGTTTATTTTGAAATGGAGGACCATGGATAGGTCCTCGTCCACGAGGATGACTTTCAAGGTACTCACAGTGAGTGTCGGGTGGCTCTCTCACCCAGTCACAAGCCCCTCAGTTGTGCTAACTTTTTTTATTAATTTTAAACATCGTGTTTGGTATTTTTTTAAATAAAGGACCATGGATAGGTCCTCCTCCACGAGGATGGCTTTCAAGGTACTCACAGTGAGTGTGGGGTGGCTCTCTCACCCCGTGTCGAGCCCCTTAGTCGTGCCTAATTTTTTTTTAAATGTGAACATCCAGTTTGGTTGTTTTTGAAATGGAGGACCATGGATAGGTCCTCGTCCACGAGGATGACTTTCAAGGTACTCACAATGACTGTGGGGTGGCACGCTCACCCCGTGTCAAGCCCCTCAATGGTGCTTAATTTTTTTTTATATGTAAAAATCCAGTTTGGTTTTTTTTTGTCATGGAGGACCATGGATAGGTCCTCGTCTACGAGGATGACTTTCAAGTTACTCACAGTGAGTGTGGAGTGGCTCTCTCACCCCGTGTCGAGCCCCTCAGTGGTGCTTAATTTTTTTTTAAATGTGAACATCTTGTTTGGTTCTTTTTGAAATGGAGGACCATGGATTGGTCTTCGTCCACGAGGATGGCATTGAAGGTACTCTCAGTGACTGTGGGGTGGCTCTTTCACCCCGTGTCGAGCCCCTCAGTGCTGCTTAATTTTTTTTTAAATGTGAACATCCAGTTTGCTTTATTTTCAAATGGAGGACCATGGATAGGTCCTCGTCTACGAGGATGACTTTCAAGGTACTCACAGTGAGTGTGGGGTGGCACTTTCACCCAATCACGAGCCCCTCAGTTGTGCTATTTTTTTTTTAAATTTTGAACATCCAGTTTGGTTTTCTTTTAAAAGGAGGACCATGGATAGGTCGTCCTCCACGAGGATGGCTTTCAAGGTACTCAAAGTGAGTGTGGGGTGGCTCTCTCACCCCGTGTCGAGCCCCTCAGTGGTGCTTAATTTTTTTTTAAATGTGAACATCCAGTTTGGTTTTTTTTGATATGCAGGACCATGGATAGGTCCTCGTCCACGAGGATGGCTTTCAAGGTACTCACAGTGATTGTGGGGTGGCTCGCTCACTTCGTCACGAACCCCTCAGTGGTGCTTCATTTTTTTTGTAAATGTGAACATCCTGTTTGGTTTTTTTTGAAATGGAGGAGCATGGACAGGTCCTCGTCCACGAGGATGGCTTTCAAGGTACTCACAGTGAGTGTTGGGTGGCTCGCTCACTCCGTTACGAGCCCCTCAGTGGTGCTTAATTTTTTTTTAAATGTGAACATCCAGTTTGGTTTTTTTTAAATGGAGGATCATGGATAGGTCCTCGGCCACGAGGATGGCTTTCAAGGTACTCACAGTGAGTGTGGGGTGGCTCGCTCACTCCGTCACGAGCCCCTCAGTGGTGCTTAATTTTTTTTTAAATGTGAACATCCAATTTGGTTTTTTTTAAATGGAGGATCATGGATAGGTCCTCGGCCACGAGGATGGCTTTCAAGGTACTCACAGTGAGTGTGGGGTGGCTCGCTCACTCCGTCACGAGCCCCTCAGTGGTGCTTAATTTTTTTTGAAAATGTAAACATCCTGTTTGGTTTTTTTTGAAATGGAGGAGCATGGACAGGTCCTCGTCCACGAGGATGGCTTTCAAGGTACTCACAGTGAGTGTTGGGTGGCTCGCTCACTCCGTCACGAGCCCCTCAGTGGTGCTTAATTTTTTTTTAAATGTGAACATCCAATTTGGTTTTTTTTAAATGGAGGATCATGGATAGGTCCTCGGCCACGAGGATGGCTTTCAAGGTACTCACAGTGAGTGTGGGGTGGCTCGCTCACTCCGTCACGAGCCCCTCAGTGGTGCTTAATTTTTTTTGAAAATGTAAACATCCTGTTTGGTTTTTTTTGAAATGGAGGAGCATGGACAGGTCCTCGTCCACGAGGATGGCTTTCAAGGTACTCACAGTGAGTGTTGGGTGGCTCGCTCACTCCGTTACGAGCCCCTCAGTGGTGCTTAATTTTTTTTTAAATGTGAACATCCAGTTTGGTTTTTTTTAAATGGAGGATCATGGATAGGTCCTCGGCCACGAGGATGGCTTTCAAGGTACTCACAGTGAGTGTGGGGTGGCTCGCTCACTCCGTCACGAGCCCCTCAGTGGTGCTTAATTTTTTTTTAAATGTGAACATCTAGTTTGGTTTATTTTGAATTGGAGGACCATGGATAGGTCCTCGTCCACGTGGATGGCTTTCAAGGTACTCACACTGAGAGTGCGGTGGCTCGCTCACTCCGTCACGAGCCCCTCAGTGGTGCTTAGTTTTTTCTTTAATGTGAACATCCAGCTTGGTTTTTTTTGAAATGGAGGACCATGGATAGGTCCTCGTCCATGAGCATGGCTTTCAAGGTACTCACAGTGACTGTGGGTTGGCTCGCTCACTCCGTTACGAGCCCCTCAGTGGTGCTTAATTTTTTTTTAAATGTGAACATCCAGTTTGGTTTTTTTTAAATGGAGGATCATGGATAGGTCCTCGGCCACGAGGATGGCTTTCAAGGTACTCACAGTGAGTGTGGGGTGGCTCGCTCACTCCGTCACGAGCCCCTGAGTGGTGCTTAATTTTTTTTTAAATGTGAACATCTAGTTTGGTTTATTTTGAATTGGAGGACCATGGATAGGTCCTCGTCCACGTGGATGGCTTTCAAGGTACTCACACTGAGAGTGCGGTGGCTCGCTCACTCCGTCACGAGCCCCTCAGTGGCGCTTAGTTTTTTCTTTAATGTGAACATCCAGTTTGGTTTTTTTTGAAATGGAGGACCATGGATAGGTCCTCGTCCATGAGCATGGCTTTCAAGGTACTCACAGTGACTGTGGGTTGGCTCGCTCACTCCGTTACGAGCCCCTCAGTGGTGCTTAATTTTTTTTTAAATGTGAACATCCAGTTTGGTTTTTTTTAAATGGAGGATCATGGATAGGTCCTCGGCCACGAGGATGGCTTTCAAGGTACTCACAGTGAGTGTGGGGTGGCTCGCTCACTCCGTCACGAGCCCCTCAGTGGTGCTTAATTTTTTTTTAAATGTGAACATCTAGTTTGGTTTATTTTGAATTGGAGGACCATGGATAGGTCCTCGTCCACGAGGATGGCTTTCAAGGTACTCACAGTGAGTGTGGGTTGGCTCGCTCACTCCGTCACGAGCCCCTCAGTGGTGCTTATTTTTTTTTAAATGTGAACATCCTGTTTGGTTTTTTTTGAAATGGAGGACCATGGATAGGTACTTGTCCACGAGGATGGCTTTCAAGGTACTCACACTGAGAGTGCGGTGGCTCGCTCACTCCGTCACGAGCCCCTCAGTTGTGCTAATTTTTTTTTAATATTTGAACATCCAGTTTGGTTTTTTTTGAAATGGAGGACCATGGATAGGTCCTCGTCCACGAGCATGGCTTTCAAGGTACACACAGTGAGTGTGGGGTGGCTCGCTCACTTCGTCACAAGCCCCTCAGTGGTGCTTCATTTTTTTTAAATGTGAACATCCAGTTTGGTTTTTCTTGAAATGGAGGACCATGGATAGGTCCTCGTCCACGAGGATGGCTTTCAAGGTACTCGCAGTGAGTGTGGGTTGGCTCGCTCACTCCGTCACGAGCCCCTCAGTGGTGCTTATTTTTTTTTAAATGTGAACATCCTGTTTGGTTTTTTTTGAAATGGAGGACCATGGATAGGAACTTGTCCACGAGGATGGCTTTCAAGGTACTCACACTGAGAGTGCGGTGGCTCGCTCACTCCGTCACGAGCCCCTCAGTTGTGCTAATTTTTTTTTAATATTTGAACATCCAGTTTGGTTTTTTTTGAAATGGAGGACCATGGATAGGTCCTCGTCCACGAGGATGGCTTTCAAGGTACTCACACTGAGAGTGCGGTGGCTCGCTCACTCCGTCACGAGCCCCTCAGTTGTGCTAATTTTTTTTTAAATGTGAACATCCTGTTTGGTTTTTTTTGAAATGGAGGACCATGGATAGGTACTTGTCCACGAGGATGGCTTTCAAGGTACTCACACTGAGAGTGCGGTGGCTCGCTCACTCCGTCACGAGCCCCTCAGTTGTGCTAATTTTTTTTTAATATTTGAACATCCAGTTTGGTTTTTTTTGAAATGGAGGACCATGGATAGGTCCTCGTCCACGAGCATGGCTTTCAAGGTACTCACAGTGAGTGTGGGGTGGCTCGCTCACTTCGTCACAAGCCCCTCAGTGGTGCTTCATTTTTTTTAAATGTGAACATCCAGTTTGGTTTTTCTTGAAATGGAGGACCATGGATAGGTCCTCGTCCACGAGGATGGCTTTCAAGGTACTCGCAGTGAGTGTGGGTTGGCTCGCTCACTCCGTCACGAGCCCCTCAGTGGTGCTTATTTTTTTTTAAATGTGAACATCCTGTTTGGTTTTTTTTGAAATGGAGGACCATGGATAGGTCCTTGTCCACGAGGATGGCTTTCAAGGTACTCACAGTGAGTGTGGGTTGGCTTGTTCACTCCGTCACGAGCCCCTCAGTGGTGCTTAATTTTTTTTTAAATGTGAACATCCAGTTTGGTTTTTTTTGAAATGGAGGACCATGGATAGGTGCTCGTCCACGAGGATGGCTTTCAAGGTACTCACACTGAGAGTGCGGTGGCTCGCTCACTCCGTCACGAGCCCCTCAGTGGTGCTTAGTTTTTTCTTTAATGTGAACATCCAGTTTGGTTTTTTTTGAAATGTAGGACCATTGATAGGTCCTCGTCCACGAGCATGGCTTTCAAGGTACTCATAGTGAGTGTGGGGTGGCTCGCTCACTTCGTCACGAGCCCCTCAGTGGTGCTTCATTTTTTTTAAATGTGAACATCCAGTTTGGTTTTTCTTGAAATGGAGGACCATGGATAGGTCCTCGTCCACGAGGATGGCTTTCAAGGTACTCACAGTGAGTGTGGGGTGGCTCGCTCACTCCGTCACGAGCCCCCCAGTGGTGCTTAATTTTTTTTTAAATGTGAACATCTAGTTTGGTTTATTTTGAATTGGAGGACCATGGATAGGTCCTCGTCCACGTGGATGGCTTTCAAGGTACTCACACTGAGAGTGCGGTGGCTCGCTCACTCCGTCACGAGCCCCTCAGTGGTGCTTAGTTTTTTCTTTAATGTGAACATCCAGTTTGGTTTTTTTTGAAATGGAGGACCATGGATAGGTCCTCGTCCATGAGCATGGCTTTCAAGGTACTCACAGTGACTGTGGGTTGGCTCGCTCACTCCGTTACGAGCCCCTCAGTGGTGCTTAATTTTTTTTTAAATGTGAACATCGAGTTTGGTTTTTTTTAAATGGAGGATCATGGATAGGTCCTCGGCCACGAGGATGGCTTTCAAGGTACTCACAGTGAGTGTGGGGTGGCTCGCTCACTCCGTCACGAGCCCCTCAGTGGTGCTTAATTTTTTTTTAAATGTGAACATCTAGTTTGGTTTATTTTGAATTGGAGGACCATGGATAGGTCCTCGTCCACGAGGATGGCTTTCAAGGTACTCACAGTGAGTGTGGGTTGGCTCGCTCACTCCGTCACGAGCCCCTCAGTGGTGCTTATTTTTTTTTAAATGTGAACATCCTGTTTGGTTTTTTTTGAAATGGAGGACCATGGATAGGTACTTGTCCACGAGGATGGCTTTCAAGGTACTCACACTGAGAGTGCGGTGGCTCGCTCACTCCGTCACGAGCCCCTCAGTGGTGCTTAGTTTTTTCTTTAATGTGAACATCCAGTTTGGTTTTTTTTGAAATGGAGGACCATGGATAGGTCCTCGTCCACGAGGATGGCTTTCAAGGTACTCACAGTGAGTGTGGGGTGGCTCGCTCACTTCGTCACAAGCCCCTCAGTGGTGCTTCATTTTTTTTAAATGTGAACATCCAGTTTGTTTTTTCTTGAAATGGAGGACCATGGATAGGTCCTCGTCCACGAGGATGGCTTTCAAGGTACTCGCAGTGAGTGTGGGTTGGCTCGCTCACTCCGTCACGAGCCCCTCAGTGGTGCTTATTTTTTTTTAAATGTGAACATCCTGTTTAGTTTTTTTTGAAATGGAGGACCATGGATAGGTCCTTGTCCACGAGGATGGCTTTCAAGGTACTCACAGTGAGTGTGGGTTGGCTTGTTCACTCCGTCACGAGCCCCTCAGTGGTGCTTAATTTTTTTTTAAATGTGAACATCCAGTTTGGTTTTTTTTGAAATGGAGGACCATGGATAGGTCCTCGTCCACGAGGATGGCTTTCAAGGTACTCACAGTGAGTGTGGGTTGGCTTGTTCACTCCGTCACGAGCCCCTCAGTGGTGCTTAATTTTTTTTTAAATGTGAACATCCAGTTTGGTTTTTCTTGAAATGGAGGACCATGGATAGGTCCTCGTCCACGAGGATGGCTTTCAAGGTACTCGCAGTGAGTGTGGGTTGGCTCGCTCACTCCGTCACGAGCCCCTCAGTGGTGCTTCATTTTTTTTGTAAATGTGAACATCCAGTTTGGTTTTTTTTGAAATGGAGGACCATGGATAGGTCCTCGTCCACGAGGATGGCTTTCAAGGTACTCACAGTGAGTGTGGGTTGGCTTGTTCACTCCGTCACGAGCCCCTCAGTGGTGCTTAATTTTTTTTTAAATGTGAACATCCAGTTTGGTTTTTCTTGAAATGGAGGACCATGGATAGGTCCTCGTCCACGAGGATGGCTTTCAAGGTACTCACAGTGAGTGTTGGGTGGCTCGCTCACTCCGTTACGAGCCCCTCAGTGGTGGTTAATTTTTTTTTAAATGTGAACATCCAGTTTGGTTTTTTTTTAAATGGAGGATCATGGATAGGTCCTCGTCCACAAGGATGGCTTTCAAGGTACTCACACTGAGAGTGCGGTGGCTCGCTCACTCCGTCACGAGCCCCTCAGTGGTGCTTAGTTTTTTCTTTAATGTGAACATCCAGTTTGGTTTTTTTTGAAATGGAGGACCATGGATAGGTCCTCGTCCATGAGCATGGCTTTCAAGGTACTCACAGTGACTGTGGGTTGGCTCGCTCACTCCGTTACGAGCCCCTCAGTGGTGCTTAATTTTTTTTTAAATGTGAACATCCAGTTTGGTTTTTTTTAAATGGAGGATCATGGATAGGTCCTCGGCCACGAGGATGGCTTTCAAGGTACTCACAGTGAGTGTGGGGTGGCTCGCTCACTCCGTCACGAGCCCCTCAGTGGTGCTTAATTTTTTTTTAAATGTGAACATCTAGTTTGGTTTATTTTGAATTGGAGGACCATGGATAGGTCCTCGTCCACGTGGATGGCTTTCAAGGTACTCACACTGAGAGTGCGGTGGCTCGCTCACTCCGTCACGAGCCCCTCAGTGGTGCTTAGTTTTTTCTTTAATGTGAACATCCAGTTTGGTTTTTTTTGAAATGGAGGACCATGGATAGGTCCTCGTCCATGAGCATGGCTTTCAAGGTACTCACAGTGACTGTGGGTTGGCTCACTCACTCCGTTACGAGCCCCTCAGTGGTGCTTAATTTTTTTTTAAATGTGAACATCCAGTTTGGTTTTTTTTAAATGGAGGATCATGGATAGGTCCTCGGCCACGAGGATGGCTTTCAAGGTACTCACAGTGAGTGTGGGGTGGCTCGCTCATTCCGTCACGAGCCCCTCAGTGGTGATTAATTTTTTTTTAAATGTGAACATCTAGTTTGGTTTATTTTGAATTGGAGGACCATGGATAGGTCCTCGTCCACGAGGATGGCTTTCAAGGTACTCACAGTGAGTGTGGGTTGGCTCGCTCACTCCGTCACGAGCCCCTCAGTGGTGCTTATTTTTTTTCAAATGTGAACATCCTGTTTGGTTTTTTTTGAAATGGAGGACCTTGGATAGGTCCTTGTCCACGAGGATGGCTTTCAAGGTACTCACAGTGAGTGTGGGTTGGCTCGTTCACTCCGTCACGAGCCCCTCAGTGGTGCTTAATTTTTTTTTAAATGTGAACATCTAGTTTGGTTTATTTTGAGATGGAGGACCATGGACAGGTGCTCGTCCACGAGGATGGCTTTCAAGGTACTCACAGTGAGTGTGGGGTGGCTCGCTCACTCCGTCACGAGCCCCTCAGTGGTGCTTGGTTTTTTCTTTGATGTGAACATTCAGTTTGGTTTATTTTGAAATGGAGGACCATGGATAGGTCCTCGTCCACGAGGATGGCTTTCAAGGTACTCACACTGAGAGTGCGGTGGCTCGCTCACTCCGTCACGAGCCCCTCAGTGGTGCTTAGTTTTTTCTTTAATGTGAACATCCAGTTCGGTTTTTTTTGAAATGGAGGACCATGGATAGGTCCTCGTCCACGAGGATGGCTTTCAAGGTACTCACAGTGAGTGTGGGGTGGCTCGCTCACTTCGTCACAAGCCCCTCAGTGGTGCTTCATTTTTTTTAAATGTGAACATCCAGTTTGGTTTTTCTTGAAATGGAGGACCATGGATAGGTCCTCGTCCACGAGGATGGCTTTCAAGGTACTCGCAGTGAGTGTGGGTTGGCTCGCTCACTCCGTCACGAGCCCCTCAGTGGTGGTTATTTTTTTTTAAATGTGAACATCCTGTTTGGTTTTTTTTGAAATGGAGGACCATGGATAGGTCCTCGTCCACGAGGATGGCTTTCAAGGTACTCACAGTGAGTGTGGGGTGGCTCGCTCACTTCGTCACCAGCCCCTCAGTGGTGCTTCAGTTTTTTTTAAATGTGAACATCCATTATGGTTTTTCCTGAAATGGAGGACCATGGATAGGTCCTCGTCCACGAGGATGGCTTTCAAGGTACTCACAGTGAGTGTGGGATGGCTCGCTCATTCCGTCACGAGCCCCTCAGTGGTGCTTATTTTTTTTCAAATGTGAACATCCTGTTTGGTTTTTTTTGAAATGGAGGACCTTGGATAGGTCCTTGTCCACGAGGATGGCTTTCAAGGTACTCACAGTGAGTGTGGGTTGGCTCGTTCACTCCGTCACGAGCCCCTCAGTGGTGCTTAATTTTTTTTTAAATGTGAACATCCAGTTTGCTTTTTTTTGAAATGGAGGACCATGGATAGGTGCTCGTCCACGAGGATGGCTTTCAAGGTACTCACACTGAAAGTGCAGTGGCTCGCTCACTCCGTCAGGAGCCCCTCAGTGGTGCTTAGTTTTTTCTTTAATGTGAACATCCAGTTTGGTTTTTCCTGAAATGGAGGACCATTGATAGGTCCTCGTCCACGAGCATGGCTTTCAAGGTACTCATAGTGAGTGTGGGGTGGCTCGCTCACTTCGTCACAAGCCCCTCAGTGGTGCTTCATTTTTTTTAGATGTGAACATCCATTTTGGTTTTTCTTGAAATGGAGGACCATGGATAGGTCCTCGTCCACGAGGATGGCTTTCAAGGTACTCACAGTGAGTGTGGGTTGGCTCGCTCACTCCGTCACGAGCCCCTCAGTGGTGCTTATTTTTTTTTAAATGTGAACATCCTGTTTGGTTTTTTTTGAAATGGAGGACCATGGATAGGTCCTCGTCCACGAGGATGGCTTTCAAGGGATTCACAGTGAGTGTGGGTTGGCTCGTTCACTCCGTCACGAGCCCCTCTATGGTGCTTAATTTTTTTTTAAATGTGATCATCCAGTTTGGTTTTTTTTGAGATGGAGGACCATGGACAGGTGCTCGTCCACGAGGATGGCTTTCAAGGTACTCACAGTGAGTGTGGGGTGGCTCGCTCACTCCGTCACGAGCCCCTCAGTGGTGCTTGGTTTTTTCTTTGATGTGAACATTCAGTTTGGTTTATTTTGAAATGGAGGACCATGGATAGGTCCTCGTCCACGAGGATGGCTTTCAAGGTACTCACACTGAGAGTGCGGTGGCTCGCTCACTCCGTCACGAGCCCCTCAGTGGTGCTTAGTTTTTTCTTTAATGTGAACATCGAGTTTGGTTTTTTTTGAAATGGAGGACCATGGATAGGTCCTCGTCCACGAGGATGGCTTTCAAGGTACTCACAGTGAGTGTGGGTTGGCTCGCTCACTCCGTCACGAGCCCCTCAGTGGTGCTTATTTTTTTTCAAATGTGAACATCCTGTTTGGTTTTTTTTGAAATGGAGGACCATGGATAGGTCCTTGTCTACGAGGATGGCTTTCAAGGTACTCACAGTGAGTGTGGGTTGGCTCGTTCACTCCGTCACGAGCCCCTCAGTGGTGCTTAGTTTTTTTTTAAATGTGAACATCCAGTTTGGTTTTTTTTGAAATGGAGGACCATGGATAGGTGCTCGTCCACGAGGATGGCTTTCAAGGTAGTCACAGTGAGTGTGGGGTGGCTCGCTCACTCCGTCACGAGCCCCTCAGTGGTGCTTGATTTTTTTTAATTGTGAACATCCCGTTTGGTTTTTTTTTAAATAGAGGACCATGGATAGGTCCTCGTCCACGAGGATGGCTTTCAAGGTACTCACAGTTAGTGTGGGGTGGCTCGCTCACTCCGTCACGAGCTCCTAAGTGGTGCTTCATTTTTTTTAAATGTGAACATCCATTTTGGTTTTTCTTGAAATGGAGGACCATGGATAGGTCCTCGTCCACGAGGATGGCTTTCAAGGTACTCACAATGAGTGTGGGTTGGCTCTCTCATCCCGTGTCGAGCCCCTCAGTGGTGTTTAATTTTTTTTTAAATATGAACATCATGTTTGGTTTTTTTTGAGATGGAGGACCATGGATAGGTCCTCGTCCACGAGGATGACTTTCAAGGTACTCACAGTGAGTGTGGAAGGATCTCACGGCCCGTCACGGGCTCATTCATTTTGGTATCTTTTTGAATTGTCGTTCTGTGTTTTGGCGCGCGGGCGCCAACGAGTCGATTTCGCCATCTAAGCAGGTGATTGATCTTTGTGGCGTTGATAGCGTTGACAACCGTTATTGCATGTGCTCTAGTCATATTCATATGATGGTTCGCAAGGATCCAACTTCTCAATCATTCGATGCGACATCAAGGAGCCTAATTGTTGTTAGAGCATTACCCGCCATTCCAGATCATCTCGATACAAGGGCATTTCGTAAGAGGCTTGCTAATGCATTGACCGAGACGTACCGTAGTTCTCCTAGGCGTTCCCCTTGATTCAAGTAGTACGTTTGCATATGTTATGCAATCATGATCCTTTATATTTATGTCTTTTTATGTTTTACATATTCAGGCATTGTCATTTGATTATGGCTTTTATTTCTAATTGAGTTGACCGTGTTATGTTTGAGGCTCCGGATCCTCAAGAGGAGGATGAGCCGCATAGTAAATGCCCGGACGATGTCACAACCACTTCGGAGAGTGAAATTCTGCACAGGAAGAACTTGAAAGTGGACACCAACGGGCTTGTTAATGATCTTCGAATCAATCCTGTTAAGAAGTCCCGTCTGCAAGTTCCGTTGTGTCGGATGCTTGTGATGGACGAGGTGCAAGCTGTTGGAGAGCTAGACGTGCAACGACTCGAAAGCGAGTTTGTCAATGGGTATCGCGAGGGTGACCTCGTGCTCTACATCTCGGCCTTCAATAATCTTGATGTGTCGTGTGACGTGACTGATGAGATAGTTCAGTCCTGGAGCCCTATTTGGAGAAAAGTGAACGACGAGTTCGAGGAGGAGCTAGCAGCTGATGATCATCTTGCCCAACTCAGAGGCAAGATGTTCTATGTCTGGGATGGAAACCACCGTGTGACAGCATGGACTCGCCACATCACCAAATTCCATGCAGACGAAGAACGCTGGCATTACCGGGTCCACTGCATTGTGTTGGACCCGCGAGGCTCTGTGGCTCGCTTGCTGAACGCCATGAGTGACGTCAACTGGTATAATGTTCCACCAATTCAAATGAATTTGAAAATCCTCGTTTGTGATCAACTCTTGCTCAAACTCCAAGCTTTGAAATTTGGTGGTGCAGGTCCACGGAGAACAACCACGTTAAGAGCACGATTCCGGCAAAGTTGCGTCGAATCCGTACGTTTGGGGTACTCCCATTGACGGCATTCAAAAGCCTTATCACCGAGGACGAATATCAGTACTGCGAGAAGGTGAAGCCAAAAGTTAGCACGTGGTTCTCGCTAACCGTCAACGTGTTTATCAGCTTCCTATACAAGGTGAGCACTCCTCTCCAACATCTAATTTGGCACTCGTCTCAACGAACTATGATCATTCAAACTCATTCTCGATTCTTATGTCATCATTGTAGCGGGAGATCCAACTGGCAGCTGATGACGCCGCGCGCGAGTACCACAGGAAGACGCCAGTTGAAGAGAGGTCTCCAGCCGGAGTCTGGGATGCGATGAAGGCTGCTGGTCAGCGGTTCGTGAAGCATCAAAAATCAAAGGACTTTGACAAGTACCTTGCAGCTGCAAGCCCTGTCAACGGAGACGACTTTATGAAGGAGGTATGATTTGATCTCCACGTCCCGTACGTTGTGCTCTTCATTGCTCACCAGTCAATGACTTACATTTCAATGTTCAGATTGATCGGCATTTCAGTGAGAATTCCCCCCCAGAGATGACGATTGAGAAGCTTCAGAAGATTGCTACCTCTATTAGTGATGCGAAGTACAAGGCGCGTTAGTTACGGTGGTGGAATTCCTCTGAGGATGCTAGACGTGCCTATCGCTTTCCCATGCTAAAAGACAAGGACAACACGTGGGATCCCTGGATTAACAAGGCTTCATTTTGGGCGGAGGTACGTTTCTACGCTACTCCAACTCTTCCACATGTGATTGTAAAATTTGGACGGCTCACAGTTGTAACATGATTCATTAGGTTGAAGACGCAGTTGTACGCATGACGGAGGACATTATAAGGGACGAGAAGATCTCCGTCGATTGGTCAATCCCTGGACTACGAAAGCGTGGTGACTTCGTAGAGAGCTGGCGAATTCTACTCTGGGATAGAGCATTTTCATCATTCTTTGGCTCAAAGGATTCTAAGCTCTATCACAAAAAGACAAATTTCAAAGAGTACCCTGGTACAGCTGAAGCTGTTAAACGGGTTGTCTATAGGTAGGTACCAAGCACTAAGATTTGTTCAAACCATTCATTCTAATGGCGTCATGCAAGGCTGTGTAGTTTGTCGGTCCGTGGTGTATCGCATTCATATGCTACCGCTTCCATGTGTTCAACTGCAGGTATTTCATTCGTGTCTTGCTGGCAAAGAAGGCCATTCCCGCAAAGTCCCTTCCTCTTTACTTCGAGTCTTGGATTCAGAAGGGGTCGGACTTGTGCATGTATACTTCCGATCAGCTCAAGAAGTTCAACGAGAAGCATCTAGAGTTTGGAGCGTGGTACCTTGACTGTAATCAAAATTTCACGCCCTCTACCGAGCTGGCAGTGCGACAAGCCATTGACGGCGGAGAGTTTGCAGTGGACGCCACGGACGATGTGTCGGATGAGGAGCCCCCTGAGCCTCCGAAACAGAAGAAGAAGCGCGAGACGAAGAAGGAGAAGGCGGCTAGGGAGAAGCTAGAGAAAGAGCAACATGCATTGGCTGAGAAGGAGGCGGCCGAGAAAGAGAGGCTTGAGAAGGAGAGAGCTGAGAAAGAAAGGGCCGATAAGCTAAAGGCAGAATCGGAGGCGTTGGCTGCAAATCAGATTGAGGAGAAGGCTGCAGTGGATCACGTTGACCTTTCCGATGATGGCGAAGATGATGATGACGAGGATCGTGAAGCTCCCACGAATAGCCGTGACACTGCAGCCCCACAGGATCTTGCGCAAGAGGAGTGCCGAACACCTCTGGCGCATGATTCATCTGTTTCCAATGCCGTCTATGTAACGGCGCAGCGACTTCGAAAGAAAAAGCAAGGACTGTTTACCTCTACAAGTTCATCTGCAGTAGAGCATGAGTCTCTTCAAGTGTATCTGGAGTGCACAAATGTGAAAGACCTTCTTGAGCTTGGGGCAAATGAGAACACGGATCCTCGTTGGAAGAGGCTCCAAGATTGCATCGCTCAGGTGATGTCTAGCCATAAACCTGTCTCATTAATCTGAAGTTTAATCCGTCTGACAGATCACTGACTATCTCGTCGAGCCTTTTGTAGGCTACTGCAGGGCGTTAGCGGACCGTCTCATCGGCTGTTTGCAAGAAGTTCGGCTACACGGGCATTGATCTCATGATCGCAGATATTCCTGAGAACCTACCCGTCCCCGGAATCTCTACTGTAGTTCCAAGTTGGAACGTGAGATCCGAGAAATACGTGGAACATACCTTTGAGTTTGCTCACTACTTCTTGCACGATGATGGCGCGCTCGTTCTCATTCACTGTGATGATAGAGCTCTCATGCAGGACGTCGACGAATGTGCGGACCAATACGACATGCAGCTCCTCAAAGATTGGTGGGGAATTAATGAGCACCCGCTCGCACATCCTCGACAGCCATTGAAGCCGGTATGTTCAATTCCAATTCGTTCCTTTGATTCAATTTTGTGATCCCGAATTGTATTTGATTTAGTTCGAATGCATTGTGTGGTCCTAGGACGGGAGTGCATTCTCGATATTATTGATTAGCAAAGTAATGTGGAATTTGACGTTTTGGCAGTCCATTCGGTTCTGGATCCAACTCTACATTCGACGAGACATTGTATCGAGGTTCTTGTTCTCTAGGAACCGCGGTGTGGAATTTGCAGGCATTCATCTTGAGAACAACGATGCTCTCTTCAACCTCACTTGCGATGATGTCACTATGAACAATGACGTACCGTGGAGAGGTGCTCGTGAAAAGAACGAAGAGTTCTTTCGAATGCTCATACAACAGTTATCCAAGCCCGGTGATACAATCCTCGACTGCAAGGCAGCCACAGGTAATGCTAAGTGTGAGCCTACATCCATTGCACGCATAATACTTGTACTCAATGTATGATTCCCTCTTGCAATCTAAAATTCTGTGTGGTCAATTAGGTACTTCCATCAGGGCAGGCTTGGCCTTGGGATGCCACGTTTTGGCATTGGAAGATGACCGCGACATCTTCGACTCGCTTATTGCACCGTTTGCTCCTACTCCGATATCTCGTCCTCAGGCATTGGGTAAGGTCACTACACCCCCGGTGAATCCTGCCCCTGCTAAGAAGCCCAAGACCAACAGATTCAATTGTGAGTAAGTTCGGAATCTCTAGGAATGCCCAATGGTTCAGATCTCATAACATGTAGCATGCATTTCTGCAGTTATCTCTCAGTCCTTACATTTTTTCTCAACCTCTTGCAGAGATATGCGATTTTTGCGACGGCGTCAAACTAGTTGCAGCCCGCCTTCTACGTTCACTCTTCCCGATTATGCAGCGTGCATAGCGGATGCTTATGCTAAAGCCTCTCCTTGCATGTATCAGCGTAAGCGTAGGTACAATCCGAGGGTCCGGAAATTCATAGATGATGAGGCAGAGCAGGGAGAGGAATTTCATATGGAGGTGTTTGCCGATAGTGAGACTAGTTCAAGTGACGGCCTTTGAGATTATTTCTCTGTTTATTCATATACGGATTTATTCTGCAATCCTCCAAGTCGATTTGTATGTGCCCATTCCTAGTCCTTGATACTGAAGGTGCAAGACTCAGTGTGTCTAATCTCTCCACTTTTATAATTCTCTTGTAGTATACTTGGTGTACTCAATGTAGGGGAGCCACTAGAATTCCAAGTATGAGTTGACCGTGGGTCATATACTTCAAAATTTTGTTATTTATTACCCAATATCAAATGGATCTACAAACACCACTACCACTATCTCTTTTACAGCCCATATCCAATGCTCATCAAGGTCATTGCTTGTTTTCGAAGACTGTCTTTTAAATACGACTCGTACTCAACTGACTGCTTCACCGCGCGCATCATGTCGTCTATTGTGGCAACGTACAAACACGTCCCTCGACTCTGTGACATCCGCTGCCAGTAGCTGTATACAGTCTCGCCCAGGTTGCAGGAAGGAATGTCCGCAATTTGTTCTGCCGTTAGATCCTGTAAGCCACATACCAAATGTTGAATGAGTAAGACGACAAAGTAGTCATTTGGATTTGTAGGATAACATATTCATAAATAGGTATTGAAATCTCACAAGCTCATAGAAACCACCCCATTGGCGGAATCTGAAGTGCCAAAATCCCAGCCAATCATCCAGTACTCGCAGTCCATCTTCAGTGGCAGCTCCTGATGACAACCACCAGTCTCTTGTGCAATGGTAGAACTCTTCAGCCTCCCACGGGGTCTTTGCCTCTCTGAAATTCGTACACAGTCTCTTGTGCATTTCTCGGAGGTCTGGCCGGATGTGCTCCACCATGTATTGCTCCAAAGAACCGGTCCATTCAACTTCATTGCATCTTTCTCTACCAACCATCTGCCTATTGGGATTTCCATTCCCGTACACAATCCTCACCGCCATCCAGTTCGCATCATCCACGCCTGCTACAAACCCCTTGAAGTAAGGGTTTGGAACTCCGTTTCGTTCCATCACATTGTTGAGAGCCAACCACATGAGCTTCTGTAAATTGACATCTTCGCTCAAGATTTCGCATGTGGCTATTGTCATCAGGCGACACATTTCTGAATCATAGACATAGCAAGACATAGTTGTCCAGCCTCTTACTCTGTTGAGGTGGTCAAACATGATCCAACGTTTGTCCAGGTCCCCACCCGGTTGCATGCGCCTTACAAGATCAACGCCGCTGCCAGGTCCATCTTCTGACATCTTGAATATGTAATACCGTCCAGTTCCAAATCCGAATCTGTCGCTAATCTGAATGAAGGCATATGGACACTCAATCCTCAACTACTCGATCATGTCGAGCGATCCTCTCTCTTCACTAACGGTTGATTCCAACCTAGTAGCATCCCATCTATATCGGGAATGGTACATACTGAAATGCTCAATCATAGCTTGATACATTTGTGGTCGAGATGGTACTCCTGATCCATCACTACCTATTACACGTGTCGTGTCAACCTCAATAGAGGACTCGCCGGTGAAGCTCGTACCCATTTCTCTACAACAACAAACTAGACACTCAAGACATAAAATTCAAGGGAGGACACTACCATGAGAGACAAGTCGACACTCGCTGGAGAAGAGCGTTGTGAATGGCCATATATATATTTCGCATCATTATCTGTTCGTATGGGTCAAATCCAGAGTCTTCTAAGTCAATTTTTGTGCACAACTTTTTTGACCGTGTCTACCAGTACAAGACTTCCATGAGTCAGAATAGATCTATTCTTATATTGGCATCACTGATTTGGCTGGATACGAACTCAATGACAGAAGGATCTAATTCTGAAATGCAAACCGATTCGACTTCCAGATTGCCAGCCGTCAATTCATTTCTAATCTGGCATTTTTATGATTGATGCTATTAGCAGATAATGTACTAACCCTCTCGAGATTTCAGCAGAGACATTTGCACCCTAAAGACAAAACTCATCAATGAATCCCTGTTCGCCACCAACAATGACCAATAATTAATTCTAGAGAATGAAGAGCCTGAGTCAAGGGTGGGGCGCGAGGCAAACAATCATCCTAGTAAACTAAGAAATTCCGAGTGTTTGCTTGACTTCCCCCTTAAGCGATGGCGAATACATACACGGATGAAAGACCAATTGTCGTGCTTAGCACGGCATCATGATCCACGTTTTCAAATGTTCATGCAACGTCACAAATTATTGTCTACAGAATACCAACCTAAGAAAACCGAGACAAATCACCGGGGAACGGTTCCTTGAACCAAGCAACGGGCCAGTTCCCGGGAGTTCCCGGGACTAAGCACCTGTGCTGTCCCTGGGATTGTCCCCTGGCTATCCCGGGATAGTCACAGGTGCCTTAGCGTGGAGAAGTGAGGGCAGCAACACGTGCAGCGGAATGAGCAGCAGCACGTGCAGAAGAGCGAGCGGCAGCGCGAGTTATTCCTATCGCTGGCAAGCCGGCTGCAATCACTCCAAGACTCCACAATTCTAAGCATTTTTCAGACCCGTTCCATCTGCACTCATCAGCCCGTGTTCTATCTCAACCGCTCATACTTTTTGTAATCATAAATATGTGTTCGATTTTGAAAACACAAGAGGCTTCGTAGGAAGAACGAGCATGGAACATAATGGGGTTCACTATAGTCACCCAGCACTGGAAAAGTCCCGGGCTGACCTGGGCAGTCCCGAGACCTAGCACTGGGACAGTCAATGAGCTATTACAGGCAGTCCCAGGACCAAGCTCCTGGACAGCGCGGCAGCGTGCAAGCGTCAACGCGGGTGGCGGAGAGAGGAAGGAAGAAGCTCATTAAAGACCCTCCAATGCCCATCATGCTGAATTTTTAGCATTGCATCTAATGTTTGCCACTATTAGATGATACTGTGCCAACCTATAAGTCCATCAATTCAAACGGAATACCCAATGAAAATGCAAGCAAACAATTTCCATCAATAGATTACGTACCCATGTATAATGCGATGGTCTCTCCTTCAACACGAAAGGGTTTCCAATCTTCTTTGACGACCGTAGAGGTCCCCCAACATCTTGAATGGGGAACAAGGTTTGGTGATAGTCCGCCCACACAGAGCCTACTGCAAGGTGTACGCGTGGCAGTTGGCACAGACGGCAGCGCGGGCGCGTTTGCACGGGCGGCACACACGCGCGTTTGCGCCTGGACGCCGACGCGAGCGGCAACGCGGGCGCGTCTGCCATGTCTGCATGGGCATCTCCTTGGATAATCGGGTTCTGTGCGAGTGCACTCAGTTCACAGATGGCGAGTATGCCTACATTGTGGAAGGATGTTTGAACCCCCCCTTACTGCAGCAAAAGCCTGAAAAAAAATCTGACAAGAATTTGCTCTACTATTGTCAGCCCGGAGCTTGCCCTAGAGAGCGAAACACCGACGAGGTTTGCAAAGGCGACATTCAGCAGCAATTCTTCTAGGAGTGAAGAGAGAAGTGTGGGTGCACCCAGTCATGATTGGCCTTGATGATTCTTTGATCGGTTTCTTCCTTTCCTTTCGAAGTCCGTCCGTCGTTCTCACCGGCACGTGCAAGCGCATGCGCACCTGCCACCATAGTCACAAGCGCTGACATACGCACCCGGGACAGTCTGGGTTATCCTGTGTAGTCCCGGGACGAAGTACCGTGACAGTCCGGGTTGTCTTGGGCAGTCTTGGGACTGAGCACCGGGACAGTCCCTACGCTGTCCCTGGCAGTCCCGGGTGCAAGCACCGGGACACTCCGGGTTATCCTGGGCAGTCCCGGGACTACGTACCGGGACAGTCCCAACGCACTCTCAGTACGCGGCACAATGCATGTGCTCAATACAGGAATCATGAACATCAAGATTCATTCAGGAACGCCATAGAAACAATATATAGAAACTAATCTTATCACCATTGACTTATCGCTAAAATGATTATTCACAGATGATTAGGAAATGTACCGAGATGATCGTATGCGGAGCCTGCAAGTGCTCATTCTTTACATCCTCAGATTTCGCTCCCATGTCTATGAACATTCCGCTCTCAAGCAACCTCGGCAATGATCATCATTGTGACATAAAGTTCATGTAAACTGATTTTTTTGCTGTATGCACATGTTGAAATATCGACTCTGAAGAGGAGAAAAAACTGATGGAACGCGAGTTCGAGATCATCAGTTTAATTTCATTTTGATGATCAGGAGATGTAATGAGCAATATATCGATCGTGTGCGCGGTTTTAGGCAGCGATGGCGCGAAGTCACCCTACACCAACAAGAATATGTGCCAGGAAATTATGAAGAGGCTGAGGGAGACATTTGAAGACGCCGACTGCGGAGAGAAGCAAGGTGCTTACGATGGCGAGAAGTCCCTGTTCACGCTGTCGGCAGCGTGGACGTGAGGGCATGGACGACTGCGCGGGCCGCAGCGTTGGCGCGGCAGCGCGGGCGGGACAGCGCGGGCACTAGTGGAAACTGTACTACATCGTCCGAAAAGCTATAGCTATAGTACAGACGCTTGCCTATATGTGAGGTGCGAGCTAGAGTAGCAACATGATTTCACAAACAAAACTGAGGTAGTTCATGTTTCTAATCCTCAAGGGCAGTCTCATTCCAGGTTACTTGTAACATAACCTGCACAAAATTGTATCTAAGTACAAACTGAGTATGGATTTCTGGGGTGTTGAATTCAAGGTGGAGCCTGTTGCAGTGCAAACTCTCGGACAAGGAAGTACGAGTCCGCGACCAGAGTGAAGAGAAGCTCCTGCCCGACTTGCAGATGGTTATCAGTGACAAAAGCCCGCCATTCAACTCTCCACAAGTGCCGCACCGGCTGTCCATGGGTGGAACAGCAAGTCATCGTTTGCACCGGGGAGTGTTCATGTATCCCTTGCAGCTTTACCATGGAGTAAATTCGGCTGCTGTGTACCTTCCAAAATTCCAGAGGAATCTCCTGCACCACGGACACAGAGATATAACCCGTGTCATATTCAAGGATTTCAATGACGTTGGTGCAGTTTCAGTAGCTCAACTAAAACCAACTAGTCTTAGTTTTTGATCTCTGAGCACTTGCAAATCCTGATGTTCAGAGCTTCCATGGTCACATGTATTAGAATGGCTTGTTCAGTTCTAACGCCAATAGGACGTTCCAATTTTGGCGTTCTGAACAAGCCATTTCAACGCATATGACCATATATACATGATAGATTTCTGGGGAGCGTCATGTGAGAGACCTCTTACCAAGCAACCTACTCCATCACTGACATTGGTGGTTGTTAGTTTCTTGAAGAAGCCCGGAAGTGGAGAATTATAACGCCTGGTGTCCATATGGAGTGAGCCCAAATCTTGGCGAGCGTTTTTTGTGCTCCCATTCTTACGAAATAAGTAGACCTCAAATTCGGACATGGCTGTTGTGAGTGCGAACACCAGCGAATGGCCTTCCAAGAGGCCATTGGCAGTAGCAAACGCTCTCCACCCTCCCGAGAAAGAAACTGATGTGCAATTTGGAGAAAGAACTTGAATAGTGAGAGTCACAGGCCACGAGACTTTTGTGGACGATCCCGATCGAAGGAGAGCCGATTGTCGAAACTTGTCACCGTGTTGTTCGTCGAACGAAGCGGGCAGTATCTACGGGAAGCAAAGATCAAAATCAGAAGTTTCCAAAAGTTTTCAATAGCGCAACAAAAGAATTGCGAATTCTTGCCTCATGAATGGGAAGATTCAGATTGAAAAAAAAAAAAAGTATCAAAGTTCTGGTTTCCAACCAACGCACGCAGATCATATCAGTTTACAAGTTTTGCCTCGGTAGAGCGACGAACTTGTTGCTGTGAGGATCTTCTCGAAGTGAGGACTCCCCTGCAATCTGCGAAGCAATTGAACCTTGTCATCGCCACTCAATGGAATCAGCTTTGACTCGTTTCTTCTGGCCATTTTGAGTGATTCTGCCATTGCTGAAAGAATCAAACACTCATTGATAGACAGTCTCCAGCAGCTTAAGCTAGTTTAGAATGTTTTGCCTCAGTGACATCGGTCACAGGCCTCCGAACAGAAATGATCTACGTCGGCAATTTACAGGACTGATCTAAACGGTATGAATGAGTGAATCTATTCCAAAAGTGTACTGAACTCATTTCTACGACACTCGCTAATGTTCACCGCTCATTACCAAGTGAGTACATTCCTTAAGAAAAGGAGTTCTTGAAGAAGCTGACATAGACAGGACTGGTGGTAAATCTGGACGGAGATCTGTAACATTGGATAAAATTGTACAACTCGTGTTAAGATGAAGATCGAGGCATGCAGAGACTTCAGTTGAAACTGATGGGAAACTGAATATTGCACTTGAATATTGGATCGGTAAGATTTGGTTTACAGTCACTCAGTTGACAGATGGCGAGTACGCTTGAATTCCCTTTTTCTGCAGCATGCGCTCGGAAATAAAACTGATATTGGAGGGGAGAAGCGCAAGCGCAATGCCGACAAGAAACGGAATAAAATGCTGATCAAGCTCAAGCACCTGGAGGAAGAAGAACAGTCTCGCCCTGAGGTCGATCACATTATTATTCGTTCTAGGCAACAATCGCGCCGTGATCCGCAAGACATCAACAGAGGGCGCGGGCACCATCATTGTCCTTGCCATGCCTCCCATCAAAGTGAAAACATACTTAGGAACCCATCACAAATAATAACATCAATGAACAAGATGATGGCTTGCTTGATGGCATCCACGCGACACAGCCCCTTCCCACGCTGCGTCCCCAGCTTCATTTCCACGCTCACTTCCGCATAAGCGTCTACGCAAAACAGGATGTCCTCGGGCGTGTGGCAATGAGAAACAAAGGGCATGGAGGGTCTTTGATGAGCTTCTTCCTTCCTCCGGCCCGCGCTACCACATGCGTTGCCGCACGCACTAGCGAATTCCGCGGGAACCAAGGACTTGCCCGCTGAGTTTTTCTACATCAATGCCATTGTGGTGTTCCAAAGCGCGCATGCGGAGATTTTGCTGCTCCGGATCGCGGAAGATGATCACTTGATCAGTGCAGTGGCTGCTTGGGCAATTGCTTGGATAATTGAGTTCCGTGCGAGTGCACTCAGTTGACAGAGGGTGAGTACGCTTGAATTCCCCTTTTCTGCAGCATAAGCTCGGAAATAAAACTGACATCAATCTGCTCTCATATTGTCTGTCCGTCGATCTGACCGGCAAGTGCAGGCCCATGCGCAGAGGGACGGGGAGGGGAGAAGCGCAAGCGCAACGCCGACAAGAAACGGAATAGAACGCTGATCAAGCTCAAGCATCTGGAGGAAGAAGAACAACCTCACACAAACACGCTACAACCAAAACCTCTAATGCAAAACCCTCATCACACAAACTCCAAATTCCTCGACGCTCTCTCGTAAACTCTGCAAAACCATAAGTCACTTCAAATGCCGACAAAATCGATCACCGAAAGCATTTGGGGAGGTAAAATTTCAACCATGCAGAAAAGAATGAGTAGTGAGATCAATCAATGCGGGTTTTGATTGTGGGAGGTGAGTGCAGGGGAGCTCGCCATCACCAATTTGAGGACCGTGAAAAAATACAGCACGGGCAACAGCGCGGGCGACAGCGATGGCGCGACAGCACGGGCGATTGTATAGGCGTCAATTGAGCCACCATAGACGAACAAGAATATGTACCGGGAAATTATGAAGAAGCTGAGGGAGACATTTGGAGACGCCAAGTGCGGAGACATCCTGAGTCCCGCCTAGAAGTCGTTGACGACGAAACCGGTAACAGATGCACACGTTGCTGCAATCAGAAGCAAAGGGCACTGGAGGGTCTTTAATGAGCTTCTTCCTTCCTCGCGCCCGCGCTGCCACATGCATTGCCGCACGCGCTAGCGACTGCCCGCGTGCTTGGTCACGGGATTGGCCCCGGGACAGCCCCGGTACAGTCCCGGTGCTTAGTCCCGGGACTGCCCGGGACAGCCCAGGGATTGTCCCGGTGTTTGGTCCCGGGACTGCCCGGGACAACTCAGGGACTGTCTCGGTGTTTGGTCCCGGGGCTGCCCGGGACAGCCCGGGGACTAACCCGGTGTTTGGTCTCGGGACTGTCCCGGTGTTTGGTCCCGGGACTGCCCGGGACAGCCCGGGGACTGTCCCGGTGTTTGGTTCCGAGACTGTCCCGGTGTTTGGTCCCGGGACTGCCCGGGCACTGTCCCGGTGTTTGGTTCCTAGACTGTCCCGGTGTTTGGTCCCGGGACTGCCCGGGCACTGTCCCGGTGTTTGGTTCCTAGACTGTCCCGGTGTTTGGTCCCGGGACTGCCCGGGCACTGTCCCGGTGTTTGTTCCCGGGACAGCCCGGGGACTGTCCCGGTGTTTGGTCCCGGGACTGCCCGGGACAACCCGGGGACTGTCCCGGTGTTTGGTCCCGGGACTGCCCAAGACTGCTCGGGGACTGTCCCGATGTTTCGTCCCAGGGCTGCTCGGGACAGCCCGGGGAGTGTCCCGGTTTTTGGTCCCGGGACTGCCCGAGCACTGTCCCGGTGTTTGGTCCTGGGACTGCCCGGGCACTGTCCCGGTGTTTGGTCCCGAGACTGCCCGGGAGAGCTCGGGGACTATCCCGATGTTTCGTCTCGGGGCTGCCCGGGACAGCCCGGGGACTGTCTCGGTGTTTGGTCTCGGGACTGCCCGGGACAGCCAAGGGACTGTCCCAATGCTTTGTCCCGAGACTACTTGGGACAGCCTAGGAACTGTCCCGATGCTTGGTCCCAGGACTGGCCTGTACTGAAACTGAGACGTTTTTACTGCGGTAAATGTTCAAAAATATGACAAAAATAGACATTTATCTATTATTGGAAAGTTACCATGTGGTAAAACACTATTTTTAGGTGGGGTAAAAACCTAAATTTAGTCGAATTTTTTCCAATTTTTTCCTAATCTAGTAAATAAATTGTTCAAAATTTCCTGGGTAGAAGTGAAATTTCTGCTCTCTGCTCTCCACTCTCCGCTCTCCGCTCGCTTACGAGCTTTCCCCGGGTTAGTGCTGCGGAGATTTCATGTCTATTTAGTGTCTTTGCAAGTCCATATTAATAATCAGTAGCCTTGATGTACTCAACTTATGATCTTGGGAATCCACCTATCCAATTAGTGACTGATGAAATCCTCTTGAGAGGTTGAGAATTCATACCCTATACAAGAACGTGATGAAGACCTCCTTCGTAAGTGGATGCCATGAGAACGGAGGCTTCCGATTCTCACACCGTTTGTACTCGTCCAGAGTGAGGAGGGATTTGAAATCACTGAGGGGAAATTGCCCAAAACTGTTTATTCGGTGCAACATGTGAATCATATTGGTTTTCACGTGCGGATGTTCGGTCGACCTACAAAGATACATTTTGGAAATGGTAAGAAAATACTCATCACAAGCAATATTATCAAAATAAATGAACGTGTACATGGTCAGTATAATTACCTGTTGATGTCATTCATGGCCTCAATGAGTTGACCTGTGTGGCCAACTGTAAGCAAAAGTCTTGCTTCAACCGCATAATGCCACTTAAGCTCCAATGGGTGCTTCGATGCAATGTAAGGATACCATGCCATTAGCCGGTGATTACCGTCCCAAACAAAAAACATTTTATTGGCCAAAAATTTGAGATCTGGGTCCTCTTTAAGAAACTCCTCAAATTCGGAATTCCTCTGTTTCCAATGATCATTCCATGTCGCCGTGACATCATCTGTTACATCCATAGAGGTTCCCTGATCATTTGTTGTCGAGACGTAGAAACAGCAGTCTCCTCCTCGATAACCTGACCAAAAGTCTTGTTCCAGTCGCCGTATATCGGATTGAAGGACTGGCCGAACCAAAGGAAGAGCTACCATCCTGCAAAGTGGAATCAACAACTGGCACTTGGTCGTGTTCGGCAAGCAGAGAAGGCTCTGGATCAACGCATTGGAGTCGAGTCTCTGTGCGTTTCGAATCTCAGCCTCGGCATCGTCAATGGTCATTGTCTTGTCGAGTTGGGAATCCTCTTCTAGACAGTCGTCTTCAGTTGCATCTTGTGCATCCTGAAATTACAGTCAGACATGTGGATCAGTGAATGTTGAAAATTATGCTAGAGTCACTTGACGAAATTGTAGTGCTCTACAATCCGATCAGGAGTGAGTGCATCAATCCCCAAATGGCAGCTCGGTACCATGCAGCTGCTGGAGGCATGAGGAGGCATCAGGAGTGCCTCGTGACGGAGCGGGTCGAGCCAGCCCCGCACTCATCCAGCCCCGCTTGAGAAATCAGCAAGTTCGCGCGGTCTAGAGCCGGGTAGAGAGGACAGAACATCCACCACGAGCTACTCGGTGACAAGCAGGCACCCGGACTCGGCACGCATCACCCCGGGACTCCATGGGACTCCCACTCTCCCACTGTCCCACGACTGCAGCTGAGTCCATCTCATGTTGTAACCTTGAGCCTTCAGAGTAACCTTCAGCCTTGGAAAAGATTCGCAATAAATAATTTGGACAGTCAATTTTGGCATATCAAAGACGAAGTTTATTGCACCGCTTCCAAAACTTAATGCAGCCACTGGAGAAGCTTGTCCAAAACTGAAACGAGCCGCATCATATCGACGTGATCAAAAAGCTTCAGAGGTCACAGTTGTGGACGGTGAACCACGTTGTGTACCTCCTGGAATTCCATATGTATTATTGCTACTTATTGGGTTCTCAATTTTCACGTGATAATCTTCAGAGCTGTGTCGATGTAGAAATTGAGCTGCTCGTTACCGAGCTGCTCCTTACACGAGTAGGTGAGTCATGACGTGCTACCGAAGGCAACTCAAAAGCAGCTTTGGACATGCATTTAGACTCCAACCAGCCCACAAATTTTGGAGATCTGTACTTCCGGATCAACCATGGAACTCTGCTGACTCCACAGAATTCTCGCCCAAAACACCCACCACAACATTCAAAAAAGCAATGACCACCTACCATGCTTTGACAGTTCCTCAATAGTACAGAAAATAGAACCCCATTTATGCATTCTCATAACACTCCTGATAACCAGAAAAAGGCCCCTCCACCCTAAAAGGAATATCCCTCCTCTGAATTTGGCAAACAATGAAATCACCCTTAGTCGTGGTGCGAGACGAGTAAGTAGAAAGTGAGCTGCTCGTTACCGAGCAGCAGCTGGAGGAACCCCAGCACATACGTTTTGTCATGAATTTGGTCTTGCAGGTACGAGTATCAAGGTATAATGCTTTATGAAACCACTGCTAATGCTTTCATGGATGGCATAAGCTTACTAGCATGTTCTAGAGAACAAGAGTAAGAGCACAACCAGCATATTGAATGGCATATTAACTTAGATTAATTCTCATCTCATTCAATCATAGTACTAACAAATAGTCAATAAACTTACAAGTACAGGGACAGGCAACAATTTTGGAGAATGTACTAAATTAACGTGACTCATTCAGCGGCTTTATAAACCCAAATTAATCCCTTCAAATATTGTGTCTCGGGTTATGTTCTCATCAAGCCATTCACAACGTGTCTGCTAAGGTCCTCGAATGGACTGATTTTAAAACCCTACACCGAGAGGTTTAGTATTGAGGCCCCATTGACCCTCTCGGTACCGAGAGGCAAAAAATTTGGAGATGGCAAATGAGGAAGCTAGAGTTCTAGCGAATCTAAAACCCTGAAACATTTGCACGAGCTCGTCACATTTTGAGCTGCTTGTTACCGAGCAGGAGCTGGAGTGACGGTGTTTGACAACTGAGAATCCAAGTATTAGCTCCAGTTGATACACTTGATGAGATACGGTTGTATCATGACTAGCCATTCTGATAACTGGTAACAAAAGAACAAAGGAACAAAAAAAATCTACAGTTGGGCATCTCATCAACGACCATGGAACAGACCATGAGCACCGACGGCTCCATGACCGTGTTGGACACCTGGAGCATTCTGAGCTGCTCGTTGCCGAGCTGCTCCATTCACTAGAGATCCTGATCCTCACTGCGAATCTCTAGAGTCTAGATTCTGTTGGGAACGCAGAAAACTAATTTAAAACGGTTTTATGACGGATTTATGACGGATTTATGACGGATTTATGACGGATTTAAAACGGATTTACAGCAGTAGTTTAGAAGAACAAAAGAAATCTACAGTTGGGAATCTACAGTTGGGGTGACGGTGTTGGACAGCTGGAGTGACGGTGTTGGACACTGACCTCGTAATGCTCGCAATTGGGAGCATTTTGAGCTGCTCGTTGCCGAGCTGCTCCAATCACGAGGAGATCCTGATCCTCACTAGGTACGAATCTCTAGAGTCCTGATTCTGTGCAACCGATATCTTCGACCGAGATCTACAGTTGGGAATCTCATAAACGACGGCTTACACAAGAAATCCTCCACAGTTTATAGGTTGCAACAAATCATCAAAAATGAAGTCCATAACAATTCGAACAGTACAAAATTTTGGGCATCAACCCTCTCGGCACCGAGAGGTGGAATCCTCCACAGATTATAGGTCGCAACACATCATCAAAAAGTACCTAAATGCTATTTCTGAGTTACTTTCTTGCATACTTATGGCAGCTTCAAGACTGGACTTCGACCCTGGATTTCTTGACATGAACCTTCTCGGCACCGAGAGACGTACTGAAGGCCGATCATGAATTAGACCTCTATGCACGGGAATTGATTCTTTGACTTTTTCTTCATTTCTTCTGCTCATTGCTGCAATGATACAACAGCTAATGCGGCAGCTAATACGACAACAGCTAATACGGCAGCAGGTCATGAATCATCGATTGCAGGTCATGAATCATCGATTCCAATTCCAGGTCATGAATCATCGATTCCCATTCCAGGTCATGAATCATCGATTCCCATTGCGGTAGTGGCAACCGATCCAATTCTCTGCAGTACCAACCAATCCATTCCTGACTTGCTCATCGGCATACCTACGGCAGCAAGTCTGAACTGGATTTGCTTGGATCTGCTAACTTTACTGTATATACGTATATACTGAGCATCCATAAAGCATAAACGCTTTTCGTTTGCTAGCTGGATTCGCTTGCTAGCCGAATTCGTTTGCTAGCTGGATTTGTTTGCTAGCTGGATTCGATTGCTAGCTGGATTTGTTTGCTAGCTGGATTCGTTTGCTAGCTGGATTTGCTAGCCGGATGTAAAGACTTGAGCACGTTGACTCCAGGTGAATTCTGGTTTCCCTAAGTTGTGGTCGGACTTGTCAAGAATTTATGCTCTGGTACCGAATTCCATTCCAGATGAGACTAAAACCCTAAGACATTTGCAGCAGCTAGGGTTTAAAAGTGTACCTTCTGGATTTGGTCTTCTGATGTCCTTGGTGCTGGCTGCTGGGATTCAACAGGAGTATCGTGAACATCGTCCTCCATCCCGAGCTCGTTTCCTTCCTCGTCTGAGACTTCGGCCTGCGTGCAGGTGACGTCAACCTCCTCCTCCGCGGCCCCCTACACAAGATTACATAAGTGAAGAAAACAACATAGAAGTAATTTATGACGCAATCTATTACATTTCTACGCAAGATTGAAACTTCTGTCTACATCCCACCTCGTACCTCCATTTTTCTTCTCGTGCGCATCGTACTCTGAAGCTATAGCAACTTCAATTTCATGGAGGAGAGGAACCCTAAACCCTAAGCGGCTGCGCGGAGTGTTGCTCAAGGTGAGGATGCACAAGCAACGAACCCTAAATAGAGAATGCACAATTACCAAACTCTAAACAGAGCCAAGCGATGAGCAGTGAATGAGGCAGAATGAGGAAGAGCAATGCAAGGGAATACAAGAGCTGAGGGCGTGCATGAGCAGGACGTGCCAGGGAATGAGCAGGACGTGCCAGGGAATGAGCAGGGCGTGCAAGAGCTCAGGGCAAGCATGGGAAAAGGGAATGAGCAGGGCGTGCAAGAGCTCACGGCAAGCACTGATGGAAGTGCAAGGATCTGAGGGAAGTGCAAGCAATAGGAATAATCATGAGGCTCGGGCGGAGGCTCGGGCGGAGGATTGGGAAGGATCGGGGAGGATCAGGTCGTATTCTAATTTCTAACTAGATAGGATATTATTACTTACTAGGTAGCACGTATTATTTCTTACTAGGTAGGATATTATTTCTTACTAGGTAGCACGTATTCTAATTTCTTACTTGCATAATGAAAAATTTACTTGCATCATGGAGTAGCGATTTAGGAGTATGACGGCAGAAAATTGAATTGGTACTGATTTTCTTACAATTATGATTTTGAGTGACTCCGTTGGTCCGTCGACGACCGCCATTGCTCTCTCAGGGACGACTGAGGGTCCTTGAAGCTGATGTATGTCAAGAAATTGCCCGTCTACCGCGTTATTCTCAAGCACCGTTTCGACAGCGGCCGAGAAGTTCAATGTCCTAACTGTCCCTTCTAAATCAACGCCTTTGGATTGAGCTTGCTTCCTTTTCATTCTAGCCCTAAGTAGTACCCGTCTTGAAGAGAACTGCAGCCCTCGTCTTCTTCTCTTTCTAGTTGTCTTTGGAGTCACCACATCTTTCGAAGACTCTTTCTGCATTGGACTGACATTCCATACGCTTCTCCTTTCTCTCTCTACTCAAGGAACAAGTGAAATCAAAGAGATTCAAAGCTCCCTTTATAAAGGCATATGTAGTACTCCATATCGAGTTCTTGGCGGCTGAATCTAATATTAACCTCCCCAATTTTGGTGTGCTTTACAGATCATTTCTAGATATAATAGACACTACTTAAACGGGGTGTTTGTCAGAGCAAGTAGGCAATTTAAAGGTATTAAGAATGCTCAATAATTGGTCCAATCTGACCACGATTTAAATCGATCCCCCCAAAATTGATGGCAATCGGTGGCCACTAGCTTTTGAAACTTGAATACCATGTCGTATTTATTTCTCATGTTCGCCTAAATTCCACTTACTGCCAATTGCTTACTATGCGGATTGACATTTGTACTTATAACTTATGCCAATCCTGCTATACCGCCGCTTGAAACTTATTTTCAGTATGTTTGGCACCTCCCGCTTCAATAATGATCATCGCTTGTTCATTCTACTTAAACATGACTGAACCTCATTACTCACTCTTTCAGATCCGCTGCTGATCTTTTGATCTATGAGTCTCATTTCGTCTTTTTCGCTCTTCGTAACATGGCTTTCATTCAGGCTGATTCGATGCCCGTACCTGTTACCTTTCCTGTAGGAGAAGATGGATATGCCTTAGTCAGTGCACTGACACTCAGTCTCAGATTTCAATTTCGTGAAGATTCCATTCACGTTGAGGAAGAGGTTTTTGATTTAGATTCTGGAAACGTCTTGCACGCCATTGGTCAGTTGCCCTTTTCGAACGAGGATGGAAAGTTTTGGTTGCTCAAACCTGGAAAATATCGAACATACGGTCTTTCCGACTCCCTATTAGCGGCTTCCACGGAAGTTCCTTCTCCCCCTCAATCGTCAACCGCTAGCATTCAAACTCCTCTCTTCTCGCGAGTTAAAGTAGAGCCAGGACTAGAAACGATATACGAGCTTAGTGACGATTCGGACGACGATGCAAATCGAATCTCTATAGTACACTTTCAAAGTAATGCCAGGAGTTTGCCTTCTCCACAAGTCGTTCATCTGAGAACGCCTTCCAGTTCTAACGCGTCCGATTCTAACCAGCCAGCTAATTCTCTACCTTCTAAGATACTTAGCGTTGTAGAATCCTTAAAGAAACTTGCCGCTAGGAAGAGATCAAAAAATGTCTTGTCGAGAATTGATTACAACACTATTCAGATCCAACAGGTCGAGTTCCTGCCACCTCATTACAATGGTGACATTATTTTTGAGTTTCCCCCTGTAGGACATTATTATTTCATGGAAAGCAAACTGCTGCTAAGCAGCTTCGCGGCATGGATAAACGATACGACGGACATGCTTGGTCCCGTACAATCACGTCCAATATCATGAATGATTTCTACCTCACATTTCGTACCTCTTCCTGTCTTGGGCACCTTCGCTGTGACAATGTAGATTACGATTTTCTTTCTAGAGTTCATCGCACTACTTCCGTCAATGAGACAGACTGGGATGGAATTTGTGATAAGCCATTCCCTGTTGGCACAAATCCTCCCCTTGGCTCTACATTGGTTTGCAGTATCTGTAAGGTACCACCCGCTTGTATTGCTTACTGCAATGCGAAGATTTACTATGTCTTTGCCAAGGATCATATGACGAGAGCATGTGTTCATTTGGGATCTCACGATCACCCGGTGAAGGTTGGAGATTACCGTGATTCCATCGAACAAACCGGAAGCCTCATTAGCAATCAAGTGGAGCGAACTCCAACTGCAACAAATTCGTCTATTGTACTCGAAGCTAGTAAGGAACTAGTTGGTCCGCTCCTTCTGGCTAAGGATGGCGAAGAACAAAATCCGTTGGAGCTCACCGACTTGCTCCCTCTGTTTGACAAGTGTCAGCATCTAACTTCTCCAAATGTTCGCAATTCTGTAACCTCTTTTAGGTACTTGCGAAGATTCGGTATCATGGACAGCATTACAAGACTTCACGGCTCCAGCAATTGGAGCTTCGTTCAAGAGAATTTGTTTCTGGGTCAAGGTTCTGACAACGACAAGGTCTTCGTCTTCAAAATGTCGGAGGTGGGGCATGGCAGTGGTGTTGACTTGGTGAAGCGCATGCAAGTTGGTGGTGACTTGGAGAATGCTTGGGTGATGTTTGATCATGTCAAACGTGTGAAATCCTGGACGACTATGGCGTGCCACGTGTATGACTCCTCATACTGTCGGGTGATGACAATCGCCCTATGTGATATGCAGTCCGAGGATGTTGCAGCTCAATCCATCCTATGGAAAAACCTTAATGCAGTCATGGCGCGCCACGGCGTCTCCAACACTAATTTCAAGGGATTCATGGCAGATAGCGCCCAAGCAAATTGGAACACTGTCCGCATCATGTATGGAAGTGGAGATGCAACTGAGCCTATGCCGAATAGGGAAAGGACTTGCCTTTTCCACTGGGCACAATCCATGGAGAAACACACGAAGGCTGACATCCGACAAGATCTCCAGGACCAACATCGACAACTCTGCAAACAATACAAGAATGCCAAGTCCATGGCGGAAGCCGAAACTAAGTATCTTGCCATTCGGGCGTGGTGGTTGTCTTCAGGTGCTGCCTCCGAAGAGGGCCTTCCTCGACTTGAACTTTGGCTAGCCTTTTGGCACTTTCGCTACCGCCAATGGGGTGGCTTCATGCAGCTCGTAAATCCTCTAACTACTCATTCCTTTATGTCTTGCCAAATCTTTTCTGCATGTACCTTCTTATTTTGTTCCTTATACGTAACTCTACCTTATTTGAAGTTGATTTGTCCATGCCAGGATCTTTCTGCGGATGCCCTTGCAGAGATGCCATCTTGTAACCCTGCTGAAACAATCTATAACAAGTGGAAACAACAATCCACCAACCGTGGGAATGACCTCTTCGTTGCAACTGTGGACGATTTTGTTCGAGCGTTCATGCAATGCGTTGCTTACTATCAGTATTTGAATGGACAGCGACCTGGTACTCGTCCATCGAAGGAAGAATTGAAGCTCCGGGCTGCTCAGAAGTCAGCTGTGCGAACAGGCACCTCTAAGTCTCTATTGGAAGCGCTTTCGAAGATGCCAGGAGCAGAGGAATTTTGCAACAGGACGCCTCACTTGGAAGGTGAAGAGGTGTTTGTCTCCTTAAAACAAAAAGCGGACATCCCTCTCGGTTCGGAGTACGAATCTCACAGGCCAGACAAAATCAGCATATCCAGACCTTGCGTCCAAACAAGATCACCACAAATTGACAACGACCACACTATCCCATCGACCTTGATACTTGGGGTCTTTCCTAGCCGTTTTGAGAGGGAAGAGACATTGTTGGAGGTACCCGCATCCACTTCTCATGTCGACCGCCACCACGTCACATCGGTTCAGGAGACTGCGTGCGACCCCGCAAAATGGCACATCGCACGCCTTCCAAAGACGTCCGCCAAGGCCTGCTTTGCTCAACAGGCAATCACCAAGAAGAAATGTGTGGCTCGCATTGTACAAGAAGGGAAGAGCACGGCTGCTCCAATTTACACTGGTATGATGGACAACTACAAGAAGAATAGGAAGGAGTCTATGCAATTCTTCTTCTGCAATGATGATATTGAGTGGTGCGTGAAGGGAACTCGAAGAAAGTGGGTATTGTCTAGACCAGAGGTTCCTGTGATTTGGCCTGTGAAATTGGGCACTAATTTAACTTGCAAGGAGATCTTGTCCTTGGAGAACGCAGGCTTCCGACTTCCTCAAAGCAAAGAGTTGTCGCCCGCAAGGCTCTTCTAGGACCACCAGTTACCGGTGGACTTATCTTCTTACGTGACTCCCGCATTTCCAGATGAGTTTCCTACACGCAGATCAGGGAAAAATATCATACGCAACAAAAAGGCCCCGTCTACCAAGCACTCGAACAATTGTGCTTCAGCTCTTTCCCTCAAAGGACGCGTGCGCAAGTTGTGCATGCTTCCTGCACCTGCCCTTGGATGCATTGTTACCCTTGATTCCGGCACACCTCCCAAAATCCAGCAATACCACTTGACAATTTCTCAGCTACCTGCTTGCACCTGCCCCAACTTCAAAGAAATGGAGACCAAAGCACTTGGAAAGCGTGGTCAGTGGGCCAATTGTAAGCACATGTATTACTTATTCACTGTCGTTTGTGGTTTACATTCTGAGACCGATACATTCATGCACGCTGCTAGTTTTAGCTTCAATGAAGTAAAGCGTGTTTTAGAGAGTGGGTTGTTGACCCACCTTATTTCCTAGGATACCAAATTATGATTTCGGATTTTCTGTAAGTGCCTCTTGATTTATTAATGCAGTAGTGAGACTAAAAGGGCCACTACAATTTTCTGCACTGATTTTCTGTTCATTAAGGAATGACTTTAATCCACAACAGTGTTGAGGGCTGACTATAAATGTTTTCCGCTCTGATTTTCACAATATACTGGAAATGTACTGGCATTTGCATATATTTATTACTCATAAAATATCATCCAACCATATTTTCACGGTTATAGGTCAATTAAATTCCACGGAAATAGGTCACAAAATTTTACTATAATTAGAAGAATATTTGAATATTTACTAATTTAAGAAAGTTTGACCAAACTCGATCTACTTTTTTGTGCTCAAAAGTCCTGATTTTACCGCTCACCGCTCAAAGCTCACGCGATAGCTTCGTCCGATTTTCTAGTAGTGGTAGATGAAGGGTAGTGTTGCTAGAAGCCAAACGGGTTTGGGTGGAAATAAATGATGTGTGGGAGAGGAGTCAAGGCATGGACTGACCTTTGAGGCCTCTAATGGTGAGTTATCCCATATGGGTTGCCAAAGGGCACCTCAACTATACACTACTTAAGCGGGGCAGCCTTTGAGTAAAGACATCTCTTCTACGCATTCCTTGTGTTTGTGTATGTGCTTTGTGCATTCCTCTATTACCTTCAATATTATCGAGGGAGTTTCGAAAAGTTTGGAAAACAAGAAAAGTGTTGCATTTGCGAGGTTGTCATGTTATTTACTGAGTGTCATATTATCGAGGTTAGACTGCAGTTTATTAGCACCTAACATAGAAACATCTAATTGTACTACTGACATACCTATTGCAATGTGCTCTACAAATGATCTTCATTTCATAATATGTCTATATGAGTTACATATTACTATTCCAAAATAAAGTGTCACAATTAGATACTTTTACTTTATGAAGTATCTTAAATGAAAACTTTCATAAGAACTTGCATGTGAATACTCAACCTTTCTTGGAATGGGTTCAAAATTTTCCTAATGTTCCAGTCTTAATGTTTAGTATTATGGAAAAGAAGCCGATGCTTGATTTTTCTTTTCTTTTCGATTGTATCCCTAGAGAATCATTCTATCATTACAAAAGGTTGAAATCAAGGGTGGGTTACTCTAGAATGGTTGACTGCTAAAACATAGGATGTTTTAGGGTAGCCCATAACTGGGAATCATGGGACAATATTCCGAGTTCACTTTGAGTCAACTATTCTGTGTTCACTTGCAAAGGTTTTGGTGTTCTCACAAATTGTTTCTGAGGACCCTTATTTTCTTACTAGTCCTTACTATTTCCAGGCTTCATAAATCATAGCAAATTTGATACAAGTCAGAATAAAGGCACATTATATTTTTGAGAATTTGAATATTCCCAGTATAACAAAATGGTCAGTTTGAACCCAAGAATCTTTCGTCTTTAAATGGGTTAATGTACTCTTTTGCAGTGAACGATCCTTGACATAGTAATGGACTTCTTGAAAGAACCTTTAATAATCCCTTTAGTTGCAGTTCTAAGCTTATTGACCCTGCTGCAAATATGAACATTTCTTACTTGAGAGCAAAATACCAGAAGCATGCAACAAGGTTTTAGTTACTATATTAGGGCTACTTTACATACAAAGTCAAACCCGTTTTTTTTCAATTCAACCAAATTTCAATGAGTATTACCTTGAAGCCCAAACTCAAGTACGTATTCAATATTATAAGATTATATTGGAGCTCATCTCTCCCATGTCTAATGGCGTTGGGTCCAAAGAGACAAAAGAGGATGAGGGAATCAAAGAAGAGACCAAAAGAGCCGTTCATATTTGCAAACAATCCAAAGTTGATGATTGTTGGAAAAAGGTAATTTTTAACTAGAAACAAATAAACAAATAAATTCATAATTATTGAAATTTGTAAACGAGCTAAAGCCCACGAATTGGTCTTTCATTTTTGGTGGACTCAATTCTTCTAATTGGGCCCATGCCAGATCTTGTTGTATTTAATTACAAAATTAGTTTCAAAACTTTGAACTCAAGTCTTGGTGTAAAGGGGTTGAAGCTGATTTTAGGATTTGGACCAATGAGAGGTGAAGTTTTCAGACCTCTTATACATCAAATCGGGCTCGACTTCACATGAAAGCGGCCCTTAGTACAAGACTCTATGCCTTTATAAACTAAAGCACAATCATGCATCACTATTGCTTGTGAACTCTCTTGTTGTGCACAATACTATAATTATATTGAAGTTAGAGGGTAGGATCGGCAGAAATTAATTCTATAAATAAATGTCAATTTTTTGGAGAATCGTATTTAAACAAAGCTATTTAGGGTGAAAAATTAAATCTTAAAGAGCATTTACGAATATTTTATTTCTCGAACCTTATTTTTCAAAAATAAAAATAAAATCATTATAGATGTGCCAACCTGGCCTTTGAAATTGCATCTTTTATTAGTAGATAGTTGGTTCATTGGCAAAGTATAGTGATTGAGCATAGATGATGAGCATTAACTCCACACTTACTAATAGTTGTTTTGAAAATTCAAATTGGTACGTAGTTATAGATGGTATATATTACATATGAGAATATTAATCTCTACCTGGTACAACAAAAAGTTTGTTGAATCTCGGGAGATTTTTGGGTCTAACATATGCCATAAAACTTCCCTTGTCAGATAGATAGATAAATAGAAACTCCGGTCCTCTTTTGAGGCTGGCGTGAATAAAGTGTCTATTTGTCCTACCAATGAATCAGTACCCACCGGACAAAGAACCATTGGTATAGGACATTCCCTTGTTACCAATATACATTCATTACAACCATCAATCTTGACTTAGTCTTACTAGTAAAAATAAACGACAGACATTTAAACAAAAAGTTTCCACACTACTTTAATCCAAATAATGGTTAATACGTAGCATCAACCACTAACACCCAATTTGCTAATTTTGCACTTGGCCATATAATCATGCACTTGGCCCCCAAGCGCATTAAAAAATTTGTTTGAAAAATTCTCTAAAAAACAACGACTTTTGTCTTTCTACAATCCCTTACGTTGTAAAGAAACAATTATTTAATTTAATTTGTATTCTTATCTTTATCTTTTATCTTATCCTTATCCTTATCTTTATCTTTTTCTTTTCTTTTCTTTTATCTTATCTTATCTTTTCTTTTCTTTTATCTTTTCTTTTCTTTTATTTTATTTTAAACAAGCTGAAGGTACCTACTCTTGCCGATCCGGAGAGCAACGACATCACCGTCAGCATCACCCAGGTATATTGCCTTATATATTTCTACGCATGAATTCCATCCATTTTTACTTCAATCTGCACACTCAGCTTGATCTGCTCGAATGATCATTCCATGTGCAAATGGCTCTTTCTCTTCTGTCTGTATAGCAAATACTAAATACAGAATGTCAGCCGCCGTCTATGCAGAAAGAATGCTATGCAGCAGACATGATTTTGGTTAATGCTTGACTAATTCGGCTATGTCCATGCTGCATACAGGTCCTCCAATTACTTCAGTCGGCTCTAACTTCTAAGAGGTGCCTCAACGATGTTTTTGGGAAGAAATAATCTCCAGGGCTCACATCGATCCGAGTAGTGGTGAAATTTCTAGCTAGGATGGGCAAATTATGCAATTCGGAAGCAATGGGTGCCAGTGTGAATATTTTGTGCAGGGTCAGTGTAGCTAGACTTGGTGCAAGTTTCCATATCGATCCAAAAGGTCCCAGGACTTAAATTTTTGGCATTGCAGTTTGATACAGTCCTTGAACAAATAGTGTGGCTTTTAGGTCACTAGTTTTGAGTTCTTTTGACGGAGGTGATTCTATCACCATATACCTCCAAGTGAACGGATATGTTTCAAGCCCTGGCTAGCCATTTCTCACAGTCACGTATATCTTACTTTCAACATGCATTGCGACAGCCATGGCAATTTTGTAGATTAAAGGAATAATTTACATTGATGAATTTGGATGGTCGACACCTTGGAGATTGATTTCATTTGATAAGTTTGGATGTCCAGCAAGAGATAAACACTCAATATGATAATTATTATAAACGAAATTGTTTCCAACATATTCCCCTGTAATTTATGTCAAAAGCATGAATCAAATACGTTCATCAACATTGCTCTAAGATGTCCCCGTATTCAAGATGTCTAATCTCTTTACAAAAAAAAATTCACGAACAATTACTGGCAGCAGTCTAGACTTCGTTCGCTTAAATCAAACAATAACTGTGTCCTCAGATGGGATATACACGTAATATTCCTAATACAAAATGGGCATGCATCACACACGCATGACTTCCGATCTCTGTGATTACTTAAGTAAACTCTGGGTCTTTGGAAGTCTCGAAAGTGGAACGTTAAAGCCAGAGAAATGGCAAGGTGAAGAAAGAAAAAGGAAGACAAGAGGAAAACTAGAAGAAAAAGAGGAAGACTAGAAGAAAAAGAAGAAGACTAGAAGAAAAAGAAGAAGACTAGAAGAAAAAGAAGAAGGAAGACAAGAGGAAGACAAGAAAGAAGACAATCTCTGGCCGGAAAAACCGGAAGAAAAAAAGAAAAAGAAAACAAAAAAAGAAAAAAAAAACAAATTAGCCTGTATTGGATTCAGCCATCGGCTGCTCCCTGATTTTTAATTTTTTAATTTTTTTTAACATTTAAACTTCAGAAATGGCTAGGTGAAGAAAAAAAAAAGGAAGACAAGAGGAAGACTAGAAGAAAAAGAAGAATGAAGACAAGAGGAAGACAAGAAAGAAGACAAGAAAAAAAAAACAAGATAAAATAAAAGATAAGATAAGATAAAGATAAGGATAAGATAAAAGATAAAGATAAGAATACAAATTAAATTAAATAAATTTTTCTTTACAACGTAAGGGATTGTAGAAAGACAAAATCGCTGTTTTTTAGAGAATTTTTCAAACAAATTTTTTTAAAGCCAAATTTGCTCATGAAATGAGTGCACTTGGCCAAGTGCAAAATTAGGGAATTGGGTGTTATTGTTGTTAAAATGGTAAAATTTCAAGAAACTAGCACTTTTCTATATGCCCCTAGGTTGGAGCCTCACATCTAAGTTGTTAGAGCTTTATGCACTCAAATTTTTAGCGCTATGAAAAGTGCTGTTTTAATGAATATCACCATGATCACTCAAACTTTCAGGGCTCTGACACTAGTGGGAAATGTGTCCTTTTTCACTTACTATAATTGAAAAAGGAATGAAACCGCGCTAGGGCAACTGGGCTGTGTCAATGCTGGTGAGTGGTTTTGGTCACAAGATGATAAAAATATAAGCATAATATTCAACCACTATTCACTGTTCCCGTGGAAGGGGGAATGAAGAATGACAGGTCTGCTACTAGTGTGAAATGCTGGCGCCATTATATTAATGAATATGCACAAGGAACCCTGACCATATTACTATGCAGTAAAGGGTACAAGAATGATGGTGAATTCTTGGTAATCACTTGCTAAATTGAACAACCACTTGAAAAACTTGCTATAAACAGCAGTTTGGCAGTGATGTTCACTTCCTAGTGAATTGGACAAAGTTCCCTGTGATGACGGTGTGTGCATGGCGATCTACGCCTGTGCATGGCCTCTGTAAGCTCGCATGATTGTGCTGCTGGAGGTATTTCTCTAGCAAGGAATTTGGCATCTACATGGTAATGATTGTTAAACGAAGTGGCTGTCTCAGAGCTCAAAATTGACATGTTCTGGTCTCCACTCAGCTAGAGGTCTGAAAACTAGGACATTAATAGATGTGAATTTTCATTAGTCCATGTAGATGGGGGTCAGTCTTTGTAATTGGTCAATACTGTGTAGCTTGCCAATTAAGACTTTGACAAAGGCAGAATATTCTAGATACCTCTATGGGAGAATACTATTTACTATGGGCGAGCCTGTCTGCACATGAGATAACGCTAACTAGCTTTTCTTTCGGGTAAGTTGTTCATAAATTTTGAACACCATACGTCCAATAATTTTTGCCAGTTTTCCAGTGCAGTGCATATAGGTAAATTTCTTGCTAATTATGTATGGAGTGGCTACTTACAATCTTCCCGGGACAATATTTACCGATATCTTGAAAATTAAATACCGAGTGCTACCTTCAATTCTGTGCCAGTATCTCTGGCTTTAACGTTCCACTTTCGAGACTTCCAAAGACCCAGAGTTTACTTAAGTAATCACAGAGATCGGAAGTCATGCGTGTGTGATGCATGCCCATTTTGTATTAGGAATATTACGTGTATATCCCATCTGAGGACACAGTTATTGTTTGATTTAAGCGAACGAAGTCTAGACTGCTGCCAGTAATTGTTCGTGAATTTTTTTTTGTAAAGAGATTAGACATCTTGAATACGGGGACATCTTAGAGCAATGTTGATGAACGTATTTGATTCATGCTTTTGACATAAATTACAGGGGAATATGTTGGAAACAATTTCGTTTATAATAATTATCATATTGAGTGTTTATCTCTTGCTGGACATCCAAACTTATCAAATGAAATCAATCTCCAAGGTGTCGACCATCCAAATTCATCAATATAAATTATTCCTTTAATCTACAAAATTGCCATGGCTGTCGCAATGCATGTTGAAAGTAAGATATACGTGACTGTGAGAAATGGCTAGCCAGGGCTTGAAACATATCCGTTCACTTGGAGGTATATGGTGATAGAATCACCTCCGTCAAAAGAACTCAAAACTAGTGACCTAAAAGCCACACTATTTGTTCAAGGACTGTATCAAACTGCAATGCCAAAAATTTAAGTCCTGGGACCTTTTGGATCGATATGGAAACTTGCACCAAGTCTAGCTACACTGACCCTGCACAAAATATTCACACTGGCACCCATTGCTTCCGAATTGCATAATTTGCCCATCCTAGCTAGAAATTTCACCACTACTCGGATTGATGTGAGCCCTGGAGATTATTTCTTCCCAAAAACATCGTTGAGGCACCTCTTAGAAGTTAGAGCCGACTGAAGTAATTGGAGGACCTGTATGCAGCATGGACATAGCCGAATTAGTCAAGCATTAACCAAAATCATGTCTGCTGCATAGCATTCTTTCTGCATAGACGGCGGCTGACATTCTGTATTTAGTATTTGCTATACAGACAGAAGAGAAAGAGCCATTTGCACATGGAATGATCATTCGAGTAGATCAAGCTGAGTGTGCAGATTGAAGTAAAAATGGATGGAATTCATGCGTAGAAATATATAAGGCAATATACCTGGGTGATGCTGACGGTGATGTCGTTGCTCTCCGGATCGGCAAGAGTAGGTACCTTCAGCTTGTTGAGCACTTTGATGCTCTTAATCGTGGTGGAGGGCATGATCTCCAAACTGTCGGTGACCATGTAGGTGATGTTTGCCTGCACAAATCCTTGGCCGGAGGACCAACTGGCCTTCACAGTCGCCGTTTCTGGTTCTTGAAGTTTATCTTCAGGACGGACAGACATTACTACATTGTAAACATAGTTCGTATATGATCCAAACCTAGTGGAACATTGGTTACAGCGAATTCCTGTCTGGGTTGAGAGACTTGTGCAGTCCGCAGCTGGGCAACGATAATAAACTTTGGGTAATTCAACCTTCTTCTGAGGGGCACCCTGGAGCAGACCAGTCGATCTGCATGTGCCGGCGGCGGCAGGTTGGGGCTCCACCAGAGTTTGCTTGTCCACATGTAGCAATGATGCGTCCAGGTTCTTCACGCTGTCGTAAATACTGGAGATTCCACCCAAAGGCTTCACTTGCAGCACAGGTCCTGCCACGAATTACGACGTGCATGCCAGTTCATCAGACACATTCGAGAGCCCTGCAAACTTTCAGGCATTCTCAGTAATATTTGCATTGCAACAGATCGAGGCATCCATATCATGCATGCTATGTAAATTGACAATCTAGTATATTCAGTAATCATACTCAAAAGCAGTCAGTGCGGTTCCAAACCAGATTCAAACATACAATGAACTAACTAATCTTGGTTCAATCGAATTCTACAGTCAGACAGGGTCGATCAATACAGCAGGACACCTCAATCTCCTGACTTAGAAGAATTTCGTGTACCATTTGAAATCATGTGGATGATGGTGCCGACCGGCAGGAGCAGGAAACTGAGAATCGTGTCAACAAAGTCCTTCCCCGCCTCCAGAGACAGCACTTCGCCCGTCCACTTACACCGGAGCACGGACACTTGAAATGTGGTGCTCGTCATGGCCGGTGGAGCGTCATGGTCACCCTTCGACATCTCGGAATTCTATGCAACTATACAATGTGCGAATGAAGGCTCCCACAGACTTTGCCACCACAACCATGTTACGGTGCGGCTTGTTCCCGCAGCCAGCTTATATACCTTGCAAGCTAAGGCTCTCACTCGTGATTCACCTTATGAACAACCTCTTACCAATGGAGTGGAATTCAATCGTACACGGTGCGTGTTTAATTGCAAGGCTGCTGTGAGTTATGGGCAAGGAGGGCGCAGTTAATCAAATTACTAAGTTTTAAAAGAACGTAACTACCAACGTGAATAGTACAGTCTGGGATGAATATTCATGAATCTAGCAATAGCTGGGTACGTCTCACCGCCATTTGGAGAACAGAGGGACGGCGGCAGCAGTAGAACATCATGGTTACTATAAATTGTGCATTGAGGCCTACATGATGCTAGTCCTTGGAAAACGAATAAATGTAGAAATTTCCAAATTTTGACGAATTTGTTCATTTTGGTTGACTAAAATTCATTAAAAAATAATTAAAAAATATGTGCATCTAAATGACATGAACTACTTCACTCCAGGTTCAAAATTTTAATTGAATAAATTTATTTTCATACTTTTATGCTTCGTGAAAAAAATGCCTAAATTCAACATTTGCAAGCGTTATAGTACAAACTAAATAATATTTTTAATTCTTAAAAGTAATCATTTCAAATAAAACATATCCACATGCACTATATATCAAAATTTGGGACCAAAATGACGTCATTTGATATTTTAAATAAATGTTTTGGATATATTTAAGTAGTTAGGACAAATTGTGATTTTTGCACAAAAAGTCTCATTAAAATCTTTAAAATGCTTCAATTTTGACGTGAATTTTTTCTTGTGTACTTTATGAGTGCAGGAAATCAAAACTACATCTAGTCAATTAATTTTTTATTTTGGTTTAAAAAGGGACTCATTCAAAAATGCTATGGAGACGGATTTAAGAGTTCAAAGGGCTTTTTGGGGTACCCATATCATACCATTGCCCCAATCTACAAAACTGCCATGGTTGTCGCAATGCACGTCGAAAGTAAGATATATATGACTGAGAAATGGCTAGCCAGGGCTTGAAACATTAAAAATCTATTCACTTGGAGGTATATGGTGATAGAATCACCTCCGTCAAAGAACTCAAAACTTGTGACCTAAAAGCCACACTATTTGTTCAAGGACTGTATCAAACTGCAATGCCAAAAATTTAAGTCCTGGGACCTTTTGGATCGATATGGAAACTTGCACCACTCGCTAGCTACGCCCTTCACACAATATTCTCACCATCCATTGATTCCGAATTGCATTTGCCCATAGTAGCTAGAAATTTAACCACTACTCGGATTGATGTGAGCCCTGGAGATTATTTCTTCCCAAAAACATCGTTGAGGCACCTCTTAGAGGTTAGAGCCGACTGAAGTAATTGGAGGACCTGGATGCAGCATGGACATAGCCGAAATTAGTCAAGCATTAACCAAAATCATGTCTGCTGCATAGCATTCATTCTGCCTAGACGGCGACTGAGATTCTGTAATTAGTATTTTCTATACAGACAGAAGATAAAGGGCCATTTACACATGGAATGATCATTTGAGCAGATCAAGCTGAGTGTGCAGATTGAAGTAAAAATGGATGGAATTCATGCGTAGAAATATATAAGGCAATATACCTGGGTGATGCTGACGGTGATGTCATCGCTCTCCAGATCGGCAAGAGTAGGGACCTTCAGTTTGCTGAGCACTTTGATGCTCTTAATCGTGGTGGAGGGCATGATCTCCAAGCTGTCGGTGACCATGTAGGTGATGTTTGCTTGCACAAATCCTTGGCCGGAGGAACAACTGGCTTTTACAAACGCCGCTTCAGATTCTTGAAGATCTTCAGGACGGACAGACATTACTACATTGTAAACATAGTTCGTATATGATCCAAACCTAGTGAAACATGGCTTACAGCGAATTCCTTTCCGGGTTGAGAGACTTGTGCAGTCCTCAGCTGAGCAACGATAATAAACTTTGGGCAATTCAACCTTCTTCTGAGGGGCACCCTGGAGCAGGCCAGTCGATCTGCATGTGCCGGCGACCGCAGGTTGGGGCTCCACCAGAGTTTGCTTGTCCACATGTAGCAAAGAAGAGTCCAGGTTCTTCACGCTCTCATAAATACTGGAGATTCCACCTAAAGGCTTCACTTGCACAGGTCCTGCCACATATTACAACGTCGTGCATGCCATTCATCAGACACATTCGAGAGCCCTGCAAACTTTCAGGCATTTTCAGTAATATTTGCATTGCAACAGAGGGATGCATATCATGGTACAACAATCTAGTATATTCAATAATCGTACTCAAAAGCAGTCAGTATGGTTCAACCAGATTCAAACATAAAATGCATTAATTGTCGTTGGTTCAGTCAAATTCTACAGACAGTATCGATCAATACAGCAGACCACCTCAATATCCTGACTTAGAACCTCTTGTACCGTTTGAAAGCATGTGTAATATGGTGCCGACTGGCAGAAGCAGGAAACTAAAAATCGTGTCAACGAAGTCCTTTCCCGCCTCCAGAAACAGCACTTCGCCCGTCCGCTTGCACCGGAGCACGGACACTTGAAATTTGGTGCTCAACATGGCCTGTGGAGCGTCATGGTCACCCTTCGACATCTCGGAATTCTAAATAACTATACAATGTGCATCTGGATGAAAGCTCTCACAACTGCCTCCAGAAACGTGTTATGGTCCACTTGTTCCCGCAGCCTGCTTATATATAGCTTAGTTCATATCTTGATCATACCTCTACGGTTGGGTGGAAAGCTCCAATTTCATTTGCATTAGTAAAACTCCATCTTCTAACTATCAAGGATGTCCTCCACGTTCCAAAACTAAAGGCCAACCTTTTATTTGTAAGGCATTTGGTTGCAAAACACTTGCATGTTGAGTTTAGTGATAGGGAGAGCTTTGTATTGTCACCGAGCCGAGATGAAGTCGTCATCATCGAAAAAATCGACGGCTTGTACCACATGAAGTTTTCGAAGATGCATATGAATGAATCGGCGGCGTTGGAGCAATCAAGCGCAAAGAACAACAAGTTGGAGTTGTGGCATCGTCGACTCGGCTATTTGAACATCAAGAGTGTAAAAACTCTTCGTGATATGGAGTTCAAGGCGTTGGTGGAGCAGCAATCTGAAAATAAGATCACTCGATCGCGCGATGTCACGTTTTGTGAGGAGTCTATATTTGGGCCGCATTTAGAGTATGGTCCAAGTGGAAGATGTGGAGACATCGTTGTGGACACATCTTCCAAATCTCCTATCTTTAAAGTTGGTGATGAAGATGAAGGCGAGAAGGATGGTGAGTTGGAGGCTCCATCGAGTTCGAGCTTCAGAAATAACACAAAGGAGGTGCAAGTGGAGCACTCTCTTTTAAACAATTGGCGATATCCCGAACGAGCACGAAAGCCGTTCGGAGAGTGGTGGAAGAATCACATCTTTCCTGGACCAAGTGATGACGAGTTATCGGATGGACCATCAACCATTCGTGAAGCAATGCAAGGTGAGGATGCGGTCAAGTGGGAGCAAGCCATACAAGAGGAGTATGAGTCATTGAGTACCAATGGCACATGGGAATTGACTCTCATTCCCGTGGGTCGCAACCCCATCGGTTGCAAGTGGGTGTTTCATGCAAAGAGAGATGCTTGCGGGGACGTCGTGTGCTACAAAGTAAGGCTTGTGGCAAAGGGGTTTGCGCACGTTCAAGGCGTGAACTTTTATGAGACATTTGCTCCCCTGGCCAAGTTCACGACGATTCGATGCATTCATGCCATTGGGGCGGCCATGGATTTGAAAATCCATCAAATGAATGTATTAACAAAGGGAATTGCACGAGATCAACATGAAAGGGTAGTAATAGCATATGGACATAAAGGCTTTGGCTCTACGCAAAGTGGGAGTGTTGAAGTAGTAGATGAAGGGTAGTGTTGCTAGAAGCCAAAGGGGTTTTGGGTGGAAATAAATGATGTGTGGGAGAGGGTCAAGGCATGGACTGACCTTTGAGGCCTCTAGTGGGGAGTTATCCCATATGGGTTGCCAAAGGGCACCTCAACTGTACAGTGGGGTACCAATCAAAATGTCGTTTTCGAATTCGCAGTGAGAAAAATTTCAGTACTGCCAACTTTGAAAGCCTTTCGAGAGCTCAAAAATTGGTATTTTACCACGAAAGTTTTACCAAAAAATAATCTTTAAGTTAATTATATGTGTGCCAAATTTCAAGGCCAAAAGATTCACCAAAACAAAGTTATTCAAAATCTACCAACATTGGTAGCTGTGGAAATTTTTTCATTGCTGCCAACTTTGACAGCCTCCCAAAGATTGAATTTTTTTTTGCCATGAAATTCTTGAAAAAAAAACCTCTTTATGTTAATAACATATGATAAAAATTTCAAGGCCAAAAGATTAATACAAAAAAAGATATTAACAATCTACCAACACGTGTAGTTGTGGGAAACAATGGGCGAAGCCATTTCATTGCTACCAACTTTGACACCCTCCCAACGGTTGAGAAATTGTCTATTTACCATGAAATTTTTGGTACAACATGCTCTTTATGATAACAACATTCATGCCAAATTTCAAGGTCAAAAAATTTATACAAAAAAAAATATTTACAATCTACCAATGTGTGTAGTTGTGAGATACCTTTTATTAAAGACATTGAATCAAATTGTTGAAGTATGTCAGACAATCATGCTTCTAGATTGAAATTCTCCAGATGATGAAATCTCTAATCATAAATGCTTCTCAAAAAAATCAAAGATAGCCAAATTTAGTTGTATGCACTTGTCACATCTCAAAGACTGCACTTGTTTAAAAATTGGAGACCATACATGCATGAAGAAGTTTTTTCCTCTCAATAAGAATGCTTGCATTTACAATAGAGCATTATAGGAGGTGGGATGTGGGATGATTAGAGAAGCAAGTGATGGGTGATTATTTTCGAAGCACAGGATTGAAACTTTGTGAACATGAGTGATTGAGTGCATGAAAGATGAGTTAACTGAGTAAGTCTAGGCTATGTGATAACTGAGTGGATGAGGCATGGGATGAGTGTCTGAAGTTATATGGAGGTATGTGAGATTTTCTTTAAGAGTGAGTGAGGTTATAACTTACATGTGGTGACTGGTGAGGTCTGGTGAATGAGTGAAGGCTGTGAGACAGGATGATGGTGAGTGATTGAGGGTATGTGAGATTTTTTTCTGATGATTGAGTGAGGTTATATATGTGCTCAGTGAGTGAAGCTAGATCATGGTGATTAAGTGAAGGCTAGATCATGGTCACTGAGTGATGGCTATTTCAGATGAAACTTGTGCTCGCATAGTAGGTTTAAGTGAGGCAAGGAAGACAGAAGTTGACATTGCAGCTATTGTTGGAGTCCATGTTAGAACAGTTCAAAGGGTAGTGAAGAAATTTCGAGAAGATGGAACCTATAAGTGCAAACCTTGTGGTGGAAGTCATGCTAAAAAGCTTAGTAATAGAGATGTCCGTGCTATTATACGTGTCTCAAAAACTCATCGTCGCTTGACACTCTCTGAGATCACTAATATATGTTCTACTCAAGTGTCTAGATCGACTATTCGAAGGGCCTTACATGAGAGTGGCATTTTCAGTCGAATTGCTGTTAAAAAACCTTTTTTGACACATCGTCACATGTCTCAACGATTGGCATTTGCTCAAAAATATTGAGGGTGAACTATAAAAGAATGGGAGAGAGTTGTTTGGACAGATGAGTCTACCTTTGAAGTTGGAAAAAATTCTAGACAAGTTCATGTTTGGAGAAATCCATATGAGCGCTATTTATCAAGTTGTATAGTTCCAACTTTTAAGAGTGGAAGAACTTCTTTGATGATTTGGGGTGCATTTGCTAAAGGGCAATAGTCACAACTTGTTTTTATCTCCAAAGATAGACGTTATGCTAAGGATTTTGTTGAAGTGGTCTACAATGTCGAGTTGCTTCATTTAATGAGTAGAGTGCCACAAGGATTGCTCATGGAAGACGGCGCACCTGTCTATCGTAGCAAAGTATGTGAAGAATGGAGACAAACACACCTTTTGGAGAAGCTCGATTGGCCTGCAAATTCTCCAGATCTCAATCCAATTGAGAACCTTTGGAAGATTTTGAAAGATGTTGTGCACCAAGGCCCAATATGTCCAAAAAATTTAGATGACTTGAAGGTAGTTATTGAAAGAGAGTGGAGATTAATCAATGGTACAAAGCTCCTTCAACTATGTCATTCTATGCCCTTTAGGTTACAAGCAGTGATTGAGGCAAAAGGAGGACATACACGTTGGTAGATTGTAAATATTCTTTTTGGTATAAATTTTTTGACCTTGAAATTTGGCATGAATGTTGTTATCATAAAGAGCATGTTATGCCAAAAATTTCAAGGTAAATAGACAAGTTCTCAACCGTTGGGAGGGTGTCAAAGTTGGTAGCAATGAAATGGTTTCCCCCATTGTTTCCCAGAACTACACATGTTGGTAGATTGTTAATATCTTTTTTTGTATTAATCTTTTGGCCTTGAAATTTTTATCATATGTTATTAACATAAAGAGGTTCTTTTTTCAAGAATTTCATAGCAAAAAAAAGAAAATTCAATCTTTGGGAGGCTGTCAAAGTTGGCAGCAATGAAAAAATTTCCACAGCTACCAATGTTGGTAGATTTTGAATAACTTTGTTTTGGTGAATCTTTTGGCCTTGAAATTTGGCACACATATAATTAACTTAAAGATAATTTTTTAATAAAACTTTCGTGGTAAAATACCAATTTTTGAGCTCTCGGGAGGCTTTCAAAGTTGGCAGTACTGAAATTTTTCTCACTGCGAATTCGGAAATGACATTTTGATTAGTACCCCACTGTACACTACTTAAACGGGGCAGCCCATGAGTAAAGACATCTCTTTCTACGCATTCCTTGTGTTTGTGTATGTGCTTTGTGCATTCCTCTATCACCTTTAATAATGACCTCCACAAAAGACAAGAGCTCTGCAACCATCAAGCTCTGTGGTAATCTGCGATAAGGTTGGCAACATAAACAGGACTGATTCCAAAGTCCTGCATTCAAACAGGCATATGAAACCTATGTAGACAACGAATTGCGCGCCTACGCTCTGGCTACATGAGCATGAAGAATGTGACAGGAGACTACGCTGCATTACACTTCGACTTAGATATCATGGTTTACGAATATTTACGAAATGTCTAGTCATACTAAACATTCAGGCTTTGACATTCATCGCACCACAATGGCAGTGGGTCGTGACTATGCTCCAGGCTTAGCGGATGAACACATGATGGTGATATTGCTCTAAGAGGCATGGGAAAAATACAAAAATCACACCGGTACTACTTTGACTCTAATAATCAACTCATAGATGAACAACACGAAATCAGCAGCATACATAGGTCGAAACCTTGGTTGTGAACGTACCCATCTTGCCCCTCTCTAGTAACGGAGAGGAGGAATCCAAGTAACTTGTACACTCGATTTCGGTGGGCAAGAGGAGTTTCCGCCAAATACCTGGGATGCACCATGCCAAATATATTAATACAATGGTGATGTATTGCACTAATGATGACACGAAGAAATTTGTAAAAGCTGAACGTCTGCAACGATATAACATAAATATATTAAGATAGCCCTCCTAGAAAATGAGACATATCCATAGTTGTAAGTTGTGAAATTTGAGGCGCATGTCACTAACCTTCCCACCAACCGAACAGTGCCCAGAAGCAGATCTCCAGAAGTGATATTGTTTTCCTGCACCATCCAGAAGTAGGATAATTGACTGATAAAATACCGATCCAATGGAATAGCAACTATATTTAAGGAACTGAAACAGTTCAGTTCACATCATCGCCAATAACAAAATAGAATGCGGCCCTTTTAGCTAACCATGATAATGTTATGATAATAATTAAAGCGGAGCTTATGAAGAACAAACCTGAGCATCCTCGAGAAACTCAAGAACCAAACCTACAACTTCATTCAAGGCAGTGACCGCTTTTTCCATTGTCGACTCCTTCAACTTCCCTGATGCATCTTGTTAATCAACTACAACATTGATGATATGTTCCAAAAGGGCAAAATAAGTAGCCAATCCTTCCTGCTTGCCAGCAAACTCAGCAACTTGATCAGTTTCGCCTCCTCCGGAATCGAATGTTTTCCTTGCAACTTCATTCAAGAGTACTGAAGTCTCAATTCTCACAGTCTCTACCACCAGTATAAAGAACCTGCTTTTGCAAACTAGTTATTTTTAGCAAAAACGTAAAGCATGGCCGCAAAAATTAGAATCGAGGTCACTAACTACAAGCTAGCTTGAATATTATATATGATAAAAGATGATCTGCCAAACCAAACGATATATAAAGAATATGACTACAAATACATACAGCATACAATAAACTACCATAATCTAGCAAACGATATATTAAAAATAGACTAGCAAACTAATTGTTTTCTAAATTCTAGCTTTCAACTTTCTGATCTGTGAGAATCATAAAAAAGCAGGCTGACAATACCTGTCTAATGGAACAGGCTTCTGATCTTCTGGAACAACCATAGGCCCTAAGAGCCACACCTCTCCAACAATTTCTACAAGAGCCTTTGTGACTTCCAAAATCAACTGTCTTTTCTCTGCCCCTGTTCAACCATGCAGAAAGAAATATCAAAAAGATGTAAAATCATTGGGGCGATGAAATCCTAATTTCAGCTGGAGGATGAGCTAAAGCAGCAAGAAGCCGATTCACGCCACATGAAGTTCTTTGTATGCCTGAGATAACCCAACATAGAAATCTAGACTAAAAAACAGGGAATGGACTCTGCTAATCATCATTTTCTTTGCCTAGACAAAATATTCACCACAAATTGAGATATGAATACATAACTGAAATAATGTATTGCAAAATGTATGCCTTTAAAACTCAACAACGACGACGAAACATAAACCAATGCATCAGAGAGCAAGACCAGCGACCCTGAGAGTGTGAACGATAAAGAAAGTGAAGAGACTTAACATACCCACGCGGCTGTTAAAAATGATTCCAAGTCCTGAACGTATATTGGTATGCCAGTCAGGACTTAGATAGGCATTTCGTATAGCAAGCCGAATATGCGTCTACAACTCAATTTACACAAAGTGATGAGTAAAAGAGGGAAACAAATCAAACATGATCCTCAGCACACGCATAAATGCTGCTACAGAGACTCTAGACTCACTCCAGTTCAATTTGCTAACAAGTAAAATGTAGTCGGATTACAAAAATGTTAAAACAGATGAAAAGTAAAGCACAACGATTACCGAGTATATTGATGCAAGAAAATAGTGAAGAAGAGACAATGCTTCAAACTTGGATGCATCCTGCTGAACAACCAACTGCCTTGCTACAATAGGAACCTGAACAAAATTCACAAAAAACTTTCAGCTTGAAACTTAATAAATACGACCGACTGTCATATCTCAAACTCGTGTTTTAGAAACACGAAGCATGTATCTTAAAGAGCATTTCCAAAGCATGAGGACCTATCAGACATATTACAACAGATCCAAGGACGTGGTCCTTACCGTAGTTGTCAGTTCTTGTGAGCACTCGGTGATCTCTTGTGCAACACCCGTGGTGGTAAACATAAATAATATCAACCCGACAGCTAGAGGTGTCCAATTTGCATCTGTATGTTTAGAACAACAAAGCTTACGATAAATCATATTTAGCACAACACCTAGGAAGGCCAGCGGGCTAATGATTGTACTGTCGTATCAGGACTATACTTGTGCTCAAGCGATGTACAACTGTAGTTAAAACTTTCTGCTGCAATAGGGCCTCTCGCCCCTCATCTGATGCTGAGCCTATGGCAAGCAAGCACTCTAGACAGTCTCCAGCAGCCAGTTCATCGTCCCTGAACAAAATATAGAAATTTTATCATCACATGAGCAGGTAGGCTTTTCAGGCAAATAAACAGCGCTATATTTTTAGTATTGGCCTTGGTGCCACATTTGCCACACTTCAATTTGCTTTGCAGCCAGAATTGGATAGAAGTTACTTGAAGATCTCTCAATTTATAACTCGAGACATTGGACAATGTTCTCTAAAGAGGTTCTACACAAAAAATAAAGCAAAAGGTCGAGATAAGTAAAAGAGGGAGGTAATTATACTTGCGTGCTAAAGTTTCAACAAGAATGGAAACTTTACTGATGTTCTCGTCCATCGCTGCAAGTTCCGAGAGTTGACAAAATGCGGAAATTATAGAAATAGCCAAGTGCAAATAGGCCTACTGCTGCCCTTTGTCAGTTTGTCCAACAGAATCCGCTCCACTGACTCTGGCCTGCCTTGTCCCTGTCACATTTGAATATACAAGACGATGCACACTCAATGCACTCCACCAGATGTTGGACGAAGACAACTCATAAACTTCAGCAAACGTTCAGAAAAACTTCACATTGCAGTTGATAACATAGACTCCCTCGGTACACTCACGGACAATCAAACATATTGCATTCACATATCTGGATCACCAACGTACTGCCATGTTCACCATATTCCTGGTGAACATGTTCACCATATTACGGCCTATTGACAAAGTATTACAAGTGCTTCCATAGCAAATCATGATTCGATATAGACTGCATTGGCACAAGAATATCCAATATCTCATTCATAAGAAGTGGCTAAAACTAGAATCACACACGACTTTAGCGAAGGTAGCAAAGGTTCCATCCAAAGTGTAGACGTCAGGCCAGTGGTTATAAAAAAACTCGATGGCCACCTCCCAGTTTATCACAAACTATATTCTAGAAAAGTGCAGAGGCGTTACAGAGCACGAAGACATATATTTCGTAAAGCCAGCGTTAGTAACAACTTAAAATTGCAATATCACAAGAACTACACTGCGACTCAACGTGCTACGGTCATCAATGCACGACTCCTACAACTATAGTCCAAAGACCGGATGGACTATCCGTCCATCCCTTTGAACAATTCACCAGGAGAATTCGCTTCACAATACCTACACAATTGCATGCGAGAAACCAGAAGGTCTAAAGATACAAAAAAGCAGCCTTTAAAAAGAGCTACGATTATACCAATGTCAACAATTCACATTACTAACAACTACAAGCAGCTCTCACAACAAATCGCGAAAGACGGAGAACAAAAAGCACAATGCAGCTCAGCCGACAAAAGAAACAGAAAAAACCATCTCCAAACCCTAATTCCGCTAGACACACGCTCCGCTGATCAAGCGCATTGAGACGAAACCAAAACACTACACCCTAAGTGATCAAGCCCGCAGGCTCAAACCAGACGCACCATCAAGCCACGAGCACAGTCGCAGCAACAAAAACCACAACCTCCTAATCACAATTGATCACACAATCACGAACGAACACCCCTCCCAAAACCCCGACCACACTACTGTGAGCTCAAAAACCACCATAGAGGTGGCCTTTGATCACAAGGAGATCAAGGGAACAAGATCACATGAAGAGAAGAAGAAGAGAGAAGAAAAGACAAGAAGAAGATAGGGAATAAGGAAGAGAAGAAGAAGAAAACCTCCCGCCGGACTCCATTTGAGCCCCTTCTGGTTTTTGGGTCGCCATTTCTTCATCCTAGCTCGGAATTGGGCGTGCCTTGGCTTTTTAGAAAGCCAACTTCATTGTGCATCTACCCTCAAAATCTCAACAGCACAGGATTCAAGACCTAGGACTGATTGCCAAAAAACTGGGGCTCTTTTTTCTACTGCCGGCGGGGGAAACCTTACAACACCCCTAACTTTAGGGGCTCGTATCTCCCTCTCTACAACTCGGAATTGGACGTGCCATATACTGATGGGAAGCTCTACTCACAAGCTACCTACCCTAGAAATCTCAAATAACTTGAACAAGAAACGAGGGACTGATGGGGAAAAAACCGAGAGACCTTCAATGAAGATTAACAAAAGACATCACACTATACTTGAGTTCAAAGCAACTACTAACACAACCGAGGAGGAGATCAAGAGGAGTAAGAAGGAGGCCCAAGGCCTTCTTTCTCCTATCAATTAGCCATCACAAAGAGAGAAGAAAGAGAAACAAGATGAATCGATAAACAATGAAAGGGATTGATTTTGAAGCTTGAAAACAAGCTCTTAAGTACAAAAGAAGGAGCCGCCAAAGAGGCGGCTTACCCTAACCCTAAGGCTTAAAAGCCCTAACCTAAGGCGTTGACGAAATGACGGTTGAATGAAGCTCCAACCTCCACGGCGCTCCATCTTGACGAACCTCCACGAATGAATGTAACTCACAAATACCACCACGAAGTTAAATGAACGAAACCAAGACAATCACGCCATAAACACAAACATGAACATTAAAAGCTAATTGCGCAGGGCCCACGGTAAAACACTCAACTCTAAATTAAGCAACTAACCCTATTTCTAATTTTAGGATTCACTAGGGGGGATCTTCCCTCCTCTAGTCCTTCTCCATCATTCATTGGATCCACTAGGGGGCTAAACCTTCCCTAGTCCTTCCACACTAAATCTAACCTAAAGCTTAAATTAGTGTCAAACGACCTACCCAAGGCCTTGCCACAACTATCCTCTAACATGCATATTGTATTCACAACTTAATTAACTTAAATTTTGTCAAATTACCTCAAGATGACATTGCTTGTTAACATTATATTCATAAAAGTAACAAATAAACAATAACAAAACAAGAGAGCAATATCGTGCTCTCACAACTACCGACGCGCAATACCGCCAATTGCTCCATCCAACTCGAGAAAACTCACGCAATTGCAACTATCCCTCTCTTTCACCCCCTCATCCACACGTTGAGATCCACACAACCGAACTAGAACCACAATTAACAACCAATTCCACAAAACCATCCACCACCACAACCATGCAACAAGCGACCAAAACCAAAACCAAAACCAAAACGATGAATCAACTAACCGGTGCGCAGCAACCGATTCAGAAACGGAAACCCGATGGCGTCGAACACGCGCCGCATGGCGTGCAGGTCGTTCCCTTGCACGATTTTGGTCGCCACCAGCAGTCCGACGAGGCGCTGCTCGTCGTTTGTCCCGTGGAGGAGCTTCATGCACTCGTCCATGGCCTGATGAAGCCCCCGCTCCTTCCTTCCTCCCTCCTCCTCCCTTTACTCCCTCCCTATCTGTCTATATGCGTTTGTGTCTGTACGCTCGCTGAACCTCTTCGCTGCGCTTCTCCCTTTCATGTAGTGCTCTGCAACTCCATCAGAGCTTCGCCGGAGCCAAACCAGCGAGAGAGACGACGTATTTTGTACTATATTAGTATTCATATTGTAAATTTGTATGGATACTGTCTTTGGTTGATATCCGCGGTGGATATGAGATGATACTGGTGAGGTGCCGGGTTAATACCTGTGTGATACTCGGGTGATGGAGTGGGGGGGAGGATGTTGTACAATGAGTCGATGTATACTGTGGGACGGGCGATGGAAATTAGGATGGTGGGGGAGGATAGAAAGGGGATGGAAGTCGTTGGTTTTGGATGAATGTTTTGGTGTTGGGTGCTTTGCCGTGCAATTACTGTGGGCTAGGGGCGGAAATATCTTGCATATGTTTCGAAATTTGGATGGAGAAAAGGTGAGTAGATGGTTTGATTGGGAATAAAAATGACGGTGAAGGGATTTTTATTGACTCGCAGAAAATTCAAATTGGGACATAGAACTTGAGTTTGTAGTGGAAGTGTAAAAAACCAAAAAGTAATCACCGTAGTTAGGTAGAACTATCCTTTTACTTTCTTTTACTTTCCATGGTTCATTTTTTTTACAAAATTCTTGTATATATAAATAAATACATATTACTTCAAACTTCACTTCTTTTATTTATTTATTTATTGATATAGTACTTATTAACATTATCATTAAGTACTATGAAGACTAATACTTATTGACGGTCTTGATGAACAATTACTTAAGACTATCAATAAGTATTGTCTCAAATTGATACTTATTTGAGATTAATCATATATTACCTTGGTAAATAGAAGACATTATACAACGCAAGACAAATGGAGGGTTCCGGCAACTATGAATCGGGTACCGACATGTTTGCAGATTCACCTGTAGGTGGTTGGAAACTAGAAAAAAACAACAATGAAGCTACTAGTTTGAGTACATTAAATGACAATTGGGATGACCACGAAGGGCGTTATCGTTTTCACCTTGGTGAGATTATGGATGGTCGTTATCGTGTTTTGGCGTCACATGGAAGTGGTGTATTTTCAACTGTGATTCATGCACAAGACTTAAAAGCAAACAAAAATGATCATAATGAAGTCGCAATTAAAATTATTCGCAATAATGACTTCATGCATAAATGCGGGCTCAAGGAAGTGGAGATATTGAAAAGACTAAATGAAGCCGATCCCAACAACAAGAGACATTGCGTACAACTACTTTCTAGTTTTCAACATCGCAATCATTTGTGTTTGGTGTTTGAGTCCTTGCACACAAACCTCCATGGAATTCAAAAGAAACTTAGCTACAATATTGGAATAACCCGAGTTTATGCAAAACAACTATTCATTGCACTCGAGCATTTGCAAAAGTGTGGAGTTTTGCATTGTGACATCAAACCTGACAATATTCTAATAAATGATGCAATGACAACATTGAAGCTATGTGATTTTGGATCTGCAATGCGGATTGGACCTCAAATCGAGATCCAACCATACCTTGTTAGTCGATTCTATCGAGCACCTGAAATCATTCTAGGCTTACCTTACAACCATGGCATAGATATGTGGTCGGTAGGTTGTTGTTTGTACGAGCTTTATTCAGGCGATGTGCTATTCAAGGGAATGACTAATACTCACATGTTGCAATTACATATGGAATTAAAAGGTGTTTTACCAAAAAAGTTGTTGAAAAAGGCAGAGTTGAAAAACCACTACTTTGATCAAAATTTAAATTTATATATCATAGAAGAAGATTCCATCACAAAAAAGTTGGTGAAGAAGATTGTTAAAAACGACCATTTTTCCAAACCTAAAGGTATGGGACATTTTATTGTTAGCATGGGGTCACAAGATAAATGGACAACATTGTTTACAGATCTATTAGAGAGGATATTTATTTTAGATCCAAATAAGCGATTGACTGTAGTAGAGGCATTAAACCACCCGTTTATTTTGGAACAATAGTGTATATATTAACAATCTTGGATACTTCCTCGTTTATCATAGGGAAAAAAGATGAAGGTGAAGGGATTTTTATTAACTCGCAGAAAATTCAAGGTAGGAAATAGAACTTGAGTTTGTAGTGGAAGTGTAAAAAACCAAAAACTAATCACCGTAGTTAGGTATGTGATTTGTTCAAGATTAAAAAATATTTAAAAAATTGACAATTCTAAAAATAGTGATATTTGGCTATTCTTAAGCCAACGAAGAGTAATTATGAATTTTTTAAAACACAGAATCATTTGTCGTCATAGTGTCGAGAAACAAAAACCAAAAACTAATTACCATATTACGGTTCAAATATTATTCTAAAATAAGAAGAAAAAAAAGTGGAATATTGTAAGGATAGAGAAACAAAAAGAGGAAATTTTATTTCAAGTGATATTTGGCTACTCTTAGATCATCTAAAAATATTTTTTAGTATTTTTTTTCTCAAATATACGAAACTTGTAAAAAAATTAATAAACTAACCTTGTTTTTTTAGAACAGAATAGCATTTGTTTGGAGGTGCACAAATGAGCTATCTAGCTATGGTATGTATTCTTTGGAATATCTTCGTATATTCAACTTTCTTTAGAGTTTTGGATGGAAATAGTGAGTGAATGTTTTGATTGGGAAAAAGATGAGGGTGACTTCTCTGCAATTACTCATTAGAGAGATATTGGACCCTCGGGTGATCTTCGAGTTTAAATGATGGGTCCCGCCGATACTGGGTTTCCATTGCCTTACTTGCCCGTGCCTTGTTGGCAAAAATCGAACCTTGGCCCAGTGCTTGGGAGCCATCTGGACGTGAGTTGCGCGGGAGCCTGGCTTCTTCTTGTCCGACGTGAACCAGGGTTTGTGGAAGCTTCGTCACTTCCTGAGCTTGGGTTTTTGGGGCTGCAGGGGTTTGTGCGGGGCTTGAGGGGTTTGTGCGGGGTTGCGGGAGCTGCGAAAGCTGGAGCCACCTCCAGTGCATTTGGATTGCTCAACCTCGTTCGGGAAGCTGCAACTCTGCATCGTTTTGTGTTTCTGTTTGCCAAAAGTTCGGTGGAAAATTGTGATGAATCTGCTTAGGGTCATTGCCGATACACACTTAACAAGGAGTGTTCTTTTACGGCTGTTCTTTACAGTTTTCTACCCTTGCAGCTGCCGGGCGAAAAATGAATGCCGCAAATAAAACAACTACTTCAGCGCCTGGCTGAGAAGTTTCTTCCATGCTGTGCGCAAAGCTGGTGGTCATTCTCATATGGAAGCCATAGAAACAGGGACTTTGTTTGGGTGCAAGCAAAACCCTAGCAGACGGCTGTATACACATTTCATGGATTTCTTGGTGCAATAAAAATCGATGTAGGAGTGCAGGAAATATTGTGTAAAGCCGTCTGCTTTTATTGCACCAAGCAATAGATTTTGTTCAGCTGCTGGAAAAATAAAACACTTTCTTTGCGTGAGTGAGAGTTTTCAATCAATCATTTCTCAATAGTTAAAAAGGGTTTTCAGCTTCCCGTAGAACATATACGATACTACTGGCATCACTTTGATCATTTTAAGCAATCTGTAGGAATGTGCTTTCATTTGAGAGATCACAGAGCCAAACTCTCTTGAGATCAAAATTTTATGATGATTTCTTTGCAATTGTTCCAAGTGGGAGGTTGTAGAGCACTATGGAAGGGACAATAGACATTCTGTAGGCAGTATCGGATGCCTTTTCTTTTCACGGTACCAACATGTTTATGCTCTTGTTGGTGTACAAGTTGGATCGCTTGTTGAGAACAAGAATACCTCAACACTAGCTAACACTGAACTGGTTGGAGCTGATTAAAGTTCAGCTGGGTTTAAACTCATGTTGACCAAACTTGTGTTGAAGCGCAAAGAAGCATTCAAGGAGCTTGGAGTTGAATGTGACATATTGTCATGACACAGTTCATTGTCGGACCAAAACCTCCTTTTGTCAAGGTATTGTGAAATTGAGGAAACCTTTTCTTGAGATATTTAGATTTTCAAATAATACCTTATGAAATACAATTTTCATTGAGGTCTTGCTGGAAAGGTCAGACTGAAATTAGACTCTACCAATGTTTACTCTATCTGATCTTTAGTGGTCCCAAATTTTAGGGAGATTCATGAAGCTCACCAGATGCTTGATCCATTGCCAGGAGTATGGACTGATAGTGCTCATTGGCTAAGGGAAAACAAAACGGGAACATATGTAGCATGATTTAGATGCTCAAGCTCGGTTCCTTTCTGCAGCTTCTGCTCAGGTGCTCAGGTGATCAGCTTCTGCTCAGGTGATCAGTGATTTGTTAGTCAGCTATACCGAGAGGAATGATTATTTTCTGATATACATCACGTTATCCTATTTATTAACTGCTATGCAAAGGTGCTGAAAATTCAGGTTGTATAGAGAAATGCTTCTAACAGACATTTCTATGAGCTTGTATAAACGCTGTGATTTGATCAGAAAGTGCATGCGGTGCATTAGTTGCTTATACTGAATCTTTGGATACATCTTGAATTAGGTGAAGGTAGGAGACGACGTTGATCGTGAAGGTCCTCAAAATAACAAAGTTGAAGTACCTGGAATTGCACAATCTGCAGTTATCTGCAGCATTAAACAATCCTTTGCGCCTTGTGAGGGTTTGCAAGCACAAATTCACAATGAGGCCTAGAAGTAGCGTGGATTCAATCTTAACGTTCAATTCGTTCCGCGATGATGGTGAGTGGGTGCCAACAAAAATTGCTATTCATTCATGGGCTACTTTACAACCAGGTAGGCGTGGACAACATGCAAAAGATGCCAGAAAACATCGGGAAGGTGGTTACATTGTGAGAATTTTGAAGTTCCGTCAGAAACAGAATTTCAATTCTGTTTTAGAGGTACTTGTTCAACACGCATACGCGCATCGGCAACTGGTGCTGGAGCCTGGTGTGCAACACGGTGCATGCAACTGTAAGTTTAGTTCATTCTTGGATGTGGTTTTATCATCAACAATTCTTTTTCTTTTTGAAAGTATTCTTGCTAAGAGAATTTGAGATTTTGTGCTCCTAGCTTAAGTGATTTTGAGCTTCTATCTTCTATGATTTTGAGCTCCTAGCTTCTTTGCTTATGTGATTTCAAAGTTATGCGGTTTTGAGCTTTTGCTGACTATGTCGTTCGGTTCAATGACAGATTTGTATTTATCAAATTCTCAGGATTGGGTCGACCCACAAACAATCATGGATGTTTTGTACGTAGTACATGCAGACATAGGCGAGGCTCAACGTGGCAATGACACCCACAAGCAATTGTTAGAAATTGGTGTATATTTCTATAGTGCTTGTTATTTTCCACCTACTGCGCGTTCTGGATATGGTTGCTTAGAGAGTATCCCCCTTCCTGGCTTTCAAGATCCGGAGTGGCCACTTCCGGATATGGTGACCAGTGAATGCTTTAGGTCACGCTTTCGAAATGACTTTCAAGCGTCAATGAAGCCATCAGTGGGATCGAAAGTAACACATATCAACTGGTTTCTTCCAATCCATGTAATGGTAGATTTGTTGGCACCTGCAGAAGTGTATAGAACCCCATCAATGTTTGTATTTAAGCAGTTGAATGAAGAAAGCTTCAGCTCCCTCATGGACTGTGGATGGGATTCCAAAATTTGTGTTGGTATGGATATTATCAAATGCATAGTGGATCGCTCTACAGTTATCTTTCGTTACCACATAGGTAGATCAACATTATACGTTAATTTTCAGTACAATAGACAACGCCTACTTCAAGCTTCGGAGTGGGAGAACTTAGAGCAAGTTCAGTCCGACGAAATGGTGAAGATATGTTGTCAAGTAATCAACCGTGAAGAAACTTTTGAGCTGGAGGTTGGATCAAAGTGGACACTTGCTAGCGTGCGGCAAGAAATTTTGATTGCTCTCGGATCAGACATTGAGGACGAATTTTGCATAGGCATCAGTGACCCAGGTGGTTACATTCGAGAGAAGGTATGTGTCAATATCCTAATATAACTTTGCTTTGTGATTAACAGTGATATAACTTTGCTCAGTGATTAACAGTGATAAACAGTGATATAACTTTGCTCAGTGATCAACAGTGATTAACAGTGATTGCTCAGTGATTAACAGTGATTATTAGTGATTAACTCAGTGATTAACAGTGATATAACTTATGCTCAGTGATTAGGCTCAGTGATCAACACTGATATACTCAGTTAACAGTGATATACTCAGTGATTATACTCAGTGATATACTCAGTGATTAACAGTGATTAACAGTGCAAATTGCTCAGTGATTAACAGTGATTAATTGTGATTAATCACTGCGGACAAGAGAGGCAGTTCCGGCAATTTGCTCAGTGATTAACAGTGATTAACATTGCTCAGTGATTAACAGTGATTAGCTTAAGGAATCTAAAGGATCCTAATTTGCAGAGCACTGCACAGTACAGGCATTATCACCTTGAGAGGTTAACAGTGATTAACAGTGATTGCTCAGTGATTAACATTGCTCAGTGATTAACAGTGATTAACATTGCTCAGTGATTAACAGTGATTAGCTTAAGGAATCTAAAGGATCCTAATTTGCAGAGCACTGCACAGTACAGGCATTATCACCTTGATAGTGATTAACAGTGATTAACAGTGATTAACATTGCTCAGTGATTAACAGTGATTAGCTCAGTTAATATGATCAGTGTTTAAAAACTTTGCTCAGTTAATATGAAAGTTAATATGCTCAGTTAATATGCTTGTGCTTATTTAACAATTTGTTCAGTTCATATGCTCAGTGCTTAATATGTCCAGTTAATATGCTCATTATCTTTAGTTAATATGGCTAGTTAATATGCTTAGTCATTATGCTAGTGTTTATGCTCTAGTGTTTATTTAACAATTTTATTTATTTTTAACTAGGTTGGTGTTCGAAACGAAAAGAACAGAACTGTTGCAGATGTGATGCCGCCGAGGATTTTAAAAATTTCTCATGAAAGAACATAGAATCAGGTACAATACTTCCTAAACTTGTGAACTTGCTCAATCTATGCGAAATTGTTTTTGAAATTGTTCCTGAAATTGTGAACTTGCTTAATATGCGTCGTGACTTTTGAGTGGTTTACTTACTATGTAGTCTAATTGAGTGATGTTGAAGTTTTATTAAAGTTCTAAATTGTTTCAAAGAGAAACTCTAATTTCACGGTGACTGACACAACAACTCCTAGCCAGAATATGACCATTGCAGGAAGCAGCTTGTGCTACAATGGAGCCATGGAGCCTCTGTGCATTCCATGTCATCTTTTGTTGACATTCTATGGAGCCACGGAGCTTATGCACATACCATGGAGACTGCAACAACACAAAATCCATTAGAGTTTGTGAGAATTAATTATTTCCTTCACAGAAAGCAATTCAAGAGATAATTGAGGTGAAAGTAATTCAGGAGATAATTGAAGTGTAGTTATAGCTGAGTTGTAGTTATAGCTAAGCATAAGTGAGTTATATTCTCTTAAAGTGTAGTTATAGTTGAGCTGCAGGTACTTCTTTACTAAATAGAGAGGGCTAGTGAAGTATGATACTTACACTTACTGAGATTGTAAACTTGCATCATTGCTTGTGTTGTTGGCTTCTACATTGGGCTCTTTTGGAACCCATCGACTTCCAATTCGATCACACTTTGCTCTCCATTCTGATGAATGGGCGCTGAACTAGAATTTATAGAAGCCTCTCGACGCTTTCTAATTATTTCTTCTGGTTGTTCATTTTCGGTGTGGACATGATTGCTCAGCAAGTCTTTGTTCCTGAAACGGTGATGGATTATACAAAACCAATGTTCATAGGTTTGTAAAAGAGGACTTATCTTTGTTTTTCCTCCCCCATGTTGTGTGTGACGATGATATGCTGCTTTTGCAGCATGGTGAGAGAATTCCATCCCTTGGCAGCTCCAAATGGACAACGATCCATATTGACGCACGAACCATGGAGCATGCTTTATGAAGACGTGCTAAAATTCACATAAACAAACAAAAGTGCATCATGTATCACAATGGTATTTTTCAGTGTTTTTTTTAAAGATTATACAAGTGATTATACAAGTGTCACAATGGTATTTTTCACAAGTGATTATACAAGTGTTACAATGGTATTTTTCAGTGTTTTTTTTTTTAAGATTCTACAAGTGATTATACAAGTGTCACAATGGTATTTTTCAGTGTTTTTTTAAGATTATACAAGTGTTACAGTGATTTAAATTTGGCAATTACTTACTTGCTATTAGGTTTAGGAGGGCTTACCAAATAATGGGTGACATGGTGCTCACCATGTACTTTGACAAAGAGTTCTCCAAATGTGTTTGCCAAACTAGGAAAAATCGAACACTGTTCAGGTGTCAAGCTAAAGCCTGAGAAATATGGAAGTAAATTTTCTAAAGCGGACCAACAAGCCATTCGGTCACGCCGACTTGATCCATCTGAAGTTGCATTTCTCTCTGCAAGTACTAGATCCCGCCACACTCTGTCTGAACTGGACAATAGGGGAGACTTTTTGAATAATTTGGCTGTATTTGCACCACTTAGTGAAGGCTTGTTCGGGACATTGTTGGCTTTTCCACTTAGATCGGAGTCCTTAAATATTTTCACAGATCCCCCGTGCATCCCTGTAGCTGATAGAATTCTCTCAATATCATTTATAGCCAATTGCTGCACATTTTTATCTCTTACCGTCCAAACATATTGGAAATGTAAATGCAGCAGTTTTTCACATATACGGTTTAGTGCGTGTAAAGTGCAGATGTGCACTTACTCCAAGGGGATCGAAAATATAGGCTTCCACCTGCTCTGTGATTGTGATTCTGCTATAGAAACAGGCTTGCTTGATATAGCTAAGGAAAACAATCCTCCTTCCCAAGTTGGTGATCTCTTCACTGCAGCAGCTCTTGCCTGGGCTTCAGTTGATATGATAGTTTTGGTCTTTGACTGCATGCAATATATGCAACAATGTTTAGCATTAGCCCCACCTTGTAAACCATATAAAGCTTTTATAGTCTTCATGTCTGCCGAGAGGTGCCATTGAATTGAAAAACTCCCAACTCCTTCAACTTGCAAGGGTTGTCCAGAATTTTGAGCTTCAATAAGAGAAGGTATACTTGTTTGTTGGAATACCCATTTTAACACCTCATGATTTTCCTTTGGCAAACGGAAACATCCAATGGGCCATATTTCCCTTTCCGACTGGACTGAAAAGTATTCCTCCGAATTTTTCGTAATATTAGGATTCAACGCCCGGTTCATTAACGTAATGCTTATTCTTTCCATCTTTTCAGCATGAACAATCTCAGCTTCATCCATTTTCAAAACGAACTGGAGTGGTTCACCCATCAACTCTGAATTACAAAAAATCAAGTCTTTAATATAAGCAAAAAATCAAGTTTTTAATATAAGCAAAAAATCAAGTCTTTAATAAGTTTTTAATAAATTTTAATAAGTTTTTAATAAGTTTTTAACAAGTTTTTTATAAGTTTTTTATATAAGTTTTTAATATAAGCATAAAATATAAGTTTTTAATATAAACAATAGAAGTACATACCAGCTTCGGTTATGCCATACAACCGAATCATAGTTCTCTGAACAGCTTCCACGTCAAGAAATATGTTGTTGAAGTTGTCCAACTTCAACATTTTTTCTTTGGTTTTGGATTTTTTACTGCTGCTGGAAACCTCAAATGTGTTATTAATGAACAAAGGTTGCCTGACTAGATCCTCTAATTTCCCATTGAGCTCCTTCCGAAGTAGTTCTACCTGATGTGGATTTGGTAGGCATCCTAAACGAAGTCCTTTTCCAGCAATTTGCACTCCACTTTTGAATTTTTTATAAATTTGAGTGTATCCTTTCTGTGTAATTCCGCTCTCATCACATGTTTGTAATATTTCATGTGGCCCAACATTTTTCCCAACTAGATTTAGGTAATGATTTGTTATGTGGATTCCTGTTTGTTTGAATTGTGGCAATTTGAGCATTGACTGAATTTCTGTCTGGGACAGGATCGAACCAAAAACTTTTCCTGTTTCCTCTTGTGTTCTTTTACTACCACAAAGCCGCTTGTGACTTGAAGATTGAGCATTTTCCAACTGCAAATTGCGAGTTGTGTCGGGAGCGACAACTAATCGTGCTAAGCGACGGATTGCTTTTGCATGACCACCCTGTGGTGCAAGGGTGCTCAAATCTCTCCGCTTGCGGACTTGGCTTCTTATGCCAAATGGAGTTTTCACCAAGCGAGTCAACTTTTGTTGTGTTGATTTAAGTTCAGCATTAGCTATCTTCAATTTTTCGGTCACTTCATTAAACTCAAGTTTGTACCGGCTTTCCGATACTACCCTTGCACTAATCTCTGATTCATAACTAGAGATTCTTGATTCGAAGTTCCTTTGCAAAATACTGATCTCACTCTGTACGGATCTTAACTCACTTGACAATGTGCTCCGCTCTCTTTCAAATTCCATCATTTCTTGTGCAGAGGATTGAATCATGTTGTCTATGTGCCTTCTAAGAACTGCAATCTCAATCTCTTTCTCACGGACAAGAGAGGCAGTTCCGCCAGACGATGACTCCAACCGTGTCACATAACCAAAGAATCCATTCTCACCCTCTCCAATGAACTCAAGCAATTCACTTAGTGATTCTAGCTTTGGTCGTTTACCAGTGCAAGGATCGAAAGGATAGAGTGAACTGTCAAACCACAGATCAATATTACAGGCTCCCTCTCTTCTCTTTTCTACAAAAGTCGACTTACTAATCTGAGTATGAATTGGACGTCCACGAATGATGAGCGGTTTGTACTTGCTACCTATCCACGCTTGAACTTTATATGAGCTCTCATTTGTAATATCTCTCAAAGCCATCTTTGAGATTGAACCCAAAATAATATTTCCCTGCATAAGAGAATTTAGACAATGATATATCAATATATGTTGTAACAGTTCTAAGTTCAAGAACAGTTCAATATATGTTGTAACAGCTCAACATATATACTCATACATAAAAAACATGACCTAGTAAAGCCCAATACACAATGACACATACCTATTCTCAGTGCCCATATACACACTGTAAGATGAAGTCTATGAGCGAGTTCTTCAACACTTTCAGGAAGTTCACTTGGTTGATAATTACCGATGCGTACCGCATCTGCAAGTACCTGCTTGTCGCCCTCCTTCACCGCTGCATCCAAGTCTCACAATGATATATAAGGGACTTTTAGATGAAATTGATCAACAACTTAAGAAGATGCATAGATCTAAACATACCAGATAAAGTGTCACGGGAAATGATTTAAAAACAGGTCATAGAAGTCAGGACTGCAATTGTAAGAATGAGAGGTAAGTTCATCAATGACACTTACAGAGGTCACGTCCACTTCCATTTGCAAATATCTCAACTCCATTCAGAGACAAACCCACATGACGTGCTGACGGGGTGAATAGCTCCTCACACGTCTCAGAACCCACGCTCTCAAAACCCACGTCTCAGAATCAATTGTTGCTCTACAATCAAATCAAGAGAACTCGTCATGTCTTAGCTATGGATGTAAGCGGAACGAGAAACTTCAAAAAAACTCACGTACACAACTTTCATAGTTGATGAAAACTTTTTATATCACTAGAACCACACTACTTTCATCAACGATACACCTCACGTAGCCAACCCAAATTTTATGTAAAAATTTGGCTAAAATTAACCATGAAAATTTCATAGTTGATAAAAGTGGTGTGGTTTTAGTGATATAAAAAAAATCCCATCTGAACTATATATATACATATCTCAATGTGATCAATTGAATTTGTCATTTTCAAACTGTGAATCCTTGTTCCATTTTAAACTGCGAAAGGGTTAAGATAGAAAATGATTCCAAAGGAGACGGTGTCTAAACATCACAAGAACAAATGTTGGTCAGCTTGCAAGGGCAGTTCATAGTCAAAGACCTCATATGGTTTCACAAAAGAATTACTCCCACATTATTCAAAAGAGAGGTAAGGGCTTTACATTTTATGGCGAGGTCCCGCTGGAGTAATCGCTATTGGATTAGGAAAGTTTTGCCATTCATACGGCCGTCGTTCCATCTGTAAAACAAGTTCCACCACTGACATCTCAATCATCTATCATCAGAGTTTTCGATGTTTTTATTTTCAGCAGCAAAACATTTCGCCAGTTCGAAGCGTTCGGAACTTAGCAACTGAAGAGTGGTTCTAGAGGACGAAATGAATCATTTGCAGAATCTTAGGCCATTTTATCGATCACTCTGACCCTAAAGCCAATCCATTCAAATCTGCATTATTCCCTCAAATTATTTAGCATTTCAGATTAAATTGCACTTAATCGTACGAAATGAGATACTCCTAAAGAAGTGCATGTTTGGACATCCACAACAAAGAAATCAGTGAAAGAAAAGAACCATACATGTTCAGGTTTCTTCGCATACACCCGAATTATTCTGTCTTGAAAACATTCTGGTAGAATGTGGCTGATACGGTCCTGCGGTATGAGGAACTTTTCTGTGCTCTCAAAATCCTGTTCGATCAAACAGCACTTATAGTAAGAAGCAGATGACTCGCTTACTCAAGGTGATGATCTTAGAACTTCATAAAACACAGTTCATGCTCTCCATACATCTGCAACTATCAAGTACTTTTACCATGCTTGTCAGTTTACCTGGAAGAAGTGTACTCTGCAGGGTAGGCACCATCAAATCGCACATGAAAAGCCCCACAAAATACAGTTGTCAACATAACACCAACTGAAAATTGATACGCAATGAAAAACTACCTCTTCCAATATCAGTGAAAGTTGTCACTAGAAATTGCAGATATAAATTAGTTGGTTGCAAAGGTTGAAACTGTAGATTGTACCTGCTGCTCACAGGATTATGCATGCCAAGAGTGAAATCAATCTGTGTGGCATGGACAACTAAATCATCCTCAGTAAGATTAACTCCAGGTTTTGTCTGCACATGCACCAAAATAGACATAGATCATATACTAGAATTCAAAAAGTATTACTAGAGATGATTTCATAGCTGCCCTTCAATTGAAAAGAAAACTCGCACCATGGAGCAGTGAAAGCAAGACCAACCAATATAAAAAAGTAAACCAGAAACTCTACTGAACAAACCATTGCAGACAGTACCTTCCTTTTCAGCGTATCAGTAGTGAACATTTCGCCAGTTCCAATAAAGACGATCTGCAAAATGAAACGCCGTTCAAAGCAACGAATTGTCATGAAACTTATCTCCTCACACAAGTTAGAAATAAAATTAGCATGGAGTGATCTGTCTAAGAATACTCTTTTTACTTTCATTCGCAACAATTTGTAGAAGTAGAATGGCCGAGTCTATTCTAACTTGCAATAATATAGGCCATACCCTGAGTCCCATAAACTCAAAATTCTCCAGGCTCTATAAACATAAGACGGTTCACAAACGCATCATATGAATAAAGACTAACTCTCAACTTGGAAGCTTCTGACTTACTTCTTGACGTCTGTCACCATAAGACTCTCCAATGTGTGCTTTTCCATTCTCCGCTGTTGTCCATTCCTACACATTCAGTCACTGCACACTTTTAAACTACAAGTCTGAGGAAAGCATTGGCAAAGAACAGACTCCAAAGTAAGTCAAAGTTGCTTGTCATCAAAGCTTCTCCAACAAGAAGAGATAAATGGATCCATGAAGCAGATGCTAGCTTTACAAAAAGAATTATAAAATGAAAAAAATACACAGGTAAGCCGTGGACAACCTCTTTCCATAAATCACCATTGTGAAAGTGCTGCGTCTCCCCTACTTGAGCCCATTCCCTGCAAACACATAAACGCCACATGAACATATAGTGGAAAAATAGAAACAGACACCGTCCAGACACGAAACCTGTAGGAGTGCACGAAACTGGGAAACTGGTAGGAGTGCACGAAACCTGGTAGGAGTGCACAAATCCTTTGGATTGAAGTGGCTCAACTGGGATTCAGTGTATAGATGGCCAAAACTACAAACGACTTCTTTCTGTAAACTACAAACGTCTTCTTTCTTAGTCGCATACTTACCTCAAACCCTCGAAAGCTCAAAATTTATTACAAGCTTGCTTCACCTCGCCAGCACAAAAGACATATCGGCGCACTAGCCTGCGTATTCTCCATCTGCGTATTCTCCAGGTGTGTAGTCGCTCCTTAGCTGGCTTTCGAATGCATCCCTAGGGTTTTGGCTTGCGTGAGTACTGAAAAAATCTTGAGACGAGTGGGAAGAATGTGATCTGATAGAGTAGGAACGCAAGAATGCAAGCTACTGCAGGAGTGATGCAAGAATTTTAGAGCGTATCGGACGCACGTCGGTTTAAGAAGGTTGATAGCCGCAGGCGAAAAAGGAGGGAGCGCCTTTCCCGCGCTCGTCAGCACATTGAATGATGATGTCATCATTCCCGCCCTATTCAACCACCCGTCCTTTTGGGGCGAGTTTGAGAAAATTCCGAGTTTTCCCAAGGCGGTTGGGCCACTCTTGGAGCAGCCCTCCCAAGGCCCGACTTTCTTTCTAATGTGCTGGTAACGGTGATTGCAGGGGAATTCTCTATGTGTGTGAGTTTTGACACAGCCTGGGGTAAGTTGTGAGGGGTCACTGCTTTGCTTTGTTTTGCCAAAAGAGAGGGTTGGCGACGATTATGGATTGATTCTGTATAATGTGAAATGGTATCTATTTTGTCTTTGTGATGTTTCATTTCTACGCATATCCTTGCACCTTCTGCGGACTGAACCTATCACCGTGCAGTAAAATCACCTTCCCTTCGATTCTCATGATATGAAAGCAAGATTTTTGTCCACATTTTTTATTGACTCATGAAAAAAAATTAGCTGTACATCATTGAGAACAGGATTTGAGTTCAAAGTGGGAGAAATGAAACCCAAAACTTAGTATTTACCCTACGTTGATAGCACGTTTGGGCATAAAAATATTCTAAAAAAACAATGTAAATTTAAAAATAGAAAAAATATAAGAAATTATTTTAAGTGATATTTTCTTTATTTTTGTTCTATTTGAAGCTATTTCTAGTTATCATTTTTGGAAATAAAAATTAAATCACATCATTGGGAACAAGATTTGAGTTCAAAGTGGGAGAAATGAAACCCAAAATTTAATAATTACTTCTTTGCAATTACTGTGGTCTACATAAATAGTGTGGAATAAATTGGTTCTTTTTTGACAGATAAAGGGGGGTTTTGGGGTGTGGAAGTCCGGCGAATAGTTCATGGTTGCTTAGGGAGTGGGCATTGGTGGGTCCATGTGGGATAAGGACTTGGGTTGCAGAAGGAGTGTTGTTTCTGTACTGGAATTAAACCCTTATGGGATTCTTATTTAGTACGGATTATATTAGTATTTTAGTAGTTAGATGGGCCAGAAATGAGGCCTTTGTCGGAGCACTCTTGTGGTACACGCAGTTAGTGAGGGGAACCAACCTAGGACAACCACTATAAGGAATGTAACCTTTTGCAAGTATTGTGTGAAATGTCGAGTATTTTTTATCGGAAGGAAATTTGGTTTGGAGATCAATGCAATTAAAGTTGTAAGTTTATGATAAAAATTGAATTAGTTTTAAAGGGTGGTGGAGCGAAACTTCCATAAAGGCTAGTGGACCAATTCATTATACACCCAATTAATAATTAATTATCATTATTTATTGTCTGCAAAATTAGTTTTTTTTTCCATTGAAATTCCACCATGTACTAAACATGATACCACTGTAGGATTTCTGTCAAATATTTGAAGTGCTGACTTACCTTTTCATTACTGTTAGGAACTCACCCTAGTTGCATCATATTTCAAACCACAACCACTATTTTTCATCGATTATTGTGAATTTGGTGGCCAATAAATGTGTTCTTGACAGATATAGGCATTTTTGTAACCTAGGTTAAGAGATTAACGGTAATGGTTGGAAGTAAAATGATGTTGATTGTAAGATAGTGTTTAACTCTTAAATATTGCAGTGTCTAGTATTGGCAATTACAATACGATACATTTTGGTGAATTCTTGATGGAATCATCTCTCAAATGCACAAACATGTTTAAAGTGAAGTTGTGGCTCATTTCTATGTGTATTTGATGAACCATTTGACTCCAGATTTGAAGCTTTGGATTGCATATGGTTACCAAAAAAGCTTGACATAAAAGAACCAAATAAAATTATTTGCAATGGATTAATACCATGGAAAATCTGAATAATTCAATGTTAGATTGTAACAAAGCAAAATTGATCTATTCAAAAATTCAAAAATGTTAATATTTAATTGGAAGGCATTCCATTATTATGGTTTTTAAAGATTTTTTTGGTTAAGATTAATAAACTAATAAAATTCTATTAATTGTGTTATATCTTAAAAATATGAACAAAAAAAAATCAATTTTATGGAAATTGTATTGAATTTTCTCTGAATACTCAAAGGTCCAAAACTAGAGTTATAGTAAGCAACAGTAGGTGCTTGTAAGAACCGCCACTAGTCGGCTCCAAAAAGCAATGAGAGTTCAACTATTAGTAGGCCAATGAAGAGTCACTAACACTACCATTGGGAAGTGGGAAATTGGTGCCGTCATGAGTTATTAATGAAGGTCTAAAATAGTCGGTTGTTGACCTTTCTTAGTTACTGGCACGTTCACCTTAGAAGTACAATCATGACTTGAAGAAGGAGGGAATGAACATGTGTAAGGCTAGCGGCATTGGGCTTCAGAGAAAGGTAAAACTCATATTTGGATTACAATGAGTTGGACTGTTGGACCACGTCTTCAAATAAATGAATTGGATTGGATTTAGTTTATCAAACTATGTCTAAAACAACCATTTAGACATGTTTTCACAACTTCTACATCTTACTATATAATACTTGCCTTATAAATTTGCACCTCAACATAATATATATGATTTAGGGTCGCTTTTGACCTAGAGGCTAGACCAATTTTGTTAACCGACCTGGTAAGGTAACCGACCTGGTAGCCATGAGTCGGTAGCCAGATCCAGATCCAGATCCAGATCTTGGATCTTTCCATTGTATCTTCTTCTTATATAAGTGAGACCTCCTGGTGTGAGAACACATGGAGTTTTGTGGGTGTTTTTCAATGTAGTCTTTTGGTGTTCATCTTCTCTACCGGTAGGTAGAGTACTACTAGATCAGCACCTTCTTCCCCCTCTACCAAATTTCCATTAAGGCTGATTGCATGAAATTTCAACCCCTTCTGTATTGGAGGCCAGCTTCAATTACACATTATCATTAGATTATAATATAGGCTAATTTTTTTTATACGTAAAGGCTTAAGAGGCAAGAAGCCATGCCAATTCAATAAATCTAGTAGAAAAGACAAGTAGAGGAAGCCATGATGAGCCAAAAGTAAACACTCATATTTCCACATAATCCAACTAATTTGGTTTGCTAAAGAAATCTTATTTTTTTATATTAAAAATAATAATAATTATTGAAATTTGACATTAGTCCAAAGGCAAAGATTTGTTCTATTATTTTGGATGCATACAATTCACTAAATTACTTCAAATTACTATGAGCAAAGAGGGCTTTGAATGAAATAACCTCATATTATAATATACATATAATTGAAATATATCATAAAATAATTATAATATAAAGTGATTAAATATTAATTAAATAATATAAACATGATATTGTATAATCTAGATACATAATAATAAATAGTAGATTATGTATAATTACTCATACATAATAATTAATATCGGTCTATACTTATATTTAATACATAAGTATAGAAGTAATTTATAATAAATGTGACAATCATAATATCATATAAACCTAAATAAATCGTTATATGTTATAAATGAATGTATATTATATAAGTATGTAGTATATATTATTGATCGATACGTATTGTGTACAATATGATTAACAATGTATGGGTTTTATACCCTAAACCCTAAACCCTTAACCCTAAAACCGCTCTGACAATATGTTATAATTCTATATAGTATAATAGTATATTAATGGTTTAGGGTTTATTAAAGATAGATAAATTATACATATATGATTTAAGATTTTAGGCATTGTATAATGAATGATTTAAATATATTTACCCTATAGATAATCAATAAATTATCTATATTCATTATATCTATTAATTATAATATTATTATAATAATATTAATATTATAATTTATCTATGTTAATATATTAATATATAATACTTAATATATATAAATTTATTATGGTTTAAATTACTATAATAAGATATTATACATATATTATTTATTTTATTTACGTCGTCTTCATTAATTCATTATATCATATTTGGTATCTATTGTTTCTAAAGTTTTGTTTTTATTTTCATTTTTCATTATTTATTTTTTTGTGTGTGAAGAGTTTTTTTTTCATAATTTACTTGTCGATATTGATATTGTCACAATCTTTTTATATAAAGAGAGAATTTATGACCCACTTTGATAAATAAATTTCTCATGTCTAATGTTTTTATTATTAATTTTCATACTTAAGCATACCTTACACCACCAACTAACTGTTTTTTTCCAATGTTGTTTTCTTGTAAATAATGAATTCTGGTGAATTTTTGTTTAGTGAAGGATGCCCTAGAAAATAGCTACAAAATGGTTTCAAGAATGGTTCAAGGACATTCCAAGTTTTTGCTGTTCACTCAATGGGTCCTTGTTTAAGTGGCCTTTTGTAAAATATATTTTTATTTTCATAGTTTGTGCAACTAATATCTCTTTATACAGATGATTTCTTTGTTCTGCAAAATAACATCATTCACATTTGTGGCTGGCTTTTGGTAGTAATTAATATGAGTGGTATCTTGTACTACATTATGATCTAAGTTGTATGATTCAGATAACATTGTGGTGTTATGATTGTCTTCAGCAGAGCAAGTGGGATGTCAACAGGTGTTTTATTTGTTGAAGAAGATCTGTCAAAAAGGACCTACATCTTACTATGAAATAAAGACTCTAATTCATGGTAACTTTTGCAACACACAATATGCAAGTAAACAGTAGGACAGTGGCAACAAGATTGCATACCTCATAATATAAGTTTCACTTCATCGACGTCTACCAGTGAAGGCTGGTACAACTCCTTGCGAGGAATCATGGACAAGCACAACTGATATGATGTTCTTGAGTCAAGTTCACAACACAAGCATTTAGTGAAGCAAAATTTGTGAGTGAAGGGGCAGCAGTCATACGTTTGGTCATAAACTGCATGGCAACCAACCGGCCCTGATCAGCAGGGCTAGTGCCAGAGATTAACATGGTTTCACACTACTAGAAAATTCTGCGTCCAAATCAACAGAGAAGAGTTGATAGTTTCTGTTGATTCGGTCGCGTTGTTCCGGTCATCCATCAACAGAAATCTGTTGATTTTTTCTATTGATTTGGTCAAAAAAAAATGGAAACTAAAAAAAAAAAAAAAAAACATTTTTTTCGCTGCCCAGATTTTATGGGCAAAAATTCTTTTTTTCGACTACTCGGCACTTCCGAGCAGCCAAGCTATATACACACGTTTGCTACTCGGGTTTGAACTCGAGACCTCATACTTATGACACTACTCACTAACCAATTCACCACCACTAGAACTTGATGAACAATGCATGATTTGTTTCTTACATATACACTTACTATTCTGTGTTTTCAAACTCAGCAGACTTTGGCGGCCGTTTTGACATAGTAGGATAACTTTTTTTTTAAATTGTTGGACTAAGAAGAGCTGGTAAATCAAGTAAAGTTTCATGTCCAAAAATCCGTTTGTGATTTTAAGCCTCCATTTAAAAGTTATAGACAAAATTCAGAGAGGGTGTTTGAAAATATCAAAGAAAATATTCCTTGCTACCCCACTCTGAATTTTGTCTATAACTTTTGAATGGAGGCTCAAAATCAGAAACGGATTTTTGGAGATGTAACTTGACTTGATTTACCAGGTTTTCGTAGTCCAAAGAGTTATAAAAAAAGTTATTCTACTATGACAAATTGGCCGCCAAAGTCTGCTGAGTTTTTTTTTTAACTCCTAAAGGATCATAAGGCCCCCATGTGGCTTTTAGAACTAGAAAGTGAGAAAATTCCGGTTCTTGGGCTTTGAATTGTAGGATGAGCAACAAAGAGACCCTGGCTCTTTTTGAGAGCCAAATCTATAGGAACTTCTTGATCAGAAATTCATCAGGTGAGCGATTTTTGGTGATTTTTTTGAGTTGCACGGTGGGTATCTAGGCGTCACTTCAAACCCTCATATCTTTCTCTTTACACCTTCAAATTCCTTGAAATTTTTTTCACATGTTTTAAATGATGATTTCTACTCACAATAAAACTTTCAGAATTTTTGGAGCACTTTTGAATAATCCGATTTCAGCATGTGTACAAAATACCCCAAACAAGTTCCATCAATCTTCTCAACGGTGGCATTTCTCAAAGATTGTGCGATTTTGTTGATCCTTTTTTCATAAAAAAACTATGTAAGTCTTCTTTAGTTTCAACGGTGTCGATTGTCAGAATTACCCCACACTAATAAGGCATTGAGCTTGCTACAAGAGCTAGTCAAGAAAACAAGAGCTAAATTCAACAAACCCCGGTCCTTTAGGGGTTAGATTGTGAATGATTAAGTTAAAAAAACTTTCAAAGTACATAGAACTTCAACCATGGAGCTTTAAATGTTGACCAAATGAGGGTGTTTTAAATGTTTTAAGTGTTTTGAGAGTCATAATTTTGTGCTTTGATGTTTTTCAACTTTGGGGATTATGTTGACAATCTTGTTTAGAGTTTGTATAAAGAATTTTAAACCAATTGGATCTATTTGTCATGGGTGCCCAAAATTACCCAAAACTCAAAAAAAAATCATCTTTTGAAAAATAACTTTTTAATTGCAACTTGAATTGATCAAAAAAAATCTAGGCAATAACTTAATAGTGAAACACAAGTTTATTAAAAAATTCACATCTTGTACAATAATTGTATTCAACAAATATTGTATCAAAAAGGGCTTACTCAAAAGTGGAAAATGGTTTGAAATCATGACTCATGGTTTCGAAAGTTAATTAATTATTTGGCATCAATATACCAACCTTGCCCTACTGCTATGGTATAATAACATTCCAAAATCTTATAAACATACGTAGTCGAGTCCATAAATTGCAAAAGATTCCGAATATTCCTGAAATATTCCAATGGATTCCAAAATATTCCAAAAGATTCCAGATTCACTAAAATTCTGTTGATTTGGTCATCGCACTATTCAAATCAACAGAAAGTAGGTAACAATTTGTTGATTTTTACAAAAAGTTTAAAAATTAGTGAAAACGGTCATTGCAATGCCCGAAACAACAGAAATCAGTTGATTTTCTGTTGATTTGGTCACGATTTTTTAGTAGTGTCACGGCGGTTTTAGGTCGAGTTAGCATTTCTAACGAAACGATTAGAGAAGGAGAATGCCACCAAAAAAAGACAGATCCAAACCTTGTCCAGAGCCGGTGTCTATGAGCACCGCCCCGAAATCTGCCTGCGGTCCTCCAGAAATCTGCGGTGATTTTGGCAACTTCTGTGTCAGAATTTCAAAATTAATTAACCCCTAAAGGACTAAGTGTCCTAACTAGGACATTTAGAGAATCGGGTAGGTTCTGGTGAACACATTTTTAATCGAATTTTGAAGGAAATTTAATAGTAGATTCCCCAATGTACCACGAAAATGGGGATTTTATTTATTTTTGAATTCCGACACCGTATGTGAAAGTTATGAGGGGAAATGTGTTTTTTTCGGGAGAAAGGGCAACGAGGCAGTAGAGAAATAGTTGAATTTTAGGGGGGGGGCAACAAGATGGGCGGCGTGTGGAAAATGGGGTGGACTGTGGGGGGCAGAAGACCACCCCGTTTTCCAAACTCTTTAAAAAAAATTAAAATAATATTTTTTATAATTATAAATTATTATTTTAAACTAAAAATTATTATTTTAAACTAAAAGTTCAATTTCATAATTAAAAATATTATTAAATTTTTTGAAAATAAAAATCATTTTTAAAAATAAAAAATAAAAATCGTCCAATGAGGGACTGCCACGTGGCAGTGTACCTTGAGAGTTAGTGGGGTCATGAACATTGGAATGGGTTGGCACTTCAATTCCCTTCCTCCACCCTTTATTTCCCCCCTAACCCCCAAAATTCTTAGAAAATGTGCTACATGTCTTCTTAAACTTGGAGAATTTTATTTTTTTTCAGATTTTTTTTTCACCATTCTGTAGAGGATGGAATGTACTTGTGTTTCACCGCTCGGATTCGTATTTTAAATAAAGAAAGTCGAAAATATTGCAATTCCAAAAACATATAGTCTTTTCTAAACTTTTAAACCCTCAACAAGTGCAAGGTGTTATTCAACATCCTAAACATCTCCAAATGCAACGAAAATTGGTACACAACTAAGTAACATCATATAGAATGTGAAAGTGAAGTGCGACAAGTTTCGGTAGTGAGGTTTTTTTGATGTAGCCATGGTCAAACGCATCTGAAATTTTCGGGCATGTGTTTTTTTGGGGTGTTTTTTTCCATCAAACGCAATTATCTTGCAATCCGTGCGGTCAAAATCAACTAAATTTGTTGTGTATGTTTTTCAAATAGTTTAGGACAAGATCTTATAGTTAGAAGGTAAAAAATAACATTCTTTTGGATATTTTGCATGGGGGAGTAGAAATGGCAGCTTTGGAGTGTTTTTGGTGGAAAAACACTCCAGTCCTTTAGGGGTTAAATAATTTGACGTCTTCTACAACTTCAATGGCAGAACATCAGATTCAATGGACGTTGGAAAGCCACTTTTATAATTTTGAAGACCCATGCTACTGGCAATAACTGGTCCAAATAGAAATCTACGGATCTTTGGGTCAAGTTTCCTTGAAAATCAACAGAGCTTCCCTGCTTAAGAAGAACTACAGTGTGAATAGCCAAGTTCCTGGCACACTTTGTATTTGTATTGTAAACATTGTTCTCTTTAGTGGAGGTTGGCTTTGATGTGAGTTTGTTTATTTTCATTTTCTTTGACATCCCATCACTCAGATTGCTATAACTTCCAAAATAATGGGAGTTTGAAGCTGAAATTTTTTGGCTATTTTGAATCAATTTTAGAATTTCTAAAAATATCCAAAGTTACCCATAGTTTGGAGTTTGTTTTACTTAGACTTCATTTCTATCTCTCTTTTATTTTCTTCCATAATTTCTCTATTTTTTGGTACCCTCATTGAAAAATAGCTACCGAGTACCGCATGATAGAGAAGTTTGACGGAGAAAATTGACACATTTGGAAACTTAAAATTAAGTTCATCCTTATAGACATGGGCCTCTGGAAAATTGTTTCCAGAAGAGTGCAAAAACCTTTTGGACCTTTGGATGATTATGACGTTGTTGGGGAGTCTTCCAGAATCATACCAGACACTAGTGGTGACACTCGGGACTAAGGAGCCCAGTGCTTTGACAATGGAGATGGTAAGCGCACAGTTACAACAAGAAGAATCGCGACATCAAGGGAGCGGTTCATCCTCGGAGACGGCACTTCTGGTGACGAAAGAAGATAAAACACCCATTTCGTTAAAAGTGCACAATAGCATGTGCACTTTAAATTTTGGTCAAAATTTGTTTTTGATTGATTGAAACACCTAAAAATACAAGTAAAAATGATTCATAATTTTTTTTTATGTTTTTATTTACATTGAAGTGATGCTGCCATTTCCAATACAACAAGTATGACAAATACTTATTCCAAATTAGAATATTGAAAGAATCAATTAATAAAATCAAATAAAAGGGTTAGGCATAAGCCTAGCCTTTTTCACTTGCAATTGTCAATTAAGTTTTTGACACAGATAGGAATACAAATGAACCTCCTCTAACTTGCAACTTTACAAAATAATTACAATAAAATGGTTAGGCATATGCCGAAGTGCCAATCCATCACGTGTATCTAGAACTTCTAGTTTGAAAATCAAACATGTACATTTAAAAAAATTGATAAATAAAATTGAATTTAGAAATCATTGGTACTAAAATCCATACATCAGTAATCTAGATCTGCACTTTGGAAATTGAATTCCATCTTCATTGCATTCAAGTCTAAAATCTCCTATTCATAAGATTTTCTATAATTGTCTTTTGTATTCTAATATAATATAAAAATTAATGAATATAATATCATAGTTCCTAAATAGTAGAATTAAAAAAGTTTGACATCCATGATGTTATTCAAGACTTCTATAATCCAATGCTTCACAACATACATGCAATCTAGTCCTTTATTTTCATAAAACATTCCTTTTTTTACAACCTTTATACAAAAAAAAATTAATACTCAAAAATTCATTTATATTCAAGACACACAATACCAACATATATATAAAGAAAATAACTTCGTAGTAAAAATACTATAATATCTATAATTTTAGTATCTAAAAACATTTCACTACTACATAAAATCTATCACCAAGTAGTCTCTTAAGTTTGAGATTCAGTATTTCCCAAACCTAAGCTAAATGCATCTTTTCCGAATGAAATAAGAGATGATCTATTGATAAACTCTTCAGCAGCATTTAACCCAGCTATAACTTCAACGTGAGCCTGATCATCGAGATCTGTTGCATTTGAAGTTGTTGAAGGACCACCAAACATTTCGCCTGGTCCAATCGATTTAACATATTTGTACGTTTTCCTCCCTTCTACATCAATATTTGGGACTTCTTCACGTGTATTCCAACCTTCTCCATCAAACCATAGATCAAACTCTGGAAAATACTTATATCCATCTAAATTGAAACCATCACGTTCTGGGTTTGGTGTTGATGCAATTATCTCTTCTTCTTGTGATAAGTTCTCTTCGCCGTCAAAATCTTGAAGCAAACTCTTCCTAGCAACTTGATTTGTGACAATATTCTTCTCTTTTCCTTGAATATTTGTTGTCTTCATTCTCTTTGGCGCTGGACTCTGGACTTCATCTGCAGACAAAGAATCATCACTGCTTTCATTGGATGTTTCCGATGAATCAACTTCTCCGTCTTCCCACAATTTCTCCTCTCCATCTCCAGGTTTAATTCGATCTACTGCCTCTCGTTTCCATCGACGCAACCAAAGTGCAATGTTCTCATCTGATTCAAATATTATAACTTCTGTTGTCTTTCGAGCAAGGGTGTGAATCATGTGAGAGATTCCATGAGCAACTATCATCCACAACCCTGGTCGATAGTAAGATTCAATAATTTCATCAACAACTGCTGGACAACGTGCATCACGATATTTTGTACACAAATCCCAACCACCTCGAGGTTCTACAAAAGTAGAATCCAACAATTTCACATTTGCTGCAAGATTATCTGCAACTGGAGCTCTTGGAGGATGATGTATGACAAAAATAACTGGTCCCACTGGTGTATACTTTGCAATTATGCGTTGTCCATCCCTGATAACACTTCCTGAGGCCTGACATTGGTTGGAGAACACATGATTTCCTTTTGTAACGTGCCACCTCAAAGAAGTCTTCAATCCTAACAGCTCTATAACCATATTTGCATTCTCCCCAGCTGGCAACATAAAAATTGCATTCCATCGAGGCACATCCTCCATCCACTTTGATATGATCCCAACAATACTCTTGTACTCCATTTTGGTCCAGAACTGCCCATTTTGTCCTTTACGACAATCAAAAACCCACAATGCTGGACTTCCAAACTTCCCCGTAACTTTAGAAAATATTTTGCCTCCCACTTTTACCGTTGTATCCATACCTGCACCTCTAACTCCTGAAAAATTAAATTCTAGATTCCAAACTCCTTCACTTCCTATAAACAACTCTTTTCCATTTGCAAAAAGTCCCGATTTTCCCTCCAATATCAGCTTCAAGTGAATTTGAACTTTAGAAGGAATCAAAGCACTATGCTTCTCCATTGCCTCAAAACTTGTAAAGTTTTTTAGATGCACCTATTTGCTCTTGAAATCTTTAGTTGCATCCCTCCCAAAAAAATCCAACGCGCTTGTGTCCCCATATTTTTGCACATCTCTACTTAACCAATTCTTCTTATCATCAATTCCTCCAGATGCTTCGGCATCAAGCCATTTGAGAGCATTGTGAATTCCTGTTCGAAGCTTTGATGTATCTGCTAAATATTGCATGGTGTGCACGTCCATTTCTGAAGTAGATTTTGAAGAAGCTCCAAAATACACTTTCTGCAAATGACCCTCCTCGATCACTGTTGCGCTTTGACATAGTAAAACAAAATCATTTCCACTTGTTCCTTGCAATGGTCTAAGCTATGTTATCGACATACGTGGACGCTCACTTAATTTGAATTTTTTAGATTTTGTATTTCCAACAACACCTTCTTGTTGGACTGCTTCTTTTCGTGCCTTCTCTGAATAATATGTAAACCCTTGATCATAAGACTTACACATGTTGTTCAAAACTATCCAACAATCATCACTCACTGTAGCCATTGAGATATAATCTCTAAATTGTAAATTCATTTTTGAGACAGTGAACTCACTTCCATCTTTTCCTAAACGAACCCCTGTAATACTAGGCAAACATTGTAAAAAAAGACGTCGGCGATCTATGTCTTCATCGTTGTATGGGTTTTGGTGAACCAAATTGCTTCCATACTGCACGCGTTTTTGCCAAGGTTTCCCCAACAGTGCTATGATATATTCTTTCAGTATTCTCTTCATTTTTCTTGCAAGAAGCCACCAAATACCTGAACTCTTCGTCGTAGGCTACAACTTGAGCAGGTCTTTTCATAAATGACTTTTCATATTCAGCTTCAGAAATGAGACCAGCCTCGCGATCACGTTGTGCTAATACTTGGCAAGCATGCAGAATATGTTGGCCATTGACAGGTTCCCAAATAACCAAAGGTAAAAAATTATCCCTTTTTTCTTCAAATGAATCTCCGGGCATAGCATTCAAACACCTCAAAAAATCAATCCTTGTTTCTTCTCCTTTGAACGTATAGCGTTCAATAACATTTTTTGATTCTTCGTTAGAAAGTAGCAAGTATTCCATAGGACGCAACGTCATCACGTTTGTTTCAAAAAGTTGATTTTTCCTCAACCTTCTGTAAACAAACTCAGCATTTGCAGTGTTCAACATTCGTTGATTTGTAAGAATATTGCTTGCAGGTCTCACATTAGCAATATTAACATAAAAAAAATGATCCCTACCAAACACGTATCATAACTCAATCTCATGAGGAGTTGGCAAGATCATTTTATCATTTTTTAAAACTGTTTGTGAAGTAGAACCATCGCCTACTAACAAGTTACTCCGACTTCGACTTGAAATCTTCTTTGAGGGCTGAGGTGGTGCGTCAAAATCAAAAACTGATAAACCAATGTTAGCACTTGATGAAGCCCCTCCACCTTGAGAAAATGATAGTATAGAACTTGGGTTCCTCTTTTTTGATGTAGAGGCAGCATTTGATGTAGGAGGCAAAACTTTATCAAGCAATGTTTGCCTATGCACATAAAACGATAACCCATCAATGATAACATCTTCTTCCAAAGATGAAGTTGGTACGATTTCAGACCCTCCATCACGAGAGGTAAAAACAGCAATAGCCCTCTCGTGCTTCTCCATATAAACCTTCAATCTCTCCTTCTCATTTGTATTCATGCTGGAAACTGCAAACACCATCTTCTCACGCAAATCTTGTTCAATACTTCCAACACTACTCCACCACTTTCGATATTTTGGTAGACCCCCAAATTTCAACTCCAACAAACAATTTGGAGATCGCATTATGTTTTTGGTCCTCAAAATATATGAAGACGGTTCACCGCTCTTCATCCTCCGCATAAACACTTCACACAAGCCTTGTTCTTCAGTTGATGAGACTTCAGCTACTTTAGCTATGTAGCCTGCACCATAAGTTAGTCCACACCATAGATCCTTCTCTTCCCATGCATAATCGGACAATCGCAAAATAGGAAGCTTGTCATCTCGTGATATCCACCATCTATGGTTCTTAAAAGAATCCACTACTTTTGGAGCTTCCTTAGGGGGCCGTTGCTTTCGAGAAGCCATTAGATCCCTTGATCACCTACAAAATTTTGCACTGAAAAATTAAAATCAAAAATGTTTCAAGAGATTAAACATAAGAGGGTTAGGCACACGCCTAACCCCCCAATGGTATTAATTGCATGATACCATTTCTACCAATTCTTCATTGTGTCTCAATCACATCATCACGGCAACAGTCACAAGAAATTCAATCACTTGACTAGACATATCTAAATGTTATGTATGCAGTTTTTAAAACTAATTGAAGTGATAGGAGGTAGGTGAATGCCTAACCGTTCCATCACTTTGTATTTTAACAAATAATACAAATGGTAGGGGTTAGGCATACGCCTAAACCCAACACTAGGAATTTTAAAATTAATTAAAGTGATGAGGGTAAGGCGTATGTCTAACCCCATCACTTGGTATTTAAAAAATAATTGCAAGTTATTAGGGGATTAGACATATGCCTAACCCCGCACCACTTAAAATCTTGTTAGTAACTTCGATCAAATAGTTGAATCCGTACTATTATATCCTCTGGCCTATAAGGTAAACGAGTGATACATCCACAAAGCGAGATGCTTCACATTAACTCACATTATCATCAAAGCCAGTGATATTAACTCACATTAACTCACATTCCATCTAAATGACAGATTTCGGTAAGTAGAAAATGGAATTCATAATGGTTACCTTTCAATAAGAAGAATGTTCTCTGGCTTCAAGTCACAATGAATAACTTTAGCTTCCAGAAGCAAACTTAGGGATTTCAGCAACTGCACACAACGAGAACAAAATTCACCATCCCTTTTGATGTCTTAAGAAAATAAACATAAAGGATTAGACATACGCTTAACTCCCTATCACTACAATTATTTTTGAAAATCCAAATTGTTAAGGGGGTTAGACATATGCATAACCCTCCATCATTTGTTTTTTTAAATTGATCAAAGTGGTGGAGGTCAGGCATTTGCCTAACCTTCATCACTTGCAGTTTTTAAAATTAATTGAAGTGATAGGAGTTAGGTGAATGCCTAACCGTTCCATCACTTCGTATTTTAACAAATAATACAAGTGAGATGGGTTAGGCATATGTCTGACCCCCAACACTAAGAATTTAAAAACATAATCAAAGTGATGGGGTAAGGCATATGCCTAACCTCATCAATTGGTGTTTTAGAAAATAACTGCAAACTATTGGAAGAATAGGGGTTTGCTTAAATCTTCATCACTTGCAATTTTAAAAACTAATTGAAGTGATAGGGGTTAGGCATACGTCTAATCCTTCTATCACTAGGTGTTTTAACAAATAATACAAATGGTAGGGGTTAGGCATACGCCTGAACCTAACACTAGGAATTTTAAAATTAATCAAAGTGATGAGGGTAAGGCGTATGCCTAACCCCATCATTTAGTATTTAAAAAATAATTGCAAGTTATTAGGAGATTAGACATATGCCTAACCCCGCATCACTTAAAATCTTGTTAGTAACTTCGATCAACTTAAAATCTTGTTATATCCTCTGGTCTATAAGATAAACGAGTGATACATCTACAAAGCAAGATACCTCACATTAACTGATGTCCATCTAAATGACAGAGAAACTCATAGACTCACTGGGACCAATTAGACCAAAGCAAACTTTGGGATTATCAAATAGGCACAATTAGACTAAAGCAGACTCTGGGATTACCAAACAGGCAAAATTAAACCAAAGTAGACTCTGGGATTACCAAACAAGCACAATTAAACCAAAGCAGACTCTAGGATTATCAAACAGGCACAATTTGAATTTGCTAATTGGTCTCAATGTGAACAAGATTGGTACCTGTTTCGTAAAAATTTGCACTAATACTAGTGACACGCCTTTCAAATTGCCCTTTTTCAAAAGCTCATACCTGGATGACAAAAAAAATGAACAAGTTTAAAGATGTGTAAATGCCAAGGTTTGGTAACCAAAATCTTCACAAAATGAGCACGGTAGGCAATAAAAAATTTCAGTCAATTTACAAGCAGTTTAGAAGTACCAGAAAAATAACATGTACAGTCCAAATGTATAGTCCAAATGATTGTGTGAGCGATAATACTTACAGATTTGAAATAAGGAGCTCAAAAACGATGCAGAGATGGCCATGGTGCTGAAAATGGTCAATGCATCTAACGATTTGGTACTTTCAATCTCACCACCTTCAATCTTGTTAGTATGTGCCTAGATTCAAAGTACCATCAATCTTGTTAGTCTATGCCTAGGTTCAGATTAGTATCCTAGATTGAGTTAGTCTCAAATCGAGTTAGCCTCTGTCAAATTAGTTACCGGTTTTAATTAGCCTCTGTCTAACTAGTTACCGGTTTTAATTAGATTAGTGTCAAATCTCTAATTCAAATTTACTCTTTCAATCTCACTTTGAACCTTTAGTCCTTCAACCTTAGTCCTTTGAACCCTCTGTCCAATTAGTCTCAAATCACTCTCCTCACACAATCACACTGCTCCTTTCAACACAGTATTAGCAATCGCCTTCGATTAGCCAGCTCCTTCGATTAGCGAGAGACTTCGATTAGCCAGCGCCTTTCACTAGTGAGCGCCTTCCATTAGCCAGCGCCTTCGATTAGCCAGCTCCTTCGATTAGCGAGAGACTTCGATTAGCCAGCGCCTTTCACTAGTGAGCGCCTTCCATTAGCCAACGCCTTCGATCGAATCAACCTCGCCTTCAATCACACCAGCCCCTTCGATCCGATCTGCCTCGCCTTCAATCACACCATTAGCTTCCACCTTCGACCAGATTAGTTTCCACCCCCAAGGAAAGCTCTATCATCGATACAGACTATCGATGGTGGCGGCATTGTGTTTCAAAACCCTAACTAGGTAAGAACAGTTAGTACTTTCATCCAACAGCTACGCTAATCATTGCTTGTCTTCTCTCCTCTCCTACACGTTTTGTTTTTTTTGTTTTTTTTTATTAGTTTTGAAATTTGTGGTTTGTCTTGTGCTCCAATTCATACCTTATGTGGCTCTTTTTAATTGGTTTAATTAGTTAAATCTAAGTCAAGTCTCATCAAGTTGTTAATCGTGATTGAATTGTCTAAGTAATTTTTATGTGGCTTCCTCACTACAATAAATAATTACCTTGTTTGAAGTCACAAAGATATTTAGGCTACCCGACCAACAAAATTGTTTTGATACAATGTAAAAGTTATCAATGTTTCAGTAAGTTTAGTCACCATAAATTTAATTATGAAAATAAAAATGGTTTTTTGATTTTTCTCTTAATATTTTCTCATATGCTCGACAACATGAGGCGCGCCAAAGTCATTTGGCAGCATTTGAACCTATGTTGTGAAGTTTATATATAGATTTATAATTAGATTAAACTTTTATTTGAAGTCAATTGTAATTGTTGGGAGTTGTGCATATGCCTAAACCTCCCATATTATACTCTGTTTAGAAATTGTAAGAGTTGAGGGGTTAGGCATATGCCTAATCCTCCCAGGTATTATTATGCTACATAATAAAGTATTAGTGGGTCAGGCACATGCCTAACCCTCTTGTAATTTATTTTATTTCAAATTGCAAGAGTTTAGAGTTTCAGTATATGCCTACCTCTCTAATATTTTCTTTATCTATAGAATCCAAGAGTTTGGAGGTTAACATATGTATATCCCTCCCATAGACCCATATTATAAATTTATGTAGAATAAAATTGTTGAGGGGTTAGGCATACGCCTAACCGTTTATCACTATAATTTTTGTAAATTCCAACTATTAAAGAGTTAAACATATGCACAACCTCCTATTACCTTGTATTTTGAAAATTAATTAAAGTGATAGGATTAGACATATGTCTAATCTCATCATTTAGAAGATTACATAATGATTGTAAGCTATACAGATACTAGTAGAAATCTTGTTCTCTGTGACATGTTTTAATAATTAAATGTTTGGTATGACTTGTCTTTACTGACTGAAAATTAATTTTGAGTCATAGAAAACAAGTCACAATAGACATTTAACCATTGAAGAATGTCACATCAAACAAGATTTTGTATGAGTGGGGGATTAAATATATGCTTAACCTCCACCATTTGATAGTTTACATAATAATTACAAGTGACAGGGGGATTTTAGGCATATGCTTAATCCCTCATCACATGCGATTTTAATAATTACTTGATGTAACAGGAGTTAAGGCTATGCCTAATTCATAGCACTTGATATTTTAAAAAATAATTGCCAGTGGGGGGAGGGGAGTTTAGACATACGTGTAAGCCCTTATCATTGGTTATTTAAAACTTAATTAAAGGGATAGGAGGTTAGGCATATGCTTACCTGTATCACTTGGTATTTTACCTAATACTTGAAGGTAATGACAAGTTACTTTCAATTATTATGATTTGTAATTTTTAAAATTAATTAAAAGGGATTAGGCACATGCCTAACCCTTATCACTCAATATTGCAACAAATGATTCAAGTGATATGGGTTAGGCGTATACTAAACCACCGTCACTTGGTAGTTTAACAACTAATTGAAGTGATAGGGGGTTAAGCGTATGTTTAACTCTTCCATATTTTATTCTACTATATAATTGAAGTGTTGGTGGGATAGACATATGCCTAACCCTCTAACATCTTATTTTGTTAAAGTTTTTAAAAGTTGGAAGGTTAAACTTATTCCTAACCCTTCAATATTCTAATTTGTTAGAAATTGTAAGTGTTGAGGGGTTAGGCATATGCCTTACCCCTAGACATTTATTTTGTTGAAAATTATAAATGTTTGGGGGATTGGGCATATGTGCAATTTCCATCACTTGCTAGTTTGGGTAATAATTGCAAGTGATAATGGGGGGAGGTTGGTTAGGTATATGTTTAATCCTCCATCACTTGCAGTTTTAAAAATCAATAAAAGTGAGATGGGTTAAACATACATCTAACACCCCTTCACTTGGTATGGTATCAAATAATTATAGTGATAGGGGATTAGGCGTATGGCTAACCCCCGTCACTTAGTGCTCTACATAATAACTGCAAGTGATTGGAGAGGGGGGAGGATGAGCTAATCTTACAATATTTTGTTTTTTCATTTGAGGACTTCATTCTAAACATGAGTTTGATTTAATCTGTTTTGTGATGCAGCCATTTTGGAATGAGTGGATTAAGAAGATGAGTTTTGTGGATTTGGCTTCTAGTTCACGTGGTCTCACAAGTCCTGGATTTATCTCAAATTTTCGAACGTCAAATGCATCTACAAACTTTTCTACACCAAATTCATCGGGAAACTATAAATATGTAGCACTTTTAGACATAGGAGGACTTGAAGTTGCTCGCGGTGTAGTTCAAGAACATGTTGTGGGATGTATGGTTGGAGGACGTCCTGTTCGAGCAAGTGATGTAGTTGTACTAGTGTGAAGTGTGAAGGATGAGAATGCAAATGTGTATGAATTATACATGTCAACAATGGGAGAGTGCATGGGCAAAGTTATCAGATGGCCTTGTTCCCAAACAAGGGAACTAAGGTTGATTTCATCTCCAAATGTCGATGGAGTTGAAATTCCTGAAAATACTCAAGTAGGAAATAGTATAAATAGAAGTGCTGGAAGTGCGCAAGGATCATCGTTTGTGCATTCTATGGATGGATTGTCATCATCTCTTCCAAAGAGGTCATATGTTAGTATACGTCGAAAGAAGAGATGTCCCGGGGGACCTCGCCAAATTGGAATGAGACGGGGAGAAAAAGTAACATTAGCTGCAGTAGAAGAAGTGAAGCAAAGACCAATTTGCTCAAAACATTGCTTGGAGCCTATAAGTGCATTTGATATTTTATCTTTAAGATACCAAGCATGGGAAGATATAAGTTACGCAAAGCGGGCCATGTGGTTGGTAACTACACTACGAGCGTTTAAAGTAGCACGTCATGATTTGGAAATTGGATTCAAGTTTGAAACAAAGATCTCTGGGATGAAAGTTTGTAATAGTTGCTTTGCAGCAGCAATTGGATATTCAAGAAGGAGGATGAACAAAATCATGTCAAATATTCGAGAGAAAGATGTACACAACCCCATCCACGGTAATACGGGAAACCAAAGGGAAGCGACACATATATCTATGGCAAGGGCAAAGTTTGAATCGTTTATCCAATGTTTTGGAGAAACTCAACCCCATCGTCAAGTACGACGTAAGGCGGACGGTGAAATTGTTCCTGTGATTTGTTTACCTATGGGTGTTTTGCAGCACGAAGTTCTAACGGTTATAAATACATCATTGTCCAAAATGGGTGAAAAAGAAATTAGACTGTCAACGTTTTCGAAGATGTGGAAGAAGGAGTTTACAAATGTGCATGTGCCAGAGGAGTCCAGATTTTCAAAATGCCAACATTGTTGGGAATACAAGGAAAGTAGGCAGTCAATGCCTAATCAAGCCATGAGGGAAGCTGTACACGCAGCGTATCGCCTTCATATTGACTTGACGATTGAAGAAAGAAAGGCTTATAGTCGAGTAAGAGAAAAGGCTATTGCTAATCCTGAAGATAGCATGAGCATTATTATTGATGGCATGGATCAAAATACAACATACGTGCCAAAATTCAAGCAGAACGTGAAGAATATTGAATCTCGGTATGTCAAGACACATTTATGTGGGATTCTGGTACATGGTATAGGCCTATATTGCCATCTATGGATTGACTCTCATCATAAACATGACAGCAATCAAGTTGTAACGTCTATAATGAAGGTATTGCAAGATGTTCAACGCATTCGGAAGAAGTTGCCTCCTATTCTCCACATTCAAGCCGACAACTGTGGGAGAGAGAACAAGAATGTATACATGTTGGGCATGTGTGCTGCTCTAGTTGGCTTAGGATTTTTCAAAGAAATCCAATTATCTTTCCTGATTGTGGGTCATACACATGAGGATATTGACCAACGATTTAGCTCCATATCGTCCGCATTGAAGCTCAGAGATATAAACTCATTGAAAGAGTTGTTGCAAATAATTCAAGAAAAGCCGTCACGTTCTGAACCATTCATTCGGGCTGAACATTTGGAGCATGTTCAAGATTGGAAGAAGTTCATCTCTCCGCACTTGGAATGCGAAAATATGCATTTGTTGGCATAAGCCAACCTCATCATTTTAGATTTTATGTACAAGAAGGTGAAGCACATGTACAATACAAACTATATGCAAGATCTCCATTGTGGTTGCCTCCTACTGGCTATGTTTGTTTTGAAACAATTCCTTCAGTTCATTCAAAACCCGATTTGGCTGAAGTTTCTCAAGCAGATGACAGGGAATTGAAGGCACTAGAGGACTATATATTGCTAAAGGAACGGCAAATTCTAAGACAGACGAACGTGGAAAGAAACCTTGAAGCAATTGAAGAGACTTCAAAGCTGATCACGTATTTGAAAGAGTTTCCTAAGAGGGATCGGAGTATGGATGCATTATCACCATTTTGGCCATTTGAAGATGAAGGCATAGAACAAAATATTATGCTTTCAGTAGAGGAGACTACATCAAATGAAGCAATCGCAAGTGTTCTTCAATCTCTACCTCCAGTGATGGTCTCAGATTTCTTTCGGCCTCGGTCCCAAAGACCTGTAGGCCATTGAGTACGACCAAGAAACAATAGTCATGGTAGAGTTACAAATGTAACTCAAAATTTGCCGAATGCCTCATTGGTACAATCAAATTCAGTGGTCCCCAATGCTTTTCCTCCATTCAATCCTAGTAAAGATGTTTCTATTGGAATGTTCGCCGCTTTGGAAACTACTGATGAGGATCGCAGCATTGGAATACCGTTTTTTATAGCAAAGGTGTTGAAGATGAGCCGACAAGCATGTACTGATGGTACTGCAACTGTTATGTGGTATCAACCAAAAATGCATTTTGGTGTGCGGGACGAGACTGGGAAGTTTTTCAAACGGTATAGGAATTGCATAGAACGAGGATGGGAACCCTCTCGAGAAAGAAATGATTGTATTCCCATTCAATCAATCTTTATTGCGTGGAAAAATACAGTGGGAATTAAAAATTTAGTAACAATATTTGGCAATAGAACAGAGAAAGATATAAAGATTCCTACTGGTGAAAAAAATCATCTCTACAACCATTTAGAGATGATAAATTGGCAACATCAAGTTAGTATGGAGAACGACGTAGCCCAGATATAGGGAAAATAGAATTGCAATGTTTTATGGTATATGTTGTATGGTGGAAAAACAATCTTTTGCTTTAGTTTAATACATGGTGTGCATTTCTCAGTGTATTTTAGCAAGCTATTTTCAGTGTATTTTAGCAAACATGTTGAGGGGTTAGGCATACGCCTAACCATTTATCGGATTTTTTAAGGAGTTGTTGTAGAATAAGTAGTATAGATTGGTTGGATTTAGTGCCGTCTTTGCAATTAACTTATTGCAAAATCCACATAAAAACATGTAAAATTTAAAACACTTCAAAAACATAAACCTAAACTTTAGAAACTCCAAAAAAAAATTTAAAAAAACTTAAATAATTGCGTGGAGGACAATTTTTATATAATGAACCCCAATGTATTCTTTTAACACAAAATTTGCCAATGGCTTAATTCAAGAATTACATTATTTTTTGGCATATATTTTCATAGCCTTTTTATGCTATTTTCACTCATCCAGTGTCCTATCAAAAATTCACAATGTACAATTTTAGAGGGGCATGTGCACTTTTAACGAAATGGGTGTTATAAGTCGTACAACCATAGCTATGGTGAAAGTAAATCCTCTCATGATCACAAAAAGAATGCCAAGTGTAGATATTGTGGTAAGAAAGGACATTACGAAAAGGATTGTCGGACCAAAGAGAGAGACTTTAAGTCTGGAAAACTGAAGAAAAGTTTTCAAAAGAACCAAGCTAATATTGTTAAAACCGAAGAAGATGACACGGCTTTTGTAGCTGCTTTATCTGCGTCAGTGTCAGGTGACATATAGTACCTTGACTCGGGTGCTTTTCAGCACATAACCGGATGTAGAGCATGGTTTTCTAAGTACGAAAATCTATCACTAAGTCGGACTGTCACTTTAGGAGATGATAGAGACTTGGTTATCAAAGGGAAGGGTTTGATCCCCTTTCAATTTCTACATAGTGATTGTATGGATGTACAAGACATCCTACATGTTGAAGGTTTACGTAGAAACCTTATTTCTTTGAGCAAGTTGAGGGATCAAAGATACCGCATCACATTTGATGATGTAGCAGATATTTTCACGTTCACAAAGGACAGCATTTCATTCTCTGCAGTTCGTTCGGGAACTTTGTACTTGTTACAAGGATCGGTGCAAAAATCATTGGAGGTACATTTATCGTTGACGAAGCATGGCTAAGGGAAGGCCGACCTTTGGCATCAACAATATAGACACTTGTGCATCACCAACTTGAAGAAACTCAAAAAAGACAACCTTGTGCCTGATTTTGACATGGTTAAGAATTCAAAACTTGAATTTTGTAAAGGGTGTGTTTATGGCAAACAACATCGAGACAAATTTCCTAAAGATGGCGGTACGAGGGCTAAGCGCATCCTCAAATTGGTACATAGCGATGTCAATGGACCAATGAAAACACCGACGCATGGAGGAGCTAAGTACTTTGTCCTTTTCATTGATGATTTCACCAGAAAAACCTTTGTGTATTTTCTAACACAAAAGTCGCAAGTCCTTGAGAAATTTAAGGAATTCAAGGCATTTGCGGAGAACGAGACTGGGTGTCAAATCCAAACACTTCGGTCTGACAACGGGGGTGAGTATACATCAAAGGCTTTCAATGATTTTTGCCGAGAACATCGCATTCAACGTCAGTTTAGCACGCCCTACACTCCGCAGCAGAATGGAGTTGCAGAACGCAAGAACCGGACACTTGTTGAAAGTGCACGGTGTATGCTTCAACATGCAGGGCTTTCTAATGTTTTTTGGGTTGAGGCGGTCAGTACGGCAGTATATGTGCTTAATCAAACACCTACATTAGCTGTGAAAGGCAAGTCAGACTCCACAAGAAGCTTGGTCTGGTAAGAATCCAACCGTTGAACCTCGGGGAGTTCACTCAATGTATTTTATGTGTATCACGTGCGAACAAATCTTTGACCCCCTATATTACATTGTAAATAATCAATTAAACAACTTGAAAAAATTATAGGGTGTTTTTTTATGTTGAAAGTTTATATTGTGAATTTTTGGGAATTTTCTTTATTTGAATAAATTTCTTACAAATTTTTGAAGTAAATAAATACACTATACAACTAATTTTTGTATTTTAGAGCTAGTTTCAATTGTGTTTTTAGAATTGGTTTTGAATTTAATTGAAATAAGAGTTTTCTAAAATAAAAGATACAATGATTTTGTAACCACACTCAAAAAATTGGAGCTAAATCAAACTTTATAAAAAAGTATATAGGGGGTTGAAAATCACTTGTTTGCACGTTTTTACGTAATATTTGGAAGTGACCTCCCCGAGCGTTGAACACTTTCGAGTCTTTGGATGTGATGCCTATGCTCACATTTCAGATGAGAAACGTACCAAACTGGATTTGAAGAGTGTTAAATGTATTTTCTTGGGATATTATGAGGGATCCAAATGCTACAGACTTTTTAATCTTGAGAAGAAGACAATTGTCAAGCGTCGGGATGTCAAGTTTGTAGAGGTGAGAGAACCTAAGGAAAAGGAAAGGATAGTTGAGGTTAGTAATGAACCTCTAGAACGTATCATCAAAGTTGAAAAATTTGTTGAATTTGAGAATTCTTCATCCGAGTCGGAGAATGAAGGTGAAGAAAAAGTGGGAGATTTAGTTGGTTCAACTGGTCAACGTCTACTTTCTGTCAAACAAATTCATTCGGAGGCACGTAAAGTTTCACAAACTCAAGAGTTAGAGTCCATCTCTCCACCTCCACCTTCCCCTGGGATTACTCGTTCACGAGCTCAAGAGCTTGCACGTGCACAAGCGAATTCAGCTTCAAGTACTTCAATTCCTATCACGACAGTCATAGATTCAGTATGTATGGCTCATGTTTTTCATACAAGCATTGATGAGCCATTAATCATATCTGAAGCTATGGGAAGGGATGATTCATCGAAATGGAAGGAGGCAATGGAATTAGAATTTCAAAGTCTCATCGACAACAAGACTTGGGAGCTTGTGCCATTACCAAAGGATCGCAAATCCATTGGTTGCAAATGGATTTACAAAATCAAGTACAATGCGGATGGATCGGTGGAGCGCTACAAGGCGAGACTTGTAGCGTTGGGATACCTCCAAAAAGAAGGTATAGACTATATCGAGACCTTTGCTCCAGTTGCAAAGATGACTTCTATTCGCACTCTTTTAGCACTTACTGCTATAGACGATGCCGAAATTCACCAAATGGATGTCAAGACGGCGTTTCTAAATGGAGACCTTGAAGAGGAAATTTACATGGATCAGCCAAAAGGTTTTTCATCTAAAGGCAAAGAAGACATGGTATGTAAACTTTCCAAAACCATCTATGCACTCAAGCAATCACCAAGGGCTTGGTACAAGAAAATTGAGCAATACTTTGAATTGATTGGTTTGAAGAAGAGTCATGCAGATCTTAACATTTATGTGTTGAGGATTGTAACACTTTATCTTATCATTGCACTATATGTCGATGATTTGATCATGGTTTGTAATGACTTGAGTTTTCTTTCAAAAACGAAAGTTGATTTTTCCAAAGTGTTTGACATGAAGGATCTTGGAAAGATCTTCTACATTTTGGGGTGCAGATCACTCGGGATCGGACACATCGCATGATTCACATCAGTCAGACAAAGTACATTTAATCCATACTGAAGCGATACGGTATGGAAGACTGCAAATCTTTAGCCACTCCTTTAGACGCTAACAATAAATTGTCAAAGGACATGGCTCCACTAACTAGTCAGGATATAAACTCAATGGCGAGTATTCCTTACTAGAGTGCGGTGGGTAGTTTGGTTTATGCAATGATTGGCACTCGAGCTAATATTGCATATGCAGTGGGAGTGGTTAGTCAATACATGACGAATCCGGGACCATTGCATTGGACTGCAATCAAACAGATCTTTCGCTACCTCAAGGGTACGATGGATCATGGACTTAGCTACGGTGGGAGTCCAATTTCACAAGTGGTTGAATATTGTGATGCGGACCATGCGAGAGACATTGACACCCACAGATCTACTACCGAATACACATTCTTATTGTACGGTGGTACTATCAGTTGGAACAGCAAGAAGCAACCAACAATTGCTTTATCAACCACCAAGGCCAAATACATGGCAGCTACACATGCTGCTAAAGAAGCAATTTGGCTTCAACGATTTTTCAGAGACACTGGATTTATGCAAGATGTTCCGATGACCATTTACAGCGACAATCAAAGTTGCATCTCTCTTTCAAAGAATCCTACATTCCATGCTCGAACGAAACATGTTGAAATTCATCATCATTTTGTTCGTGAGAAGATTGAAGAGGGCAAGATTGAGTTAGTTTTTTGTGGGACATAGAATATGGTTGCAGATGTTTTGACGAAAGAACTTACACGTGAGAAACATAGTCGGTTCAAGGAAATGATGGGGATCATTAAATTGAACTAGTATCTAATATGTCATTAAGTGGGAGTGTTAGAAGTACATTTACCGTGTTAATAATTCCTATTAGAACATGTGTTAGTTATGTACTTTGACAAAGTTGTTGGTTAACAACTTGTAGGCGGCGTAGCCGTAGTTGCCGTAGTAGCTGTTATAGTCGTCATAGCCGTTATGGCGGTAATAGCCGATATAGTGGTAATAGCCGTAGTCTTGTAGGTAATTGACTACGTGTGTTCACACTTGGTGTGAATGGTTTAAGTCACTTAGACCATTGTATAAGAGTTCGGGGGTGAGGCTCTTGATCATATCTTGATCATATCTCTATGGTTGGGTGGAGAGCTCCAGTTTCATTTGCATTAGTAAAACTCCTATCTCCATAGACACCTCTTGTTTTTCTACATGTTTTTATACGATAGCAGTAGGGCAAGGTTGGCACATTGATGCCAAATAATTAATTAACCCTCGAAACTATGAGTCATGATTTCAAACCATTTACCACTTTTGAATAGGCCCTTCTTGATACAATATTTGTTGAATACAATACTTGTATAAGATGTGAAATTTTTAATAAACTTGTGTTTCACTATCAGTTTAATGCCTAGTTTTTTTTATGATCAATTCAAGTTGCAATTAAGAATTTATTTCTCAAAAGGTGATATTTTTTAGTTTTGGGCAATTTTGAGCACCCATGACAAATAGATCCAATTGATTTGAAATTCTTTGAATTCTACAAACTGTTAACAAGATTATGAAGATAATCCCCAAAATTGAAAGGCATCAAAGCACAAAATTATGACTTTCAAAACACTTAAAACATTTAAAACACCCTCATTTGAGCAACATTTAAAACACCATGATTGAAGTTCTATGTATTCTGAATTTTCTTTTAACTTAACCCTTAATTGCCCAACCATGCATATTTTGCATGACGTACAGAAGTGAACTTTGTTTTCTGATCCATCATGCACTTTTTGCAGTGTGAAATTTTTACTAAATTTTCTATAGGAAGTTAGCTTCATGCACTTGTGATCCGATTAGAAAGTTGATGATTTGTGAAAATTTATGTCTCATTTCATGTTGGAGTGTTTCACCCAAAATTTTGAAGATTTTAATCTAAAAGTGCTCTTGAAAAAGGCAACTCATAAAATTAAGCAACCAAAAAATCTCCAAAAATCACTACACTTAGAGTATTGCATTTCAACCCATTACAACAAATTTCATCCACAAATTGTCAATATCTTATTTGTAATCAAATTACAAAATAATTTTGAATTTCAAGTTTCAAATTTTATAGAAAAATATTGGTGATAGCAATTGCAAATCTAACCGTATGGATAGAATCTAAAATTCATAATGCACAATTTTTATTCATATATCAAGTTCAAAATATCCCTCTTAGTTGCATTATATAATGCATCTTTGCAAAACTGCTCAATTTGGACAGGGCTGAGGACGTTTAGGGGTTAATCATTCACAATTTAAAAAGAAAAAAACTCAGCAGACTTTGGCGGTCATTTTGTCATAGTAAAATAATTTTTTTCAAAAAACTTTGAACTTAAAAAAGTTGGAAAACCAAACTAACTATCATCTCCAAAAATCCGTTTGAGATTTCCAGCCTCCATTCAAAAGTTATAGAAACAATTTAGAGTGGGGTAGCAAGGAATATTTTTTTGATATTTTCAAACACCCTCTCTGAATTTTGTCTATAACTTTTGAATGGAGACTCGAAATCTCAAACGGATTTGTTGGAGATGAAACTTAACTTGATTTCTCAGCTTTTTTTAGTTCAAGAATTTAAAAAAAAAGTTATTTTACTATACTATACTGGTCATCAAAGTCTGTTGAGTTCCAAAACACCAAAGTGTAAGTGTATATGTAAGAAAAAAATAATGCTTTAGTCATCGAATTCTAATGGTGGTGAGTTGGTTAGAGTATTGAGTCACAAGTGTGAGGTTCCAAGTGCAAACCCGAGTCTGTAGCAACCGTTGGTGTAAAGCTTGGCAGCCCGGAGGTGCCAAGCACCGAAAAAAAGTTTTTCTGCCTAAAAATTTCAGGCAGTAAATTTTTATTTTATTTTATTTTTCATTTTTTATTTGACCATATCAACAGAAAAAATCAACAAATTTCTGTTGATTATTGTCTTGTACAACTTGTTCGAAAACAACTGAAAAGATCAACGCTTCTTTGTTGATTTGGACACTGAATGTTCTAGTAGTCTAGAAATAGTTACCTTATAGTAGACATGCCAATGACTGTACAATTTCACAACACAATTCTAATCAAAACGTAAGATACCACCCAATCTTCGCACAACGTGTGGTGAAGGGTTCTAAATAATTTTCAATTAAAAATCATACCTAATGTGTTTGACATGCAATAAATGTTATTGTATAAAACATTTTTTAGTGTAGTTTTTTCAAGGTGAATCCCAACTCAACATACAACAATCTTTCAAAATTTGAGACGGTATAAGTTTCTACATTGTTGTGGGAAAGTATTTGAGTATTGCATGTGCAGTCACTAGCATGTTTATTTTAGGTGGGGTATATTCACTGCCAACATTTTTGGCCTAGTGTGAGCCCCATCCTCCTAGAGTATATAGATACCTAATAGTATTTTACTAGTAACCCCAAAAGGACCAAAATATTCATGATTTTAAAAATGACAAACTTAATCAATTAAATTGTAAAAAATATAATTTATATGGGACCAAATTTTATATCCCTAAAATTAGTAAAGAACATTGCATGTGTTGGTCAATATACAAATAAATCTAAACAAACGGAAGTCTTCATCAGACCTGTTCAAAATTGCTGAGAAAATCATGATGCCCTATTCAGGTTTCTTGGTCCTTTAGAGATTAATAGGGTTATTTTGATAATCAAGTTGAAACGTAGAAGTTTTAGAGACAAAGGTTAAGAAGGAAAAACAAAAGATTTAAAGAAGGAAATAAAAGTCAAAGATAAAGAAGGCAATGTGAAATATCTTCTTAGATTCTTTGTTTGTCTCATACACAACAATGTTTCCACATTCCTCTTTAATATAGTTACCACTTGAAATATAATTATGTAGGATGAGATAAAAAATTTGGAATCAACTTATACAAAAGGTATCTTGGTGTACCATTGGGTAATTTTCTACAAGGATGGGATGGGATTCAATAGGTCAAGAATTTGGTATACTATTACATGATGCAGAGTAGTGCACGCAATCATGCTTTCCACGACGGTTCTACAGTTGGAAAAGTCGTGCCGAGTGCGGGCATGGACGACCTAGTGTTATGTGCATTTTCAGTTATATTAGGCCATAAGCGACATAACTTACTTTATGCCAGTGCACTGTTTGGGATACTTTTTGCATTTCTCTCAAAAACCTATGGCTGTAAGGGCCGCTTCACACTATGGCCAAAGGTCGAGAGGCCGTCGATTTCCACCAATCAAATTGCAAGAAACCATGGTTTCGGCCTCTCGACCCTTCACACTAGAGGCCAAAGTTCAAAGGCCGTGGACCTTCAAAATGCTTACATGGCAACACTTTTTGACCAAGGTGACGGCCTCTCGAGAGGAAGTTTGGGTCCTACATTTTGCAAGACCCGTCACTATGGTCGAGAGGCCGTCGATTTCTTTTCATAAAAAATGAAAACTATATTTTATGCCTATTTTCAGTAGATTTCTTTGGACTTTCAATCCCACGGCCTCTCGACTTGGACGGCCATAGTGTGAAGCGGCCCTAAGTTAAGTCATGAAAGTCTTGCAGTGAAATTAGAATGAATCTCCACGTGTCAACTTAAATGAACTGAAATCTCAGTGACAAATTCTGACTCGTCAGACTGCAGGAACTTCATGTGACGACAGTGCAGCTTAAGTTACACCATTTTGTAGACAATTGACTGATGCATGAAAACTGATGGTACAGTTACCGACCTTGCCTGGCCACCTACTCCATTTGATGGTACGGACTACGGAGGAGGATGTCCACGCAAGGAGCTCCTAAATTCGGTATAACGACACACTCAGCCAATTATTTTTGGGTTTTCCACACGCACCATGGAATGTAGCTAGGTAAGGAAGAAATGGATAGAATCATCCATACTGTACATTTATGCTCATCCATAAAATTATCCATCATGAGGTACTTTCATCCAAATAGTGGCGCGTTTACTAAAAAAAATTATAGAAAACTTTGGAGATTTTATCTACTTTTTTGCCAATTTTTCCTGATGTAAAAGTAGCTACTCCCAAGAATTCGCCAGAAAAATTTGGCTGTAACAACACAATAGCAGCTGCCCCAGAAGCCCCCACCCTTATTTCCTTGTGCTTTACTGCACCCAATGTAGTCCATCCACGTGTCCGTCAACCTCTCTATTTCTTTTCTTTCTTTTTCTTTTTTCCCCAGCCAGGTCGTCCGCTCTGCCCTGCCCTCTAACTGGATGTTGTTTCTATATTTTGTACTTTCTGCCTCTGAAAATATATGTATAGTAAACAATTGGATCAATTCCATTGATAAAGCAACAACTACCCTGTAAAAACTACCTCGTGATAAATTTGTAAATAGATTAGATTAGTGAGTATAGATTACTTGGACTAATGTGGTGTAGTTTTACAGTAAAAAAATTTAAAAATTGACAAGTGTGAGAGGTAAATATTTATATAGTGTGAAATGTTGTATGGGTTCCTCTAATACCCCTAATTAGTACAGAATCAAATGCTAAGACCTTGGCAAGCTAGAATATTAAAAGATAATGCACTAGCCAAAATGGTTAGTAGCACATCATGAATAAAGAATCCATCCGAGCATTTGGTTAGAGCAGGCCGAGCAGCATCCTCTTTCCACTCACCAACGCTACTTTTGATTGATAAAGTGCCTCTCGTAGTTTGAAGTTTGATATTTCTACACCAAATATTGTCCATATGGCGGAGGTGGTTTCCACATCAAGCACTTTGTCCTACTCTGTGACAAGACCATGCTCCCACTTTATGAAGTTAACTTTAGTAAACTTATTCTCCATCATTATGATTGTCCCAAGTTGTGACAAAACTAATAGTTTAAAATTGATTGATGACCTCTATTCTAGGCACGCTTGGTGTTTGTTGTTGGGGAAGTTCTTAATTCTCTCACACCATCTTGGATGTGGACTTGATGCACACTGACGAACTGCTGGGCTTGCTCTTAGTACTTTGTGTATGCATGCTTCATGAACATGCCGGGTAGTAAGGTCTACTCTTGGTAACTCCTCTCAAAAGTAGACTTTATGACTAAGACGATTTGTCAATATCCATTAACCCTTAAACGTCAAAAAAGCCCCACGGGCTTGTTTGTAAGAGAATAATGGAGAAAAAAGTGGATTTTCTCAACCAAATTTGAAATGGATTGGTGCTTTCATTGAAAGGTGATGAAAAAGCGAGGCTAAATTTCGCAAATACGCCTAAATTAAACAATTGTGGAACAATCCATAATCAAATGAAAGAATAAGGGGAAGAAGGGAGCTATGATCGGACAACAACTATGAAGAGAGACAAAGCATTTTTTAAATTGTTTTAAAGAGCAAAAATGCTGGTGAGCGCCAACGACAGGGTGGCAAATTATTATTTTTTGTTGTTGGCGGTAGCTCTTGTGGACTTTTGGAGATGCTCTTCGGGCAGCCCTCCAAGGACCCTCTTGAAGTTTAAGGGTTAATCTGTAATTGTGTGCCAAAACTGAACAAGGAAAACAAGAAGAAGAAATTAGAACAGAAGAAAAGAAGAAGAAATTAGAAAAGAAAAAGAAATTAGAAAAGAAAAAGATGAAAACAAATTCTATTGCATTGGGTAAAATTGGTAAAAGCAAATTCTATTTCCGTCGCCGGTGTGACCGCTTCTCACTCCCAGAAACGCTGAACAACCAACGCTCGGTGTCCTGGCACCACCAGTCACCTACTCCCGTCGGATCGGCCTTGCTCTCCAGATTCTTCGCTTGCTTACAATCATGCCGTGACTGCGAAAAGAATCCGAGCCTTTTGCCCGTCATCAAGTACAGTACACTAAGTAAGCGCACATTCCACGTCGAATTCGTACAGTTAAATTTCCACCACGTAGAAAACGTACAAAAGATGATATCCAACAGTGAGCAGCAATCATGTGAAGCCCAGCCTCGCCGGAGCACGCCTCCAGCGCCGCCAAATGAATTCTTTTACCACGAACTCTGCATGCATCCATGCCACGGAATCAAATGAATGACCGTTTCAACACCACACTACGGTAACTGATTAGCGCAGCCCATAATCATGTTTGAAATGGATCAAAACTCTATCCCGTGTCCAGTTCCAAAAAGTTTGGTAGGGAACGACTCTTCTAGTTAAGTTCCTGATGAGACTGATCGATAGAAATATCAGTGGTCGTAAATTAGTAGGTAAGGGTAGAAACGGATAGCGACAACACCGAAGCTCTCACTGCTCATTCGACTAGAACCGCAACATTTGGTACGAAGTATTAAATTCATGCAGAGGCTGGGATTGCAACACATGGTGCAAGCAGTAGGTAAAACCTTCGCCACAATAAGATTTCATAATAATAATAATCCGCCATCGATCGACGCTTGTGACTGCAGTTGGTAGTAGGCAAAACTTGCGCAAGGCGGTGGTACACCGCAAAAGACTGGACCCCGGGGGCATATGCTCAATCGACACATGTGCTGAATCTGGTGCGTCATAAGACGAGCTCCATCGTGCGTACTTGGCAGAACTTTTGGAATTCGCCGGGTGCGAGCACGAGCATTGATTTCGACGCATTTGAATTGCGGGCGTTTTGAGCAATTTGGATGGCCGCCGCCGTGGTGGGCGACGCGCACAGCAGGCCCTTCGAGGATGTGTGCGCAGCGCTGGGGACTGATCTGGACCGGGGGATCTCGGAGGCCCGAGCCGGGGAATTACTGAAGCAGTATGGCCGCAATGAGCTTAAGGGGCAAGCGGGCGTGAACCCCTGGAAGATCCTCCTGCGGCAAGTGGCGAACGGGCTGACGGCCGTGCTCATCCTGGCCATGATCGTGTCGTTCGCCGTGACGGATTACGCCGAGGGCGGCGTGCTGGTGCTGGTGATCGCGTTCAACACCGTGGTGGGCTTCGTCCAGGAGTACCGCGCGGAGAAGACCATGGACGCACTGCGCAAGATGGCGTCGCCGTCCGCGAAAGTGATCCGCGAGGGCGCGCAGCACCGCATCTCCAGCGGCGACGCCGTGCCCGGGGACTTGATGACGTTCGAGGTCGGCGACATCGTCCCCGCGGATTGCCGTCTCGTGGAGGTTCGATTTTTTTCGTGGATATATATCGCCAACTAGCTATTTGAAAATTATTTATGTTGCTGTAAGAAAAATTGGGTAAAAAAGATACAGTATATCGCCATAATCTTCCCTTACTTATCATTGGTATGCATTATAGCCAAGAACTCTATAGAAAGCTATGTGTTTGAGTAAATCGCCAAAAAATGCTTTGTATATTTCAAGTTTCAATTTTCAAATCGCAAATGGGTCTCCCTTGAAAAAAATGAAAAAAAAATCGCAGGTTCTGAACCTGGAGGTCGACGAGGCGCTCCTCACGGGCGAGGCCGTGCCGTCGTTGAAAACCGTGGCGCCAATCGCGGGCGCCAAGGACGTGACCATCGGCGACCGGACCAACATGTGCTACTCCAGCACGACGGTGGTGAAGGGGCGCGGCAAAGGCGTCATCGTGTCCACGGGAATGTCCACGGAGATTGGCAAAATCTCCAAAGCCATCAATGAGACGCCCTCGCAAGCCACGCCCATGCAGAAGAAGCTGAACCTCATGGCGTACGTGCTGCTCCTGTTCGCGCTCGTGCTCGCGCTCATCGTGTTCGCCGTGAACAAATTCCGGTTCAACACCGAGATCATCATCTACGCCATCGCGCTCTCGATTGCCATCATTCCCGAAGGGTTGATTGCCGTCATCACCATTGTGCAAGCGCTGGGCGTGCGGCGGATGGCGCATCAGCACGCGCTCGTGCGGAAGCTCGTCGCGCTGGAGTCGCTGCAAGCCGTCACGAACATCTGCTCGGACAAAACGGGCACCTTGACGCAGGGCAAGATGGTGGTCACGAATGTCTGGGTCCGTGATGCAGAGTACACCGTGAGCGGCCAGGCTTATGAAACCGAAGGTCAGGCAATCATATACAGTAATTCATGAAATTAACCCTGAAAGGACCAAGCCAAACCCGAATTGGGTCCCATGTTTTCTTTTGCAGTTTAGAGTAGATCCTACGTGAAGTTCCTTTTGTTCAAATTTAATTGTTTTTACACCTACACATCCAATGTTCTTCACTGATTCCAGTGATATAAAACATGGTCCCATTTGAATTATACTTTTCACGGTATGATTGATTGAATTTGTCATTTTAAAACAATGAACCCTTGGTCCTTTACGGGTTAATAATTTTCCAATTGCACGAGTGATTCTTCCGTCCTTTGAAATCTAGAACAGGTTTTAGCTTTGCACTGTAGAATTTTGTCGTGCAATTATAACGGAAAATTGCTTGCCAATTGATCGATAGGTGAGCTTTCCTCCCTGGACCGCATTGTGGCGAGAGAAGCTGCCCTGCAGGACGTGAATTTCCGCACGCTGGTGGAGTGCTGCGCGCTTTGCAACACGGCGAACATCGTGGAAGCCTCGGAGGGGAAAGTGTGGGGCGACCCAACGGAGATTGCGCTCCAAGTGTTTGCGTACAAAATGCAAATGGGGAAGCCCATGCTGCGCAAACTCAAGGAGCCCGTGGAGGAGTTTCCGTTCAGCTCCGACACGAAGCGGATGAGCATGGTGTGCCAGGTAGCGAATTCTTTTGTGGCTATAAATCGCCATCTTGCTAAATTTGAAAAATGAGCTTGTTATGTTGCTATAAGGAAAATTGGGTTAAAAAATAGAGCCTATCGCCATAATCTTCCCTTACTGTTGGTATGTATACTGGTAGTCAACAATTCCTTATTGGGTAAAAGAACAGTGTACTTATATCGCCATAATCTTCCCTTATCATTGGTATGTATAGCTAACAATTCTATAAAAAGCTACGTATTTGTAGTAAAAAAGAATTATAAAAATGCTTTCTATTTTTCAAGTTTCAATTTTCAAATCGCCAATGGGACTCCCTTGAAAAAATGAAAAAAAAAAAAAAATCACTGGTGCCAGGGCGCGGACAAAGCAATCCAAGATGTGTACACGAAGGGCGCGGAGGTGGTGCTCACGGTTTGCGACAACGTGATGGACCCAACCGGGGATCTCCACGGGATCGATGGGGAATTCAAGGCGCTTGTCGCAAGCCAGCAGGAGGCAATGGCGAAGCAGGGGCTTCGAGTTTTGACCATCGCCTACAGACAAGTCTCAGAGAAAGACTTTGGCTTGAAGCCGGTGGCCAAGTGGGAGCGCGCGGAGGTCGAGCAGCGCTTGACGTTCCTCGGGTTGGTAGGAATCCGGGACACGCCGCGAGTGGAGTCTGAAATCTCCGTCCGCGAATGCCACCGCGCTGGGATTGCGGTGCACATGCTCACGGGCGACCACAAAGCGACCGCACTGTCGATTGCCAAGGAGGTGGGCATCCTGGAGTCCGTCACGGGCTCCAAGCGTGCGCGGGACGCGAGTGCTGTAGTGCCCATTTCCCAGTACGTCATGACGGCCACGGAATTCGACGCGCTCTCGGAGCAGGAGGTAACATAATACTCCCCCCGTCCCATAATAGATGATGCATTTGAAAAAATTAAAAAATTAAAGCGAACTAGAATGATTTCATAATACCAAAAAATTCTCTTTCGGAATAGATGTCCGTCAAAGCAGTATCGGACTGCACATGGTATGTGTGACAGCATGGTGATGTTCATTACAATGTGTTTTCTGATGCAATGAACATATGCAAAGCACTGATTTTAGCTAGCTCATATGTTGTTTGTGATCCACACATGAGCACAGACAAGAAGAAACACTCTCCGTGCACTTGTCTTGTGATTTTTTTTCCTTAGGATCTGTAAAACAACAACTTCAAATGGAATAAATGATTTGCATCAAGTAATTTGGGACAACTTTTTTTCTCAAAAGCATTATCTATTATGGGACAGAGGGAGTATAATTTATTAAATTATCAATTTTCCAACTGCCAGAATGAAGTGCGCCTTCAAGTCGTTCTACCTTTAGAAACGAGGACAAATTATTCAATTTTGAGTTTGCACAAATTAAATCTTTGCCATTCGAACAGTGGAGAATTGGCAATTAATGGAAATTATTCAATTCCCTTGAGCAGGTGGACGAGCTGGAGGAGCTGCCGCTGGTGATCGCGCGCTGCACGCCCGCGACGAAGGTGCGCATGATCGACGCGCTCCACCGGCGCAACAAGTTTGCCGCCATGACGGGTGACGGCGTGAACGATGCACCCAGCTTGAAGAAAGCTGACGTGGGGATCGCCATGGGCGCGGGGAGCGACGTGGCCAAAACGTCGAGCGACATTGTGCTCACGGACAACAACTTCGCCACGATCGTGCAAGCGGTTGCGGAGGGGCGACGCATCTTCTCCAACATCCGCAAATTCGTTCTGCACTTGTTGAGCACCAACGTTGGCCAAGTCATCGCGCTACTCGTGGGGCTGGCTTTCAAGGACGCCGACGGCACATCCGTGTTCCCGCTCTCGCCCGTGCAAATCCTATTTCTCAATCTCGTCACGGGCACGCCTCCCACCATGGCGCTCGGAATCGAACGCGCCTCCTCCACCATCATGCAGGTATGGAACTTGCATCATCTTATACTATTGTCATATAAGTTCACTACGCTCACAACCTTACCATTGAAACCGCTTCAAACACTGAAGATTCAGTAACTTCTAAGCTTTGCTTCGAAATATTAACCTGCTTCGTAACGAAGCATGCATGCAGGTCCCGCCGCACCTGCGCGGGCTGTTCACGAAGGAGCTCATCATGGACATTCTGGTGTACGGTGGCTTCATCGGGGCGCTGGCGCTGACGAACTGGGCGCTCGTGATCTACGCATTTGGAAACGGGGACTTGGCCACGCTGTGCAACACGGCGGACAATCTGGGTCCGTGCGACACGGTGTTCCGGGCGCGATCCGCCGTGCAGATGGCCTTCACGTGGATGATTTTGTTCCACGCCTACAACTGTCGCCACCTGCGCGCCAGCTTGTTCACCACGGAAGGTGGCGGCCGCGGCCGCTTCTTCGAGAACAAGGTGATGGTGGCCGCCGTGTTCGTGGGTGCCGTGGTGCCCATTCCCACGCTCTACATCCCCACGCTCAACACCAAGATCTTCAAGCAGAGCGGCTTGACATGGGAATGGGTCATGGTCGTCATAACCGTCGCCGTCTTCTTCGTCTTGTCCGAGATTTACAAGCTGCTCAAACGCAAGCTCATCAAAACTCCTTACAACATGTAAATGTATGCCCCATTGAACATCCCTGATCAGTCCATCATCTGGACTGATCGCTGTACACAGTTGTGTGCTCAATCAATTTGTTGAAAGCGCTATGTGGAAGTGGCTGAAACCCGATTCATCGAGCATTGAGGTAGCACAATTCAGTGGTGAAGAATGGGAGATGGAGATTTTTTGTATGGAAAATGCAGTAGCGTTTGTCATCTCACTCGTCCAGGTTTTTGTGCTAAGAGAATAGGGATGATGTTTAGGACTCTCCTTCATAGACAAGTAACTGGTGGTTCTAGATTCCTAGCAGCAGTATGCACTGTCTAAAAAAATTCTGCAGTTGGAGGTAGCGTTGGGAGTGACGATTGGAAGTTTCCAATCTGAGGCCAGGAAGGCAGGCACTGTTGGATTCAGTAATTTTGAATCCCTCGTTGATGCTTTGCTGATGGTAGGCTCAACGATACCGACTCAGACTATTTGCAGCAGAAAGTTTCTGTTTGTACAATTCTTTTTGCATGGATTAAGTGCAGATTAACAGAAATGGAGAGAGTTGAGTAACCATGAAAACCATAAACCAGAGTTTCAAAGCAACTGAAAGTCCTGGCCTGGATGCCTGGTATGTTGCAGGACAATAGGCACATGACAAAAGCTCTCCTGAACATGGATGAAATAATGCCAATGACTCCAATCAGCTGTACTGACAAGTGAAATCTAAGTCATTTCAGTCTTTTTCATAACTTGAAATCAATACAACCACGAATGCATGGACCAGAAGAAAAGTTAGCCATACAAGCACTCCGTCCCATACCCCTCGTATGAACATAGAACGCAAACGGAGTCCCAAAATAGATTCTTAGAACTGGAAGGTCACAGCGTGCTCATCTAGATTTTACGAACAGAGTACCAAATTCTAAGAAAACAAGAACTTCACAACAGTACAGCAGCATCGCTGTCTTTCCTACAAATTAGGAAGTTGATGTTCGTGATAGGATGAAGCACAGCAAAAACGACGCTTCCAACTTTTGAGTCCACGATGTTTCTACCTCTTCAAGATGCTGAGATATCACATGAATAGATTCCAGAATCAAACTTCATCATTGTCGAGTTGGGGTGATCTTTCGGACCCCAGCATGCCGGCGGTGTTCCACACGATCACCACTGCTTAACAGAACCGTCTAGGCTCTGGTGTCTGATATAAATGACGGCAAAAGTTGAGGGTACGACTGGAGCTGTCACTTTCAGATATCCGACCTCCTTCAAACTTTGACTCGACCCAACTGGTAAAAATGAGGGGCCAATTCCGAGAGCCATGCTGGGTCAACAGCCGTGACATTCCACATATAATACCGCTCCAGGAAAATAATCGACTGGAACACCACCCACTTCGGTGAAGCTCTGAATAAGACAGACGATGGGTGTATGAACAATTCTTGGTTGCCCCTCAAAGAACGGTATATGTTTCCACCTTCCGTCTCCAGACGAGCAGCGTTGGAAAAAAAACCTGCTGTAACAGCCTTGGTAACCAGCTTCACATCTCCATCATGTTGCTGTTGCCTGTTTCCCTCGAGTTGCTGCAGCAACCTGCTGAGTTGCGACCTCACTTTTGCAACCTTCCCCAGGGCTTGATAGTTAACACAATTCTCGTAGCACCACTGCCCCCGGTTCTTTGCTTGCAAGTACCCTTCAAAAACGTTCAGGTAAGAGACCATGTCCCCTTCCGCAACTGCAAACTGTGCACGAGCTTCGTCCATCTCCTTTCTTTCCCTGCCAGATGCCCAAATCGTTTGGACCGACAACACAGCTGCAATGGTAAGACCCTCCTTCTGGCACCCAATTTCAGCCGCAGTGAGCAACATCTTCGCTGACATGGGATCGAGTGGAAGCTCCGAAACCTGATAACCTAGAGGCGAGGTGAGTCGGGCAGATTCATCCATGATACCAAGTGCATACAGAAGCTCCAGTGCCCTGACCATGAACTCTGCAGGCGGTGGTGCCAGCCAATCAAATTGCATGACGTTGTCTATGCCCAACGCTTTCAGTTGAAGAATTGTAGAGAGGAGGTTTGCTTTCTGAATCTCAGGCACGCCCTCCGGCTTCATGATCGCAAAGGTTTCTTCCGTGTAAAGGCGAAAGCATTTTCCCGGACGCTCACGACCTGCTCGTCCAGCCCTTTGCTCTGCTGAGGCTTGAGATACAGGGGCTGCAACTAACGCTTCAACATTGGTAACAGGGTTATAGAATTTCTGCTTTGAAAACCCACTGTCGACCACATACACAATCCCTGGTAGCGTCACTGAGGTCTCGGCTATGTTGGTGGCCAAGATAACCTTCCGCCGCAATGATAACGAAGGCCGAAAAACAAGCTCCTGATCTGCAGCAGGCAATCCTGCATAAAGAGGAAGCGCCACCAACGCACGTGGCAATTTCTCCGCTTCCTCACTGATCATTTGCACAGCCGCATTCACGTCATCTTGGCCAGTGAGGAACACTAAGATGTCACCTGGCCCTTCATTCTTGTGAATGGATATCGTCGTTGAAACGGCAGTTTGGAGATAGTCTTGAACGGGCTCGTCACTATAATGTACAAGTACCGAATGTGTCCTTCCCTCAACCAATAGAATAGCTGGAGTTCGATTAGGCAAGGACTCTCTGGATAACTGTAATTTCTCTCCACTAGTATCAAAAAATTCACGGAAAGCTTTAGTGTCCATAGTGGCGGATGCAACAATCAAACGCAAATCAGGGCGTCGCCTGATGATCTTTTTCAGAAGTCCAAGAAGAATATCAGTGGCAATGCTTCGTTCATGAGCTTCATCCACCATGATGACACTGTAAGAAGAGAGCAGTGGATCCGCCATCATTTCTCTCAACAGCACACCATCCGTCATATACTTGATTTTCGTCACACCCCGAGTTGCAACTTCGTCAAACCTAACGGAATACCCGACCTGAGTACCGAGAGTGACCCGCATTTCCTCTGCCACTCTGGCGGCAATCGTCTGCGCTGCAATCTGCCGAGGCTGCGTGCACGCAATTGCGCGGCCTCCTTCTGCCCAACCCGCTTCGACCAACAGCTGCGGAATCTGCGTTGTCTTGCCACTTCCAGTCTCCCCAACCACAATTGTGGTGCCATGATTCTCTACGAGGTAAAGGAGATTCTCCCTCTGCTTGTACACCGGTAACTGATGCCTCTGTTTCTGCACACTTGCGTGAATCGCAAAACTCGCATCATCATTCAGATCCTCAATCGCCACTGCCTGTGAAACAGGCTTCGCAGTGCCTGGTTTCCACGCACCTCTCATCTTCAATCTCCCGACCCGAGTCAAATCACCGTGAGGTCAAGACACATCCACCCTGGAGCAAATATCCCAATAATCTTTGGAACGATAGACTAAGGTTCTAAGTGCTAAACATTCTCGTCGCGTTCCTTGAGCTAAATCTACAATACTATAAATCTTTAAGGCTTAGGGTTCGATAATTCGTATTCAACGACTAGACTAGTAATGTACCTTTCCTCCGATATTATACAAAAAATCGACACTCGTAAATTGCCGAACCTCAGTGCATCTACAAAATTTTGAACAGGAAGCGGTACCAAGCGGGCTATCGTTTCTTGAAACCATATTTCTTCCGTTCATAGAACAAGTCGGTTTTGGCACTTCCCAGGTTCACAATCTTCGGACAACCGTCTCGATCTTTCTCCTGCTGCGTGCATTCCTTGCAGTAATAAGCGTCCGAGATGCCGAGGCCTCCGCAGATGACGCCCCGCCCTTGGTAGGAGCCGTAGTTACACTCGTCGCAAACCCTCACAAGCGTACATGGCCGCACGTACGAATCGCAAATGACACATTTGCCGTCACATTTCTCGCACAACCGGCCGATGGCGATCCCGGGCTGCTTCCGGCACATTATCAAATCCGGGTGATGCTTCGCCATCGCCGCTGCCTTCTGTCCTGTCGAAGCCTTGCGAGCGGAACGTCCCACGGGACCATAAACCCTAAACCCTAATGCGAGAACACAATGTAACTTCATACCGGACTTCACCATGTTGCGCTGGTGCGTGACGATGAATGGATGATAATATTCATTTGTCATCCTACTTTCGTCACTGGGATTGGAGTTGGAGCAACATCTCATTCTATTTAGGGCCACTCCACACTATGGCCGTCCAAGTCGAGAGGCCATGGGATTGAGTGGCCAAACTTTGTTGAGAGTTCAAAGAAATGGGCTGAAAATAGGTAATAAAAAATAGTTTTGATTTTTTATTAAAAAAAATCGACAGCCTCTTGACCATAGTTTGGGTTTCCATTCCCGTCCGACCTAAACTTCCTTCAAGAGTCCATCGCCTTGGTCAAAATGTGATGCCATGTAGGCATTTTGGAGGGCGACGGCCTATGGACTTTGGCCTTTAGTGTGAAGGGTTGAAAGGCCAAATTCTTAGTTTCTTGCAATTTGATTGGTGGAAATCGACGGCCTCTCGACCTTCAACCATAGTGCGAAGCGGCCCTTAGTGTGGCCTACTAAGGGCACTTTACACTAGGGTTTGGATTTAAAAAAACCTTGAAATCGAGCCATCCTATTGGCCAAGAGCTGAAAATTGGACCTAAGGGCTTTACACTAGAGTCTGGGACCAAGAAACTCATTCAAGTCCCAAAATAATGTGGCGCTTAAGTTTTGGATCTAAGCATTAAACCCAAAGCTCCAAAAGAGTGCACTAGTATTGGAAACCAATTCCTCTCCTTGCGTCCTACGACTACTTCAATAAATAAATAAATTAGAGCATTGATCAACCTAGGGGCTTTACATTTGGATTTGGGTCTAATTAAAAATGAATACAATTTAAAAATTGGAACCACTATTAGACTTAGAGGCTTTACACTTGGGTCTGGGTCCAATTCAAACTGGGTACAATTTAAAAATTGGACTCATTGGCTTCACACTTGGATCGAAGTTGAGATCCAAGTCCAATTCACATATTCAACTTTTCAAGTCTATAATTGAGGTTTCTTGACTTCAATAGAGAGGTTTTTTGGACTCTTTTTGAATTGGACCTAGACCCTAGTGAAAAATGGCCCTAATTAATGTTCTTCTAATTTGACTAATCCAATGCAAATTATCAAATTTGTGGAGATAACAATTTTTGGAGAGATCACAACATAGCAATTGAAATAGTGTAGTGGTATCAAAATGTTGTGATCAGCACTAAAGAAAATCAAGAGTGTATCAAAAGTCAAAATTAGTGTATCATAACTTCTTCAAAGGACAAATTTTGTAAAAAGAAAATCTAAAATAAAATAAAATATTAGAAATTTGTTATTCAAAGACAAAAATTTGACATTTTATAATAGAGTTATTTTTAGAGTCACTTTGTGTTTGAATAAGATACCATCTGTTTTGCTATAATATACTCTTATTTGTTCACTCCAAATAGAGTTACAACGTATGGAAGAGCTTAGTGGTCTCTCATTCTTAGGTGTGTAAGAGCTTGGTGGTCTTCAAACTCAAGGAAAACTAGTTTTGCCGTCAAGAAAGTGTGAGACTTGGTATCTCAACCCGTTTAAGAATAGTGTATTAAAACATTTTATGTTAATAAAGCGTAAAGTGCTTAGAAGGTTGTAACAGCTCCTCTGCTAACCTTCTCATTCGGTTGTCACTACCTCCACCTTGTAAAATAAAGTGAATAAGCTATTGCAGCTCCATGGATGATGATGGCGAATATTCCGCACATTCTCTTAAGAACTGAGGCAATGTGCATGAAGGCTACTGAATGTTATGTATAGGAAACCTTTTGTCCATTATTTCTACCCGCAGTCAACATTCTCAAGGTTAGTAGCAGACGGGGTTAAAAATCTCCACATATCAAACCATTGTCAAGTCAGATTACACTAGTAGAAAAGGTGGCACTACTGAAGCGGATACCCAAAAAATGTTGCCTAGTTCTAGACAAGTGCTGGCCATTTGTTTGGGCAACTCCCTCAGCAGTGCCACCTTTTTACTAGTATTAACAAAGTTGATATTTGAGAAGAAGGAGTGGGTGCTGCATCCAGAAGCAGCATTCCCTAAACTGGCTAATTTTCGATGAATTTTTACTAAAAAAATTGATGAACTACAAAAGTTGTGTAAAAAAGGCTCTCAAATGATGTAATTGAACCAGACAACAAGTTTTATTGGTTACTCGATGGCAAATCGGGGAAGTGGATAAACTGCAGTGGAGTATCTGTTGCTTCCGACCTCATTCATCATCAGTCTCCCGGCTCCCCTCAATCGTCTAGATAGAGCATGACGACAACATCGTGGCCATTGGGATAGCAAATTCTAAGGCCGTCTCCAGCTCCTTCTAGCACTCTCCATGTCCGTGTTTGCTATGGACAGTAGCTTCACTGACTGTCTATGTGCCTTTGTACCTTTGTTTGCTTGCGCTCACTACCTGGTTCCTTCGTCCTCATTGTGTTTTTGAATTTTTGGCACTCTGGCTTCAAGGTTTGCCATGGTTGTGTTGCGCCTCTGCCTACACCCTCACTCCCTTAGTTGCTTATTCCTCACTGCCATCGTCGATGCTTGCCTTGTTGCCTTTTACCGCCTCTTCCCTCGAGATCAGGGTCCCCTAGCATTCAATCCCTCTATGTTCCAAGGTTTCTCTTGGCTCTTGCTTTCAGAAAGTTAGTGCCGCACTGTCGCTGCTTGTTGGAACTCTCAAATGGTTGGGTGCCACTTCTTTCCTGTAATGAATATGTGAAGATTGTGTACTTCTTGCATTCACTATTGGGAAGAAGTAGAGGCTTCAATTGAATGGATTGTGGGTGTGCATTGTCCGAGCCTTGGAGCGTAGAGGGGGCGATGCAAGGGGCCACGTATGTAATTTCCCTTTTTTATATTTAAGTTGCATGTTTGTCTTGGTTTTTACACATTGCTTTGAGTTTGCTTTTGAATGTTTTGAGAGATCTACTATGTTTCTTTTTCAATCTTTCCTTAAAGGTTTTAGAGTGTTTTGGCTTTTTAAGTGGATTTAGAAACTTCAGATTTGAGAGGTTGGATTAGGAGGAGGTAGCGATGGCACCTCGACCCTTGAGGCTTCTTGAAGGGTCAAGAATCAAGGGTCACTTTGACACATTCCTTAGTTTCCATGATGTTATGCTAGCTTTAAAGTTCAACATTTTAAGATTTGTGTGTATTCTCCGGGAAGTCACTTAGTGTAAATTTTGGTATACATGAGTGAACAAAGGATATTTAATGTGGGCTATGAAATAATTGGAATATTCTACTATTTATAGTAAATTTAGGATATATTCATAGTATATTCTAGGAATATTTATAAAATATTCCCAATTTGGTTTTAAAACACCCTATATTACTTTTAAAAATTCATAAATTTTATCTCCAATGAATAAAAGACACCCTATATTTGTTCTCTCATAGTTATTTAAATTTTTAACAATGACTTCCCCGGGTGCATGTTCTTTGATCTTTGAATGTGACTGTTAGTCTGCTGCGTTAAGGTGCTCTTTTGGTGGACTTCAAGGCTAGAGCTGCTTTGTTGGACGTTGTTCCAGGCTAGAGGTGGTTTGCTGCTTGAAAGTAGTGGTCTGCTGGATCTTGTTCAAGGTTGGAGCTAGGCTGTTGGCCCTTGTGCAAGTGGCGAACTGTGGTGGGATGGAGGAAATCTAATGTGGACTATTTGTATGTGTGCAAATCTAACATGGGTTGTCTGTATGTATGCAAATCTAACATGGGTTGTTTGTATGTATGCAAATGTAACATGGGTTGTTTGTATGTGTGTAGAACACCAGTGCTGCAATGGGCAATGTTGCTTTGCTATAAGGTTTCAATTCCCTCATTAGTGACTATAAGATTAGAATTTTAGTAAATGTAAAATTGGCTTCTTCACATGTAATTGTGTATATATTTACATTGATCATTCATTCTTCACACGTAATTGTGTATACGTGTACATTGATCATTCATTCTTCACATGTAATTGTGTTTGTGTATATTGATCATCCTTCACAGTCATGCAATTATGTTTACTTGTACGTTGATCATTCTTCACAAGTCATGTAATTGTACTTGTACAATGAATATCCTTCACATGTAATTGTATCTTTCTTGTATGTTGATCAATCTTCACATGACTCGTTCACTTGTTATCACTTTAATGATAAATTGATAAGTATGACTTTGCCAAATTACTTGAATGAACTTTAGTGCATAGCATGTTCTTTTATTGTGAAAAATGAATGATATACTGTATGTCCTTTTCTTCACATTCATTTGAGTCACTTAGCATTTTTCTCGAGGATAAAAAATGGTACATAACCATTTATGCAAGCTTTACTGATTTTCATCTATGGTTGCAAAATCTATGGACAATTACATAACCCTTTAATGGATTGGGTGATCGATCACAACTAAACATTGGCTAGCTAGAAGCCGGGGCTAGAAGTTAATCAGCAAGCCGTGAGCTCTAGTTGAATCACCACTCTGACAGAGTTTGTTGTGCAGGCCGGAGATTAGTTCTGGTGAAGCTATCTCAGGGAGTGCACTATTCAATAAAGACAGGAATCACGTGCGTGCATCCCCTATTAAAACACCCTTGTATACATTTTTTTTTAAACTAAAATCAAGCAATATATGTACAAATCTCACAGCCTCAAAATACATTTCCATATGTACACAAGGCTAAAAATGAGGAATTTAACTTCAAGTCCCATGTATATCTACTTTCCGCTCGATTGAAATATGTCTCCCATCCGTATATTTTGTACATGCTTGTTCTAAATAATACCCTTGTTGTGCACGCACGTGTATAATTACACTACTTGAAGAGTGCACTCCCTGAGGAAGCTATACAGTGATCAAGTTCAAGCTCTGGGTTGAGGTGGTTGTGGTCGTAAAGTTTGGCTATCGATCCTCTGTCTGTTGAATTTAAAAGTTTTAACTGGCCAGCCATGGCGAGTACTCAACAAAGGATGCGGGCTAGAATGTAGTATCGGGAACCTCCCGTGGAGCACCCCCTAGAGAATGTTGCCAGGGGGGACATTTGCCGAGGTGAGGTTCCCAATATAACATGTGTCCCAAGGATGCGTGCAGTGCAATACTCCAAGTTCGGAGGGGGAGCTGCTGCCCTTGAGGTGGGTGTTGGCCGTGTCTCAATCTTTGCTCTTTCTAGTTGTTACTAGTTTCTTTCTTACTAAGTAGGATTGTCGGGTATCAGTTTATGGATGGATTTTGATCAAGATATTCTTCAGTGTGCACTTGTCTTCATTTTCCCAGTTCCCGTCCATACCTAGGCCTGCATGGTTGTCTATCACCAATTCAATTCCCTAGTTCTGGTTCATTAGGTTCACTGGAATCTTAGTATTATTTTGATGAATTGACCAAAAGCTTTAAATTATGATTTCATTTTTGGACTTTGGTATTATTGTCTTATCTGCTCCTTAAGAGCAATGGTTATGGTTGTCGTATTTGGGTTCCTACTAAAGTTATGGGCCACAATCTTGAAGAGTCTTAATATCCACCAAGCCAAGGCCCATTTGAGTGGTTAGAGCGTAAGATTTTGGCTCTAAGATTTGTTTGGGTGTTCTTGAAGCCCAAAAACTGTAAATATTTGATTATTTGTAACAGTTTCAAGATATATAACTCTATTTAAAACATTCTTACAGTCCTCAATGATGAAATTGGCAGCATGTAGAGGTGCCGGTGCCTGTCCCTAGGAAGGATCAGGTATTGGTGAAAGTAGAAGCTGCAAGTGTGAATCCATATGACTGGAAAGCCATTCAAGCTGGTCTACTGAAGCTGTTTTATATGCCGGCTAAGCTTCCGTATATACCAGGTGCAAATGACTTCTTCATATGGATCAATTAGTGCTATCAATGGTTGATTCCTTGAACGGGTGGAGAGTGAGAAAGACCGGCATCAAGGTTGCTTTCTACCTTACGGGTGCAGTCTTTTGATGCAAAACATGTTAACATTGCTTTTAATCAACTGGATGGCAGGCATTGACTTTGCGGGTACAGTTGTTGATCTTGGCCCCGGCGTGACGTCCTTTGCAATTGGTGACAAAGTTTCATGTTACGCAGATGCCAGGGTAAGGAAGTAACCCAAATGGACTTTCTATCATACTTGCCAAATCCTGGATGTGAATTACGGTATATTTCCAATTTTACAAATTTGCCAATTGTGTTCTCTAATTATAACCAAAGTCTACAACATGATGGTTTCAATTGCAACCATCTGATTTTGTATTATCCTTGATTCAATCTGACTGCGTTGTCTGTGAAACCATAGTCTCTATGTTATGCCAAATGGTTTCAACCTAATGTGTAAAAAAATTCTTCAGAGTGGAGGATCGTTAGCTGAGTACGCTGTATCACCTCTCAAAACTACAGCAAAGAGACCAGAAAATGTATCAGCACTTGACGGAGCCTCCTTCGGCATTGCTGGCCAAACTGCTTTGTAAAGTGTGCGTGATTCTGCAGGAATTAAACTCGATGGTAGCTGTAAAGACTGTAAGAACGTGCTCATCACAGCGGCTTCTGGTGGTGTGGGCACCTACGCTGTACAGGTGCTGACTCAATTCCTTCACGTACTTGCATACCGGCATAACATATTTCAACTATTTGAAATTTGAATAAGCATATCTGAAATTATAGCCTCGCTTCAGGATCAAACATGAACAACTAGACCATGTTCATTAACCCCTAAACGTACCGATCGTTAATTTGAACAGAAGTAGATGTTAGCCTCAAAAATAGATATTAGCATGACTTAGATGTACATGAGATGTACATGAAAGGACCATTGCAGGCATAAAATCTACCCAACAAGTTTGACATACTTGTATTTGGAGGCCTCTCCAATATTATCAACATCTCCCCATCACAAGAGATTTACTTTAATTGGTGGAGAATTTAATAGGCTTGCAAAGGTGACATGAATGAAAGTCATCCGAGATTGTATGAGAAAGTTACAAGGCTTTTAATCCGTTCATGATCCAGTTTCTGGACGGGACATTTAGGGGTTAAATGATCAGAATCGCCACATGTATAAATATGTTCTGCCATTTCTATTCGTTAGATTTGCTCTACGAATTAAAGAAGCACCTAGGCTAGCATGTTGCCAGTTGCTATCCCGAAGCCCACCTTTCAGAAAGGTATAATTGAAGTCTGGGATGGATACTATTTTCTCACTCCATAGAGCTCCACACGGTTGTTCTTAAAGAATCTAAATGCACATGTGCAGGCCTTGCAAATGAATTGAAATTTTGCACCTGTACTGAGCATGGTTCGACAATTAATGTGAAGGAGAACACAATACTTATCAATGTAACGGTCGCATATATCATGGTTGCATGTTCAGCTTACGAAATTGGGAGGTGCAGACGTGACAGCGACATGTGGAGCTCGAAATGTCGATTTGGTCAAGAGCCTCGGGGCAGATGAGGTGCTGGATTACAAAACAGCGGAAGGAGCCAAATTCCAGAGTCGTTCTGGAAGGAAATACGACGTAGTCATACACTGTGCGGAATCTCAACCCTTCTCCACCTTCAAACCCCAGCTTGCCAAGACCGCCAAAGTAATCGACCTTAGTCCAAGGGCAAAAACTTTTCTTTCCACTAGTGTCCAGCTCTTAACGTTTGCAAGCCAGAAAATTGTGCCATTTCTCGTGAGCGCCAACGGGAGCGACCTTAATTTGCTAGGAAACCTTGTGAGTGAGGGGAAGTTGATCGAGGACAGTGGTGGATTCCACGTTTCCACTGTCGAGCAGAGCAAGCCTGGGAGAAACAGATAGATGGCCATTCTACCGGAAAGGTCTTGGTTACTATGGACTAGATATTAACCTTCGAGAGTTGGAATCATAGTTACTATGGACTAGATTTTTACCTTCCAGAACCTCCGGGGCTTTTTTTTCTCACTGTACCAATGCTCCATGCATACAATGAAAGGTGGTCCCTCCAGATTTAGACCACTGTGACTCTGCCACGACATTGGAGTCTGGCTCCAAGAACCCAGAAAAAAAAGCCCTGAGAACCTCCATAATTACATATCAGTAAATGTTATATTATATTAAAATCACTACAGAGCTCAGACAAAGGATAGACGATGAATTGCCAAGGTTCCATCTCACAGTGCTAGGGTGAGCAGTCACAAAGAAAAGTGGAAGTATATTGGTCTAACATGTGCGCTTCTTTGTGCTTGGTGTTGTCTCTGAGAAACACCTGACGATAGTCCATAGGAAACTTTCTGTCCATTACCACTACCCGGGGTCAAACTAGACGACTTGGATACGCAACCCTCCTTGAACTTTCCTGTGGTGCCATGCAGAGCCACAACAATTGGATCCTTAGAGCATGCCCAGCAGTGAGAGGGAAAACCCTCACCCCAACGTCATCTGATTTGGGATTCAATGAGAATTGGAGGGGGCGGCCTGCATGCTACCCCAGCAGCAAGCTTATTTTCTCAAACCAAAGATATTGGCAAATATTGGAAAACCCCCAAAAAAGAGCGCATGTGTAAGATCCAGTGCATGAGGGAGTATAATAACAAGTTACTGTAGTTAGCTAATTATTGCAACACCATGTGTCACATGCTCATTCCGTGCTAGTCCCTCCCCATGCTGTGATTGTCCCCTTGCTTCGTTGGTTCCAATGCTTAGCGTCAGAAAATCAAAGCCGCCAAGAGAGGAGTATATGGCGTCCTGAACTCAAATAAAAGCCACCACCAAGCTATCTTAGTGTTTGGCGGATGCTTTTCTACTGCTGCTGGGATCATGTTTTACCCCAAACCTCTATTAAATTGGCGTTTGACTGATACTTTTCTCTGCTGCTGGGCATGCTCTTAGAGCAGGCCCAACAGCACCCATTTTCTACTCACCAACGCTATTTATGGATGATAAAGTACCTCTTATGGCGCGGAGTTTGATATTTGCCCACCAAATATTGCCCATATGGCGGGAGGTGATTCTTGCATCAAGCAATTTGTCCCATTCTTTAATAAGTCCATGCTCCCACTTTATGAACTTTAGTTTAGTAAATTTATTCTTCACCATTATGACTGTCCCAAGTAGTGACAAAACTAGAAGTTTAAAATTGATTGATGTGCTCTATTCTAAGCACACTTGGTAGTTGTTGCTGGGGACATTCTCAATTCTCACACACCATCTTGGATGTGGACTTGGCGCACAATAACGAACTACTGGGCTTGCTCTTAGGGCCTCCTTCCATGCATAGTCGGGCCGGTCCTTGAATCTTACTCCCCACCGATTAAAATAGCGTAGAGGACTTCCATGCACACCTTGGTAGAGCAATCCAATAGATATAATTAGAAAATTTCCACAAAGCAACCAATCATGTAGCACACCGATAGGAGTGAGAGTGGGTGAAATGCAATGTTCACTGAGCATGGGTAGAAGTTGGGACTCCATTTTTTGTCCTATAGTTGTATCCACCAGCCCGATGCTCACATGGAAGCCCGTCCTTAGGGCCTCCTTTCATGTATTAGTAGAGGTTCCTAAGAAGCTACTGTTGCCATATCAAATTGGGTGAATTCAAGAGTATGGTTCAATTCTTGCATACATCGGTGGACCATTAGTGGTTCTTGAGACTTGTACTCTTGTCTTCTACACTAAATAGTGCAATTAGGTTGCCTCTTACTAATTTCTTGACCTTTGACACTATATAAATATTTATTGTTGTTGTACAAGGATGCACTACTTTTGACTTAGATATTGTTGTAATTGAGACTCATGAACCTCCTTGTGTACAAATGGACATATTTGTTGATTTTGATAGCGCGTGAAATTTCTTTTTTGAAGCAATACAACCTAAATGTTGAGGTAGTGTAATGCACTATTTAGTTTAGCGGCTTTCACTGGCCCAATCCTTACGTAGAAGCCTGCCCTTAGAACGTCTTCTGCAGTTTACCCGACAGTTTAGCTAAATATAGTCTTTACACCAGCAGCTTGGAGTGGGCGTAGGCAAGTACCACGCAAAGGCCCCAATTGACAGGAGCCAAAGCCGACCAGCCTCTGCATTCTGCCCTCGCAGGCCACTCCCCTTCTACTCCATCTACGCCAGCTAGTCCCCTTCTCACATACAATGAGTTGGAAACTTTGAGCAAACTTAATGATGCTCCAAATTTGGAGAGCCTTGGCCATTTTGTGACGGCCCCATCTGGACATTAAAAATGGCCCCTCAAACTCTGGACTTTAACAATACCGACAATCACTACGCATTCTAGTTGTTGTTGCTACGCCGTAGGAGACTCTTTTACCATTAATCCAATCCATGAATTATTTAATCCCAACTTCAACACAATCTAACAAGTTAGATATACTGGATAATTATATGCTCCACCATCACCATAACATTTTTAATACCTTGCTAGATGACACCCTTTACATTGTAGAAGCATTGTAGAGAATTTGCTAATAAAATATTCTAATTCCCCAGCCCTTTTGTATGGACCAACTGAAGTTAGAAAAAATTCTCTGTGATTCCTCCAATCCTCTGACAGATGCTTGAGATTCCAAGGTGAACAGTAGAGAGGCTCAAGAGCTTTATGACTGCTCCATACAATAACTCAAAAACTGAATCTATATTTGAGTTAGTTTCTGTGATTGAAAATTCCATTAAAAAATGAGCAAATTCAAAAACTTTCTACACAAAAGTTGTAAAGCATGAAGTAATGAACATCTAAGTGATAGAAAACAAAATATATTAACTCATTGTGAGTTACAAGATTTTGAAATTGGGTATTTACAGTGACTCATTCTTTTTAAGCATTTTCTACAAAACACTCAAAATTTTGTCCACCTTCCTTTTGCATACAAAACAACTGCAATTCAAATAGGCATGCTAGCATACAAGTTCCTACACTCATCTACAATAATGGAAGGGTAGACATCTTGCACACGATTCCACAACTCATAAAGATTCTTTGGAATAGTAGAATATGAATTCAATCGCCATTTAAAAGAGGCCCAAATTTGTTCAATAGGATTGAGGTCAAGAGATTGTGCAAGCCACTCCATAACATCATAAAGTTGCTCCCAAAACCATTCTTTAACAATTCTAGCTGTGTGCACAAGAGCATTGTCTAGCTGAAAATGACTTCATCTATATCAAAGTCAAAATCAACCAATGTAGAGAAAAAGTCGTCTTGCAACAACTTTAAATAATATGTAGCTTTCACCTTGCCATCTATCTTGCACACAGTATCTATTCCTTTTGATGTTAAACAACTCCAAAATATGATTGAACCTCCACCATGTTTCACTGTTTGTTTAACAACACGAGCTGAAAGGCTCTTTTATCCAAAGCCCAACACCAAATCCTCTCATCAAAGTTGAAACGATTGACCTTTGTCTCATCACTAAAAACAACCCTTTCCCAAACACTAATTGTCTAATCTTTGTATGCTCTAGCAAAATCCCATCTATCCTTCACGTTCTTAGGAGACAAAGCTGGCTTAGAAACCTTCTTTATTGATCCTAAACTTGCTTCTTTCAAGGCATTCCTCACTCTTTCAACACAAACTTTTACTCTTGTCTCACTCTTCACTGATTTTGTTGCTTCCACCGCGTTTTCTAACTCCCCTGTAGTGACTACACGTACTGCATATCGCTTTTTATACTTTGTTAGAGCCTCTGAATGCCCTCCCTTTAGCATGTCTATGCTCTAAAAGCATTTCTTTCTAATCCTATTCACCATAGATTGTGACAAACCAATAGCTTGCGCTACTTCTCTACCGTTTTCATTTTTTTTTCAAAAGAGCAACAACATTCAACTCTTTCTCCTTAGAAATCGGCCTCATAGTGCTTCACAACCTCTCTACACTCACCCTAAACCTTTTATAGCTTCAATTCAACATCACCTACAAAAAATTTCACTCCAAACGCTTCAAAATTGACAAAGTTTCACTCATAGGAGGTTGCTTCAAAAGTGCAAAATAACTGAGTCTATCAAGGCAACCTCTCTTCTGGCCTTCTCTCTCAAGTTTGAACACGTGTAGTGAGATTAGGCCAATGTAGTATGCATCTACACTCAAGTAGCTTTCAAATGGGACAATTTCTAAAAAAAGATCACATCTACTGCTTGAGTTGTAGCACTCAGAAGTTGACAAGCTCAAATATAGACTTAGTTTTTTAGCGACTGTACAGTGACTCACAAAACCAAGTCGGTGTTTGAATGGGTTTTGGTAAACAAGCAATGCCAACACATTGAGTGAATAATTAAACAAACATAAAATCACTTTAGAGAGAAGTTTTATTGATTATTCATATGGGAATTGAAAAAAAATACACATAATATATGGAAGCACTTAAATTTTGAAATCAAGCTCCTCATTGCTCAATTTTGAACTTGTGAGTCTATATACACTCAAAAATCAGTCCACCTGCCCTTTGCTTAAATAACTGTCTACATTCTTCATGACATGCTCTCACAGAGCTTCGCACACTCTATGGAAGTGATAGAATGGAATGTCCCAAACACACGTTCCTATAATTCTAAAAGACCCTTTGGAGGTGTTGGATAATGATTGAGATTCCATTTTAGTGTTGCCCATAGGTACTCTATAGGGTTTAGGTCGGGTGATTGAACATGCCACTTTAGAACATTGAAAAGTTGTTTAGATAATCACTCTATCATTGTTTTTGTTGTATGTTTAGGAACATTAATTGTCATGTTGAAAAATGACTTTAATGCATTTATGCCATACTTTGAAAAAGTGCCATAGAGATTGGCCTCCAATATCTTACGATAGACATATAGATTCATTCTACCTTCTATCTTGCAAAACAAACCAGGTCCAATTGCACTCATGCAACCCCAAACCGTTATTGAACCTCCTCTATGTTTTAGTGTTTTCCTCATTGTTTGCTATGTAAGACCCTCTCCGTCTCGAGCCCAACACCAATAACAACCATCTAAGCAAAAATAATCTACTTTAGTCTCATTTGGAAAAACCATTTGCTTCCAATCCGTAACGGTTCAATTCTTGTGAGATTTGGCAAAATCTAAATGAACTTGAATATTCTTTTGTTAAATAAGAGGCTAATTTTTCTTCACACAAGCCTTGAAACTTGCCGAATTTAATGCTCGTCGCATTGTCTGGACACTAATCTCATTGGCAAATTCCTGCCTAATTAATTTGCATGCCTGCGTGACAATACTAAATCCTCCTATTGTCACCGCTTTCACACATGCCCTCCTGAAGTGGTCTGAAATCACTTTTGATCTTCCTCCTACAGATAGTTTAGTTTAGCATGAAGAAGACGTTTCTTTTGCATTCTCTCAACACTCGATTGACTAATAGCAAGCCATTTGGCTACTTTCCGTGTGCTCCATCCCTTTTGTAGCAATGATACTACACTATAATTATGCTTTTCATAAGACAATGGCCTTATCATTGTATGGAACAACTGAAAATGCAATGTACTACTTGAGAAGGAGAAGAGACACTCTTGTTTACTTACAACACTCACTGGCGAATTGAAACTCTCTACTACATTGTTCATATATGGAAGAAATGGAGGTGTACATACACTACAAGTAGAAGCGTCGTTTCTCACTATAGAGGATCCTGTTCATTGTCGTTTTTCACTATATACGCTTGTCCTACGTGACGAATCACACTCACTAAGTCCAACCAAAAAATTGGTGAGTGCGAAGGGGCGCCGTTTGACTCAGAGAAGGAGTCAAACACGACGCCTTCTCCTTGTAGTGACATGCAAGACCAAAAGTGAGTCAATGAGAGATTCTCTTTTAAAATTAAATATCTCAACCACCTTTGCAGATTTTTCATTAAAACTTACATGCATTAGTAGACATTGGATCATCTATTCTTGATGACACCTCTAAATCCTCATTAATGCAGTAGATATTTCATATTATACTAAGCATGGGCAAAAACTGTTTCGTGAGTCACTGTTTTTGGCCGGCACTTGCTCCGTCTTTACAAGTGACGTCTGACCATGGCATCCAGTGACCGCTGATGTATGCTCAGCCCCCTTCACCAGAACTTTCCCACACCACCTGCTACAGTCTCCTCACTACGCACCCAAGTGCCAAATAAAATCACTACATTAGAGCCTTTGATCACCAAATGTACTCACACAGATTTTCAGAGCTGAGCTGATGCATCACACATTCAAGCACTAGTCACAGACAGTCAATTGCCTTCGGTCATCTGAGCAAGGAGTTTCTTGTTTTCAAAGGGAGTGCAAAATTTTGTTGTTCCATATCAGACCGCTAGATAATTATCATGGCGCCGCGGACAGTAACTTATCACTTTGTGCTTCTTCACGGAGGAGGTTATGGAGCATGGTCGTGGTTTACCATCGAAGATCGCCTTCAGAAGGCGGGCCACAAGGTGACGGCTATGGACATGGCTGGAGCTGGCATTCACCCCGCGGACCCCGACAGGATCACCACCTTCGACGAGTACCACCAACCTGCACTGGATTTCTTCGACTCGCTTGAACCCGAACAAGATTCAAATGAAAAGGTTTGAATTGAATTGTATGATATATCGAGTCCTGAGGTTGTTGATCGTCATTATATAGATTTTGGTTTTAAATCGCTGGACTCCGAGTCAAGACCGTATAATTACGAAGGATTACTCTCTTGCCTGTTTGATGTTTGAATCAGAAGAAAATTAATGACAATCGTGAATCCCGAGGTGTGCTATGTAAAATTTGTGAAAGTATATGTGAGTGCACAAAAGAGACATTAATTTGAACATTTTCGTACAAAGAATACATACAATAGGTACATATAAATCTGAAAATATTGACGTGAATACTTACATTAAACATATTTTTAGGACGGAATAGATCTGTATACAAAGGTTTCTAGACATATAAACCCTCGTATATAGGGGTTTTTAGAGGGTTCATGAGTGCAGATGATTCTCAATTATAATGTAGAGTGCATCTTGGGTCGTGAATATGTTCACAACACGAATAAGAGCATTGTAAAAAAATTGGGGACCTATCTCTGTTCACTCCCCATCACTTTTCCAGTCTGGATTTAATAGATTGTCTGTTTTTACTTAAATTTGTGTTCCCGCATGCAGGTGGTGTTGGTGGGGCACAGCATGGCGGGGTACGGCCTGGCACAAGTCATGGAGAGGTTTCCTCACAAGATTAGCTTGGCTGTCTTCATCGCCGCAGTGTTGTCAGGCAGTGGCGTTTCGCTGTACGCAGACGCGCCGCTTTTCCAAATGGCATGATCGAACTCTCGCTGATTCACTTCAACAATTTCTTGTGTCGTCTTCAATGATCAACATCTTCATACACAATTACTTCTCCTTTTTGACCTGCAGATGACTAGTGATACGGCGCCCAGCACCCATGCAATAGAGTTTCACACCAAAAACGGAGCTGAGAATCCTCCAACATCGTCCTACTATCCACCGTCAACATTGAAACACATTTTTTTCAGTGACCTCGATTCAGAGGTATGTACAAATTTTGTTCAAACTCCATCCACCTCAACAATGAACAATTGAACAAGGTTCCATCCATGGCGATATTCGTTTAGTTGGGACTTTTCCACCATATTGGCATTCTTTGAAATCTACAATTAGCATAGATCCAGTAAGCAATTGCCCACTGAATCTATGCCGCTTGTAGATTTCAAAGAGTCCAATATGGTGGAAAAGTCCCAACTAAACGAATATTGCCGTACAATCCACTAGGAGGAAACGGGTCGCTTCTCACTGCTATTTTGAACCAGTTCAAAGTTGGTGAGTGCTTTTGGTCACATAGGACAAGAGTTTCCTCGATTTCAGTCGGTGAGAAGCGACGGGTTTGCTTGTAGTGATCACCTATCTAGAGTGGAAGTTCTAACAATGAACTGCACGTGTTCAGGAAATCGTTGTGTTGGCTTCAAAGCTGGTGAGGCCATACCCAAACCAAATGCTGACAACCTCAATCACATACACAAAGGAGAGGTATGGTCAAGTTCCGTCTGTGTACATTAGATACCTGAATGATAACACGTTTCCTCCAGAAGCACAAGAGTACGTGTCCAGTAATTATGGACCTTTCAAAGAGACCATCGAGATTGAGGGTGGCCACTTCAACTTCCTGAAACGGCCTGATGAGTTTATCCAACTGCTGGAGAGCCTTGCTGCCAAGTACATCGTGAAATAAAATTAGGCCCTACTTGAGTAGATTTCACCATAGCTGGAGGAATTAACCCCTAAACGTATCGACCCTTTGAACACAAGTAGATGCTAGCCTCAAAAGTAGATATTAGCATGACTCAGATGTACAAAATGTGTACATGTGAGGACCATTACAAGCATAAAATCTACCCAACAAATTTGACGTACTTGCATTTGGAGGCCTCTCCAATATTATCAACATCTCTTCATCACAAGAGATTTACTTTAATTGGTAAAGAATTTAATAGGTTTGCAAAGTTGACTTGGATGAAAGTCATCCGAGATTGTATTTGAAAGTTACAAGGCTTTGAATCTGTTCATAATCCAGTTTCTGGACGATGGGACATTTAGGGGTTAAAATTCCTTGCACTCTAACTAGTTACTCTTTCATTTTACGTAAAATAATTTCTTAACATGATTCATCTTCTCACCATCACTTTGAATCTTAGTGAAGCAGCTTCTGCATTATCATTCTAAAACTGGGACCAGCAACACGCTTTCCTGTTCTATCATTCAGGATATTAGCCTTGATTTCTATTAGCCTTGATTTCATTCAGGATATTAGCCTCGGACATGACACTAGTAGAACATGGTGTCATTTTCATTCACCACATAAAGTTGTGGAAGGGCGCCACAATTGGCTAAAATGGTACTATTTTCAAGTCTGCTCAGTGGTGTTGGTCACAACGGGACAAAAATTCCCCTCTTTTCAGAGGTGAAATGCGACAAGGTATCTAGTAGTGTGATCGAAATCAGATGTTGGCATGTTGAGATTTTCCAATCACATGTGTACACTATAATAGCAAAATAATATTCTCTGCACATACTGGAATGTGATAGAAGAGTGGGATAATAACGAGTTCCGAGTGTACTTGCCGTTGACATCTCCTACCGACCAACTCCTGTAGACTTTTCTAGATCCTTCGATCAGTACTCACCCTTGACTCTTCTGTTGAAGCAATTTTTCACAAAAGTGAGTACAGGTACAAATGAAGTGAGACCAAAAAGAATAAAAAAGTGTTAAGAATTTGGGCTTAAAGGCCCACAACATGTTGTCTTACTAAATGTGATCACCTCCCCAGCAGTACAAAGCCCAAGAAATTATTTCAAAAGATATGATCTGCACAAAAGTAAACTCAAACCTCTTTGATCTTACTGAACATCTGGGGTTCTAACTTTTTTTCATATTGATATTGTCTGAATGTGTGAAAAGTATGTTATTGTAACATTTTTTCAAAAGATGCTTGAACACCATAGCGAGGAAGGGGACCCTGGGATGATGTCCTAGGCTTTGCAAGAGACACGATGGAGAAATGAATAAATGTCCCAAACAAATACTCCTTCCGTTTCATAATAAGAGTCTAAAATCACGTATTTTTTTTTGCATAAATTTAAGAGTCCACATTCATTGTGTTGCCTTCCTACATTGTCTTCCTACGTTTTTCATCCCTTTTCATCAAGACATGGTTTTAAAAAATATATTGTGTTTCATCCCTTTCAACATGGGCTCTATTTCTATCTTAAATCTTAATTTTTTTTGCAAATTGGATTCTTGTTATGAAACGGAGGGAGTAGCACGCAATAGTGTGTTGTGTGAGATTAAAATGAAAACGTGCCATACATGATTGAAAACCTTGTCAGAGCACGCACCCATGGGTCGAAAGAACATGTGAATTGGAGTTGTTAGTAAAAAATTACATGTCTTTTCAAAATTGACATTGTCATAAGGCACCTAAATTGAAATTACGGGTGGGACTCAAGGATTCCAATGACACCCTCAATAAAGTAGGACATGTTATATGTTGTTGGAAAGCCCAAGAAAAGAACTCTCTAAATTTCTTAGGCTCGTAAGAAGAAAAAGAAGGGCTAAAGAAGTTATAATCCAATAAAGGGGTAGGTAACCAAAATTCTACCTCTTAATAGAGGCCCAAATCCTTGGGAGGCTATAGTTTCCTCAATACGAGTTTGATTGAAAAAGGTGAAGAGAGGATTATAATTTAATTGAAGAGCATATTGCAAAAATAGACTTACACTTGAGATTTTGATAACTAAATTAGAAGTTGCTCCAATTGAAAGTTTGACTTGAACAATTTTTAGACTAAGGTAACATGAAGTGGTGGTCTTCTAAAACCAAAGTGTGTTTAGGAAGTGTCTTAGACCAAGAGGATGGAGCTCGGGCTGGCCGCAGACCGCAATGAGTACTATAAGCTGGGGTGGTCTTCCTCCTCACTTATGCATGGTGTTGGATTGAACCGCAGTCGTTTTTTCGGGACAAAGCCGAGGACAAAGCTAGTGTTGAAATTCACTCATGTACCTTTGTACTTAGTTGCACCTCTTGATCCCAGTTAGAAAAAGTCCTGCTCTACACTAGGCCACTATGAATGTGTCCAAAGTCATTAGTGCTATATTAGTGGCCACTGATTCAGTCATTGTTTTAATAGCACTGAATCAATGACCACATTATGTTGCTTTCGTGTCATCGAAACACGAACCTAGCTATGTTGTTAAGTAGTGGGGTGAAAAATTCAAGCTACCCTTGCCATTACCCAACCCATTAAAGGTTGGGATTTTGTAGTACAATTAATCCACATCGTAGACCTTTCTAAATTGCTCTTACCATGATTTAAAAAAAAAAAAATTATTTATGAGGTCTAAGGAGTTGTTTTTGAAAATTTTGAGTTGAGAATTGGGGCCTACTGTTTAATTTGATCCATACAAGTTTTAAATTAGGGACCACCTCGTGGAATTTCGGGACCCTATACAAGTTCAAAATAGGGACAATTTTTTGATGGGGCCCACCAAACCTCACGTTGGTAGCACTGATTCATAGAATTCCCAATCCAAAGCACACCCCATAGAGAACTGATTGCTAGTTAAATGCTAACCATTGAATTTGGAAATTCCCAATTCACATTTAAAACTTTAGAAGAGAAGAAAAGAAAAAAAAAAAAAAACTTTCATTTCGAGAGAAAATTTCCCAAACATAGCATATTGTTACATACAAAACCGATCGAGAATAACATGTGACCAGTTGGTCCTAGGAAATCTCTACAAAACCAAATTTCTCCCCGGACTCTGGTCCGTCTACAGTTCCAGAGAAAGCATTTTCTCTGGAACTGTCGCCCGCGATGCAACAAAACCCAACCCGACCCAGCCCGGCCCGCCCGTCCTCACCCGCGATGAAACCTTCCGTCTGCTGCGCATCAAACTTACGTTATTAGTTGCTGTGAAACCTGAGGAGCTTCCATCGTTTCTTGCATCGTCTCGATTCTGCTTTGCCGTCCATTTATATCATTCTCCTGCATTCTATTGATCCTTAGAACATCCCCTTCCTCCGTCTCTTGCAATTCCGGTTCCATTGAGCCGCATCTCACTTCATTTGGTGAATTTTGGATCCTTCACCAAGGATAGCTCTGCAGTAGGGCCTATGTTTTACTTAGCAGTTTTTATTTCATTTCTTTGTGCATGCGCGTCAGTCGTTTGAATTTCCTGAAGTAGTAGAAGCATGGCCGGAGCGATGGACGACTGGTTGTTGCTGCTCTCCCAGTAGTGCAGGGAACGGTCACAGGATTCGATTTGCTCCTCTGATTTGTATGTAGGTTTTCGGTTTTTGAAGCGAGGCAGGGGACGCTAAGGCCGTCAATGGTGCGTATTGCTAGCCCTACTTATCAGCATCAATATTCCATAGTTGTGAAGGCTTCTTGCATGGTGTATAATTTTTCTTGCATTGTATCCGTGTTGACCTAATTCTGTCTTGTGTTCGCAATCCGCCGCCCGTTCTTTAGTGTGATGCACTTCTTTACTCTAATTAGCTACATGTTCATGTAATCTGGGTGGCGACTGTTGATTGAGTCAATCTTTGGGAGCGAGGTTGTTGCGTTTCGTCCTAGCCGGCCGCCAATTTGTCACGGATGGAAAATTCCAGGCCACATTGATCACCTAACCTGTCTTGCTTTCTCTTCGAGCCAGTGCAATTGCGGGTGTACTAGTGCCAGAGGTGAAATTTAGAGGAGGAAATTTGTCCGAGCAACTCCCTGCTAGCCATGGGAAAAGGCGAGGTACAGTGTCCGTTTCTTCCCTCCTCTTCTTTCCCCGCTGGCTCTGTGGATGGCATGCCCTTACATCAGAAGACCCTGTAGAAAAACTCAAATGTCGCACGCACCGATTTCTCGTTGGATAGTTCGATTGTGTGGAGGTTCAGCAGCTTAGATGTTTATCTGTTTACTGTTCTATAAGCGATGTCAGCAGTAGCACGTGTAAGCGTTTTTACTGAAGTCGAATGGTTTAAATGTGTAAAAGACATGAAGCAGTTTGTAGCTATCCATTGTATATAGCAGAGGTAGCTCTGTTTGTGAAGGAAGAGGACTTGATTAACAAGGTTTACATCCTCTTTAGGAGTTGCTAAATGTCTTCCTTCACGAAGGCATGCAATCGAACCCTGAAATGAATCTTCTGCAAGAAAATGCGAAATTCTTGCCCGGCTTAGTTTTTGAAGGCTTTCTCTCAACTCCTAATAGTTTTAAATCATCTGTCAATTTGGCTCAGTGGGAACTTGCTTGTCATGCGCTATGATTTTTAGGTCAACGGCCCTCTTACTTTTTGTTCCTTGATACCAGAGCCGTTTTATTGTCTTAGTCACCACACGAGAGTTTCCTCGTATGCTGTGTAGAGATCGCGAGGATATTACTCTGAAAACATCCATCTGTCATGAATTTCTGATGACTATGTGTCGTGGATTTTGAGTTTGGTACCAGTCTTGAATGTCATCTCGGCTACAGGCTAGGGCAACCCACATTATGATGCAAAGATGATTAGAATTTCTACAAACCTTGTTAGTTCATAGCGAGGATGTACATTGGAGAGTATCAGCATTTGTGCTAGGTAGCAGGCTGAAGAATATTATCGTTGCTCGTTGCTGTATATCGAGGAAGTTTTTTGTGGATCACAAATTCTGCCGCAAGTTATCACAGTGGTACTCGTTGGTATGACGCAGTCGTCCTCTAAGAAGGTGATTACCAAGGAAGAATGGGAGAAAAAACTGAGCGAGGTCAAAATTCGGAAAGAAGATGTGAACAGGCTGGTGATGAATTATTTGGTCACAGAAGGCTATGTCGAGGCAGCTGAAAAATTCCAGCACGAGTCTGGGACCCAACGTATCCTCCTCAGTTTTTGCATAATTATTACTGCCGTCTCCATCCCAACAATGGTCGGTCAAGATATGTCGTGTTTATCTTGTCATGGTGTTCGGGTGATTCTTGAATTAGCTTCATAAATCTAAATATTTGCTAGTGGCAGTTAATTACTGGGAGACATACTGGTCTTGCTTTTACCGCTAATGTATTGTTATGATCGTGTCAGTGTGGAGATAATGTAGACAGCTAGTGATCGAAGAATTGAAAATATTCTGGTGTTTATTTGGAACCACTGTTTTAGTGAACTAAGCGTATTCCTCAGCGAAGAACAGCAGACATAGATCTTGGGACCATAACCGATCGCATGGCTGTTCGAAAGGCTGTGCAGTGTGGGCAGGTGGAAGATGCTATCGAGAAAGTCAATGACTTAAATCCAGAGGTTCGTGAGCACAGATCAAATAAGATATTCTCAAATTATAGGAGCTTATATATGCTTGCAAAGAGGCTATGAGGAGACTTTGGGAACATGCCTTGCCGGAACGTACCATGCAAACTGTTCGTACAGGCTCTTCCTTGGTCCACTTTATTGAGCAATTTATATACTCACTAGTGACTGCAATGTTGGGAAAACAGATTCTTGACACAAATCCGCAGCTATTTTTCCACTTGCAACAGCAGCGGCTCATTGAGTTGATTCGTGCTGGTAAAGTTGAAGAGGCTCTAGAGTTTGCTCAAGAAGAGCTGGCGCCTCGGGGTGAAGAGAATGTATGTACTCTTTTGTCTTTTGTTTATGTTCTAACATAGTCGGCTTCAGCTCTAGGCGTATTTTTTAGTTCTTAGCTTTGTGAACTGCTTAATATAGAAATACACTTCCTCGTTTGGGACAAGTGACGTTTTGATGGATTCTTAAGCAGTATAAGACTCATTCATGCTCTTCAAAATTTTGGTGCATTGCAGATAAATTTGGAATGTTTCTTCAGAAGACATTAGGTTTCTGTTTTTTCTGATTAACAAATTCTGTAGTCTTGCAAGTATGTCATCATATATTGTTTTATATAATTTTTTTGATTATATCTCATCATCTCTCTCATTCTAAAATTGTTGAATCATCTCTTGTAGTTTTTTGAGAGTGTACGGTTTCTAATTGAGTTGCCGATGCTATAATGAACAGCATGCATTTTTGGAGGAACTGGAACGCACTGTTGCTCTCTTGGCTTTTGATGATGCCTCGACTTGCCCAGTAAAGGAGGTGAAAGAGCTCCTTGACAATGCCCAGCGCCAGAAAACTGCCAGTGAATTAAACGCTGCTATCCTCACCAGTCAAAGCCATGAAAAAGGTACGATTTGCCATTGAGTTTATCGGTCGCGGTCTTTGTGTTACCTTAAGGCCCGTCATCAACTGATCACTCACTACCGTATACCTCGTCGTCTGTTTGGGACGCCTTAATTGTGGTTTAAGCTTAGCATGGTTTCGTAAATATGTGTTACTTATTATATTGTTGAGGTCGGGGGGTTAAGGTAGGTTAGCCAATAACCGTGACTTTACTAAAACCAAGGGGGTGTAAGGATGGCATAGATCAGTGTCAGCATAATGCCTGCATGATGAACATGTAAGTGGTATTTGGGTACCCGTTGGTATTTTGGGTGCCCTACATTAGTATTGGTTGTTTGTCATTATGATACCAGCACACTGAATTATTGACAGGATGTAAAATGTTTAGGCAACTAATGTTTTAATGGTGCACGCAGATCCAAAGTTACCAAGTTTGTTGAAGATGTTAATATGGGCACAGAACCAGCTTGATGAAAAAGCCTCTTACCCGCGAATCAACGATCTTGTGAATGCTACCCTTGAGGAACCTGTGACATGACCTAGACTCTTCGTGTGATATTCAAGGTTGTGACCACTCTTTAGCGATGTGTCCGTTCAAGTTGATACTATCACGCTTTTTCCTATTAAAAGAATTGTCGTCAACAGTCCTTGTTTTTTGTCATCAAGCTGATTGGGACGGCCAGGGAGATGTGCCCCTTCCATCATGTGCTGTCTTCTCATGATGCCTTGTGGAGTTTGTGTAAATTCTTTCATGAATTCGATAGTCAGTTTCCCTGAGTCTGCCTTTGTAGAACTGTGATCATTTTACAAGAGGGGATGCAATATAGCCCAGGTACATGGGTTTTGAAAATTTTACGGTGGTTCGTATGTTTTGCTGCTAAAACTGAGAGCGGTGAGAGGACGGTGACAACCACTACGGAAGATAAACATGATATTTCGGTCTCTGTTTTGGGGAGCTTGTTACCTCGTTGTGTAATGGTCACTTGAATCAGGTTTTCTAGTCCAGTTGTTGGCTTCGTCCTAGGGACAGAGAGTACCCGACGTTTGGAGTCCACTTCGTATATTTTCTTCAAATTTCATTTTTTGCAATATCTAATATTTTCCCGTGACTTTTGATCCTAAGTTTTATTTGTTACACTTCACTTTATTTTCCCGTGACATTGATATAGTACAAGATTTCATTATCCTCCTTCAGCAATTTGTGATGATTTTTATGATGGAAAGTGTTGTAATTTGTACTTGGGTAGGTTGTTTGCAATAATCTTGAATTTTTATGAATTTAGATTATTTACATTGATATTTTCTGCACTATTCAAAATATACCACTTTATAATTTTTGAAAATTTCACTACATGTTATTTTATTTTATTTTTTATTTTTATTTTTAACGAATCTGACCATAGTGCAGAGTAGTTTATATTAACTACATGGTTATATAACTTCAACAGTAAAATAAAAACAAAATTAATACTTGTTTAAAAAACACACAACAAATGTAAAAAAGATTAGGATAGCGCCTTGTGGTTATATCGTCTTGGTTGTGGATACATTATTTTGTGATAATGATGGTGTTCATGGTGCTTGATGTATATTGCAATATATTGAAACTCTTGTTGGATTTTCTAATCGTGCATACTTTGTATGTTGTTGACAATGTTTTTGCAGGCTCTGTTTCTTTGTTGGTACTCCATGTTATGTTGAATGATGCCAAGGTGTCACATGCATGTTAGTTTATCATTTGTCAGATGATTTCTTTCAAGATTGAGTAGTCACACAATTGGTTTGGTTAAATTTTGAGGAAGATATTTGAGTTATTTGTTAATGTACTAATCTTATAGAAATACTCATCTTAAATAAAATAGTTGTTTATCAAATCTCTCACAAAAGACCTCGTGACTTGTAATTTCAGCGCCTTATTCATATGTTTGGTAACTAAATAATATATATTTTAATGTGCAATAATTCCTTTGAAATAGAGAATTTTTATGTTTATAATAATAGTAAATGTATTGAGTAGTTAAAATCTACAAAAATAGAGAAACTATGTTATTTAGGATTTTAGGTTGCTAATGTATATCAATAGTGTTGGGCCATTTTTGAAATCATCGGTTGTAGTTTTGTGGTCTTCAAATTGAGTGCCGGTTTACACTATGGCCGTTCAAGTCGAGGGGTTGTCGGAGTTCATGGCCAAAGTATGTTGAGAGTCCAAAGGCTTGGGCTTGAAATGGATAATAAAATATAGAAAATAGAGCCTTTGGTTGTTCATAGTGTAAAGGCTCCAAAGGCCAAGCCCAAAGTCCAAGCCTTCGGCCAAAATAGTGTGAAGTCCAATTTTAGAAGTCCAAAGGCCAATCCTTCCAGCTCTCGCTTTAAATGGCCATAGTGTAAAGCCCCAAAGGCCAAATCCAAAGTTCAAGCATTTGACGGCCAAGCCTTTGATAAAATAAAAATTTCATTAGATAATCAAAAGAATTTGACGGCTTCTCAACCATAGTTTGGGTTTCCATTCTTGTACGATCCAAACAACCATTAGAAAGATTTTGAGGTCTCCAAAGGGCCGTGAGTTGAACCAACATCCTCATGCACAAAAATGAATATAAAAAGAAAAATAATCTAGGCAATATATATATATATATATATGTATATAAAATTAAATATATATATATAATTTTATAATTAAACCATTATTAAATTATTATTCTTTAAAAAAATTATGAAAAAAACATGAAAAATTGATAAATCTAGATCTAACGTGGCCAAATTTTGGCTATGTAGGATTTATTTTTTTAATATTTTTTAATATTTTTCATTTTTTAATATTTTTTTGTTGCATGGCATCTTTGTCCAAATTCGCAACCCTTAGGAGGTCTCCAAACTTTTGTAATGGGTCGAGAGGAAGAAGGCTTGGAGCCAAAATGTTCAAAAAGTGTTGCCATGTAGGCATTTTGGAAGGCTACGGCCTTTGAACTTTTGCTTCTAGTGTGAAGGGTCAAGAGGTCAAACTCTTAGTTTCTTGCAATCTATTGGTGGAATTCAACGACCTCTCAACCTTTGGCTATAGTGTGAGTTGGCCCTAAACAATGCCCACATTGTGCTTTAACATTGGGGATGCTCCATTTGTCCATAAATAATTGTCTTATTTTTAAAACATTCAACTTAACCCTTAAAGGACAAGGCCTTGAAATTCCTGATTCTCACACCTAAAATCTTTTTTTAACTCCATTTAAAATATTATTATTTTAATTTACTTTGGTTTTATTCTAAAGAAGTATAGATCCCTAAAATATTCTTTGTTTGGTATTTAAAAACTTCATTTGGTGCAACAGAATAGAAGTTGTGCGTAAGAATCTCCCAAAATACCAAAAAGTCCGTGGGGTTTGGTATATCTTTTAAAAGTTAACACTATTTTTGTCAAATAAAAGCCGTCTCTGTACTCAATAAGTAAACATGATATTGATAATTTTATCTCTAGGCACTTTGTAGAACAGAGTAGAATCATCTATTCATGTACTCTTCTTTTTTTTTAAACATTTAACTAATGGTTTTTTTTCCCAAAAAAGAAAGTTGTGTGAGTACTCAAGAAATGAACATGATGTTGACAACGTTACTTTTGGATCTTTGTATAAAAAATTCATGATAAAATTCATTTGAATTTTGAAAAGCTATGATTTCTGAATTGTAACTCATAGGATTTGAATTCATCTGAATTTTGAAAATCTTATGAGTAGTTTTTTTTTTTTTGAAAAATTAATAATAAAACCCAATTGAAAATCTTATGAGTTACTATATTTTCCTCCTTGTTTGAAGTAGATAGGGCTCACATTTGAAGTGGATAGTAGGGCTCACATTTGAATTGTAAAACATAGGACAATGCTTTTTGGACAAAGAATGTCAAAAAATAGGATAATTATTTCCAGAGATAGGGAGTATTTCCAATGTATGCTCATTGGTGGATTTAAATTCATTCAAAAGCAACGTAGAATTGAGGACAACTCTTTTAATTTGTATTTCAAAGTCTTGTCGTGATATGATTTTAACCTTCTTTTTTGGGCTAGACATAACAATTTTGAGCTTCTTTGGTTTAGTCTATTTTCTATCAATGAAGTACATTGTAGCATTCTAGAATAATTGAACCCCTATGGATTCAATTTTTAATCAATTCAAGCATAGGATGCATAGAATAAAAACTATGGAGTTTGGAAGTTGATATGAGTGAGGGTGTATTCATTCTAAAAGGTTGACCCACTGTGCATGTAAGCATTGTTTTTTTTTTTTCTTACCCTCACAAATTGAAGATAACGCTATGTGAAACCTACAAATCCAAATGGGGTGGAAGCATGGTAAACTAGACCACATGAAACCTTAATTGAATCCAACAATTCAAGGCTTAAAATACATAATAAATTGAAATTTTGGAAAAAAAGAATTGACAACAGGATGAGAGATATAATGCTCTACAAAGTGCAATATCAAATGTTTTGAAAAACTCAATCAATAATTACATAGGTTTTAGACAAGTTTTAATAGCCAAATTTGAAAAAGTAGCAATGTACCAATCTGAAAAGTAAATGAAAAGTAGGCTAAAGTACACCAAATACAGTGATTTTGTTTTCTATTTCGTATTAAACTTAATCATAAACGTCAAGAATGTAAATTTATATATTTATGAAACATAATTAAGACCATTTAATTTGCATTCAAAACTGAATTTGGATATCGGTTTTCAAACGCTACTTTTTATAAACTATTTTAACCCCTAACCGTCCCAACGTCCATATTTTGGACGTTTTTGGGGGTACATTCACCTTTGAAGAGCTGTAGCTTTTGCAAAACGTGTCCAATTTTAATGAAATTTTGGGAAAACAAACCGCATGATGTATGGAATGTGTGGTAAAAATTTGAGATCAATCCAAGATGTATTGAATATTTGGTGATCATTTGAAAGTAGGTATCTTATTTTTGGACAGTTTTTGTGCATGTTGATGGCTGAAACTTCGGGGGCTTGTATATCCTTCATCCCATGTCCGTTTTCAATAAAAACTTGTTGGGTTGGATTCCCCTTGAAGTCTAGTTACCATGGTAAAATTTTCATGTCAATCCATGTTGTTCTAAATTTTTGGGAGTCATTTTAGTGCACGGGTCTAGTTTGGACACTTTTTGCTTTTTGGGTCAAATGGGTCACTTTTTGGGCTACTTTTTAACATTGCAAGGCCATTTTAGGGCACATTAAAAAAATTCATGAGTTTTTTTTGGTACCAATGTGTTTATATGATGATTTTGAACTACTTTGTAGTTCGAAGTTTTTTCATTTGAGTAATTTTGAAAACGAATTTCATCTCTAACTGTGTTGCTAGGAAAATTTCAGCATCCTTTTTTAACACTAAAACACTTTGGTCTTGCAATCTATATGGCCAAATGACCCCAAAATTGATCCACATGATCTACAACATGTATATTACAAGATTATACGGTTGAGATTTCTATACCCCACTTACATTTAGACCTATAACACATCAAAAGCAATGATGATTTTAAGCCCAAAAAAGCTAGGGACGCTTAGGGGTTAAATATTTTGATTTGAAACTTTCAATTCAAGTACATACATGAGTAATAGAGCAATTTTTTTAATTATAAGTAAAATATGACATTTTACTATCAATTTATGGGCTTTAACCAAAAAAATGTGCGATTTCAGCTTCGAAGAGTGCCTTTTTGGTTGAAATACCATGCTTTCGCCTAGTGGCCTATTTTTTGTTGGAATGTTTCACTTAACTTCCTAACTTTCTATACATCACAAACTTGACAAGTCATGTTTTGTCGATGTTTTTCGTATGTCGTTAAGATGAACATGGGTGATTATGTTTAACACACAATAACAATATGTTAATTGTAGAAACATTGTACGAATGACGTACTACAAATATTTAAATTTCATCCTAATGTTTTTGGTATATTTGTAGTACACCCTTCTACAATAAACATATTGTTATTGTGTGTCAAACGTGATCGCCCCTGTTCATCTCAACAACATACGAAAAGCATTGCAAAAACACAACTTGCCAAGCTTGTGATGTAACAAAAATATGAACTCATAATAATGTGTTTAGGGGGGTGAGTCAAGTTTTAGAAAGCATTGTGAAAGTTGTTGTGGACAACTACTCTAATTTTGGATGTGCTTTTGGCACCTCAAATGTTTATAAATTTAAACAAAACTTAGACTATAGCTTTATGTTATGAAGTAGAAGGAAACCGTGTCCTTAAGTGACTACAAAATTTTAATTTAGGACATTAGGCTTTGAGCGCATTTTTGGACTCTTTAATAAAGAAATTAGATTATATGTCCTAAATGAAAGTTGTTCACTACAATGTATAAAAGGGCACCAAGGGGTCTTTGGGGACATATAACTTACATTAGGTCATATTTTTATCTTTTTCAAAACACTGATTGTGCAAAAGGTGGACAATTTTGTGATTGATACATGCATGAAATGAATATTATCCATGATAACTCTAAACTGCATTGAGTGATAGATATAAAATAGATTTTATAATATTTTCCAATAATAACATTGTGCCACATGTTGGCAGGGATTGTAAAAGCAAGGGGCCACTGCTTTGTCATAGGAATCAAGGTGGGTCCATTTAGCATGTTTGCAATTGTTCATGCAATTTTGAAAGTTGTATGAGAAACAAAGTGAAATATATCACATTAGACTAGTTGCAACCTTGCAAATTCAAATGTACAATACATTCCAATTCAATCCCCTTCCAAGGTATTGGAATCTTTCTTAATCATCGTTGTTGTATTTAGTTTTAGAACACAAATTTTTATGAGTACTTAGATACAATACATCTTTATATGCTCTTGAAATTTCAAACGCTAATCATGGTTCTAGAATTTACAAAGATGTTTGCAGTGAATGACTTGTTGATATTGCTCAATTTTTTTAGAAAACAACTCATGATCAAACCTTATAATCATGAATGTAATTTATATGGTAGATTGTCCTAAAGATTGAGATTCGATTTCATGACCAAGTCCTCTTTGAGCTTCAACGGTGAACTTTTCTACATGAACACCAATTGACAAATACGGATGTGGTCTTCAAAGCATAACGAGAAGTGATAAAATTTTAAGAATGAGCATGGTCCTGTAGGGGTTAAAGGACTAAGTGTCTTTGGGAGGGCTTTTCGAGGTCTAAAGATTGTCTTTTGAACTTCAAAATGATGGTTTTAGCAAAAAATAAAAAATCATCCCCCTCCAAAATTTTCCAACCCATCTATTGAAGTTGTTTATTTTTAAAATAGTCAATATTAAGTGAGATATACACATCAAAAAAATTGCGTATCTTGAAGTCGACTAAACTTTGGCCATGCAAAAGCCCACGAGGTTTTGTCCAATTTTTATTATTATTATTATTATTTTTAGTTGAATTTTTTTTGTTTGGTCTTTTAAATTTCAAATTTTAGGTTCAACCCGTCATCCAAATTGAGGAAAAATAAATAAAAAAATGATCTCAGGAGTACTTTTTGATGACCTACTTTGGAGCAATGAATTTTTTTGCGAATATGATCAATCAAGGTAATAAATTACATGTGTTACTTCATTTTGGTGTACACTATAATTCAAAAGAATTGATTTCTCTTAAAATTGAAAGGAAAGTTGTGAAAATGACCCTAAAAAATGCTTGTCTTTTTAAGGTTAATCCTTTAATGTCTCGATTCAACAATGTTTTCATAGATTTGTTATAAATTTTTTGATGAAAAACAAAAAATAGAGTTGGTGTCCAAAGGAAAGTTGTAAATATCCATGTGAAAATCACATTTGTACGGTTAGATTCATCATATTTTTATTAATACTTTTAAATTAATTTTGCAAGGTTTTCTCTTGAAATTCTATTGAAAATCCAAAATTAATACACAAATATAAAAAAAAATTGTAATGAAATTGGAATAACATGCACTACAAGATGGTATGGTTTCCATTATTTGATTCTACTTATTTTGGAAAATCATGTTTAAGGCTTCACTTTTTGAATTAAGAATGAAACTTGACATAAACCAATTGTGTTGTTTTTCAAAATATCACAATATCTTATTTTGAAAATCCATACTGTACAAATGATAGTCAATTAGCACAAGAACCAAAAGAAAATTGGATGAATGAAAAATTGTACATGATATAGTCAAGAGAAAGGTTGCAATTTGTTTGTCGTCCATTATATGGACGCAGGCTCATTAACCCTTAAACATCAAGAGGGCCTAGGCGGGGCAGCCCAAAAGGTATCTAAATATTTTTGGAAAAAAAAAAAATCGAAAAAACCAGAAAAAAATGGCTCTGCTGGCCAGTCACTGCTGTAGCACTGTTGCACTACAGCACTTTTTCAAAAACGACTTGTATTGCCCAACTTCAACTCCTGTTCACTCTGACTACTTTGATTGCTTGTGGATGATTCCACAAGCTCCCAAATGAGGCGCAAATCAAGAATCTAAATCGCTTTTTCAATAGCTTTCCAATGCACCAATTCTCTCTTGATTTGGTTGAGAAAAACTACTTTTTTCCTCAATTATTCCTTTGTAACAAGCCCGTGGGGCTTGCTTTGACGTTTAAGGGTTAAAGGGTAAAAGGATCTTTTACTCAAGGACTGCCTATCACCCATTTGAAATCTCAACTAAAACTACAGTAGGTGGTGAACAAGATCAAACAAATTCCTTATTGTATTGAAAAATAAGGGTTTGAAAATAGAATGTTTACAAATATTCTCCAAGATTTTATTTATTTATGTAAAAAAAAATTCAGAAAAAACGAATTCCAAAAAAAATCATTTTTTTAGAATTTTTTTATGCCAACCCAGCCTAGATTGTAAGAATGCTCTAAGTATGATCATCTAAAATAATTCCCATTGTGGAGTTTGAAAATTTTGAAAGGACCAAGGATTCATGATGGTTTTAATCCCTAAATGTCTCACCCCTCTTAGAATTATTTCTTAATTCTAGTGATTCCATTTTCATTTTAAAAAAATTATCCCAAATTCTATTTAACTTTGAAGTCACACACCCTCCAAAATTTCATTTTTGAGTGTGATGCATTATACGATTCAAAAACATATTATAATATTCCAATCCAACGGTCCAATCTTACCAAGATTCAACCAACACTTGTTTCATTAAGCTGTTTTATACAGTTAGATATTATTAATAATATCCCTAATTTCAATAGAGAAAGTTTGAAAAAACAATCATTAAAAAAAACTGTGGATTCTCCAGAACCACCGTGGGCAATAAAGGGTTAATGAAATCCGTTACGAAATTACAATCCATCGGCCTTACCCGCACTGCAAGTTCAGGCTCGGTCCCGTTCGACACTTGGGCCCAGCCGAAACGGCCACGTGCACGGATGACATGGCCGTAGCATGGCGGCAACCCACCCGCGCAGGACAAGTGTCAACGAATCCACGTCGGCAGTCCACCGCAGCACCTCTGCCATCGCCACTATATCACCATCTTGCTCTTCCTCAATTTCGTAACTTCCTTCACTTCGATCATCCAACTCTTCCTTTCCCTTGCCTGCAAATCTCTGTAGTAACAGCTTTGTTTTATAATCCCAGTCACTGATCGTTGGTTTCTTGCTGGCTATGGCGATGGCGATGAAGTCTTGGGTTGCGGTTTTGGTGGTGGGCACGCTGCTGCTGGTGTCTGCAGGCGCTCATGATCCTGCCGTGGAGCACGCTAAGGGCAAGACCGTGGAAGGCGCCGCGGCTGCGCACGAGTCTGCGCAGTCGTGGACGGAAGCCGCCAAGGCGAAGCTGACCACGTTGGCGGCCGATGCCAAGCACAAGGTCGAGGAAACGGTGGGCGTCGCCACCGATACCACCTCCGACACTGCCGCTGCTGCTCATGACTCCACTCAGTCGTATCTTGACATGGCCAAGGAGAAGCTCAATTCATTCTCCAAGTGTGTATTCTCTCTCTCACTCCCTTCAATCAATGCATGCCATCAATGTGTTTGCAATCTGTCCTGGAAGTTTGTGGTCTTTTCTTTACACCCGAAATCAAATGAGCATTGGACGATCAGGATTTGAACTCGATCGATGTAATCACATTGTCTTATTCGTTTTTTTATTGTGCCATTTTGGACGTGCCTCTGATCAGAATTGGAAGGTCTGCTTGCTTGTACAGAGCCTTTCTTGACGAGTGTGTGGTGAAAATTTGACGAGGCACTCAAACTTGTAAATTTTCGTTGTTTGAGCCTTCGATATTCATCAAATAGATCTCAATGTTAATCTCCGATATCTGATATAGTTGGCTTCTATGAGCCAAATTCCATGGGTTTGAGAAGTTACCCATGGAAGAAGTCAAGAGGAGGGGAAAAGTGGAACTTGGGTTTCTCTCATAACCGGTCATAACCGGTCATGAAGTTGTGCACATCCATGTCTACCATGGATTTGCTTAAATTTGATTGGGTGAGGTGAAACATGAACAAATTAGGGAGAAGTTGCTATGAAATCTTGGGCTTGAAACCCTCCATACTTCATGACAACTTCTCCACCACTTGAAATGTGGAACTTGGTTACCGAAGTCCCTAAAAACTTGTCTTTTAGTGAAATAAGTCACCCATGGAGCTTGGCTCTTATTCGTTTCTGTATTGAGCCAGTTTGGACGTTGTATAGAGGTTTTTCTTGGTCCTCTGATCAGAATAAGCAGTGCTTGGAAGGTCTTCTTTCTGGTACAGAGCCCACAAGGAACCCTGACCATATTACCAAGCAGTAATGGGTATAAGAATGATGGTAAATTATTGGTAACCACTTGCTCAATTTAAAAACCATAGACTTGCAAAACTTGCTATAAACAGCAGTTTGGCAGTATTGTTTACTTCCCAGTGAATTAGACAAGGTTTCCTGTGGCCTTTCTTGATGAGTGCGTGGTGAAAATTTGACGATGCGTAAATTTTTGTTGGTTGAGCTTTCACATTCGATATTGATAAAGTAATTTTCAATATGAATCCTCGGTACTTGATCTAATTGGCTTCTACCAGAAATGACTTGTCACATGTGTATTGATTGAAGCAATAATATCGTCATAATATTGTGTGGAGGGTAGAATGTAGAAGAAGAGGAAGAGAAAAGGGAAATGGCATTGGGTTTCTTGGTCTGAGTGCTAACATGACCTACTGTTGTGATGTGAATCATTCAGGGGAACTGCTGAGACAACAGAAGGTGCCAAGGACTCGGCTGCCAACGCTGCGAGCGCAGCTGGAAGCAAGGCCAAGGAAGGAAAGGATGCAGCAGTGGATACGGCCTCTGGAGCTGCTGATAAAGCCGGAAGAAAGGCCAAGGAAGGAAAGGATGCAGCAGTGGATACGGCGAGCGCAGCTGGAAGCAAGGCCAAGGAAGGAAAGGATGCAGCAGTGGATGCGGCCTCTGGAGCTGCTGATGAAGCCGGAAGCAAGGCAAAGGCTGGCAAAGACGCGGCAGCAAATACTGCTTCAGGTTAGACAATCCTTACATGATTCAACACACCTGGCATTGTCTAGAGTTTCTGAAAATTAATGCGCAAATCACCTACCTGTTGTTAGTGTTATACCATCGATGGTTTACAGTCACAAGGAACCCTGATCATATTACCAGGTAGTTTGGCAGTATTGTTTACTTCTCAGTGAATTGGACAAGGTTCCCTATGAACTTTATATCATCAGATCATGACATGCAGCAATTTATGGTCGTGATTGTGAGCTGGTTTACATCTGGTATCCTGCTATTAACCAAGGATTCATGGTTTAAACTGATCGATTTGATTAACTTACATTGTGAGATTTTGAGGTCAAATTTGATACTATCAGAATCACTGAAGAACTATATTGTCACAAAATACGTATGATTGAACCAAAAAATCTGTTAAAAGAAAGTTACACGAGGCTCAATTTCAGCTTCTTGGTCGTTTGTGGATTAAGAGTGTTCATGATGTGTGAGTGAATATGTTAGTCTCGATTGGCAGAGATGGCTGAACCCTAATTCGCTCGTGATTTGCCGAACAGGTGCATCTGGCAAGGCGAAGGAAGGAGTGGAATACATCAGGAGCACAGGAAGTGATGCAGCGTCCAAAGCCTCGGAGTCTGCTCAACAAGCCAAGCACACGGCGTACGGAGCTGCTGGAAGTGCAGGCGAGACCACCAAGGACACTGCAGCCAGTGCAGGTGACAAGACCAAGCAAGCAGCGGGTTATGTGGACGACACAGTGAGCGATGCAGCCTCCAAGGCTTCCGAGACCGCTGGAGATGCCAAGGACGCTGCAGCTGAGACTGCCGAGAGTGCAGCTGGGAAAACCAAGGACACAGCTGCAGCTGCCGCTGACAAAACCCAGGGCGCGTATGAGGCCACCAAGGACAAGTTGGGAGAGGGCCTTGACGCCTCCAAGTCCACTGCCAAAGCTGGCGTGGACATGGCCACGGACGGTGCTGAGAAGGTGCGAGACGTTGCTCATGAGGAGTTGTGAACTCCGGCATCATTTGCTAGTAAGAGTTTGAATGTGTGAGGTATAGATCTATCTCTGTGCAGCAATTCAGGTTTCAGTCTATACAGTCGGAAAGAGTTGGATATTATTACAGTAGACAGTCTTGTTGTGACAAGCTTCAACACAATCATGAGAGTAGTCTTCGCATAACCTGTATAGGCCGGAGCATAAGCCCTGTATGTGAGGGCTTTCGAAATGCGAATGTCTACTACAAGATGGAGTAAAATTTTGTAAAGAAATCTCTCTTGAAATCTATCTATCTATCCATTTGTAACGATCGATTTTGAAAATTTCATGTCAGATTTGGGTGTTTTAAATCTATGAATATTTGTTTAGTTCTGTTCATTTTCTGCAACAAACGATCACTGGTGCCAAGAACCAATGACTTGCGACGGACTCTGAAGGTGGCAAACGGTATCTTTGAATCTGTTTGAAAGCTAATCTAGATTCTAGGTTAGTCTGTCCTGGTGATCAATACGACCGTTTTGCAGTGGAACAGTTGTGGGCAGTGTGCGTGTATCACTATGTGTTATATAATAGATTATAGCAGACACGTTGTGATAAGATTGGTTTGATAATGAGAGAAGTGAAATGTATTGAAAGGTGGAATGCCTTTAAACCGTCCTTTGGCTGATATATAAATAAGATTCATGAATAAAAATCAAGGAAAAAAAAAATCTCAATTAACAGTTTGTAAATTTTGGAAGTGAGATTTATATAAATTTTGGAAGGAAAGATGTTATTCATGTCCTACTTGTGATATATAGGTGATGCTTTTTCCTACACAAAAAGTACAGTTATGAATTGCATCTTAGGTGCTCCAATTTTGCCTGGTTTTTGAGGGCACCTACCTACTAGATGAGAATGGGGGATAGTAGATGAGAATGGGGGATAGTAGATGAGAATGGGGGATAAATCATTTCACATTTATTTAGTGATTGATGGCCAAAAAATGGGTAGGGAAAGAAAAATGTAATTCCTGTAAGAAGGTAGTTCCTCATTCCGGTAGATAGGCTACAAACAAATTTTTAGTTGAGTAAATGTACAACAATTGAATAATTGTATAGCAAATGAAAAGTTTCTAAGAAATTTTTGAAAAATCTATAAGTAAAATATCAAAAGTTCTTAACTCCTAAAGAATCCTACATACCGTACCTCCTAATTTAGCCCCTAAAGGTCCAACCATGCATTTTTTGCATGATGTATAGAAGCAAACTCCATTTTCTCATTCATCATGCATTTTTTACTGTAGATTTTATCGGAAGTTAGCTTCATGTATGTATGAACCAATTAGAAAGGGGATGATTTGTGCAAGGATTTGTGAGATTTTTATGCCACATTTTATGTCGAAGTGATTCGCAGAAAATTTCATCAATCTTAGTTCAAAAGTGCTCTTAAATAAATCAACTCATAAAACTAAGTAACTAAAAGTTCTCCAAAAACCACTAACTCATCACAACAAATCTCACATACATATTGTCAATATCTTATTTGTAATCAAATTACAAAAGAATTTTGAATTTTAAGTTTAAATTTATACAAAAATATTGGTGGTACTAATCAAAGATCTAACCGTATGGATAGAATCTAAAATTCATAATGAGCAACTTTTATTCATATATCAAGTTCAAAAAATCCTTCCTAGTTGCATTTTATAATGCATCTTTGCAATTCTCAAAATCAGGAGAGGGGTGAGGACCTTTAGGGGTTAAAGACTAGCAAAAGTATAATTTGAAGTTGAAGTATAAACAAGATTTGTAGATTTTTAATTTCAGACTATATGTATATTGTTAAGCTTATAGTTTCCATCACCAAAATTTCAATATAATTTTCAAAATTTTAAATTTTAAATTCTTTCAAAATTTGATTACAAATAAAGTATTGGCATTTTTTGAGTGAACTCTTGTGAAATGGATTGGAAAAGTGACAAATAGATAGATAGAAACTTCAGTCCTCATTTCGAGGCCCGCGTGAGTAAAGTGTCTACTCGTCTTGTTAACCTCTAAAGGTCACAAGGTGTCCGTGACTCCCTGGAATTGACAATTTGAGAAAAACCATTATAAAGTATTGTTTGGAGGAATATTTTGGAATTAATATACAAATGAAAATTGTAGATTTTGAATTTAAGATTCCATCCGTATGGTTAGATTCACCATTGCTATCACCAATATTTTATTATAAAATTTGAAAGTAAAAATTCAATATTCCTTCTAAATTTGATTACAAACAAAATATTAATAATTTTAAAGTAAAACATGTTGAATCGGATTTGAAATGAGATACTCTTGACATGGTGATTTTTTTGAAATTTTTGTGTTCCTTAAATTTATGACCTCATTTTTGCATTACCACTTCTGAAGTAAAGGCAATGCAATTTTGGCTCGGTCAAAATTTCACATACTTATACATTCGTAATTTCAGAGAAGTATATACTCTAATAACACCAAATCCAACCGTTGGATAAAACAACAACTTGATGAAGTATCTCAAAAAATGTTTCATAGTGAAGAGATTCATGAGGAAGGAGATACGGATGAAAATAATCATCCCTCAACCCCACAGGGGTCGGTTAGGCCTTTAAGGGTACTAGTACTAAAGTCATCTCAGAAATCATACCATTCAAATAATCAAAAACTAACTAAAGATCCTTTTAAACATAAAATAAATGGATGAAAGTTTGATCTTTCTTATTGAAAAGTCAAACTGAATCTATACACCATTCAAATTCTAAATTTTCGAAGTATATTCATACAATATTTGAATAAAATGTATTTGAGTCTATTTGAAAAATTAACACAAGACCTACAAAATTTTGTTTATTTAACAAAAGTAAAGACACTCTTCAATTGAAAGCCATAATAATAAAGAAACTACCATAGTACTAATTATGTTAAGTCTTACTCTTTAAAATCACATACACTACTATTGCTGAAAGTAAAATATACAATTGTTGAGTTGGTTATAGACATGAGATCTAATCCAAGTCTAAGTGCATTATAGATTTGAGATATCATTACATCCAACACCGTATTAGCAATTCATGTACTCAAGCAAGTGCATTCTTTGATTCAATTCTTTGTATACTTAAAAGCGTCATTTCCAAAATAATCAACCTCCCAAAAATTTACAAAACTTATTTTTTGAGTACAAATACCTAATTTACATTCAAATCATTATGGCAGTTCATTGTAAGCCAACAAAATGATACATGTTGTACTTTGTTTTTATTAATTTGGTACATAACCAAAAAACATTAAAAATCATTTATTTACAAAAATATGAAATAGCATTGCACAATGCTCTGTATAGAAATGTTTAAGAATCTACCCATTCTATTGTTGGGTTGGCTAACGAGTCAAAAATCATTGTGGAAGATTGTATTCTTGTTTCTTCATTGTTCTCCTTGTCTAACCGTTGCTCTTCAAGTCGTGTTTGAACATCTGACGGATATCTAGGATCAACACGAAGATCAACATACTCCAAACTCTCGTCACCATGGCCTCAGCAATCAATGATGATACACGATCTACATATGGCTCTTATTCTAGAATAGATATGATTTATTCATACTTGTATTGGCTATGCTCTCCAATACAAAAATTCCTTACATCCTCAACATCATAAAATATTCATCGTCTCCTTCATTCATGAGTTGTTCTCTAAGGGTCCACTTAAATGCTAGTGTTTGAGTCTTCGTATTCTTTGTAGATTCTGATCTAGACAAAACATTTGAGTTCAAGATAAGAGATGGTGAGACAATCACTGCAACCTTTGATGTTGGTTTTTTAGACGTAGGCCTTGCAATCTCCTCTAAATCATTTATTTGACCTACTAGCAAGGTTGGTAGTACACCTTTTGATATTTAAAATTCTTGAAAAGATCAATTGCAATATTTAATTGATCTAGCCTTGTAAACTTGCAAATGAAAACATATCCTATACCAAAACATTCATACTTAGATTCTACTTCTTTTTGTATGTCTCTTTGTTACACTACTTGCACATTTTTGAACAAAACAAAATTTGTAATATTCTACAACTACAAATTAATAGACATACCTAGTTAGAATGATACTCATTAGAGAAAAAATGAACCCTCTAAATCTTATCTATAATCTATCCGTTAAGTCATCTACTATTAATATATCTATGTTTTTTTAGATTTTACGTAGGGTTTAGCAATAAAGCCTTATATAATCTGTAGATTTTATTTAGAGTGAAGTGGTTGAGCCATGTATGTGGGTATTTTTTAGATTTTATCTATTTGCAATTTAATGGTGAAGTTTTCTATGTTCTCTAAATTTTATCTAGAGTTGACTAGTGAAGTTGTTTATGTTTTCTAAACTGTTATTTATAGTTAAGCAATAATGTTATATACCGTAGTACCTCATCAAGTTCAAAAAAATAATAATATAGAAGTGGAAAACTGAAATTTCAGAATATCAAAGGCAATAGAGTTCTCCATAAACTAAAGGGTTGAGTGGGCCTTAGTTTGACTAAAATTTGGAGAAATGAAAACTATTGAGAGAAGTTCTAAGAAATCAAAAGAATGGGTGAGTGGGGACGGTCTAGGTATATATAGCGAGAATCTATTGCCAAAAAAGGGGCTAGCAATGACCTTCTTCATGTGTGAAGGTGAATAAGGGCCGCTTCACACTATGGCCAAGGGTCGAGAGGCCGTCGATTTCCACCAATCAAATTGCAAGAAACCATGGTTTCGGCCTCTCGACCCTTCACACTAGAGGCCAAAGTCCAAAGGCCATGGACCTTCAAAATGCTTACATGGCAACACTTTTTGACCAAGGTGACGGCCTCTCGAGAGGAAGTTTGGGTCCTACATTTTGCAAGACCCGTCACTATGGTCGAGAGGCCGTCGATTTCTTTTCATAAAAATTGAAAACTATATTTTATGCCTATTTTCAGTAGATTTTTTTGGACTCTCAATCCCACGGCCTCTCGACTTGGACGGCCATAGTGTGAAGCGGCCCTAATAAAAACTTGGGTGAGAAGTTTTTTAGCACCGATTTTGGTGCTTTCAAAGTTTGCATCCACAGTTTTTTTTTAGTGCCCGACACATGTTCTTTTTTGAGGATTAATGTCACTATTCACTCAAACTATGATCCACTCACCCACTTTTGAGGGACTTTACGGATAACTCTAATGCGTGCTGAAATTCCAAAATATCTCATTGAGATCAAAACCCCAGTCTCCAGGCTGAAAACTCAAAGCCCTGAACCTTTTGCATTTTCATGTCTGTGATCCAGGCTGGGCAAACCAACCTCATGTGCACTAATGCCGAATCCCAAAATAATTATACTTTGTTTGCCGAAGCCCATTTTTGAAATTAAAATAATTATTCGGTAGTTGTTGCCGATTCAGATCCAGTAGTACAGTAGGTAAATTTGTTCATATCTGAGTTATCCGTAAAGTTATGCTGTGTTTTTTGCTTCCATTTTTCATGGAAGTGCTACAGTAACCCATGAATGAGTGTATCCGTAAAGTAAAAGGGAGGTTTCAAAGAGAGGCTCAAGAAATTTTGGAAAGTGTGAGCTCCTTGATTTAGAGTTAGTTATGCGCATGGATCACGTTGCCCCACCACTACAATACACATGAGAAAATAAAAAAAGAAGCTCACTTAAATCCATTCACGGGTTGTCGAAATATCAAGAACCGAGGTAGTGGCTCTCGAAGTGCTTCTCACAACACATGGCCCACTCGCGGACGCGTAATCCTCGGCGCATTCGAAAAGGCAAGGCAAAACTGGTCTTTTCAAGAAATTGACGGCAAGAACCAATTTCCTTCCAAATCCAAAAAAAGAACACCTAACAGGTCGCCCTTTTGCTTGGCGACTGGGAATTTGAACGAATATTGGTTGAAAGTCAGGTTCCTTAGGGACTTTACGGATAACTCAATCATCTAGGCAGTTTCATGTGGAATTAAATTTTTTAAATTAAATTTTATCACTTACATTGTTAATTCTCTTCGTATGAATATGGCCAGAACGAAGGGTAAGGGGACTCAACGGATTGCAAATTTGTTATTATATTTAGTACTCTGTATTAGAATTGAATTTATTTGAAATTCAAAGAGATTACTTTTAAGAGATATCTTAAGTTTTATGCTCTATTTCATTTGATCTCTTCTTTTGACCACGAAATGGCCTTCAGCAGTACGGTTGAAATCATGTAAGGATTTTTATTTCTTTGTACCAATTAGAAACCAAAGACCATTAATTTCTTGTTGAGTTCAATTTACATTGATAATGGAACAACCAATATTATTGGTAAATTTTCATTTATTAATTATTAAAGGCATAATAATGAAGGCTTATCAATAATTCTATGGCATTATGGTCATTGGTTATGGCACCGCAATCTTCAAATGGTGATGACAATGTGGTCTTTTGTTATGGCAACGTGATCTTTGGACATGACATTCTGATTTTTGGCATTATGATCTAGTAAATGTAACAAATTGTATTCCATACCCTATCTTCATACTTGCCAAAATCTCCTTTGTAAATACATCTTTTGATATTCTGTAGTAAAATCACCATCATCATCATTTGGACATTATGTTCAAGAAGAATGTGTTTTTTTTTTTTTTTTTTCTTTCTTTCTTTCTTCTTCTAAAATCCATGGCTGAAGAAGGTAAAGAAGAAAGTTTCAGAATATGAAGTGCTAAAAAATGTGTGAAATGGGTTGGATACTTAGAAATGATATGGGCCATAACAAATGCATTCATCTTTTGGGCCTTCACACTATGATTGCCCATAGGCCACATTTATCATATTCTAATGGACTTCTACATTGTTTTCTTGGCTAATTTTAAGCCAAGTTGTTCAAGGACTATCTATCAATTTATGCAAAAAATATATATCAATAAAACAATTATTTACCACTTGAGATAAAATCATAAGAAAATTTAGAGTAAAATCGTCATCAAGTTGTGCAAAGAGGTATCTTTGTGGCTGTGCATTGGGTAGTTTTCTACAAGAATAGTCATGCCAAATGACGAACGTTCAAACCAACATACGTAGTTTATAATTATATAACACAAGGTGGTAAATGCACGCGCACACTCTCCATGACGGTTCTATTTCTGGAACAGCCATGCCATGCGGCGAGCGTTGAAACCGGTCTACCTAGTTTATTATATAACACATGGTGGTGAATGCACGAACGCACATTCATTACGATAGTTTCGCGCTGCAACGTTAAAGTTTAACCCCTAACTGCCCAACCATGCATATTTTGCAGGATGTACAGATTTGAAGTATGTTTTTTCATCCATCATGCACTTTTTGCGGTGTGGATTTTTTACTGAAACTTTTATGGGAAGTTAGCTTCATGTATGTATGATCCGATTAGAAAGGGGATGATTTGTGAAAATTTTATGCCTCATTTCATGTTGTAGTGTTCTACCCAAAATTTCGAAGATTTTAGTCTAAAAGTGCTCTTGAAAAAGTCAACTACTAAAATCAAGCAACCAAAAAATCTCCAAAAATCACTACACTTAGAGTATTACATTTCAATCCATCACAACAAATTTCATCCATAGATTCTCAATATCTTATTGGTAATTGAATTACAATTTTTTTTGAATTTAAGTTAAAAAATTTATACGAAAAATTGGTGATTACAATCATAGATTTAACCGTATGAATAAAATCAAACATTCATAATGTAAAACTTTGATTCATTCATCAAGTTGAAAATATCCCTCTCAGATGCATTTTATAATGCATGTTTGAAAAACTGCCAAATCTAGAAAAGGTGAGAACGTTTAGGGGTTAACCCCTAAAGGTTGGGCCTATGACCAATCATGGAATCATGTTTTATTTGTCACACTCAATTTTTCTACCAAAAATAATACAAGAATTCAAATTTATATTTTTAGTAGATGAAGTCACATGTCTACTACAAATTATGAATTTTTCATAAATTTTGGTGAAAATTTGAAATTACTATGGTTTTATGAAGTGACTGTAAAGAAAATCTATATCAATTACAAAATGTACTAGAAAATTCCGATTTTTTTACCTAAGGTGTGAATTACAATGAAGAAAAGTTTAGTTGATGAAAATCATCCGTGTATCTAAATTTAGAAACTTTAGCGACACCTTGGTGATACCTACGGAACTTGTAACTACAATAAAACACTCAATTTTCAAATTTTTCCAAAAATTCAAAGTGGAGTAGAAACTAGACTTGGCAAGCTTCATTTTGTTAGTTAAGCTCAAATGCAATGGAACTCATTTTCATGGCCTAAATTTAGTTTAAGTACAACAAGCAAAAAAAATCAAAATACACTACACGGTGAACCGTTTTTACAACTCTTTTTGTAGTTGAGACCCCATGTAAAATCTAAAAATAGCTTGAATTATTTGAATTTAACTTGAAGGGGTGGCATCACCAAGCAAAGCCCTTCACATAAAGAATTGGATGGAAATCATCCACGCAACAGTTGGAATTCAACAGTCGACTTCATTCATAAAGGCATGTTCCCACCTGGCCTTACGGGGTCGCACTTACAGTAATAAAGTAAGATTTAGTGTTGCTTTGTTCCCACCTGCGTGCTTTCGGAATCACCAATCCTACGTGTTAGGTGCGGTCGAGAGCAGATAAGAGCGGTTTTACAGCGAAAAGGCATCTCACTTTCCAGGCCCACCACAAGTTGACTATTAGTTAAGGAGTAATTACACATCTTCAAATTTTGTAGATTCTAGAGAAATAACGGCGGTCCTATCTATTTCAGCTTGCGAGGGCCTATTACGTACCATCGCTCTCTGATTTTAGGGCGATACTTTAGAAAAGTGTGACACGACGGACAAACGTCGACAGCCGTTGCAGCTGTGACGACAACACAAAACGTCGAGAGGGAGATGACGCACCTGCATTTCTCTGCGCACCGCTCCCACCAGGTACGTTTTCTTCTGCGTATGAGAAGTTGTAGTAGATAGAATTCCTTGCACGAAATGAAGTGCGTGCTTTCAGGGCACAACTTCTCGGTTTTTTTTTTTTCAAGTTTCTGTACAACGCAGTTGAAGGATCCTGTTTAAGTTTTTGATTTGGAAGGTATTAGATCCCTGGTATTCTGGTGAAATTGATGAATTATGAGATTCACCACACCGGACCCAAAACTATCATGAATGTGTTATTACAAGTTTCAGAAGTCCACCGTTTCAGAAGTTGTGTTACGGTTCCACGTTTCTGTTTGTATGTTCATGGGAAAGATTCATTGTCCTGTGGGCTTTGACTCAAAGGTGGGATGAACAGACACTTCATTCACGCCAGTCCTTCGGACCGGAGTTATTTATATATATATATATATATTTATGGGAAAGACTGATGGTCTCCCTCAAGTCTTGGAACAAGTGATTGCTTGCACGCCCCTTCACAATGTTGAACTCATATGCAATGCCCATTGCATTGCATGCTTATGGTTCATGCATCTCTTGTACTCTTTCATGTGTGCCACAGTAGAGATTTTTTTGTTCAAGTGTTTGATACGTGGCCGTCATATTCCTTGTGGCGTAATGTGTCATCACATTTTTGTGCAGAAAATATTGAGCAGCAATAGAGAACCGTTCAAATTCTCAACACTACGGTGGCCCAATCCAACCCACTGCACTGCCTGTGGACGGTTAGTATTGAACATACACTTGTTGTATAACATTTGATATAATACGTTGGTCACTTCAATCACTTAAAGAAATGCAACGTTTCGTATGTTCAGGTTAAACAACATAGACAAAATATAGTAGAACAAAAAGAACTGAGTCATGGCATACAAACAAGGTCAAGTACGATGAATGCCATTTATATAGACGCTGCTCATTTACATACCTGAATCGTTGCGTTTAGGGTGGAATTTTGAGTCATTCAGCGTTTACATTACGAAAAAATGAATAGAAGACATAGGACTTGCAAAACAACAAACAACACTCCGATGATCCAATGAATAATTGCACAAAGAATAGGAAACAATTACACATTCACAAAGAAACATCACAATAACATGTCCGAGACTTCAATTAGTTTTGCTGCATACAGAAATCCAGCATTCCCACATTCATAGTTTAACAAGTCAGAACACGAAGAACGATGTTGTTTCTGAATGGCACCTTCTACTGTGAATTAATTAGAACTGGACAAAACTAATGGACCTGCAAAACCACAGAACACTCTCCGATGCTTCAATAAGTACTCTTCAAACTTATGTGATCCAAATAGTGAAAGACATTCTCATTTGAATAATCTTAAAGTGTTCTTTACTCTGCTCGCACTGTTTATTCAATCTATATTTTAATTTTAAGTTCAATTATGTGAAGTTGTTAAAAATATTCCTTTATTGCTGTGTGTACTTTAACTTCCTTTGATCTAATTAAAATTCAGTTCATGGAATTATAATATAACTTCACTTCATTGCAAACTTTCTGTTCTTTGGTTCTGGGCTTCATATGATTCAATTCTTCATGTTTTCTATGTGCTCTGCGTTTAAGTTCACTTGATCCCAACTCATTCCCACTCAATTGATTAACATTCATGGTATTATCTAAAATTTCAGTCCATTGTTACTTTTAGATTCACAGCAAGCACCATTCTAACATACACAAAAAAATTGCAGGGTCAAGCGTACTAAACAGCTATGGACCTCCCCGCCCGGTTCTACGAGGAAGACTGATAATTGGAGTCCCACATGCTGCCCCAGTTGCAAGCCAGTTGGACCGAGTCAAGCAAAACGAGCAAGGAAGGACAGAGGACCAAACTGGTTGCCACAAGAAATTCTTGTTCTCATTCGTGCGAAGCGGGAGTTGTACTTGGAGGAATTGGACACTATTGATGGGAGGGACCTTATAACACCAGACACGAGCAAATGGATTCGCATTTTTCAGCAAGTGATGAGGGCTCCCCATGCTTGCGAGATGGTCCCATGTGCAAAACTAAGTGGAACCAGCTTATTCCGGACTACAAGAGGATTGCAGATTATTTTTGTTGCACAGGTAGGAATGTACCTGATTATTGGGATCTCACTTCCGCAGAAAGAAAAGCAGAGGGCCTCCCCCGCACGTTTGCCCAAGAGTTCTACGACTCAATCCACGAATGGTACAGCCAGAGGCCACAAATCCAGCCTCCTCACTATCGCGATTTGTTAGTTGCAAACGACTCAAACTTTCAACCATTGCATCAGGAGCAACAAGAGCCCGAGGAAGGGGACAGCGAACCAGATAATGAGGATCCCCTCGAGATTAGCCAGCATGTTGCGTTCGAGAGTACAGAAGAGTCGTCGCAGCCGTCGCAGCCCCGCTCACCACGCCGCTCCGTCAGCACCCCATCACAGCCGCCTAGCATGCCTGATGCAACCACAAGCCCAAGTTTCCGACCATTTTCTAGCATACCCGCGGGCATCACTCCACAAGTTATCAGCTCCTCTGAGAACTCGCAGTACGCCGTTAACCGACGTCCTGGGAACACCGTTGTCAGGAGGAAGAACTTATCGGGGCACACAATTATTGCAGAGGCCACAAAAGCAACGGGAACTGTGATGGCAACTCAAATGCAGGAAATCGCCAATGCGGCAAGGGACTTCGAGCGTTCAAAGATTGAGGTTCAGTTAAAATTATTCACCGAACAAATGGCCTATCAACGCGAAAAAGACCGCCGCGTGTACGAGAACGCTGCGGTTGCCAATGACAACGCCAAGCTTGCAATCTTAAAACAGGGGGAAATGGTAAACTGCTTGTCACAGCTTTCTACCGTGTTGAATAAGGGCTTGACAATGTCAAGCAACACAAGACTTCACAACATGGGATTCGAAAGATCCCACAACTTCACTACACCCGGTACAAGCTCTGGTGCTAACTGTGGCACGACCGGGACCTCTGCACCAGCCCAAAGCATGCCTGCGACTATGACCACTGCCTTCACTATTACTGCCTTACCCGATGTCACAGCAAGGGGAGATCGCACTGGACTTCGAGGTACCGAAAATGACCATCTAACTAATGCAACGACAGGAAATAGTGATGGAGGTGAACCTGGACTTGTCGAGGCCGACCACCTTCACAACAGAAACATCTAAGTACAACACTATAGACCGGAAGCTAACGTACATATGCTATGGCTGAATGCTCCTTGGGTGCGCTGGATCTGCATTGCAAGAAGTAGGTGTTAGTACAGGTCGTGGAAAACTCAAATGCTTTGTATTCATTGAAAACTGAAATGTGATGAAGCTTTTGAAAGTTTTCGAGTATTGTTCCCATGTGTGCTATCTACTGAATATGAAATTGCATTGCAAAAACATAATTGATGGTGGAGGGCTACGAATTACCTGTCATACGGAACTAAATGAAATCAAAAGGTCGATGCACACCACCTCATCAACCCGCTCCTGCACTAAACACAGTTCCAATGCATTAGTAAACAATTGAAGAGACACTTCTTGACTACTTTCATTAAATAAAAAACTCATCAAAGTTGTGCCATATGAGTTGAAGAGAAACTTCTTGGCTACTTTCATTAAAGCAGAAACTCGTCAAAGTTGTGCCATATGAGTTGAAGAGAAACTTCTTGGCTACTTTCATTAAAGCATGAACTCGTCAAAGTTGTGCCATATGAGTTGAAGAGAAACTTCTTGGCTACTTTCATTAAAGCAGAAACTCGTCAAAGTTGTGCCATATGAGTTGAAGAGAAACTTCTTGGCTACTTTCATTAAAGCAGAAACTCGTCAAAGTTGTGTTCAAGCAAAAAACGCAACATACTACAAACTTATTGAAGAGTTTGGGAAATACAGGCAACAAGTTAAATGTTGTAATGATATTGGAAAAACAGAAAAGTGTTAAACAGAAAGTGTTAAAACGACATGCTGATGTATTGCATACTATTATAACTTCGTTCCAAGCACCTGCTCCTATTTGTGAGGTAAGAATTGAAGCAAGATAATTGGATTTAACCTACCAATGAGTTGTACACTTGGAATTGAACCAATGCAAATCACATGTCTTGCAAAAGAATGCGATGAAGAACACAATCAAAAACATTCAGGAGAAGTGTAGGGTACGTACCAGAAGCTCTAAGGCTATGCACGCCTTCGCATACTCAAGTATACACCGAGCTGAGTCCTTTTTTTGCTCCCCACCGCAGTTGCCATGTCATCAGCAACTCCGTCACCGGCCTCCACGATAGGTGCGTCTTCATCAACCACAGCACCTTCTAACCCTTCTATGCGAAGCACTTGTAGCAACTCCTCGACTTCTTCATGTGATTGACGAAGTAAAACGTTATGCAGAATCGCACAACAGAGAATGACATCTGGCAAGAAAGTGATGTGCAGGTCCGACTTATGAAGCAACTCCCGGAATGATTGTTTAAGGATGCCAAAGGCATTTTCCACAACACACCGCCCCTTCCTGAGCTTTCTGTTAAAGAGGGATTCAGAGATGAACAATTGCACATTCCCTCTATGCGGGACCATGAGCGAAGGGAGTAATGGGTACCCAAGAGCGCCTATCAGATAGGGACTGTACCCATGTACCCATCTACAGCATCACGGGCCTCAAGCAAATTTCCCTGCATGGCTAAATTATACAACGAGGAGCGTTGAAGCATACGACTGTCGTTGGTTGAACCCGGCATGCCCAAATACAAATCAAGGAACCGTTTCTCACTATCAACAACGGCTTGACAATTAATCGTATAACCGCCAGACTTAAAATAGTAGTAGTCTGCAGCACCGACCTGAGGCTTTGCTATTGCAACGTGCATACCATCAATAGCACCAACCACACCCGGTAATCCACAAAGGTTAGAGAAGTTTGCCTGAGTGTCACGCAATCTGTCTCCTGTTGGCCATAGAATCTCGTGCCGCAAGGTATCATTGATTGCGTTCACCACTTCACGGAGAACCTTAGAAACCGTGCTCCGCCCAATAGCGAACATTTCACTGCACATAGACAAGTTTGCACCGTGCGTCAATTTGAATAACGAACAAGCGACGCGAATGAGCACTGGGATTGCAATCCTATACTTGGTGTTTTGCCGAGCAACCTCTGGCCTCAAGAGCTCCGCCAATGCAAAGACACATGGCTTCGTCATTCGGAACATAGACACCCACCGGCTATTATCATATTGCTCTAACAAGAATTTAGAAAACCAGGTTGTAGAGCAGGGCTTAACCCAGAAACCAATCTCCTCGTCATAGAAGGTCAACGTTGTACACACTCGGTAGTTGTTTAGTGTATCTCGGAACAAGGATTCTGCGTCATGGACAGAGCCCCTGATATTGTGCACAAGGTCAGCCACAGTATCCTCAGATTCTTCATCAGAATCGGCTGGTTGTGGTAAGCGTCGTCCCTCATTTGCATTGAGGAGGAACATTAACAGCCACATAGTGACTGCCACAACATCCATGGGTGTACTGAATGGTACCATTGATATATGCTGTGCACAGTACTCTACTGCAGTGACCACCTGTTCCACACCCAAAAAAGACATAAGAAACTGATGTTATACAACGTACGTGTTCAAATGTCGTACCCTAAACCCTATGTGCAAATGAACAGAGTAGGAAAGCCAAAACCCTAAAAGAAAATGAGGAATGAGGTTAACATACCTGGATTTGTGAGGGCTGTGCAAGAAAGTACACAAAGCAGAGGATCACAATGGAAGTGTTCTCCCACCCGCAACAACAATGGAATCACCCTGAACCCTGTAGACAGGATGCACATGTCAATGTTTAATCAAGAGCATTTCCTACGAAGTAAAGATCGGTTGGTTTGCTCACGAACGGTTTCATCACTTATTCAACACACTCTGTTACCACAAAAAAAATTGGAAATGATTACATACAGGTAGATTATGGTGCAATTTAGAGCATCCTTCTAGTACTCCAAAGTAGTACAAGTGTAGAAAAACACCTACCAATCGCAAATTGTCCTCTTCAGCGTATTCCTTTTCGGGAAAGTGCCACACATGTGACTTTTTGAAACCACCTTATGGCGTTCCACGGATGAGCAAATAAAGCCTTCGATTCAAATCTCTCTGCAAAGACCTATAACACACCCACACCGAGTAACCACAGGTGCCATTGACACAACTAACTATTGGTTCACATGGGCTTCAATGACAAATCCCAGCTCTGATCTAGAGAAAGTAATGCACCATAGTGTTTCGTACTGACTGATCATACTGTGAAAAATCAATAATTCGGATGGGACAAAAAATTTATATCTTTGCTAGCACTAGTGAAGGTCGTTGTGAATAACAAATTAATTTGAACAAGAGTTAAGTCCAAATATTACCTACTCAAAACTGTTTAAAAAAATGAATGATCACTAGGACGTTTAGGGGTTAAGCTTCGATTTCATTTCATAATGTACCAGCCTTCTTATTATGTTCAAATTCAGTCTCACTTCAAAAAAAAATCACGAATGACTAACTATGCATAATTTCACCTGCGATCATTACTCTTGTCAGCTTAATGACACTTGCAGGCCTTTTAAAACACTTCCTCAAATTTGGAATCCGAATTTTTCTCAATCTGATGGTGTGGTTTTTGGTGAAGTAAGAATTTGTAACAAAAGTTTTGAAGGTACCAGTTTTCAAGGTATCTCAGTGAAACAGACCCTCTGGAACGAAGTCTGTTCTGCTTAAAGAATGAATTCTAGCTTTTTCTTACACTTAAAATTAATTCTTGACGTTAATGCAGCCAGAACGCCATTGAGCATGAAACTCATCAATTTAAAAAGGATATATCAGCAAGAAAGAACCTGCTAGAGGATGCATCGAGAAACTCTTCAGGATACTCCCTTCGAAGCTGTTGCCGCCAGTCAAATCTGCATCCACATTCCCTCAATTTCACTAACCCTAAACCGAATTGTAATTTGTACTCAAGTCCAATGTAATGCAAAAATCGTATGTTCTGAAGGTTTTTTCCAAAAATCATATGTTCTGAAGGGTTTTTTTAAAAAATCCAGCAGCAAAAAAAGACACGAAGGGAGATACAACGAACCAAAAAATGTTTTCCGCCCACCCCTTATGCACGCACCCTACAACAAAACACGAACACAAACTCAAATCCTGAGCACGGCAACTGCAGCGCCCAACAGTTCCAAAAAAACGTGTACACCTCCACAACGCATCAAAATCCTAGGCAAACAATGCGGACAAGGAACTCTACACGGAAAATATGAGCGACAATAAACCAAGTGCGCACCATATAACCTACTGGAGCGAGGGGAAGTGAGGGAGAACTGAATGAAGTGATGTCCATGGCCGAAGACGAAGTCGACAGCCTCACCGGAACGCGCGGGCCCCACCGACTCTCAAAACGTTAGTTCTGTCCCATCAGGTGAGAACGCTCCCTAAACAATAATGATTAAATGCTGAGGTGGCACTTTCAAGAGATAAGACCCGTACCATATGTGAACGCCGAATACGTATTTCACCGTAAACATTACCGTATAATACGGAGATACAGGATTTTTCAAAGTTCAGTGTGAAACCAACTTGAAGTTCTTTTATCAACGCTCTTACAGTCCATAACTCCATTTTAGATAAGGCTAGGTGTGCACATGCCTTAAGCCATTTTTTGGTCTCGGCGGTGTTTAGGGGTTAAGTGGCATGGGCACAAGCCTACCTAATCTATCATACAACTCAGGGTGGTGCATGCACACACGCATGCGCGCTGCCCATGACTATTCCGATGATGGAACGGTTGTGCCGGCCCGGACCCACCTAGTGGTATAGAAGGCCAACTAGACGGTGGTAGGTACCTGAAGAACTGCCTGTAGTTGGTGTACTCCAGAGAATACCACGCCGGGGCGTGCGCTTGTGCATACATTGAATCATGCGCTTCGTAATCCAACAACTGCACCGACAATTGCGTGATTGCATTGATCGTTTTATTTCAAAGCTCCGAATATCACTTCAAGCTTCGAATGGAATGGATCGTTACTGCAAGAACCTCTCACTACACTACATCGATGATGACAAGCCACCGTGGTCTGGATCTGTTCTCACCTTGCAGCAAATATCACGCGCTAGACACGATTCTAAACTTGAGGCAAAAGTTATGTCCAAAAATAAACGTTAACTTTCAGCTCCTTTACAGTCACACAAACTGACTTTGAAGTTGACTTTCGTAATCTTGGTTCAAATTACGGGTCACCGTTGTCTGCTACCGAGCTACTTTTATGGTAAGTTGGAGCGCCTGCTACCCTCTTGAATTGAATCTGTACTAACCCAACACAGTGCCGAGATCGTCATTCTTCATAGTAGTGTTGGAAAGCTACATGTTGTCTAGAGCTCGTTCTCTTAGATTCGTGTGAACGTTTGATGTGCACGAATTCACAGGGCGAAGACTGAGAGGTTTAACGAGTCTTTAGTTCACGGAACAATCGAATGGTCGACGTATCGAATGAGAGCTTTAATTTGTAGTCAAGAGTTTCCTCGTAGGTTTGCGCTTTTTACGGTAACACGCTATCTTCGATTTCAGAGAGTCTTGGTACATTAATGGTTCAAGAATCCGTGTTCATGTTCAACTAGATTCAAGTCCCTGGGGAAATGATCACGCAATGATCATTGAATCGTGTTCGTTGCATTGTCAGATGCAGTGAGCAAGCGTTGCCAATCTTTGAATCACCATGTCTGCAACCGAGTTGCTGCCGAAATGGGCAAAGTCACCAAATGGGATTGTCATGGCACAGCTGACTCGTAGTAAATCATTAGCATCGGTTCAGTCACCAGATGGGATTGTCATGCTGGCTCGTAGTAAATCCTTTGCATCGTTTCGGTTACCAGTGAAGGAGTACACGGCGTGGCACTCACGGATCAGCAACCTCAGCTTCTTCAGTCTAGTGCTGGGCATGGGCGCCATCTTCGGCATCATCACCACTTTGAACGCGGTGACGAAACCGGAAGGACTTTTGTGGAGTTCTGTGGGCTCAGGAACAAATGCCACATCGTTTGAGGAGAAGCAAGAAGATCTGTCCATGTTGTCCCTTATGCCTTACCCCGTGGATCTGTCTGCTCTGTCGGACGTGTACCATGACATGAGCGACGCGGAGCTGCTGTGGCGAGCTGCTGCTATGACGCGCCGGGCGCGTGACGAGTCCATCGCGCCCAAAGTGGCCTACTTGTTCCTCACGAGAGGACCCTTGCCGCTGGCGCCCTTGTGGGAGCGCTACTTTGAAGGCCACGAGGATTTATACTCCATCTACATCCACTCTCACCCCAACTTCCTCCCCAACTTTCGCCCCGACTCTGTTTTCTACCGTCGCAACATCCCTAGCAAGGTATGATATCTTCAGAGACTTTAATGTTCTATCTTTTGTGAGTGGAGAACAGTTAGGGTTAGGGTTTCAGAGACAACACACTTTGGTGGCATTTTTGAGTGGTTTTCAGTTCTGGATTGGAGTTTTTTTAACCCATGTTTAGATTCAAATGAATTATGTGATTCCCAAGCTGGTTATGTGACATAATCTACAACTAAGAATTGGTACTTTTGGAACTAATATAGAAAGAAAGCTAGTCCGACAACACTTGCATTCATGAAGTGAACTAGTACTCAAAGAGAAAGGCACAAAGTTATGAAAAATAACCCATGAGTGATTACCCAACCATGTTGTGTCACTCACCATGGAGTAGGTGATAAGAAGATTCCCAGTCATGTGCTTGAACTACCCATGAATTTAGTATCTACATGAAAGCATATTTGACTTCAGAGATAGAACCTAGAAGTTGATCTCATTTCTTGTTTGGACTGTAACACTTACCTTATATATGGTTGACTTTCCAACCCTGGCATACAAACATTTTCACTCACATCAGGACATTACCAATGAGTGACCATATGAAAAACACGATAACTTATCACCTTGAGCAGCTCATGAAGCACAAATCTATTTTTTCAGATCATTTCCAGTAAGATTCTAATATAAAGAATTCAGGACACGCCAATGTTTTGTATCTAAATCTAAAAGTGCTTTCCGAATTTGTATTTCAGAGACTTCATTTCCAGATACTGAAGATTGGTAACGGTAGTAAGAGAAGCTCCAGTGGTCAGTCCCTGAATCTGAATAGAAAGCAAAATACTGTTTAGAGTTTTTCTGGGCCCTGAACCCACTTGCCTTTTTCAGTGTAAATGAAGAATCGCAAGGAATTTTCCTTTAGAAACATTGGATGAATTATTCAGAGACCATCTAAAGTTCAGGGACAGGGAACACAGCTCGAGCTGCTCTAATGTCCAAGTTATCTATCATTCTGCAATCTGAATCTGAAAACAAACTAGATAATTCAAAAGCAGGCAAGACTATTGGGTATAACCACAGGCCACGACCTACCGAGCCACGACAATTGCGAGGGAGGTATTGGCTTGCGATTGTCTCCCATAGTCTTGCTTGCTTTTGAATTACCAGACGTAATCTCAATGCAAGCCACTTTGAGCCAGTGGATCTCAAGATCAATGTGATAGTCGAACAAAAGAGCAAAGAAAATGTGAAATTGAGCATGCCTGTAGAGTGAGTCAGGCGTGAAGAGTTAACACCAGTTACCTACTAAGAAGTTAATGCTCTCTAGCATTATCAGTTCTAATCCCTCTCCTCTAGTCCAATGGTATCCTGACACAATGGCAAGAAGAGGCTGCATTGAGATTATGAGGTCCTAATCTTGAAACACGGAAACTGAGGGTGGTTTTCTGAAAACCATGGTCGTTTTTGAGAACCAAAGAAATTCTGAACTTGGTGCAAGTGTTTTCAGATTCGGCTGGCATATGCAAAGTTTGACGATGCATTTATGATCCGGGAGTTGGCTGATTGTGTTGAATGGCGTATGAATTCATGATGCAGGAGGTGTTTTGGGCGACGCTGTCAGTATTTGCAGCAGAGCGGCGTCTGTTAGCGAACGCGCTGCTGGACGCGGCCAACGAGCGCTTCGTGCTGGTGTCGGAGTCGTGTATCCCCATCACCCCGTTCCCAGTGGCATACCAGTACTACCTGGAATCGGAGCACAGCTTCGTGGAAGTGTTGATCGACCTGGGGCCATCCGGCATCGGCCGCTACTACCGCATCCGGAACCGTGAAAAGCTGAACCCGGAAATCAGCCCCCGGCAATGGCGCAAGGGCAGCCAGTGGTTCGAGCTCTCCCGCGACTTGGCGCTCCTCGTCGTCGCCGACACCAAGTATTACGCCAAATACGAATCCGTCTTGTGCCAGGGCGATTGTTGGTAATTATTCCGGACTCTAACTCTTTCACTATTCAGCCTGACCGTCTCATTCCATGCCCATATTCTTGGATCAAGATTTTTACATTCACCAAACGAAGTTTTGTCTAAACCAAATGCAAAGTTTTTTCAGTACGTAGTGTCAACTGGGCTTGCACCCGTTCTACTGTAGCTGCGAACACTATTAAAGAATTGACATACAACTGTAGACAAGAAGTTGCTTTGGTATGTTGAAGAAGAATTCTGCTATTTGTATTGGGCTTGCACCCTTTTTGTACTGTAGTTGCAAACACTATTAAAGACCTGTGCAACTGTAGAATCATGATGACTCACTGGACAAGAAATCTTCTTTCAATTGACACTACTAGCAAAGGCGTCGCTTTTCACTCAGAACAGTGTCACAGTTCACTGTACACACTTGTCCTATGTGACGAATTGCACTCACTAAGTCTTGAATGCTTGGGCAGTGAGTGCGAAGTGGCGCCATTTGACTCACCTACCGAGTGAAAAGTGACGCCTTCTCCTTGTAGTGTGATGTGTTGAAGAACCATGCACCATTACAGAAAGTCTGAAACCTCTAGTAGGCCCTTACTACGTTATTAGCAAAACCAGCGAAGCTATATACCAGTGACAGATTTCCGACAGATTTATGACAAATTTGGATGTTAGCTTGTGTGAATTTCGTGAGTCTGATAGTTTCTGGTCAATTATTAAAAGACTGAGCCTGCTTCCCAAGTACATCCAACCTCGTTGGGCAAAGATAGGGGAAAAACATTTCTAACAGAAAATTAAATCTAACAGACTCCCTTGTCCCGCCTCCTCTAAGGCCTTGTTCAGGGTTCAGACTTTCTCTAAGGCTTGTAAAAGCAAGTTAACTTGCTTTGATATGTTGAACTCAACGTTTGAATAGAAATGCATAAAAGAAAGCAAATGTGAGAGGATTCGGTGAATAGCAAATGGGCCTATGATGTGCAGATGAATTTTAGAATGTTATGAAACTTTAAAGGTGGTTTGAAAAGCACCAACTTATGACCCAATATACTGATTTTAGAAATTGTTTAAAGGAAAGATTCGTGTATGATGTGCACACCAGGTGTTACGCGGACGAGCATTACCTTGCCACGGTGCTGACAATTCTGGCTCCGACGAAGCTAGCGAATCGAACCACGACGTACTACGACTTCCGAGGCAAGACTGATGCGCATCCATATCACTGGGAGGCGTCGGTGGTGACGGAGACGAATCTGAGGAATGTCACAACGGGGCACAACTGCACTTACAACGGCAAGATGACGGAGACTTGTCATCTTTTTGCTAGGAAGTTCGACTCCGGGACCCTCCAGCCGCTGTTGGAGCTCGCTTCTGCCTCTTTTGGCATCCCCTGATCATTGCTTAATATTATTTTGACACCCATCTTTGGTATTTTATCACTACAAGGAAACTGGTAGCTTCTCATTGCTATTTTGAGCATTCCAGAGTTGGTGGGTGCTTTTGGTTACATAGGTCAAGGGTTTTCTCCATTTCAGTCAGTGAAAAGCGACGGGTTGGCTTGTAATGTCTCTGTACAGTTATATCAACCATTTTTTGCATTGAGAGTCTAGCAACTTGCTTAGGCTCACTAGTATGTGAGTACTTAGTGTAGAAATCAAGCGCACTAGGACTTGTGTAAAGTCGACATTGAACAAAATGAGGTAATGCAAATAAAAACTTCTTTTCTCTGTCAATCAAGGTGTAGGAGTTCTTGTTAAACATTCACGGTTATTGCTTTTACTCGTGCATTTTTAAGTGGTCCTAAAATCTCTAAAAGCAACATATCATAACAGTATCATGCTATATGACTTTGACTTCTTATTATTATGAGCATCTCTGAAATGTGTTTCTTAAAAATTGGGGGCTGTTTTAATGGGATCCGTGCTTCCAACTTACCAATCATTATATTCAAGGTGTTCTATAATTTTTTCTGTCGACACATAATCCAAAAAGTCTCACATATAATTCCTAAAAAAAAATGGTGTGAGTCATTGCTGAAGAGATACTTCCTTTCCTTTCATGAGATAGTCAGGTATTGCTTGTAAGGATCAATTGACACCTTCCATCTCACTTCCTTTTCAATCATGTGGTTTGGTACTCAAACACAGTGAAAAATAATGAACTCTGAAATTGATCGAGGAACTTCAGCATCTTTTTGAGGTCAGAGTCGGTTCCTTCGAAATCCAGTTACACTGTCTGGAGAATGGTAGACATGCCTTCACCAACATAGCATTGATCCCCAAAACTCAACAAAAGGATTGAAGATCGCTCAGGACAGCATCTGTCCATACATTTCATTACTAAGTTACAGGTACCTAATTGCAACAACCTAAAATCTTGCACTATGAGTACACAACAATTTTGAGAATGTACATGGCACCTCTGAATCTCAAACATCTGTCAAGGGGATTCGAGGAATCATAGAGAATTTTCTCTAATTTAAGTTGGTCCAAGTAACAAGGGATGGACAATTTGAATTATTTTATAAGTAGTTTACACTGTAGTAGCACTATAGAGAAAGGGTGTGGTCCAGCAAGGGCTAAAAAACGTTATGTACACTATTAGAACTCGTGTTGGTTTTAGGTCATATATCAACAATTTAACTTTGAACCCTTGTAGACAGTGCTAGTGAAATTTAGTCTGATTAGATCCCTGAATTCCCAAAAAGTACCATATATGAAGAGCATGTCTACTTCCAAGAGGAAGCACCAAAGGTAGACCTCACTACCCATGCCCCTAGGCATACTGTATAGACAAACTACTCCTAACAAACCTAACAAACTTTGGGCGATCCACGATGGGCTCTTAGATCAACGTTATTATTATTATTAATATGAAGGGCTGGAAGCTAAACTACTAAAAAGAAGCATTGCTTTGAAAAGTTTTCTATAATACACTATCCAACTAAGGCATCCTTTCCTGTGGAATACTCTTGCAATTGCTAACAAGTCTAACAAAAAAAGAGCCATACATGATCGTTTTTAAATACGTGTGTAACAAAAAAAAGAGCCATACATGATCGTTTTTAAATACGTGTGGTTACCTTAGATATTGCTCATTCACAAATCTCATGGTCATGACATAGTGTAGAACAGCACCAACACTGTGCAACCATTTAGTGACTTATTAGAGTTATCCGCAAAGTCTGTAAAAGAGAGGCGATTGGACCAAAGTTTGTGAAAACTATGGTTGAGAACCCAATAAAAGCAGACGTGTCAGTTGCTTTTAAAAAACTAGAGGTGTGAAGTTTCAAGCCTTCAAAAACGGTGCCCAAAAACTTTAGACCCTCAGTTTTCTTGATTCAACCAATTTTAGTTAATTTAGGGAGCCCCAAGCTTTAACTCCGCCTATGATGTCCCTGAATTAGCTTTCTGCTTTTGCCAAATCCAAATCTCTCCACCACCGGCTCATCTCGCACATGCTCTGTTTTTTTGCTAATTAATGAACCTCACTCGATTTACGTTTCCCAAAATTTCAATAAACTGAAGCTGTAAATGGCATCGAGTTTGTGGAAAACTCTATTATGCCAGAACTTAGCTAAATGTACTCTAAACCCTAAACCACAATGTTGGCAGTTTTCAGTCAGTTTCTGCCATGCACAAGTACACAAGTGATCTCGTTCTTCGATTCAATCTCAAGTATATACACCTGAGATCAAGAGAACAGGATGTTATCGAAAGCATCAAGGTATTCATGGACTGAATTTCCCAGTTTGGATTTTGTCCAAGGCAACATTGTCACTGGCTGGTTAGTCACAACAAATAATCCTTCTTAGATCAACAGGAAAATTACAGATCTAGTCGAATGTTCTTGATTAATTGCATTAAACAACTTGACAATGCTGTGAGATTATTTGCAGCTAGCTGGGTTTGAAGGCTTTGGCCAACTGCGCCCACTGCTCACAATCTCAAGTATATACACCTGAGACCAAGAGAACAGCATGTACATGTTATCGATCGAAAGCATCAAGGTATTCATGGACTGAATTCCCCAGTTTGGTTTTTGTCCAAGTCCAGTGTTCAAGGCAACTTTGTCACTGATTAGTGACAACCAATAATCCTTCTTAGATCAACTTACGGAAAAATTACAGATCTAGTCGTTCTTGATTACAACTAGATAATGCTCAGTCTGAGATTATTTGCAGCTAGCTAGCTGGGTTTGAAGGCTTTGGCCAACTGAGCCCACTGCTCATAATCTGGACCAGCAATGGCGAGCACCTTCTGCCAAGCGGGGCGAGTAGAGATGGCTGTCCACCACGCGGCCACATGCTTTCGAGATCCCAAGAGCTCCGTTTCCTTGCCAATGACGTGGAAGATGAGCCAGGCGAAGGGCAAGTGCGCCAGGTCGGCGATGCTGACGAAGTCCCCGGCCAGGAATTTGTGGCCGCGGGCGAGGTGCGCCTCGTAGATGTCCAGCACGTTGCTCAGCTTGGCGCTGAACTCGTCCACCAGTTTGGCGTCCGGGGAGGCCTTGTAGAACGCGGGCTTGAACAGCTCCTCCTTGATGAGCGTGAGGGCGATGAGGGAGAACGTGCCGTTCTCCACCTCCAGCCACTGCTCCACCTGCGCCCGCTCCGCCAGCGTCGCGCCGTGCAGCCGCGGCGTGCCTTGCTGCTCGTATTTGTCGGCGATGTAGCGCGTTATAGCCCTCGACTCTGTGCATAAATATATATATGGCCACAGCATTTATCATTCCCAGCATCAGCACTTCAAGACTGGGCAAGGGTATCTTCAACCTAGATCAATCTAGATCAATCCTAGATTTCAGTTATCCTTACTCAAGGATAAGATATCCAACATCCAAGAATGGTCAACATTTTAGTTTCCCTTGGCAATACCCAGGTCATGATCAGTATCTTCTTTCTTTGCGCAAGCATTCTGAGAGCCACATCAGGAACTTCAAGGCATGTGAACATGGTGCCATGATGGTGCATTGAAATGTAATTAAGATAATTTGGTGCCAACCTCCATACCAACCTAGTATGGATAAAATGATACTAAAATGACTTGTATGCAACCTTTGGTGTCAAAATAGCACCAAAATAGTCTGGCCCAACTTTTCTGATGACAAGCTCCATGGGTGAAGTATCTCATTAAAAGACAAGTTTTTGGGGACTTTGGGAACCAAGTTTCATATTTAAACTTACAATGAGCTTTTGAGAAAAAAGTGGTGGAAATTTTTCATGAAGTATGGAAGGTTCTCAAGCTCAAGACTTCATGGCAACTTCTCCCTAACCAATCAAGTTTGTTCATGTCTCGTCCTAACCAATCAAATTTGTTCATGTTTCACCTTATGCAAGTTCATGAAACTACGTAATGGTCGGGTATGAGACAAACCCCAAGTTCCACTTTTGCCCTCCTCTTGCCTACTTCCATGGACAGCTTCGCCAACCCATGGAAGTTGGCTCTAAGATGAAATAGAGCAAGCGGAAAGGCTCAATTATGCAAGCAGTTCTAACTTAGAAACTAGGATATGTCTAGATTTTAGATTGGTAAAATTGCACAAAACTTTTCGAAGACCACTGAAAACCACCAATTTAAGGAAACCCTTTGCTACTTGGTTGCCGCTAATTGCAACCCGCATTACAAGCCACGGGCAAGGGTGAGTACTGACCGAATATTTGAACGTCGCCATCTTGCAGAAGTGGAACCAATCCGAATGGCTGCATCCAATTTCATTCCGTGCCTTATATCAGATAATTGGTTGCATGTATATATTCCTGTAAGAGTCTAGCAACTTAATGAAGGTGCTCATCAGCTGCAATCTAAACACTTGTCACATGCAATTAATTGGACGCATTCAATACACCTCACCTGCAAAGCGAGGTATTCCGGTTTCTTTTCTTCTCTTGTCAAGACGCTGGTCGACACGAGCTCAAACTCCACGTCCTTTTCATGCAGCACAACCAGCGCCCTGTTCGTGGCTGGCGAGTAATACGTCCCGTACACCTTGATGGCCATTTCAATCTGAATCACCTGACAACGGCCAAACTAATATTAGTTCAACATTCGAATCCACCAATCTGTTGAATGTGCTTGGTAAGAATCACAAATCAACTTTCGAGAACTCTGCGACAATTAACAACTAGAAGCTCATGTCGACAACGTGGCAATTTTCCGTTATTTCTAAAGGCAAAGTTTGTGCAATCGTGCAAGACTGAAATCTACACTTGCAGTTCCGGAAGAACCACTTGTGCATTCTCATTTTGGCCAATATTTAATGAATATTGGCAAGCACGCGCCATGGCCAATATTGAGTCCTGCTATGAATCTAGCAGGGACCAACTAACTAGTCTAGGAACATCATCGATCGTGCCACGAACATGCCCCTCGCAACCACTTTGTGTTCATTGACAGTACCCTAATTAAAAAGTTGCAACAAATTCAACTTTTTCGGTACAAAAAACAACCAATTCAAGTTCTAAAAGAAACGAAAACAGAGAGATTGAACCTCACTCACCAAATGATCGATGCACAAGAGCAGTGAGGAATGCTCAACTAAGGCAGCACAGTTGGAGCTTCAAATCGCTAATGCTTCACTGATTGTTGCAGCAATCCAATCGTTCACAGCTTTATGTAGCCACGTACTATTGAGCAGTAAGCTGGGTACTGAGTTTCCACTTGAGTTTCCTGAACTAGGAATCATCACGCTAGCTGCACATGGACTCAGTCTATATGAATGAATCACAGGAAGCCAACGATTCTTAGGTATATCTAGATCGATCGAGCTCGTGCTGTTCAATTAAAAAAGGGACAAGGGAGAGCTTTTTCTTCCATATGGATCAGTGATCTCAGAACCACTTTATGACATTTAGAACATTATGCGACCTCCCACATAAATGGTATCTACTTTTGCTACCCAGTGCATGCAATACTCACGATACCTCTATAATATCCAGCAATACCCTTGATATATTAAGGTGATACCATGATGATATCCGCGGATATCACCTTATGAAGTTGCAACATATTTATATCATGATGAGCATTCTCGCTACATTTCAAATTTTTTTCATTTTCTTTCTTTGTATGTTTAGCAGCCCCATTTTTTTTGGGTAGAAATCCAGCTAATTTTAGCCAGTTTTGAGATCACTGATATCAGTGATATGGACCGGGGCGGAGAGGAATTGTGCGAGCGCTGCCGTCACCATGGCCTCAGCGTCGTGAATGGTCTGCAGGGAGGCTCGCTTTACGATGCAGAATGATTCAGGCTGTAATCAATTCTCATCTGGAAAAACGGCCCCGGTTGTTTCCCTTCCAGCTTCCACGTACTGCAGCTGAAGCAGAAAGAATCCCACCCCTGTTCATGCATGAATGCAATAGATTAAGGTAACTATACTCAAAAGCGTCTACATAACCAACTGAGCCTATTTACACACATAAAACAGAAAATAATTTTTAGTGGGTCCTAATATCAAGTTCAAGAGGATTCCAACGCACTTTAGCATGCATTATTTGGACATCGTATGAATAAGTTATGAATTTTCAAAGTGTTGATTATAAGTTGACCTTAAAGCAACCCTAAACTTTGATGTTTACATTGTACACGTTTTCATCAATAGTAGGGTGTCAAAATCTACTTATTATGCAAGATTGAGCTAGGGATGATTTAAGGAAAGGGTTGCTTTTAGATATAGTTACCTTAAGGGTTGTCACGGCGCTTTAGAGAAGTTGTTTTTCTGAAGATTGAGAACATTGTGGAGCCAATTATAGCCATTCTCCACGAATCGGGCCGTGACATACGGCCCTTGAATGAGTGTGAAGAATGAGAATAATAGCGAACTGGGAGATGATACCTATGGAGGAGAAGAAATGAAGCTTCTCAATCTTCAGAAATGGTTCTTCTACAATTCATAGAGAAAGTGCCACACACTCCAATAACAAAACTTTAATGTTATTGAGAATGGGAAGAAAGCGTTTTATTATTCCAATTAAAGTTTTGTTGTTGGAATAGTATGTTATTAAGATTGAGAATGGGAAGAAAGCGTCGTGACATCCCTTATGCTTGAGGTTCTGGTAAGGTGGAATGCTCTATACCTGTCCACCCACATAACACATACTAGGTGTCTTCAACAACTGTCACTCAAGGAACCTAAGGTTTGATTCATACAACCGCCAATCCAAGGAAGTAGTTGCAATCTATTGGTTCTTTATTGGCTCTACCCCTGTAGACAAAGACTACCCAACCATTTGCACATAATTTACACTTTCTATTGAACACCCTTTTCACATTGTCCACCTTTAAACATATCCATTTCAAACAACATTAACTAAGCTAAGAAAAATAATTCAATTTTCGCAAGCATTGTATTGTCTTAATATAATATATTATCTACGCATTTATAGTACTCCAATAACAAAACTTTAATTTATAAAATTGTTCAATCAAATATTCACAAAAATAAATAAAGAAGATTGGAACAAAGCCTTGCAATTTTATTGTCCTTGTTGAAATTGGGTTTCAAATGAGTGGAAGTTTCTTGTAGTAAGAGAGATGAGTCAATTTACCTTTGAGGTTTGATATAATTGCTTTAGTTTAAGATTCATGAATAAAAAGTTAAAATAAAATAATATGTAATTTATATGAAGTTTGAGTATGAAAAGTTAGTCATACCTTACTTGTGCCGATGGTGAGTTTTTTTTGGGGTTTTTTGAGTCAACACAAAAAGTATCATAAATTGCATCCTAGATGCCCCAATTCCGCCTCACTTGTAGGAGCTTTCTGATTGAATGACAAGTGGTTGATATTAGGTTCATTAGGGATTATTTATAAGTAGTCATATTTAGGTCTCGGGGGGTGCACTCTACATTATGTTTGAGAATCACGTGCGTTCATGACCCTTCTAAAACCCCCCTGTATACGAGAGGTTATATGTCTAGAATACTTTTGTATACAAATGTATTTTGTTTTGAATATATGTTTAGTGTAAGTATACGTGAATATTTTCAGTTCTAAATGTGTTTATTGTATGTATACATAATACGGCAGTGTTCAAATTAACACCCCTTTTGTGCACTCACATATACTCGTACATGTTTCGTACAGTGCACCCCCCGAGATTTAGGTTCTTTGTGTGGCGGTAGCTGGAGGAACCAGAATAAAGGCGGGGGGCTGGGGGGGGGGGTGGTTTTCGAGGTAGGTTCAAAAAAAATTCTAAAAAACAATGTCAATATTTCTGAAATTTTATTTCTTTATAGTGATGACTTTAGATGGAACCAAATTTTATTTCACTAGAATTAAGAAAGCACATTACATGTGTTGGTTAAAAAACAAATAAATTTGAACAAAATGAAGTTTATATGCATAGTTCTTATTCAAGAAAATATGAGGTCCAATTTGGACTTTTTGATCTTTTAGAGGTTAAATGAACTCTCCTCTTGCCAAACCATTAAGTATCTGTCTATAAGCTAAAAATAATCCCAATTCAATGTTAAAAAATTCCAAGCACAGGACACCATTCACCTTATATAGTGTGGGTTGAAAACTAATGTGAACCAGTCCACACTAATTTATGCAAGTACGTGTGCATCCACTTTTAACCCTTTACCGCCTAGGGTTGTTTTGAGCTGCGGCCAATATTTCCAGGGTTTTTTTTATTTGGACTCCACCACCGTGATGGTGACGCACTAAACACTGAATCGAACTGTATAGAATTGTGTTGCACTCGAATGTGAAGGAGTTGTGCAATTTTTACAAACATCCGGCAAAAGGACGCAGAGAAATTAAGTGTTGATGGGACCATATATTGTGCTTCTACTGAGCTCCGTTTCGGGGGTACTTATGTTTGAACATTCTAAGTGAGTTTTTGCAAATTTTCCGAAGTAAAATGCACTTAGTTTAGCTATTCCTCAATTTGTCTTCTTCAAATCAAGCTATCGAACATCACGTTTGCTGTTCCATAGATTTTGTAGTGATTTTTTTATTCCAGTTGAACCTCGGATATATGGTTTTGGATACAAGTTTATACAGGCGATTTCGAGAGCAGAATCACTGCTACGACTGATAAGAAGACATTCACAAGAGCATAATCAAACTAGCTGCATATACATGCTCGGGGGGTGCACTCTACATTATGTTTGAGAATCACGTGCGTTCATGACCCCTTCTAAAAACCCCCTATATACGAGAGGCTATATGTCTAAAATACCTTTGTATACAAATTTATTTCGTTTTAAAAATATGTTTAGTGTAAGTATACGTGAATATTTTCAGTTCTAAATGTGTTTATTGTATGTATACGTAATACGGTACTGTTTAAATTAATACCCCTTCTGTGCACTCACGTATATTCGTACATATTTAGTACAGTGCACCCCCCGAGTATACATGTCAATCTTCAAACCATATATATACATATATATATATATATATATATATATATATATATATATATATATATATATATATATATATATATATATATATATATATATATATATATATATATATATATATATATATATATATATATATATATATATATACATATATACATATATAATTTATTTAGATAGTTTACATGAAAAAGTTACACATCTGAAGTGGTTCTCAAATTGTACACAGATTTAGCACCAACTTGTTTTCTGATGTCCCAACAACACTAAAGGGTTAAGAGGTTACTCACTTTTGAAATGAGGTGAACATTGCATGTAATTTCCCAATTAATTAGTCTGGTCCACATTATATATGGGCGGTTTTAGGTGCCTCCACCTTATAAACCAGCACAGATGAACACATCCACACATGAACGAGGGGACCAGGAACGGCTCAAAGGAAACAGAGTTACCCTCCGACACGGATGAACGAAGAATAATTCATCCAACGGAGAACAAAGGACATCGACGCACACAAGATTCATAAAGGGTCACAACCAATCCCCGATCGCCACGTGGACAGGTCTTATCCCCTTCGTTCCTTCGACGCTGCTAACTCCAAGAGAGCTCAGCAGCAACTGAACAATTGTGCAGAATCCGTCGAAAAAAAACCCACTCACAGCAATTGTTGCAGTGGCAATGGCTGCCATGGCCGCGGCGCAGACTGGGGCGTTCGGTTTGGGTTTGGGTCGTTTTGGAGGGCAGCAATTGAAGGGCGGGGCTTGCTCGAATGGCGCGCGCGTCACTTGCAAGGCGGCATTGACAATCCCCAAGGGCCGCGAGGCGCTGCTGGCGGAGGCGGAGAAGCGATGGGAGGCCGCGCAGGAGAGCCCGTTGGCCGGCGTCTCCTTCACGCACGACGAATTCGCCGACGCCCTTTCCAAGTACGACTTCAGCTTCGAAGTTGGCGACATGGTATGCGTAATTTTTGAACCCCTGGCTTTCTCCATTCATTTATTCTGGCGCGTCTTTTCGAGAGGATTCTAACGCACTAGAATATGTACAATTCGAACACTGTTTGAATAAGTTATGAATTAATGAAGTTTGGAGAAATAGGGTTTCATTGACCAGTCTACAAACCATGAGCCAGTATTGTATCTCATAGAAGCATCTTTTCCTGTCATTTCTTACATGTCTTTTCCTGTCATTTCGGCGACATGGTATGCACCCCCAAATTTTGTCTCTCTTGACACGGTTTCCAATCATTTATTCTGGCGCGTCTTTTCAAGAGGATTCCAACGCACTTGAATATAACAATTTGAACACTGGTTGAATAAGTTATGAATTAATGAAGTTTGGAGAAATAGGGTTTCAATGACCAGTATTGTATCTCATAGAAGTATCTTTTCCTATCATTTCTTACAATTTGCTTTGGTGAGTCTTGTCTCTATTTCGAAGAGGATTCTAATGCGTATCATTTGGATACTGGCTGAAGATTGAAGTAATAGGGTTTAAATGACGAGCTGAATCCATTTCACGTCTTACAAGTCACGTGTGCGGGTGATATACTTGCACTGCAAATGGGTGATTTGAACCATTTCAACTATGGAAGCATTTTGGACGGATGGAACATGTTTCATTTCTTACTGTCAGTTACGTGTTTGGATGACACACTACTTGCATTATGAACTGGTGAGTTGGCCATGTTTGATGTTTGCAGGTGAAGGGAGTGGTGTTCAAGGCGGACTACAATGGAGCGCTGATAGACATCGGTGCCAAGGCACCGGCGTACCTGCCCATTGGGGAGGCGTGCATCCACAAGCTGAAGAGCGTGGAAGAGGTGGGGCTGTTTCCGGGCTTCGAAGAGGAGTTCGCTATCATTCGGGATGACGACGACAATGGCCGCATGATCTTGAGCTTAAGGAAGATTCAGTATGACCTCTGCTGGGAGCGCTGCGCCCAAATGCTGGCTGATGACATCGTCGTTCGAGGAACGGTAGGTCCTTCATCACAATGATGCCGAGTCACGTTTTTGCAATGTTTTACTTATGCACATACAATAACAATATGTTAACCCTTGAATGGCCCGAGAGCCCTTTGCGGCCCTTGTAGTATATTCCGTATTTGATGGTATTTGATCAAAATAACAATGACCAAATATTTTTCAGTACAAAGCACAATTGATAATCGTGATAATATGTATCAAACAATATATCACAATTCGTATATTAAACCACAATTGAACAATTATAAGGCTAAATACAGGTTTAAGCATACAATAAACAAACGTTAAAGGTATGTTCAACATACGCTAATCGCACATCCTACGTTTTACGCATGTTGAACGTAATCACCCTTGTTGATTACGTCCTTGCCCTTAAATCCCTCTTTGTTTGCAACGTCCTAAGCAAGAATTTTAAAGAGTTTTTTGTTTTTATTTTTTAGTTCTTTTCTGGACCTGCACATGATGTTGCTAGTACACCCACCCTGACCTCTTTAATCTGACTGGGGTCCCAAAGTAATGTTTGCATTGTGTTGCAAGCGTACAGGTTGTTCCAGAATGTTATTTTAGAGGTCACAATAAAGACGTCTAAGTGTACAAAAATTTTGTATGTGTTTTCCCAAGTTCTGCCTTGCCTAAGTTGTGGTTTTAGGGCATTCTCAGTGGTCACAATTAAGGGTGAAGACTCATTAGGTCAATCACATAACATTCTTTAAAGGTTCACTGCTACACCCAAGAATCCGAATTAATCATTCTAATTAGGGGTTGTTAGGGTTTTTGACTTTCACTATTTCTTTCTATATTTTTCTTCATCCCAGAATCTTGTCCTAGAAATACCAGTTTTCAAATAGAGAATTGCTTGTAGAATAGAAATCTTACACTTTGACACCTCCATTATCAAATGCTTATATAAAGTTTGCATGCTTACCATCTTGCCGTTAATAACACAGCAAAGAGCCAATAGAAGTTGTACCAGAGTAAACGAATGCTCAATTAGATAGCCAGCCAATCTTGGGCCAGTCATGTAGGGTGAAAGCTTACAAGGGCTAATGAATGTTTTATGTGGATTGGCACCTTTACCGGTGTTGTATATTCAAATTTCTGGTATGCTGATATACTGATTGGCTGGTTGCAGGTGGTATCAGCCAATAGGGGAGGATTGGTGGTACACGTGGAGGGTCTAAGCGGGTTTGTTCCCTTCTCTCAGATTACAGCTGTAAGTCTGAGACCAAGGATACATGATTTTAAAATGACAAATTCAATCAATCATATTGTGAAAAATATAATTCAAATGGGACCAAATTTTATATTACTAGAATCAGTGAAGAACATTGCATGTGTTGCTCAAAATCAAATAAATTTGAACAAAAGGAACTCCACATAGGACTACCCAAAATGCTAAAGAAAACTTGAGACCCAATTTGGGCTTCTTGGTCCTTAAGAGGTTAGCACACATTTTCTGAATCCTGCTGTGAGGCATCATCTGCTCAATTGGTGTTGTTAATCGCCATTCATCATGCCATGTCAATCCTCCTTCATAAAAGAAAAATAGAAAATAATCAACCATTACCATTGAACCTTGACCCACCTTGAACACCAATAATTTGGACTTTGAAAAGAACTATTCATGAACATTACTTATTTAATTAGCCCAAGCATATATCTACTAGTTACTTAAATCAACGGTTGCCGATTCCTTTAGTGTCTAACCTCGAGAGGGGAGAGTAGTCCTGCACCACTGATCCTTTGTCCTGTGGACAAAGAATAAAGGGTGGGTCGAACAGACACTTTATTCACGCTGGCCTTGAAAGAGGACCGGAGTTCTTCTTGCTAGTGGAGTTTCTTTTGATGAAGTTGGTTTTGTTCAGAGGCAAAACCCGGAGGAGTTTTTGAATAAGGAGATTCCGCTGAAGTTTCTGGAGGTGGACGAGGAGCGCACACGTCTGGTGCTCAGCAACCGGAAAGCCCTGGCCGAGAATCAGTCTCTTTTCGGCATCGGCTCGGTGGTGGTGGGAACAGTGCAAACTGTCAAGCCATATGGTGCTTTCATTGACATTGGAGGAGTCAGTGGTCTCCTGCACATCAGCCAAATTAGTCACGACCGCCTCACCACTGTGGAAACTGTTCTCTCGCCTGGAGATAAATTGAAGGTATTTGTGTTCTTTCAGTATACTATTTGCGTCCAACTTTAACCCTTAAACGTCATTTCCTAATTTAGAAAGAAAGGGGTATTTTTGAGTTTTAACATTCTAATAATTTACATTCTAAAAACGTAATTTACGTAAGAACGTAATTTTAGAAAGTAATTTACATTCTAAAAACGTTGGTACAGACTATTCTTGTGCCTGAAAAAGAAAATTCATAAGAACATTTCTCTCCATTATTAGCAAATCATGGTCAAAGTGGTTTGAAAACTGAGGAAACCAAGCCTGAGGGGTTGGAGTTGACGTTTAAGGGTTAAGCATATGTAGGAGTGTACTTTCATTAATTAGTAGATGGGATGCGGTTTTAGGGCTTGTGGTCCACCTGTCATTATGACTTGAATTTCTTTTTGTGCATTTGAGGGATGTGTTGTAAGGCATGCAAATCTCATTGGCAAGGATGTAACAAATTTCTTTTGGTTTGGGTATATTCAGGTCATGATCTTGAGTCAGGATAAGGACAGAGGGCGTATCAGTTTGTCCACCAAGAAGCTTGAGCCAACACCGGGTGACATGTTGCGTAACCCACAATTGGTTTATGAGAAGGTACGTTATTTTCTTTCAACAGTGATCTCTTTGTAAATACACCCACACATGGTCTTGACCCCATAAGCCTCATTTTTTTATAGCAGTTTTGACTAGGTCATATGGGGACTTTCTTTTGCCCAATTTTATTTATTTTGTAATCCATGCATACAGCGTTCTTCACTGATTCAGGTGCCATAGAATTTGACCCCATTTGATTTCTATTCTTTTGTCATTTCCAATCCCTGAATCCTTTATTATTTTCCATTGCAGGCGGACGAGATGGCCAAGACATTCAGGCAAAGGGTTGCCCAAGCCGAAGCAGCTGCAAGGGCAGAAGAGTTGCGGCTACAGCAGGAGGTATGAGATTAAATGTCATGGAGATGCCCATTGATTTAATGTTGCTTTGTAATTTCTTGCTGGCATTCGTTTTGTTATTTTGTTGATGTAATACATTTTAGTCCCAGTATGGCGTTTGAGGTTTTGTTCTTGTGAGTAAAATTAATGCTCACAAAATTATCTGCTGTGCATCAGGGTGGGTTTGGTGTTAGGAACGAGTTCTCCACAGCTGATGACTCTTTGGGTTTAGATGAATTGAACGTGGACTTGGATTTAAACTTGGATGAAGTCCCAGCTCTCTGATGGAGCAGAATCCCTTGTAAGGATGGTTCTTTGTAGCCTGGCATTACCCTGAATCAAGTAGTGTGTAGTGTGTAACCAATTTTTTTAAATATGTCAAAGAAGTGCCACATATTATCATGTATTTTCTCTAGGGTTTAGGGCTTAGGATTTTATCATGTATTTTCTCTAGGTCTGCTGAAGCTCAAACAACAAAGAATATTAAAATAACATGTTTTTTTACTTCATCTTTTTTTTTTTTTTGGTTTTTTCATTGCATTAACCCCTAAATGACAAAGGGGGAAATAACACAAAACCTAGATGTGTTATAAAATGTTATTTTTGCAACTTTGATGAAGTTTGGTCCAAAAGAGAAAATGAGAACCATGATGTTTAGTAATTATCCGTATGGTCAAACTTCCAAAAAATAGTTTTAGATACTCATTTAATGAATTTAGAAGCATTTACCATTGAATATTCACCAAAATTACAATTTTTATTTTTAGAATTTGAAATTTGGTATCATTGGTTAAAACTAGACATTTCATTCTAAAATTAAAAAAGGCAAAATTTTCAAAAGAGAGAACATTATCACTTTCCCAAAATAGTAAATTTTATAATACTAGGACAATATTGAGGTCTGTCTTTGAAAAATACCCTAGCAAACCTCAATATTGCAAATGAAATGCATCAAACAACACTAGAACATGATCTTTGTCCCCGATTTTGACCAAAAATCAAAACTTGAAAAATGTCATTTCCTGACTATAGGCAGCCATTGCTGTTTGGGTTCCAATTATAAAATGGTCAATTGGTCGCTTAGGGGTTAATCCCTAAGCTCCCAAGAGACTATTTTTTAGTCGCTTCTCATTTTCCCGAATTGCGCAAGCCCAAAAAATTAACTTTTCTTTAAATTGAAAAATATGATGTTATAAAGTCTTTTTTTCCAATGCAATTGGAATTATGTTCATCGGATCAAAACTCCAATGAGCACTTTTCAAAATGAAACACCTCAATGTTGAAAGGTAGTTTCAACATTTTGGGTAGGTTTGACAAAAAATCTAAGTCAATGAAATTCATTGAGCACTTCAAAGGAAGTTGACTCTAGCCCACATGGGTTGCATGCCATGAGTTGTGGACACATCGAATTGGAGAAGAGTTGAAGAGATAATCTAATTTAGCCAAAATCTCTTGCTTCCCTTCATACCCCCACCCATTACAAGGTCTCTGAAAAATGCTAATGAATTGAACATCTTGTCAAATTGAGTTATGCATCTTGTTAAGTACCTCATTTTGACAATGGTAAAAAATGGCACATTATTTCAACTTTTTTTGGGAGGGTTGAGAGCCCATCAAAGCAAGATTGCCCGGATTTTTCAGGGCTTGAAATTTCAAAATCTCAACTTCATTTACTATTATCTTGACATCTATGTGGTCAAATGTTTTGAAGATTTGAGGGATGGTTTATAAGGTTTAGGAATACAAGATCCTACAATTGGAATGTAAAAAACAAAGGTTTTGAAAAGTATTTAGAGATTATCAACTAAAATGTTTAAAATGGGACAATTTTAGGTGGTGGACTCTCCTTGGGCATTTAGGAGTTAACCCTTAATCCCTAAAAGCCCGAGAGATATTGGACAAAACATAGATGTGTTATAATATGTGCCTTCTATATGTTTGATGAAGTTTGGTTCAATAGACAAAATGTAGAGCATCATCTCTACAAATTATCCATATAGTCAAATTTCCAAAAATAAGACAAACCCGCATATATATTTATTGTCTTAACTGTCTCGACAATTTCAACACACAACTTAAACACCCAACCCTACACAACAATCATGACGACAAAGCCATATTAACATCCATGGTAGAAATGCTAAAAAGTCGCACACAACCTACTACATTCTATAAAGTCAAAGCACATGCCAACATTGACGGTAACGAACAAGCAGACAAATTTGCAAAATATGGTGCGAGAAAGAAATATTACTTCGCCACAAAAACATATGAATTTGAACACACCACACCATACTATTTCCAAAAAGACACATGGCTTGGACCCATAAAACGACCTGACAAAGGCCCTGTCAAATGCCTCGAAACTTACATAACTAAATACGACCGTGAAAATAATCTAGAATTAATGGCAATACGTTTTCCTAACATTAACAAATGGACAATGAACCCAGATATAGATAACGAACTATCTAATGCCTTCTGGTCCAACCCCGCTATCACAAACTCACAAAAAATAAACATCCTAAAATTCCGCACTGGCCAATACATGGGAAATGCTAGGAAACAATTATTCTTTGGTAGAGAAAGATTCCCATCAATCACATGCTCCATTTGCAACACCACAAACGTAGACACGTGGTTACATGTACTCTTAAAATGTAACCACCATCACATATACGCCTTCAGAGTTAAAAGACATAACAAAGCAGTATGGGAATTAAGAAAACTAATACTCTCAACACAAAAATCTAGATGTTTCACCCTCATGAACGCAAGAACATTTAACAACCTACAAGAAAATAGAGTATCTTCATGCACTACTAGAGAGTGCGTAAAAACCAAGACAAAACCAAGACACATCTGTTGGAACCAACAGAGAATGGGTTTAACGTAGCAAACATTTAGTCATCTGCACAGAACCAACAAGTTTTCTCTTGGAACCAAGAAGTTCCTGTTGATTTTCCGAAATCAACTGTTCCTAACTGCACAGAACCAACAGAATTTCTGTTGATTTTGTGCGGATTAGGAACCCCATTTCTCTAGTAGTGATGGTTCTTGCCTTGTACATGTGGACGACAAAGATGCCATTGCAACGCTAGATTTAAACCAGACATACTATGTGTCAAAGGACTCCCATACAATAATGACCCACCACCAAACCCAGAAGACAACTTCATAATACAATTTATTGAATTTACATATTGTAACGACATATTCTCACAATCAAGAAATAATAACAAATAAAACCCAAAAGTACCAACGACTAATGGACAACATCATTAACCAAGGGTGGAAAGTAGGCCCACTTATAGTCATCACGGCAGGAGCTAGAGGAACAACACATGCCCCTTCAATGAAACTCCTTGAAAAAAAATTAAACTACCAAAAACCTCTATTAAACACACGTTCAAATAAATAAACACCATCGCTATACACCATGCCGGCTCAATTATACTACATAAAAGAAAAATAGAAAATAACCAACCACTACCAATAGAATATTAATTGAAATAAATTAACAAAAAAGGGGGGGGGGGGGGGAGGTAGTGGTTAAGACCACTACTTATTTCTTTTTGTATTTTTGATTAGCTCAATGAATCTACTTGTCTCAGGAAAGTGGGACGGGGTTGATTGGTTGGTACAACTTTCCTACCTATGATAACTCACCAGAAGTACCAAATCATATGTATCATAGTAAGGCTCAAACGGACTTGACGGGAATCAAACCCAGACCATATAATTGTAATACAAATGTCCTTCACCAACTACCAACCTAGGAACCATGACTTGGCGTCCACCAACAAAATAAACCCCAAATTTATACTATAGTACTGATTTAAACACTCGATTAAAGGTTAATGTGGGCTGCTAGTACTAGTTACTGGTCACCAAAGTGTCTATTCTTGAAAGGGGAGAGTAGTCTTGTACTAATGACCCTGTGCCCAGTGGGCACTGGCTCATTGTCAAGACGAACAGACACTTTATTCACGTCGGCCTCGAAAGAGGACCGGAATTTCTATCTAAAGGGACGTCGTAAAATAATCCTGGTATCTACTCATACTTTAGTACTTCATTCTCGGCACCCTTGGTTTGAAGGGGGACAATTAATACAACATATTATAGCATCTCCAATAGCAACTATGAATTGTACCTTGAAAGTCATCCAAAATTACAAGACATATCATGTAGTTCCACACCAACATCACTCAATTACATGGCATATCATGTAGTTCCACATCAACATCACCCAATTACAAGACATATCATGTAGTTCCACATCAACATCACCCAATTAGACTATGAAAATAGTACTAAGTAAGCCATTCACAAATCACCATGCATGGATTGTGCAATTATGACGTGCAATTAAGAAAAGAAGATATACTAGCTTACGTTGTTTTGAAGGTCCTGAATTGGGTTATGTCTACTATTCAATGTTACACTTCAAATAAATTATTGACCAAACCATGCACATCCATTTTTCCAAAGCCCTAGAACTACCCAAAGTGGTGGTGGAGATGCTCTTACTTTTTTTTTAATCTCACTTTCTACACAGCCTCGTCTTGGCCTACTAAACTTTCAATAAAAAATAAGCCTTCAACTAAAGAATATTTTCTTTCACATGGAAGTATGAATACGATACTATAACTTTAGTGTGTCCTTTGAGAGGCAAGGTTAATCCCTAAATGTCCAATCGTCTAGAAAGTGAATGATGTACAGAATCAAACACAGTTTTGTCAATGAATTTTTGTAATGTGGATGTTTTACTATATATTTTATGGGAAGTTAGCTTCATGCATGTGTGATTCGATTAGACAAGGGATGATTTGTGAATTTTTTTTGCCTCATTTCATGTTGTAGTGATTCATCCAAAATTTCAAAGATTTCAATGTAAAAGTGTTCCTAAAAAAGTCATCTTATAAAATTAAGCAACCAAAAATCTCAAAAAATTACTACACTTAAAGTATTACATTTCAACGAATCACAACAAATTTCATGTACAAATTGTCAATATCTTATTCGTAATCAAATTACAAAATGATTTTCAATTTTAAGTTTCAAATTTTATACAAAAATATTGATGCTAGCAATCATAAATATAAATATAACTGTATGGATAGAATCAAAAATTCATAATGTAAAGCTTTTATTCATATATCAAGTTCAAAATATCCCTCTTGATTACATTTTATAAGACATCTTTGAAATCCGGAGAGTGGTGAGGTCGGTTAGGGGTTAAAAAGCATGTGCAGTGTATGCACCATTTCTTTGTGAATGCATTACTGACCTGCTTGCCGAAAAGAGTATGGATAGTACGATGACCACGGCTACAATCCTACAAACATGTTGAGCTCTAACCTGAACGTAGAGCCTTCAACCTTTTCAAAAGTCGGTAACTACTGCGTGCATTATGAAGTGCACTAACAGAATTTCTCCCGTGTTGCATTATAATCCGCTTTCCAGATTCATGAATGATTACCATGGTCAATGGTCCAGGTTACATGTCTTGGCTGTAGCGCGAATAAATTTTGTTTGAAACATTGAAAGTGTATAACTAGCCTTCAGATTGAAGTGCGAAGCGACTGCACGAGGGCTTAGCCATTGACATCCACTAGAAGAAAAAGACGTGATTGTCGTCTAAGCATCAAGATATATGTAGATTGCTTAGTAAATGACCTAGTTTGGCCGCCAGTCTCTCCGGTTGTTGTGAACAGTAAGACTCTTGTGAGCTGCAGAGTCAATAAATACTTGAATTGTTGGAGGAAACAGCATTACCTTCAGAGGAATGCACCATCAGACTCATCAAAGGGCAGAGGAACACTTTTAACAGCCCTATATTTGCCAACGTTGTTCAGATGTTCATTCTCCAATCTGCTCAACCAACCAGGAAACAGCGGTGTTATCAATCCAAAGGCTGAAGACATTGATGTTATCCAGTGAATAAGCAGAGTACAATTCATACGCTTCTGGACACAAATTTCGAGGCTACATCCTAGCGACCAGATTATCCGAAAATTATTTCATTGTTGGGAGGCTGAGTGTGACTGTCTTAGAAAGTGAAGCATACCTGTAAAAGTTCCAATGGCCGCGCCGAATCACCTCTAATGCAGCAAAGATACCTTCCCAACCAGGTCGACTGAGTCCAGGGATGAAGTTGAATCCTTGTATTGATGAAAGCCATGCTATTCTCAATATTATATTCACAGCCTGCACATGTTCCACGTTTTTTCAGTTTGACACCAAACAAGGCTGCAACTCCTGGAAATCTAGAGTCCTTGCATAAGTGAAAAAGTATAAACATGATGTAATCGGTAATGAGGTTCTACCATAGAAATAAAGTAGAGATACTTTTTCTTCAAGATTAGCTGGTCTCGAAGCCACGGATTCAGTGAATGGCGTTGAAGTAGACCCCAGTCGATTACAAGGTCCCAGTAGAGCTGATAAAGCATCGCGATAATTGAGAAGATAATGAACAAAACTAGCCAGATCGTGGTCCCTCTTTCCACGTATCGAGTTTTGATCAAAACAGCTAGTAATGCTGAAGCGTACTTGCCAGCATTCCAAAGCTGAACCTGGTCGCGATCGTCTCGATACCTTCTCAAGCACTGCACAAAAGTACTGCAGCAATTCATGCCCTATATCTCAATATTAAAATGACTTGCTACCATCATCCTAATATCGGGTCGCATCCTTCTGGTCCATGCGATTATCTCAAGGATAAGTTATACCCAGTGACGTTAAAGGCTCAGGATAACAGAAACCCAGGTCTAAGATCTCACCTGTAGGAAACGGAACCAGTACGGCAGCATGGCGAAAAAATATACCAACCCTCTGAAGGGATTCTTGGTGCCACATCCACCATTCACTCGATCTAGAAAAAATCCACTTGTGTAGTAACACAACATGAACTCGATATTTCGAAACAGAATTATTTGGCTTGTCAGTTGGTCTCCCAAGAAAAAATCAGCCAACACTACCTGGCGCAGTTGAGCACACATTGAATCCTAGTTAGATCTTATTAGTGAGTTGAAAACTTACTCAAGTACCTCAGAACTGGTACAAGTTGACATCCGATCCCCTCACGAATGACAGGTCCAATCTAGCACCTGTACATTACAAATCAAACATACTTGATTGCCACATTGAATTTCGACAGTATATATAGATGACGTAAAGCAACATATACCTTATAGAAAGGTGCAAGAATGAGATGTCGCAAGCATCGGACGAAAAACGCTCGAGCGGATCTGTACAGGAAGTTGACTGGTGCAAAAAGAGCCATTAAAAATACCTGCATTGTTACTGTTAAATACATTATACAGTATCATGTAGTTAGTACACTAGATAGATACAAATTCAACAGGTGTGACTCTACATAAAGAGTCATGTCCATTTAGGAATGATCTTTGTACACAAGTATTAAAATGTAAGTGTGGATTTTATTCCATAGATAATATAAAAAACATATATTTCTCACATGGTATCAGAGCGAGGTTTAACACATGAGTGAGTAAAATATTTACTCGTTGTAGAATTGCTAAAATTACAAGCTAGATTGTAATGGCACTAACAAATCAATCTATTGTAATAAAAAAGGCTGATGAAGAACTTGAAGTTCTGGAGCCAATAAGAAGCAATTCTACTTCTGTAAAATTAAACACACAAATAATGTGTAAGTGTTGATCAAAAAGAAATTAACAAGTAAATACAAAAATCATTTCTAAAGCACATTAGAAATATTAAAAATGAGTCAAAAAGTAGACATCAGTCATGTCACTAAATTTGATGGTTCTTATTATAACATATGGAAACATAGACTAACATTAATTTTCAAGGCTGAAAAACTGTGGCCTATTGTAAGTGGTAGTGAAACCATACCAATAGCACCAACAGCAGCTGAAATTGCTGCTGGAACCCCAACTTTACCTATCACAGGAGTAGGGAGTATAAGCGCATGGGTAGATAAAGATGCATTGTCTTTAACAATCATTAATAATTGCCTAGAAAATAATATAGTTTCACATATACAATCTTGTCAATCGTCTCATTTAGCATGGCAAGAATTAGAGAAATTATTTGAATCTCAAGATGCAGTGACAAAAATGTATCTTAAGGATAGGTTATACACCTTGAAAATGAGAGAAAATGATAGTGTTACTAAACACATTCATACATTTAGAGCACATCTTGAACAATTGCTGGCAGCAGGATCAGCAGTTCCAGATGATGAGGCAGTACTTACCTTAATGCGAAGTTTGCCTCCAAGTTATAGGTCCTTCATTAGCTCTTTGAGGAGACAACCTGGAATTACATTACAGTCATTAATAACGGATTTAATCCAAGAAGAAACACTCATGAAAAATATGAGTTTGACATCAGATAGTACATCAGTACTTTATGTAGGAAAGAAATTTTCAAACTTTGGAAAGAAACCATATTTTAATAAAAACTTCCAAAAAGGTTACAAAGGAGAAAGTTCAAACTCCAAACGTTATGAAAAGAAGACTACTGTTGCTGACAAGAAATGTTTTTACTGTAAAAAGCCAGGACATTTGATTAAAGATTGCAGAATAAGAATTGCTGCTGAAAGAAATAACAACAAAAGAGAGACAAATGTTGTTACTAAATCACACAAACTATATGTGGTGGCACTATTGGTTAATAAACAACCAAATTCGACATGGTATATAGATTCGGGAGCCACTCAACATATGTGTCATGAGCTAGAGGGATTTATAAATTATACTAAATATGCAAATAATCAACTTGTTTATTTAGGAGATGATTCAACATCATATACAATCCAAGGATGTGGTGATGTAAATATAAAACTTTCAAGTGGAGGTGAGAGAATCATACCTGATGTTTTACATGTACCAGGTCTTGCAAAGAATTTATTTTCTGCAAAACAATTAGACCACGCTGGAGGAGAAATAAGAATTAAAGCTGGAATATCAACACTCATAAACAAATTTGGTGAAACAATTGCAACATGTAAGCTAAGTCCTGACCTGTATGAATTAGGTCAAACTATTACCTATAATGCCCAACAGATTGCTATCCCAGCTACTACAAGTTTAAACAAAGCCAATTTGTGGCATTTGAGATTAGGCCACATAAATCAGCATAGATTAAAAGAAATACAAACCATGGCAAAAGGCATTGAATCTTTTAATGAGAAAGATATGACCTTATGCCAACCTTGTATAAAAGGCAAACAACACAAAGAGAAATTCCCTAAACAAAGTACACAAAGATCTACTGAATTATTAAGACTTGTACATTCTGATATATGTGGTCCTATGCAAGTTAGCACTCATACTGGATGCACTTATTTTATTACCTTTATTGATGATTTATCCAGATATTGTCATGTATACTTAATAAAACACAAATCAGAAGCACTTGATAAATTTATTGAGTATAAAACATTTGTAGAAAAACAAACCAATCATCAAATTAAAATATTAAGATCAGACCGTGGAGGGGAATACATGTCAAATGAATTTAAAGAATTTTGTGTGAAAGAAGGAATTAAACAAGAATTTACTACAGCCTATACACCACAACAGAATGGGGTCTCTGAAAGAAAGAATAGAACATTAGTAACTACAATTCTTGCAATGTTAGCCTATTCTAATTTACCTAAGATTTTTTGGGGTGAAGCACTCCAAACTGCAAATTATCTTCAAAACCGATGCCCTACTAAGGCTGTGACTGAAAATAAAACGCCATTTGAAATATGGTATGGGCATCAACCCAACTTGTCATACCTTAAAATCTTTGGATGCAAAGCTCATGTTTTTGTTCCTAAAGAAAAGCGAAAGAAATTAGATTCACATTCACAAGAAGCAATATTTTTAGGCTATAGTACAGAATCTAAAGCATATCGCCTAATGAATCTTAACAACAAAAGCATCATTATTTCTAGAGATGTTATATTTGATGAAGTGCCATCTCATGAAAAAGACAAGACCTTGACATATGAGAATGATGACAAGGATCTGATGGACTTACAACTACTACAAAGACCTTCTACAATCATGAAGTCTAATCCCACCAATTTACTTCATAATCAAGGTGTGTCTCATGAACAATTACAACAAACCATAGATCTACATGCATCTGATCTACAACCAATATCTCATAGTTCTCCTAACTTAGAGAGCCAACTTCCATCCCACGATGATGTAGTTGAAGCCTTCTCTCAATTATCATTACACAATGACAATGATAGAATAACCTCACCTCTTGACGAACCTGAAGTTACTTCCATATTAAGAGAACCAAGCCCTCCACCTACTTCGTCTCGACCTAGAAGAAATATTAAACCAATCAAAAGGTTAATTGAGTCCATCCAAGGAAGACCAGAATATAAACGTAATTGTCATAGAAATCATCAAGCTAATGTTGTTCTTACCTCTACACAAGCACCTCAATCCCTTCAAGAAGCTTTAGAGAGAGTTGACGCCAACGAATGGCACGCTGCCATTACTGCAGAACTCACCGCATTAGAAAAGAATAATACATGGAGTTTAGTCCCTCTTCCTTCAAATAGAAAACCAATCAGTTCAAAATGGATTTTTAAGATTAAAACCAAAGCTGATGGTACTATTGACAAATATAAGGCTAGACTAGTTGCAAGAGGCTTTACTCAAATCCCAGGTATTGATTACACCGAGACATTCTCTCCCGTAGTCAAACTCAATTCTATCAAAGTGCTCCTTGCCTTAGCTGCTCAACACAACTTAGAGGTTCACCAATTAGATGTTAAGACAGCATTTTTAAATGGATTTATAACAGAAGACATATATATGAGTATACCTAAAGGATTACCCCCTCCTAAACATACCAATTTGGTCTGTAAATTAAACAAATCTTTATATGGCCTGAAGCAATCTTCTAGGGCGTGGTATCAACGATTAGACCAATATTTACTACTCCATAAATACCAACGCTTAGAATCAGATGCTAATATCTATGTTAAGAGGGCAACTGATAATGGTTTTACAATTATTATAGTATATGTTGATGATTGTATTATCATTAGCAACAATGTTGCTTTAATTCAACAAGTCAAAGATATCCTACAAAAGGAATTTGACATGTCAGATGAAGGAGAAATACATTATACTCTAGGAAATGCAATCATAAGGAATCGACAAGAAGGATGGATAATTCTACATCAACAAAAATATTTAACAAATAAGCTTCAAGAATTTAATATGCTTAATTGTAACCCATTAAGCACACCAATGCAATCTGGGGTTCATTTGAGTAAAGACGAAGATCTGCAATCCTCACAAGACCCATATCCTTACTCTCAAGTTGTTGGCAGCTTAATGCATGCCATCGTGAACTCCCGGCCTGATTGTGCATATGCTGTCAGCAGTTTAGCACAATATTTATCTAACCCTAATATATCTCACATACAAACATTAAAAAGAACTTTACGATACATTAAAGGTACCTTAGCTTATGGAATCAAGTATCACAAGTCTGAACAAGGAGATGTGCTTCATGGCTTTTCCGATGCAGACTGGGCAGGTGACAAGGACACCCGTCGATCTACCTCCGGTTATTGTTTCATCCTTGCAGGCGGTGTCATTTCCTGGGGAAGCAAGAAACAACAATCAGTAGCACTCTCCTCTACAGAATCCGAATATATGGCCTTGGCAAAGGCCATCGCTGAAGCAATTTGGTTACGAAAATTATTACATGAACTTGGTTTTGTTCAATCCCATCCAACCATAATATATTCAGATAGTCAAAGCGCCATTGCTTTAAGCGAAAATCCCAAGTACCACTCTAGAAGCAAACATGTAGACACCCAATACCATTTTACCAGAGAAAAAGTTCTTACACAAGAAATTCAGCTTCACTATGTTCCCACAGCAGACATGACAGCTGATATTTTTACCAAATCCTTATCTAGAGATAAACATTATCATTGTATGTCAAAATTAGGCATGAATTTGATCTCCTTATTTTCAAATCCTGCCCCAAAACCTCCTGTCCAAGCTTTAATGACTTATACAAGACGAGTCCCACCATCCCTCTTATGTGGGAGCACCTTTGATACTGATATCAAAGCCACTACATCACTTCTTCACCACTTATTTCTACCCGTAGATATTCAACCCTTCTACCCGCTAGTGCAGTGCGCAACACAAGGCTTTTCTCAGTCTTGGAGTGGGAGACACTATCAGCCTTCACGCTGTAGATTATCCAAGACTTCTCAAAGTGAACAATATTTTAAACAAAAATGTCTTAACTGTTTAAATCCTAGCAAAAGTCATAAATATAGTATTTGTTGGAACTTACCTCATCTTGCAAAACAGGTCAACATCAAAAGTAATTTTCGACCTCAACGTTGTGAGCAGCTTCTGCAATCAACCAACTATTACAAACTTCCATATTCATCTACACAATGCAAGCAAAGGCAGAAAAGCCGAAGAATCTCACCTGGATTAAGATCACGCTCATCATCACAAGTTCCACAAAACCCGTGCAAAAGGAAAGAAAACAGAAGAAAGCTCAAAAACCCTTACCTGTACTTTGAAAATGACAACGCTGGTATTGACGAACGTCGCACAAGCCACCAGATCAAGCCTCCATTATCTCAGCAACTTCCACATCAATACAGTCCAACTCACAAATGGTTCCTCGAAATAATCCAAGATCTACAAAAGCTACTATGGAAGATGCGAGTTGTATCAACGCACCTAGATCTAATGAGACAGTGGGAGAACTCAACCGCAGAGAAGCAGTGGGAGCACTCTGCAGCAACAACGACAAGGAAGGAGGAAAAGGAGACAGAAACCCTAAACCAAGCATATATGAAGAAACTCAAAATGGATGAAACCCTACGCTGGATGAAACCTTACAACGGATGAAAACTTTGCGAATGACGAAACTAGTGTACTAGTGGGAGTGTTAAATACATTATACAGTATCATGTAGTTAGTACACTAGATAGATACAAATTCAACAAGTGTGACTCTACATAAAGAGTCATGTCCATTTAGGAATGATCTTTGTACACAAGTATTAAAATGTAAGTGTGGATTTTATTCCATAGATAATATAAAAAACATATATTTCTCACAGTTACGAAGTTGCACAAACCCAGAAAGAATTGGTAGGGCTTACATGAATAGTCTGGGATATGATAAACTTGTGCTAAGTTCAAACTTCAAAAAAAGCAGCAGAGACTCGGCAATAATTACTAAATGATTTGGATTGCCAGGAAGAAGCCATACCATGATACAAGCCAGTGGAAGGAACTCAGATGCACGGAACTTAGGAGCCTCTTTGGTACTGATGTACAAATGAGCAATCATGGTCGCCAGCAACAAGGTTGTGAATCCACTGGCCAGGCAAAAAACCTGCCGGTATCTTAGCTCCGTTCCCGGCCGATGCTCAAAAATAAAAGCATAGTTGATGCGGGTTTGCCGCCAAGCGTAAAGATTCCAACCGTACAAGTACAAGTGTAGCAGCACCAGGCCAAGAGAGCTGATGATCACCAGCAATAAACATCAATTAAGAGCCTGTAAACTCCATCATTCAGCACAAGAATCAAAGTATTGATGAAATAGTACTCGTAAAAATTTGTCAAGAAACTTTACCTGAAAACATAAAACACTGTGTTCATGTATCGGACGTCTCCTCGAGCTCTGACTGCCGGGGAAACCCGGAGCATTACAATAAAGATGGCCAGTAATAACATAGATACACCAGAAAATATACCTGCAGCAATAAGTTTACATACTTAGCCAAAGATTCACAACCTCACTCAAGCGTAGATTTGGTTTGAGCAAAACTCAGAGTATTTTACAGAACTCTAGCACGAGCTTCTTGTTGGTTGCCACTCAGTCTCAAAAACCTTGCATGTGCTTTAATACAGTAACTTCACACTGAAAACATACACTCAGGTATAAATCTGTACCGAGAAAGAATGTTGTCATGTGCCCAGAATGCTGCCGCTGGGGCCTCAACTTGGCCATAGCCTTCCGTCGATCATGTGACGAAAAGTTCTTTGTGAATACATCCTCGACTCTGACCATTAACTTGTTTACCTGCAATTCAACGACAAAGTTCTGTAAGTGAGAGGCTTACATCAATTGTATCACCATGGATTTGATGAAGAGGATGTTACACATTGCCGAGCCAAGGAATTCAACTCCTTATAATATTTAGTGAGTTCAAGTACTGATAATAAAACAAAAAAAAAGGCAACTCGTAATCACCTTGTTCGAAGTCGCAAAATAGGATCGCTCTACCTCTTTGAGGTACACAGGGCTCAGTCTTAATTTCACTGCCTTGTCATACTTCTTCATGATTTTGGCGAAGGCCACCAGATTCAGGGAGCTGTACACATGTATGGAGCAAACATGCACAACTTTAGTGATCCCTCGGTGCAAAGAATTGTAGAAGCAAATAGAGCTATCCGGTTGAGTTTTGCCAAAACTGAGGGTCAGAAGCAACTTTGTTGCATCAACTTAAGCTGAGGGGTCCACGAACCCTAATGTGACCTTACCTGTAGCTTTTGAGAAGGTTCAGGCCCCGGTAAAACTCAATGAACGCTTTGCAAAGCATTTTCTCAGAGGTTGCAAGCTTCTTTTTGCTGAGGCTCATGTCAATCATATCCTGAATAACAGTCCGCGGCTCCTTTAATATGTTTTTGAACATGGATCGTTGAGCCTCCTGCTCATCTTCATCTCCCTCGTCCTTTTCGACAGTCACCCTTACGTCTGGCTGCACGCGGGAACGAAATTCGCCGTTGTTTAACACAGAGCGAAATGGACTCTCACCACCGGTTACTGCGTTGTTGTGAGAGCCAGCACTGTGGAGCTGAAGTTCAGAGCCGCGATTATTTTGAGAACTCGACTTAGTGACAGCAGGTTCATCCTCCAGACCCTTGGCCTCTTCTGCTTCATCTTTAAACGGCACCGTCTTATCAGAGGTGGGACACCTCCTCTCTTCGCCATTTTCCCTTGTCGTAGGCTCCTCATCTTCGGCTTTAGCCTCGTTTACCCTAGAAAGGTGCTCACCGGACTTCACTGTTACAATCGAGTGGAGAAGTGGACTTTCATTTCCCTGAAACGACGCCGATAAACCTAAAAGATTGTGACTTCAAAAAAATTAGCAATTGGTAATAGATCGGAGGCTAATTCTCGACGTTTACTGCTCGAGAAGTTCACTCATACCAGAACATTGAAATTTCAAGCCAGCAACAGGCTACAACTTTCTGCAAAATTTCAATCTCAAAAGTAATGCAAGTGAATCGATAATTGAGCAAAGGATTCAAATGAGTATTTAGATGTTGGTACACACAAATATCATCACCCTCGTCATCGTCATCATCGGCTTCGTTGCTATCATCTCTGTTGTGATCCTTCACTTTAGGCCCGAACATTTTCCTTCGTTGCGCATGTTCTTCCTGAACCTGGAACAAAGTCAACAGCTGCTCCTCCAGACGCTTCGCACGAGCAATGAACTGAGCCTCTTTCATTCTGTAGAACTTGTTCACCTTATTCAATTGCGCATCCAATCGCTTGAAAAACTGTCTGTCTGCCTCGCTCGATTGAAGGGGATCCAACAGCTCTGTCTCATAATGTTCAAACTGAGGGTCTCCGTGACAATCTGCATCTATTCTGTGTACCTGTCGTCGTCGAAATCACTCCACATTAGATTTTATACAAAATCTACTACTGTCAAAGTGCTGCGGCAAAGCCTCACTGACATAGTACCGCTCGGTGCCATAATTTTCCAGTCACATTTAGGCTCCAAACTTGCTACAAGACGACTTATGCAACATTTTTATCAAGAAATGGCGAAAATAAGAAATGAAGAGCATTCGACCTTACGGAGCTCTTGAAGTCCGATTGCTGTGGAACTCTTTTTCCTCTGTTCGACTCTTATAACATATGTAAAAATAATTGTGCAGCACGAAACCTAATGAAATTGAATGTGTATGTAAAAATTTCAAATCAAACCATGGAAAGGGACAAGGTCATCGTACCACAAGAATATCGTCAGGCTGCAATGCCTCTCCTCCGCTTCGAGCACGGCTGAGCGACATCCTGCCGCTAGCACCGGAATGTTTTATATGGTTTCCAACAGTTTGCTTAAACGTGAATATGTGCGTCATCGTTCGATTCAGCGTTCGGGTAAGAGTCTCGGCTCTAGTCAGGGACGCCGCACTGCCATTTTGATTTCTTCGCAAACGGTCTTCCTTGACCTTCTTGGCATCTCTTTTCAGCGCTTTGTAATTGCAGTACGCGTCCTTCCATTCCGGTACCAGTGACGCTTCCAGCTGCTTCGCAAACTTCACCATCACTTCCGCTTCTCTAATGAAGAATCAAGATTCACAACCGCAGCTCATAGATTGATTGTTCCTAGTTAAAGCACCTCTACACGAAAACCTCAACTCACGGCTATGTCTTCTCTCGTCGAAATAAAAATTAAGGTAATCCAGGATCAAGAATCAAGGTCCTCTTAGAATCAAGACAGCTCATACAATGCTTGTTCCTACCTGTAGCATCTCTACACGAAAACCTTAACTCACGCCTTCTTTCGTGGAAATAAAATTAAAACACGCTACCTCGGCTTCGTGAAAGGCAGATTCGGCTAATCCTCTTTCAACTTTCACTCACTCTCCTATCGACGACTATTTTCCTTACAGATTTCAGTCTCTTCAACTTCTCTCGCACAGTAACGATCTACGGTGCTGTCCATAGTGAGACGACTCCAATCCCCGTCTTCCTCCAGGCTCATCGTTCTCGCCACGGAGCTAGCTACATGCAGGCACTTTTGTGCTACACGACACAAACAAGTCCGAGCGGTGTGCAGCTTTGAATTGATCGCTCTACCTGTATTCGTACGCGAGACTGAGGTACCTTCAAAGCAATCACGCTTATAAATTCTGATGCACTGCGACAAAAGAACAAAATTCAATGCTGCAAAAGTCATACAAGTACGAGCAAGGACAAGATTCCGCATCTTACTTCGTACTGTGAGGTCCCATCTGAATCTGAATCTTACCTAGCCAAGGTGGGTGCTAAAACGGGTTTGTGGACGTATGCCAGCTCCGCCATTGACTTGCCCTTTGGACACGTGTCGATGTGGTATTCGTTGTGTCTGCCGATACTTCGAGGCTTTTGACACGTGGTGGTAAGTCGGGTACGGGAATGACGGGTGATTGTGGGCGCCGATGACCGTGTGCTGAAGGGAGGATAAGGCTCAGTGCTGATTTTTACAACCTGGACCCTGAGAGCATGCCCAGCAGTGAGAGGGAAAACCCTCACCCTAACGTCATCTGATTTGGGATTCAATGAGAATTGGAGGGGGCGGCCTGCATGCTACCCCAGCAGCAAGCTTATTTTCTCAAACCAAAGATATTGGCAAATATTGGAAAACCCCAAAAAAAGAGCGCATGTGTAAGATCCAGTGCATGAGGGAGTATAATAACAAGTTACTGTAGTTAGCTAATTATTGCAACACCATGTGTCACATGCTCATTCCCTGCTAGTCCCTCCCCATGCTGTGATTGTCCCCTTGCTTCGTTGGTTCCCATGCTTAGCGTCAGAAAATCAAAGCCGCCAAGAGAAGAGTATATGGCGTCCTGAACTCAAATAAAAGCCACCACCAAGCTATCTTAGTGTTTGGCGGATGCTTTTCTACCGCTGCTGGGGTCATGTTTACCCCAAACCTCTATTAAATTGGCGTTTGACTGGTACTTTTCTCTGCTGCTGGGCATGCTCTGACTAGTTCGGGAACATGCCCTCTGAAAAAAATTATGTCTTGTGGACGGGTTAGAATGATTTTGGACATGGTGCCAAATTATATTCGAAATCTATTTTACTTAAGAAAAAAACAGTGCAAATTCCACTTGAACATGATGACATATGACACATCAATGACAAGCAAAATAAATTCAAATGAAAATTCTTCCTTCCAAATTGTAGTTTTCAAACACTTGAGTCTTCTAAATATAATACCCACACACCACACAAATCAAAACTTTTTTTAAATACGACATCAAAGACACTAGTGTACAACTATGATATCAAGTGAAGATCACAAATTCTTCAAATTTGATACAAACATATTGAAAAAAGATATCAAAGTTTTGTGTAATCATTTAATCAAGAGGATGGATTTTTTGTCTTTGATGTTTTTCCAAAGAGCTATGTGAGCACTTTAACCAACGAGTGGTCAATGCGTCACAAAAAGGGCCGGAATGGGGTGTAAACTCCTAAACACCTTCCAAGTATAGACTCTTCAACCAGATATTACAAAATATAGAAGCTGACCCAAGGACAATCAACCAGCAAAACACAAAATCCACACCTAGGCTAGCGATTGTTGGTCAAATCATTAATGGTGGATAAGGAATCCTATAGATAGAATTTTGGGTAATGAAACGTGGTTCTTGGAGAAGGGGTTAGACACAAAGAGAAAACTCTTAGAGTAAAAGGTAAAAGTGGTGGGGGCAAAAGGAAGCTTAACTAGTCAAAGGTTTTAGAGTCAAGCACATGAGTTTTGAGGACAAAAAACGACTCACAATAAATGAAAAGGACCTAGAGATGAAAATGGACAGCTCTAAGGTAAAAGTCAGTCCACATTAAAATAAAACTAAGGGAGTTAAAGGTCAAAGTGTGGGAAGGGGCAAGTAAAAGGTCTAAGTATAGGTAATGAGGGTTTTTGAGGTAAAAATGAGGCACAATAAAAGTCTATGGGAAAAATAGTAATAGTGTTGGGATAAAAATAAATGATGAGCAATAAAAGAACCTAAAGGTAAGATTAGAGTTTTGTTTTTTGGGGTTTTTGAGCAAAGGACAAAAAGAAAAAAATAAGGTCACTCCGGGTGAATAAAGGGTGGGAGATGAATTTGAACAAGACAAAGGCATCTAAGGTTGACTAAGGGAATTTGGGTAGCACCTTTGTATGGGCAAAAGATCCCAGAAGTTGGGTTTTTGTGCAACAAAAGGGTTCCAATCGTGTGAGAAACAAAGCCATACAACAACATTACAAAACACTATGATCACCAAGCATTCCAATAAATGAGATCAACCTAGCAAAATACAACCCTGATGAAATAAGTCCTAATGGAATGCCAAAATCACACTAGAATTGGCAAATTACACTCCTACGAAGCCCAAAATGAACCTTTGAAACTTAGGGCATCACATAAAAATGGACACCACAATTGCAAAAAAAGAAGCAATAATTAGGTCAAAAGAACTCGGGAACATACAAACTCCACAAACACAACAACCCCACTCCACAATTATAGAAAAAATGTGAGTGAGTGTGAGTTGAGGCTAAAATCGGGCAGCGCTTCCGCGTACCTACAAGAATACCGTAACGTGCACTCGAAATTGCCACACAATCAACAATTCAAACATTCACCATGCAAATATACAAAAAGAATCTCAAATTGCCACGCCTCATCAATTAATTCTGATAAGTGAGACACGATGAAATGGCGAATATGCAATTACAATTACAAGCACGAGAGTCAAAAACATGGGAGAGTTGGATTACACCTTGACGGGCACTCAAATGGTCTGCCCCGGTGAGGTCCGTCCATAATATCACGCTGTGATTCCATAGTATCACCGTGTGAATGTTTTGCCCTTCTCTTCTTGATTAATATGCCGGAGAGCTCCACCGTGATCGTGGTTTTGTATTTGCAATGATTTCCACCATCATCTTGATTGTCGATTCCTCAAGATTGTGGTTGTGGCCTTTTCTTGGTATTGTTCTGGACTTGATGGTCCTTTCTATTTTCACGGCCGCATCTGCCCTCGTTGCCTTCAACATCCTGTTAATTGGTATTTCTTGTTGTTGCGGTGATCTTCGACGTTGCTATTGTGTTTTTTTTCCTATTCGTAGCCAGTAGTCTGTCGCGCATGCTCTTCCGGCCATCGTCGTCCTACCGGTTTGTCGCCGTTGCCTGTTGTGATCCGGATCGCCGTCCTCGCCTTTATCACCTTGTCTTCACCTCCCTAATAGTCATCATCGTCACCTCACGATCTGGTTCCGTCTCATGATCTTCTTTTGTCATTGTTTTTGTCACCTGATCTTGCTCACTTCCCATCTCTTCCCAACTATGCACACAACGTAGATATACTATTCAGCAAATTCCTAATCTATTCAACAATAAGACACTTCGAATAACTTCAAGTGGAAAGTAGATGGATCATACGTAGAGCAGATGACGAGTACAACTTCAATTTTGACTTTGTGGAAACGAAAAGGAGCAGATTGTACAATAACCGTCTACATTCAGAAACACTACTAGAAAATTCAATGTCCAAATCAACAGAGAAGCATTGATATTTTCTGTTGTTTCAAACGAGTTGTACAGGACATCCATCAACAAAAATCTGTTGATTTTCTCTATCAAATATATATATATATATATATATATATATATATATATATATATATATATATATATATATATATATTTTCGCTGCTCGGATTTTTAGGGCAAAAAATCTTTTTTTATTGCTGCCCGACGCTTCCGGGCAGCCAAGTTTTATACCCACAGTTGTTACTCGGGCTCAAACTCGGATCCTCACACTTATGACTCAACATTCTAACCAATTCACCACCATTAGAATTCGATGAACAAAGTATTATTTTTTCCTTACATATACACTTACAATTTGGTGGCCATTTTGACATGGTAAAATATATTTTTTCAAAAAAATTTGTACTAAGAAAATCTAGGAAATCAAGTTAAGTTTCATCTCCAAAAATCCGTTTGTGATTTTAAGTCTCCAATTAAAATTTATAGACAAAATTCAGAGAGGGTGTTTGAAAATATCAAAGAAAATATTCCTTGCTACCCCACTCTGAATTTTGTTTATAACTGTTGAATGGAGGTTCAAAATCACAAATGGATTTTTGGAGATGAAACTTAACTTGATTTACCAGTTTTTCTTAGTCCAAAGATTTTTGAAAAAAGTTATTCTATTTTGAAAAAATGGCTGCCAAAGACTGTTGAGTTTTTTTTTTTTTAAATTATGAATGATTAAGTTAAAAAAACTTTCAGAGTACATAGAACTTCAACCATGGTATTTTAAATGTTGCCCAAATGAGGGTGTTTTAAATGTTTTAAGTGTTTTAAAAGTCATAATTTTGTGCTTTGATGCTTTTTAACTTTGGGGATTATGTTCACAATCTTGTTAAGAGTTTGTATAAAGAATTTAAAACCAATTGGATCTATTTGTCATGGGTGCCCGAAATTGCCCAAAACTAAAAAATCACCTTTTGAAAAATAACTTTTTAATTGAATCTTAAATTGATCAAAAAATTCTGAGCATTAACTTGATAGTGAAACACAAGTTTATTAAAAAATTCACATCTTGTACAAGAATTGTATTCAACAAATATTGTATAAAAAGGGGCCTACTCAAAAGTGGAAAATTGTTTGAAATCATGACTTATAATTTCGAGGGTTAATTAATTATTTGAGATCAATATACCAACCTTGCCCTACAGCTATGGTATAAGAACATTCCAAAATCTTATAGACGTACGAAGTCGAGTCCATAAATTGCAAGAGATTCCAAAGATTCCAAGAGAATCTAAAATATTGTAATATATTCCAAAAGATGCCAAAAATTCCAATAGAATCTAAAATATTGTGATATATTCCAAAAGATGCCAAAAGATTCTAAAGATTTCAAAAAGATTCTAAAATTTACTAAAATTTTGTTGATTTGGTCATTGCACTATTCAAATCAACAGAAAATAGGTAACAATTTGTTGATTTTTACAAAAAGTTTAAAAATCGGTGAAATCGGTCATTGCAGTGTCCCAAACAACATAAATTAGTTGATTTTCTGTTGACTTGGTCACGATTTTCTAGTAGTGAAAAAACACATTTTGCAAGCGCTAGTAAAAATAGCATGTAGCATTGAAGCAACTCCAGATGCCCCCGAGGTAGCTAGCTCATCAAGGACTCACAAAGGTTTTCAAGTTCGACAAGCATTGTACATGTTGAACGCAACAAAGGATGACAAAGTTTCTAACTATGCTTTGGTCCTAGACATAAACAACTTTTGAATTTGTAGGTCTATAGCCATATGGATGTAGATTGGTCTTGGGGATTATAAAAGCCTATGTTTTTTGTATGCACACGCGAGAACTATGTATGAAAGGGCAGAGTATGTAGTAATCAACATCTTATGGTATCTATGCACAAATGTTTCTCATTTTTTCTGCCTAATGTGTACTGAATTTTCTCTTCAAAAATTATTATGTGTTTACAAAACTTTCAAAACATCCATCAAAATAGGAAGGGCACTCATAATTGGCACTCTAAATTTAACAAGGACAAAATAAAAGTTCTATATCTGTACTAAAAGTTGCCTAAACCACGCCAGTTTTCACGGAATGAATTTGCTAAACCGAGTGTGGAATACCCTCTGTCTGTAATGTGCGGCTGAAACAATTACAACCGCGAAAGGCACGACAAAGTTTGATGTCCCGAGAGGGCATGTAGTCTTGCAGAAGCAAACATGGGGGAGTAGGCAATAGTACATGATTGTTTTGAAACTATAGAGTATAGTCAGTTATTATATAGCCAGGGTTGCGTTTGAAAGAAATATGCAAGCATTGTACGTGAGTCCAATTTTCATAGAAACAAAAAGTACAATATTGGATTCAATGTAGAGTCTTCAAAAGTAGATGAGCCTCTAAACCAAGCGAGGTACATGTACGGAAGGAAATATAGCAAAGGGTTCAAGCTTCAAAAGATCATGTCTGATATTGTTAAAATGGTTATCTCACAGATTAGCATAAATTCAAAGTTAACCCTTAAACGTCAAGAGGGCCTGGGCGGGGCAGCCCGAAAGGCATCTAAATTTTCGGAGGGAAAAATAAAAATAAAAATAAAAATAAAAAAATGCAAAAACGGCTCTGCGGGACATTGTTGGCCAGCACTATAGCACTGTAGCACTGCGGCATCTCAGCTGCCCCAACCTCAAAAACTTGTTCAATTTCATAACTTTGATTGCTTACCAACGATTCCACAATCTCTCAAATGAGGCGCAAATTTGCAATCTAAATCGCTTTTTTAGTAGCTTTCCAACGCACCAATCCACGCTTGATTTGGTTGAGAAAATCTACTTTTTTCTTGATTATTCTCTTTTAAATAAGCCCATGGGGCTTACCTTGACGTTTAAGGGTTAACCTCAAAGTTTTCATGGAAGGGTGTTGCCAGCGTTGGATATTTATTATTAACATTCCACACCGCCAACATGTATCGTTGAAATTAATACCCCCACATAACAAGAAAGACTAAGAGCTTGTCACTTGAACAAACTAAGAATGCAAGAGATGTAGGTTGCAAAGCAGAAAGTATTTGTCGTCCATGTTAGTTTGGCGATTGCAACAAAAAGGAGGTAGAACTCTAGCAGCGTATTCCCATCACAACCATTGAGAGGCCTCATTGTTCACCTACCTTGGTGATAAAGTGAACAATGAGGCTGTCACTAGATACTGAAAGCAAGGAAATGACAAAGAGAATGTCTAGAACGAGGATCACATAAAGACTGTTCAATAGTCATTAGGGTACGTTAAACCGCAGGAATATCCATACACCCTAAAACTTGTAGTTGTTGAGTAGAAAGCACTTAATTCTAGAGTCCCGCAGAAGATGCGCCTACTAATTCTCAAAAGAGCAGCAAATTGGATGCAACCCTACAAGGAATTGGCTTTAGAAAAATGCAATGTGTGGGTATATGTAGTATACTTGCAACGACGTCAACAATTTCGGGCAGTTTGTACTTCCTAAAAACTCTAAACATAAAACCTAAATGGCAGCAGAAATTGACCTAGAAATAGTCCCAAATTATGAGAATAGTCCCAACTAAACAAATATGGCCTTCTAGGTTTTTAAAACTTCAATGGTTTGAATGAGGCTCTATTCCTTCCAGACTTCCAACTGGATTCATGACTAGGAGAGTTGATGAATGGTGACCTTCGTCATGTCAAGGAGTTAACTGACAAACTATCTCAAAGAACCACCAAAGAGAGGCCGTGTATCCCAGGGTACACTCTACATTATCATTATGTTTGAAAATCATGTGCATTCATAACCCCCTCTAAAAACGCCATGTATACAAAGGGTTATATGTCTAAATCCATTGTATACAGATATATTTTGTCCTAAATAAATGTTTAATGAGAGAACAATGTTTGCAATGTAGAAAGGTGGGGCCACTTTATTCTTGGCACTCACCTGACAGGCGGCACAATGACTTGTTTCTATTCTTTTCATCCCTTGCTGATGGTTTATAGTAAAATTAAAAAACTACAATTGTTGTGTAATACTGTAATTTAGTGCTTTGCAGTGTTTTACAAAAGCTCAGATGTAGATCTGTAGTAAAGGCTAACTAGATGCGTGGCCTACCTCGGTTTCACCATTCGCCCATATCTACATTACACAGTAATAAAACCATAGTATCTCCACACGAAACATTGTTCTGCATGCCAATGTCACATGACGAGAATAATGTTGAATGGAGTAATACCATAAGGTAAACTTGTGCCATTCACAACCACAGTGACGGTATAAAGTGTTGTTGGTTTGAAAGGAGAAGCAAACATTTCTCCTTGGGGGGGTCAGTGTGTTAAAAAGTTAAGGATATAGGTGCGAACAACAACTATTTTATAAGGGGGTATTACTTGTTTTTTAGGTTTTTTTTTCACATGCTATCATTATGTAATTTTCTACTTTGGGTTCATAGAAATGGGGCTTGCATTACTTATAATTCCAAATTACCTATTATTCCATACCCTATAGTACTTTAAAGTTGTCCAGTGCCATTTTTGATACCCTATATTACCTCTAAGTCCATTTATAATTTTTTGTTCCCATGTTTTTAAAATACCCTATCATTTGTTCGTACGTATATTGCTACTCCAACATATCACTACACCCCCCGAGCATTTCTCAACCTTTTGGCTAATATAAAGTGTAGTATATTATTATTCATTTAATACCTAATATGGTTCCAAATTTGTTCAAAATTTTATTTTTATTTTTCCAATCAATTTGTATTTTCACCCAAAAAACCATTGCATCAAAAATAATTTCAAATTCTTCATATAGAATTTTCTTCAATTCTTTATTTTTATTTTTAAAATGCAAAGAAAAGTAACCCAAATGGTTCAAAATTTCAATTTACCTCCAAAACTTTCAAACCAATTGAAGCCAAAGTCTAAACATTACAACAAATTAACATTCAGTCTTTTCAGCTACTACTCCAGTGTTTTAGCTATCTTTTCAAGTCTCAACTGCCAGTCCAGTGATTTGGTAGTCCTCTCAATTGCCAATCCAATGTATTTGCAGTCCTCTCAGCTGCTAGTCTAATGTTTTGGCAATCTTCTCAGGTGCTACTCCACTGTTTTCGCAGTCCTTTTAGATGCAACTCCAGTAGTTTGGCAATCGTCTTAGTTACTAGTCCATCATTTGACATGATTTCATATCGATTTTTCATCGTGTAGGGTTTGATATAGAGCAGTAGTTGTGAAACAATGTGGTAGAGGTTAATATTCTAAATGAATGATGTTGATAGCCCGGATTCAAGTGATGAGGAGGTAAAATGCACGATGTTTGGTTATTTGCCGTAGTCTCGACTGTAGATGAAGTTCCAATTGCGTCTCATTTATGGGTGAATTAGAGAAGTGTTTGTCATTTCATATTCCTACAAGATTACTAGGAGTTGGAACTAAATGTTGCGAGCTTTTTCTTAGTTTTAAAAACATATAATCAACCATGCTGGTGATTGTCTACTAGCTTCTTAGTATTGCGCATTGACTTAGAATTTTAAGGCGGTTTCTCTTGTCACCAACATATGTATGTATCCTCTAGCATTGCGTCTTCTGCCTCTCCTGTTTAGCAAACGATATTCAGAGAGATTCGATGTATGAAGAGGTGAATTGCCTTGGATTCTTAAGTTTGCTAGTAGATGTACCGTACCAGGAAGGCAGGGTCGGCACTTTTGTGTCGAATAATTAATAAAAGTTCAAAAAGTGGAGGTCGGCACTTTCAAAAACAATTATTAAAAATTCGGCTATTAATAACTAACATTGAATTTTACTAGCGGCTAAACGTTTTCTTTTGTTTTTTGCCTACGATTTTTGTTGACTTCATTTTTGTTGATTTCGACAAAATACTTGATAGATTTATTTATTTTTTCGGCATTTTTTTGGGGAATTATTTTCTGCCGACCCTGCCTTCCTGGTACAGTATTTGAATGCATCTCTTTTTTCCACGTTAAAAAAATTACATTCTTTCCTACTTCATGAAGTTGATAAAAGTTGAAGACAAATTTGGTAGAAAACAATTACATTGCCAAAAAAACTTGATAAAGAACTTTGCACTTTTATTATAAGCTAATACAATTAGGTGAATGAACTTGAACACACAGGTTGCAAACTATATTTCCATTCTTTCCTACTTAGCCAAAAGGACAAGAATGATATGCTTCTCCGAGCTTCATACCAACAACGCTAAATAGATGTCATTATAACTGTGAATGGTACAAACCTGATGGGTGAAGCACGGTAAACTGAACCATTAAAGTCATCCTTAGTGCTAAAATTACAATTTTCTTGGTCAAAGGCCATAAATTACAACTAAGAATTCATTTATTTAAGTTCTAATTTGGTAGAGCCTTCCATAGTTCTATTAGGCACTTCAATCCAAAGTTTCAAATTAAAATACTAAAAAAAAGTTACTAAAAGTAAAGCTTGAAAATAGATGTCAAACACATTTCGGGACTAAATCTAATGAATTGAATTATGTTCTATATGAATATAAATTATAAATTCTATAAGTTCATTGTGCATTCGAGGGCTCCAAAGAAAGAATTCTTGAAAAAATAAATATTTAATGCAATTTCAACATGTTCTTTATCTACTTTTTAATTTGGCCAGAACTACTTTTCCAATTTTAACTGCTTTAAACTTACTATAACACACTTAAATACTTATTGAACATGATTTTTTCAATTTTTTTGATTAGACTTTGTTAAGCATTTTATCTTTTATATTATCTACCAAAAATATTTCACAAAAAATAAAAAGTTAATAGATTTTTGAAAAATGCATTGTTGCTTCTTCAAGGGATCACAAGTGATTCAGTTTACTATGCTTTCACCCTTATGAGATAACTCCACTGAACTTTATTCATGTCAAGTGACATTGGCATGCACGACAATGTTTCAAAATGAAACACTACCAATTAGTGCTTCGTTTGGAGGGATAATAGATCAACTGCTGCATGAAATAGATTTGGGCGGAGGATAAAACCGGGGTAGACCCTGCGTCCAGCTAACCTTCACTACAAATCTACATCTTAATTTTTGTAAAACACTACGAACCACTAAATTACAATGTTACACAACAAATATTTATAAACTGCCAACAAGGGTGAAAACGGTAGAAGCTGGTCAATAGGCCTCACATGCCCGGTGTCATATTGGTGCTAAGAATAGAGGAGTCCCACCTTTCTACATTGCAAACATCATTCACTTGTTCAATGTAACTATACATCCATAATTTTAGCTCTACATATGTTTATTCTATGTATACATGAGAGGATACTGTTCACATAACATTCAATAGGCTCTGTGATTGTTGCCTTCCCCTAACAGAATGATGTGAAATATCCCACACCATTTCAACCTCCCAATGAACTGATGTGGGATATTCCACATCACATTAGTAGCTATAGGGGCAAGAGACAAGAGCAATCAACCATGGTGAATAGTATTCAAAAGCACTCACTCAATCACAATTCAACAGCGTTTTATAATTGTTTATTTAATTCAATAGTTCATTCAATTACAAATCACTGGTCACTCCATATATAAAGGTAGATGAAACTAAAAGACGCCCTCTTGGAAGGCTACTAAATGTCATGCAAATTATTACGGCCATTGTGTGCACTCAAGTATATACTTGTACGTGTTTAGTACAGTGCACCCCGGGCCGTGAATCAGCAAGAACTTCCGCATGAATCATGCACTGTCGGAGCATGGTAATTATGCAATGTTAAAAGTGCTTTTGGGCCGTAACTTAGTGACAACTCCATCCCTCCAGGTTCTATGGAACAACAGCGCTGGCATCTTCTCGGGCGGCCTAGTCTGCAGCATAGTTGTCTGCAGCAAAACGCTAATTCTGGGAGAAATTTTGGCTTTAACCTGTTAAGATTCCGCATTTTCTCCGATATTCTCTCGAATGAGGGTCCTCTAAAAATCCAGATTCACAACAGCAGTTCATGGCCCATTCACACCAAGCACCTGCCGCACTTGCATTTGCGTTCCCGAAATGGAGGAAGGTAAAACCCAAAAACAAAAAAATATTGAAAGCCTTGTCTTTTCTTGCTGCAACTACTATGCAACTGCAATTCACTACCGCAAGTTGAGCCATGCTCCTTTTTTGCGTTGCGTTCCTTCTTGTCATGCGTTCGAGTAATTTCTCATTTCATATTTTATATTTCTTGTTTCCCAACAGATTCCCTCAAAGTTACCTGACGCACGCATGGATGCTGAAGCACTGCTATATGTGAATGGGCCTTCAGAGATTGATTGTTCTCATCAATGGCACGTCTGCACGAAATCCTTAACTGACAGCTACCAATGCCTTCTTTCGTCCAGGTAAAATTAAAATACGCTACGTCGGCTACGTCGGCTAAGTCGGGATCGGAAAAGCAGATTCGACTGATCCTCTTTCAGCTTTTCACTCACTCTCCTATCGACGCCTATTTTCCTAATAAGTTTCAGTCCCTTCAACTTTTCTCGCATATATAACTATTAACAATCTACGGTGCTATACCAATCATGTCCATAGTTTGACGACTCCAATCATTGGTCTCGCCACATAATTACCTGCTCTTTTGTTCTACATGATCTACAAACAAGTGCAAGCGGTGTGCAACTTTTGGTCGCTCTACCTGAATTCGTACGCAACACTGAGGTACCTTCAAAGCAATCACGCTTGTAAATTCTTCAACAGCTAGCTCGCACAACTTAGTAATGAACGGTTGGGGTAGCACGTCATACGGCAAGACGTTGAATGAAAACTGCATCAACCTGGAAATCACTTCTCCTAATACCAATCATCATTAGAGCTTACATGATACTTCAAGATCAGAAATATTAAGTACAGATACGAGTCAACTTACAATGAGTTAGTACAGATTTATTAGAAGAGAGTTGCTCACTCGTACTTTATCTCTTCCACCGTGGTATTCAAAATCTACTGGAAATCACTTCTCCTAACATCGTTCATAATATTTCAAGAGCACGACAGAGTACAGAATGATAAGAGTCTAACAAGTACAAATTTATTAGGCGAGAGTTGCTACCTTGACACGCTTCATCTCTTCCACGGTCGCGTGCAAAAAGGAGCTCTCAATTGATCGCTGAACTCCAAAAGAAAGAAAACTAAATAAGGCTCCACCATGTACAATTCAAACTGATTAATCGTAACTGACCAAATTAGAGCCCAAACGGAACCGCGGCGTCACGATCATGCACTGCAACAAAAGAATAAATTTAATGCCGCAAAAGTCATAGTTACTAGTCCAGTACTGTACACAGTTTAATTACATTGCACGTGAACTTTGGACATGGAAAATGCCCCGTACAGTGTCATCAGCACGCTTCAGTTTGGCCTCAAATCACTATGGCGTCATACGAGGGCACAATCTCTCTATACAAGCTCACTAACCTCACTCTCCAATATGGGAACGACACTCCCGTTACAAACTTGTAGAGCTTCACAGTGACTCTAGGAATTGTAAAGAATTCCTGAGTGACTTCCCGGATGATATCTAGCTGTCCTCGAACTTTAGCTCTTGCAGCTCCCTCTTGTGCAACAGGCTCGCCAGGCCAACCGTGGAGAACACATGGCATTGGCGCACCGGGCCAGCAACAGCAAGTGAGCACAAGATATATCCCATTGATTACAAGCGAGATGACTATGGCCAGAATCATGCCGATAATGCCACCCAGAAAGGCAGCCAGAACTGCAATAGGGAAAAATGATACGAACATCACCCCAAATATAAGCACAAATGCATCAATAGCAAGAGCAAGCACTAAAAGGAAAAGAAACAACGCCAGGAGCATGATTGGGAAGTAGAGCACAAGGATGATGTGAAGGAGGCTCCACACAAACGCTCCCACAGGTCGAGGCAACCACGTACTGCCCAGAAGGCAGAAACGAAGATTGGTGTACAAATCGGTGGCTTCTGCAACGTGAATAACATACTCCTCCTCTTGCAACTGGGCCTTGCAGAGCTCCATTAAGTTATACTATATAAATTGATTCTACCGACAGTAGAAAGTTACGTATGGACTAAGTCTATCAAGTATTGGTTTCTGAACCTTCAATGGATTGGAAGAGGCTCTACTCCCAAACTCCCAACTGAATTCATGAAGCCCTAGGGGACTTGATGAACGGTGACCTTCGTCGTTTGAGGGCGGGGCGTTGAGTGATGTACTGTCTCGGAGAAAGGCTAAAGATGGGCTAGGTTTCAGCAAGAACGTCCACATGAATCATGCACAGTCGGTGCGCGGAAATACAACATTAAAAGTGCATTTTGAGTAACTTAGTGATGACCCCTTCACATACACCAATGCTGCCGGATCACTGTTCTGGATACTTTCTGAGACAACCAGTCAATTTCGTTTTATTTTTCAAAAGAAACTGGTTTTTTAAGAATATATCCCGTATATTTCGCTTATGGATACTAAATATAACTAATTTTTTTATTCATTTAGTCGGGTGTTTTGCCTCTATTCTTGAGAGTCAACTAGCTTTGTTGAAAAATCAATCGGCTGACTTGTTACTAACCTTCGGTTCTTCCCGGACAGTGGCCGGGATGCATGCATGCGTTAGGTAACTGTGAGGGAATCTGTTTTCAACCAAGAAATATAAAATACACAATATAAAATACGCAGTTAGAAATTTCTTTTAGAACGCACGACAGAAAGGAACAGAATGCAAAAATGGGATATGGCTCTACAAATGCATAAAATTCAGTAGCATTTGTGATTGCTCCCTTCTCCCAACAGAATGATGTGGAATATTTCATATCATTTCATCCCCAATGAAATGATGTGGGATATTCCACATCACATGAATAGCTATGGGGCTCGTGGCATTAAGCAAGAGCAATCAACCATGGTGAACACTAATTAAAAGCACTCACTTAATCACAATTTAATAGTGTTTTGTAATTGTTTGTTTGATTCAATAGTCCATTCAATTACAAATCATTGGTCACCCCATACATAAAGGTGGATGAAACTTAAAGGCAACCTCTTGGAAGACTACTAAATGTTATGTGGCACTGTAATGCAGTTGCACTGTGCTTGAACAGTAGTTGCACCTAGAAATGACAAGGCTTTGAATATATTTTTTGTTTCTCGGTTTTATATTCCTATGTTTAGAGAGTGAAGATGCAAGTGCGACAAGGGCTTAATGTGATTGGGCCATGAGGACTCCATCTTTGTTCTTTAGAACAACTTTGTTGGCATCAACTGTTCTAATTTTCAAAGTTGTGTACATAATTCAAAATTTGTTTGAATTGTGGTGATGAAGACCATAAAGTTTGCATGCGATAAGGAACCTCACCCCATGCTCATGAGGGATTTGAAACTGGCATATTTCTTTTCTATATATGTAGAAATAGGGTTGGAAACCTTGTTTAAAAGAATCTTATTCCTGTCTACTCCAAATGTCATTTCAAAGAGAACTTATTGTGGAAAAGTGAACTTGCACTACACTAGTAGAAAAGTGATCTTGGGACGCCAAGCTACAATGCCCAAGAATGATGCCACAAAATCATTTGGACACTCATTAGCTGTACCCAAATGGTTTTGTGGCAGCACGCACTAATACTGTAACTTAGTACCGAAGTTTACTTTTCTCTCATTTAGTGTCAAGTGTCCTCACTATTCACATCGGTTATTTAGATCTTGTATCAAAAAGTGTTCCCTTTAGTTCATCTATAGTTGAACATATTTTTTGTTATTTTGATTTCTTAGTAATTAATACATGCATAGTGACTAATACAAAAACACATGATGATTTTGTACATTTGATGTTATTTTTCATTTAGAAACCATTCATTATTCTTGTGTGGTACAATTCAAGCTTGTAAGCATGAAAATTGTAGCACATAACATATTGAATACGAGTAGCTTATCTGTTACGGATCTAACACAAAGGTTTTGGTATTTATAGAAAAGTTCATACACTAGTAGAGGTGTTTTTAGTCAAAATAGGAATGATACCTGAATTGTTAATTTGAACACAACTGCAAAAAACCCACTTCTTCTGTAGTTCTTTAATGTAAATGACGATAAAAATATACTTAAGTTATGCTAATTGTCACTATCAATAGAGAGCATGCATATGGCAGTTGGTTATGACACAAAATACTATGGCAAACGCTTTACTATAGTCTAGGAGCTACATGAACGCCTCGCAAGCCATCACATCATTCTAATTAATGTTTTCCACTAGAATGTTTACACAAAAATTGCGCATTAGAACATCCAATGTCACAAGTTTCATCCTCATTCTTGTATGGCTCTTGATCAAGTATTGTTTTGAGAATCTCCTCTTGACCAAAATCACCATAATCTTCTTCCACAACTTATTTAGGTCATGCAAATTGGTTGATCACTCATTCACTCTTGTGCTGTATATGCAGACCTCTAGGCCTTAAACAACTATTTGACAAGAATCATTTCCCTCATGGTCTCTACCATCTTTAAAGACTCATCCTGACATAGGTCTCGGTCTTTATTAGTAACCTGAAACTTTAGAAAATGCCAAGGTATTTTTTAATATTATTTTTATTTTTTGGTTTTAACCTATTTTTTTCAAATTAATTAAATTATTTGATAATTTATCGAGACAAGTAATTTTTCATACCGGTTTTGGGTTTTTTTTTGTTTTCACCGATGGGTTCATGGAACGTGTTGATTTTTCATATGATTGGTTTTGGGATGGCTTCATTATATTTTTCCCATGTCAATGGTGCCTTTTGGACATGAGACATGTTAAAACTTTGTACAAACACAAACTTGATAACGGTGATAAGCACCTGCTTCCGTCGCTAGGCATCTTGGCTTCTGCCACCATCAATCAAATAGAAACTAGAAAAATCTGTTGCTATAGTTATCACTTATCAAGGACCTATAACCAAACCAATGATTGCCATTTCTATGACCAAACCTACGACTAGAACTATGACTATGTCTATAACCAAACTTAATACTAAACTATGGACGACTAGACTAATGACCAAACCTATGACTAAAAGTCAAATAGTGATAAAATAGAATTATCGAAAACCGTATTAACTGGTGTATAAGTGTAGTTTGTTTCCTAATTATAAATTGAGCATGTTTTTATGGGGTATTACAAACAAGTTGCATGTAGCTGTGGCAAAGTGCTAGTGAGACTCCCTCTTCCATCCTCTAGCTTGATATAAAGTCATTTTTAGAATATATTTGTTGTTAATTTACTTGGGTAGACGATCTATAAACTGGATCTTACAATTTTTGACAAACATTGTTCATGAATAGTCCCTATGGACAGGTCGGGTCTCTTCGATTAGGAGAACTTATGGGAACTTTCCTTTTAACACTGAGGGAGTATTCTCAAGGTAATGGCGTAATGCGTACCAAAAAGTGTAGTGACACATTGCACAACAACAAAATTTTGGCGGTAAACATTTTCCATTGGTCATTGATTCGGCAATTTTTTTAGCAACAATGAATATGTATTCTAGGATCTTACATTTATTAAAAATCTCAAAAATAATGTAAAAGAGTATTTGAACCAAAATGTGACATACTACGTCCTGTGACACTACACAATAATTATATTAATGCCTTAATTGATACATTTCATTGAAGACATAGTAATGGAAAAAAAATTCTTCAATTCCTATTACATAAAGGTATTGTATTCAATAAAGATTCCAAAATATCTGAGTGAATAACGTGGATATTGTAGACTTATAGTGTCAGTTCAAGTTATTGGCCCTAGTAACGACTAGTTCCTAGAAATTTTCTTGCAAGCTTGGTCGGTATTTTAAAACGGAGCTTGTGAATTGGCTGAAATATGCTTTCAACATAGTTTGCAAGCATATGAAAAAACATTAGTAAGAATACTCCAAAAGATTCCAAAAAAATATTAAATGCATCAAAAGATTAGAAATAAGGACAGATGCTAGTCAACTTATAATCAGTACAGGTCTATAAGAAGAGAGTTGCTAGCTCGTACTATATCTCTTGAGTTCCACCGTGGTAACTATTCAAAATCTATTGGAAATCACTTCGCCTAGCTAACATCGTTTATAATATTTCAAGAATGATCACTACTAAGTACAGAATGACAAGAGTCTCACAAGTACATATTTGTTACACAAGAGTTGCTATCTCACACTTCATCTCTTCCATAGTTGCATGCAAAACGGAGCTCTCAATTCATCCAAAAGAAAGAAATTAAACTAAATAAGGCTCCACCACGTACAATTCAAACTCATTAATCCTAACCGACCAAATTAGAGCCCAAACGGAACAGCGGCCTCACGATCATGCACTGCAACAAAAGAATAAATTCAATGCCGCAATAGTCATACTAGTCCAGTACTGTTACACAGTTTACATTGCACGTGAACTTTGGACATGGAAAATGCACCCATACAGTGTCATCGGCACGCCTCAGTTTGGCCTCAAATCACTATGGCGTCATAAGAAGGCACAATCTCTCTATACAAGCTCACTAACCTCACTCTCCAATATGGGAACGACACTCCCGTTACGTACTTGTAGAGCTCCAAAGTTTTGTACGATATGCGATGGCTTCCCGGGGGGTATCTTGCGGTCCTGGAACTTCAGCTCTTGCAGCTACCTCTTGTGCGGCAGAGTGGCCAGGTTGACCGCGGAAATCAGGTAGCTTTGGCACATTGGGCAAGCAACGACAATTGCGCACAAAATATACAATATACATTACTATGAAGATAATGATCAACATGAAGCCGCCCACCAGAATGCCGGTCAGAATGAAAAATAATGAGTAAAACAATAAGGCACACACCCTAGTAAAATAGGTAATTGCATCAACAAGCACAAGCAAGCAGTAAAAAGAAAAGGAATAACGCTAGACTGAAGCATGATTAGGAAGTAGAGCACAAGGATGATGTGATGGAGGCTCCACACACACGCTCCCACAGGCCGAGGCAACCACGTACTGCCCAGAAGGGAGAAACGATGATTGGTGTACAAATCGTTGGCCTCTGCAACGTGAATATTGATTACATACTCCTCCACCTGCACCTGCGCCTTGCAGAGCCCCATTAAGGTATACTATATGAATTGATTCTACCAACAGTAGAAAGTTACGTATCGACTAAGTCTATCAAGTATCGGTTTCTGAACCTTCAATGGATTGGAAGAGGCTCTACTCCCAAACTCCCGACTGGATTCGTGAAGCCCTAGGGGACTTGATGAATGGTGACCTTCGTCGTTTGAGGGCGCCGGGGCGTTAAGTGATGTATTGTCTCGGAGAAAAGGTAAAGATGGGCCAGGTTTCAACCAGAACGTCTACATGAATCATGCACACTCGGTGCGCGGTAATGCAACATTAAAAGTGCATTTTGAGTAACTTAGTGATGGTCCATTCACATACACCAATGCTGCCGCATGCATGTGTTACGTAAGTTTGAGGTAATCTGTTGTTGACCAAGAAATATAAAATAGGCAATTGGAAATTATTCTAAAGCATGACAAAAAGGAATGGATTGGAAAAATCAACATGGCTCTACTTACCGCACTGTAGTGTAGTTGCACATTGCTCGAGCAGTAGTTGCAGCTAGAAAAGACAAGGCTTTTAATATTCTTTTTGTTTCTTGTTGTACCTTCCTACATTTTGGGAACGCAGATGCAAGTGTTGTAGGGGCTTGATGTGAATGGGCCATGAGGACTCCGTCCTTATTCTTTAGAACAGCTGTGAGTTGTGTACATTCAAAATTTGTTTGAATTGTGGTGATGAAGACCATGAAGTTTGCATACAAAAAGTGACCTCGTTCCACGCTCAGGAGGAATTTGAAATTTTGCATATTTCTTCCCTACCTATATGGAAATAGGGTGGGAAATCTTGTTTAAGAGAATCGTATTCCATTTTATTCCAAATATCATTTCAAAGGGTAATTATTGTGGTTCTTGTATAGAACCGCTTGCACTATATACTAGTAGAAAAATGATCTTGGGACATCAAGCTACAATACAATTCTTATTTCGATTTCTTAAACTACATGCATAGTGACTTAGACAAAAACATATGATGATTTGTACATTTAATGATATTTTTCATTTAAAAGCTATACATTATTCTTGTGTAGTAAAATTTAAACTTCTAAACATGAAAGTTGTAGCATATAATATACTGAATACAAGTAACTTACCCTTTATGGATCCAACACCAAAGTTTTGATATTTGTAGAAAAGTTCATACACTAGTGGAGGTGTTTTTAGTCAAAATAGGAATAATACCTAAATTGTCAATTTGAACACAAGTGCAGAAACCGACTGCTTTCTATAGTTCTTTACTATAAACGGAAAATAATAAAATATACTTAAGTTATATTGAAATTAGAAGTAACAAATTGTTAGTTTGTTACTTTTAAGAATAAATAGACAGGTGTTATGAATATTGGGACTCTTGACACAATCCAGGAGCTTGCCATTGATTCCAAAAAAAATGTGCACACGAGGTGCACAGTGAAACGCATGCCTGGTATTTTAGTGTTACTTTGGTGTTCTAAGAGCAAGCCCAGCAGTTCGTCAATGTGCACCAAGTCCACATGCAAGTTGGTGTGAGAGAATTAGGAACTTCCCCAACAACAAACATCAAGCATGCTTAGAATAAAGGTCATCAATCAATTTTAAACTACTACTTTTGTCTCAACTCGAGACAATCATAATCATGGAGAATAAGTTTACTAAAGTTAACTTCATAAAGTGGGAGCATGGTCTTGTCACAGAGTAGGACAAAGTGTTTGATGGGGAAATCACCTCTACCATATGAACAATATTTGGAGTTGAAATATCAAACTCCAAACTATGAGAGGCACTTTACCAGTCAAAAATAGCGTTGGTGAGTGAAAAAAAGGATGCTGCTGGGCATGCTCTAACTAACTTAAAGTCAGACTCTTGGTCTATCAATTCCTTCATGAATAACTTAACCCTTAAACGTCATGAGGGCTTGGGCAGGGCAGCTTGAAAGGCATCTAATTTTTTGGAGGAGAATTTTTTATTTTTTATTTTTTATTTTTTTTCTCTGTGGAAAAATGGCTTTGCTGGCCGGATTGTTGTGGCACTGTAGCACTGTGGCACTTTTCAAAAAACAACCTCATTTATCCCAAGTCCCCAACCTCAACTCTTGCTCATTTTGTTAACTTCGATTGCTTGCCAAAGTGTTTACAATCTCCCAAATGAGCTGCAAATTTGGAACTTAGATGGCTTTTTCAGTAGATTTCCAATGCACCAATCCTCGCTTGATTTGGTCGAGAAAATCCACTTTTTTCTTCATTATTCTCTCAATCATAAATAAGCCCAACGGGCTTACCTTGACGTTTAAGGGATAATTACCGTATGAGTAACTTGATTCCCACAAATCCCAGGCACAATAATTCTATTCAACTATATTATTTCTTGTCATGTGACATTGCCATGCACGACAATGTTTCACAATGAAACACTGCCAATTAGTGCTTTGTCTGGAGGAATAATTATAGATTGATTGTTGCATGAAGTAGATTTGGGTGGACAGTAAAACTAGGGTGGGCCCCGTGTACAACTGGCCTTCACTACAAATCTACATTTGAATTTTTAAGAAACACTAAAGTCGGGTGTTACATGACAACTACATAATTTTTACTATAAACAACCAACAAGCGGTGAAAAGGGTAGAATGGTCAATAAGCCCACTATCATGCTGGTGCGAAGAATAGAGCACCCTCACCCTCTACATTGCAAACATCGTTCACCTTCGAATGTAAGTATACATTACTAATTTTAGCTGTGAAAATATCATTGTCTGTATGTACATCAGAACATACTTGCCAAATTATTACGGTCATTGTGTGCACTCACGTATATACTTGTACGTGTTTAGTACTGTGCACCCCGGGCCGTGTATCAGCAAGAAATTCCGCATGAATCGTGCACTGTCGGAGCATGGTAATTATGCAATGTTGAAAGTGCTTTTGGGTCGTAACTTAGTGAGGGCTCAATCCTGATTCTATGGAACAACAGTGCTGCCATCATCTCGGGTGGCCTAGTCTGCAGCATAGCTCGGGGAGAAATTTTGCCTTAACCATTCAAGCTCCCGCATTTTCTCGGGCATTCTCTCGAACCAAGGTCCTCTAAAAATCCAGATTCACAACAGCAGATCAGAGATTGCTAGTTCTTATCAATGGCATGTCTGCACGAAATCCTTAACTGTCTCGTACTTTATCTCTTCCACCGTGGTATTCAAAATCTATTGGAAATCACTTCTCCTAACATCGTTTTTAATATTTCAAGATCACTACGATGTTAGGAGAAGTCAGAGTCTTATACTGTAAGTACTACAAATTTATTAGACGATCTAGTTGCTATCTCACGCTTCATCTCATTCACGGTCACATGCAAAACGAACTATGTTATTTCATCTACTAGATGCCGTTAGGGTGGGAAATGCACTCCCCACTACCTACCGAGTGGGGAGCACAGGGTAGGTAGTGGGGAATGCATTACACAGCCTGACGGCTCGAGTAGATGAAATAACATAACGTGACCCTCCGGCCTTCCCGTCGAGGGCGTCTGCTCAGATTAGCGCCTTGAAACTTTCGAAGATGTAATCTGTAGTTGGATTATGGTGAGTAATCTACTATCTAAGAGCCAATCACGAGCCCCAGATGGGCAGGCCCGTGGGTTACGAAGCTCTCAATTGATCGTTGAACTCCATAAGAAAGAAAACTAAAGAAGCTAAGGCTCCACCATGTACAACTCAAACATGTACAACTCAGACTGATTAATCCTAACCAACTACGTTAGAGCCCAAACAGAACCGCGGCGTCACGATCATGCACTGCAAGAAAAGAACAAATTCAATGCCGCAAAAGTCATACTAGTCCAGTATTGTTACACAGCTTACATTGCACGTGAACTTTGGACAGTCATGGAAAATATCCCGTACAGTGTCATCAGCAAGCTTTAGTCTGGCCTCAAATCACTATGGCGTCACACGAGGGCACGATCTCACTACACAAGCTCAGTAAGCCATATCCCCAATCTGGGAACCACACTCCCGTTACATGCTTGTAGAGCTTTACATTTTGTGAAGCCAGAATGGCAATCAGTCTAACTCCAACTATAGAGAATAAGATTACGAAAATCACCCCAAAAATAAGCCCAAATGCATCGACAGCAAAAGCAAGCAGTAAAAGGAAAAGGAATAACGCCGGAAGCATGATTAGGAAGCAGAGCACAAGGATGATGTGAAGGAGGCTCCACAGACACGCTCCCACAGGCCGAGGCAACCACCTACTGCCCAGAAGGGAGAATCGAAGATTGGTGTGCCAATCGGTGGCTTCTGCAACGTGAATGACATACTCCTCCACTTGCACCTGCGCCTTGCAGAGCTCCATTATACTACATGAATCGATTCTACCGACAGTAGAAAGTTACGTATGGACTAAGTCTATCCAGTATTGGTTTCTGAACCTTCAATGAATTGGAAGAGGCCCTACTCCCGAACTCCCAACTGGATTCATGAAGCCCTAGGGGACTTCATGAACGGTGACCTTCGTCGTTTGAGGGCGGGGCGGTAAGTGATGTACTGTCTCGGAGAAACCCTAAAGATGGGCCAGGTTTCAGCAAGAACGTCCACATCAATCATGCACAGTCGGTGCGCGGAAATGCAACATTAGAAGTGCTTTTTGAGTAACTTAGTAATTGCCCATTCACATTAACCAATGCTGCCGGATCACTGTGCGGTAAGTTTGAGGGAATCTGAGTGTTGTCAATCACCCCCGTCTCTAAATCCCCCGGTGGTCTTGAATGCGGGGCACTATTCATCCACCCCTCCTTTTTCTGAAATTTCCATTTTGGGCACCTTCGGTGCTTTTTTTGGAAATTTTTTTTGCAAATTTGGGACCTACGGCCTCTAATTACCATAGAAGGACCTATTTGGGAATAAAAAACCATTGGAGGAGGGGGTTGTTTTTTAAGGTGGGCCTTGAGCCGGACAAAAATAGGGGGCACTTTTGTCCCCATTCATTCAAGACCACCGGGGGATTTAGAGAAATCCGTCAATCACGAAATATAAAACACTCAATTAGAAATTATTTTAATGCATGACAAAAAGGAACTAAACGTAAAAAAAAGGAACATTGCTCTACTTGTGGCACTGTAATCAATGCAGTTGCACAATGCTTGAGCAATAGTTGCAGCTAGAAAAAACAAGGCTTTTAATATTCTTTTTCTTTCTCGGTTTTATCTTCTTACATTTTGGGAACGCAAATGCATGGGCCATGAGGACTCCATCTTTATTCTTTAGAACAATTGTTCTGATTCTCAAAGTTTTGTACATTCAAAATTTGTTTGAATTGAAGTGATGAAGACCATGAAGTTTGCATGCAACAAGGGTCCTCACCCCATGCTCAAAAGGAATTTGAAATCTAGTATGTTTCTTTCCTATCTATGTGCAAATAGGGTAGGAAACTTTGTTTAACCCCTAAAGGACCGCAGTTTTTCTTGTTTTTGAGCATCATTTTCATCTCTTTCTATTCATTTTTTTGTTAATTTTTTTTTCCTCTTGGTAGAAAATACCAAATCAAACATTTAAATAAATTTTAAGAATTTTTTTGACCAATTCAACAATTTTTCCCATGTCTTCAAAGACGGTAAAAAAATATCGAAAAAGACTGCAATTTTATCTTTTCACTTCAAACGCTATAATCTTGCAATCTGTATGGTTAAATTCTATGAAAATTTTACCATGGACTCTTTTGGAAATCTATAATAAGATCCTACGGTTAAAGTTGAAAAATAATAATTTTTGAGATTTATTTTGAGCCCTGCCCGTACTGCCCATTCTTCCCAAAAAAAACCCCTTTTGCTCCATAACTTCCACTTTAAAAGTTGGAAGCAAAAAAAAATTAGATCCTCATTTTTGTATTGATATACCAAATTCACATAATTTATTTCAAAAAATAAAAATAAAAATTGACACCGTAGGAACCTACCCGAACATTGAAATGTCCTAGTTAAGACACTTGGTCATGTAGGGGTTAAATGCACTTTCTTTCATTTTATTCCAAATGTCATTTTAAAGAGAAATTATTGTGGTTCTTATATAGAACCGCATGCACTAAGCTAGTAGAAAAGTGATCTTGGGACACCAAGGTATAGAGCTTAAGCATGATTCCACAAATCCATGTGGACACTCATTCGGTTGTATCCAAATGGTTTTGTAGCACCACATTCTAGCACTGTGGCTTAATCCCTACACATACTAGGGTGTCCCTGGAATTAACAATTTGAAAAAAATCATCATAAAGTACTATTTAAAAGAATATTTTATAATGGATATACAAATGAAAATTCTAGATTTTGAATTTTACATTCCATCCGTATGGTTTAATTTACTAATACTATCACCAATATTTAATTATAAAATTTGAAAGTTAAAATTAAAATTCCTTCTAAATTTGATTACAAACAAAATTTTAATATTTTTGGAGTAAAATGTATTGAAGTGAGTTTAAAATGAGAGACTCTTAAACATGGTGATTCTTTGAAATTTTTATGTTTTTTTAAATCTATGACCTCATTTTTGCAAGGCCACTGTTGAACTACAGTCAATGCAATTTTGGCTTGGTCAACCACTTGACATATTTCTACATTTATAATTTTAGAAAAATATGTAATCAAGTATGGCTAAATCAAACCGTTAGATAGGACAACAACTTGGTGAAGATTCTCCAAAAAATTGGATGACTTTCATTTAAGCATTGATGAGAACGTGAGAAGGGTTTGAATATGTTAGTCGTTCACTTTCTGACGTTTAGGGGTTAATGTCTCAAGATCACTTCTCTCCCAGCTAGGGTAGACTTCCATGTGAGGATTGGTTGGGTGAAAGGCACTACAAGACAAGAAATGAGGTCTCAAGAACCACCCATACTCTACTCATTTCAGTAGAAATGAAAAATATACTCCTGGATCATGCTCACCCATTTCAGTGGAGCTTCAACTTTTTGCGGACTAAGAGCATCCGCACCCGTGCTCGCCAAACGCGGCCGAAACAGGGTATTGCGGGCCCGGACCCCAATTCCTCCCTCACCGCGGCTCGCGAAACGGTGATTTTGCTTGCGGCCTCGTTAAATTCTCCCCTCGACATGCCAAGCTCAAGAGTCCATGAGTTTCTTGCGCGCGTTCGAAACACGGAAATCAGACATGGATCTTGCTCTATTTGGAGTTTCGTGTGTGGATTCTGGTTTTTTTAGATTTCCCTCCCCTCATCCGCCCACCTCAGCCTGCGTGGCAATCTAAAAACGGCCCATGATCTGCAATCTGTACTCGGGTTTAGTGAGCCACGGTGAGGCACGAATATTTTGGCGAGTCTAATCCTTATTCCAGAGCTTGTAAAAACACCTGTAGCGAGTCTCCGATCTGGAGAAACGGTGCGGATGCTTTGACCACCCATACATGGAAGCGTGGCCTTAGTGTTAAGTGTCATCACTATCCACATCAGTTATTAACATCTTGTATTGAAAATACCTTCAATGGATTGGATGAGGCATGAGGCTCTACTCCAGGCCAAACTTCCAACTGGATTCATGAGGTTTTCGGAGAATTGATGAATGGTGGCATTCCTTGTATGCGGCCGATTTTAAGCGACGAACTATCTCGGAGAAAGAGTAAAGAATGATGGGCTGGGTATCAGAAAAGACAATGCTCTGTCGGTGCACGGAAATGCAATCTTTAAAGTGCTTTTCAGTAACGTAGTAAGGACTCCATCTTTATTCTATGGAACAACAGTGCTGGTATCAACTTTTGATTGTGCAAGTTGTTTACATAATAGAGTTATTCTTAAAGTCACCTTGTGTTTGAATAAGATATCGTGAATTTTGCATTAATGTATTCTTATTTGTTCACCTGAAATAGTTAAAAGGTAGGAAAGAGCTTAGTGGTCTCTCATTATTAGGTGTGTAAGAGCTTGGTGGTCTTCAAACTCATGAAAAATTAGTTTAGCCGTCTTTCTTGACGATTAAACTAGTTTCCCTTGGATTTAAAAACCACTAAGCTCTTAATAATGATAAACCACCAAGCTTTTCCATTCAAAACTTGTGTGAATTGTGGTATCAAAGACCATGAGATTTGCATGCAACAAAGGATTGTCATCTCACTCCCATGTTCAGGAGGGATGTGAAATTTGGCATACTACTTTCCTACCTCTAGGGGAAAAGGTTAGAAAACCTTTGATTGTTTAAGGGAAATCAATTTTATTCCATTTTGGCCTAAATTTCATTTTTTTGAGAAACAAGCAGCTAGTCGCATAGTGTTTGCCTTAGTATTTATCTTGAATTTATTTTTACAACTTGTTTATATTGTTGAGTCATGTACCTTTTTGAAAATGAAGCATTTTCATAGTCTCTCCCAAAATGGGACAAAGACAATAAATGTGGTTCTTCTATGGAACCGCTTATTCTACTCTAGTAGAAAGGTGATCTTAAGACACTAAGCTATAGTGATAAAGTATGGTGCCATAGAACCATTTAAGCACTAAGCTAGTACCCAAATGATTTTTTGGCATCATGCTTTGGCAATGGAGCTTGCTATCCCAAGATCGCTTCTCTACTAGTGTTAAAAGCCATCACTACCTACATGAGATATTAACATCGTGTATCTAAAAGTGTTTTCTTCGATTCATACCGCTATAGAGGAACAAAAGTTCTTATTTTTATTTCTTAGGCTACATTTACAATGACTAACACATATGCATATGATGATTTTGTACATTTAATTATTTTTCATTTAAAAAGCCATACAATATGGATGTGTGGTACAATTCAAACTTGTAAACGTTTTGTAGCATATAACATACTAAATATAAGTAGCTTGCCCTTTAGATCTAACACCAATTTATTTTGTATTTATAAAACAACTTTTACATTAATGGAGGTGTTTTTAGTCTGAAGTGGAATAATATCTACAAGACTTTAGTGTGACTAAAGTGTTTATTTGACCCACATAACAAACGACCAGTGATGCCTAACTACTAGGCATTCTTATGATGGTACAAATGAGTGAAAAAAATAGTCCAATGTGATGGATTTTTCGAGAAAATGGATTATGAAAATTATAAATAATTTTTTGTAAATGATGGATGTATGAGACTTTTTTACATGATCTCATGTCAACATAACAAAGTTATATTCTAAAAATAAAATATTTCCATTCCATAATATTTAATAAGATTCAAAAAGTTAACCTAAGAATGGAAAAATGTATGAGATCATAAAACTCATTTGAAGAGTTTGTTTCTTAAAACATATATACATATGGTGATTTAGTGAAACATGAAATTTATATATACCAAAAATAGTGTGGAAAGGGTAAAAACCATTCAAATATCATTTTTGCAACAAACAAGTTTTTTACATCGTTATTACAAATCCAATTTAATGTATCAAAGATGGATAATTTTGGAAAATGAATTTGATGAACATCATAATTAAATAAGAAGTAAGCTTTAGATGAAAATATTTTTCTAATTAAAGACATTTTACCACTACATTCACTACTTCAAAAAGTAATACTTGATTTTAAGACCTTTCACTCACCCGTACCATGAGAACGCCCCTCTACTTTCTATGTTTAAAAAGAATTGTCCTTGTTTTTGGCGTATTTTAGCTTCATGCATTTTATTTTTACTGAATAAAGTTGTCTAAATATTTGAGAAAAGGCCTATATTTAATCACATTATGTAGTTGTGTCACTCTTGTTGTCCACCCTGTTTGAAGCGGACAAGGCTCACGTGTCAAGTATAAAACATAGGACAAATATTAGAGTCATCCGCAAAATGGTCCAGAGTGGGGTGACTGGACTATAGTTTGTGAAAAGAGAGGTTATGCACCCAATAAAAGTAGACTTGTCAAATGCTTCAAATAAACTAAAGGTCTGAAGTTTCAAGGCACCAAAAACGGTGCCCAAAAATTCCCCAACCTCAGTTTCTATTCTCATGAATGCTCTGTCACATTGGCTTCCTTGGCTTGACACGTATCTACATGGAGTGGGTCTTCCTTGGGTCTATTTAAAAAAAATCAAAGCTTTTGAAAGCTCATTCACTGAAATAGAAAAAGTAGTAATTGACAACCCCACCAACCAGTAAGGGCCGACTTCCATGCAAGGGGGGCAGTGGGTGGTCGGTCCTCCAAAGGAGGAAGCTCCACCGATATGGGTGGAAACAGGAGGATTCTAGTGTATAAATTTCCTTTGTACCGAAATGGGTGGAGCATCGGTGGTTCTTGAGACCTCAATTCTCGTCTTCTAGTGCCTTCCACCCACCACCCACTCACATGGAAGTCCGCCCTAACTCAGGCCACGACTCAGGCCAATTTTTGTATCCCAGGAAATTTGCCAAACTAAGGCTCAATCCCCCCATGAGTTTGCGGAAAACTCTATTGCAAAAACTAATGCCAAAAACTAGGACAATTATTTCAGGAGAGGGAGTAAAAATTTCAGCAGAAATAGAAACAAAAACCTGGAACAAAAGTCTCATTGCCCGAGTTGAACACACAACGTCATCCTCGGAAAGACTGCTTTTCATGCTTTCCGAAATACGGAATCATAGGCAAGTGCATGCCATTGAGCTCCAACTAGATGAAGATGCCTTATGTCGCCATTAGAACTATGATCGCTGGTCATAGTTGACCTTCATTATTTACAGCAACTAGTGGGAGTTTCCACTACTAAGGTAGATTGCAATAATTCAGTGGCTGCACTATTATTAGTTTGACCCCACATCCCAGGATCCCACCCATTCAACCGATATCAATCTGGCTGACCGTTTCTATTACAAATACCACTTTATGTTAAAATGCACGCGCAACGTTCCCAGTAGTATCACACTAAGCATAACAAAACAAAGGAATTAGTGATCGCCAATCTCGGCAGTATCCCAAAACAAGTGTGCACACTCACAGGAAGATGAATACAAGATCCCCATATGGGAAACGTGGACAAGTTTCCCACAATTGTAACTTTCCCAAATCAAAATACACTGACTACAATTATCCCAAGAAGGTTACAACTGTGGAAATTTTGTCCCACTTCCCATATGGGAATGTCTTTATTTCTACCTGTGACTGGGTGCATGGCAAAGGGCACGGCACCCGGAAAATCACATGTACTGTACACAGTTTACATGGCACATGAACTTTTAACATGGAAAATGCCCCGTGTAGTGTTTCAGTTCGGCACGCTTCAGTTTGGCCTCAAATCACTATGGCGTCATACAACGGCACAATCTCTCTACATAAGCTCACTAACCTCACTCTCCAATATGGGAACGACACTCCCGTTACGTACTTGTAGAGCTTCACAGTGAGGTTAGGAAATTCGAAGCCATGTAGCGGTGCCGGAAATGGGAAGCTATTCATTGGCCATGGAAGCCATTTAATTATTTTTACACCTTCCTCTTGTGCTGCAACAGGCTCGCTACGTCCAGAGGAAATACCAGGGAAAAGGGGCCAGCAACAGCAAGTGATCACAACAAATACCACACTCACTGCAAGAATTATGTATATGACTAGAGAGAGGAGCAGAATATAAAAAGGGTACACCGATAAGAGAACCAACGCCACAAAAAGGGCCACAGCATCAACAGAAACCGCAAGCACTAAACGGGAGAGGAATAACGCCAGAAGCGTAAGGAGGTAGTAGAGCATGGGGATCATGTGGAGGACGCTCCAAAGGCACACTCCCACAGGCCGAGGCAACCACGTACTGGCCAGAAGGGAGAATCGAAGATTGGTGTACAAACCGGACCGGTTGGCTTTTGCAACAAGAATAACATACTCCTCCACTTGCACCTCCTCCTTGCAGTGCTCCATTATAATATAAATTATATGTTACTTCTACCGACAGTCAGTCATGGACAACTATGATCAACGATAGGTTTCTGAACCTTCAGTGGATTGGATGAGGCTCTACTTCCTCCCAAACTTCCAACTGGATTCATGACGTCCTAGCACACTTGATGAATGGTGACCTTCAATCGTCGATTCAGGGCGTTACGTGACGTACTATCTCGGACGAAGGCTAAATATGGACCGGGTATCAGTACGAACCTCCGCATGAATCATGCACAGTCGGCGTGCACGGTAATGCAATGTTAAAGGTGCTTTTGAGTAACTTATTGAGGATTCCATCTTGACCCTTACATGTCGTTGCAGCTATATACTGCCAGATGGATGTAACTGATCCAAAATGAATTGAAGTATCAGAGAGTAGATGAAAGAATTTTCGTTGGATTCTTTTCGTGAAGGCTCATAAGTGATCATGCTACCTCTTCAACTTAAAATAATGAAGGTAATTGAAGTTATTTAAGGATTTTATATGAAGTCTCGATTACACAAGGAGTGGTAAAAATATTAACCATGTACTGTATTTTGGGTTTTTTTGTTTTTTCTTAAGTAAATTGAAATTAGACCATGAAAATGAGTTCTAGTGCAATTGAGCTTAATCCCTAAACGTCCCAGCGTCCAGTTTCTGGACGACGAACAGATTCCAAATTACACTACACTCACATTACTTCATGGATGAAACTCATTCAATTTTCTTAAAATACTTTATGAAGTTGTTGTCCTACCTAATGGTTGGATTTGGTGTTACTAGACGTGTACATATTTTTTTTAGATTACAAATGTGGAAGTATGTCAAGCAGTTGACCAAGCCAAAATTGCATTGACTTCAGTTCAAAAGTGGGCTTGATTAAATGAGATCATAAATTGAAGTAACACAAAATTTTCAAAAAATCACCATTTCAAGAGTATCTCATTTTAAATCCATTCCAACAAATTTTACTCAAAAAGTATCAATATTTTGTTTGTAATCAAATTTAGAAGGAATTTTTAATTATAACTTTGAAATTTCATAATAAAATATCAGTGATGACATTGGTGAATCTAACCGTACGGATGGAATCTAAAATTCAATATCTACAACTTTCATCTATATAACAATTCTGAAATATTCTTCTAAATAGCACTTTATAATGGTTTTTCTCAAACTGTCAATTTTGGGGACACCCTGGGACGTTTAGGGGTTAACTAACAAAATGAAGCTTATGAGTTATGAAGTCTAGTTCCTACTCCACTTAAGGTCCTGCATTTTCTCGGACATTCTCTCGAACCAAGGTCCTCTAAAAATCCAGATTCACAACAGCAGCTCAGAGATTGATTGTTCTTATCAATGGCACGTCTGCACGAAATCCTTAACTGACGGCTATCAATGCCTTCCTTTGTCGAGATAAAATTGAAATTACGCTATCTCCGCTAAGTCGGGAAAGCAAATTCGACTAATCCTCTTTCAGCTTTTCATTCACTCTCCTATCATCGCCTATTTTCCTTACACGTTTTCTCGCATATATGGTAACAATCTGCGGTGCTGTCCATAGTTTGACGACTCCAATCATTGGTCTCTCCAGATAACTACCTGCTCTTTTGTGCTACACGATACAAAAAAGTGCAAGCAGTGTGCAGCTTTTGGTCGCTCTACCTGAAATCGTACGCAAGACTAGGTACCTCCAAAGCAATCACGCTTGTAAATTCTTCAACATCTAGCTCGCACAACTTAGTACTGCTCAAGCGCTTGGAGTAGCACGTCACACGGCCAGGCGTTGCCTGAAAACTGCATCAACCTGGAAATCACTTCTCCTACTACCAATCATTATAGGAGCTTACATGATACTTCGAAGTCAGAAATAAGTACAGATACGAGTCAACTTATAATGCGTACAGGTTTAATAGAAGAGAGTTGCTCACTCGTACTTTATCTCTTCCACCGTGGTATTCAAAATCTACTCGAAATCGCTTCTCCTAGCTAACAACGTTTATAATATTTCAAGATCACGACTAAGTACAGAATGATAAGAGTCTAACAAGTACAAATTTATTAGGCGAGAGTTGCTACCTCACGCTTCATCTCATCCACGGTCGCATGCAAAAGGGAGCTCTCAATTCATCGCTGAACTCCAAAAGAAAGAAAACTAAATAAGGCTCCACCATGTATAATTCAAATTGATCAATCCTAACCGACCAAATTCGAGCCCAAACGGAACCGCGGCGTTACGTTCATGCACTGCAAGAAAAGAATAAATTGAATGCCGCAAAAGATATACTAGTCCAGTACTGTACACAGTTTACATTGCACGTGAACTTTGGACAGTCATGGAAAACGTCCCGTACAGTGTCATCAGCACGCTTCAGTTTGGCGTCAAATCACTATGGCGTCATACGAGGGCACAATCTCTCTACACAAGCTCACTAACCTCACTCTCCAATATGGGAACGACACTCCCGTTACATACTTGTAGAACCTCACAGTTTGTGGAGGAAGTGTGATGATATCCCGGATGAATTTCAGGATGATATCTAGCGGTCCTGGAACTTTAGCTCTTGCAGCTCCCTCTTGTGCAACAAAGTGGCCAGGTCGACCATTGATTACAAAAGCGATGACTTCGGCCAGAATGGCAACCAGAACCCCAGCAGGGATTAAGATTATGATAATCACCCAAAAAATAAGCACAAATGCATCAACAGACACAGCAAGCAGTGAAAGGAAAAGGAATAATGCCAGAAGCATGATTGAGAAGCAGAGCACAAGGATGATGTGAGGGAGGCTCCACAGACACGCTCCCACAGGCCGAGGCAACCACGAACTGCCCAGAAGGGAGAAACGAAGATTGGTGTACAAATCGGTGGCTTCTGCAACGTGAATAACATACTCCTCCACTTGCACCTGCGCCGGCCTAGCCTTGCAGAGCTCCATTAAGTTATACTATATGAATTGATTCTACCGACAGTAGAAACCTACCTATCGACTAAGTCTATCAAGTACTGGTTTCTGAACCTTCGATGGATCGGAAGAGCCTCTATTCCCCAACTCCCAACTGGATTCATGAAGCCCTAGGGGACTTGATGAATGGTGACCTTCGTCGCTTGAGGGCGGGGCGTTAAGTGATGTACTAACTGTCTCGGAGAAAGGCTAAAGATGGGCCAGGTTTCAGCAAGAACTTCCACATCAATCATGCTTAGTCGGTGCACGGAAATGCAACATTAAAAGTGCCTTTTGAGTAACTTAGTGATGGCCCCTTCACATTCACCAATGCTGCCGGGATGCATGCGTTTGGTAACTTTGAGGGAAATCTGTTGTCAACCAAGAAATAGAAAATAATCTGTTAGAAATTATTCTAACGCATGATAGAATGGACCTGAACATAAAAAAAGAGCGTGGCTCTACATGCGGCACTGTAATTAATGCACTTGCAGAGTGCATAAATAGTAGTCGCAACTAGAAAAGACAAGGCTTTTAATATTCTTTTTGTTTCTTGGTTTTATCTTCTTACATTTCCGGAACGCAGATGCATGGACTTGATGTGAATGAGCCATGAGGACTCCATCTTTCTTCTTTGGAACAATAGTATTGGCATCAATTGTTCTAATTTTCAAAATTGTGTGCATTCAAAATTTGGTTGAGTTGTGGTGAAAAAGACTATGAAGTTTGCGTGCAACGAGGGTCCTTATTCTATGCTCAAGAGTGATTTGAAATCTGGCATATTTCTTTCCTATCTATGTGCAAATAGGGTAGGATACTTTGTTTAAATGAATTTTATTTCATTTTACTCCAAATGTCCTTTGAGAGAGAAATTATTGTGGTGATTGTATAGAACGGCTTGCATTATACTAGTAGGAAAGTGATCTTGGGACACCAAGCTGCAATGCCAGAGCATGATGCCACAAAATCATTTGGTGTGGACACTCATTAGCTTGTACCCAAATGGTTTCGTAGCACCACACCCTAGCACTATAGCTTAAGCCCTAAACGTCAAAGCATCCAAGCCCTGAATGTCAAAGCGTCCAGAAAGTGGACAACTAACAGATTCAAACTCTTCTCACGTTCTCGTCAATGCTTGAATAAAAGTCATTGAATTTTTTGGAGATTCTTCACCAAGTTGTTGACCTATCCAACCGTTGGATTTAGTCATACTTGATTACATTTTTATTTTTTAAATTACAAATGTAGAAGTATGACCAAGCCAAAATTGCATTGACTGTAGTTCAAAAGTGGCCTTGCAAAAATGAGGTCATAGATTTAAGAAACACAAAATTTTCAAAGAATCACCACGTTTAAGAGTATCTCATTCCTAATTCATTCCAACAAATTTTAATCAAAAAATATTAAAATTTTGTTTGTAATCGAATTTAGAAGGAATTTTTTATTTTTAACTTTCAAATTTTATAATTAAATATTGGTGATAGTATCAATGAATTGAACCGTACAGATGGTATCTAAAATTTAAAATCTAGAACTTTCATTTGTATATCAATTCCAAAATATTCTTTTAAATAGTACTTTATGATGATTTTTCTCAAATTGTCAATTCCAGGGACACCCCAATCATGTGAGTTTTTGGACGGGGTACCCATATAGGTGGTACATTTAGGGGTTAACTCTTTAGTGCCTAGGTAACCAGTAAGTGGTCACTATATCACTAGAAAATGAAATGCCTTAAAATTGGTGAACCATCTCACTCTGATGTCTGAAGTTCAAAAGTGTAATTTTTAATTTTGCAATTGACGCAAAAAGAAAAAGTGGGATCCAACTTTCTTAGGTATTCAAATACCTATATGCAAAACACCAAAATACTGCAAATACTTACAAATACAACACATGCACTATGTGGTATTTCTTGTGGTTGGAAGTTTGTTATCTTGTATTCTTTTTGGGATTTTGTTCTCTTGTTCATGTTCCATTAGTGTATGTGGTCCGGTCTTGATCAATGTACCAACTCCTTTATTATTTTAACGTATAAACTTTGTCCTAAACCGTTCATGGATAAATCACTTTCACTTATAAAATTCTAAATAATTATGTATGAGTCTATTTTTGACATGAAAGATTGCAATGGAGAGGTGCTAACACATGTCATTGTTGAACATCTTCACTTTTATTTTAGAAGATTTAACTCAAATTCTATTTAACCTTGAAGTCACGCACCCCCCAAAATCTCATTATGTTCTACGGGCCACCACAGTCGAGACCCAAAACCACCAATTTCACTATTCAAGTAGACCAATTGCACGCCAAGCATTGCGAAGAAATAGTTGGTGGTTTTGGGTATCATTATGAGTGAAAGTTAGTACCACACGGTGTGAACATGGGGAAACCTAAAGGTTTGATTTGGGTCATTGGTTACTTTCCACTTTGAAAATCTGTATAAAATTGACAAATGCGAATAAGATATTGCAAATTATTGCAATCCTCATCAAAACCTATTTCAAATGCAATCATTTTTTCCAAATTTAACACTGCCAAAAATAGGTCAGATTGCTTAAGTTGGTGGTTTTAGGACAATCAACCATACTACAAATACCACTTTATGTTACAATGCACGCGCAAAATTCCTAGTAGTATCACACTAAGCAAAACAAAACAAAGGGATTAGTGATCACCAATCTCAGCAATATCCCAAAACAAGTGTGCACACTCACAGGGAGATAAATACAAGATCCCCACATGGGAAACGTGGACAAATTTTGCACAATTGTAAATTTCCCATATCAAAATACACTACAATCATCCCAAAATGGTTACAATTGTGAAAATTTTATCCCACTACCCATACAAAACCCCATGTGGGAATGTCTTTATTTCTCCCTGTGACTGGGTGCATGGCAAAGGGCACGACACCCGGAAAATCACATGTACTGTACACAGTTTACATGGCACATGAACTTTTGACATGGAAAATGCCCCGTATAGGATTTCAGTTGGGCACGCTTCAGTTTGGCCTCAAATCACTATGGCGTCATACAACGGCACAATCTCTCTGCACAAGCTCACTAACCTCACTCTCCAATATGGGAACGACACTCCCGTTACGTACTTGTAGAGCTTCACAGTGAGGTTAGGTAATGGCGGGATAGCTTCAAACGGACCTGGAAATGGGAAGCTATCCAATGGTCTTGGAAGCCATTTAATTGTTACACCTCCCTCTTGTGCAACAGGCGCGCCACGTCCAGAGGAAACATCAGAGACAATGGGCCAGCAACAGCAAGTGATCACAACAAATACCACACCCACTGCAATACCAATGCATAAGACTAGAGAAAGGAGCAGAATACAAAAAGGGTACATCGATAAGAGAAGCAACGCCATAAAAAGGGTCACAGCATCAACAAAAACCGCAAGCACTAAACGGGAGAGGAATAACGCCAGAAGCGTAAGGAGGTAGTAGAGCATAGGGATCATGTGGAGGAGGCTCCAAAGGCACACTCCCACAGGCCTAGGTAACCACGTACTGGCCAGAAGGGAGAATCGAAGATACGCGTAGAAATTGGTCACTTCTGCAACTTGAATAACATACTCCTCTACTTGCACCTCCTCCTTGCAGAGCTCCATTATAATATATAAAATATAAATTATATGTTGCTTCTACCGACAGTCAGTCATCGACAACTATGATCAACGATAAGTTTCTAAACCTTCTATGGATTGGATGAGGCTCTAATCCTCCCAAACTTCCCAACTGGATTCATGACGTCCTAGCAGACTTGATGAATGGAGACCTTCGTCGTTTCAGGGCGTTACGTGACGTACTATCTCGGAAGAAGGTTAAAGATGGGCCGGGTATCAGTACGAACCTCCGCATGAATCATGCACAGTCGGCGCACGGTAATGCAATGTTAAAGGTGCTTTTGAGTAACTTAGTGAGGATTCCATCTTAACCCTTAAATGTCATTGCAGCCATATACTGGCAGATGGATGTAACTGATCCAAAGTGAATTGAAGTATCAGAGAGTAGATGAAGGAATTTTCATCCGATTCTTTTCGTGAAGAATCATCAGTGATCATGCCACCACTTCAACTTAAATTAAGGTCATTCAAGCTATTTTTGGATTTTACATGAGGTCCCAATTACACAAGGAGTCGTAAAAACGGTTCACCATGTTGTGTATTTTGGATTTTTCTTGTTTTTTCCTACGTAAACTGAAATTAGACCATGAAAATGAGTTCTCGTGCATTTGAGCTTAACTAACAAAATGAAGCTTACCAAGTTTAATTTCTACTCCACTTTGAATTTGAGTGTTTTGTTAGAGTTACGAGTTCAATGGATATTACTATGGTGTAACAATTTTTCAAAATTTAGATACACGGATGATTTTCATTTGATGTTCTTTTCTTCATTGTAATTTACACCTTGGGTAAAAACATTGAAATTTTTGAGTATATTTTGTAATTGATATGGAATTTCTTTACAATCGCTTCAAAAAATTATAGTAATTTCAAATTTTCACAACAGTGAAAAACAATGGTTTGTACTAGACACACGGCTTCAACTACTAAAAATATACATTTGAATTTTATCTCATTTATAGTGGCAAAATTGAGTGTGATAGGTACATCTTGATTCCGTGGTCATGGGCCCGACGTTTAACCCTAACTGCCCAGGTGTCCTTTTTTTGGACGATGTAGAGATTTCATCCAATTTTCTTCATCCGTCATGCACTTTTTGTAGTGTAGATTTTTTACTATAGATTTTATGAGAAGTTAGCTTCATGCACGTGTGATCCGATTAGAAACGGGATGATTTGTGCAATTTTTATGCCTCATTCATGTTGTAGTGATTCACCAAAATTTCTAAAATCTTAATTCAAAATAGTTCAAAAGTGCTCTTGAAAAAGCCAACTCATAGAATTAAGCAACCAAAAAATCTCCAAAAATCACAAAACTTAGAGTATTACATTTCAATCCATCATAACTAATTTCATCTACAAATTGTCAATATCTTATTTGTAATTGAATTACAAAATAGTTTTGAATTTTAAGTTTCAAAATTTATACAAAAATATTGGTGATAGCAATCATAGATCTAACCGCATGGATAGAATCTAAAATTCATAATGTGCAACTATTATTCATACATCAAGTTCAAAATATCCCTCTTAGTTGCATTTTATAATGCATCTTTACAAAACTGCCCAATCTGGAGAGGGCTGTGGGCATTTAGGGGTTAAGGATTAATTTAGCAAAGCAACAGCGTTGGCATCATCTCGTGCCGTGTGCAAAGTCGAAGAAGAAATTTTAGCTTAACCACCTGAAATCCTACATTTTCTCAGACCAACCAGTTTTCTCCAGTATTGAAATAAGGAATATTCTTCGATTTCCCCCACAAATGACCAGTTTTTTTTCCAAAATTTTGAAGTCGATTAAGCAATTCTCAATTTCAAATAGCAAACCTGTAACTGAAGGTCCGTTCTCCCCAGACATTGGTCTGCAACCTTCTAAGATATTGAAACAAACATTAGTATTCTTTGGCTTAGGAGTGGCCCTTGCATCAGGTTGTCCAAGTATATTCTTCATGGAAATTTCCGACTGGTATTGCCGATGGCTACAAAGTCAGCACTGATCTGCCTAGCTGGTCTTCTGGATTGATTCGCGTTTAGTCCTCTGAACCTTCATTTCACACTACAAAGAGAAGGCGTCGCATTTCACTCCGTAGGTGAGTCAAACGGTGCTACTTCGCACTTACTACCAAGACGCTCAAGACTTGGTGAGTGTGATTCGTCACGTAGGACAAGTGTGTACAGTGAACTTTGACACTGTTCTGAGTGAGAAGTGATGCCTTTTCTAGTGGTGTTAGTGCCTTTGCGTGTGATAGCACTACAAGCATACCCGTCGCTTTTCACTGACTGAAATCGAGGAAACCCTTGTCCTATGTGACCAAAAGCACTTTGGAATGGCTCAAAATAGCAATGAGAAGTGACCAGTTTCCTTGTAATGTAGCGCTTTAATGTGCTCACAGACCAAGAGGACACATGTTGTAAGGTACTGTAGAAGGTGAATAAACCATCCCCACTTCATCAATGATTGGCGTAGATATTGCACTCAATATAATCACACTTAGATAAGGGATGATTCTAGAATGAGTACACACACTACTAGAATCATACATTGTATACTATGTTTGATAGCAATGTGGGGACTAAATCAAGCAAAGTTACAGCTTGTTGAGCAACATCTAATTGAGAACCATAATGTTGTTGTAGCGACTCTCCTAGGGTTGCTAACAAATGTGGTATGAACTTAGTAGTGATATACCTTAGTGTCAAACTTGTATTCATGATTGGAGGCTAGGCCACACAGGGAAGAGATGACGTCTAGCAAGAGAAGAAACTTGTAGAATATAATTGACAATTTTTACTTGTTTTGTTTCAAAATAATGATATTGTGTTTTTACAATTAAACTTTGGTTTAATTTCAAACTGAAGGTTCTTAGTTTTGACAAACCGACGTTTACAAAATCAATTCCTTGATTAATGAAATGGACGGGGAAATGGATCGTTTCAAATTTAGGGTTTAGGGCTTCCAACTCACCTACAGGGTTCATCATAATTTGAAAGAGCTATAAACACTTCTTTTGATCAATCCAGATGATCAATCTCCATATACTAGAGTTAACCAAAAAGAAAGATAAAACTCATGTTAGGTAAGGGGAGTTGGAAATGAGTTGAGGGCAGCTGAGTCAACTCGCATGGTTCTCACTAAATCCATAGATAACATGTTGAACTAGTTTTGCCATCAAAAAGACGTCGAAACTAATTGAACATGTATTTTGGCTTTCAGAGCAGCGCTGGCTCAATCAGAAGGCACTTGCGAGGTCTTTTTTGTCTAACAGCTTTCCAGTTTTTACGGATCCTTCTCTGTTTTGGGATTATAACAACCCAAAGACCAAAGAGATGCGAAGTTTTGAACTTGAGTTTTCATTTATGTTACACTCAACAAGAGCATAGACTTCCATTCCCATGAATATTGGGCCTTGAAACTTGTGTTTTGTTTTTGGTTAACTCAAATATCAAAATAACTCAGTCCTTGGACTTCAAAACCGTGTATTATGACAGTTTGCAAACATTCACTTTTATAGTATTCATAGGAACACATAAACTGGGAAAGAAAGATAACTCAACGCTTTGTGCTTCTGTACAATCAATATTGATGCTGTTTCACTTCTCTCTAACCAGTCCATCAATATTCTGAACAAGAATTCACATCTTGTCCACATGTAATAAAAAATATGGTCACTGTGATCTAAAAGACAAGTTTCAGTCGTCGTAAGTGAATCACTTGCTTCCCTTGTTGTAAATTTTACGATGTCAATGCTTCAGGTGGGCTTTCAAGGATCTTCTACACTTGTAGGGCTACCGACATAAAGACTTTCTATTATCAACAACACTATGATAGTTGTGCAATGTTTTCAACAAACCACAGTGCCAGACCTTCGAATTCTTTCCCACAACATACCAACAGTTGTCCCTTGTTTCGCACTGATAGGCTTTGGCAGACGTCATCAAACCCTAAACGCCAGAGTCTAAACAACATATGACAATCACCCCTGTTTTCAACAAATTGCAGTGATGCAGGGTTCGTGTAAATGGCCCTTCAAATCACTATGGCGTCATACAAGGGCACAATCTCTCGACACAAGCTCTCCAACCTCACTCTCCAAATTGGGAATGACACTCCCGCAACATACTTGAAGAGCTTCCCAGTGAAGTTAGGAAATGGCGGGGCGATATCTAACGGGCCTGGAAATTTTGCTGGTGCAGCTCCCTCTTGTGCAACAGGTTCGCGGAGCAAATATGGCATTGGCACACTGGCCCAGCAACAACAAGTGAGCACAAGGTATATCCCGGTGAGTAGAAGACCGATGACTATGCCCAAAAAGATGCCCAGAAGCATAACAGGGTATAACAATACTATATACACTGCCGTAATAAGCATCAGAGCATCACCCAAAACCGCAAGAACTAAAAGGAGAACGAATAACGCCAGAAGCATGAGGGAGGAGTAGAGCACAAGGATGATGTGAAGGAGGCTCCACAAACACGCTCCCACAGGCCAAGGCAACCACGTACTGGCCAGAAGGGAAAAACGAAGATAGGTGCACAAATCGGTGACTTCTGCAACATGAATAACGTACTCCTCCACTTGCACCTGCGCCTTGCAGAGCTCCATTTATAATATAAATTATATGTTGCTTCTACCGACAGTCAGTTATCGACAACTATGATCCAAGATAGGTTTCTAAACCTTCAATGGATTGGATGAGGCTGTACTTCTCCCAAACTTCCAACTGGATTCATGAAGTCCTAGCAGACTTGATGAATGGTGACGTTTGAGGGCGTTATCTCGGAGAAAGGCTGGAGATGGGCCTGGTATCAGTACGAACCTCCGCATGAATCCTGCTCAGTCGGTGCACGGTAATGCAATATTAAAAGTGCTTTTGAGTAACGTAGTAAGGACTCCATCTTTATTCTATGGAACAACAGTGCTGGCATCATCATCTCGGATTCTCGGGTGCAAAGTCCGGGGAGAAATTTTAACTCAATCAGCTCGGATCCTACAATTCTCTTGGACCAACCAGTTTTCTGCAGTATTATATTTGCTCGACCTGAAGAAGATAAGGAATATTCTTGGATTTCCACCTCAAATGATCGGTTTTTTTTTTTCCAAAATTTTTGTACTAGATTAAACAATTCTGGATTTGAGCTGGCTAATCTATAACTAAAGGTCAATTTTCTCCATACATTGGTGTGCAGCCCTCTAAGATAGTGAAACAAACATCAATATTCTTTGGCTCTGGAGTGGCGCTTGCATCAGGATGTCTACATGTTCTTGATGGTAATTTCCGATTGGTTTTGTCAACTGCCTAAAAAGTCAGCCTCGATCGGCCCGGCTGATCTTCAGGATTGATTCGCGTTTACTCCTCCGGAACTTCACTTCACTGTTTGTGCATGTGAATGGCGCTTTGATCTGCATACATACCATTCAAGAGGGCACACGTTGTAAGGTAGGAGGTGCCTAAACCATCTCTACTTGATCATTCATTGTCATATATATTGCACTCAACATGTCCCTTAGATAAAGGATAATTCTAGAACAAGGATGTCAACTAATAGCTACTAGGATCATACACTGGAATTATCCTTAACCCTTTAACGTCACAATCATTTGTAGAACACAGGGAGAGATAAAGACATTCCCACATAGATTTCATATGGGAAGTGGGACAAAATTTTCACAATTGTAACTTTCTTGGGATGATTATAGTGTATTTTTTATTTGGGAAAGTTACAATTGTGGGAAATTTGTCCACGTTTCCCATATGGGAATCTTATATTTATCTCCCTGTGGAACACTCAAACTACATTTTCATATGTACACAATTCAACTTTCAAGATTTATCAAAATATATTTTGTAATATTTTCATGCATGAAATTGTATGTTTCCTATTAGTGCTAAAATTTTCAAATTCTCCTGATACAAAATGAACTTTTTACAAATTTTTAGATCAAAGACTGCAAAAAAATCATATTAATTACAAAAAAGCTTCAAAAAATAAATAAGTTTTGGGACATGCGCAAGTTACAATGGAGAATCACATGATATATTTTCCATAGAAATTTAAAATTTAAAACTTGAAATTCAAAAGGTGAACATCCTATGTAATGTAATTCAGAACTTGAACTACATAGCTTGCAACAAAAATAAAATACTCAATACTTGAAATTTGTAAGAACTGAAAAGTGTAGTGCAAACTAGACTCAACAAACTTCATTTTCTTAAGTGAAAGTAATAGCAAAAAAAAATCATCTTTAGAGTCAAAATTGGATTTGACCAACAAACATTCACTATTTGGATGCATGGTTCTTAAAAGGTTAAGTCACCTTAAGTTTGAATAAGATATCATGAGTTTTGCACTAATATACTTTTATTTGTGCACCTCAAATAGTTATAAGGTATAGAAGAGCTTGGTGATATTTAAAGTCAAGGAAAACTGTTTTTGCCTCCTTTCTTGATGGCAAAAAAGGTTTTCCATGAGTTTGAAGACCACCAATCTCTTACACACCTAATTATGACTTTAATGGAGAGACCACCAAGCTCTTCTATTTCTAATTCCTATTTAGTGAAAAAAACTCATGGTACAAAGAGAACAAGAGAACAAAACTCATAGTATATTGGATGACTTTAAGAATAACTCTATTGTATACTATGTTTGTTAGCAATGTAGGGGATTAACTTAAGCCAAGTTACAACTAGTTGAGCAACATCTAAGAACCATAATGTTGTTGTAGCTACTCACCTAAGGTTGCGAACAAACCTGAGGTTGCGAACAAACTTCGCAATCGATATCTGAACTAAGTGATATACCTTCGTGCCAAGCTTGTATTCATGATTGGAGGCTTGGCCACATCAAGAAAAGACGACATTTAGCAAGAGAAGAAACTTGTAGAATACATGTGACAACTTTTACTTCTTTTGTTTCAGAATAGTGAGATTGTAATTTCTCCAATTAACTTCAGTTGCATGTCAAACCGGAGGTTCTTGGTGTTGACAAACCGACGTTTACAAAATCAATCCCATGATTAATGAAATGGACGGGGAAATGAATCGTTTCAAATTTAGGGTTTAGGGCTTCCAACTCACCTACAGGGTTCATCATAATTTGAACGAGCTATAAACATTTCTTTTGATCAAGCAGGCACCCCGCATGATCAATCTCCATATAATATCTAAATAACTTCTTATACTTCAAAACCGTGTATTATGACAGTTTGCAAACATTCACTTTTATAGTATTCATAGGAACACATAAACTGGGAAAGAAAGATAACTCAACGCTTTGTGCTTCTGTACAATCAATATTGATGCTGTTTCACTTCTCTCTAACCAGTCGATCAATACTCTGAACAAGAATTCACATCTTGTCCACATGTAATAAAAAATATGGTCACTGTGATCTAAAAGACAAGTTTCAGTCGTCGTAAGTGAATCACTTGCCTCCCTTGTTGAAAATTTTACGATGTCAACGCTTCAGGTGGGTTTTCAAGGATCTTCTACACTTGTAGGGCTACCGACATAAAGACTTTCTATTATCAACAACACTATGATAGTTGTGCAATGTTTTCAACAAACCACAGTGCCAGACCTTCGAATTCTTTTCCCACAACATACCAACAGTTGTCCCTTGTTTCGCACTGATAGGCTTGGGCAGGCGCCATCAAACCCTAAACGCCAGAGTCTAAACAACATATGACAATCACCCCTGTTTTCAACAAATTGCAGTGATGCGCGGTCCGTGTAAATGGCCCTTCAAATCACTATGGCGTCGTACAAGGGCACAATCTCTCGACACAAGCTCTCCAACCTCACTCTCCAATAGGGTACGGACACTAACTTTGTATGCCTGTAAAGACTCGCTATGAAATATTTCTGGAAGTGCTGTCTAACAGAATCCCACAAACCAGCACCCTCAACAGGAGCTACTGGTTGTGCAGCACCAGGTGCAGGTTGGGGAGTAAACGTTGCACCTAAAGAGAGAATATATTGGCCCACAGATTGACCTGGTGCCCTGCCAGGCATGACGCAGCAACGGCAGGTGATTAGAAGCAAGATCCAACCGAGTGCAACAATGACGCCACCGCCCATGAGGAAGAACAGGAACGCCAGCACTATGGTCACGACAGTGCCAGAAAAGCGGATAGCATCACCCAAAACTGCAAGGAGGAAAAGAGCGATGAATATCGTTAACTGCAAGAGAGTGAAGCGAAGCACAGGGATGATGTGAGGGAGGCTCCACAGACACGCTCCCAGTGGCCGAGGCAACCACGTACTGGCCAGAAAGGAGAAACGAAGATTGGTGTACAAATCGGTGGCTTCTGCAACGTGAATGACATACTCGTCCACTTGCACCTGCGCCTTGCAGAGCTCCATTTCGTATAATATTTCTTCTACCGACAGTTCACATTTACTAATCTACAACTATGATCAACGATAGGTTTCTAAACCTTCAATGGCTTAGATGAGGCTGTACTTGGGTGAGGCTGTACTCCTTCCAAACTTCCAACTGGATTCATGAAGTCCTAGGAGAATTCGTGAATGGTGACCTTTGTCGTTTCGGGGGCAGGAAGTTACACTACTAGCAAAGGCGTCGCTTCTCACTCAGAACAGTGTCAAAGTTCACTGTAAACATTTGTCCTACGTGACGAATCGCACTCGCCAAGTCTTGAGCTTCTGGGCAGTGAGTGCGTAGTGGCGCAGTGTGACTCGCCTACCCTCGTCCCTAACTCCCACGCAGGGGAGGGAGGGCGCCTGCCTGCCCGGCGGGGCAGGGTGGGCGGCCCGCTGCCTGCCCGGGCGGGGTAAGGGGCGGGGCCGGCTGGCATGGAGTCCGGGGACCGGCTGTCTGCGGGGACCGGCTGACTTCTGATTTACAGCTAACTGCGCAGCGTGGGGCCGGTGTAAGGGGCCCGCTGCCTCGTCAGCAGGGACGGCCACAGGGGACGAGGTATCAAGTGCGCTCCAGATCGTGTGCACTCCAGACCGTACCATCCACTTCCCCAACAAGTGGATGGGGTATGGAAAGAGCGTCCCATCTACTTCCCCAACAAGTGGATGGGATATGGAAAGAGCGTCCTATCTACTTCCCCAACAAGTGGATGGGTTAGTAAACTCAACAAGTGGATGGGGCTTCAAGTGTTTGTGGGTTTAGGGTTTTGCAACTCTTTGGTACAAATGTTTTGTTTAGTGAGAGTGGTTTAGGGTAGAGTTGGAAGTCTATAGAAGTGTTTAGGGTTTGCATTGTAGTAGAGAGCATTGATAGTTTATAAAATAGCCCTTCATAGAAGTTACAATCTTTGTAGGATTGTACTAGGATTGAGAATTTGAACAACAATATTTTAGGGTTCATACATTTCTTTAGCTCCAACTGTGATTGAATTCTATTGCTTTAGTTGAACTCTAATGGATTAGGTAAATCTTATCGCTTCGTAGGTATTTCATGGAGCTACCCTCAATCTCCTCGGAGGATGGCTTCTTTTATCCTTCGGACTTTGATGATGACTTAAAATTTGTAGTAGGGGTGGATGAACTCATTTGTGATGTTTTGGGTGGCCAAAACCCAGTATTGCCATATTCCGGAGTACTAGATTACTACTCAAGTGACAATGAATCAAATGGTGGAGGAGAGGAAGGAAGTTTTGGAGATGAAGAAGTGGAGGTGGACATAGTGGGGCCACAATCATCATACGACTTCGACTTCGTAGAAGAAGAAGGCATTGAGGTTCTTTCATTTGACAATGTAAGTGTTGAATCAATGCCAAATGGTTTTATTTTTACCAAATCTAGTTTGGCGCTCATGATTCAATGTGTAGTATCAGGGTTGCAACCTAGTTCTCTTGAAATACGGACCACGGATTCCAATTTTCTACCTTTGCTTCAACACCATGGTAGACATGTTGATCCCAATGATCCTGTACGCATTGTAGAACGTTGGGTACGGTTGCAGAAAAATGTAAAAGTTTTAAATAGTCCACATGGACTTCTTTTAAGCCCATGTAGTGATAAGATGGGGCGAGGCATAACTTCAAGTGACCTTTGGCATTCTATTGTGAAGCAAGCTCATCGTCATGTTAGTGGCAAACATTCCTCTTTGAAATCCACGGTGCATTCTATACGAGAACAATGGTCTACCGATGTAAGAGTGGGTGGGATCCCACATTCTTTCATAGAAAGATGCATCCAATCTTGTGCAACTTGTAGTGGTGTAGGATCATTTTGGGATGAAGTTGTTAAAGTTCTATTAGAGGAGTTGGAAGAAACTCTTAACAATATATGTGCGAAGCATATAGTAGTTCGTAGAGTCAAAAATAAGAGGCAAACAACAACTTCGTTGGTCACGTATTACTATTGTCATAGAGGGGGGAAGAAAAGAATTCGGAGCGAGAAGGACAAAGTGGATTCTACCCGGCGGGAGAGAAAATCTTGCAAGTGTGATTGTGAGTTTCTTTTGGAAACAATTGTGTCCTCCATGAACACACAGTCATGTGTTGAAGTTGCTAACCAATCGATGGCCGAAATACATGTGCACTCCAAACATTCCGGTCACATCCCGGAAAGTGAGAGTGACGAGTACTTCTTATCGGTTCATCCTTTGGTGCTTTCATTTGCAATCGAGAATTTAAAAAGCATGGTGTCTCCTTCAACCGTAGCTGTTGCTTCAGTCCAAGAAGCAAAGAAGTTTAAAAATATGGTGACCTATTTCGAACAAGTCACATTTCGATTTTTTGTTCTTGTGGAGGAGGTGGAGGCATTATCATATTCCTCTTGACTAAGTGGTGCGTTCTTCTAACCTTTTCTACTTTCATTATTCAACATCATTTATTTGTGTATCATTGAGATTTTTGTATGTATTATACCTAACTAAGGTGTTTTGTATGACCCTTATAGATGCCGCACAAAAAGATGATTGGGATGCCACTCAACTTGAAATTCTTCGGCTACAAGCCAAAGGAAAGGTGATTTTTTACCAAAAGTATGACAAGAAGCACGAAGATGTACGAAAAAGACCTTTCGTTGTCGTCATCCAAGATGAATTCATGAGAGACATTGCTAAGCGATTTTCTACGGGGAACTCATGGGCGTTGGATTCTACCTTCAAAACCAACAATTATGACCTACCATAACACGCTGCGGTTGTTCCGAATGACGACGGGCGGGGCATGCCAGTTTTCTATATGCTTTGCTCCAAAGACAAGGGAGAAGGCCATCAAGGTATTACTATTGAAATTGCTTTGGAATATGTTTTCAAAAACATGGGGAATGTAAGACCTAGTGTAATTCTAATAGACAAAGATAAGACATTTTTGAATGCCATAACAACAATTGTGAGAAATGATCATTTTTGTTGGAAGGATGAACGAATAGGAGGTGAACAAATTGCATGTAAGGTTTACTTTGCCACTTCCATGCTATGAAAGCATGGAGTGAGCATCTTCTCCCTCACGTTCCATTTGATAGGAGAGATGAATTGTGGCAATTGCTTATGACACTTTTACATTGTCCGGTGGAAGCTCATTTCGATATCAATGTTCAAAACCTCTTTCGAGTGTTTGAAGACGTTCCGGGAGTAATTCAATATATACATTCGAGGTGGACTAGCCCTTCTTTACCTTGGAGATCGTTGTGGCCTAAATTTGGCCGCATGTTTTCGTACGGAGGCATGGACACGACCAATCATGTAGAGAGGCATTGGGAGTGGATAAAATACTCATTACTTATGGGTAAAATAAATCGCTCCCTTCGGGATTTAGTGGTGGCGATAATGGGGAGCGCCAAGGATGGAACTCGGGTTGGAGGACCCACTCTCTTAGATTATTTCAAATTACGACAAGGCACAAGTAAGTACCCTCTAACCCACTTTGAATCATTTGCTTTCAAACAATAAAGTAATTATAGAATGGGAAGTAGGTAATGACGTTTTATTGTGATGTTTACAAAATCTAATTTTTTTTATTTTATAAAATACAAATTATTTTGGTAAATGTATTTCTTTATTACTAAGGGTTAAAGTCTATTTTGAAATTGTTTGTCTAGGTGATTCCGGAAGGTTTTCAAGGAGGGCAAATGACAAGGCCCATCAACGGCGTCTCAAGGGTGGAGAGAGGATTTGTAAATTATATGTTACAAATCCCAACGGAGTTCTTCAAATCGTTAACAAAGATTTCCTCCTCTTTCGCATTCAAAGTGAGACTAAACCGGACACGACATATAATGTGTCCTTAAGTTGTCATTATTGTGATTGTCCAACAGCTAAACCAACTTGTAAACACATTATTGGATTACAACTTATACTGAAGAAGTATCTTTCGACCGATTTCAAATTATTCGAACCTGTTGATTCCCAAGTGCCGCCTCAAGAACCGATTATACTCAACATAGAAGACTCGCCAATACTTGAAGAAAGCGCCTGAGAACCAATCGAATTTCACAATGTCTTTGAAGAAGAACGGAGGATTCAACTTCTTCAGTTACAAGCAACAATTTCAAAGGTATGGCAATCATTGGAGTGTAGTTTGGTACATGTTGGTGCGGAGGAATGGAAACACAAAATAGATTTATGTACTCACTTCATTGAGTCGATGGAAGAGCCGTTTACATTTGATAAGCCCGCCATGATAGATCTTCCTACCAAAGGTTCTATTTCTACCATTCAAGCTAACGTGAAGCGCACAAGAATGGGTTTTGGATCAAGTGCAAGGTCAATTGAAAAGAATCATGAAGATACTAACGATGCAAGCAAGGGTGACAGCATTGCGGAACGACCTCCTCTCAAACGACAAGGTCATACATTAGTGTCTACATCCAAAACCAAGAGGGCTTTTTTTCCACGGGTACCCAAAATTGTTTGTCAGGTATGCATGACAAAAACAATGGTAGAAAAGGGTGAAGTTTCTGTCAATTGCCGCAATTGTGATAATGACATTGAGGTGAAGCAAACATAATGTGGATTTTTCTATCAACTTTCATATTTTTGAATTCTAAGTAATGTATGTTTAGTTTCGATCTATTACGTGTTAATACAGTATTGGGGGTTTTATCGTCTACTCTCTACTATTTAACCCATTGTATGTGTGCTAGAATTTTCATTTTTAATACCATGTATATAGTTGGAGCCATGGTGTCTATAATACCATCTCATTTTTGTAATTTCTCAATGATTATTTCCTACCAAACAAAATATTCAAACCTAAAAATCAAACTAATTCAAGAGGGGTTACCCATATAAGGCTATCACCCACTAGTAGAGTATGATACAATGAAAGAACGGAAAAGAAGGAAAACGCATTATATTTTATCCCCAAAATTCCCTAAACACAGTCATAGATCCAATCATAATGAACACTTGACACACGTAAACCCTAATCGAAACCGATCAGTAAACTTGAATGAAACATGAAGATTTTAGTCTTCTCATTTAAAAAGAAATTAGTTGTTACAAATCCATTTGTAAGAAGTGATAAAAACAAGAAGGTCTATCGGAATCCAAGTACACAATAGTTATAAACCCTAAACCGGACCGCTATTTTGTAGATTTTCCTCTTCCCCTACCCTTTCCTCTTCCCCTCCCTCTTTCCCTATTTCCTCTACCTCGTCCCCTTCCCCTAGATGGATCGGCTTCAGAAACAACTGTGGTTGGATTCTCCTCTTTAGGTTCTTCCTTGATAAATCGCATGGCATGCTGCAACCTCCAGAGATCTTGTTTGTTTGCAATGCATTCTTTTTTCCATTCTTCTTCTTGATCCCATAAGAGTGTGGCATAATCAAACTCATTTGCAAGCAACAAGCAACAAATGTCTTCCGCCCTACTTTGTTTTGTCTCTACCCATGTATGTTCTGCAATATGGATTAAATACACCAAATATATGTTTTAGAACATAATTAAATATAACTATCAACATGAATACAAATATGGTTCATTATACAAACACTAGTGAAATAGGGATTATAAAACAAACTTAGGTAGGAAAGAAATAAAAATAAAAATAGATAGAATGATACCTAGAAAATTCCATCGAGCGGCGAAATGAGTTCTTGAAACGGTTGATGGTGAAAGAGAGCCCTCATATTGCTCCAAAGCATCCGTAATTGTTTCAACAAAAGGATGGTGAAAATTAGCAAGCACATGGACAAGGGTCTCCAAATCGGAAACCCTCAAGTGTTTTAAAGAGTCCAAAAATCCGGCACGTTGTGCTAGAACTAACGTGTTCTTAGTGACAAGCGCCGGCAAAGGATGAGGAGGACAAATCTTACTCCTCTCCTTCTCAAATTCACTTGGAAGGCTTCGATCGATTCGCTTGAATGCCCGAGCACGGGCATTTTTCTCGTTCTCCTTGGCGGCATCCTCCCTTCTCCTCTCTTTTTCATACTCTGTCTTCTTCCGCTTGGGGGCCATACTGGTTGAAGTTTATGAATCTTGTACAAACTCTAAACAAACAAGCAAATTTGTTATGTTCATTGCTCTCCACAACTAACATACAAACTTGGAAATTCTTTGCACTCCAACAAACCTAAAATCTTATAATACCCTAAATGCTTAGAACAAACCTGCAACCCCTAAACCTCCTTTGTCATTTACAACAACCTTAATACAGAAAACTTAGACGTTTTATCAACACCAAACACCCACCTCATCAACCAATGCACAAAAGAAACTAAAATACTAATAAATTAATGTACTATAAACCAACTAAAACCCTACCTAACTAACTAACACTTTAAAAATATAAAAGCCTAACTAACTAACACTTTAAAAATCTATAACCCTAACAAACTAAAAGTATAAAAATTTAAAAGCTAAGTACTAACACCTTAAAAACTTGACCCCCATCCACTTCCTCCACTTCCTCCACTTGTGGATGGCACGCCCTGTGAGTGCTCACCTTAAAAACTTGACCCCCATCCACTTCCTCCACTTCTGGATGGCACGCCCTGTGAGTGCTCACCTTAAAAACTTGACCCCCATCCACTTCCTCCACTTGTGGATGGCACGCCCTGTGAGTGCTCAATATATAAAGGCTCCGCCTGCTGACGCAGCCTGCCACGCAGGCACCCGGCCCCGCCCTGCGCAGGCAGCGGGCCCCGCAGCAGACCGGGCCCCGCAACGGACCGGCCCCGCCCCTCCCCCCGCCCGGGCAGGCAGCGGGCCGCCCACCCTGCCCCTGAAGGCCGGGCAGGCAGGCGCGGTCCCTGCCATGCTTGGGACTTAGGGACGAGGCTCGCCTACGAGTGAAAAGCGACTCCTTCTCCTTGTAGTGTTATTCCCTCCACTGAGCACTACCACGGGCATGGGGTCCACGTGCTCAGCCCTTGCCCAAACTGCGCTATGTTCTTTGCTCTTCGTACTATGCTCTGTCCTGATTAGGTCATGGTGTTTTGTTGGTCTACCGGACAAATAGGATCTCCAGAAAATAGGTCCTCCGAACATATGAACAATCAATAGACTAGAAAGTGGTGGGCAACGAGCCAAAAATAATTTCATGGAGCAATTTGGCGATGTTTTGGACACTCCTGCAAATTAGGGTTTGGAACTGAAATTAGGGTTCGGTGCACATTCAAGTACCAATGAATGTTGTTCTGTTGCAAGTTGAGGCGATCAATTGAGGGCTTACATAGTTGACTTCAAATCTGCCAATTATGTGTTGTTGGATGATGAGCTTACCTATCGAATACTTTTTGCACGCCACCATTTACAGTGCAAGAATATTGTACAAATATTTTTAGCCGTTTGATTTTTGGACTTATAAGGTGTAGAACGCATCTTTTCAACCCTCGAAATCGATGATTGTGGACGCTTGCTCGTGTACCGTTTGCCCTTGCACATTTGCATCAAGCATGCAATTTTAGGGTTTCCAACGTTTACTCCCAAGGTGAAACGGCACTATCGGACCGATCAACAGACACCGGGCCCAGGCAAAATTGATGCTACTGAATATCACGCCAAGGTCAAACAAACGCTACCAATCAAGGCAACATTGTCTGAATCCGGATCAATGTTGACCGGACACTACCGAGTGGGTCAACGTCAATTGAAACCAAAGCAACGCAAACGGACTCTGCCGAAGGGGTCGACGTCAATTGATAGTGGATCAATGCAAACGGATGTTGCCAAACAGGCGCTGCCATGTAGGGCGGTTGGATATTTGAGCGGGTGGTTTGCCACACGAGTTCAAAGGTCAATTTCAATTGATTAATGCATGTCAACTTCCCATAAAATTTGAAGGATTTTGTATAAAACTAATCCTAATGGACCAAGCAGTCTAAATTGGGCATTATGTTTTTTTAGCACTTTTGGGTAGGTCCTATTTGGACTTCTTTTTGTTCAAATTTTATTTTTCTTTGACTAACACATACAATGTTCTTCACTAATTCCGACAATATTAATTTTTGTCTCATCTTAATTATATTTTCACGATATGGTCAATTGAATTTGTCATTTTAAAACCACGAATCTTTGGTCCTTTAGGGTTAACCCCTAAACGTCCTCATCTCCACAACATGAAATGAGATTCAATTTTTGTACGAATTGTCTCCTTTCTAATCGGTTGACACATGCATGAAGTTGGCTTTCCAAAAAATCTATAGTAAAAATTCCATACTGCAAAATGTCCATGACAAATGAGAAATCAAAGGTTGATTCTATTCATCATGTATGGGAGACATATTTCAATCGAGCGGAAAGTAGATATACATGGGGCTTGGAGTTAACCCCTAAACGTCAAAGCGTCCAGAAAGTGAATGACTAACAGATTCAAACCCTTCTCACATTCTCATCAATGTTTGGATGAAAGTCATCCGATTTTTTGGAGAATCTTTACCAAGTTGTTGTCCTATGTAACGGTTGGATTTAGTCATACTTGATTACATATTTTTCTAAAATTACAAATGTAGAAGTATGTCAAGTCGTTGACTAAGCCAAGATTGCATTGATTGTAGTTCAAAAGTGGCCTTGCAAAAATGAGGTCATAGATTTAAGAAACACAAAAATTTCAAAGAATCACCACGTTTAAGAGTATCTCATTTCAAATTCATTCCAACAAATTTTACTCAAAAAGTATTAAATTTTGTTTGTAATCGAATTTAGAAAGAATTTTTAATTTTAACTTTCAAAATTATATAATTAAATATTAGTGATAGTATTAGTGAATCAAACCGTATGGATGGAATCAAAATTCAAAATCTACATTAGCAAAATAATGAGCCCTCTAAGAGCCCTTTAATATTTGACATTGTTAAAATGTATTGAGCCTAGTCCGGGTACAGTAGACGTGTATGTGAAGTGTCGCTACCTTGTATGACTTTCTTGTTGGACAAGTGCTAAATGCCACAAAAGGCATGTCAACTTGTACAGGCATATCTGACGGCCAATGGAGGCTGGACATGCCAATGTGACCCATCATTGCACTCAAAGCTTTGGGTGAGGGAAAGTAGGATGTCCGGCATTTTCCATATTCCAAAGTACAAATTAAAACCTTTGTTGGGGTCCTTTGAAAGGGATCTAGGCGGCCTTCATTACAGAAAATGTGAACCCTCAAATGGGCCTCTAGAAAGTCTTGGAGGAGGACCCTGGAATTGATTTAAATTGTCATTTTGAAACCCCAGCAGGTACAAATCTCCTATTTCTGCGTAGTATGGATGACATCAAGGAAATGGTCGCTTTCAAATATAGTTACCTTAATACTGCGTCAGTATTGAAACAATACTGACACAAACATCCTGAAACAATATTGCTAATTATTATACCTACTCCTATTCTGTTGCAGTACTGCGGATTGATGCAACGCTGTCGCATTAGGATTGCAACAGGCTTGCAACAGTACTGCAAATGCAAAAATGAAACATAACTGCAACAGTACTAACAGCGGTATTGTCGCAATATTATACTGTCAAACCATTGCGGCAACATTGCAATAGTACTGACGCATCCACCAAGCAGTTTCCTAATGAGGTCACATACTCATGCCACTAACAGAAATTCACACAAGATGACCACTGTTGCAGGACATAAAAGTTGTCCTTTGCCTACCTACACTAGCCCGGCTGATTTAGGGTCGCATGTCAACTTTTGGGGCCAATTTGAGGGCTCACATTTTCTCTAATGCTATAGGGTTCATTATTTTGCTAATGGAACTTTCATTTGTATATCAATTCCAAAATATTCTTCGAAATAGTAGTTTATGATGTTTTTTCTCAAATTGTCGATTCCAGGGACACCCTGGTACGTTTAGGGGTTAAATTCCTCATTTTTAGCCCCTGTGTATATAAGGAAATGTATTTTGAGGCTGTGAGATTTGTACATATATTGCTTGATTTTAGCCAAAAAAAATGTATACATGGGTGTTTTAACCCCTAAAGGACCATACTCATTCTTAAAATTTTATCACTTTCTTGTGATGCTTTCAGAAAGGCAATTGTATCTCTTGACTGGTATTCATGTAGAAAACTTCACCATTGAAGTTCAAAAAGGACTTAGTCATCAGACTGTACATCAATTTTCAGAACAATCTACCGTATATATATTACATGATTATAAGGTTTGATTATAAGTTGATTTCTGAAAATTTTGAATAAAACCAATAGGTCATTCATTGCAAACTTTCTCATAAATTTAAAAACCATGATTAGCGTTTGAAAGTTTAGGAGCATACAAAGATGTACTATATCTAGGTGCCCACAAAAAATGGTGTTCTAAAACTAAATACAACAACAATGATTGATTTTCAAAGATTTATGTTTGGGTGAATTGACTTGTTGGTGACTCGTTGGTGACTCGTTGAGCCGGTGTTTGTGATCATTATTAATTTTTACATTGCAAAAATGTTTTAAAGAATTCAAATATATATTTGGAATATTCCAAAATATTCCAAAATAATATAAAATATGTAGAAAAGATTCCAATTATTTTGAAAAGATTCCATTTAAAATATATTTAAACATTTTCTGTAATTATTTTATAGTGTTAATGATGCAGTAATGGCAAATATTTTACATATTGGACACTTCTTTTTTTAACGAATGTGACGTCCAAGTGTGAAAACGCCCTTCAAGTCATCAACCGCCCTAACTACTATGTCCCAAGTTCACCTACGTTGACGTTTTAATTTTTTCCCAATGAATCAATCAACGTTATTGCAAATCTTAAAGGATTTTTGTGTTCTTGAAACGAACATTTTCAATTCTCTAGTTAACATTGAGTCAAAATTATGAAATCCAAACAAGTTATTAAAGTAATGAAATTATTCTTGGACACAATGTGTCCACCTGGTCCTTTAGGGGTTAATAAGGGAGATGCACGCACGTGATTCTTGGCTTTATTGAAAAGTGCACTCCATGAGGTCATAGACCTTAGTATTTAAAGGTTAAGTGTATGTTCATTACGGAGGATCTTTGTTTACTACTTTTACAAATATTTTCAAATGGGTTGTTATAAAAATGATTCTCAATGTCGATTCAAATAAATTTTAACCTTTCATTATGTCCAGTAATGCGCAAGCAACCCCTGGTCATGAAAATAACTTGTATCGCTCAACAAGGTTATTTCTCATAACCCGGGGTTGCTTGCACATTACCTTGTCGATAGTGTAATTCCAGGTTTGTTAACACTTAAACGTCGGGCCCATGACCACGGAATCAAAATGTACCTGTCACACTTGATTTTGCCACAATAATTAAGATAAATATTAAAATTTATATTTTAAGTAGATGAAGCCATGTGTTTACTACAAACTATGATTTTTTCAGAAGACTTGGTGAAAATTTGAAATTACTATTAGTTTTTTGAAGTGATTGTAAAGAAAATTTATATCAATTACAAAATGCACAGACTCAAAAATTCCAATTTTTTTACTAAAGGTGTAAATTACAATGATGAAAAGAACAACAAATTAAAATCCAAAAGGTGTAAATTACAATGAAGAACATTATAGTAATTAAAAATCATCAATGTATCCAAATTTAGAAAATTGCTAAACCATGGTCATACATGTCTAACCACGGGGAGGTTACATACTACGTACTTTTGTAAACCACGTGCGGTTGGGGGTTAATTATAGGTGGGCTATTTATCTAAATTTCTTAAATAATTTGCACTCTATTAGTAGATATGATGGTACTTGAGGTATTTTTCAAGACCCTATAGGTAAATATAATTTCCACGATTAAGTTATTTTATAGACCCTATTTTATTTATAAACTGGACTATTTATCAAAATCCTGAAATTTCAGCATAAATTGAACTTAATCGGACATAACAAATGACAACAATACATGAACGTAACTTTCAAAGAATAACGACTGAGCTTAGTGCCTAAAATGTTCGATGATAGGTTTAAGTGAGAAATGCATGTTGTGAGAGGAAGCATGCGGCACTACCACCCCGCCCTAGCCTCGTGAATATCATTGGTCACCTAATGCTCAAATTCATCATGAGGAGACTTTCCCACGAAGCCAAATAATTCAACCTTCATTTGTGGCTCATTCCTAGCCATTGGCTAACTTCGACGATTTTTAGTCAATTGAGGCGATTCTCATTCAATCCAAGGATTTTCATTAGAACTCACATAAATTCTTCGTTCCTCTAACTATTTGAGACCCAACTTTATTAATAAAAATAGAATACTACCTATACTTTTCACCTACCCTACTTTAGATATAATACCATATAGGCCATTTCATCCAGGCTATGATATTTCTAAAATTTGTATAAATTTTTGCTCCAATCAATTAAATGTACCCTATATTTTTTCTCACGTGGTTAAATAAAATTTTGACAGTGACCTCCCTGGGTGTCTAACTTGTAACTCCAATAAAACACTCAATTTGCAAAATTTTCCAACAATTCAAAGTGGAGTTGAACATAGACTTGGTAAACTTCATTTTGTTGAGGAAGCTCAAACGCAATAGAACTCATTTTCATTGCCTAAATTTAGCTTAAGTTGAAAATACAAAGAAATCCCAAACATGCTACACAGCAAACCAATCATTTACGACTCTTTCTGTAGTTGGGACCCCATATAAAATCCAAGAATAGCTTGAATGATATGAATTCAACTTGAAGAGTTGGCATGACCAACAAAAATCCTTCACAAAAAAATTGGATAAAATTCATCCATGTAGCAGTTGGAATTGAATAGTGAGGTACATTCATAAGCCAGTTTTTGGCCTCCCAGGCGTTTAGGGGTAAAAGATCCTCTTTCCAAGTAGAAGGCCTTGACCTCATAGAATCCATTTCTGAGTGACTTGTTTTGCGAAGCATACATGATCTTGTTTGCTGATGATATGGAGTTGGGGATTCATGAGGTCGTTCTGTAAGTTTAGGTCCGTTGTGACCATCGCATGTCAGATCACGTACTTCAAGTGTGTCAATTGTCGGTAGAAGTAATATTCCACTAGCTAGGAACTAAACGTAGACTCAACGGAGCTCTCTTCTACATAGGGCTCAATTAGTAATTCATTGCTAGCCTTAGTTGGTTTGCGAAGCTGCATACATCTTATTAGCTGTTGAGGATCTAAGCTAGAGTAAGTCTACCGTTGTGGCGGATGTTCTCATGTCAGTTGTCAATTGTCGGTACTAGAAGTATTCCACTTGGACGTAAATTTAGCAATTGAGCTTTGAACTCTGCAGCATATAGAGAGCGTCACGTAATCCATTGCTGGGTTTAACTGTTTGCAAACCATATACCTTAGAGAAATTGAATCGGGGATGAGCCAGTTCTAAGCTCGAGTGGCCTTCTCATGTCAGATCACTGCGAGTTTGTCAATTGTCGGTAGAAAGATTCCATTAGACATAAACGTAGCAATGGAGCTTTCTACAGCATAGAGATCGTATAATGCATTTTTTGGCGAAGCGGACATCTTAAGTAACTTGGTAGCTGATAATATTGAGTTGGGGGTGAGTCAATTGTCGGTAGAATTATCCCACTTGTATCAATGGAGCTCTGCAAGGCGCAGGTGCAAGTGGAGGAGTATGTTATTCACGTTGTACACGAAGCCAATCTCCGTTTCTCCCTTCTGGCCAGTACGTGGTTGCCTCGACCTGTGGGAGTGTGTCTGTGGAGCCTCCTGCACATAATGCTTGTGTTGTACTACACCCTCGTGCTTCTAGTGCTATACCTCTTCCTTTTATTGTTTCTAGTTTTTGTTGATGCTGTGATGTTGCTTATGGTGCTGATTTTTGTAGTACTCTACCCTTTCTGTATCCTTTCCTGGCTTTTGGGGTTTGGCATCGCTTTTGCACTCTCTAGGATATGGCTTGTGATCACTATGGCTTGCCATTGTTGCACCATGACTGGGAGGACCAGTGTGGGACAATATATTCTCTCCGGAGGTGGCGGATGTGAGGGAGCTTTAATATTTTCATTTCAAAGATGTTTAGATTTTAGATTTCAGATTTCAGATTTCAGATTTCGGCAGGGTTAATGAGATATTCCCTAACTTCACTGTGACGCTTCTTAAGGAGCTTCTTGCAGAAGAGTCGTTCCCATCTTGGAGAGTAAGGTTGGAGAGCGTGTGTAGAGAGATCGTTCCCTTACATGACGCCATAACTATTTGAGGCCAAACTGAAGCATGATGATGACACTATACGGGGCGCGCGTTTTCCATGTCAAAAGTTCACATGCAATGTAAACTGTGTTTAGGGACACAATACATGAATTTGAATTAGGGTTGTCAATTTCATGGGGAATGGTGATCACCATCCTTCTTATGATAATTGTTTTGAAATTTATGTTGCGAATTTGAACGAGAGTAGTGAAATTTGTCAAATGCAGGGCCGTTTGGAACGGCTCATTGCGCCCTTTGCCGTGCACCGTGTGCACACTTGTTTTGGGATCTTGCCGAGATTGGTGATCACTAATCGCTTTGTTGTTGAATTTATTATCTCTTGTTTTGGTATGAAACTAGTGGGCATATTGCACATGCACTTTTGACGGAAGAGGTTAATATTCTAATATATAGAAACCAGCCAGATTGATATTGGTCTCATGCGTGGAATGTTGGGATGGAGAGGGGTTTAGTGAAGCCATTGGAATATTAGGGCGGGCTTCCATGTGAGCATCAGTCCGGTGAATACAGCTAGAGGACAAAAAATGAGGTCCCAACTTCCATCCATGCTCTGTGAGCGTTGAAAGCGGCTTGCAAAGTCACCCACTTCACCATGCCATCGGTGAACTATGTGATTGGTTGCTTTATGAAGAATCTCTAATTTTATCTATTGGATTGCTCTACCGAGGGTGCATGGAAGTGGTCTGTGTTATTTTAATCGGTGGAGAGCTAAGTTTTAGGACCGGCCCAACTCTGCATGGAAGGAGCCCTTATTACAATCTAGTAGTGAAAACTCGCACTAATTACTGTAATGAAGGTCAATTCTGACCAGTGGTCATCAAAGAATGGTGACAAAAGGCATGCTTTTAAATCAGGGTATTAATGTTTCGATTCAATGTGAATTACTGCTGATCATGGAAGATGAGCTCAATCAATTATATCCTAGTTGAGAAGATTGATTACGGGTGTCAGAGCTCTTGCCTTTCTGTTCGCTAAACCTTTTGGTTCGGGCTTGCGTGATTCTGAGCCCTAAAATATCGTCTACTCCATACGTAGAGTTTTGAGTATCGGCTCTTTGCACTAGTAGCAAACCTGTCGTTTTCCATTCCTCATTTCGTGGAAACAGTGAATAGTACTGGAATATTATACTTACATTTTTGTCTTCTTGTGACCAAAACTACTCATCAGCACTAACACAGCCCATGTGCCTAGCGCCGTTTCATTTCTTTTTCATTTATAGTAAGTGAAAAACGACACATTTCCTTCTAGTGTTGAGAATTTGCACTTTGACACCCACAATAGGCAAGATTGAAGAGGGAAAATGGAGGACTGTAATTTTGTTCCGAAGTATTGTGTTAGCATGGCAGTCTTTCTTCAGTTGGATTTTGAGGCTTGTGTCTGAATTGAGAATACTGATTATTTAGGGACTTTCAACTGGAGATACCGACACCAAAATCTGTTCAAAGCGGGATAGAATTGTTTGTCATGAGAGTTTTCTGCAAATTGGATGCCACTTACAGACTCAGTTTTATTGAAATTTTGGGAAAATGGAGGACTGTCTTTTAGCAAAAAACAGAGCATGCGTCGGATGAGCCGATAGTGGAGACAAAAGCATTGATTTGGAATTGGCAAGAGCGTTAAGCTAATTCGGGGACATCATAGTTGGAGTCAAAGATTGGAGCTCCCTAAATTATCTAAAATTGATTGAATCAAGAAAACTGAGGGTCTAAAGTTTTTGGGCACCGTTTTTGAAGCCTTGAAACTTCACACCCTTAGTTTTTTTCAACCATAGTTTTCACAAACTTTGGTACAGTCACCCCTCTTTTACAGACTTTGCGGATAACTCTATAATATGACCAATATGGTGAAGTTTTGAGTGCACTACGTAGTATGACAATCATTCATGAAGTAGGAATGGTTTATGCACCTCATACCTTAAGACGGGTGCCCTCTTTGTCGGTGTGCAGATCAAAGTGCTATCACACGCACAGACAGTGAATGGAAGCTTCGGAGGAATAGATGCGAATCAATCCTGAAGATCAGCCGGGCCGATCAGGGCTGACTTTCTAGCCAGTCGGCAAAACCAGTCGGAAATTTCCATCCACAACATGATGCAAGGGGCACTCCTGACACTACACTAGTAGCAAACCTGTCGTTTTTCATTCCCGACTTTGTGATAATAGTGAATAGTGGCTGAATATTATGTTTATAGTTTTGTCTTCTTGTGACCAAAACTACTCACCAGCACTGATACAGCCCATGTGCCTGGCGCAGTTTCATTCTTTTTTCAATTATAGTAAGTGAAAAACGACAGATTTCCTGCTAGTGCTACAAGGAGAGGCGTTGTTTCTCACTCAGAAGATCCTGTTCATTGCCTTTTTTTGTTTGTACAAAAATAAATAAAAAATAATCATACATATAGGTCCAGTTGTCCTCCCTTCCCTCTTTGTCTCTCTTCAAGAGGTTCTCATGTTGGGATTCAATTTCACTCAATGTAGCTCAAAATTTCTCGTTCTATTTTGATTGACTATAAACATTATACTCTACTAACTACTAATCCACGGTCATAGGGTACCAACATTTACTATTAAAAGTAAACACTCTAAAAGTAAATTTCTAATTTCTAAAAGCAGTGCCCATTTATAAATTTAGTTGGATTTTAGGCTTTAGGCTCTCTAAATCCCCGCTCTCTGCTCTAAGGCTCTTTATTTTAGGCTCTCCAAGGAATGAGTTAAGTAAACATCAGTTTGTCAACACGACAAACCTCTAGTTTGAAACGAATTGGAAATTTAATTGTGCATACAACATCATTGTCACTTGTATTGTGCAAGTTTCTTGCTAAATGCATAGGGAAGTCACTGTCAAAAATTTAGAAACTATGAGAGAACAAATAGAGGGTGTCTTTTATTCATTTGAGATAAAAATTATAAATTCTTAAAAGTAATATAGGGTGTTTTAAAACCAAATTGGGAATATTCCTAGAATATTCCTAGAACATACTTCAAATATACCATAAATATACTATAAATAGTATAATACTCCAATTATTTCATAGCCCCCCATTAAATATCCTTTGTTTGCTCATGTATACCAAAATTTACACTAAGTGACTTGTCCAAGGTTAAATGTCGATTCTAGCCTATCCTCCAATCATCAAAACAAGTTTGATACTAAGGTCCCTAATCCTTAGTACCTTAGTGCCCTGAGTGCAATCTATATGATAATCATTAATGAAGTAGGGATGGTTTGTACACCTCCTACATTACAACGTATAAGTGCCCTCTTGGTTTGTGTGGAGATCAAAGCGCTATCACACGCAAAGACAGTGAAGTTAACCTGTAAACGTCACAACGTCTAGTTTTTAAACGGCTAACAAATTCAAGCTCATCCTACGTTCTCATCAATGCTTGGATGAAAGTCATTCAATTTTTAAGAGATACTTCACTAAGTTGTTGTCCTATCTAATGGTTGGATTTAGTGATACTTGAGTACGTATTTTTCTAAAATTACAAATGTAGAAGTATGTCAAGTTGTTGACCAAGCCAAATTTGCACTGACTCAGTTCAAAAGTGCCCTTGCAAAAATGAGGTCATAGATTTAAGGAACACAAATTCTTTGAAGAATCATCACGTTTAACCCCTAAAGGACCATGCTCATTCCTAGAATTCTATCATTTCTCGTAGTGTTTTAAAAAAACATAGTTCTATGATCTCTCAATTCGTATTCATATAGAAAACTTCACCGTTGAAGCTCAAAGAGGACTTAGTCATGAGATTGTATGTCAATTTTTAGGACAATAATCTACCGTATATAGTACATGATCATAAGGTTTAATCATCAGTTGTATTTTTATTTTTTGAGCAAAATCAACAAATCATTCACTACAAACATTTTCATAAATTCTAAAACCATGATTAGCGTTTGAAATTTCTGAAGCATACAAAGATGTATTGTATATGGTGCTTACAAAAAATGGTGTTCTAAAACTAAAGACAACCACTAGTAGGATTTTGGTCCTTTATAAGTGGTCTTTTGTTACTTTAATGGTCCAAAACAACTTTTTTTTACAAAGAATAGAGTCACAAAGGACCATTTAAGGCACATAGGACTAGTTATAAAGGACAAAAATCCTCCTAGTGACAACAATGATTGACTCCAAAAGATTTATATTTGGGTGAAGTGACTTGTTGGTGACTTGCTAAGTCATGTTTGTGATTGTTATTAATCGTTACATTACATAAAATGTGTAAAGATTTCAAATTTATTTTTGGAATATTCTAAAATAATATAAAATACATAGAAAATATTCCGAATATTCCAAGAATATTCCATTTAAACTATATTTTAATAGTTTCTATAATTATTATATAGTGTTAATGACGCAATAATAACAAATGTTTTACATATTGTACACTTTTTCTGACAAATTTGACGCCCTAGTGTAAAAACACCTTCTAGGTCATCAACCTCCCTAACTTCAAAATCTCACTAACTTAGGGAGGTTGATTACACACCTAAATTGATTACACACCAAATTCCTTCTCAATTGATTCTCTAGTTAATATTAAGTTAAAATTATGGAATCCAAATAAGTTATTGAAGTAAAATATAATTATTCTTGGACACAACGTGTTCTCCTAGTCCTTTAGGGGTTAAGAGTATCTCATTTCAAATTCAGTCCCACAAATTCTACTAAAAAAATATTGGAATTTGGTGTGTAATCAATTTAGAAGGAATTTTTAATTTTAACTTTCAAATTTTATAATAAAATATTGGTGATACCGTGATCTAGTATTGGTGAATTGAACCATATAAATGGGATAAAGTATAGAACTTTCATTTATATATCATTTTCAAAATCTTCTTCTAAATAGTACGTTATGATGATTTTTCGAAAAATTGTCAATTCCAGGAACACCCTGATACGTTTAGGGGTTATTAGAGCATTCCCACCCATGCCCACCCATGCATGCTAGGACTAACTCTCTTAAATTATTCATCTATATTTGAAGGGCCCTTGCACTCACACTCCTCCACCCTTGCACGCCCTTCACATATCAAAAGTGCGCATCAAATAGTCAATGGACCAATTACAAGTAGAATGGGAGAATATAGTTAACTAAATAGTGATTTGAAGGCCCAATTTCTAACACGCTAAGATTGAGAGTCAAGAGGTATTTTGGAAGGGCCCTTGGCACTTTTCATCTACTTCTTGAGTGTGAGAGACTTTGGGAGGGCATCGGTGGCCCTGCTCTTAACCCCTTACTGCCTGAGCGACCAAATATGGTCGACCGAAAATTTCAGCTCAAATCTGTGAGGGCAATATAATTCCCTTAACCGGTTTAAAAAATTTTACGGGCAGTACTAAGAGTTAAATTTTAGAATTTTTTATTTTCAACCAAAAAAGGTAATTTTTTTAATTTAGGAAGAGACTCAAAGGCACTTATGTCTCAACCCCAAACTGCCTAACCGACCATATTTCGTTCATCAAAATTTCAAGATTATCAAAATTTCAGCCAACTTTAAGTGTCCATATCTTATGCAAAAATAACAGTTTTTTAGCATGATTTTTTCCCTTGTAGATATTCAAATTGATCAACCTTTCCAAATAAAAGACTTTAGAAAATATTTATTGATATCCTCTAAAGCCCTCAAAATGACAGTATCTCAAATTGTCACAAATTTGAAAATTTCCTTGAAATGAAATCTTTAGGTTTTTTATCAAATAAGATTAGCTCTAACATGAACAAGGTAACCACCATGTAAAACCAATGTTTTTGACCTATCATACTTGATTCCAAGACAAAATGACTAAACGTGCATTTTTTATGAATTTTCAAAGATAATTCTTATAAATTTATTATTAAATAATTCATAGCATTTTTCCAAAATTAAATTGTATAGATGTTGTCTTATTGTTGTGCTCTACATGTATTTAAGGTTTGTAAGTCATAAAAGTTGAGTACAATGAACATTATAACACGTTTAGTTTCTTAAGAAAACCCTTGGGCACTTACGGGTTAAGCTTCGGAGGAGTAGATGGGAATCAATCCAGCATCAGCCGTGCAGATGGGGGTTGACTTTTTATACAGTCGGCAAAACCAAACGGAACTTTCCATCAAGAACATACACAACCGGATGCAAGGGCCACTCCTGAGCCAAAGAATACTCATGTTTGTTTCAGATGTCGTCTTATTAGAGAGCTACAGACTAAGCCGCTACAACACTGTTGTATTATAGATTGAATTAAGATGCCTGGACTCCTCACTAAATTACTCAAAAGCACTTTTAACATTGCAATATTACCGTGCACCGACTGTGCATGAAGGCAGGATTGATGCGGAGGTCCTTGCTGATACCCCAAGTTCGGCCTGTCGGTCTCCGAGATAGTCCGTCACTTAACGCCCTGAAACGACGAAGGTCACCATTCTAGAATTCTCCTGAGGAGTAAGAGCCTCATCGAAGCCATTGAAGGTTTGAAACCAATCTTTGATCATAGTTGTCGATAAGTAAATCTAGACTGTCGGTAGACGCTATATGATGGAGCTCTGCAAGAAGAAGGTGCAAGTGGAGGAGTATGTTATTCACGTTGCAGAAGCCACCGATTTGCACACCAACCTTCGTTTCTGCCTTCTCGCCAGTACGTGGTTGCCTCGGCCTGTGGGGGCGTGTCTGTGGAGCCTCCTTCACATGATTCTTGTGCTCTACTTCACTCTCTTGCGTTTAGTGATATTCATCGCTCTTTTTCTGTTTGCTGTTTTGGTTGATGCTATAATTGTTGTGAGCATAGTGTTGTTCATAGTGCTGGCGTTCGTGTACGTCGTCTTGTACGTCCTTCTGCTAGGTTGCGCTGTTCCTGCACTCGGTTGGGTCTGGCCTTTGATCACCTGCCGTTGCTGCGTGATGCCTGCGAGGGCACCAGATCAATCTCTGGTTGCATATATTTCCAAATATATAATTTTCCCCTTTGGCAATCTCCAGCCTGCACCTGCCGCTGCACAACTAGCAGCTCCTGCTGCCGCTGCACAACCAACAGCTCCTGCTGCCGCTGCACGACCAGCAGCTCCTGCTGCCACTGCACAACCAGCAGCTCCTGCTGGGGGTGCTGATCCGTGTGCTCTTTTTAGATGGTACAAGCAGAATTCTTTCATTGTGAGCCTTCTCTGGCATACAAACTTAGTGTCGATACCCTATTGGAGATTGAGCTTGGAGGACTTGCGTGGAGAGTTTGTGCCCTTGTATGACGCCATAGTGATTTGAAGGGTCATTTACACAGGTGCATCACTACAATTTGTTGAATATAGGGGACAATTGCCATATGTTGTTGAGCCTTTGGCGTTTAGGGTTTAATGGCAGAGAATTTCGTCTGCAGAGGCTTATCCGTGCAAAACAAGGGACAATTGTCGTATGTTGTTGAGATTTTGGTGGGAAAGAGTTCAATGAAGGACTACCACTGTGGTTTGTTGAAAACTGTGGACAACTATCATATGTTGAAAGTCTTTGTGTAGAAGATCTAACCACACTTATAGACTTGCAATCGTGGTTGTCATAGTAGTTTAGGAGGCATAAATGTTCAATGTTGACAATGTCAATTCCAATATTGACATAATGGGAGGCAAAAGTATTGGGTGCTTTCAAACACCATCTTATTTTCAAGATTTTTAATGAGACCCATGTTGAATGAGTCTCCATTTATGTTGCATAATAATGATTTCTTTGTGTTGGTAACCATCACCCACTTCCTTGAGGAGTGTGGCAACTTCCAGTAGTAAAAGAATTGTTTCAACGTTGCCACCACGTTCTACCTAATGACGAAATCCTCTAGAGCTGGATAGAAGTTACACCCACGAATGGGTGAAATTGACATGTCCTAGTTTGAGAAAACATTGTGCTGGCACCGATACCGAACAAATGCATATCTCATGCGAGGGCCACAAGTGTTGAATGAGCCCATCTAAAATGGATGAAGTAAAATGTGATTATGTAAACTGCCGAACAAGCGCAAAGTTGCATGTGGAGTGATCTTTTTCATCAATGAAGTAACGGAGTTTGTAAACGTCTGTTTGTATACATCAAGAACCTCTAGTTTGAAACGAACCCGAAGTTTGTATGTAATAATACAATGTGACCAGAACTCGGAAACAAAACAAGTAAAGGCCGTCACATGTATTGTACTCTAAAATTTCTAAATTTCCGACTGGTTTTAACACCGCATTACTACCATGCACCAACTGTGCTTGATTCATTCGGAGGTCCTTGCTGATACCCCATCTTCTGCCTTTCTCCGAGATAGTCCGTCACTTTATCGATTCTCCTAGGACTCCAGTTGGAAGTTAGGGAGGAGTTTGTCAGCCTCTTCCAATCCATTCAAGGTTTAGAAACCTATCTTTGATCATAGTTGTGGATATGTAGATGTGGACTGTCGGTAGAAGCGAAGTACATTTAGAAGTGTAATGGAGCTCTGCAAGGAGGAGGTGCAAGTGGAGGAGTATGTTATTCATGTTGCAGAAGCCACCGATTTGTACACCAATCTTTGTTTCTCCCTTCTGGCCAGTAGCCTACGTGGTTGGCTCGGCCTGTGGGAGTGTGTCTGTGGAGCCTCCTTCACATGATCCTTGATCTCTACTTCACCCTTATACAGTGTCTAGCAAAACTGAGTCAAGTTCTTGTAAATCAGAATACAGTTACTAATGTAGGAAAATTGGTGATAGATTTGCACAAATTACAACTTGTATATGATAGTACTTTTAGTGAGCTAGAATTTGATGCAAAAGAAAATCCTTCTTACATTAATATGTACAAGAAAATTACATCAAAAGGAAACTGTGTCTCATGACTCAGTTTTGCATCCTCAATCAAAGAAACAATCTAATATTTTGTCCACTTGCCTTTGGCAGCTAAAAGAGCTTGGATTCGCCGTGGCATACTTTCATACAACTTCTTACACTCTTCTAATTCTATAGAAGCCCAACACTCTTCAATACGTTCCCACAATTCTAAAATTCCCTTTGGAGCACTTTCATATTGGTTAAGTCGACGTTTTAGCCCTGCCCAAAGATGCTCAATTGGATTTAGGTCAGGAGATTGTGCAGGCCACTTAAGAACATCAAACTTTTGTAATTTTAGCCATTGGCTAACACTTTTTGCTGTATGTTTGGGATCATTGTCATGCTGAAAAATCAATTTTGAAGGATCAAGATCATATGCCATCACGGTGTACATCAAATCTCTTTGTAAGATTTCTTTGTACTGATGTTGATCCATTCTTCCTTCAATTCTACAAAACATGCCTGAGCCTTGGAATGTCATACAATCCCACAACATGATTGAACCACCACCAAACTTTACAGTCTGTTTCACTTGTCTTAAATCACAAGACTGTTCATCGCGAATCCAACACCAACTGCGACCATCTGAGCAAAATCGATTTACCTTTGTCTCGTCAGAGAAGATGACGTGCTTCCAATCATCAATGGTCCAATGCTCATGCCGCCTAGCAAATTCAAGTCGATCCTTGATGTGCCTCTCGTTCAATTTTGGTTTCTTCTGCTTCACCTTTGATTTCAACCCCGCTGCACGTAAGACCCTTCTCACCGTATCAACACTTACAGTAACTTGACATTCCTCACGTACATACTTGGTAGCCTGTGTTGTTGTTTCAAACCCTCCTGACGTGACAGCTCTAATGCATGCTCTCTTCTGTGTATTTGTCAATGCTTGTGGTCTACCACTACTACTAGTAGGAATATCAGACAATCTCTTCCTTCTCAGTCTTGCAACATGACTTTGAGACACCTGCAATTCATTTCCTACATCCCTAGTGGACCTACCAGCTTGCAACTTCACCAGAATGGAATTATCAAGATCTGTACGAGCACTTGCAGAAAGCTCCTCTAAGTACACCATGGTGTGTAATTAAAATCCACTCAAGATGTGTATGAAGCTCTGAATCAGTAGTGCAACATTGGAGTTCAATATACCCAAGCCAATTTGGGCTCATGAGTTTTCAATACATTTTTGGCATGCAAAACACATGTCTTGACTCATGAGTTCTCAATGGCATGCAAAACTGAGTCATGGCATGTGTTTATATTAGGACAATTTTCTCTAATTATATCCCATGTATGTGTCAATGTAAACTTTATTAATAGTTCATGAACTCCATGATGTATCTCCTCTATCTTGAAAACCATGATTTCATTTAATGAGTTGGTAGAAAAATGCATTCCAAGGTTCTCTTTCCAAGGTTCTGACTCACTTTTGCAAGACACTGTACTTCTAATGATTGTCATTCCTCTCTCTTTTGGTGCACTAGTAGTAAACCTGTCATTTTTCATTCCTCATTTCGTGGGAGCAGTGAATAGTGGCGGAATATTATATTTAAGTTTCTGTCCTCTTGTGACCAAAACTACTCATCAGCACTAACACAGCCCATGTGCATGGCGTCGTTTCATTTCTTTTTCATTTATAGTAAGTGAAAAACGACATATTTGCTTCTAGTGGTGCTTGGGGTTTTTCTTGATGCTATGACGTTACTTTGGGTGCTGAGTTCGGTATTGATATACCCAAGTTATATAATCCTTTGCCTTCTTCTGGGTTATGGCATCGCTTTCAGATGGCTTGTGTTCACTTGCCATTGCTGCGGGCCTGACATTGTACACGAAGGGCTCCAGCAGCTTTATTTCCATGATGGTCAGATTTCGGGGTCAATCAGATATTGTTCATCATCACTGTGAAGCTCTTCAAGGATGTAGCAGTAGTGTCGTTCCCTATTGGAGAGTGAGGTTGGAGAGCTTGTGTAGAGAGCTTGTGTAGAGAGATGGTTCCCTTAGGGTCTTTCCACACCTGCGGTGATAGGCCTTATCATCATACCAAAATTTATGGCAAACTTATTCTGCATTCACACTAGAAGTGGTATGAAACACCGCGCAAACGTGGAATCTGAGCTGGACAAACGATGTTGGGAATTTAAAATGTGTAACTCCGCAGTTAACACAGTTTCAGAGATTTTTATAAAATCTACAAAATTCCTAGATTTAAGATAAATTAAGAAGGTGTTCCGTTAAGCACCTCCTTCCGCCTTGTTACAAATATGGGCGCAAAAGTTAGCTTCCACTTGATTTTGTTGTTGCACTCGGCCACAGGTGTGTACAACCAATATGTATCATCGGTGTTCCGTATCATACGAAATCCGCAATATTTAGTATCCTATTCAACCTTTTGAACAATTCTGGTTTGTTCGTCAACAACAAATGTTTGATGATAACATTCGTCTGCTACCTTCGTTAGGTGTGGAAGGACCTTTAACCCTTTACTGCCCAGGCAACCACTAAGTGGTCACTAGATCACTGGAAAATGAAATTCTGGAAAATCTGTGAACCATCTCAGTATAGTGTTTGAAGTTCAGATGTGTAACTTTTGATTCTGGAGATGATGCAAAAAGAAAATTTGGAATCCGACTTTCCTAGATATCCAAATACCTATGTACAAAACACCAAAATACTGCAAATACCTCAAAATACAGCAAATACTTACAAATACAGCATATGTACTATGTTGTATTTCTAGAGATTGGAAGTTTGTTCTCTCATTTTTCTTTTTGGATTGTGTTCTCTTGTTCATGTTCCATTAGTGTATGTAGTCTGATCTTGATCACTATACTAACTCCTTTCTTATTTGAACGTATAAATTTTGTTCTAAACCGTACACGGATAAGTCACTTTCACTTATAAAATTCACAATAATTATGTATGAGTCTATTCTTGACATGAAAGATTGCAATGAAGAGGTGTTGACACAAGTCATTGCTGAACATCTTCACTTTTATTTTTGAAAATTTAATCCAAATTCTATTCAACCTTGAAGTCACACACCCCCCGAAATCTCATTTTTGAGTGTGCATTATACGGTTCAAAGATATACTATAATCTTCCAATCCAACGGTCCGATCTTACCAAGATTTAACTGAGACTTGTTTCATTAAGCTATGCTTACATTCGTACGGTTGGATACTATTAATAGTACCCCTAATTTCAACAGAGATAGATTTAAAGAAACATCACCCAGAAAAAGGTGGTTTCTCCATAACCACCCTGGGCGGTAAAGGGTTAACCCTAACCAGGACCCTTGCTCTACCCGAGGTGGGCCACTCGCAGTCGCAAAACCAAACCCAATCACAGTTCATCCAGAAATTGGACTGCAACTAAGAGATAATTTGGATTCCAACTGAATGTTCAACAATTTAATAGGCGTACCTTACAATGCATGTCCTCTGGGTCTGTGTGCTGATCAATGCGTTGTCACACACAAAGACAACACCTAACCCCTAAATGCTCAAACAACCATCTTCTGTTTGTTGCCTGAATCTAACAAGGTGTCCGAAACAAACAAAATATGTTTTTGAAAAAATAAAAAATATTTTAAAATACTACATCAAATCTAATTTTTAACGCAATTTGAATTATGTCAATCTAAGTTAAATTCTAGTTAAAAGAAATTTTCAAAGTGAATCACCTCAACATTGTCTCACTGTTATAAACTTCTCTATTTGGGGGAAGTAATGATGTTCCCTCCATCATTTATTTTGCTTTTTTGAAGTTTACAATAGATAAACCAAATTTAACCAATCATGCTAAATTTTAAACTCTAAAAGCGAAAATTAGAATTTATACAAATTTCCAAAGGTTAATGCTTTTAAATTCATTAAAAAAAGATCTAAAGTTAATTTTGGAAGTTTGACCGTACGGATAATTTGTAGAGATGATGTCCTACATTTTGTCTATTGAACCAAACTTCATCAAACATATGGAAGGCACATATTATAACACATCTATGTTTTGTCCAATACCCCTCAGGCTTTTAGGGGTTAAAAAAATGTTATGGAATTGAACAACTTAGATGGATTAGTAATCACCAATCCCAACGATATCCCAAAACAAGTATGCACACCGGATGCATAGCCAAGGGCGCAATGAGCCTTACCAAACGTACCTTCATTTGAGATTTTTTCCTAATCTCTTTCAAATTCACAACATAAACTTCAAAATTTGTATAATAAGAAGGATGGTGATCACCAATTCCCACAAAATTCACAACCCGAATTCAAATTCATGATTTTTCTCCCTAGACACAGTTTACATTGCACGTGAATTTCTCAGATGGAAAATGCCATCACCACGTTTCAAATTGGTATCAAATCACTATGGCGTCATACAAGGGCACTATCTCTCTACACAAGCTCTTCAACCTCACTCTCCAATATGGGAACGACACTTCTGCTACATACTTGAAGAGCTTCCCAGTGAGGTTAGGCAATATCTCAAAAACCTCGTAATCTGACCATCTTAGAAATGAAAATATTGAATCTCCCTCTGGTGCAACAGGCCCGCCACATCCAGACAGAATGTATTGACGTGTACGCAGTTGTACATTGTTACGATATAGGTTAATGAACTCTGTTAGGAACGCTATTGGATGAACTTCATCTACGAGGTCATCCCCATTCCCCCTGGCGCTTAAAGTCCAGACTCGCAGTGTATCTGTTGCTTGTTCTCATTGTTTACTTGTTGTTTCTTAATAAGGATGTAGCAGAGTAGTTAGTCTCTGTACACATGTTCAATATGCTGTAAGAGTCTTGTATAGTGTGCGTATGTGTTAGTCTGGTCGTCTCTAATATTTCAATAGGTTATGGGCTTCTGACACCGCAAAAGAAATTCTCAGCGCAGTTTCTTGACGTTCTTGATCGTTTCTTGATCGTTATCTGTGATTAATTGTTGCGTGGATCGTGTGTTTTTGAAATTCTTGTCAATCTGTTAGAGAAATAGTCCAGTAACCACTAGTCGCCAAAACAAGATGGCTGAGTCTGAATTCGCAGTAGAACCGGTCAAAGAGACAGCCAGTGTTGAGCGGTACGACGGTACTAATTTTCAGTTGTGGAAACAACACATGACCTTCATATTCCAGTCTCGTGAGTTATTCGACATTGTTAGCGGGAAAATGAAGAATTCCAATTGTAGGACACCCGAAGAAAAAGCACGGTGGGAGAAACAGGATAAATCGGCCATCGTAGCTATCCTCTCTGCTGTCGATAAGATTCATCGGCAGGAGGTTATTAACTGTTCCACCTCTTTTGAAATGTGGACACAACTTACATCCTACCATCAGCAACACTCTGAGGAATGTATTATTTCGTTGCAAGAAAAGTACTATAGCTGCAGGCTAGGAGAGAACGATTCAATAGCAGTATTCATCAGCACCGTGCAGAAACTTGCGAGAGAACTAACTGATTTAGGACAAACGATAACTGAGAGACAAGTTATTAGCAAGATACGCTGTGGCTTACCGCCTAGCTATGAGTCTCTGATGTTAGCGTGGGACAGCGTTCCCATTGCCGAACAAACTCTCCAGAGCTTTCAGACGCGTTTAGCAAAACGTGAATCTCAGCTTCGAGAGCGCTCTGGCATAACAGATGTCCAGGCAGAGAGAGCATTCTTTACGAAGAGTACTTTCCATAATACAAGCCGTGGAGACAGTTCTAAAAACAAATCACTAACAACGGAACAGAAGAAGCACAAGGCAGAGCGTCTGGCCAAGATTAAACGCCATTCGCGATGCAACAACTGCGGAGAGAAGGGACATTTCGCAAACGAATGTCCAGCAGCTTCCGACAGTAGTCGCTCTGTATCCCCTGTCAAGAAGTCTCGTTATCGTGACAAGAAACACAAAAAGAAAAGTCACGCAAACACGAGCGCGAGTGTACTTGTCGAGAGTTCAACCGAATCACTAACAACGTCGTCCAGCGAAGCTTTCTGCATCTCCTCAGCGTTACTTGGCCCGAATACATGGATTGCAGACTCGGGAGCTACGGAACATATGACGGACAAACGAAAATGGTTTTCAACTTTTGAAACCATTCCAGCATACTGCTGGTCCGTAATTGTAGCAGGAAACGAAATCCTCTGGGTCCGGGAAATCGGTGACATCATCGTTCACTCCACCGTAAATGACATTACTACGCTCATTAAGCTCAAGAACGTTCTCTATGTTCCAAACTTGAAGAGGAATCTTGTTTCTGTCTCACAACTCACAGACAACAAGGTAGCGATCATCCACATCAGGAACGAATGCAAGATGATCTCGGAGTATGGCACAGGAAGATTATTCATGACAGGAGAAAAAGAGGAGAACCTGTGGCGCCTACACCTAACTCCCTATCTGCACACCAGCTCGGCAAACCTTGCTATTACGGACTTTTCCTATTCAAGCAAGAGGAATGCGCTACTTCATCGATGGCATGAGCGGTTAGGTCACGTAAATTTTCCCATGCTAAAACAGATGGCTCGTGACGAAACAATATTTGGTCTCAATGTTTCTTCTACGGCACAAAATGATGTATGCTCTGGCTGCACTTACGGCAAGCACCACCGATCATCCTTCCCTGTTAACGATGGAGAAAGGAAGCGTGCAAAGAAACCTGGACACTTTTTCCACACAGACGTATCTGGACCAATGCAAATCGAGTCGGTTGGAGGACACAGATTCTTCATCGTTTTCAAGGACGATTACAGTAGCTATCGGTTTGTGTTCTTCATGCAACATCGTGGAGAAGTTCTTGAGATATTCAAGAAATTTATAAAATACGTTAAGACTCAGACAGGCAACGACATTAATCACCTCAGGAGCGACAATGCCAAGGAATACATTAGTCATGACTTCCAAGCACTCTTAGCGCACCATGGTATCAAGAACTCCCTGACAGCACCCTACTCTCCAGAACAAAATGCAATGGTTGAAAGAGATAACAGGACAATTGTTGAATGTGCTCGATCGATGATACACCATCGACAGGTACCTCTTCGCTTCTGGGCAGAGGCAGTAAATACTGCCGTATATACCCTAAACAGAGTAGGCAAACGAACCTTAAACGGACTCACCCCCGCTGAGAAATGGAGCGGTGAGCGCCCTGATGTGTCATATTTCCGTATTTTCGGGAGCCTTGCATATGCACATGTACCGAAAGCAGTCAGAAGGAAACTCGATAAGAAGTCTAAGGAGTGTATGTTCCTGGGATATTCAAACACCAGCAAGGCATACAGACTATGGAGCTATCAAGACAATCGACTCATCACGAGTCGTGACGTGATATTTGATGAGGACTCTCTCGTTCAATCTTCCGGTGAGCAACAACCAACCAGTGTCTCCCTCGACACTATATTTCCACCCGAACTAACATCTGCTCCAGCTATTCCAACATCATCGTCATCAATTACTTTGGGATCTCACAGTCTATCACCGAGTAGTACCAGCCCGACAAGATCGAGTCAAGCCCCGGCCAACGGATCAACACTGCACCTGCCGCAGCTTTGCATCGACAACCAAACGCCGTTCGAACCAAACGATGCTTCTCTCAGTGGGAGCACGCCTACATCATCAGACGCTGCGGACGAATATCGTCAGCTCATCGCCAATTCAAGTGGGAGTACTCCTAACCCTACACCTGTCTTTCCTAGCACACCGCCCTCAAATTGTGATGCAGGAGAATTTCAGCCTATCCAGTTGTTGTCCCCAGAACACCTGAACTCGTTTAGTCCATCGCATCCGCAATCAGTAGATTCCCCAGACTCATTAAACAATGTTATTAGAACAAGGCCTCTGTCTCATCTATATGATGCAACCGATAGTAATCCCCGTCATAGTGCCTCCCTAGTAGCTCACACCAGCAAACCCTCATCCAGCCGTCTCACCCTATCAGTCTTACCTGAGGAGCCAAAAACCCTAACAGCTGCCCTGAAATCAGCACATGCGACTCAATGGCAACGCGCCATGGATGAGGAAATTAATTCCCTCATTAAGAATCATACATGGGATCTTGCCACATTACCTCCTGGTAGAACGACTGTGAATAACAAATGGACCTACAAGCTCAAGATAAAATCTGACGGCACTATAGACAGATTCAAGGCCAGGTTAGTAGCAAAAGGCTACACACAAAGATACGGGGTGGACTATGAAGAAACCTATGCACCAACGGCCAAATCTGATAGCATCAGAACCCTGCTTTCGATAGCTGCAGCAGAAGACTGCGAAATAATTCAGTTTGACATAAAAACGGCATTTCTCCATGGTGACCTTACCGAGACCATTTACATGGACTTACCTGAAGGATATCCTCTCCCTGATAGTACAGGAAAAGTTTGTCTACTCCGTAAGAGCCTCTATGGACTCAAGCAGGCCAGCAGACAATGGAACAAAAAGTTTTCAGATTTCCTACAGGCCTATGACCTGAAACAGACAGCGGCAGATCCCTGTGTTTTTACTCGACAGTACGTCCAATCCTTGCCACATCGATATTTGTTGACGATGGCCTTGCCATCTGTAAGGAGAAGAATCGACTCACCAACATGATTGAATATCTTCAGTCAAATTTTGACATCACTGTGGGAGAAGCAGACATGTATATTGGATTACATATTACCAGGGACAGATTCACCCGCTCAATCTACATCGACCAATCCAGATTCATCGAAAACCTACTTTTGAAGTATGGCTATTCAGATGCTAAGCCTGTCCTTACACCCGCAGATTGTAATGTTCACCTTCAGTCTCCTCTCCCGGATGATGATGCAATGGAACCAGATTTTCCCTATCAGAACATCGTTGGTAGTCTCAATTACCTTCACATTATGTCCCGGCCCGATATTTCTCTGGCGACCACCACATGTGGCCAATACTGTGCGAAATATAGCCAAATTCACTGCACAGCTGTAAAACGAATCTTGAAGTATTTGCGAGGAACATCCGATTTTGCCCTCTGTTACTCTGCTGGCAAGAAAGCTCATCAACTTCAAGTGTACGCTGACGCTGATTATGGAGGTGATCTAAATGATCGTCGAAGCCGCAGAGGAGTGACAGCGATCCTGAATGGTGGCCCTATCATGTGGATTTGCAGAAAACAAAAGTGCGTTGCCACGTCCACAACGGAATCAGAATACGTTGCTGCATCAACGGCAAGTAAAGAAACAGTCTGGATTCGACGCCTGCTCAACGATCTTGGCAAATTACATCCCGGTCCAACTTCTCTTTTCAGTGATAACCAGTCTGCTGTACGCCTGGTACGTAACCCTGAGTATCATAAGTTAACGAAGCATATCGACCTCCATTATCATTGCATTCGATCGTACCAAGAAGACGGACGTGTCGACGTGTCCTACGTGCCAACTGAACTGCAGCTTGCCGATATCTTTACAAAGGCCCTTCCTCCGGAAAAATTCATGAAGATCCGCTCCATGTTGAACATTGTCAAGATGGTACCCCAAGTGGGAGTTTAAACATTCATGATTAACGTTCTGTAGCGCTCAGATCATCATTAGTATTAGTGCGGTACTATCTTCACAATGATACACTTCGTAGTGGGAGTATTGACGTGTACGCAGTTGTACATTGTTACGATATAGGTTAATGAACTCTGTTAGGAACGCTATTGGATGAACTTCATCCACGAGGTCATCCCCATTCCCCCTGGCGCTTAAAGTCCAGACTCGCAGTGTATTTGTTGCTTGTTCTCATTGTTTACTTGTTGTTTCTTAATAAGGATGTAGCAGAGTAGTTAGTCTCTGTACACATGTTCAGTATGCTGTAAGAGTCTTGTATAGTGTGCGTATGTGTTAGTCTGGTCCTCTCTAATATTTCAATAGAATGTATTGCCCCACACTTTGACCTGGTGACCTCCCAGTCATGGCGCAGCAACGGCAAGCCATATTGATCACAAGCCATATCCAAGAGAGTGCAAAACCGATGCCAAACCCGAGAAACATGAGAAGGATTATATAAGGGTACACTGATACTGCACAAAGCGCCCAAAGTAATGCTAGAGCATCAACAAAAACCGCAAGCACTAAAAGGGATAGGAATAACGCCAGAAGCATGATTGGGAAGTAGAGCACAAGGATGATATGAAGGAGGCTCCACAGACACGCTCCCACACGCCGAGGCAACCACGTACTGTCCAGAAGGGAGAAACGAAGATTGGTGTACAAATCGGTGGCTTCTGCAACGTGAATAATATACTCCTCCACTTGCACCTCCTTCTTGCAGAGCTCCATTGATACTAGTGGGATAATTCTACCGACAATTGACTCACCCCCAACTCAATATCAACAGCTAACAAGTTCAGATGTCTGCTTCGCCAAAAAATGCATTATATGATCCCTATGCTGTAGAAAGCTCCATTGCTACGTTTATGTCTAATGGAATCTTTCTACCGACAATCGACAAACTCGCAGTGATCTGACATGAGAAGGCCACGTACTCGAGCTTAGAACTGGCTCATCCCCGATTCAATTTCTAGGTATATGGTTTGCAAACAGTTAAACCCAACAATGGATTACGTGACGCTCTCTATATGCTGCAGAATTCAAAGCTCAATTGCTAAATTTACTTCAAGTGGAATACTTCTAGTACCGACAATTGACAACTGACATGAGAACATCCGCCACAACGGTAGACTTACTCTAGCTTAGATCCTCAACAGCTAATATTAAGATGTATGCAGCTTCGCAAACCAACTAAGGCTAGCAATGAATTACTTGAGCCCTATGCGCAGAGAGCTCCGTTGAGTCTACGTTTACTTTCTAGGTAGTGGAATATTACTTCTAGTACCGACAATTGACACACTTGAAGTACTTGATCTGACATGCGATGGTCACAACGAACCTAGAGTTACAGAACGACCTCATGAATCCCCAACTCCATATCATCAGCAAACAAGATGTATGCAGCTTCGCAAAACAAGTCTATCAAAAAGATGTATGCAACTTCGCAAAATGAGTTCTATTGCATTTGAGCGTAACTAACAAAATGAAGCTTATCAAGTCTATTTTCTACTCCGCTTTGAATCTTTGGAAAACTTTGCAAATTGAGAGTTTTGTTGGAGTTACAAGTTAGACATGTATTACCATGATGTAGCAAGTTTCTAAATTTAGATACACGGATGATTTTCATTTCATGTTATGTTCTTCATTGTAATTTACACCTTTCAGTAAAAAATTGGAAGTTTTGAGTACATTTTGTAATTGATATGAATTTTCTTTACAATCACTTCAAAAGACTTATAGTAATTTCAAATCTTCACCAAATCTTGTGAAAAATCATGGTTTGTAATAGAGACATGGCTTCATCTACTAAAGATATAAAATTTTATTTTTATCTTATTAATAGTGGAGAAAATGAGTTTGACAGGTACAACTTGATTACGTAATCATTGGCCCTACGTTTAAGGGTTAATAAAGTTGGAATTTCACTATAGACTGGGTAATGAGAAATAACCTTGTCAAGCCACGGGAGTGGCGAGACGACTGAGTTATTTTCATTACAAGGGGTTACTTGCACATTACCGAACATAACGTTAATGGTTTAAAGGCTAAAGGGTATTTACCTTACATGGGTCTAGTCTCTCATTTATTTTTCAAATCTCATGCCATCCCTTCAAAAATGAAAGGTAATAATTATTTGATTTCACATTGAAAAGCATTTTCATAACAATTCATTTGAAAATATTTTTAAAGTAGTAAACAAAGATCCTCCGTAATGAACATAGTTACACTTAACCTCTAAATGCCAAGGCCTATGACCATGGAATTGTGCTTTACATGTCACACCCGATTTTGCCACTATAAATTAGATAAGTATTCAAGTATATATTTTTGATAGATGAAGGCATGAAGCCATGTGTCTCCTGGAAGTCATGAATTTTTTCATAAGTTTTGGTGAAAATTTAAATCTGCTATGATTTTTTGAAGTTATTTGAAAGAGGCAAAAGACCAGACTAAATGACTAAAATATAGTTGTATCTAGTATTTATAGACAAAATATTTGGGGTATATTCTCAATGAACCAAATGGTTTGGGAAAATAAAGGAATTTGACTAGTTGGCCCAAAAAGTATTCCAAACACTACTTGAGATTCAACTAGTTATTTCTGAAAATCAATTGATTGACTTGTAACTAACCGCCGGTTCTTCCCGAACAATGGTTGGCATCATCTCGAGTGGCCTAGTCTACAACCCTGACTAGTGGCAAACATGTTATTAATTCCCCATTTCGTGGTAACAATGAACAGTGGCTGAATATTATGCTTATATTTTTGTCTTCTTATGACCAAAACCACTCACCAACATTGGCACAGCCCATGTGCTTGGTGCGATTTCAATCCTTTTTCATTTATAGTAAGTGAAAAACAACACATTTCCTACTAGTGCTTCTCTCTTTTATATATATATATATATATATATATATATAATGAGGAACAAAACTGAGTATTGATTTGAAACTTTTCCATTCAAACAACCATACCATGAGCATCAATGGGTAAAGTCCAAAAGTGAATATGCAAAAGTTGGAGTATGCGACATATAGCACATTACTACGAAAGTTTGAAGAAAAACTCAATTGTGATTGAAAGAAAATGAAATTCAAAGTTAGCCATGTCTAAAACTCGGTTTTGTACGCTATAATTCGGAACTACTTTAAATTTTGTCAAAGTTTTCTTAGAGCTTCAAAAAAAAATTTGTGCCTTGACATGTTGGTATACATTGTTTTAGATTGTTGTACACAAAAATTGAAGGAAGTTGACATTTATAGAATTTAAAATATTCACGATTTGACAAACATGCAAATGATGTTGGTTCTCACGATATTTGAATATTTTTTTGGAATTGAGAGCATGGGACTGCATTGGCCATTGTATAGAGAGCATAGGTTGCAACATGAACCATTGTTACATCTTAATGCCCTTGCATTTGAAATAGTTGTTGAATAGGCCAATGCATTCAATTTATATATTAGAGTTGTATGATGCAATTTTTTGGTCTAACTTATTTGTACAAAGACTAGAGTTCTTACTGCACATAATCAAATTGTTTTATAGAGTTTCAAAGCACCCAATACTTTTGCCTCCCTTTATATCAATATTGGAATCAATACTGTCAACATTAAACATTTCTGCCTCCTAAATTACTATGACACCCACTATTGCAAGTCTACAAGAGTACTAGGTCTTCTACACAAAAACTTCCAATTATCAACAACATATGATAGTTGTCCAATGTTTCAACAAATCAGTGGCAAAACTTCAAATTCTTTCACACCAGAATCTCAACAACATACGACAGTTGTCCCTTGTTTTGCACTGACAAGCCATGACAGATGAAATTCTCTGCCATCAAACCCTAAACGCCAGAGTCTCAACAACATATGACAATTGTCCCCTATTTTCAACACATTGCAGTGAAGCACCCGCGTAAATGACCGTCTAAATCACTATGGCGTCATACAAGGGCAAGATCTCTCGACAAAAGTCCCCCAAGCGCAATCTCCAGTAGGATAGCGACTCTAAATTTGTACGCCTGTCAAGCCTCAAAATGAAGGAATCATGGTTGTACTGTCTCACAACATCCTGAAGACAAGAATCACAATCCCGTAGATAAGAAGTATCACAACATGCTATTTCAATGCACATAAACAAACAAAACTGCCAGCACGGAAAGGTAGAGGAATAACGCCAGAAGCATGAGGGGTAACTAGTAGAGTACAAGGATCACGTGAAGGAGGCTCCACAGACTCACTCCCACAGCCAGAGGCAACCACGTACTGGCGAGAAGGGAGAAAGTTAATGAAGATAGGTTTACCAAACAGTGGCATCTGCAACATGAATAACATACTCCTCCACTTGCACCTCCTTCTTGCAGAGCACCATTGATACTAGTGGGATAATTCTACCAACAATTGATTCACCCCCAACTCAATATTATCAGCTACCAAGTTACTTAACCCCTAAACGTCCCAGCGTCCAGTTTCTGGACGTTTGTTGGTCAAACCCAATTTTGATCTTGAAGATGACTTTTGTTGCTAATACACCCAACTAAGAAAATGAAGTTTATTAAGTCTAGTTTGTACTCCACTTTTCAAATCTTAAAAATTCCAATTATTGAGTATTTTATTGCTTGTGCAAGCTTTGTAGCTCAAGGTTTGAATTACACTACATAGGATGTTCACCTTTCGAATTTCAAAATTTAAATAAAAAATTTCTATGGAAAACATATCATGTGATTCTCCATTGTAATTTGTACCTGCTCCCAAAAAAATATTAATTTTTTAAAGCTTTTTTGTAATAAAATTTATTTTTTAAAGTATTTGACTTAAAAATTTGTTAAAAAGGCCGTATTAAATCAAAAAAATCTGAAAATTTCAAGACTGATAGGAAACATTCAATTCCATGCATGAAAAATATTACAAAATATATTTTGATAAATCTTGAAGGCTAAATTGTGTAGTTTGACTTTCCTACAAAGGAGTGGTACGTTTAAGGGTTAAGATGTCCGCTTCGCCAAAAAAATGCATTATACGATCCCTATGCTGTAGAAAGCTCCATTGCTACGTTTATGTCTTACGGAATCTTTCTACCGAGAATTTGCACACTCGCAGTGATCTGACATGAAAAGGCCACTTTGGCAATGGATTAAATGAGACTCTCTACATGCTGCAGAAACAAAGCTCAATTGCTAAATTTACGTCAAGTGAAAAGGCCACAACGGTAGACTTACTCTAGCTTAGATCCTCAACAGCTAATAAGATTTATGCAGCTACGCAAACCAAGCCTAGCAATGAATTGCTTGAGCCCTATGCAGCAGAGGGCTCCGTTGAGTCTACGTTTACTTCCTACCTAGTGGAATATTACTTCTACCGACAATTGACACACTTGAAGTACGTGATCTGACATGCGATGGTCACAACGGACCTAGACTTACAGAACGACCTCATCCCTTGGAACTCCATATCAACAGCAAACAAGATGTATGCTTCGCAAAACAAGCCAGAAATAGATTCGATGAGGTCATGTGTTGGTGATAGGCCTTCTACTTGAAAAGAGAATCTTTTAATAAACCTGGAATTACATTATGGACTAGGTAATGTGCAAGCAGCCCCTGGTTATGTGAAATAACCTTGTTGAGCCATGGAAGTGGTGAGACAGGTTATTTTCATGACTAGGTGCTGCTTGCACATTACCTAGTCAATGGACATAACGTCAATGGTTGGATCTTGTTCAATCTTCTTCAATTAATGATGATTAATTAAGGGTCACAAAAGAAAGGCATCATAACTTCAAAAGCAGGCTTTGGTTATGGGAAACAACCTTGTCCTTCTTATCCAATAGTTGCCTGCCACCTCTACAGTTCTAGGCTACATTGACGTTATGAGTTCATTATTATCACACTCTCAAATATCTCATCCCAAATGGAATTACACTATAATGAACTCATTGTTATCATACTCTACAATATTACATTCTAGTACGCTTTCCACATCCCAACTGCTGAACTCATGTACAGTACATTGGTTACCAAAGGGGTGATATAAAGAAGTCCGAAGTGTAGAATCCTAGAGTATTTCATTGGGAGGTTATCAAAAAATCACATAAAATAGACACAAGATTATTGATGTGGCTAATCATGCAAATTTGTCATGTCGAGAACCTATTTTCAAAAGATTTTGAATATTGTTGTGTTTCATTATCTTGCAATGGAGGTATTATGAGGTACATTTCCTTTGTCCAATGTTTTGAATCTTGATTTTATTTGTTCTTGTTTATTTGATGTGATTTTTCAATGTACCCTCTGTGGAAAAAACTTAAAAATTCTAATTGCATATGAATAAAAGATTGTTTTATAGTTTTGAAGGATCATACGACAGTTGTCCCTAGACCCTAGTTTTGCATTGATCAGCCCTGGCAAACAAAAGTCTCTATCATCAAACCCTAAACGCCAGAGTCTAAACAACATATGATAATTGCCCCCTCACCAGGGTCTCATATGCGATTTCCTATGTGATTTCCCTGTGAGTCTCACTTTTCCCACTGAGTCTTAAAGCTGCTTATTCACCAATTAAGGCCATATTCGTTAAATTGAGACAAAGTGTAGTCTCAATTTTATCGTCGACTCGAGGATAAACCATTATAACTGTTCAGGTTTGCGACTATTCGGTAATTTGAGACTTTAATATATTAATATATATAAAAACCTTTGATTGCCCAAAGGTTACAGTCTCATCTTATCGTCGACTCGACGATAAATGACTATAATTGTTTTAGGGCTGAAGTCTCAAAATGACCATTTTGTTTCAATTTAACGAATATGGCCTTAATTTAATGTTGACTCACCTGCTTGTAAAAATTAGAATTTATGAAAAAATATTGATTTGTCACCAAGATTTTCAAATAAAAGAATAAAAGAATAAGGGGCAAAAGAGTCGCCTCATTCAGTTGCATATCAGCTTATAACCTAAAGTTAGATGACCAAAAAAAAAGAAAAAAGAAAATAAAACTTTGGTTATTGTAATGGAAACCAGCTAGATTGATCATATCCATTAGTAAAAGCAGGGGGCATCATTTTGATGTGAAAACGGTATGAAATTTGCATGGACCTTGACACTAAAATAACACAAGATCTATAGTTGCCAAAGTTTTCATTAGAATGATGGCACAATTTCTATATTAAATAATACGACACAATCATAAAAATAATTAGTGCTTAACTCTTTTGTGTCAATAAAAAGAAGAAGCAATTTGTGCTTGCCAGTACAACATTAACCTCATGTTACAAAATGCATGAGCTTTTTATAAGATCAACGTTAGAATAATGTTAAATGATTTTCACATGGAAATCACATGAGAATTGCCTGCCCAAAGTTTACTGATTTTGGTCTCGTCACTGGGATACTGGGATGGAGTGATCTCAAAATCGGTTAAAATTATTTGTTTTCTACCATAAAATGGGGCTGCTAAACATACAAAGAAAGAAAATGATTTTTTTTTTTGAAATGTAGCGAGAATGCTCATCCTGATATAACTATATAAATATATGGCAACTTCATGAGGTGATCAATATCCGTGGATATCATCATGGTATCTCCTTAATCCCTAAAGGACCAGGGGGATGTTGAGCTTAGCTCTTGTTTTCTTGACTAGCTCTTGTAGCAAGCTCAATTCCTCATTGGTGTGAGGTTATTTTGACGATCGGCACCGTTGAAATTCAAGAAGACTTACATAACTTTTTTATGAAAAAAAGATCAACAACATCTCAAATTTTTTGAGAAAATGCCACCGTTGAGAAGATTGGTAGAGCTTGTTTGGGATATTTTGTACACATGCTGAAATCGGATTGTCCAAAAGTGCTCCAAAAATTCTGAAATTTTTACAGTGAGTAGAAATCATCATTTTAAACTAGTGCAAAAAATTTCAAGTAATTTGGAGGCGTGAAGAGGAAGATATGAGGGTCTGAAGTGACACTTAAATATCCTCCGTGCAACTCAAAAAAATCACCAAAAATCGCTCACTTGATGAATTTCCGATGAAGAAGTACCTACAAATTTGGCTCTCAAAAAGAGCCAGGGTCTCTTTGTTGCTCATCCTACAATTCAAAGTCCAAAGACCCAAATTTCCTCACTTTCTAGTTCCAAAAGTCCCCTGGGGGCCTTACGGTCCTTAAGGGGTTAATATATCAAGGGTATTGCCGGATATTATAGAGGTATTGTGAGTATTGTATGCACTGGGTAGCAAAAGTAGATACCGTTTATGTGGGAGGTCGCATAATGTTCTAAATGTCATATTAAGGTGGTTCTGAGATCACTGCTGGGATGAGGAGGGCTTTTGTGAAGCCGTTGGATGATTGTAATCTAGGGGTGGAAACTCCCACTCATTTCTGTAATGAAAGTCAATTCTGACCACTGATCAATGAATGGTGCCAGAAGGCATGCTCTTTGAGTCTGGGCGTTAATTATTCGGTTCAAAGTGAATTACTGCTGATCATGGAAAATGAGCACAATTATATCCAGCTGGGAAGATCGATTAGGGGCGTCAGAGCTCTTGCCTTCTTGTTCGCTAATCCTTTCTATTCGAGCTTGCGTGATTCTGAGCCCTAAAATATAGTCTACAGACTCCATATTTACGTAGAGTTTTGAGAATCGGCTCTTGAAGAATTTGCACTTTGACACCCACAGTAGGCAAAACTGCAAAGGAAAAACGGAGGACAGTAAGTTTGTACCGAAGAACATAGCATGGCAGTCTTTCTTGGATTTTGAGGATTGTGCGTTAATTGAGAACGTCACCAATTTGGGACTTTCAATTGTGAGATACCGACACTAAAAACTGTTCTCTGAGCGGGAGAAAATGGTTTGTCAGGATATGGCTAATATGGTGAAATGTTGAGTGGAATATGTCAGTATGATAAGCTTTGACGAAGTAGGGATCATGGTTTATGCACCTCCTACATCACAACGTACACGTGCCCTCTTGGTCTACGTGCAGATCAAAGCACTATCACAAGGCACCTTGACTTATTTGGTCTGCGTGCAGATCAAAGTACTATCATAAGGCACCTTGACTTATTTGGTCTGCGTGCAGATCAAAGCACTATCACAAGGCACCTTGACTTATTCACCAAGTAGTAAATGGTACAAGAATGATGGTAAATTCTTGGTGAACACTGGCTAAATTGAACAACAACTTGCAAAACTTGCTATAAACTGCAGTTTGGCAGTAATATTTACTTGGTAGTGAATCGGTCAAGGTTCCCTGTGTATCACACGCAAAGGCAGTGAAGTGAAGCTTCCATGGAATAGAGGCGAATCAATTCAACAGATCAGCCGGGCCAATCAGGGTTGACTTTTTAGTCAGTCGGCAAAACCAGTCGAAACTTTCCATCAAGAACATAGGCAACCGGATGCAAGGGCTACTCCTGAGCCGAAGAACACTCAATCATGTTTGTTTCATTGTCATATATAGAGGGCTGCAGACTACGCCACCCGAGATGATGCCAAGGCTACTGTTCCAGAGATTGAACAAAGACCCCGTCTCTATAATTATCCCCGGTGGTCTCAACCCCTAAACGTACCGTCCCTTTGAACAAAAGTAGATGCTAGCCTTAAAAGTAGATATTAGCATGGCCTAGATGTACATGAGGTATACATGAGAAGACCATTGCAAGCATAAAATCTACCCAATAAATTTGACATATTTGTAGTTGGAGGCCTCTTCAAAAGTATCAACAACTCCTCATCACAAGAGAATTATTATAATTGGTAGAGAATTTAATATTCTTACAAAGGTGACTTGGATGAAAGTCATCCAAAATTGTATGAGAAAGTTGCAAGGCTTTGAGTCTGTTCGTGATCCAATTTCTGAACGCTGGGACATTTAGGGGTTAAATGTGTTGTCCCAGAATAGTTTATTAGTTTTCGTAGCACAAGACCTACGAGACGGTCCCACAGGGTTCCATGTTGCGCCCGCTTCTACTTTTTCTTTCTGAGTCTAATCTATTTCTTGTCGGTTCTGGTTTTTTCCTTTCCTTACCGTCCCTCTTTCGCATGGGTCCCGGTGCCACGTCGGCAGTCTCGCTAGCCCCGCTCGGAGCATCTCGCAGTTTTTGTCACGTTAACAGTCTCGTGCTAGCTCGCCCTGCCCCCCAGTCTCACGCGAGTCCCATGCCAATCTACACATTATGGGGGAGATGGTTATGGTGAGTGTAAGAAGGCCTTATTCGTTAAATTGAGACAAAGTGTAGTTTCAATTTTATCGTCGACTCGAGGATAAACCATTATAACTGTTCAGGTTTGCCACTATTCGGTAATTTGAGACTTTAATATATTAATATATATAAAAACCTTTGATTGCCCAAAGGTTACAGTCTCATCTTATTGTCGACTCGACGATAAATGACTATAATTGTTTTAGGGTTGAAGTCTCAAAATGATCATTTTGTCTCAATTTAACGAATAAGGCCTTTAAGAGGGTGGTTTAGAGTGGGGCATCCCGGGTGGATAACGTCTGTTGCCAGCGGTTTAAAATTTAGGGGTTTCCAGGGTTTAGGGTTTTGAGTATGTCATGACGGGAGTCACTTGCAACAATCTTTCTCTGTGGTTTAGGGTACAAAATCCTTGAGACTGAATTTGCAATATTGACTTGGATTCCGTGGTTGTATCCGTTTACAAAGAAGCCGTCGAGCTTGATACGTCTTGGATTGGTTTGTATAAACGACAGTTCATGTTGCGGAACCGTATCCCACTTCAACTCATTTGAAACTAGGTGTAGAAATGTCTCGATGGTCCTTTCACGCACAAGATTCTAAGGTGGGAATTGAGGGGGTTTAATGGCGGCGCCCGCGTAATCTATATCCCGTGGCACGCGTACGAGGATTTCCTGTTAGGCAAGACGTTGAAGCAGTTGGATGTGCAGACAAAGTTCAACACATGCGAGATTGAGCGCTACAAAGGGACCCACCCGCGAATTAATACTCCACTAGTTTCCATCAGCTGTGCAAACCCTTCCCCAAAGATTTATGTCCACACAACTATAATCATTTAGGGTCTCACTCATCTCTCTTATCGTATTTGTTTCCAAGTAGACTGGAGTGCGAGTATGCGCCTTAAGACAAGTCTGGGGAAGTTTTGGAAGTCACTGAAGACATGATGACGCAACCGAATTGACCTTCATTACAGTAATTAGTGAGAGTTTTCATTTTTAGATTGAAATAATATATATTCCAATAGCTTCACTAAACCCCTCTCCATCCACTAGAAGAAAAGTGGGATGTATTCAGTCAGTCTGGAGTGGGATTCTGAGTGAATTTGGCCACATTTGATTGAATTTGGTCACATTTGAGTGAACATGCTCAGTGTACAAGTCCCTCTTTTCTTCTAGTGGTCCCAACATTCCACGCATGAGACCGATATCACTCTAGTAGCAGATTTGTTGTTTTTCATTCCCCCATGAAATTGACAACCCTAATTCAAATTCATGTATTGTGTCCCTGAACATAGTCTAGACATTAGAGTTAACCGAAAAGTGAGCTCAAAGAGGAAAGTTTTAGCAAACTCCTCTTGAACTCCTCTTGAACTCATATGGAAATATAAATAGACCAAAAACTAGTTCACGATGAGTTAGGAGACAATCTAAAGCAAGCCATTGCCATTATTCTCCACACTTCGTAATGACTCCTACACCTCCTACCAAAGCTCTAAGCCCATGGCCCACAAGGGGACAAGTTATGACACGACACTATTCAACCCAACTATAGCTGAAAAGAGAGGTTAGAAGGAGGTTGAAAAGGGAGGTTCCATGACCTTCTTTTCGGTTAACTCTATTGCATGTGAACTTTTAACATGGAAAACGCATGCCCGGTATAGTGTCATCGTCATGGCCTCAAATAGTTATGGCGTCATATAAGGGAACAATCTCTCTACACATGCTCTGCAACCTCACTCTCCAATATGGGAACGACTCTTCAGCTGCACCCTTAAGAAGCGCCACAGTCAAGTTAGGGAAATTCTTATCAACCCTGAAATGTGAACATCTTAGAAATGGAAACATTGGAACTCCCTCTTCCGCAACAGGTCCGCCACCTCCGGAGAGAATATATTGTCCCACACTTTGACCTGGCGACCTCCCAGTCATGGTACAGCAATGGCAAGCCATAGTGATCACAAGCCATATCCTAGAGACTGCAAAAACAATGCCAACCCCCAAAATCCCGCAAAGGATACAGAAAGGGTAGAACAATACCAAAATCAGCGCCACAAGCAACAATGTAGCATCAACCCAAACTGCACCCAGTAAAAGGAAGAGGAAGTACACTAGAAGCACGAGGGTATAGCACAGCACAAGCATTATGTGCAGGAGGCTCCACAGACACACTGTCTCCCACAGGTCGAGGCAACCACGTACTGGCCAGAAGGGAGAAACGAAGATTGGCGTACAAATCCGTGGCTTCTGCAACGTGAATAACATACTCCTCCACTTGCACCTGCGCCGGCCTAGCCTTGCAGAGCTCCATTGATACAAGTGGGATAATTCTACCGACAATTGACTCACCCCCAACTCAATATCAACAGCTAACAAGTCAATAAGATGTCTGCTTCGCCAAAAAATGCATTATATGATCCCTATGCTGTAGAAAGCTCTATTGCTACGTTTATGTCCAATGGAATCATTCTACCGACAATTGACAAACTCACAGTGATCTGACATGAGAAGGCCACTTGAGCTTAGAACTCACTCATCCCCGATTCAATTTCTAGGTACATAATTTGCAAACAGTTCAACCCAGCAATAGATTACGTGGTGTCTCTATATGCTGCAGAAGTCAAAGCTCAATTGCTAAAAGGCAATGAACAGGATCCTCCTGAGTGAGAAACAACGCATCTCCTGGTAGTGTCAGGAGTGCCCCTTGCATTATATTGTGGATGGAAATTTCCGACTGGTTTTACCGACTGGCTAGAAAGTCAACCCTGATCGGCCCGGCTGATCTGCAGGATTGATTCGCATCTACTCCTCCGGAGGTGCATAAACAATCCCTACTTCATCAATGATTGTCATACTGACATATTCCACTCAAAATTTCACCATATTGGCCATATACAATGACAAACAATTCTATCCCGCTTTTAACAGATTTTGGTGCCGGTATCTCACAGTTGAAAGTCCCTAAATAATCAGTGTTCTCAATTCAGACACAAGCCTCAAAATCCAACTGAAGAAAGACTGCCATGCTAACACAATACTTCGGAACAAAATCACAGTCCTCCATTTTCCCTCTTCAGTCTTGCCTATTGTGGGTGCCAAAGTGCAAATTCTCAAAGAGTCGATACTCAAAACTCTACGTGTGGAGTAGACGATATTTTAGGGCTCAGAATCACGCAAGCCCAACCGAAAGGTTTAGCAAACAGAAAGGCAAGAGCTCTGACTCACCTAATCAATCTTCTCAACTAGGGTATGATTGAATTCATGAGCTCATCTTCCATAATCAGCAGTAATTCACATTGAATCGAAACAATAATACCCTGATTTAAAAGCATGCCTTCTGTCACCATTCTTTGATGATCACTGGTCAGAATTGACCTTCGTTACAGTAATTAGTGCCAGTTTGCACAACTAGATTGCAATAATATATATTGGAGCACTTAAGCCTCCGAAACGACGAAGTGGACATCACCATTCATCAATGATCTGTCTTGACTGTGCTCTACGTTCCCCTCATGCTTCTGGGGTTATTCCTCTGCTTTTTTCCTGCTTGGGGTTTTGTAAGAGGGTCTGCTGTACTTTTTTCTTTTTTTGTCTGCCCTCCAAGAGAGACTATGGAAACACTTTGTTTTCAAGGAGTTACATGGTTGAACAGCACAAACCAGGTGTAAAAGTAAATTTAGGGTAAATACTACGGCAGAGACTACGCGACTGGCCGCTTGTTTCTGTCCTTTCAAATAGCATTCTGTGATGATTTTTGGCTTGGCAGGCATACAAAGGAAGTGTCGGCACCATATTGGAGATTGAGTTTGGGGACTTGTGTCGAGAGATTGTGAGGCCATAGTAATTTGAAGTTGCCAGATCAATAATCAATTTTAGAGACGTTTTGAAGTTTGTTATGTTCTTATTACCTTATCTGGCAATGAAAATATTTTAGTTATCCAATATCCAACTCTCATTTTTCCCCTGTCTAGATTTAAACCGTAACTGCCCAAGCGTCCATTCTTTGGACAATGTACAGATTTCATCCACGTTTTCTCATCCGTCATGCATTTTTTCTAATGTGGATTTTTTACTATAGATTTTATGGGAAGCTAGGCTCATGCATGTGTGAACTGATTAGAAAGGGGATGATTTGTGAAATTTTTATGCCTCATTTCATGTTGTAGTGATTCATCAAAAAATTCAAAGATCTTAGTTCAAAATAGTTCAAAAGTGCTCTTGAAAAAGTGAACTCGTAAAGTTAAGCAACCAAAAAATCTCCAAAAATCACTACATTTAGAGTATTACATTTCAACCCCCATCACAACAAATTTCATCCACATATTGTCAATATCTTATTTGTAATCGAGTTACAAAAGAATTTTGAATTTTAATTTTCACATTTTATACAAAAATATTGGTGATTGCAATCATAGATCTAACCATACGGATAGAATCAAAAATTCATAACATACAACTTTTATTCATACTTCAAGCTTAAAATATCCCTCTTAGCTACATTGTATAATGGATCTTGACAATTTTCCAAATCTGGAGAGGGTTGTGGGGTTAACCTGAGTTTTAGATGCACTCCCAATGAAATACTCTCGGATTCTACACTTGGAACTCCTTTATATCACCCCTTTAGTAACCCATGTATATCGGTTCAAAAGTTGGCATGTACAAAGTGCCCAATCATATGTGTATACAATACCAAATATTCGATACCAAATTTTCCAAATACACTGAAATGTCATGTTGTAGAGTATGATAATAAAGAGTTCCTAGTGTAATTCCATTTGGAACAAGACATTGGAGAATGTGATAATAACGGGCTCATAGTGTAATTCCAAATTTATTGAAAGATTATCATTAAAATAATAAGGCCTTTCAACAACACATGTATGGAATACTTTTTGTAAACCACCTTTTATAGTGCGAGAATGTTGTGCAAATATTTTTAGCTAATTTATTTTTGGACTTTTAAAGTGTAAAACCCATCTTTTTAACCCTCAAAATCAATCAATGTGAGGGCTTGTTCGTGTACCATTTGCCCTTGCATGTTACTTGCATTGGGCATGCAATTTAAGGGTTTTTAAAGTCTGTCCCAAATGAACGGATGCTATCGAACGGGTCGACAAAATCACAGACACCGGACCATGGCTAAACACCGACGCTATTGAACGGATCGTCATTGACTGAACACCACCACGGGATGTGGAATTCATGACCTCCCCAATGCTAAAAGAGAGTTCCAATCTGCTCTCCTATGCCAAAAGCCCCGACCATGAGGACTATTTGTGAACAATGGTTATCAAAAAATTTGATTATAGAGAGGGAACTTCTTTTCAACTCCTCTTCAACTCCTCTTCTGTTTTTGGTTAACTCAATTATCTTATGAAATTTGGAATAATTGGTCAAAAGTGCATAATGTACAACATTGAATCCTCTTTTTCATGATGTGCAATATTTCAACCTATAAAATTATCTTTTGATTAATGCAAAGATATCTTAAGACACCCCTATCGAAAGATAATAAAACTTATGTGAACAACTTCATCACTATTGAAGCATAATGATTTCAACCAATCAAAATGAAAGTATTAAAATTGTAATTTTAGTGCATTTTCAAAGTTCTTATGTGTAAATTCATTTGAAAAACATCTAAGGATTTTGATTCAAATTCAACTATACAAATGTCTTCTAATAAGAATGTTTTACATATGTTCTATAAAATTACATTTAATAAGAATGTTTTACATATGATCTGGCTTTTGGGGTTTGGCATCGCTTCTGCAGTCTCTAGGATATGGCTTGTGATCACTATGGCTTGCCGCTGCTGCACCATGACTAGGAGGTCACTAAGTCAAAGTGTGGGACAATATATTCTCTCCGGAGGTGGCGGACCTGTTGCGGGAGAGGGAGTTCCAATGTTTACATTTCTAAGATGGTCAGATTTCATGCTTAATGAGATACTCCCAATCTTCACTGTGGCGCTTCTTATGGATGCAGCAGAAGAGCCGTTGAACCCATATTGGAGAGTGAGGTTGCAGAGCGTGTGTAGAGAGATTGTTCCCTTATATGATGCCATAACTATTTGAGGTCATGACGATGACACTATACGGGGCGCTCGTTTTCCATGTCAAAAGTTCACATGCAATGTAAACTGTGTTTAGGGACACAATACATGAATTTGAATTAGGGTTGTCAATTTCATGGGGGAATGGTTATCACCATCCTGCTTATGATAATTGTTTTGAAATTTATGCCGTGAATGTGAACGAGAGTAGGGAAATTTGTCAAATGCAGGGCCGTCTGGTACATCTCATTGCGCCCTTTGCTGTACACCTTGTGTGCACACTTGTTTTGTGATCTTGCCAAGATTCGTGATCACTAATCGCTTTTTTGTTGAGTTTATTATCTCTTGTTTTTGTATGAAACTAGTGGGCATGTTGCATATGCTTTTTTGACGGAATAGGTCATTCTAATATATAGAAACCAGCCAGATTGATATCGGTCTCACGCGTGGAATGTTGGGATGGAGAGGGGTTTAGTGAAGCTATTGGAATATTATTGCAATCTAGTAATGAAAACTCACACTTATTACTGTAATGAAGGTCAATTCTGACCACTGATCATCAAAGAGAGGTGACAGAAGGCATGCTTTTAAATCAGGGTGTTAATATTTCGATTCAATGTGAATTACTGCTGATCATGGAAGATGAGCTCATGAGTTCAAGTATACCCTGGTTGAGAAGATTGATTAGGGGAGTCAGAGCTCTTGCCTTTCTGTTCGGTAAATTTTCCGGTTCGGGCTTGCGTGATTCTGAGCCCTAAAATATCGTCTACTCCATACGTAGAGTTTTGAGTATCGGCTCTTTGAGAATTTGCACTTTGACAACCACAATAGGCAAGATTGAAGAGGGAAAATGGAGGACTGTAATTTTGTTCCGAAGTATTGTGTTAGCATGGCAGTCTTTCTTGGATTTTGAGGCTTGTCTCTGAATTGAGAACACTGATTATTTAGGGACTTTCAACTGTGAGATACCGACACCAAAATCTGTTCAAAGCGGGATACAATTGTTTGTCATTAGAGTTATCCTTAAAGTCACCTTGTGTTTAAATAAGATACCGTGAATTTTGCTTTAATGTATTCTTATTTGTTCACCCCAAATAGTTAAAAAGTATGGAAAAGCTTGGTGGTCTATCATTGTTAAGTGCATAAGAGCTTGGTGGTCTCTAAACTCAAGGGAAACTAGTTTAGCCGTCAAGAAAGACGGCTAAACTAGTTTTCCATGAGTTTGAAGACCACCAAGCTCTTACACACCTAATAATGAGAGACCACTAAGCTCTTCTCTACCTTTTAACTATTTGGGGTGAACAAATAAAAGTACATTAACCCTTTAACGCGCCTGCGTCCATATAATGGACGACGAACAGATTGAAATCCTTCTCTTTACTACATCCTGTACAGTTTTTCATCCATCCAAATTTTCCTTGGTTCTTGTGCTAGTTGACTACCATTTGTACGGTATGGATCTTCAAAATAAGATATTGTGATTTTTTGAAAAATAACAATAGTGGTTGATGTCAAGTTTCATTCTTAGTTCAAAAAGTGAGACCTTCAGCATGATTTTCCAAAATAAGTAGAATCAAATAATGGAAAGAATACCATCTCGTAGTGCATGTTATTTCAAATTCATTACAACAATTTTTAATTTCTTTTGTGTTACTTTGGGATTTTTAATTGAATTTCAAAAGAAAACCTTGAAAATTTAATTTTAAAAAATTACTAAAAAATATGATAAATCCAACCATACAGATGTGATCTAAACATTGACATTTACAACTTTGCTTTGTACATCAACTCCATTTTTGGTATTCATCAAACATTTTATAACAGATCTTTGAAATCAGTGATGAATCGGGACGTTAAAGGGTTAATGCAAAATTCATGGTATCTTATTCAAACACAAGGTGACTTTAAGGATAACTCTATTATATGACCAATATGGTGAAATTTTGAGTGGAATATGTCAGTATGACAATCATTGATGGAGTAGGGATGGTTTATGCATCTCCGGAGGAGTAGATGCGAATAAATCATTAAGATCAGCCGGGCCGATCAGGGCTGACTTTCTAGCCAGTCGGCAAAACCAGTGGGAAATTCCCATCCACAACATGATGCAAGGGGCACTCCTGACACTAGAAGGAGAGAGGCGTCGTTTCTCACTCAGGAGGATCCTGTTCATTTTATTTTTATTTTTATTTTTAGTTTTATTTTTATTTTTTTTGGAATAAGGAAAAATAAATAAAAAATCATACACATAGGTCTAGTTGTCCTCCCTTCCCTCTTTGTCTCTCTTTAACCCCTAAAGGACCGGAGTGTTTTTCCTCCAAAAACACTCCAATGCTGCCATTTTTACTCCCCCATGCAAAATATCCAAAAGAATGTTATTTTTTACCTTCTAACCGTAAGATCTTGTCCTAAACTATTTGAAAAACATACACAACAAATTTCATTGATTTTGACCGCACGGATTGCAAGATAATTGCGTTTGATGGAAAAAAAACACATCAAAAAAACACATGCCCGAAAATTTCAGATGCGTTTGACCACGGCTACATCAAAAAAACCTCACTACCGAAACTTGTCGCACTTCACTTTCACATTCTATATGATGTTACTTAGTTGTGTACCAATTTTCGTTGCGTTTGGAGATGTTTAGGATGTTGAATAACACCTTGCACTTGTTGGGGGTTTAAAAGTTCAGAAAAGACTATATGTTTTTGGAATTGCAATATTTTCGATTTTCTTTATTTAAAATACAAATCCGAGCGATGAAACACAAGTACATTCCACCCTCTACAGAATGGCGAAGAAAAATTTGAAAAATAAATAAATCTCCAAGTTTTAGAAGACATGTAGCGTATTTTCTAAGAATTTTGGGGGTTAGGGGGGAAAATAAAGGGTGGAGGAAGGGAATTGAAGTGCCAACCCATTCCAATGTTCATGACCCCACTAACTCTCAAGGTACACTGCCACGTGGCAGTCCCTCATTGGAGGGTTTTTATTTTTTATTTTTTATTTTTTAAATGATTTTAATTTTCAAATTTTCAACTAATTTTTTTAATTATGAAATTGAACTTTTAGTTTAAAATAATAATTTTCAGTTTAAAATAATATTTTTAATTTTTAATTTTTTAATTTTTTAATTTTTTAAAAAATTATTTAAAAAATAAATTATGAGTTTGGGAAACGGGGTGGTCTTCTGCCCCCCACAGTCCACCCCATTTTCCACACGCCGCCCATCTTGTTGCCCCCCCTAAAATTCAACTATTTCTCTACTGCCCCGCTGCCCTTTCTCCCGAAATAAACACATTTCCCCTTATAACTTTCACATACGGTGTCGGAATTCAAAAAAAAAAAATCCCCATTTTTGTGGCACATTGGGGAATCTACTATTAAATTTCCTTCAAAATTCGATTAAAAATGTGTTCACCGGAACCTACCCGATTCTCTAAATGTCCTAGTTAGGACACTTGGTCCTTTAGGGGTTAAGAGGTTCTCATGTTGGGATTCAAATTCACTCAATAGAGTTATCCGTAAACTAAAGGGTTGAGTGGGCCTTAGTTTGACTAAAATTTGGAGAAACGAAAACTATTGAGAGAGGTTCTAGGAAATCAAAAGAATGGATGAGTGAGGATGGTCTAGGTATACATAGCGAGAATCTATTGTCAGAAAAGGGGCTAGCAATGACCTTCTTCATGTGTGAAGGTGAATAATAGAAACTTGGGTGAGAAGTTTTTTAGCACCGATTTTGGTGCTTTCAAAGTTTGCATCCACAGTTTTTTTTTAGTGCTTGACACATGTTCTTTTTTGAGGATTAATGTCACTATTCACTCAAACTACAGTCCACTCACCCACTTTTGAGGGACTTTACGGATAACTCTAATGTAGCTTAAAATTTGTTGTTTTATTCTGATTGACTATAAACATTATACTCTACTAACTATTAATCCAGGGTCATAGGTACAATGATCATAGAGTACCAAAATTTACTATCAAAAGTAAAAGCTTCAAAAGTGAAATTTTAAGTTTTAAAAACAGTGCCCATTTATAATTTTAAGTGGATTTTAGGCTCTGTACTCTTCAAATCCTCACTATCCGCCCCTAAGACTCTCTATTTTAGGCTTGCACGCTAGCGTCGTTGTTAGTAACACATATCCTTCTCATCATACAAGGAATGGATTTTGTAAACATCAGCTTGTCAAGTTTGTCAACACGATGAACCTCTAGTTGAAACAAATTGGAAATTTAATTGTGCACACAACATCATTGTCACTTGTATTGTGCAAGTTTCTTATCTTGCTAAATGCCTGGGAAAGTCACTATCAAAAATTTAGAAATTGTGAGAGAACATATATAGGGTGTCTTTTACTCATTTGAGATAAAAATTATAAATTTTTAGAAGTAACATAGGGTGTTTTAAAACCAAATTGGGAATATTTTATGAATATTTCTAAAATACACCACAAACATATCCTAAATATACTATAAATAGTATAATATTCTAATTATTTCATAGCCCCTCTCATTAAATACCCTTTGTTTGCTCATGTATACCAAAATTTACACTTAGTAATTTTTCCAAGGCTAAATGTAGATTATCGCCTATCCTCCAATCATCAAAACAAGTTTGACACTAAGGTCTCTAGTCCTTATCTTAGTTCCTTGAGTGCAATCTCTACGATAATCATTAATGAAGTAGAGATGGTTCATGCACCTCCTACATTACAACGTATAGATGCACTCTTAGTTTGTGTGGAGATCAAAGCACTATCACAAGCAAAGACACTCTAAACTTAACCTCTAAACGTCACAACGTGTAGTTTTTAAACAACTAAGAGATTCAAGCTCACCCTACGTTCTCATCAATACTTGGATGAAAGTCAACCAAGTTTTTTAGAGATACTTCACCAAGTTGTTGTCCTATTTAATGGTTGGATTTAGTGATATTTGAGTACAAATTTTTCTAAAATTACAAATGTAGAAGTATATCAAGTTGTTGACCAAGCCATATTTTGGATTGACTCAATTCAAAGTACTACCCTTGCAAAAATAAGGTCATAGATTTAAAGAACACCATTTTTTGAAGAATCACCACTTTTAACCCATAACGCACCATGCTCGTTCATAAAATTTTATCACTTCTCGTGATGTTTTCAAAAACATAGTTGTATTTCTGAATTGGTATTCATATAGAAAACTGCACCGTTGAAGCTCAAAGAGGACTTAGTCGTGAGATTGTATGTTAAATTTTAGGACAATCTATAGTATATATATATATATATATGTATATATTACATAATTATAAGGTTTGATCATCAATTGTATTTTTATTTTTTGAGCAAAATCAACAAATCATTTACTGCAAACATTCTCATAAATTCTAGAACCATGATTAGCGTTTAAGTTTTTTGAAGCATACAAAGATGTATTGTATCTAGTGCTCACGAAAAATGGTGTTCTAAAACTAAATACAATCATTAATAGGATTTTGGTCCTTTATAACTAGTCTTTTGTCACTTAAATGGTTTAAAACAACTTTTTTTTTTTCAAATAACAGAGTTACAAAGGATGATTTAAGTTAGCAAGGACCAGTTATAAAGGACCCAAATCTTACTAGTGACAACAACGATTAACTCCAAAAGATTTATGTTTGGATGAAGTGACTTGTTGGTGATTCGCTAAGCTGATGTTTGTGATTTTTATTAATCGTTTTATCTCATGAAATGTGTAAAGATTTAAAAATTATTTTTGGGATATTCCATTTAATAATATAAAATATGTAGAAAAGATTCAAAATATTCCTAGAATATTTCATTTAAACTATATTTTAACAATTTCTAGAATTTACATATAGTGTTAATGACACAATAATGACAAATGTTTTACATATTGTACACTTTGTTTTTGACAAATTTGACGCCCTAATATAAAAACGCCCTCTAGGTCATCAACCACCCTAACTTCCATGTCCCAAATTCACCAGCGTAAACGTTTTAGTCTTTTCCTGGCAAATTGATTAACGTAATTGCTCATCTTGAAGGATTTTTGTGTTCTCGTAACGGACATTTATAATTCCCTAGTTAATATTGAGTTAAAATTATAGAATCCAAATAAGTTATTAAAGTATTATAATTATTCTTGGACACAATGTGTTCTCATGGTCCTTTAGGGGTTAAGAGTATCTCATTTCAAATTCATTCCCGCAAATTTTACTCAAAAAATATTGAAATTTTGTGTGTAATCAAATTTAGAAGGAATTTTTAATTTCAACTTTCAAATTTTACAGTAATATATTGGTGATACCATGATAGTATTGGTGAATTGAACCACATAAATAGGATAAAATCTAGAACTTTCATTTGTACGTCATTTTCAAAATCTTCTTTGAATCAAAATAGTTCGTTATTATGATTTTTCTCAAATTATCAATTCCTTCTACGTTTAGGCGTTATTAAGCTTGTTTAGGCGTTATTAAGCTTCCGAGGAGTAGATGGGAATCAATCCAGCATCGGCCGTGCAGACGAGGGTTGACTTTTTAGCCAGTCGGCAAAACCAAACGGAACTTTCCATCAAGAACATACACAACCGGATGCAAGGGCCACTCCTCAGCCAAAGAATAGTTACTGATGTTTGTTCCAAATGTCGTCTTATTAGAGAGCCACTACAGACTTAGCCACCCCAACACTGTTGTATTATAGATTGAATGAAGATGCCTGGACTCCTCACAAGGTACTGAAAAGCGTTTTTAACATTGCATTACCGTGCACCGACTGTGCACGTAGGCAGGATTGATGCGGAGGTCCTCGCTGATACCCCAAGTTCGGCCTGTCTGTCTCCGAGATAGTCCGTCACTTAACGCCCTGAAACGACAAAGGTCACCATTCTTGAATTCTCCTCGGACTACTTGAATTCAGTTAGAGGGTTGGGAGGAATAGTGCCTCATCGAAGCCATTGAAGGTTTAGAAACCAATCTTTGATCATAGTCCTTTTACTAAGTAAATCTGGACTGTCGGTAGAAGCAATATGATGGGGCTCTGCAAGGCGCAGGTGCAAGTGGAGGAGTATGTTGTTCACGTTGCAGAAGCCACCGATTTGCACACCAACCTTCGTTTCTGCCTTCTGGCCAGTACGTGGTTGCCTCGGCCTGTGGGGGCGTGTCTGTGGAGCCTCCTTCACATGATTCTTGTGCTCTACTTCACTCTCTTGCGTTTAGTGATATTCATCGCTCTTTTTCTGTTTGCTGTTTTGGTTGATGCTGTAATTCTTGTGAGCATAGAATTGTTGCTCATAGTGCTGGCGTTCGTGTACGTCCTTCTGCTAGGTTGCGCCGCTCCTGCACTCGGTTGGGTCTGGCCTTTGATCACCTGCCGTTGCTGCGTGACGCCTGCGAGGGCACCAGATCAATCTCTAGTTGAGTATATTTCCAAATATATAATTTTCCCTTTTGGCAATCTCCTGGCGCCTGCACCTGGCGCTGCACAACCAGCAGCTCCTGCTGGGGGTGCACAACCAGCAGCTCCTGCTGGCGCTGCACAACCAGCAGCTCCTGCTGGCGCTGCACAACGAGGAGCTCCTGCTGGGGGTGATGATCCGTGTGCAGATCTTTTTAGATGGTACAAGCGGAATTCTTTCATTGCGAGGCTTCTCTGGCACACAAACTTAGTGTCGATACCCTATTGGAGATTGAGCTTGGAGGACTTGCGTGGAGAGGTTGTGCCCTTGCATGACGCCATAGTGATTTGAAGGGCCATCTAGGCAGGTGCATCACTACAATTTGTAGAAAACAGGGGACAAAATTTGCCATATGTTGTTGAGACTCCGGCGTTTAGGGCTTGATGGCAGAGAATTTCGTCTGCAGAGGATTATCCGTGCAAAACAAGGAACAATTGTCGTATGTTGTTGAGATTTTGGTGCAAAAGGGTTTGAAGGACTACCACTGTGGTTTGTTAAAAATTGTTGACAACTATCATATGTTGAAAGTCTTTGTGCAGAAGATCTAACCACACTTGCAATAGTGGTTGTCATAGTACTTTAGGAGGCATAAATGCTCAATGTTGACAATGTCGATTCCAATATAGACATAATGAGAGGCAAAAGTATTGGGTGCTTATTTTTAATGAGACCCATGTTGAATGACTCTCCGTTTATGTTACATGATAATGATTTCTTTGTGTTGGTAACCATCACCCACCTCCTTGAGGAGTGTGGCAACTTCTAGTAGTAAAAGAATTGTTTCAACGTTGCGGGCACGTTCTGCCTAACGACGAAATCCTCTAGAGCCGGATAGAAGTTGCACCCACGAATGGGTGAAATTGACATCAATGCCCTAATTTGTGAAAACATTGTGATGGCACCAATACCGAACCAATAGATATCTTATGCGAGGGCCACAGTCAAGTCTTGAACGAGCCCATCTGAAATGGACAAGGTAAAATGTGATTTTGTAAACTGCCAAACAAACGCAACTTTGCATGTGTAGTGATCTTTTTCATCAATGAAGTAACGGAGTTTGTAAACGTCTGTTTGTATACACCAAGAACCTCTAGCATGAAACAAACCTAAAGTTTATATGTAATAATACAATTTGATCACAATTCAAAAACAAAACAAGTAAAGGCCGTCACATGTATTGTACTCTTAAATTTCTATATTTCCGACTGGTTTTAACACCGCATTACTACCATGCACCAACTGTGCTTGATTCATTTGAAGGCCCTTGCTGATGCCCCATCTTTTGCCTTTCTCCGAGATAGTCCGTCACTTTATCAATTCTCCTAGGATTCCAGTTGGAAGTTAGGGAGAGTATGTCAACCTCTTCCAATCCATTCAAGGTTTAGAAACCTATCTTTGATCATAGTTGTGGATATGTAGATGTGGACTGTCGGTAGAAGAAAAATATATACAGTAGTGTAATGGAGCTCTGCAAGTGGAGGTGCAAGTGGAGGAGTATGTTATTCATGTTGCAGAAGCCACCGATTTGTACACCTATCTTCGTTTCTGTCCTCTGGCCAGTACGTGCTCCTTCACATGATCCTTGATCTCTACTTTCCCCTCATATTTCTAATGTCGTTTTTCTCCCTTTTGGTGCTTGGGTTTTTTCTTGATGCTAGGGTATGACTTTGGGTGCTGAGTTCGGTATTGATATACCCAAGTTATATAATCCTTTGCCTTCTTCTGAGTTATGGCATCGCTTTCAGACGGCTTGTGTTCACTTGCGGTCTTGACATTGTACACGAGGGGCCTCCAACAGCTTTATTTCCATGATGGTCAGATTTCGGGGGTAATTAGATATTGTTCAACATCACTGTGAAGCTCTTCAAGGATGTAGCGGTAGTGTCGTTCCCTATTGGAGAGTGAGGTTGGAGAGCTTGTGTAGAGAGATTGTTCCCTTACTGTACTGTTGCCTCCCTTGCTGCGTCTAGACATTGAGAAAAGAACGGAGTGATGAAAATGTATAAGAAGGGACAACAACAAGAGTAGCAAGGTTGCCCATTCAAAGTCCTTGTTATCCCCTAAAGGACGGGGGTGTTGAACTTAGCTCTTGTTTTCTTGACTAGCTCTTGTAGCAAGCTCAACTCCTCATTGGTGTGGGGTAATTTTGACGATTGGCACAGTTGAAATTAAAAAAAAAAAACTTACATAGTTTTGTTATGAAAAAAATATCGACAAAATCGCATAATTTTTGAGAAAATGTCACCGTTGAGAAGATTAATGGAACTTGTTTGGGGTATTTTGTACACATGCTGAAATCGGATTGTTCAAAAATGCTTCAAAAATTCTGAAACATTTACTGTGAGTAGATATCATCATTTTAAACATGTGCAAAAAATTTCAAGTAATTTGGAGGTGTGAGGAGGAAGATATAAGGGTCTGAAGTGACACCTAGATACCCTCTATGCAATTCAAAAAAATCACCAAAAATTACTCACTTGATGAATTTCCGATCAAGAAGTACCTACAAATTTGGCTCTCAAAAAGAGCCAGGGTTTCTTTGTTGTTCATTCTACAATTTAAAGCCCAAGAACCTGAATTTCCTCACTTTTTAGTTTCAGAAGCCGTGTGGGGACCTTACGGTCCTTTAGGGGTTAACCCTAACCGGGACCCTTCTTCTACCCGAGGTTGGCCACTCACAGTCGCAAAACCAAACCCAATCACAGTTCATTCAGAAATTAGACTGCAACTAAGAAATAATTTGGATCCCGGCTACTGAATGTTCAACAATTTATTAGGAGTCTGTACCTTACAATGCATGATTGTCCTCTGAGTCTGTGTGCTGATCAATGCATTGTCACACACAAATACAACCCGTAAATGCTCAAACAACCATCTTCTGTTTGCTGCCTGAATCTATCGAGCTGTCCGAAACAAACAAAATATGTTTTTGAAAAAAAATTAAAAAAATTAAAATACTACATCCGGGTCTGGGTCTGATATGGGTTCCAAAAAGGACTGTGTCACTAAAACACTGTCATTTTATAATTCACTTAATGTGTGCTAGAAATTACACATTTTCAATTCACATGAATTTAATGATAGATTCATGAGAAAGTTGTAATACTCCATCCAAAATAGTATTGAGCAAGAAAAATTGAACAATTTATATATTCCTTTTTATTCCTTTATTCTTCAAATCCGGAACTGTCTCAATTCCGAATTTGAGACAAAAGGAACAATCCGGAATATCAATTCATAGTGAAGTAGTTCATAAACAAGAAATTTAGCTAAAACAACGTTTGAGTCATATCTATGTTTAATTTTAACTCTTAATTTGATGTTTTACTATATTTCCTTATTTATGAGAACTTTCAAAAATCAAATATTTTTACACAATCTAAAAAGACTATGATTTCATAATATCTTTGTCTTAAAACTATATGATATGCTCAAATATAAAATTAATAAAGTGCATGAATATTTGTTTTAATAAAAAACCTTAAATACATAGTCCTTTCGCTACTATAATGCGACCAGGTGCTAGATATGATAAATTACGAAAAAAATCAATTTTTGAATTTGACCTATATAGCACATGATTATTGTGTACCAACATGCCATCTATAATACCATGTAATTTTTGTAATTTTCCAATAATTGTTTCGTTACCAAAACGACATTCTTCTAAAGTCCGGACAGTCCGGGAAGGGGTGTTCTGATCAGACCCGGACCCATCCAATCTACTTTTTAACGCAATTTAAATTATGTCAATCTAAGTTAAATTCTACCTAAAAGAATTTTTCAAAGTGAATCACCTCAACATTGTCTTAGTGTTATAAAACTTCTCTATTTAGGGGAAGTAATGATGTTCCCTCCATCATTTCTTTTGCTTTTTTGTAGTTTACAAGAGATAAAACAACTTTGATCAATCATACTAAATTTTAAACTCTAAAAGTGAAAATTATATTGTATACAAATTTTCCAACATTCTTGCTTTTAAATTAATTTAAAAAAAATCTAAAGTTAATTTTGGAAGTTTGACCATACGAAACATTTGTAGAGATGATATCCTACATTTTTTTTATTGAATCAAAGTTCATCAAACATATGGAAGGTACATATTATGACGTATCTATGCTTTGTTTAATACACCTCGGGCTTTTAGGGGTTAAAGTGAAACTTTAGAGGAGTAAATAGGAAGTAATCCAGCAGATCAGCCAGGCTATTCAGGGCTAACTATTTAATCAGTCGGCAAAATTTAGTCGGAAATTTCCATGAGGAACATAGAGGACCTGATGCAAGGGCCATTCTTGAGCCAAAGAAAACTCTTGAATGTCTCATTGTCTTATTAGAGGGCAATCAGGGCTAACTTTTTAGTCAGTCGGCAAAAGTAGCCGGAAATGTCCATGAAGAACATAGAGGAACATGAAGAACATATAGGAACATGAAGAACATGTTTCAGTTTCATTGTCTTGTTAGAGGGCTGCAGACTAGGCCACCCGAGATGATGCCAGCACTGTTGTTCTATAGATCGAGTCCTCACCAATTTACTCAAATGCCCTTTTAACATTTTCACTCCCGTGCACCGACAATCGGAGGTCCTTCACTTGCTGTTACCACATCTTTGGCCTGTCTGTGAGAGAGTCCGTCACTTAACCCCCTGAAACGACGAAGGTCAACATTTTTGAATTCTCCTACGACTACTTGAATCCAGTTGGCGGGTTGGGAGGAGTAGGGCCTCTTCGAACAATCCATTGAAGGTTTAGAAACCAATCTCTGATCATAGTTCTCGATATATGTAGCTGTGGACTGTCGGTAGAAGCAATATGATGGAGCTCTGGAAGGCGCAGGTGCAAGTGGAGGAGTGTGTTATTCACATTGCAGAAGCCACCGATTTGTACAACAATCTTCGTTTCTGCCTTCTGGGCAGTACGTGGTTGCCTCGGCCTGTGGGAGCGTGTCTGTGGAGCCTCCTTCACATCATCCTTGTGCTCTTCTTCTCAATCATGCTTCTGGCGTTACTCCTTGTCCTTTTAGTGCTTCATGTTTCTGTTGATGCTTTTTGGCTTACTGTGGGGGTGGGTGCCGTATTGTGTTACCCTATTACAGTTCTGGCCTTCATTCTGGGTTTCATTACGGCCATGATTCTGGTCGTAGTCATCTCGTTTGTAATCAATGGGATAAATCTTGTGCTCACTTGCTGTTGCTGGCCCAGTGCGCCAATGCCATGTGTTCTCCACGGCCTACCTGGCGAACCTGTTGCACAAGAGGGAGCTACAAGACCTAAATTTCCAGGGCCGCTAGATCTCATCCGGGAATTCAACGCATCTCCTAAACAAACTATGGAGGTCTACAAGATTTTAACAAGAGTGTCGTTCCCACATTAGAGAGTGAAGTTAGTGAGCTTGTGTAGAGAGATTGTGCCCTCGTATGACGCCAAACTGAAGCGTGCTGATGACACAGTTTAAAGGTTCAGTGATCAATTGAGAGCTCCGTTTTGCATGCGACCGTGGAAGAGATGAGGCGTGAGATAGCAACTCTCGTCTGATAAATCTGTACTTGTTAGACTCTTATCATTCTGTTCTTAGTAGTGATCTTGAAATATTATAAACGATGTTAGGAGATTTCCAGTAGATTTTGAATACCACGGTGGAACTCAAGAGATATAAAGTACGAGTTAGCAACTCTCTTCTAATAAATCTGTATTCATTATAAGTTGACTCGTATCTCTACTTATTTATGATCTTGAAGTTTCATGTAAGCTCTTATAACGATTGGTATAGGAGCACTTGTTCGTAGATCATGTAGAACAAAAGAGTAGGTAGTTATGTAGCGAGACCAATGATTGGAGTCGTCAAACTATGGACAGCACCGTAGATTGTTACTAGTTATATATGCGAGAAAAGTTGAAGGGACTGAATCCTGTAAAGAAAATAGGCGTCGATAGGAAACTGAGTGAGTGAAGAGCTGAAAGCGGATTAGTCGAATCTACTTTTCCCGACTTAGGCGAGGTAGCGTATTTTAATTTTATCTGAACGAAAGAAGGCATTGATAGCCGTCAGTTAAGGATTTCGTGCAGACGTGCCATTGATAAGAACAATCAATCTCTGATCTGCTGTTGTGAATCTGGATTTTTAGAGGACCTTGGTTCGAGAGAATGTCCGAGAAAATGTGGAATCTTAACTGGTTAAGCTAAAATTTCTCCCAGAACTATGCTGCAAACTAGGCCACCCGAGATGAAGCTCAGGGAGTGCACTATTCAATAAAGCCAGGAATTACGTGCGTGCATCCCCCTAATTAAAACCCCCTAGCATGTATACATTTTTCTTTTCGCTAAAATTAAGCAAAATATGTACAAATCTCACTGCCTCAAAATACATTTCCTTATGTACACATGGGCTAAAAATGAGGAATTAAACTCCAAGCCCCATGTATATCTACTTTCCGCTAGATTGAAACATGTCTCCAATACATACATTTTGTACATGCTTGTTCTAAATAATACCCTTGTTGTGCACTCACGTGTATAATCTCAGTACTTGAAGAGTGCACTCCCCGGGAGATGATGCCTGGCAGCACTGTTGTTCCATAGAATCAGGATGGAGTCGTCACTAAGTTGATGGAGCCCAGCACTTTTAACATAGCATAATTACCATGCTCCCACAGTGCACGATTCATGCGGAAGTTCTTGCTGATACACAGCCCGGGTGGCACTGTACTAAACATTCAAGTACAAGTATATACGTGAGTGCAGAGAAAGGGTATTAATTCGATCAGTATCGTCTGATGTATACATACGATAAACATATGAAAATTTCAACTGTTGGTAGAAGCAATACATATATTATAATGGAGCTCTGCAAGGCGCAGATGTACAAATCCAATCATTCTTTGATCAGTGGTCAGAATTGACCTTCATTGAAATTAATGGCAGTTACTTTCCACTACTAGTTTGCAATAATCCAATGGCTTCACTAAACCCCAGTATCCCACTGATCAGACCGGTATCAATATGTCTGGGTTCCATTACAATAACCACTTCAATCAACAGTGCACGTGCAACCTGACCACTAGTTTTGTGCTTAAAAAAATCTTATGGAATTGACGAACTTAGATGGATTGGTAATCACCAATCTCAACAATATCCCAAAACAAGTATGGACACCGGATGCATGGCCAAGGGCGCAATGAGCCTTACCAGACGTCCCTTCATTCGAGATTTTTTCCTAATCTCTTTCAAATTCACGACGTAAACTTCAAAATTTGTATACTAAGAAGGTAGGTGATCACCAATTTGCACAGTTGACCACAATTCAAATTCATGATTTTTCTCCCTAGACACAGTTTACATTGCACGTGAACTTCTCAGATGCAAAATGTCATCACCACGTTTCAAACTGGCATCAAATCACTATGGCGTCATACAAGGGCACTATCTCTCTACACAAGCTCTCCAACCTCACTCTTCAATATGGGAACGACACTTCTGCTACATACTTGAAGAGCTTCCCAGCGATGTTAGGCAATATCTCAAAAGCTTCGAAATCTGACCATCTTAGAGATGAAAACATTGCAACTTCCTCTTCCGCAACAGGTCCGCCACCTCCGGAGAGAATATATTGTCCCACACTTTGACCTGGCGACCTCCCAGTCATGGTGCAGCAATGGCAAGCCATAGTGATCACAAGCCATATCCTAGAGAGTGCAAAGCTGACGCCAAACCCGAGAAACATGAGAAGGAATACATAAGGGTCTACTGATACTGCACAAAGCGCACAAAGTAACGCCAGAGCATCAACAAAAACCGCTAGCACTAAAACGGACAAGAATAACGCCAGAAGCATGATTGGGAAGTAGAGCACAAGGATTATGTGAAGGAGACTCCACAGACACTCCCACAGGCCGAGGCAACCACGTACTGCCCTCAAGGGAGAAACGAAGATTGATGTACAAATCGGTGGCTTCTGCGACGTGAATAACATACTCCTCCACTTCCACCTCCTTCTTGCAAAGCTCTATTGGTACAAGTGGGATAATTCTACCGACAATTGACTCACCCCCAACTCAATATCAACAGCTAACAAGTTAATAAGATGTCTGCTTCGCCAAAAAATGCATTATATGATCCCTATACTGTAGAAAGCTCCATTGCTACGTTTGTGTCTAATGGAATCATTCTACCGACAATTGACAAACTCGCAGTGATCTGACATGAGAAGGCCACTCGAGCCATCCCCGATTCAATTTTATTGAAGGTTAGATTAGAATGCCAAAGCCTCACACAAACACTTGGAATGCATAGGAAAGAGATGATCTTTACTCATGGGCTGCCCCTCTTAAGTAGCACACCCAAGGGAGTCCCCTTGGCTAACCATATGGGACATCAGCCCATACTCCACTCCTAGTACACTAGGATCAGCCCATATCACTTGGGAGACCCAATTCTCATTACTTCTAACTAGTACCACTTCTCTAGTTGCAAGTCTAGCTCATTCGCATCATCTACTCTAGCTAATGCGCATGGCTATGAGCAACTTCAGCCCACGCAATCATCCTACTTCAACACTCCCACTTTGCAAATAGCCAAAGCCTTCGAGCCCAAATGCCACCAGTAGTCTTTGATGTCGATCTCTCGCAAGAGCCTTTGTCAGCACGTCCGCCACCATGTGCTCCGTTGGACAATACTTCAACTCTATCACCTTCATCTCTAACTTCTCTCGAATGAAGTGATATTGCACATCAATGTGCTTTGTACGTGAGTGATGCTTTGGATTCTTCGCCAATGACATACTCCCTTGGTTGTCACACATGATTGTGGTAGCTTCCTCTTGAGTGCATCTCACATCCGCCATTAGTTGCCTCAACCAAATGGCCTCCTTCGTACCGTGGCTCGTCGCCATGTACTCCGCCTCAACCGTTGACGTGGCCGTGGTTTGTTGGCGCTTGCTATTCCATGAAACGGCCCCCGATCCAACTTTGAACATGTACCCCGTGGTGGATCTACGATCATTGGTATCACCCGCATAATCCGCATCACAATACCCACTCAACACAATGTTGTCACCTCCAAGACACAACCTCACATCACTTGTGCCTTTCAAGTACCGCATGATCCTCTTGACCGCAACCCAATGACTTGAACCCGGTCTTGCCATGTGTTGACTCACAACGCTGATTGGATACGCAAGGTCCGGCCTTGTTGCAATCATAGCATACATCAATGACCCTACAGCTTGCTTGTATGGCACATCCACCATAGATTGAGCCTCTAATGCATACTCCTCATCGGTGAGTTTCACGAGTTTGGAATTCACATCCAATGGAGTGCCAACCGGTTTGCAATCCTCCATGCCAAAGCGTTTGAGAACATCCATAACATACTTGCTTTGATTCATTGTTATGGTGCGTGTTGCTCTATCTCGCACAAACTCAACTCCTAAACAAAAGTGCAACTCACCCAGATCACTCATCTCGTACTCGTTCTCAAGCATTGCCTTCAATGCCTTCAAAGAGCTCATACAACTTGCAAGGATGATCAAATCATCCACATATATGATCACGATGACCACATGTTGCCCCTTTTGCATGAAATACAAGCTGTGATCAGCGATGCTCCTTGTGAACCCGATATGAACAAGAAACGTGTCAATCTTTTGATACCATGCGCGTGGAGATTGCTTCAACCCATACAATGACTTGTTCAACTTGCAAACAAGGTTCTCATTACCTCGTTGCACAAATCCTTCGGGTTGTACCATGTAGATGTCCTCGTCCAATTCGCCGTTCAAGAACGCCGTCTTCACATCCATTTGATGCATTTCCAAATCCATGGCAGCCCCGATGGCCAAAATGCATCGAATAGTGGTGAATTTCGCCACCGGTGCAAAGGTCTCATGAAAATCAACACCTTCGATTTGTGAAAAGCCCTTTGCCACCAATCTTGCCTTATAACGAACCACATCACCCGTTGCATCTCTCTTTGCACGAAATACCCACTTACAACCGATAGCGTTGCGATTCTTGGGGAGGGGAGTCAATTCCCAAGTGCCATTGTCCATCAACGATTTGTACTCCTCTTGCATGGCTTGCTCCCACTTGTTTGCATCATCACAACTCAACGCTTCACGAATCGTCAATGGAGCATCTAAAAGTGCAACGTTTGCATGCTCCTCCTCACCTTGAGGGAGAATATGATTCTTCCACCACTCGCCAAGTGGTCTACGATTTCTCTCTGGATAACGACGATCGCTCGAGGATGCATTGTCTTCAACCGCCGTTGCTTGTGCCTTTTTCTCGCCATTCTTCGTCTTCAAAGGTCGCTCCTCAATATGTTCCTCATCACCACCATCTTCGTCATCTTCGTCTTCATCAACAATATCAATAACGGGAGATTTGGAAGATTGGTCCACAATCGCTGGTTTATCGCCACTTCTCCCACTTGGACCATCGTCCAAATTGTCTTCAACCTTGGAATTCTCGCAAAATGTCACATCACGAGCTCGAATGATCTTCTTGGTCTCGAGCGACATGAGCCTGTACGCCTTGGTACCTTCACAATATCCAAGAAACACACATTTTGTTGCCTTGGCCTCAAGTTTGGTTCTTTGAGAATCGGGTACCTTTGCAAATGCGATGCATCCAAATGTGCGCATGTGCTCCACGCGGGGTGGCCTCCCACTCCACGCTTGCTCTGGTGTCATGTTTTGAACCGCACTCGTCGGGCATCGGTTGCGTGTGTACACTGCAGTCACCACCGCTTCCGCCCAAAGGTCCAAACCCAAATTTTGTGCATGCAACATACTCCTTGCCATTTCCACAATTGTTCGATTTGCACGCTCTGCAACTCCGTTTTGTTGTGGTGTATATGGCGTTGTGGTTTGTCTAGCAATGCCTTCTTTCTTCAATAACTCTCCAAATTGGTTGGACATGAACTCGCCGCCATTATCCGATCGAAACACCTTGATCTTGTGCTCGGATTGCTTCTCAACCAACGCCTTGAACTCTTTGAACTTCTCAAAACACTCGCTCTTTGCTTTGATCGGATACAACCATATCTTCCTCGAAAAATCATCAATGAACGTCACAAAGTACTTGCAACCCCCCATAGACGTGGTCTTCATTGGACCACACACGTCGGAATGCACAATCTCAAGAACCTTGGTTGCACGAGTTGCCCCATCAACTGGAAACGGTGAGCGTTGTTGCTTGCCTTCAATACAACCCTCACATGTGAATGAACTAGGTGCGACGTGTGATTGTGCAAGATCCATGCCACTTACCATTCCACGCAGTGCTTTCACACTCTTGACATTCAAATGCCCGAGACGACGATGCCACAACGCCAACTTGTCTTCGTTTGAACTCGATTGCACCAACGTTGCCGATTCCGCCGCGTGCATCTTGGAAAACTTGATTTGGTACAAGCCGTTGACTTCGTGTATAATGGCCACCTCCTCACGACTTGGAGACAACACAAAACACCCTTGGTCGCTAAATTCCACTCGCAAATGCTTCATCACCAAATGTCGCACCGATAAAAGATTTGCCTTCAACTTGGGAACGTGGAGGACATCATGGATGGTAATTGTCTTCACACGACCCTTCACCTCGGTGTCTACGACAATGGATCCTTTACCCACGGCTTGAAGAACCGTATCATCACCCAAAATGACATTCTTTGGAGATATGACGTGATATGATTGGAAACAAGTCCTAATGGGCGCCATGTGACTCGAGGCTCCCGAATCAACAATCCAATCGATCACACTACCATTGCATGACACGTCACTTGCCATCATTGCATACTCGTCCCCGTCATCACTACAAGAAGAGACGCTAGTCATAAATGCGTACTCATCACCTGCATCGTTGACCTTTGTATTGTTGGCACTTTCCTCTCTCTTGCGTTTGTAGCAAAAATTTGCCAAGTGGCCCTTCTTACCGCAATAGTAGCATACCTTGTCTGTAGAGCTCCCACTGGCACCGCTCTTGGATTGCTTCGCCATAAGCGCCGCGCTATCGCCACGAGTCTCGTTCTCTTTGCGCCGCGAGAGTTCATGCAACAACCGTGATGTCACATAATCAAGAGTGAGCTCGCTAATGGGCCTACTCTCCATAGCAACGATAAGATACTCGTACGACGGCGGCAAACTCTCGAGGAGCGTCATAACGATATCACCGTCGGTAATGTTGACGTCTGCGCCGTTGAGCTGATCCGCAAGAGCCTTGACTTTGTTGATGTGCGCCAGCATGTCGTCGTTTTCTTCCATCTTGATGGTGAAAAACTTACGCCTCAAAAACAAGATATTGACCAAGCTCTTTGCCTCATGAATATTGCAAAGCTTGGCCCATGCCTCGGCGGGAGTCTTGCACGACCGAATATGAGAAAGCTGGGAATCAGAAAGATTAAGAGCCAAAATCGCAAAGGCCTTTTTCTCTCGCCGAGTGTACGCAGTTCGTACCCTAGCCTCGGCGTCGGACGAAGGCGGTTCCTCACTACCCTCAACTATCTCCCACAATTCTTTTTCGGCCATGACCATTTCCATCTTGAATTTCCACAAGTGGAAGTTGACGCCATCGAACTTGTCTACAACCTTAGCACCTTCACCCTCAAATGTAGCCATATCCTTGATTGAAGGACGTACGCTCACAAAATTCAGCCCCTAGAAAGGTAAGAAAAATTGTTTTTATGATTTTTGACAATTTTGTGATTTGTGGAGCAAATTGCACACGTATGTGCTTCTAATGCCTCCAAACTAATTCCAAACACTAAATCAGCACCTTTGTGCTACACATCAACCTCACAACACTCAATCGTGATGGTTCTTAGTGAATTTGCACAAGATCATACCACAACGCCCTAACTAGGAGAATTGCGCACTCGTTGGCTCAAATCCACTCAAATCAGCACCCTTGTGCTTCACAACATGTAATGCACCCTATGCACACCCTTGTGCCTTCCAAGGACTCTCAATCAATGCAAATTCAGCCCCTTCAAGTCCTAATTGCATTGAAATTCATCAAATCAGCCCCGTTGTGCATTCCCTAACCCAAACTCTAATTTTGAGCACTCCAAGGGCATAACTCACATTCCAAACCCTTGTGCAACAATTGCAATACCAAAATCAGATTGTAGACTCACCCCAAGAGCCTCAAAGCATAAAAGTGCCTTGCAACAACACAAGTGCACAAATTGAGCACAAATTGAGCCAATAAGCTCCAATAAGCTCCAATAAGCTCCAATAAGCTCCAATAAGCTCCAATATACTCCAACAAGCACCAATAAGCTCCAAAGCTCCAATTCAGCCCTTGTAGACGTGTATAAACTCCAAAAGTGCTCCAAAGTGCTCCAAAAGCTCCAAATCAACAAATGATAGCTCCAAAGTGCGAATTCAGCCCTCCAACACGTAGATCAAAGGTAGGAAGATTGTAATACCTCCCAATGTCGAAATCAGCCCACCAAAGCTCGAATTCAGCCCTCCAAAGTTCCAAATCAGCGCTCCAATACTCCAAAATCAGCGCTCCAACGCACGACCTCCACACAATGAGCAATCTAATCTTTGACTCACGCAAAACACATGAGTGGGCCCATAACCTATTGAAGGTTAGATTAGAATGCCAAAGCCTCACACAAACACTTGGAATGCATAGGAAAGAGATGATCTTTACTCATGGGCTGCCCCTCTTAAGTAGCACACCCAAGGGAGTCCCCTTGGCTAACCATATGGGACATCAGCCCATACTCCACTCCTAGTACACTAGGATCAGCCCATATCACTTGGGAGACCCAATTCTCATTACTTCTAACTAGTACCACTTCTCTAGTTGCAAGTCTAGCTCATTCGCATCATCTACTCTAGCTAATGCGCATGGCTATGAGCAACTTCAGCCCACGCAATCATCCTACTTCAACAAATTTCTAGGTATGTGGTTTGCAAACAAATAAAACCCAGCAATGGATTACGTGACGCACTCTATATGCTGCAGAAATAAAAGCTCAATTGCTAAATTTACGTCAAGTGGAATACTTCTATATAGTACCGATAATTGACGACCGACATGAGAACACCGCCACCACGGTAGACTTACTCTAGTTTAGATCCTCGACACCTAATAAAACGTATGCAGCTTCGCAAACCAACTAAGGCTAGCAATGAATTACTTGATCCCTATAAATGCAGCAGAGAGCTCCGTTGAGCCTTCGTTCACTTCTTAACTAGTGGAGTATCACTTCTACGGACAATTGACGCACTTGAAGTACGTGATCTGACATGCGATGGTCACAATGGACCTAGACTTACAGAACGAGCTCATCCCCAACTCCATATCAACAGCAAATACAATGTATGCTTCGTTTCACTCACTTAGCAAGTGAAAAACGACGCATTCTCCTGTAGTGAGGGGTAGCCCTTGCATCCGGTTGCCTAAGTATGTTCTTGTCGATGGAAAGTTCCGACTGGTTTTGCCGATTGACTAAAAGTCAGCCCTGATTGCCCGGCTGATCTGTTGATTTGATTCGCCTGAGCTATTCCACGGAAGGTTCACTTCACTGTCTTTGCGTGTGATAGTGCTTTGATCTGCACGCAGACCAAGAGGGCACGTGTACGTTGTAAGGTAGGAGGTTCATAAACCATCCCTACTTCGTCAAAGCTCATCATACTGACATATTCCACTCAACATTTCACCATGTCAGCCATATCATGACAAACCATTTTCTCCCGCTCAGATAACAGATTTTACTGTCGATATCTGACAATTGAAAGTCCCAAATCGGTGTTGTTCTCAATTTCGGCACAATCCTGAAAATCCAAGAAAGACTACCATGCTATGTACTTCGGTACAAACTTACTGTCCTCCATTTTCCCTTTGCAGTTTTGCCTATTGTGGGTGTCAAAGTGCAAATTCTCAAAGAGCCGATTCTCAAAACTCTACGTATGGAGTACACGATATTTTAGGGGCTCGAAATCACGCAAGCTCGAATAGAAAGGATTAGCGAACAAGAAGGCAAAGGGCTCTGACACCAAGGCCTTATTCGTTAAAATGAGACAAGTTGTAGTCTCATTTTAATCCCTTCTATATTTAGATCATAAAAAGGGTTCATTAAATTGAGACATTTCAATAAATTGAGACTTTTGAATTCCAAAATACATTTGAAATTACTATTTTGCGACTTTAGATCATAAAAAAGGGTTCATTAAATTGAGACATTTCAATAAATTAAGACTTGTAAATGCCAAGACACATTTTGAAATTACTATTTTTAGATTTAGGAAGTAGGATGACCCAACAATGAATCTTTGAATTATTCCATCTCATTTGAACTCTAGATAGACCATAGTAATCCGCAATGTCAATAATTCCAACATTTATTAAAAAACTGAGAGTCGCATGCGACAATAAATGAAACATCCATAAAACACACATCCAAAGCAATAAATACCATTGCCATACAGTATACCGGATCTATACTTTTACATAAAAGATGTATATAGAATAATCAAACAATACCAACAGACGTAGTACACTAAAAGAGGGAGGGTAGTGGTGAATACCACTTCTAGACACTCTTTTCAACAACTAGCTCAACTTGTCTCAGGGGATAGGAAGGGCCGGTTGGTTGGTACAACTTTCCTGCCATGATAACTCACTAGCAGCACCAAGCCATGTGTACCACACCACTGCTCAACGAGCCCATTGGTTTCAAACTCGGATCACATAAATGTGATACAACGCCCTTCACCAACCAACCAAAGAACTCATGACTTGGCGATAAAACTTAACACTAAACATACCTTTATACAAACTAGCACTCAACCATCATTACTTCGCTTTTTTCCTTTGTTATTGTTACGGTTACTTTGCTTTGGTTATTGTAGTGTCCATCCTCGAAAGAGGAGAGTAGTATTGTTCCAATGTCCCTTTGTCCGGTGGGCATCGGGTCATTGACATTACAAACGGACACTTTATTCACGCCGGCCCTTTCTTTAGGGTCGGTGTTTCTATCTATCTATCTATCAACTATCCATCCATCTCAAAACTATTCATCTATTTCAAAAGTCTAATCTTCGCCACACCCTACAACGAAGAGAAGTCCTATATCTATGAATTACTCAACCCTCCGCAATAGATGCGTCATCCCCAGAGTCAACTGTAAAAGCTTCCACTGATGCCTTGATGATGTCAATTTGTGGTTTTGGAATTGCCACCCTTGGATCAGAAGTTCTTTCTCGCATTCGTGGCTTCCAAGCAGTCATGATATAGTCCGTGCTAGACCACGTTGGGTTTAGGGCTCGATCTTCGCGCCACTCGTTGCCTCTTTTTGTGTCCCATCCATCATATGTTTCCATATTGATGTGTCGTTCTGAAGCAGGCGTCCAATATTGAATTTGGATCATATGCAAATGACCCGGATCCGGACTCGGGTTTGTTATTGCTCAGGCAAGCCAGAATGGCCTTGCGTCACGGTCAGCAGGACGGACTGCAACAAAATAACCTGCAAATATATCACGATTGACACGGAATGAAGTGTGTGGACGATCACGTTTGCGTTCAACAAATGGTGCATCCTCTGCATCCTCTTCTTGCAGTGTGCCATCTCTCCGCATCCGATCGGACTCGTCATGAATGATCTTTGAAGCCGGCCAAAATCCCTACAATAATCCTTCACGTGGCTCCAGTGCAGCATCAAGAGCAGTTCTAACACCTTTCCAATATTCTTTTAAAGGATCATTCTTCCGCCTGAATTCTCCTGAGAGATCATCGTCCGCCATTCCGTTCCAGTGTGCAATAAAACCGTTCAAACCTTTCTTAATCTCATCAAGTGAACGCATCTTTTGTGGAAGTAGAGGAAGTGGATCACCGCTGGGAACTCTTGGTCGCCCGTCTTCAGTTTCAGACCACAAGCGAATCCCGTTGCCGTGCTCTGGCAACCAGATTTTGTCTGTACACAAATTCTTGTACTCCATCAAAGGCCACCCACTAGAATCCATATAGAACTTGAATTTCTGGGACTTAGAATGATCCGATAAGATATCGCCGCCTGAGCCCAAATAACCATCAACAAAACGCTTGAAATCAGGAACCTCCTCAATGAAATGTGGAATCACAGGGTGTGCTTCACACTCCATAAAGGATTTCATGAGTCTTGGAACTGTCGGATAGTTATTTGTGTTCAACTTCCCACTCCATCGACCGAACATGGCATCAATGTCTTCGTGCGTGTGTCCAACAATGAGGAAGTTGATGTACACTTCGCGGAAAATGCCTTTGTATACAAGGAGTGAACAAAAGGCAAAGACCCATCTATTCTTATTGTCACCTGAAGCATTATCTAACTGCAAGAGCAATATAGGGGGCAAAGATTGAGCTGGGACCAATACCTCTGGTAGAGGAAGAAGGGAGTCCAAGCAAGATTCCGAACCCTGCAAAACCGCCTTAGTTAATACAGATTGCGTATCCTCCTCCGAAAAGAGCTTACGAGAGGAATTCCTTGGTGGTTCTTCAAGATCACGCAAAAGCTTTGTAATTGACCCGATGGTATGGTTGGAATTCGTTGGGAAGATGTCAAGGCCATAGTGCGCATATCGAACATCTCCATGACCGTGAGCAATCATTCCTGTAACTGCAACGGGCATCCTCATGAAAGAGTCTGTAGCTTTGGACTTGTGAGAGAAGTGTGGAGACGCGGTCTTGGAGTGATCCATTTTATCATGGATGATGGTTAACATCTTGTAAGGCTCATCTTCGGAAATGGTACGATTAAAATAGTAAAGTTCTCTATGTGCCCTTTGAGCTATGAGGTGGTTATCCAAAGCCAGGTTCCACTTCTCTTGTGCATATGATAGGGGAGTGCAAGCGCTCCGCAATTGCTTGTATTTATCACACGCCACATCGAGAGAAACTATCTCCACGAGCCTTTGGAGCGTATTCTGAGAAAGAGGCACGTCGAATGTTGCTCAAGCCACTTGAAGAAATTGGCTGCAAATTGAATGCTGCATTTGCCTCATTGATGTGTTTCAACTGGTCACTCCAACGAAAAGCAGACAGCAAAACCATTGCAGGGACCTTTTCGCCTGATTCGAGCGTTCTCGATTTGTGAGGCATTTTGTCAGCATCAGAAACTATTAGCGTTCGAAGTGTGGCAGTATCTTGGATTGTATGTAGCCGCGGTTTTTTCAACCCCACATTCCCATGCACCTCAGCTTGTTTCCCGCATTTGGCCATATCTCTGTAGCTATAGAAGGTAGCTTTTGATATCCCGTGAATGGTCGACCAGGCAGTGGGACAAACTTCCCTACCTTTCAAGGTTATCCACTCTTTGTCAGCGAGATCCTTGTGGATCTGCCTATGCACCTCAAGAAGACACAGTTTAAAATCACCTTGTATTTGAATAAGACACTATGTCTTTTGCTTTAATATACTCTTATTTGTTAGCTCCAAATAGTTATAAGGTATTGAAGAGCTTAGTGGTCTCTAATTATTAGGTGTGTAAGAGCTTGGTGGTTTTCAAACTCATGGAAAACTAGTTTAGTTGTCATTCTTGACGGTTAAACTAGTTTTTGTTGAGTTTGAAGTAATCTTGAAAATAATCCATTAAAAGTATATATGACCAAACTATTTGGGGTGAACAAATAAGAGTATATTAAAGTCCCAGTCAGCAAACATTGCAGATCCCTGACTGGGACTTCCATGACTTCATAAATTCTCTTATGCGCCAATAGTGATCGTCAACCAGAAAATATCTCTCAGGATGACGACTATTTCAATTTACAATAGAAGATATTGTCTGGTCTATAATAAATTTAAAAATATTGTAAAACAAAAGTTATGCACAAGGTTATCGTCGACCCGACGATAAGTATGTTCGTGCAATCGATGAATTTCAATGATTGTATGTAATTACCATCAGAGGCTGAAGATAAATCAAAGGCAGTGGACAATTTTGTGATAATGAACAAGTTATCGTGGGGTCGACGATAACTTTGAATAATTAGCTATCATGCTTACAGCCACAGTTATCGTCGACCCGACGATAACTCGGAGGCAGAAGATATTTTTATGATACGGAACAGGTTATCGTGGGGTCGACGATAACTTTGAATTATATTGATATCGTGCTTACGAGTTTAGTTATCGTCGACCCGACGATAACTCAGAGGTAGAGGACAATATCAAAATACTTAACTATGTTATCGTGGGGTCGACGATAACTTTGAATTTCTAGCTATCATGCTTACATGCACAGTTATTGTCGACCCGACGATAACTCGGAGGGAGAAGTTAATTTTATGATACTGAACAAGTTATCGTGGGGTAGACGATAACTTTGAATTTGTTTGATGTCATGCTTTCAAGCACAGTTATCGTCGAGCCGATGATAACATGTTGCACATTTATTAATTAAGTTCATATTCTAAGTTATCGTTCGACCGACCGTAATATTGACCAACGTATTTAATGTGAGAGTCTTCTTAATGTTATCGTGGGGTCGACGATAACTCCCTGATCTCAATCAACAGGAGATTTAGCTCATTATTATCGACTACACGACGATATTTTGAGGTTTCGTCAAAGCCTGCGTCAGCTCTCAGTTATCGTCGACCCGACGATATCCTGGATTGAAGTTTATTATTCACTTCGGCATGTCCGTTATCGTCGACCCGACGATATCCTAGAGAAGATCATCATATTCACTGAAACGTGTCCTTTATCGTCGGGTCGACGATAGCCTTGAGTAAATATGTAGAATATGTTCCGCCATTTCCGGCATAAATATCGGAAGTCGGATAGTTGGTTCTGTATTTGTGCGCAAACGGATACTCTGACTGAGTAGAACAACAATTGACTTCGATGACTCGCTGAGTTGTATCTGCAATTTCGAACATCAAACGATTTGAATGTGATAACTGCAAGAACGGCACTAGCAACTGTAGAGAGGAGTACCCGAAGGACTCCAAATCTTACTAGGAATATCGATGAACTAATCCGCTCCTTGCGAAGAAACCAGTACTGTGTAGAAGTAGGACCAAAAACCTTGGCGGAAAATAAAGCAAGCTTATACCGTAAGGGTCTGCGACGAGTAATAGAGAAACAATAAGGAACAAGCAACGCGGATGTGCACGAAGAGCAGAATGTCGACGTCGAGACCAAGCACATCCTTCACCAACGATTGGGCGGCAAAAGAAATCGGGCGGGAATTTCAAATTTTTTAGTATCTTTGGCGCCTATGAACATTGGATGCTCACATCCCTTGCCAGCGCTGGATGCCAATTTCTATGTGTCTTTTTGACAGATTCTTCGTCAGAAGATGCCGTTGTAATAATGTAGACCGAAAAGTTCTCGTCCGGATTTAGTTAAATTTGACAACGGTATAATTCTCAGCTTTTCGTCGCAGAGATTATGCTTGTGCATGACTTCTGCATGGAATTCTGTTTATTATCTTCACTATTAAAAGCTTAAATTTCACAAATTCGTTGTCCTTCTCGGCGTCCATTCGTTGGAGTCTAGGGCAGAGGGCTTGAAGATAGGTATTAGGGGTCAGAATAGGGTTTAACCCCTAAAGGACCACAGTTTTTATATTTTTGAGCATCATTTTCACCTCTTTCTATTCAATTTCTTGTGAATATTTTTTTCCCTCTTGATAGAAAATACCAAATCAAACATTTAAATAAAATTTAAGAATTTTTTTGACGAATATAAAAAAAAATTCCCATGTCTTCAAAGACCGTCAAAAAATATCCAAAAAGACTGCAATTTCATCTTTTCACTTCAAACGCTATAATCTTGCAATCTGTACGGTCAAATTCTATGAAAATTTTACCATGCACTCTTATGGTAATCTATAACAAGATCCTACGGTTAAAGTTGATAAATAAATAAAAATTGAAGTTTTTTTTGAGCCCTACCCGCACTGCCCATTCTCCCCAAAAAAACCCCTTTTGCTCCATAACTTCCACTTAAAAAGTTGGAATTAAAAAAAAATAGATCTCCATTTCTATATTGATACACCAAATTCACATAATTTATTTCATAATATAAAAATAAAAATTGACACCGTGGGAACCAAAATGATATATCGTTCTAAGCCAATGTTACATTGACGATTCTAAAGCCGGCCAACTGATGAGGCTCACATTGTCCTGAAACTCCTCAAGCCACACACAAAATACCTAATTAAAGTCATTTGGACGTCGGATTACCAATATCAACAATTCTAATGATTCTTCGCTCATAGGTCTCAGCTTCGCATGGCAGATTCGGTAGAACTACTTGATCAGGTGCAATCTCTGGTACAATCTGAGAGTCTTCATCTGCAATATTCACGTGTTCCACAGGCACAGCTACAGGTTCGGTGTTAATATTACCCGCTTTGAAGTTCGTCCTACACGCTACCCCGAACCAGCATTTCGGAAGGCAGCTAAAAAGCCACGCTTCTTTGGATTTTCGCCGCTCATGATGAAAACCTGAAAATCGTTGACAAATGTTGTTAGATTTCCGGACTCCCTGCTTAGACTGATAGTAATACACACACTCTCTACAAATTAAGTGTATTATAAAACGAGGTTTTTAAAAAAAATTGTTGAGCGTATGTAAACATCCTTATTAGAAGACATCCGCATAGTTAAATGTAAATGCCTGAATATTTTTAAATGCCTAGATATTCTTCAAATGAATTTACAAGAAAAAACTTTGAAAATTCGCTAAAATTACAGTTTTAATACTCTCATCTTCTAATTCCTTAGGATTTGTTGAAATCATTATGCTTTAATACCTTATGTGAGGGTCAAATTCGGACAGTACTATCTCGAAATATAATTTCCACATCATATTTTGAGAGGTCCACGTCACCATAAACCTACTACAAGATGACATGTGGCACTTTTGGACAAAAAGTAATTAGTTAATGTCGAAACTGACCACGACGTAGGGTAGTGGTGAAGTTGTTCACATAAGTTTTATTATGGTTCAATTATTTTGATAGAGGTGACTTGAGATCTCTTTGTAAGCAATAAAAGGATAATTTTATAGGTTGAAGTATTGCACATTATGCAAAAGAGGATTCAATGTTGTACATTATGCACCTTTGACAAATCATTCCATAATTCATGAGATAGTTCAAATAAAAAGTAAATATTTGTAAGGTGTGTGTTTTGACGGTGCTTTGAGGTTTGCCTCAAAACAACGTCAAAGTAGTCTTAGTAGTTTTAACCCCTAAACGTTCTCACCCTCTTCACATTTGGCAGTTTTCCAAAGATGCATTATAAAATGCAATTAAGAAGGATATTTTCAACTTGATGACTGAATAAAAGTTGTACATTATGAATTTTTTATTCTATCTATACAGTTAGATCTATGATTTCTATCGCCAATATTTTTGTATAAAATATGAAACTTGATATTGAAAATTCTTTTGTAATTTGATTACGAATAGGATATTGACAGTTTGTAGAATCAAGACAGTGACGGTGCAAAACATACCCCTTTGAAGAATGTTTCTGCTCATTCTAATATCTAACTTTCATAATGATCATATCTAGTATATCAAGTATACTCCGATGTATCTACTATCTGGTCCGTTGCTGTACTTAAAAGAACTCAATTCATAAATGTCATAGAATTTGCATCCAAAAGCATGAAAAAAATAAGTGAACAATTTGTAAATACATTTTTGATGTCAAATCCATTTTTGCATACAAGTGGTTTGGGTATTTTTACGTAAAAATATTTATATCAATTATTGAAAGTTCACCGGTAAATTGCTGTACTTTAATGAACCGAACGCATAATTGTCTTAGAATTTGCATCCGAAAGCATGAAAAAATAAGTGAACAACTTGAAAATATATTTACAATGTCAAATGCATTTTTGCATGCAAGTCATGCAAGTGTCTTAAGTGCTTTTTACGTGAAATGAATATTATTATACACCGGTTGCTATACTTTAAGGTTCCCAACTTGTGAATCTCATAAAATTAGCCACCATTCTTCATGATATTAAAAATAATTGAACAAGTTGTAAATATTTTTAGAATGTGAATTGCATCAATTAGGTCAAGTTATGCAAGTGTTTTGAGCATTCTTTATGTAAAATGAATTTTAATATTTACCAGTTGCTTCACTTTAAAAATCTCACTCATGAAAAATAAATGTGATTGAAGTTCAAAATGATATGGTGCGTGTCTATGAGACGTTCAGTTGCATGCAAGAGATATCCATGGATGAAGTGTTAGTATATTTGTAGTATGTTAACTTTATGAAAATTCACTGATTGCTGTAGTTTAAAGAACCTAACTCATGACTATCATCGAAATAAATACCATCTAATTGCATGATAAAAAGAAATGAAGAACTTGTAAACATATATCAAATGTCAAATGCATCATTCTTTGCATTCAACGTCATGGAAGAGTTTTGAGTATTTTTTACATGAAATAAATATTAATATTCTGCGGTTGTTGTACTTTAAAGACCGTCCCCAAGTCGTGAATGTCATTGATATTAAGAACGTAGGGCGCTTTTGATTTTGTAAGTTAGTCGTCCAGTTTCTACAACGTTTAGGAATCAAATATTCAATTTGTTTTAACTTATATGTCTTAATAAATAATCAGACAATAATATTAGAAAGTTTGTTAATTTTATTGATTATAAAATATAATATTTTGTAGTATAATCAATCACACACACTAAAATATATTATAATATTTTTGTAGTATAATTTTACTAGAAAATATAATATTTGTGTAGTATAGACAATCATACACTAAATTTGTAGTCATCGATAGTAGTTTCTAAAATTCTTATACCACAGATTGTACATCCTAAATATTCAAAGTATTGCTCAGCCTATACATTTTATTCTAAGTCGACCAAATTTGAAATGAAAATCTTCACCTTGATTTGTTAATCAGATTTATTATGTATGCAAAAATAATTTATATATTTTAATGTAAATATCGTCCAAAAATGATTAGACGTTAAGCTTGTTTGATGGATGACCAAACATCCTCTAATACGCAAGAGTGCAACCATTCATATTAATAATAGAAATTGCTGTAAGATAAAGGCGAGACCTTGCAAGGTAGTTTGAACTCCAAATGCATCAAATTTCTTGAATGTATGCCAGATCACAGATTTCTTAACCCTTAACCCCTAAACGTACCAGGGTGTCCTTGGAATTGACAATTTGAGAAAATCATCATAAAGTACTATTTATAGGAATATTTTGGAATTGATATACAAATGAAAGAATTTTAGATTCCATCCGTACGGTTCGATTCACTAATACTATCACCAATATTCAATTATCAATATTGAAAGTTGAAATTAAAAATTCCTTCTAAATTCGATTACAAATAATATTTTAATATTTTTGACTACAATTTGTTGGAATGAGTTTGAAATGAGATACTCTTATTAGACATAGAGATTCTTTGAAATATTTGTGTTTCTTAAATGTATTACCTCATTTTTGCAAGGCCAATTTTGAACTACCGACAGTCAATGCAATTTTGGCTTGGTCAACGACTTGGCATACTTCTACATTTGTAATTATTATTAGAAAAATATTTACTCAAGTATGACTAAATCCAACGATTAGATAGGACAACAACTTGGTGAAGTATCTTTAAACAATCGGATGACTTTCATCCAAGCATTGTTGAGAACGTAAGGTGGATTTGTCTCTATTAGTTGTCCAAAAACTAAATGTTGGTAAGTTTAGGGGTTAACCCCTAAACTTACCAAGGTGTCCCTAAAATTAGCGAGTTCTGAAGAATCATCATAAAGTCATAAGTAGAAGAATATTTTGGAATTGATGCTTGGATGAAAGTTCTACAATTGAATTTTAGATTCCATTAGTACGGTTCAATTCACCAATACTACTACCAATATTTAGTTATAAAATTTAAAAGGTAAAATAAAAAATTCCTTCTACATTAGATAGCAAACAAAATATTAATTATGTTTTGAGGAAAATTTGTTGGAATGAATTTAAAATGGAATTCTCATAAACATGGTGATTTAAAAAAAAAAAATGAGTTTCTTAAATCTATAACCTCAATTTTGCAATGTTACTTTTGATCTACAGTCAATTTGAGTCTAACTGGGTCAACGACTTGACATACTTCAAGATCTGTAATTTAGAAAAATATGTACTCAAGTTTAACTACATCCAACTGTTAGATAGAACAAGAATTTGGTGCAACATCTCTAAAAAGTTGGATGACTTTCATCCAAGCATTGCTGAGAACGTAGTGTGAATTTGAATCTCTTAGTTGTCCAGTTTCTGGATGCTTTGACGTTTAGAGCTTTAACGTCTAGATTCAACACTTATATCCGAAATGCGTTATAAAATGTTAGATGAATAACAAAAGTGAAGTTGATGTGCAAATCAAAGTTCTAAATGTTAGTGTAAAGAGCACATCTCCACGGCTAGATGTATCCTATTGTTTATTTATATTTTTCAATTAAATAACGAAGGTAATCTTTTGAAATTCAATTAAAAATCCCACATTAACAATATGAAGTAAAAAACTGTTCACTTGGTTTTAGAATAACATGCACTTCAAGAAGTTATGATTTGCATTATTTGATTGTACTTATTTGGGAAAATTATGTTTGAGATCTCACTTTTTGAACTAAATGAAAATGAAAGTTAACCCCTTTTTGCATGATGTACGGATTTGAAGTCCATTTTATCATCCATTATGCACTGTTTGCAGTGTGGATTTTTTATTGAAACTTTGAAGGGAAGTTAGCTCCGTGCATGTGTGATCCGATAAAAAAGGGGATGATTTGTGAATTTTGTATGCCTCATTACATGTTGTAGTGTCCTACCCAAAATTGCAAAGATTTTAGTCTAAAAGTGCTCTTGAAAAAGTCAACTACTGAAATTAAGCAACCAAAAAATCTCCAAAAATCACTACACTTAGAATATTACATTTCAACCCATCCCAAGAAATTTCATTATAAGATTGTCAATATCTTATTCGTAATCATATTACAAAAGAGTATTAAATTTGTAGTTTGAAATTGAATACACAAATATTGGTGATAGCAATTGCAAATCTAACCGTATGGATAGAATCTAAAATGCATATTGTACAACTTTTATTCATTCATCAACTTGAAAGTATCCCTCTTAGTGTCATTTTATAATGCATATTTGAAAAACTGCCAATACTGAAAAAGGGTGAGAATGTTTAGGGGTTAACTTGACATAAATCAATTCTGTTTTAGGGAGTAAAATCATAATATCTTCTTTTGAATATCCAAACTACAAAAATGGTAATGAACTAGAAGAAGAACCTAGAAAAATTTGGATGGATGGAAACTGTTAGTTGTCAAGAGAACAATTGCAACGGAAAATTGTATTGAACGAAAATTTTCTCATGGATGGAAACTGTTACCGACCCGAGGAGCCGATTTAGCTTCAGGGGGAGCCGAGCCGTAGGCGTAGGCTCGGCCTAGCTCTGGGAGGTCATCTCCCTCCCCTCGTAATCTCCCTCCGCGATTCTAGGGTTTCCTATCGCCTTGTGATTGTCACCCTGCTCCCCCGCGCATGCTCGTTGTGATTCTCTCCCTGCTCCCCGGCGTCGTTGTGATTCACTCCCTGCTCCCGTTGCATGCTCCTTTGATTCTTTACTCGCTCCCCATCGCATGCTGCCTTGTGTTTCTCTCCGTCTCTCTCATGCTCGTGTTATTGTTTTTGTTGCTCGTTTCCTTTTGCAATTTTTGGCTTTAGGGTTGCAGCACAAGCTCCGATCTTTTTTTCATCCAAAGTGGTCGTAGGAGGTAGACCACCTGCTTTTGACTTCAGGTAATTCGAAACCTCCTTGTTGTACTTGCTTGAACTGCTTGCTTGTTCTGCTTGATTGTTTTTCTTGCTTGCTAGGGTGAGATCTTGGTTAAGGGTTTAGGGTACAACCAAATTAAACATGAATGCTTGTTATAGTAACTTCTCCTGCTTATTGCTAGGATTTTTACTTGTTATAGCTACTGTTATAGCATATATCAGTTGTATGAGTATCAATCAAGCACAATGAATTTTTTTGTCTAACTCTTGTTCAGAATTTGAGTTCTTGTTAGTCGTACAATTTGGCTAGCTGGAGTTTTGCTTCCTTGCTACACTTCTTCTTGAATGTATTGCCTCTTGTAGTATTTTCAAGCTTGGGGTATGTGATTGCAGTTTAGGGTTTAGAAAGCTGGTAGGCTTGTGGTAATTTTTGCCTTGATATTTTGGTAGTAAGCCAACTCTTTATTTGTTAAATTGAGATATAAAAGTGTTGGCTGTCCTAGTTTTGGAGTCTAGGGTTTAAGGTCATAATTTTGATTCACATATTCATAAATGTTGTGGGTTCTGATTGTGGCTACTTGTTTGCACGAGTTAGATCTATTTTATAGGGTTTCAACAACTACCAAATTGAACATGAAAGGAGATTCAATGCCAAGGTTATAATGCATTCTTTGTTTGCATTGTTCAGTGTGGTTCTCTTGGAGTCTAGGGTTACAAGTTAATATTTTGATAAACTGGAATTGATGAATGCAGCTGTGGGATTCGAATTTGTTGAATTCTGTGTTCTTGTAACATACATGCATGTCAATTTTGTTTGTTGTCCTCCTCGAAAAGCACTTAAAGTGCATTCTATTGATGGCAGCTCTGTAGTGGACTGATTTCTTGCATTTCTGCAATCCTGAAGAGCAACTACAGTAATCCCAGCTTCAACTACAAGGTAACCATTTCAATCCATTTGGTTTAAAAATTTAGGGTTTATTTATTCCAATTTAAGACTTAGCACAATTAAGCACTTATTCCTCCTTAAACAATCATTTTCATAGTTTGGGTGTACCAGTGCATGTATCGTCGACTCGAGGGTACAGCAGTGGAAGCTCGAAATTGAAGTTTACTCCAAAAATCTTACACTCCTGAATAACAGACGCCACAATAGACGTATAAATACTAGTGCACCTTATCGTCGGGTCGACGATATCCTATATTAAATGTAAATATCACACAAAACAGAAGAATCAGCTAACTTAGTTGGAAAGTGACCCTTATCGTCGGGTCGACGATACCACCAATGCACTGTGCCATATCGTCGACCCGACGATACACCGAATATCAAATGAAGAACAAAAAACATCAACAACCCGAATACTTAAATACCAAATTAATAAAAGCAACGAATAAGTGCATATCATCAATTCGCTGAGAAACAGGTAACTCATGCAGTAAAACCTGGTGAATAAATTCCCTTCAATAATCACACAGTTATGAAATAACAGTTAACATACATGTCAACTGACCCTTATCGTCGGGTCGACGATAACCCCATGTACTGTGCATTACGGACGTCCCAAAGAATCAACAAACGAACCGATCACTTCAATACCAATTTCAATTAAAGCACGTCCAACACATATTATCGACTTGATTAAAAGTAGACGAGTCCTTTAACAAAAACGCAAACAAGGCACGGCGCGTAGATTACTGAATCGTCGGGTTGACGATACCATGACCCTGTTCAAGGAACACTACTTATCGTCGGGCCGACGATTCCTGGTTTACACTTCCGGAGAAGGAAACAGACGCTCGTCGCAACCTAATAATAAAGACAAACCATAGAACCCCGAGAGAAGAAAGCAACAAATTCATATAACTGCTGATATCGTCGGGTCGACGATAACGCCTGAAGCGCAATACATAAGCAGTAGGCAAGAGATAAGTTAAATGCCAATAAACAAAAAGTTAAAAGATAGTCAAATGTATGACCTCTATAAAATGTCATGTGATGAAGCATACAACCGCCGCTAGAGTAGTACCTGATCGGAAGGACGTGACCACATCCGTAAAACCCTTGCCCCACGACTCAGACAGAGCTATCGTCGAGTCGACGATAACTAAGATAACTTAACATTCACAACATGAAAACATTGATGACCTCTAACGCTTGATCCTTGAACCGTGCCACATATTGTAAAGGATGGAAGACGAAGACACTTACGATTACTCCGCCACCCCACCTCATCTGACCCCGTTCGAGTATCCCGTCACGGATGAGCCGTTCATCACAGAAATGCCAGAGAACTACGGGAAACTCTGGGAGTTCAAAGATCACATCCACACCTGGAGTTTTGGTGTGAACCGATTCAAGAATTACGTGTTCCTCCGCTACAGAGCTGCAGGGAGGACAAACTACCTACAGTGGAATATACACGAGAAAGTCTCCATCATTGAGAGTCAAAGGGATGACTACGTCGTCATCGTTCTGCGCGCTGTCGATGACGACAGTAAGGTCTTGGATCACTGTCACTCAATTGTCATCGATGTCAATAAGAGCCACGGGAAGTTCGATCTCGACAACCTCATCGCATTCCTGGAGGGGTCTGATATGGCCAGTCTCAACGATGACTTTGAGAAACTTGGCTACGTTCCATGGCTAAACGGAACTGCGAAGTCTAACGCCGATAGACTCATGCGAATCTACCAAACACTCGATCACTACGCGATGGAACACGTAGAGAGGAGACCCGCTCTAGGGAAAGGCGCAACTCGATCCCAAAAAAATACATCAACTCCTCGGGCTGAAAAGAAGAACACAGGTGGAGGATCGGGAGGCAGAAAAGCGAAGCCGAGTGAGCCGAGGACATCGACCAGGAAGAGAGACGCCACCGAAGCAGAGGGTGAAGGGTCCAGCCGTAAGCGAAAACGAAGCCTGACAGGTGTGTAAGGTGCTGTAGCTGCTGGTGGAAGTTCTGGTTCGGCACTGACTATAGTCTCCACCCCAGCAGAATCACTAGAGAAGATTCCCAAGTTTGAGAAAATTGCCAAGATACAGCAAGCGTTCTGGGCAGAGCATGAATCGTTATTTCTGCACGACATGGCAGTAAAAACGGTTCACATCGATCAGTGTATTCTAGCAAAGGACGAATACGTCATTCAAACTCTGCAGAGGGACATTCTCGAAGACGTGAAGGCGAGTCTCATCCGGATTATCGACGTGAAGCAGAGACAGAACGTCTGCTTGACGCCCGTTGACACAAATAACAAGCTGTTGCAAAAGAGACCCGAGACCTGGGAAGAGATCATGGGAGGAAAATTCATGATCATCAACGGGCAGCATAGCATTTTTGCATCTAAGGAGCCACAAAATGGAGGATGCGGTGCGACACGTCGAGATGAACTTCGAACATGGGGCGCGTACATTGTGTGGACCCGGAACGCAAATCAACTGAGGAACATATCAAAGTACTACAACTGCACCAACCATCTGGACCATGCCCAGCCGACGTGGGGAAACCAGATAATCAGCTGTAGAAACATCTGGACCACATACAAGTGTCCCACAAGCGACTAGGATGAAGCGACAGCGAGAATGAATAACGCCTTCTTCAGTTTGGTCCGCTACAAGGTATCCTCTTGTCCCTTCCCATTATCGTCGGGTCGACGATACATCCCCCCTGCTCCTAATGATACCAACGGATTCTAATATTACCTGTTCATATTGTGCAGGCTTTTACGGAAGCTGTGGTGCAGAGATTTCAGAGTATAAATCCGGACAAGGACGGAGCATCCGTGAAGAGCGTGACGGACCTTAAAAACGAAATCCAAATAATCACCCTTCCGGACAATCTGTAGGCGCATTGGCAAAAATTTCTTATTATGCATGCCGAAGGCGACTTGATAGATCCGGTAACCTTAGAGCCCTACAACCACGGAAAGAAATGGAAGCCGAGATCTTCTTCTCTGAAGAAGGAGTTCTTCAAACGATTTGGGTAGTTCACGGATAAGGATTTCGGTGTGGTGGCCCAACATCTCAATGGAGATACTCCTCGATGACATGCACCATATCCGAAAGTCTCGGTCTCCAAGACTAAGATTCTCGTGGCCGACAACATGTCAGCCGGGGATTGGGTTGAGCGGCGGAAGCGCAAGAAAATTGTGCTCCAGGATATCATGTCCATAAAGCCCACCCTGAAGTTCCTCGACAATGGTGGCGACGTCATTCCTGAGAAGTGGAGGCCGTGGAAGAAGAGGCACCAGTGGACGTCCGCAACGTGGGATTTCCTGCTCTCGCATCTGAGTAAGGATTACTTCCAGAAGCGGCTCCGCAACGAAGGATGGCATAAGCGTCCGAAGGACCTGGCGCAGGTGTTTCCAGAGGTGCTTCACCTGTACACGAGGTTCATGACGCTCAAGTACCGTCTTCCGAAGCCTGCCGGAGGAGTACAAATGAGAGGAGTGGACTTGAGTGTCAAAGCTCTGGTCACAAGCTCCGATTACTCCTACACTTCTCGTCCAGTAAATTTGGCGGTGCTCGATGCCCGCGTCATTCCCAGATCGGCGCCGACCGATAGACAAAGCGCGATCGACCCCTTTTTGGACTTCCTCTCTGATCACCTGGGGCCTGATATTGAAGAGCCAAACATTTGGCTTATAATCCTGTCCGGGAAAGAGGACATCAAAGCTGCAAGGACCTTTGCAGATGACGAGCTCGATGTATACAAAGCAGAGGTCTCCACGTACGTCCCTAGCAGAGGAGAGATGCTCAACAATGTGACCAGCAGAAATACTTCCCCGGACGTCACACTTCTCTTTCTCTTCAAGAAAGGGAACGAATTCGCCGCAGCTGCGCGGAAGCTGGTGAGGAAGAAATACACTATGCCAATTCTATGCCAGTACTACGCGGACGCCTCAAAGAATACGGAGGCGAAATGGAGAATTCACACTACTGAACTCCGCATGGAGTTCTACTTCGAGCTCTTGCACGCATGCGCTGTTCCCAATGAGAACGTTCTCGGGATTTATGCGGGGGCGAAATTCCTGTTGGCATCAAAGGTACACACCCGCACTAATATCGTCGGGTCGACGATATAAGTTGTCCTTGTGAATACCAATCGAGATAGCCAACTTCTCCGTCTTATCGTCGGGTCGACGATAATGGTCCTACCCAGAGAAGGGAGTCAGATTAGTCCTTTATACATTGTTGTGTGGTCAGAATTTGTAGTTCTCGGTGAGAATGTAGTCATGCTCAGCCTTATCGTCGAGTCGACGATAATACTCCTTTGGTTGTTGTAGAATGGCTGAGTACGTTGAATTCTAACTCCATATGTTTTCTGTGTAGATGTTCGGAGCATATTACTACGGCTTCGTGGATCGGGCAGACGTGAAGGCAGATATGAAAATCGCGAGACTTGCGAGCAATTTGGATCGGAACGACTTCATCTTCTCGAATTCTCCGTATGCCCTTGAGTACGAGATTCCAGCCAGCCGCAGCCCCGTGGTCGTACACTCCGACTCTCCGCCATCACCACCGATGACATTAGTGTCTCCAGCAGACCCCGCTCCCGTGGTAGACCGGCGGACAGAATCTCTGGGTGCACATGTCTCCACCGATCCAAGCGTTGAGGGAATCGACTAATTCGGGACGAACACCTTCCAGATCCGTGAGTGTCTCAAGACCGATAGTATCGAAGCCAACCCTCAGCAGGCGATGGGGGATCACGACGACGTAATCGAGTTGGAGGATCGCCAGGAGGGGATGACTGAGGAGCATCCCGCCGAGGCTCAACGAGAGGAGCCATCTCAACGGGCTGATGAGGACAATGAGACGGACACTGAGTTCGACAATCGAGATGTCGAGCCATTACAGCTACCGGACGATCAACACACGGAGAATCCGCTGCTCCATCCATCCCCTGAAGCTCCAGAAGATGTTGAGCTCCAACATGAGCTCCAGCTAGTCATGGAAGAGGTCGTGGAGCAGGCTGTCGAGGAGTTCCTGAACGAATCTGTGGAGCAGCAGGGGGAGGAGCCAACGAATCCAGCGGATGGCGACCAGCAGGTCATGGAGCAGGTCCTGCCGAAAACTGGAGAGCAGCAGGCGGAAGTGCAAATGAATCCGACGGCTGCCGACGACGACGATTTGGTCATAACCAAAGAGGTTACAAAGCCTCAACCCAATCCGGCGGACGTGATGACCTTCGACAGTGATGGCGAAGACGATCGTCGTCGCGAGAGCGATAACGACGACATGGAGCTAGGCGAAGACAAGAAACTCACCACCGAAAAGAAAACGAGGTTGAAGGTCAAGGTGGACAAGGACTGGTTCACTATCCACCAGGAAATGCTGGCTAGAAGGGAGGCGCGGGCAAAAGAGAAGGAGGACAGAGCCAGGGAACTGAAAGAGGCAAGGGAAGCGACTGCTGCTGCTAATGCTAATGCTGCTGCTGCTGCTGCAGCTACCAATGAGAGAGCGGCTGCTATTCAGGCGCAGTCATCCGAGCAGATGAGCGTGCTGCAGAGTCAACTGCAATTTCTAGCGGCAAGAATAAACGTCCCGCTGGATTCTATTCCGGTTATTGCTGCGTCGTCCTGTATCGCCACACCCCAACCTCCTCTACCCTCCACTACCGCTCCCGTGTCTCCGGTCGTGGAGCATCAGTCGGAGGAGACTCTGAATCGTCGACTCGACGATAACGATGATGCATTTCCCAGTGACGCCGTCCCTCCCCCTCCTCTCCCCGCCGCTAGCGCTCCCGTTGCTCCGGTTGTTGACCATGAGCCGGTCGACACTCCTGATCGTCGACTCGACGATACGGACGTTTCCGTCTCCTTGGCCCATCAGGATCGGGTCCCGTCCACTCCAGCGTCCCAGATCGCTAAGATCCCCTCTCCCGAGGGATCGGCCTTCGAAGTCCGGGTTCCCCAGTCTATAGAGGAGGGGTCACCACAGGAGCATGATCGTCGAGTCGACGATAATGCCATAGAGGTCGCAGAACCGCTGACTGTTGCTGGGGCTCCTGAGGCGTTGGTGTGCACTACATCTCGTGAGGACCCATCGGAGTTGCAGTTTCCTCCCCCCATGGAGGAGGAAAGGGTCGACTACGAGATGGCAGAAGAAGACCTCCTCAATTTCAACGACGCCGATCTTCCGCCCGCTCCAGAAGTGCCCCCGCAGGATTCAGCCGAATCGGATTAGGTACAGCCCTCTGACCCTTATGATTTTGATTGATTCCAAGTCGCCTGGAGTCATTCATGACTGTGTTCGGTGGGAACGGCTAGAAACTCCTTACTAGTAATCGTATCTCATCTGTATTCATGCTTCTTGACAGGATGTCAACACCGGTCCTTGAATACTTGGCGCGGACGGCGAACCCGTCTGTGGCTGCCATTGTTGTACTCTAGTGTACCATAGTGTTCGGAGTAGTTTTGAGTCCACTGCAGACTTATGTAAATTATACGGATGTAATATTTTGACTTTGTAAGTAAAGAGTGCGGAAGTTTCAAATATTTGAGCACCTGTCTAATTGTCTTTGCCTCTCAATGTGCCTGTTGCTCAGCTCCCAAACAATATTTGCGTGCACCATCCGCTAGCAATGGAAGCAGTCTCTAATGGGAGACCGCAGTCGCTTAGGACAGCAGATTGCTCCTACACACTATCTGGCTCTCCCATTTCTGCATTCAAACAGGTAACTCCATCTCTGTTGTGATGTTTTGATCAGGTAGAATGCGAGGGTGGTAGAGAGATCGTGCCGAGCACCGTGCCTCCCGTACTACCCCCACCGCGTAGGAAGTGGCTGAACATTGTCTTCGACTTGAATGGCATTCTCTGTCACACGGCACTGAAGTCGTACGGAGAAAAATACAGTCCGTATGGACTGCAAGACAATGTTCTCAGCCACAGAAATCCCACCGTCATCGGTCCCAAGGCGGTCTTCGCTAGGCAGAACATAGGTGAATTCCTCCGCGAGGTTTCCTCCCTCGCAGACAGGGTGTTAGTTTGGACCTCCATGGCGAAGCGAAACGCGGAGCCCATCGCGGGGCACCTCTTCAGGGGTTGTAGGGGGCCTTACAATATCTTGAGTCAGGATCAGTGTACAAAGATAGAGCTCTCTCTGGGGAAGTTCTTTCATCTCGGTATGCAGGTGCTGTATATGAAAGTCCTCTCCGAGCACTTGTTCACCAATCGTAGCGGCGACACGTCCTTTTCCTCGGACAATACCCTTCTCATTGACGACTCTCCGCCCAAGAGCATCTGCAATGAGAATGGCAATGCCATATTCCTCCGCACTTGGACTCACCATGAACGGGGGGACGACGCCCTCATGGGGGAACTTCTGCCGTGGCTCCGCCGTCTAGACTCGAACTGCCAACCGGGTCAGCTGTAGAGATACGTCGAGGACAATCGAATTGGTCTAGACCCGTTGCGTGCCAATGACTACAATGTGGACATGATCATTGACGGCATGAGAGAGTCCTCCAGGAACATGAGGTCCCGATACAGGCTTCTTGGGATAGGCGTAGTCATAAGAGGGTGGACGCGTTATAGAGTAGACCCAGCGGACATCGGCTACTCCATGACGATATTAACATATTGTAGTTCCCTATTGTGTATGCTCTATTCATTTGTAAATAATATATTACATGTTTGACCGCGTTTCCACCGAATTTTGCGTGACTATTTGTAATACCGTCGACGGTCCATGCATGTTCCCCCTTGTCCATTGCATGTTGTTTTGCTCTTGTTCTTCGTCCGGTAACGTGGGCTTGTGGTATATCTACTTACTGCAGAAAGAATGCGTTCGCATTGTGGGACCGCGGAATCGGCTTACCAATAGTCTCCTCTCCAGATCCGAGTTCGAAAGGGGGAGTTGCGACACGGCTCCGTATTCAACACCTTACCTCTTGCGGTCTGCTAAAACCGCTACGTCCGCGGCCATAGACTATTCCAAGGGTGACGTTGAAGACGGCGTGGTGAACAGCCCCCCGGATCACGGGCCCATCAGGACTCCGGCCATGTCCCCGTCTCCATTGAAGCGGGCATCGCCAAGTCGACGGTCTTGCTTCTCGCCTGAGCGGTGGACGGACTCCTCGACGAGTCGCAAGCTGAACCTCCCCTTCGACGAGGCGTCGGGGCACCCTCGCCTCGAGGACGCGATTCCGACTCCGTGTGCGGTTCCTGTTGTCGTCATCGATGGATTGAAGGCCACTGTGGCCTCGAAGAATCAGACAAGGAGCCTGAGGTCGAAGGCCGCTACTAGCGTTACGGTGCTTCCGCTCAGGGGTGGGCAACCTCGTCCCTCACAATCTGCTCGAACGAGGCAATCCCCTTCCGCAGAAGGTCTCCTCAAGCAACGTATCCCCATAGAACCCTCCTGTTCTCTACTGCCCAAAGCCACTGCGACCCCACTTCCGCACACAAAGAACCTCCCTGCGACGATGACAAAGCCGCCCCTTCGAGGGTCTAGATCGCATTCCGCGTCTCAGGCCCCGGAATCCACTCGAAGGTCAAAACGAAAAGCCACCGTAGCTCAGAGCCTAAGCATATTCGATGCCTGGGTGGCTATTCCTAATCCCAACTACACTAAACGACAAAAGGTTATCTTGAGAGGACTGGCCAAGCTCAAAGCGGAAGAAGCTGCGAAAGTCGTTTCCGCGAAATCCGACAAGTAGTGTCAACACTAGCCTTGCAATGAAGTCATGTTCGTGATGTCTTTAGCATAAGGGTGTTTTTACTATTAATAGATATCGTAAATAGTCGTACATATATTCTTTCAGGATCTCACTGCTTCCTGTTGAAGATAATGCAGCCTAAATTCCACTATTTCTTTTACCTTCACATTAAATTCACTGCGGGGGATTCTACCACAGTATATAGTATTCATAAACACAGTTAAATAAAAGACTTCCTCTCTTTGGACCACGTACTCTTGTACTTCGTGTGCTATTTGCGATTCACTTTCTCACATCTTTTCATATATGGATGCTATTGGAGTGCCATGTTTGACGTCCATTGAATCAAATTCTACACAATTTTCAATTGGTGTTTAATGTCCGAGCTCAACATATCGTTGGGTTCAACAACTATTTAGTCACTAGAATTTTGTTTCCGTTTTTGAAAGTCTCAAAATGAGCATTTAGTCTCAATTTAACGAATAAGGCCTTCACCCCTAATCAATTTTCTCAGCTGGATCTAATTGAGCTCATCTTCCATGATCAGCAGTAATTTACTTTGAACCGAAAAAATATCACCCAGACCCAAAGAGCATGCCTTTTGGCACCATTCATTGATCAGTGGTCAGAATTGACTTTCGTTACAGGAATTAGTGGGAGTTTACGCCACCAGATTGCAATAATCCAATGGCTTCACAAAACCCTAAACCCTCATCCCAGTATCCCAGTGATCAGACCGATATGATCAATCATGCTAGTTTCCATTAGAAAAACCAGGGTTTTCTGTTGTTTTTTTTAAATTTGGTCATCTAACTTTAGGCTAAAAAGCTGGCATGCTTGCAAGTGAATGAGGTAACTCTTTGGCCCCTTATTCTTTTATTCTTTTATTTGAAAATCTTGGCAATGAATCTATGTTTTTTCATAAATCCTATTTCTTTCAATTACCTTATTGTGCTTTTGCAAAAGCCTTCATAAATCATGTCTTTTTCATTCAACATCTTGGTCTTTTATTCACTTCATATGACTCACGATGTCCCATCTTGGATTACAATCGGTTCGTTCCATTGACTTGTTGGCTATATGAGGACTGGTGCAATTTTCTCATTTTAATCCCATATGATGATTCTCCTTAAATGGATTCCTGAAGCAAACCGCTTTAAAAAGCGAGAATAAAAACCTGACAAAAACCACTTCCGTCAAAAAGTGCACGTACAATGTGACCGTTGGTATTATACTGAAAAAAAGTTATAGAATTAAACAAAGATGAATTAGTAATCACCAATCTCAACAATATCTCAAAACAAGTAGGCATATGGGATGCATGGCAAAGTATGCAATGAGCCTTACCAGACACCCCTTCATTTGAGATGTTTCCCTATTCTCTATCAAATTCACAACGTAAACTTCAAAAAATTTATAATAAGAAGGTTGGTGATCACCGATTCCCACGAAATTCACAACCCAAATTCAAGATTTTTCTCCCTAAACACAGTGTACATTGCACGTGAACTTCTTAGATGGAAAATGCCCCGTAAATGTCATCACCACGTTTCAAATTGACATCAAATATATCACTATGGCGTCATACAAGGGCACTATCTCTCTACACAAGCTCTCCAACCTCACTCTCCAATATGGGAACCACTCTTCTGCTACATATTGAATCTCCCTATGGTGCAACAGGCCGGCCACATCCGGAGAGAATATATATTGCCCCATACTTTGATCTAGTGACCTCCCAGTCATGGTGCAGCAACGACAAGCCATAGTGATCACAAGCCATATCCAAGAGAGTGCAAAATCAATGCCAAAACCGAGAAGCATGAGAAGGATTATATAACTTGGCTATATTGATCCTGCAAAAGAGCCCAGAGTAACGCCAGAGCATCAACAAAAACTGCAAGCACTAAAAGGAACAAGAATAACACCAGAGGTATTGGAGTTACCCACTGCGTGAGTTACCTCACCCGGGTACGGTACTGGCCAACTGTGACAACCGGGAGAGATTCTATCATTACCTGAGTTCGAATTCAAACTTCAAGAACATGTTCCCTCCTAATTTAGCCGCTAAGTTAGTCCAGCTGTCTAGGACAAAAGGGTGGACTGTACCCTAATTTTCCCTCTCTCTATGCGCGATGATCTGTGGAGTACGTAGTGTGTCTGAAGCTCCAAGATTCCGTGCTTTTGTCAAAGAGAGCCTGTACTAGCACTACTAGGAGAATGCACTGGAGGCTACGTTCATATTGCTACGTTTAATATATATAGCTACGTTTAGCTACGATTATCCGGTTTAGAACGATGGATTGATGAAAAGCTACGTTTACTGTATTATAATTACGTTTATATGGTTTAAGCGACATTTCAGCTACGTTTGGTAAAGAAATGCTTATGGTTGTTCGCTACCTCCGAGGGGAACAACACGTTCTCAGTTATTATTGAATGCAGGTAACAACAAAGTGCTGGATATTTCAATGTTTTTACTATATTGAAATAATAGTAAGAAACTCGTATTAAATTTTCCACTTTACAACAACCGGTTCTGTTTTCAGCTATACCACCTAGCTAGGCGTCCTAACCGCCCCGGTGCGGCCATGAACGATTCCATACTTCTTCTATTGAGCAAAAACATGTGCTGCTCATGCATGGGTTGGCTCATATCTACAAAAGCTAACCAAAATTTCGACACTAAACGCATGTTTAGCATACAGTCTACTTCATTTAGCCTATGAGGGACTTCGCCCTTTCGAATGAGAGGCCAAATTTGCTCTGCCACGATGTCGATTGGGATGCCTGGAATTAGCGCATGTCCATGAAACCCTCGATCTGGAACGTAATCTATGTCCCCATTCACTCGTTTCAGCATCTCCTCCATGCTGAACTTCCTGCATCCTCCGTATATCTGGTACTTGTGTCCAGCTCGAAGAGTCATCCTGCCCTCAAACGATGTCGCCCTGAAGTTATTAACCTCGTCTTCAATCTTCAGTTTTTTGAACAGACGATACATGTTGTATGAAGAAATGCAATTCGTTATCGGTCCCTGTGGAAATAAAACCGTGACAAAGACAAATTAGAAAAATACCATCTTGTATGTCAAACCAATTTTCCTTAAAAGCATGTACTCTAAGAGTACTGTGGAAGTTACAAATCATTCACATAATTACTCATCCTGAAGGACTGTAAAGGCTAAGTATCGCTCGTTATGTCGAACAAGTTTACAACATGTAGGGAGAAACTACATCAGCATATACTTAGATATATGCTCACCACTGGTGGGAACAATACAATGCATATGCGTTCAACCTCACCCTTTTGTGAATGACTTGTACAAGCTAACCGCTTTCCAATTCACAAGTTCTAGATCTACTCATACAGAACCATCCCGTACACGTCGCTATCATTTTCTGGTTACGGCTGAAGTGACTGAATACCTTCTCCCTACTACAGACATAACAGGAATTATCTTGAAGCACACCTACTCGGAATTCCTTTTGCCACTGTTGCTCAGTAACACACGGTCATTCTGTGAATAAAGTGCTTAAGAAGTGACTACTCAGTGCTATGGTTCACATGTCACAGTTTTTCAGTTGATTGAATTCGAAGATTTTGTACCCGAAAATCTGGGTCTTGCCGATGGGACTTATCGCCGTAGCATGAGGTCCACTCTACGTGATTCCCTATGACGCCTCGCAGTTGCCCACATAATACCGGCCACGTGCACGGCTGCCGCCCAAAAAAAACTGCCATCGACCCACTTGGACGCATATTGTACTCCCTACCAACGTCGAATCAGGTCCCGCATTTTACGAGAACCTCAGAGCATTCAGTTACTGCAATATTTTCTCCGCTGAAGCCAAGCGATAACGCCGTAAACGTGGCTCTTCATCCTCGAGCTCGCCGTCGCTCGCAATTTCATCCAGTTCCTCCGGTAGAACAGTCGCTAACTCTTCTCGAAGTTCAATGTCTAAATTCAGAGGACCATTCACTCTTCCTAATTCGCCCTCTTTGTTTTCATCATCCGAGTAATAGTCATCGTCAACTTCGGACCGGCTGTTTACTGTGTCGAAGTAGCCTCCGCCATCCACTCCTTCGCCTGCGTCGTCGTCAGCCTTGACTGCAACTAACTCTCCTCCCCTGAGTCCCGGACCCCCACTTTCCACATGGTCAATTTCAACGGGTTCTGCATCCCTTCCTTCGGTTTCAGTTATCGCTTCTTCGCCAATTCCCCCGCCTTGTACTCCATGACGCTTGTAAACAACCAAATTAGATCTAGGATCTACCTTTACTATGAATTTCCACCCCTTGTTTATTGGATCATCTACATAAAATACCTATGTGACGTCTTTCGGAAATACAAAGGGTTCATCTTCTGCCTTCTCATCGCTAAAAACCACAGCTGTTTTTACACGGAATAGTCCACACTCGTCCACTAGTACTGTGGCGTTTAGCCCATGCTGTCTTATTATACTATCCCAGAACCTGCCTTTGAAGAGGACGGTCTCAAAGCTGTCGAAACTGAGCCTCACAATGGACTCCACGTACCCATAATACTCTATTTGTTGCCCTTCGACTTCAAACCAACTTGAGAGCCCAGAGTCCATGGTCGTTTTCTTTTGTAGATCACGTGACAGGACACGGAAGTGTCTCCCGAATGCCCAGCACATAGTATAAAATTCGGCCCTTTCTCCAGGACCTACAGCTATGTCTAGTTCCATTTGAGAGACGTGTGTCTTATTAGCAATATCAGATTGGACTGCTGGGAGAATCCAATCAATAAAAGTCGGTTTCACTCCTCCGTTACTCCACTCCACATCGTACCTCTCCCTCCATTTCTCCATACAAGGGGCATTTAACAGTAAGAACCGATGCGCCTGCTCTCTGAAAACTGGGCTCATAATCATCTGAGAGCCCCTCTTAGGAAGCACAATTCCAATCAACTTCGCATCCTCATGACTGGGCTTCCTTAGGTGGAGGGCATTTCTGTGTAAGCGGAGAGAATATTCGTTCACGAAAAACATTGCCTCCGCACAAATGTAACCTTCCGCCATAGAACCTTCCGGTCGAGACCTCTGTCTCACAAAATCTTTCAGATGTTTTAGGTATCGTTCCTGGAAGTACATCCACCTCACTGACACGGGACCACATAACTCAACTTCCTCCACAAGGTGCACAATGTTGTGGAATTGTATGTCAAGAAGTGATAGAGGTAAATACATTTCTATCTCGCATAGTATTTCGGCTGCCTCGATTTTCTTTTGCCAAACATCCCTCTTTGATATTTCCTTAGAGCACAACCACTTGAAAAGGGATGATATTTTGTAAATAATCTTGCGAATATCCTCTGTCAGAGTGACACGAACCGCTATTGGGAAAAGGTCATGCAGGAGGTTATGGTAATCATGACTCTTGAAGCCCACAATCTTGCGGTCACTAAACTTGTGTTTAAAGGATGAGCCATATCCGAACGGAGTTTTCACGTTTGCCAGCAATTGAATTACCTCATCGTACTCCTTGGTAGTCCAGATCCAATTTGCTGGCTCGTACGTCTCGTCTGGCTTCGGGTGAAAATCCCTCATGAGCTTAAATGATGCCATAGACCGTCGCAGTGCCAAAGAATCCGCCCTAGTGCCCTTGCAATTCGAGAAAGTCTTGAACAGCGCTACACATACATTCTTTTCGGTGTGCATGACATCAAGTAGGTGTGGCACTTTCAAATTTTGCAAATCAGGCAATGACAAAAAACCATCAACCAATGCAAGTATAGAGTATCACTGGAGATGAACTTCTGAAGACATCATATTGTGCTTCTCGTCATCCCTCAGTGACAAATGAAAAAGCAGTCCTGTAATTTCCCATTACAAGCTCCAGGCTATTCCCTTCTCTCATATTTCCTATCCTTCCCAATTTTCTAAACTCAATTATTTTTACATCACTCTATGGGAAATTATCCCCAGATTCAATTCCATTTGTTGTACAAAATTAATTTGATACGAACTTATTGTTCAACAAGCATGCAGTGTAATCCGTCGTTCTCCATCCAAATTACCTACTAACAGCCTCAATAGACAAGGAGTACTCGGTCCTGCCATGAAATGGACTCCCCCTTTTCAGTACTATGATATCCGCCTTCAAAATGTTCACCATTCATTTCTTAAACAAAATTCAGTCCTAATTGATTTTGTTATATGGATCATGAGTACAATAGTAAATATATATATATATATATATATATATATATATATATATATATATATATATATATATATATATATTAAAAATGACTATAAATCAGAAATACCACAAGTTCATTGAATATCAAACCCTCGACCACAAATTACTCATGATAATTGTTCCTGGGGAAGTCATTGTCAAGAATTAAAATACCTATGAGACAACAAATGTAGGGTGTCTTTTATTCATTTCACATACAAATCATAAATTTATAGAAGTAATATAGGATGAAAAAAAAATTGGGAATACTTTAGGAATAATCTTAGACTATACATGGAATATACGCTAAATACTTTATAAATAGTGGAATATTCCAATTACTTCATAGCCCTCCATTAAATACCCTCTGTACGCTAATATGTACCCAATATTTACACAAACTTACTTCCCCAAGTAATTGTTTAAAACTCCAAATGAACATATCCTACATTTGAATACAACTGCAAGTAACCATCTACTAGCACGTAATAATCTTGTCGAACAAATTAATTTGAGTTCAGCATGTACTGTAAGAATATTAAATTCGGTCATACAAGATATATTTCCATAATAGTGTATAAATTATCTAGGTATTTGGTCGCACTAACTACTATTTTCTAAAAAATAATCAATGACTAATACAAATGTCAGAGTCATTGCATTTTTACATACTGCACTCTATGTGAGAGCAGTATAAGTAAATACTTGTACTCCATCACTTTATTCAACTACATCATATATCCTTCAAGTCAATATCCAGCATCCATTTTTTCACTTCCAGTCAGAAAGATTCACAATTCTTGAAACAGTTCTCATATACCACATTCTGGGTCCCAAAAATACTGAGTTCCACTGGGTAACTACCTCCTTCATCGCCCAAGAAACACTGGTGCAAATATAGCAAAACCTGAAAATCCATAGATAAAGGTAATAACTCACCTTGTAATACGGGAGACGGTAAAATATAGATTTGTCTTTCATCCCTGAGTCCTTCAACTGGATTGTCTCATCGATTGTCACTTTCCGCCATTGCTTCAGCCAGAACTTACCCGTGGTCCTTCCTGGCTTTGCTACCTTGAAGTAAGACACTCCATTAAACTTCCATTTGTGCCTGCTAAGTCGATAACGATGCTTCATGGGTAGATATTTACGATGTCCTGTGTAAATTACTTTCTTCAAGTGCTCACACTTTTTAGATTCTAGAACATTTGGACCACAAGGAGGGCATGCCCGAAGTCCTTGTGTTTGTAAAGATGAACATACCCCATAACCAGGAAAGTCATGAATTGACCACAACATACAAGCGTGCAATTTAAATGTTGATTCCGTATTTGCGTCATAGGCATCCACTCCATCCACCCATAGAATGAGTAACTCGTCCACCAATGGTTCAAGGTATGTATTCATGTTCTTCACTTTTTTTTACCTGTACAATGCAACACATGGCATTACTTTACGAAATGGCACCGCCAACGCACGTTTTTTAAACCTGAGAGATGTACAAAACATTTTACTAACCATATACCACAGTTGTGATCAATTCTTTGATCCTGTGTCCTGAAAATAGGAAGTCATTTCCATTTCATAAAAGTATCATTATTTATTTGTTTTTGTACATGAATAGTGTAGAAAAACTTGGAACACACATACATCACGAATGATGGGCACATTTCTTCGCTTTCTCTACACATATCGAAAATACAACACATTGTAGAACAACGTCATACATGTTATGAGACATAATGAAGATAACCCTATATGCGTGTCTTTCATTAGTACTTCTGCTTCCTCTTTCACAATCATGTCCATTAACCCCTACTCTCTCCACATCCAATTATGTCGTCGCTGCCTGTTTTAAGCGGTGTGCATGAAACCTTAAACTCAGTTTATGGAAAAATAATAAATTTTAAAAAATATTTCAGTACCTGTACTTCCCAACCCAATTTCAATTATGTCAATCTCAGTTAAACTCCACTCGGGAAAATTTATCAACATAAGTCACTTGAATATTCTCTCTTTTGTTACACATTCTGCTAATTGGAGAAAGTACTGATGTTCACTCCATCATGCCTTTTGCTTTTTTAAAGTTCACTATAAATAAACCAAACTCAACCAATCCAGCTACATTTCAAACTCTTAAACTAATATTCATACTTTATATAGATTTTCATAGCTTATTGCTTTAACATTCATGGAAAATTGATGTTTAATGATTTTCAAAGTGTAACCGTACATTTAAGTTGTACAAATGTTGCCCTACATATTGAAGGCTCACATTATAACACATCTATGTTTTGTCTAGTACCCCTCGGGCTTGTAAGGGTTACCATTTATATTACAACAACAACAAAAAAAAAATATATATATATATATATATATATATATATATATATATATATATATATATATATATATATATATATATATATATATATTGCTTCTTTACCTGGCACAATCATTGAGAGTTGAATGTGGCCCTTGTGAGTAGCTAGTTTTGGATTCAGGTTCAAAAAAGTGAGTGTAACCGGCCATATAGAATGGCTGGCAGAGTTGTGTCCGTACGGATTCAGGCCATCTATTCCAAGCTCCAGCCATACACTACGAGCATCTTGCATTTGAGGGTACTTCTCTTCCACAAATTGCCATGCTGGACTATCCGCAGGGATCCTCATGATGTCGTCGCTGCTGCAATTATCTCTTTGCCACACCATTAGTGGAGATAGCGTGGAGCTTTGGTAATATGCAAGAAGCCTCGGCGTCAAAGGAAAATACCACATCTTTTGCTCTCCCCATAATCAACATAAACATGTAACAATATTTGTGAGGAATATGTAGTCTTGAAATGTATCTTTTAATAAAAAAAAATTGAAAACAACAGAAACCAACAAAAGTGCCAATAAATCAAATATGGATTACTGTACCTTTCGCGGTACTTTCCTTTTCTGAGCGGTGTCCATGTATCTCGAGAGATTGCATTTGGGACAAGAGGTCCATTTATCTTTTACCAGACCATAGTACAAGGTCTGGTCACATGGGCAAGCATCATAAACCTTGTAATCAAGGCCAACATCTGATATTATTTTACGGGCCTCTGCCCTAGATTTTGGCATTCTCGAATTCAATGTACTTGGAATGACCTCTGAAATGGCTTGGAAAATAGCATCCATGGCAATGTTGGATATCTTCTTCTCCGCTTGTATACTAAGGAGTAAGAATATGATTTCAAGTCGGCTCACGGTGGCGCCATCAAAAATCATGGTCCCTGCCTCATCTTCCAGAAAGGAAAGATCATGGATTCTGTTGTCCAAGCCACGTTGAACCAATGATTCATCTTCACTCCAAAGCATCTGCATATACTCATTCAAGACAAAGGTGTCATCCCACGTTATAACATCATCGTTATCCACTTGATTTTCATCCGATTCGAGGCCGCCGGATGATGATGTGGGTATCCCTTCATGGGAATGTAGGACATCGACCCAATCCGGGTCTACAACCATCATTTGAGCTCTGAACAATGCCTGTAATGAAGACATACTTCAAGTTGTGAGTATATGAAATGCATATTGTGAGGTCACAGTCATTTCCATATCGCAATGGTAGTACACGTGACTATACAAAAACAAATGATCCTTTGTTACTAGTAATGCAATGGGGGGTACAGAATTCTGATTGCACACATTTCATACAGTTCAATTCCGTATGGACAAAAAAATTTATATTTTCCACAGTGGGATGTTAAATACAATTACACACCCATGTCATTTGTATGATTCTGAAGTACAAATATTACTCCACACTAAGTTGTAATAAGTTTACATAATAAGATGTTACCCGAATGGCTTAAATTTTCACAATTCCAAAAAAAAAAAATTATATGCCAAACCCACATAGAATTGTAATACGAATTTCTTTGACACTATGGCCTTGAGTTTATTAGTTTTGAAGCACAAAAAACGATCCGTAAGTCTAAATTCCATAGAAGTTGAACCATGGAATCATGAACGACAATAGCTGAAGGACCTAGGACAGACAAAGTATTGTGAGAAAATTCATAACTATATAGAAGTCATGTAGCGTGTTACTTAACAAATGTAGATAAAGTTGTATACTCTTATAGGAAAAGAGATAATCAATTTATCTTTAGGTTTTTGTAATTGGGAATTCCCAAGAAATTGGGACTATATGAAATCTAGAACTGACAGACATGCTATGGTAAATTCTATAGTAATTGCATATTTATCCCTACCATCTTACCGTGTCACCATGTTATAGATTTGGTAGAGTAGTACACGGCGGTTATAGTGATTTGATTATGGTCACCTTGCAATAGTACTACCCCTACATGCATTGGACAACAACAAGTCTATTTGATTTTGTTTTCATTACATATTCCACCTCGATTGGAAGTGGTCCAACATTATGAATATATGTCTTTTCGATTTCATATATAGTGGAGATGTGATTTTATTTTGTAAGATTTATAAGATCCGAGTGGGATGCTTTTGATTTGACTAAAATTTATAAAACAATGATGAATTTGGAAGATTGTACATGGATAACACTACTTCGCCTTCATGTAATGAATGTTAACATATGGAAATGACCTTTCAAATCGATGGACATGAATATGGGCTTCACATACATGACACCCATGTGGGATATATACTGTATGTAGATATGTTATTTGTAATTTATGTTTTATTCTAATCATATATATTTGAGCATTAATTTTTTTTTGGGTTTCAATTATTATTTTCTAAGTGACTTTTTGAATGATTGGCATTCTGTCTCAAAAGCAACTAAAAGAATCAATATAACCAATAGGACCATACAATATGAGTGATATGTTGAGGTACATATGTTCATTTCATGTTTAAAGGAAAAACAATTTATATTATTTAGGACCACATCTTAAATTCATTAAGAACAATGTGAACATATAATCATGAACAATTTTTGTAATGAGAGAAGGTGATAGAATATGAGGAACCTGAAATCTAGTGGAAATCTTGTGCAATCGAATATGATGCTCCACAATAGATAGGAGACGCAATTGTGGTTTGTCATTCCTAGCGCACTTGCAACATGGACAAAAACCTTGTACTCCGGGCGGTTTGGTAATACTCCTCTATTTTCGTTTCTTCTTTTTTTGCGTTTCCTGGGGGGTGTAGAAGTAGTTCGTGGAGGTGGACTGAGGGGGGGGGGAAGGAACCAGAATTGCCGGGGTGAATCGCTCTACCCCGACAGGCTGGTACGTTCGAGGCATTTTATAATCCCTACACATGGTGAGAACCCCATTGTAGCCGCATTAGTCCAATAATAGGGCCATGACCAAATCCACGATTAATTTAGGATTGGTTGATCTTGATCTACAAATGAAGCTTTAAATGTACCCATTTTGTGCAATGGGATAAAAGTAATGAGGAGATCTGTTTTTTGGGCAGTTAGGACAAAAGAAAATTTGAAGATCATTTCCACACTCATTTTTCTATATTTTTTAATGAAATAAAAGGCATTGGGTGAAGATTTCCAAGTACACCATTCTCAGCGTTAAGATTGACATTTTACAATTCCATATCAAACTCATTTTACAATTCCTTTCACTTTGTACCCACTTCTAGTAATTGTTTTGTTAAAAATTAATATGAGCGTTTTTCTTACGAGATTTTATATTTGAAGACTTAACTCAATTGTTAACATGGCCTTGCCATTCAATAAATTTCTAACCCATTCAAAAAAACATATATTAATTTGTAAAGTTCAAATTTGTCACTGGATTGAACCCCATAAAATCTTCTTTTGCAACTTCGATCCTTATAATCTAAGAATCTAATGGTCATTTTGCTCTCAAATATTGTGCTCACCATGAAAATTCAAGTTGGGTATTACATCTTACGGTTAAATGATGGAAAAAATAAAAAACATAAAATTTATTCTGAAACTTGCACATGCTGCGTTTTTCATGGTTATTTGTGAGAATACGGTCAAGGAATTTTAGGGGTTGACTGCATAAACACTTAAAGTACATTTATCTGAGGTCATGGTAACTTGGTAATTTATTCTTATAAAATGTTACATATCACAATGCAATTATATGATGTGAAGTATGTATATAGTGACGATCACTAAAGATATGCGATAATGACGATTTGATGTTCACCACTTCTGGGCAAATGAGATCTTCCAAGTTTTAGTGTGAAAGTAATTACTGTGACCAACTTCTGTATTTCTTCTCCGGAGAACAAGTTGCAATTAACATAGTGAAGTGCAAGGATTAACTAAAGTTCTAAACCGTTTTATTATCTGTAGGTAAAGACCACGGAAATGCAGGGTATGTGAAATCCATCTACAGCCGGAAATGTTGCCAAAATTACCTGCACAGTAAAAATGCTTCAATGCATCGTTTCTCAATCTATCTTGTCAAAGTAAAGAACGTGAATGAACTCTTGCGTGCATGGAGATAGACGCTTTGGTCGAGGGAGCGTACAACCCTGACTTCATTGTCGTCTCCTAGTGATGTCGCTCTCCCCTTCTAGTACCTTCTCTCCCTTCGGTGATGCTTGCTTATGGGCATGTTTTTGTTGTCCACCTTCAGTTGCAGCCGCACCTCCTCTAATTGTTGCAGGAAACGCTCCTTCAAGCAGGACACGCTCTGACAATGCGACTGCTGTGATTGTTAGAATTCTGTGAAGCATGCACTGTCTACTACATGTAGAATAGTACTTGAAATGTGAATTCTAGAGAAGCGAGGCTACAGGGTACTGGAGATAAGGACGAAGTTAGCGTTTCTTCTGTACCTTGAAACCTGAGCGGGAATTGTCGCATTCTTTAGACCTTCATTGCGGGTGTGCAATGAGGGACTCATGCAGAGCAGGGAAGAGGAAAATTTCTGCAGAGGAGGCGGAGCGGAGTACAAAAAAAAAAGGGAGTGGACCGCCTGTCGATGACGACGAGAACAACGTTTTGCGCGTCCGCCCGATGGAGGCGCTCTATACAAAACACAGTGCTGGGGGTACGGAATCAGCGGAACTTGAAGCAAAAGTTTCAAAGACTGCAGTGGCTTCAGGGAAGGAGTCCAGTGCGAAGAACCAACGGACGGGAAAGATGAAGTCGAAGTTGCAGTGCACAGAGAGTGCTTCCGCAAAAGAAGGGCTGCATGTTGGGCCGTCCCAAACCCTGTGCAAGGCGAATCAGTCGAAAGGGCTCCGAGGTACTGCGACGATGAAGACAGCAAGGGAGCCGTCTCGGAAGAAGAAAGCGGCGCGGCATGAAAGGTGTACTAATCGTGTAAAGAATCCAGGCGTAGGGGAGTCCACGGAGCGGCGTACAGGAAAGCCTAAACAGAAGCATGCATCTGTGCGCATGTCAATCTCGCAGAATGACACCTTCTTGAATGTGACTATACAATCTCCTGTCAAGCAGATGCGGAAAAAGAGCTCACGGAGGGGTGAGAATCGGCAGGTGGCAGAAACCAATTGTGGATCATACCACAAGGACGCCTGAAGACATAAGGAGACAATTGGAGAGCATGCTGAAACAACTTCCACCCTCAGAACAAGTTACTTTCCTACAACGCAAATCAAAGGTACGTGGATTATAACTTTTCAATGTTTATTTTTTTGTATAGTTCGATAAATTGAATTGAAGACAAGACTTTGAGTTTAATTGCATAGGTCAGTATTAATGGATACTCATAGTAATGTCACAGTCTAAAATGTTTAGTATTGTGTTTAGTTAGATAGTAAGACGTTTAGAGTCATATGAATTTTATTTCGCTTTTACTAGTAGTAATAGAAGATTTCACTAATTCTATACTGTTCTCCCACTGTCATCTCGTATTAAATGTACATTGTTATTGTTTAATTTCTGGGGAAATAATAATTCATAGAATTTTAGAGTCATTTATTCATTTTGTTGAATAAACTTACTATTGATATATATCTTTAGGGGTGATCTGATGTTATCCTAGTGTATACTCGTACCACATTTTCAGAACCATTGTATAATTTTGTGTATAGTTTCAAAATTAAGATGGAAGCCTGCAATGTTACAAAGTTTGCATGCATTACTGATAATACATACATATTCTGATTATATGATGTTATTTATTATAACAGGACATGTTGCAGGTGGCCACAGTGAAAACAAAAAGAAAGTTGAAATCCAGACGAGATCCAAAGGAGAAGGAGGCATCAAAGACACAGCCCAAGGCACAAGTCCAGGGAGATGAAGGACAGGAATTGGAAGTGGAAGTGCTAAAGAGAAAAGTGATCGAACTGGAGGGAGAGAAGCAAAGGCTTCTATCAAAGACCAAGGGCAAGCGGATTGTTTCAGTCGCTTCACCGAAGGCAACTTCCAAAGACCAACCCTCTAGTACAGCAAAAGAGAAACAAATCCTTGCCAAAGTAAAGACCGTCACCAATGGTAAGACAAGCAATCCCCTAGCATCCCATTCTATTGATTCTTGTAATACCATTGGTGGCCAGTGTAGCATAGCCATGTCAGAACCTCACAATCTAGGGACATGGGATACGGTGAAGGATGTGCCACCATGCGAAACAAATGCTGTAGGGGAGCCAACAGGAAGGTTTTGGCAACACATGCAGAGTTATATTCACGATAGAGCGCCATGGTTGTTCAAGTGGCATTTGCCCTAGCCTCAGCAGGATCCGCAAATGGTTAGATTATTTAAGCAGCGTCTGAAGCGTCTGTATCCGGGTGACTATGAGGAGAGTTTTGTACTAACAGAAGTAGCAAGTAATATTAGGCAAAGGAGGGTGAGAGTTAGAAACCATATGAAGAGGAATGGTTGCAAAGAGTTTACCCCCATTGTCCATGGACTAACGAAGGAATCGTGGAATGCTATTTGGGATTCTATTACTAACACAAAATACGTGCAAAAATCTAATAAATGCAAAGTCGCTGCCGATGAAAGGACCAGGAGGATTGCCTACACCCATCGACTAGGTCCGAAGGGAGTGGTTGGGTTGATGACGAAGTTTGTAAGTTATCGAAACACGTACCACAGGTTGCCTGAAAGTTTAGTATGCTCATCGATGTTTGCTCTGCTTCACCACGTACTTCTGTTCTCATTAGTGTTGTTCTTCATATTTTTATGTGTTCACGTACTTCTGTTGTCATTACTGTTGTTGTTGATTTTTTAAATTTTTCGGCATGATGAAGGAACTCATGGCTTGGGGCGCTGATGTACAGGAGGCAGAATTCAAGCAAGCAGTTACGAACGATGAGGTGGAATTTGCAAAACGGCAGGGCGTCCTTGCATTGTTTGAAAGAACACATGGCCGTTATCAGAAAGGGAAGAACATTGAGACTATGTCTAACCCAAAGACCACAACAGAAAAAATAGAAACATCAAATATAAACAAGGAGATCCAAGGTAGCAAGGATAATGAACAGGTGAGGAAAAATGGAGGCAGCAGCGATGAAGACAGTGCGCGATCCTCATCGGACGGTGAAGAAGAGGACGACGATGAGTACAACGAAATTGACAGCGGTTCCAGTACGACTGGCAGTGACGAATCTAGTACATCCCCATCTGAGAAATCAGATTCTGAAGCGGAAGAAGGCGAAGAGGACGACCATAATGCCGCACAAGATGATGAGGATGACGGGGAAGGTGAGGGGAATGGCAGTGAAGACTCTGAGGAGAATGAACAGGACGGCAGTGAGGCAAATTCGGAAGGCAGTGCAGAAGTAACTCCATCATCTTCTAATTGAGGGACTCAATAGGGCAACATATAATCGTAACAATGCCATGTATAGATTAGGAATATGGTCTGGTTAGGCTAATACTTTTGTTATGCCTGGATGCAGTACAATTTGCAATTTTGTATAACACTAGTAAGTACACCACATGTTTGGCAACTATTAGTTACATATTGGACGCCAGTTCTGATGCACAGAGAATAGTACATGGCAAAACTGCTCATTTTTGGATATACAATATATCATGTGTGAATTTAGGAATATCCAAATATACCCTTGAATGAAAACATGTGAATGTGCATTTTGTGGAGAATATCCAAATTCTGAGCTGAGACCAATAGAATCGTGGCGGAAAAGTGAATTCCACTACAACGTGGAGGCCCTGCAGCAGTAACTGAACGCGAGATACACTGCATTAAGAAGAGAAAATGTCTCCAAGTTTCCATTCATATAGGATACGGTAAGAATACAGCAAAAGAATTTGCAAATGCATCACCGCACAACAGTCCAGAAATAGTAAAGAATGTTCACTAATTGGTTGGATAGTGGATGAATGTGAAAATGACATGGGGCACAGCGTGTATGCCATGTGAAGTCTGTAGATCCATTTTTTAAGGAGAAAATCCCTCCACCGTGACAACACACCGGAGTAATTATAGAATTATATGTGCGTAAGTAATATTTAACTTACCTACTAGTAAGTGAGTAGGTAAACACTATTTTTAAGTAAACCAAAAATATAACTTACCAGTAGTAACATTTCCTCACGTAACTCAGTTTTCCACAGTGACCCTCTAAATATATCAATATTGGTGGCACCCAATTTACGCTGCACGTGGACGACATTGATGTATATCGAACCCATGGGAACGCAGGTCTCACGAGAACAGAGAAGTTCCCCACTGAAATAGCTACGTAGAAACCGTTACGCCCCTGTCGTAGCTAAATTTGCAGCAACGTTTTGTGTGGCTAACACTACGTTTAACCAAGTGGATTCCGGAGGTCAGCATAGTATATTTAACTACGTTTACACCGTAGCTCTTCGAGTATGCCCCTAGTAGTGTAGTGCGCTTTTACCTGTGGTAATGCAATTGTTCTTTCCCGAAAAGCTCTGTACTGTTGTGTTTTGTCGCAGTGTGTGGTTTCGAATCGCAAAAGTTAGCTCTCGTCACATGCAAACTGTCTAACTTAAGGTTAGTTCGTATTTATGCACTCTGATTTATTCCAATAAGAGGCATGACTGGGAAGTAGAGCACACGGATGATATGAAGGAGGCTCCACAGACACGCTCCCACAGGCCGAGGCAACCACGTACTGCCCTCAAGGGAGAAACGAAGATTGGTGTACAAATCGGTGGCTTCTGCAACGTAAATAACATGCTCCTCCACTTGCACCTGCGCCTTGTAGAGCTCCATAATAATATATGTATTGCTTCTACCGACGGTTAAAAAAATATAATTTCACTTAATGATTGAAAAATAACTCTAAAAATAGTTCACTTTGTATTGGGCCTAATAAATCTAACCAAAAGGTATAATAAATGCAAAATGCGATCACCACCTCTCATTCTTTTTTAGAATTTTTTCACACATTAGCATTCCAAAAGGTTTGAGGGACACTTGGGTTTTTTTTTTTTGTATTTTTTTTTAATATTAATCCTTTAGTATCCCTATTTTCCCTCCACTCTGAGTTTGGACTGCACTTTGCACTAAGTGTAAAATGCAACCACAACTCGTTGAACTCGTTTAAATCGTTTTTTATTAACATTGGGGTTTTTAATGCCTCAACCCTTTAGTGTCCATAAGGCCACTATTTTGAAAATAATTTTGTACCTTCCAAAAACAAAACCTACTAAAAAAATGGCATATATGCAATGAAGACAAGCATTGAACTTAGAGGCGTGGGTGCATTCATCTATTCAGACAAATCCTCATCCATTGAATAAATTTTCATCCACTTCGGATGAATTTTACAATAGTATTTGAAAAAATAATTATTAGTAAAACCTCTCCAAAATACCGTGGGCCATAGTATATGGTGATTTTGGTGTAGAAATGTCCTTAGGGCCGCTTCACACAAGGACGTCCAAGTTGAGAGGCTATAGGGTTGAGTTGCCAAACTTTGTTGAGAGTCCAAAGAAATGGGCTGAAATAGGCAATGAAATATAGTTTTGATTCTTTATTAAAAAAATCGACGGCCTTGTGACCATAGTTTTGGTTTCTATTGCTGTTTGATTCAAACTTCCTTCAAGAGTTCATCAACCTTGGTCAAAAAGTGTTGCTCTGTAGGCATTTTGAAGGGCCACGACCTTTGGACTTTGACCTCCACTGCGAAGAGTCAAGAGGCCAAATTCTTAATTTTTTACAATCCGATTGCCTCTTGACCTTCGGCCATAGTGTGAATAATACCTAAATCGCCAATTTAAACACAATTGTAGAAAGCCACTCTTCTCTATAGTCTTCACTGTAAACGGTGAGCCTTCCAGCATCTAGGATAGATATAGATCTCGTTAGGGTAGTCGGGAACACTAAAACAGGGAGCCTTCCCAGCATCTACAACGAGCGTAGATTTCCACTTTACAAGAGTCAAGGACTGAAGGTCTTCGGGGGCAGAAACTTGGGGGCTTTCTGGTAAAGAGGGCGATGCATCGCAACGGAAGCAGTCGTCGTCCACCTTTTTGACCGACGGGCATTTTCGATGCTGAGACTGGAAGTGCATTTTGGTTTGTCGTCGTCGCTTTTTATTGTACCGGGACTGGACTTCTGAATTCAAGGCGCGGACCGCCATAACCAGCCTGGGACCGAAGTGCACGCTCTGTTTTTTTTTTCCCCTTCGTTTAGGTTTCGATTGCTTGCTGTTGTGGCGATGCTGTTTTTCTTGCATGTTGCGGCGATCGGGCGATGGCGAGGCTTCTTACTCTAACGGGACTGTAAGAGGACTGGAGCGAGGGTTTTACGAGGTTTGCAAGTCCAGGTACGGCTTTATTTAAATTTAGTATGAGCTTGTTTTGTTCATTTCCTTACTCTAGCTGTGTTTATTTCTTTCTCTAAAGCTATTTTATTTAGAAAACTGAAATAAGAACAGAATATATCTCTCAAATATAAGTATGATGCAGTCCAGGTACGTATTGTGAAATAAACATGGCTGTAGCGGAATTGCGATTTTGTTTGACCTGATTTTTTATTGCGAATTGCAGCTTTTTCTTTTTTTCTTTATTTTCTTTTGTGTCTGAGGAAGGAGATCGCAGGGAGGCATTTAGGTTGTGGATGCATGTTAGGGATTTTGGTCTTGAAAATGAGGGAGTTCAATTGGATAACTGCGTATGCTAGAGTGTGATGTTGACTTCGTTTCTTTGGATTTGAGCATGAGGTTTTGCTTGTTGGAGATGAAGAAAGCTGTCTTCTCTTGTTAGTTTTGGATTTAACAACAGGCGATGTCAGGAGGAAATAAGAGGATGTAATTGTGGCTCACGAAACTTGGAAAGCACACTTGTGCATGGCATCTCTGTTGCGATCTATGTGGAAGGGAAATTGGTGGTACTGAACACCATCTAGTGGGGGATTTTAATCAGGATGGGAGTCTTGTGTTTTGAAAGCTTACGGTTCTGAGGATTTGAGTCTCGTGTTTTCCCTGATGTATGCAAGACAGAGATGAAGAGGAGTCGATCGTACAGCGAAGGCGGGGGAGCTCACGAGCGGAGTGTAGGAGGGAGCTTGCACAACGGTAACGCACCAATGCAGCCACGGGCAAGTGTGCCTTCGATGTCGCATCCGCAAACCTCGCTGTCCCTGGCGTCGTCAGACGGCCGTGCAGGTGCTGGGACTGAGCCTGGCTGGGCTGGCAACTCGCAGCAGCGTGAGTCTCCCTCAGAGAGTGCCAGCTCTAGGGAAACATGGCCCACGGTACGTCATCAATCTCATTTTCTCTCAAACTTGCAGTGATTTTTGTTGTTGCTAATTTTAGCCAAATCGCTATTTTAAATTTGGGCTGGCTAATTGATACAAAGGATTTTTGGAAAATGAAAAGGATTAATAGCCAGATTTCCTACATGGAGTCAAGATGTGTAGCCTCTTAAACCTAGGTATCACCCAGGTATTGCCTAATTAGTACCTAGGTAGCACATGGGTATTACCCTGATATTACCTATATATTAATATGAAAGGAGCATCCAAGGAGCCTGGATTGCTCTTCAAGCCATGGAAAAGTAGCAAAAAGGCTAACTGTCTCCTGACAAAAAAACAATCACTGCAAACTTGTTGCCTAAGTGTGCAGATAGTCCGTTACTGAATTTAAAGATCGAGCTCATTGGCATTGTAACTCAATTACAGCATGGAATATTTAATGGATTTACTTAAAATGAAATTCAAATTTTCGAATCCCTCTTCAAAATTTAAGTGGCTCATTAGCAATATGATAATCACAGAGTCTTTAATATTATCATCATACATTCGAGCACTGACTTCCATATATGCAAGTATCTCCGAGGAGGGCACAATCCGCTCAAACTGAAGTGCACGGTCTGAATGTGTTACGGTAATCTAAATTGATGTGACACAGCAAGGGGTGTCCCAGCAAGACATGACAGGAGGACAGGGACACAACGAAGAGGTAGAAGAGGTAGATGAAGAGGCAGATCAAAAGGTTGTCCAGCGGGTGAATACTTCCAACCGAATTCAACCACGGGATATTATGCGGGAAGGTCTAGACACCATGGCTCAGCGGATGCGAGAGCAGCCTGATGAATCCCTAGAGGAATTGAAGGTGACGTGACGTCTCTCCTTGAACAATTATTTGAATACAAGTCAATTTCCTAGGCTGTGTAAAACAGTCAAAAGGCAATGAGAAGTCCACTATTGCCACCGATTTCTCAAGGATGGGTACTGAGGAACATGATACCATATCTATTTTATTTATTTTGATCTTAGGTGTCAATTCTTCTAGAAATGCATTATACCGTAGGACTGGATATTTCTCGCAAGAAGTTAAGGTATCTTGTTAACTTGAGTTTATGCTTCTCTCTTGTTTGTGGCATCGGATGTTTGTCCCCGACTTCGTTTTGTTTCTCGTCAGTGTGCGTACGTGACCCTTAGTCTATCGCCTCGTCAGATGTTTGTACCTTTACTGCATCGTATTTCTATTTGCCTTCGCCACTAATTGATATTTACATGCAGGCTGACGTGCGGGATATTCTTAGCAACCAAAGTCGTAGAGAAGAGTTCACTCTCCTGCAAAGGCTACTACACGTCCGCCGTGATCTAACACCTGAAAGACTTATGCGGGCCCATAGGACACAGCTTGAAATATTTGTAGCTCTTAAAACTGGAATATTGGCCTTTCTTCTTCCAGACATTAGTGTGTTCCACACTGCACTAGTAGAGATTTTCTTCCATAAAACCTGCCGCAATATCTCCTGTCGAAGTCCGCTCCCAGCCAATGAGTGCACGTGTGAATATTGTAGGTCTATGTCAGGTTTCTGTAACCAGTGCATGTGTGTCATGTGTAGCAAGTTCGATTTTGATGCGAACACATTCCGTTGGCTGGGGTGCGACGTTTGTTCACACTGGACTCATTCAGATTGTGCGATGAGAGAAGGGGCAATAGCCATGGGTATGAGTACTAAGGCAGGGTCTGACCGTGTTCCAAGTTCTTCTGAATTGATTTTCCGATGTAGAGCTTGCGGAAGTGTTTCTGAACTTCTAGGCTGGGCTAGAGATGTTTTTCAAAACTGTGCCCTGCGCTGGGAGAGAGACTCTCTGGGGAAGGAACTCGATTATGTACGAAGGATCTTTCATATGGCTGATGACACAAGGGGAAAACATTTATGCTGGAAGTCACAAGAAGTGTTAGAGAAGATGAAGAACGGGCTTGATACAAGTTCTGCAATTAAGGAGATTCTGTACTTTTTTCAAGGTTCGTTAGTTCCTATGATCTGCCTCACTTTGTATGTGATCAGAAACGAGGACATTGTCAGTATTCGTAGCCTTCTCTTGCATTTCCAGTCCTCCTTTTGCATTGAAGTGTCAGATGTGAGCCCTACGTTGATTGGCGACATGTCATATCGTTGGGGTAGTTGTGATCTCACATGAATTTTTAACGCAATTTAGCAGAGGCTGAGAATGCGGAGACTAAAGACGTGGATAGAGATGCTGGCAAAGTCCTCGATAGAAAACAAGTTTGTGACCGTGTAGCTGAGGTTGTTCGAGAAGCCATTGCGAAAATAGATGGTGTAACCGAAGAAAAAGCTGCATTTGTGAAGAAAGCCCGATCTGCGCTTGAATCGTCTGACAGTGAGCTCAAGGATAAGAAACAGGAGCTCACAGAGTTGCAGGTGTGTATCAAATCAAAAAGTATATCCTTTTCAAGGATCTTCTAATGGGGAAGGTGTTGGAAAATGAAACAGCATTGCGTCTGTGGAAGGCGTCCAGATTGTACTTTTGTTAATAATATCCGTTTTAATTTATTTACAAAGGAAGCAATATAGGCTGTACCATGTTTGTAACGATCAATGAAATATTAAATTATAAAGTCGTGATTATCGTAACTTGGGAATCACGTATACCTACTGATGTTGTACATCTTTCTGGTTTAGTATGAGAAGCACAGGAAGAAACAACAAATAGAAGAGTTGGAGTCAATTGTGAAACTGAAAAGGGCAGAAGCAGAGATGTTCCAGTTCAAATCTGATGAAGCGCGGCGAGAGGCTGAGGGCCTTCAGCGAATAGTCTCAGCCAAAGCAGAGAAGGTTGAAGAAGAATATGCAAGCAGGTGATTAGCTCAAACCGAGCGCCATCTAATTTATACGGAAATGTTTCTTTCAGAATTGCGAAGGTCTGAAATGATCTTGAAAATCTGCTCTAGTTTCATAGGTTGCTGGATTCCAATATTTCTGGCAATACTCTGCATAAATGATCTGGTACATGATTTTTGAGGATATATGGGGTCAGTGTTGTTGATTATTAATGTTGACAATTGCGATTGATGTATCTATGGTGGACTTTGTTCAAGGTATCTCAAGCTGCGCTTAGATGAAGCAGAAGCTGAGCGCCGTCTTCTCTTTGACAAGCTCCAGGTCAGATGATGCTATATTTACAATCTTGTCACAGCCCTGGTATGGGAACCCAGTAAACTGACGAGTTTCATAATGTTCGTGATTAGTAAAGAGATATATTTAAGATTCCTTTCCATCGTTAGCACGGATGATCCTTGTTTCTTACTATTGAAGTGTGTCATGATCTAGGGACCAGATGCTGTGCGCTTCCTGAAGGGGTCAGATCCCTCACAGATGCTACTTCTTAACAAGATTCATGGGTTGTTTGAACGAGTTGGCATGGTCTCCACCATGCCACCTGTGGGTCCCTCTACTCCAAACGCTACAAACACAGGCTCTGTACCCAGTAAACCTTCGTCTTCTGCTCCGGCAACATAAAAGCCCGCACTCAGAATTCTGCCATTGTAGCGCTAGGGTTTCCAAAGCTTAAAATTTAGAGAACTGTGCACTATAGTTCCCTTTTGGAAAGGGAAGCTCGCGTCAGAGTTGAAACGTGGGACATTGACCGGAGATAAGAAATGCTAAATGCTACGTTCTACCTCCCTTACTGAGGACTCTGATGGTTGAGCACAACAGAATGATGGTGTGTTTGGACTGGTCAGAGGGAATGACTCTGCATTTTGCAAGTCTTGTTCAATCTGGGCTGGGTGAAAATCAAAGGATGCTGTAATTGATCAGGTCTACAGAAATAGCGAGAATGAAGAACTAAGATTAGTCCTCTCCTCTCATCGTGATGTTTGGCGGTTGTTTAAGCAGGAACGATTTTTTTGTGTATATATAGATTGATGATATGGCTGGACGACGTTGTGTTCCAGTCCTTTACCACATCTGATATGAAACCATTGTAGCTTATTTTTGGTGGAATGACTATGATTCTGATGAAGTGCCTTTTTCAGAATCTAGAAGCTTCAAGGGCGTACTGATATTGCTGAACAGCCGGCTGGCAATTTCTAAGTTCATGTACCCATACTGATCAGAGGTATGTTAAATGGTGCGATTGTCCAACATCGTCATTCTTTCATTCATTCATTTTTTTGGTTTGTGTACTTGTTGATTACTGGATGAAAACACTGCAATTGGAACTTCTTACGATCCTGTGGTATTTTCCTCTTAGGGAATAATCGCCTCCCTCAAGTTTCATGGACCCCATTTGCTTGGATTGATGTAACAGGTTGCCTGCACTTGCTTTATCGACATTATGGACAGTTGCCTCGCTGTCACTATTTATCTCATTAGACCTAAAACTGTTTTGTGGAATCACCGACCTCTCTCAAGCAGGGTGTTTTTTTGGTGCGATACAGCCTTACAGGAGAACCACTCCCTCCAACATACTGGAATACGAGTGGTCCTCCTGCAGGCTGTATCGCCCAAAATAAAAACCCTGCTCTTAAAGTCTGAAAGGGAACTTGTAGAGACAGGTACATGCAATAACGAGCTAGTTATTTTAGTCCTAATGAAGCTGCGGACATGTCTAAAAGTTTGGAGAGTATATATCATGGTTTTAACTAAAAGTGGATTTATTTGGCAATTTCTGAATTTAGTGAATGGGAATATCGTCAAATTTATAGGGAGAATGGAATGGGGAATTGGGGATGATCATGGTATTGATGGGGTACATGTACGTTGGGAAGTGTCTTCAAGTTTGTGGAGGGAGATAGAGGTAAAACAAATTTCATTGAATGGGGACTGCACTCCATGTGTTGATAATTTAAGTCAGGTTCTAACAACTTCTTGAACCAACTTTATAACAAACAACCTACTTAATGAGCAAGAGGTCCTCGTAATGGAAATTGCATTCCATTCTTGAAAGATCTCTCTTACTACATGAGCCATTAAGCAATTGCGTTGACTACATTAGGATCAAGACTGCAACCCATTATGGGTATGACATTGGATTTCACCCATATTTAAAAGTTGAATTGAATCCAATGTGCTTTCTAGTTAAATGCTTGTTATATGTTGATTGTCCTAAGAACTTGCACCCTATGCTTGTATCCAACCTTTTTTGGTATATTTTGGATGAAAAAGTCTCTGACAACACATGTACATGCACTTTGGGACACCAAATTTGCAAGATATATGGATGTCACAATAAACTCTTTTGTTACAAGTTGCCACTATGATTAGCAAGTTTGACAATGATTAATAGTTTGGGGACTTATGTTGGAACATATGACAATCTGAAGTTTATTTAGGATTGTGCAACAAAGTGAGATACAATAATTTTGGGTGGAGGAACAAATGAACGGGATAAAAATATCCTATAGTGAGGAGTAAATTCCAAAAGTCGATTAGGAGTAAATTGTGGAGAAGGGTGAGCATGCTCCCGTCTATACATTTGTGATCGATCCAATTGCCAGCAGGGCACAATTCCAATATGTTGGCAAAGGAAGTTTTAAGCGTATCTTCTTTGCAACGTAATACACCTAATTACGACCCTTTTCCAAAAGTGACTCCAATAGAATTTTGCCTCAAATGTACAGTGCATCAGGCTAATTGGGGACGACTTTCCATGTAGAACCAGAACTTGCATGTGTGATGTCATAGGAAGGTTGATGCATTAATAGTCATTCAAGTTTACATACATGTATTCTGGTCTTGCATTTTTGGTTTACAAAACCGGTAATAGCTTAAACTCTATCTAGAAGGGCCTACTACACGAAACATGTAATGCCACATGGTAGAAGTATTAATAAAGTAATTAATGTTATACAACAATTATGTTGGAATGGAATCATATCCGCAAGCAATCATATATGTGTAAGGCATTCTTGAACTGTCATGGCTTGATCCCTTTTCCATAATGCTAAGTAGAGGCATCATTCCACAAAAGTGACACTTCAAGCCATTGTTAACGAATGATGCATCTATGGGAGCACTCAACACCTTCAATTCTTCAAGAATTATTGTCTTGTAGGAAAGGGACGAGTCCAAGGCAGCTCAAGAACGTCATGTTTAAAATCAGTGCAACATAAACTTCCATGTACGTGATATCCAACTCACAAAAGCCATTCAAGCCTTTTCTCAGCACTACAAGGAAACTAGTCATTTCTCAATGGTCACTTCTCACTAGGTGAGTGCAACTGGTCACATGAGACAATGTTGGTCTTTGTCTTGTAGGACTTGTGGGCCAATGGTATGAACTAAGATGCATGATAGGTCTAGAATGTGAATGCCTTTCAAAGTTTCTCTTGTGGAGGTTGTTGTGGTCCAGCCATATTGTTCTTGAACCGTCCTCCTTGCACTCACACTACAAGGAGAAGGCGTCGCTTTTCACTTCCTCTGTGAGTCAAACGGCGCCACTTCGCACTCACCAACTTTTTGGTTGGACTTGGTGAGTGCGATTCGTCACGTAGGACAAGCATGCACAATAAAAAATAAAAATAAAAGGCAATGAGTGGATCCTCCTGAGTGAAAAACGACGCCTCTCCTTGTAGTGTCAAAAGATGATTGTGGGCATCAACTTGCTTTGTCGGCAACAATCTTCTTCAAAGAACAAGTAACTTCGTCCTCAGTAATCCAACACTTTATGTTAAACGGTTTCTAATTTTTCAACTGTACAATAAAGAAGAGTTACAAAAAAACGCAATCTAGATCACCAATCTGAACAAAGCTCGAAACAACTGGAAAACGGAATCATTCATGTTCTTGGGCAAACTAGCTTCAAGATGGTTATACTTACTATATGCCTTCTCCTACCTCTAAATGAGAACCATAAATTTCAGTGCATGAAGTTTGATAACGGTGAAAACCCTAGTGCCTGAAGTCAACAAGTGTCCTTGCTTGTCCCGCCTAGTAAACTTTAGGAAATATACTAGTTTATCCTGGAGAAAACAAGGATGAAGCTTGGAACAAATGCACATATATCTAAGCAGATACAACCATGAAAGAATCTGTAGAGTCAGAAATGAGAAAGGTTTGAACAGCGGAGCTAACTTGTGTACAGCAAGGGCCGCTTCACATTATGGCCGAAGGTCGAGAGTCTTGTCAATTTCCACCAATTAGATTGCAAGAAATAAAAAAATTGGCCTCTCGACCCTTCACACTAGAGGCCGAAGTCCAAAGGTTGTCGCCTTCCAAAATGCCTACATGGCAGCAATTTTTTACCAAGGCGACGGACTCTCGAAAAAAGTTTGAGTTGGACAAGAATGGAAACCCAAACTATGATCGAGGCTGTTGATTTTTTTCATAAAATATCAAAAACTATATTTTATTGCCTGTTCTTAGCCCATTTCTTTGAACTCTCAACAAAATTTAGGTACTCAATCCGACGGCCTCTCGTCTTGGACAGCTATAGTGTGAAGCGGCTTTAACACAAGGAGTATCTGGTGTTTAACCCTTTAGTGCCCAGGTAACCACTAAGTGGTCACTGGATCATTAGAAAATGAAATGCTGGAAAATCTCTTAACCATCTGAGTTTGGTGTCTGAAGTTCAGATGTGTAACTTTTGATTTTGCAAATGATGCAAAAAGAAAAATTGGAATCTGACTTTCTTAGCTATCCAAATACCTATGTACAAAACACCAAAATACTGCAAATACCTCAAAATACTGCAAATACTTATAAATACAACACATGTACTATGTGGTATTTCTTGTGTTTGCAAGTTTGTTATCTTGTTTTTTTTTTTTTGGATTGTGTTCTCTTATTCACGTTCCATTAGTGTATGTAGTTTGATCTTGATCAATGTACCAACTCCTTTCTTATTTTAACGTATAAATTTTGTCCTAAACCGTACATGGATAAGTCACTCTCACTTATAAAATTCTCAATAATTATGTATGAGTCTGTTCTTGACATGAAAGATTGCAATGAAGAGGTGTTGACACAGGTCATTGCTGAACATCTTCACTTTTATTTTTGAAAATTTAACCCAAATTCTATTTAACCTTGAAATCACACATCCTCCAAAATCTCATTTTTGAGTGTGCATTATACAGTTCAAAGACATACTATAATCTTCCAATCCAACGGTCTGATCTTACCAAGATTTAACCGACACATGTTTCATTAAGCTATGCTTTCATTCATACGGTTGGATACTATTAATAGTATCCCTAATTTCAACAAAGAGAGTTTTAAAGAAACATCACCCAAAAAACTGTGGTTTCTCCACAACCACCCTGGGCACTAAAGGGTTAAGTACAAGATAGCATGTCCAAATATGGACATTAGGTTACTGCAAGTAAACAGCTACAACCATTAACCTTAGCACAATGAACCCTAGTTACCTACGGTAATTCCAACAAACCATAGGTTTAATTCATAAGGCTATAGTAGACATGCCAATGACCACACAGTTCCAATAACCGCACAGTTCTAATCATAGTAAATAGGCCAATGACCGTACAATTTCACCGCACAATTCCAATAGAAATGTTAGGTGCCGCCCAATCATTGCACGTTTTGTGGTGAAGGGATTCAAGGAAATTTTCATTAAAAATCATACCCAATGTGTTTGTTATGCAATAAAAGTTATTGTACAAAACATTTTTGAGTGTGATTTTTTCAAGGTGAACCTCAACTTGTCATACCATAATTTTCAAAATTTGAAACAATGTAAGTTTCTACATTGTCGTGGGTAAGGATTTGAGTGTTGCATGTGCGGTCATTGGCATGTCTACCTTAAATGAAGGTAAATAAATGTGTAACTTATTAGAGAATACGGTGTGGTGTTAATTCCTAAATGTCACAGCCTCCAGAAATTGGACAACGACTAGGCAGATTTCAACTCACCCTACGTTCTCATCACTTCTCAGATGAAATTCATTCAAAATTTTGGACATACTTCATCAAGTTGTTGTCCTATCCAATGCCCAATGGTTGGATTTGGTGTTACTAGAGTACATATTTTTTCTAAAATTACAAATGTAGAAGTATGTGAAATTTTGATCACGTCAAAATTGCATTGACTTTAGTTCAAAAGTGGCCTTGCAAAAATGAGGTCATAGATTTAATTAGCACAAAAATTTCAAAGAATCACCAAGTTAACCCCTAAAGGACCACGAGGCTACCATGCGGCTTCTAGAACTAGAAAGTAAGGAAATTTGAGTTGTTGGGCTGTGAATTGTAAGGTGAGCAACAAAGAGACCCTAGTTCTTTTTGAGAGCTGAATCCGTGGGTACTTCTCGATCGAAATTTCATGAACTGTGCGATTTTTGGTGATTTTTTTGAGCTACAAGGAGGTTATTTGGGCATCACTTGAGACCCTCATATCTTACTCCTCACACCTCCAAATTATGTGAAATGTTTTGCACATGTTCAAAATGATGATCATTATGCATGGTAGAAATTTCAGAATTTTTGGAGCACTTTTGATCAATCCGATTTTAGCATATGTACAAAATACCCCGAACAAGTTCCATCAATCTTCTCAACGGTGGCATTTTCTCAAAAATTGTGCAATTTTGTTGATCATTTTTTCATACAAAAACTATGTAAGTCTTTTTAATTTCAACAGTGCCGATCGTCAAAATTAACCCACACCAATGAGGAATTGAGCTTGTTATAAGAGCTAGTCAAGAAAACAAGAGCTAAGCTAAACCCCAAACCCCCCCCCCCCCCCCCCCCCCCCGGTCCTTTAGGGGTTAAGAGTATCTCATTTCAAATCCATTCCTACAAATTCTACTAAAAAAATGTCAATATTTTGTTTGTAATCAAATTTAGAAGGATTTTTTTAATTTTGACTTTCAGTTTTGTAATAAAATAGTTGTCATAGCACTGATGAATCTGAGCATAATGGTGGAATCTAAAATTCAAAATCTACAACTTTCATTTGTATATCAATTCCAAAAATTTCTTTCAATTAGTACTTTATGATGATTTTTCTCAAATCGTCAATTCTAGGGACACTTGTGACGTTTAGGGCTTAACCTCTAAATCATAGAGGGGGTAAGGGCAAACCCTATATGTGTTCTAAAATGTTACTTCTACAACTTTGATGAAGTTTGGTCCAAAAGAGAAAATGAGAAGCATGATGTTTAGTAATTATATGTACTGTCAAACTTTCAGAAAATATTTTAGACACTCATTTAATGAATTTAGAAGCATTTACCATTTAATATTCACCAAAATTACAATTTCTATTCTTAGAATTTGAAATTTGGTATGATTGGTTAAAACTAGACATTCTATTCTAAAATTAAAAAAGCAAAAGAATTCAAAGGAGAGATCATCATTAATTTCCCGAAATAGAAAGTTTTATAACACTAGGACATTGTTGAGGTGTTTGTCTTTGAAAAATTCCTTAGTGAACCTCAATATTGCAAATGAAATACTATACATCAACACCACTAGAACACGATCTCTACCCCCAATTTCGACAAAAAATCAAAACTCGAAAAATGTCATTTCCTGACCATGGGCAGTCATTGTTGTTCGAGCTGCGACCAGAAAATGGTTGACCGGTGACTTTGGGGTTAAGCTTGGCCGAGGAGGGAGAAGAGCTTGGACTTCTTCCCAATTAATTTCTACGTGCCACCATTCATTCAATGAGTCGGCAGCACTGCCCTTGCATTCATTGAAAGGCTGGTGTAGCTTAGCTGGGATTGACAACAGTACTGTAACTTTCTGAAGGCCCGTTCACATATACCATTTCTGCTGCACGCATGCGTGCGTCAGATAACTTTGAAGGAATATGAGGTGAATAGAAAAATCTAAAATAGGCAAGAGAGGAATTACACTACCGCATGACAGAAAGCAATGCAACGGAAAAAAACGAACGTGACTATACTTGTGGTAATGTATTGCAGTTGCACAGTGCTCAACAGTAGTTGCAGCAGGAAAAGACAAAGTCTTGAATATTTTTTTGTTTCTTCATTTTACCTCCCATCCTTTCAGGAATGCAAACGCAACAGTGGCACTAGGCTGGTGTGAATGAGCCATGAGAGCATCTCCACCAGCAATCTGAATTGCACTTTGAAAGTCATCCAAAAATTACAGGACATACCAAGTATTTCTCCTCCAACATCACTCAATTATACTCTGAAAATACTAAATAAAGCCACTCGCAAGTCACCTCGCATGGATTATGCAATCATGATGTGTAATTAACAAGCAATCCTTGAGTCAACCAGAGAGAGCTCGATGGGTGGCTTCAGCAATATTGAATCCGACTGTACTTGAACAAAACTGCAGCTTGGCATGGCCAAAACTTGGCATCTGTGGAACTCATAGCAACTTACCGACCCCCAATCTGATTAGTTGTTCGTTAGATATGTGATGCAAAGATGTAATGAGATTTCAATTTGCGTTAAATTGAGTCATTGACATGACATGATCTCGCTTGAACTCAGTGTTTGAGGCATGACCGACCTGTAATGTGCTCAACTTTGGAGGGTTGTATCTTTGAATAAAATGAAGCTTTCATTGTATTCCAAACTGCTTTGACTTTCTAATCTAGTATATAATCCAACCAAGTATACCACACTTTGGATTCTCAATTTTCATATTAACCCCTAAGCGTCCCGGCGTCCATATTATGGACGTTTTTGGGGGTACAGTCACCTTCGAAGAGCTGTAACTTTTGCAAAACGTGTCCGATTTTTTTGAAATTTTGAAAAAACTCCCCGCATGATGTATGGAATGTGTGGTAAAAATTTCAGATCAATCCGAGATGAATTGAATTTTTGGTGATCATTTGAAAGTAGGTATGTTTTTTTTTTGGACAGTTCTGTGAATTTTGATGGCAGTAACTTCGGGGGCTTGTATCTCCTTCATCCCAAGTCCGTTTTCAATAAAACTTGTTGGGTTAAATTCCCCTTGAAGTCTAGTTATCATGGTAAAATTTTCAGGTCAATCCATGTTGTTATGAATGTTTGGGAGTCATTTTAGTGCACGGGTCTAGTTTGGACACTTTTTGCTTTTTGGTTAAAATGGGTCACTTTTCGGGCTACTTTTTGACATTGCAAGGCCATTTTAGGGCACATTAAATTTTTTTCATGAGGCTTTTTTGGTACTATTGTGTTTATATGATGATTTTGAACAACTTTTTAGTTCAACGTTTTTTCATTTGAGTAATTTTGAAAACGAATTTCACCTCTAACTGTGTTGCTAGGAAAATTTCAGCATCCTTTTTTAGCACTAAAACACTATGATCTTGCAATCTATATGGCCAAATGACCCCAAAATTGATCCACATGATCTACAACATGTATGTTACAAGATTGTACGGTTGAGATTTCTATACCTCACTTACATTTAGACCTATAACACATCAAAAGCGATGATGATTTTAAGCCCAAAAAAGCTAGGGACCTTTAGGGGTTAAACCAACTCCGTTGGTCCCATCACAATTAATCATTTTTTCTCTGGTTGACTAAGAAATTGGTTAGAAGAAATATAGGCTTTTGTGACTAACCATTATAATAAATAGATAGAAACTATGGTTCTCTTTCGAGGCCGGCGTGAATAAAGTGTATGTTCGTAATGACAATGAGCCAGTACCCACTGGACAAAGGGCCATTGGTGCAAAACTACTCTCTCCTTGCAAGAATAGACACTCTAATAACTAGTAATTAACCGTTATGACTAGAAACTGTCCGTTTTTACTAGAGTCCATTTTCTAGTCATAACGGGCATTTTTCTAGTCATAACTGTTTGGTCACAAATAAAAAGCCCATATTTCTTCTAGTGACCCAATCTTGAGTTCGTTACAAGGGCCTCAAACTCGGTTGTTGTATTCAATGTCTCCCTGCAAATAAATCGTTGACCAACCTATGCACATCCATAATTCCAAAGCCAGGAGCTATCAGAGTACTGGTGGAGATGCTCTGAGTCCACCAGCCAAAACTGACTCTATAGAAACAAGAGTTGGGTCTGTAAGGGACAAGAGATAGTAAGCATGACTACCACATGTTCATTTTCTCTTTTATTCAATGGCCCTATATATGTTTAACCCCTAAACGTACCAAGGTGTTCCTGGAATTGACAGTTTGAGAAAAATCATTATAAAGTACTATTTAGAAGCATATTTTGGAATTGATATACAAATGAAAGTTTTAGATTTTGAATTTTAGATTCCATCCGTACGGTTCGATTCACTAATACTATCACCAATATTTAATTATAAAATTTGAAAGTTAAAATTAAAAATTCCTTCTAAATTCGATTACAAACAAAATTTTAATATTTTTTGAGTAAAATTTGTTGTAATGAATTTGAAATGAGATGCTCTTCAACATGGCGATTCTTTGAAATTTTTGTGTTTCTTAAATCTATGACCTCATTTTTGCAAGGCCACTTTTGAACTACAGTCAATGCAATTTTGGCTTGATCAACGACTTGACATACTTCTACATTTGTAATTTAAAAAAAATATGTGATCAAGTATGACTAAATCCAACCGTTAGATAGGGCAACAACTTGGTGAAGAATCTCCAAAAAATTGGATGTCTTTCATCCAAGCATTGATGAGAACACGAGAAGGGTTTGAATCTGTTAGTGGTCCACTTTCTGGACGCTCTGACGTTTAGGGGTTAACACAGTGACCACGTTGATAGCACTTCCCCAACTGATTCTTCATTCACATTGGCCCTTTGGGTCAGGGTTCCCCTCTCTCTTTAACCTCTCTCTTTAACTGAATGGGAGTGGCAATTTTTTATTTTTTATTTTTTATTTTTTATAATTTTAAATTTTAATGTTTTATGTAAGGGATTTTTCCTTTGTTTCAGGAAAACATGAAATCGGTAGCAGCTCCCGGGCCTGGGCCACAGACCAGGGCCGGCCTGCTTGTAACTTAACTTATTGCTCCAGAACTTTTCTAACGGAGCTGTTGACTGCATGACCGGAATGCATGGGCCGGCTAATTCTGTTCTACCCCACTTGCAAGCAGCTTTTGTTCCTTACCGCATTATTATTTAATAATACGTTGGTCCATGATGGAGTCCGACACGACAATTCCAACAACGAAAGTGTTCTCCTGATTCATCAAAAGTCTAGGAGCTTTGTTGTGTGCATGTCCGTGAAAGTAAAGTCTAAATTACCAAAATTAATTAATTAAAAAAGAAATTAAAAAACACTCGTAGACATAGACATTTCTTTTGATGAATCAAGAGCTCTTTTTCCCAGCCACTCGGTTCTAGTCTTCCTATGCACATTGGGTATTAAATGCTAGACTAAGTTGGCATGTGCTAGAGCTCCGCACTACAATTCTAGCAACGGAACCCTCCTTGCATACATGCATGCACAATCTATGTTATATACTCCGTATTATACTTAGCCGTCCGAGTCAGCAGTTCATGCTGAAGAATCAATTGTTTTGCTCGAATGCTCTTCAACAAATGCCAATTTTATGAAAATTTTGCAACATAAAAAATAGATTTTTTATTTATAAAAACGATTCATTTTCTCAAAGGTTTGGGCTTCTCTTTTTATGATTGTTTTTTGCCAACCACGACGCCCAGGTGCGGTAATAGACTAGGAACTTGGTCTCTCCCAGAGTTGACAAGACAATTCCAGTGACAAAACCATCCTCTCCTCCTGCAATATATAATTGATGTATTGATTATTATTGATTTTTTTCCATTGTGGTCAGAACTTCTCTGCTCTCTACGTACTAAGGAAATGATTCTATAGTTGTCGGTAAGAACCACCTATCAACACAGAGACCATATACTACCCGTATTCTACCCATAAATTCTTCCATATTTTAGTCATGTAATTGCCATATTATTCTTCCATAATTTAGTCACATATTAGCCATAAATTCTTCCCCCATGCTAGCCATACCTTATTCTGTCAGTGCTAGGTAGCATCTGTAGCCATCAGCATTCTTCAAGATTGTATGCCGTAGCTACCTCCTACACATACTGTATACAATACGGTACAGTCACCTACTCTATGTATACACATCTTGCTATCTCCGTAGTACTGTGCGTGTACTGCACTGTAATATTTAATTAGTCTAGGTAGTGATAAACTTCTGAGCCATACAGGTATTTGAAAAATTTATCATAACTCAAGGGACAGAGATGAAATGGTAAGTTAACCCTACGTTACTTAAGGTAACTATATCTTAAGGGAAGCATTTACCTTAACCCTTTAACGTCCCAATTCAACACCGTTTTCAAAGATTTGTTATAAAATGTTTGATGAAAAATAAAAATGGAGTTGATGTACAAAGCAAAGTTGTAAATGTCAATGTGAAGATAACATCTGTACGGTTGGATTCATCATATTTATTATTAATATTTTTTTAATTAATTTTACAAGGTTTTCTCTTGAAATTCAATTTAAAATCCAAAATTAACACAAAAAAATCAAAAAATATTTTAATGAAATTGGAATAACATGCACTACAAGATGGTATGGTTTCCATTATTTGATTCTAATTATTTTGGAAAATAGTGTTTAAGATGTCACTTTTTGAACTAAGAATGAAACTTGACATAAGCCACTTTTTTTATTTTTCAAAAATTCACATTATCTTATTTTGAAGATCCATACTGTACAAATGGTAGTCAACTAGCACAAGAATCAAGAAAATATTGGATGAATGAAAAACATCACAGTATGTGTTGAAGGGACGCGTCAGAAATCATCCAGCGTTCAGAATATGGACATCGGCGCGTCAAAGGGTTAAAGCATGCGTATCTATTGTCAGGTGACATTTTTTTGCTGAAATGTCACACTCCACTAGATACACACGCTTTAAAGTAAATGCTCCCTTTAAGGTACAATTATCTTACTGAAAATTGTGACAAGCGAGTGTCATCTTAAACGAATTAAAAAATAGAATTGTCAAAAGGTTGCACTTGCGGAAAAGTAACACAAAAAAACTTTTTTCATCAAAAAAAGTCCTCTCAATACTCAAAAATGGTCTATCTTTAAGAAACAATCTTTGATTCAACTAGAGAGAAATGATTGATTATGATGGTTCCAACAAACTTGGTTGAATCCGGAAATTGAAAACCTAAAGTGTCGTTTACATAATTGAATTATTTACAAGATTAGAAAGTGAAAGAAATTTGGAATGCAATGAAAGCTCCAGTTTATTCATAGATATAGCCCTCCAAAGTTGAACACAATACGGAATGTGTCATACTTCAAAAGCTCAGTTAACCCTTAAAGGGCTGATGGGGAAAGTAGATACGTTGGCGTATACTTGACATTTGTTGTAAACAGAAAGTTCCAAATTGAGACCCCAACAACTCATTAAAATCATGTCAACGGGAATATTAACTTCACTTTTTATCTGAAACCCATAGGAGGTGTGGAACCATGTCAAATACAGTGAAAAATCGGTGTATAATACTGGTCAGAAAGGGCTCTCTGGACCTTTAAGGGTTAAGGCCAAATCATGTCATGTCAATGACTCAATTCAATGCAAATTGGAATCTCATTTCATCTTTGCATCACATTTAGCCCTTTCAAGACCAAAACATAACAAATCCAATACACATTGTTTTTCATAAATTCATAAAAAAACTCAAAAAGTCTTAGAAAATTCTGAAAATTTCAAGGGAGGTGAGTAATATAATGAAGAATCATCAAAAAATCCATTGAAAATTTATTATTTTTGTAGATTGTATGGCTTGCTCAATGTTGGGTCTAATTGAAGGTCGGACAGGGCGATTGTGAAAGGGTTAACCCTTAAATGCCCATGTGCACCTAAGTGCCTATTCCCATATGTGATTAGTTTTCAAAGGCATGACCATTATTGTAAATTCCAGGTCCATTTTTTTCCATGAACTTGAAGACCACCAGGCTACTATAAATTTTATAATAATAGACCGCTAAACTCTTCTATACCTTTTAACTATTTAAAGTGAATAAATAAGAATATATTAAAGCAAAATTCATGGTATCTTATTCAAATTCAAGATGAATTGAGGGATAACTCTATTGCCCAAAAAAAAAGTAAAAAACTAGGACAGTTATCTCTGGACAGATCGTTACATTTTATAATAGTAGGGTACTGCGCTTCCTATTGTCTGGTTGATTTTTTATTGATACAATAACTTTTCTTGCAACTAGAGTGAAAGATGACACTGACTTGCCATTATACAAGGGAATTTAGTAGCAGTCAAGCAAGTAAGAAAAACTTAAGATGTGAAAACAAAGAGCATCAAAGAGCATCAGAGAAAATCTTGAAAACTTTGGTCAAAGTACAAAGTCTGAGGCTTAACAATGCTATGTGAGGGAGTGTCAATTAACCGTTAAATGTCTGGCCCATGACCATGGAATCATGTTTTACTTGTCACACTCGATATTGCCTCTATAAATAAGATAAGAATTTAATTTTATATTTATAGTAGATGAAGCTTTGTGTCTACTACAAATCATGAAATTTTCATAATTTTGGAGAAAATTTGAAATTACTATGATTCTTTGAAGTGATTTGAAAGAACGTTTACATCAATTATAAAATGTATTAAAAATCCCGATTTTTTTTAGCGAAAGGTGTGAATTAAAATTACACTTAAGAACACTACAAAAAATGAAATTCATCAGTGTATCTAAATTTAGATTTTTTTTGCTACACCTTGATAATACATGTTGAATTTGTAACTCCAATAAAACACTCATTTTTTAGATTTTTCTCAAAATTCAAAGTGACGTAGAAACTAGACTTAGTACACTTCATTTTATTAAGTAAACTCAAATGCAATAGAACTCATTTTCATGGCCTAAATTTAGTTCAAGTAAAAAAAAACAAAAAAATCCAAAATACACTACATAGTCAATTGTTTTACTGCTGTTTTTTTGTAATTGGGACCCTTTGTTAAATCTAAAAATAGCTTGAATGATCTGAAATTTAACTTGAAGAAGTAGCATAACCAACATAACATTCAGTAGCGTTCATGCACTCTGTTCATCACCTTGGGCCTCCACCTGTCCATTTAGTTACAAATGAAGTATTGTTGGGTGTGGAATATTCCACACTTAGCTACTGATGAAGTATTGTTGAGTGTGGAATATTCGACACCATCTGCTGCAGAGCCAAGGCAAAGATAATGCATGCTACTGAATGTTATGAAAAAAAGAACCTTCACGAAAGAATTGGATGAAAACTATCCATGTAGCAGTTGGAATTGAATAATGAGTTACATTGAATAGCCAGTTTTTGGCCTCCCCAGACGTTTAGGGGAGGCTGTACTGGACATAGAAGGGATGAGAAGAATGAATAGTGTCCAGCGCATCAAAGTCAACAAGAAGGCCGCCATTCCCGAGGTCCGATTCTTCACCAGTTTGCCCCGCCCACTTGTAGATAGAACCCGCAGCATCTGCAAGCCAACTGGCTCAGTCCCTGCTTGGGCTGTAGCGCCGACAAAAACGAAGTCATTTTCTTTCGTTTCTGCATTTGACGCAGTCCAGTATGATCATACGAGACAAGTTTCCATGGTCAAGTTCAGGTGCCGACACTGTGCATTGCAGATCATTCAAACTTCCAAGAGACCGTGATACTAGTCTGAAAGAAATCGAAGCTTTGTTACTCAGACTCGTGTACCATTTCAGTACTAGGGAGTGAATAAATAGATATCAATAGCATTAATTGTACACGGTGCATGACTAGTACAGTTTGATGGAACGGCTTAATTAGCGATCAAGGCTCATGTCGGCGAGCATTTAACAATACGGCAGGCTCCTCCGCTGTAGACAGTTCATTCCGTGACGTTTGTTGGTTGAAGAGGTCGCAATGGAGGGATGGCGCCTCAGTGTAGTGGTAGCGATGGTATGTTGGAGCTTCGTGGGAGTCTCTGCGCAGAGTGCTACCAACGCGAACGACGGTAAGGGTTCATGCTAGAGAATCGAATGAACAATAGATACTAAGCGAATAAAACCAGTTGAAAAAGAAACGCAGGGTTTCGTTTCGTTTACCAGTTTTGGTTCCTAGACTAGCTAGTAGATGCACAATTTGAAATTTTGTAGAAGGAAAACCATACTTTAGTTTTGCAGCTATACGAAATGGGATGGGATGGAGAATGAACAGTAAATACTCAGTGAATAAATCCCCAAGTTGAAGGAGTTGAAGAAGACGCAGGGTTTCGTTATGTTCACCGGTTTTGGTTCCTAGAAGTCCTAGTAGATGCAAAGTTCGAAATTTAGTTGGAGGAAAACCATATACTTTTGCAGCTATGGGAAATGGGATGGAGAATCTGCTGATAAAATCTCATGTTGAAGGATTTTAAGAAAAACCCAGGGTTTAGTTTTGTGTTCCATGTTCACTAGTGTTGAATACTGGACTAGTAGATGATCAAGGAGGGACATTAGGGCAGCTTCAGGATGTGAAATTCATTTTCAAGGGTTTAAACCACGAACCTCATATCTATATTAGAGCCCTAGATATGAGTCAATAGTAAGAAGTTCTGGTTTTCATTAAGAGTGCAACATGTTGATTGTTTTATGTCATTTGTGGTTTTTCAAGTGATGGTTCTGCAAAAACTGCAAGCAGCATGGGGTGGCGACACGTCGTTGTGGGTTGGGTCAGATCCTTGCGGGGACAATTGGGAGGGTGTCATTTGCACCGGCAACAGAGTGACATCCTTGTACGTGTTAATTGAACACTTTTTTTTTTGTTCAAAAATCCCTTTCTAATTTTCAACTTTTGAAGTGCTCAAGCAGAAAGTGTTTATAGTATTATGCAACCAAACTGGCCTGGTTTGCTCATGTTTGAATCGACAGAATTGCTCACTCAGAGAATCTCTATTCAGCACATCATGTTCTTGTGCATTTTCCTTAACGCTTAAATGTCACACGTTTTCAAAATACCCTGAACGTTTGGTTGAGTGGCATGCTGTGACATTTAAGAGTTAAACGCCCTGTTGGTTAAAATGAGCTCAAAATTGGTGAGCTTTTATTCTTAAAAACACTAACAACTGGCAGATCTTAGAGCACGGAAAATGTGACATTCCAGTGCTCTTGAAAATCTTTGAAAACTAGTGTTTTTGGAGATTTGAAATCTAGGACTTTCTTTTCAAGTGCTCAGATGGGTTGGAGGTGACCAGCTGAAATTTTGAGCTCTAAAGTGTAGGGAACGTATAGATTTCCAGTGCCAACTTTTTTCTGTCTGCTCAATATTGGATACCAGGCCTCCCTTTAATTCACATTGATCTTGTGCAGGTATATGGTAAGCAGAGCCCTTGCAGGAGTTGTCACTTCAGATATTGGTGGCCTTGACGCTCTTCAGAATCTGTAAGTGGTCCTCTTTATTGTGTGTATTTTAACATGCCAAAATATGAGATAGCCTAAATCTCCATGTAGCTGAACCCTCATTCATGTACTAATTATCTTCGTAACTGAGATTAGTTTCAATTACATTTACCTTAATTAGAGTGGGCATTCTGAAGTTAGCTTGATAATTGGTATATGCAGGGACCTCTCCTTCAACACAAATTTGCGAGGCCAGCTACCCACTGAGCTGGGTTCATTACTCAACCTCGAATACCTGTAAGTTTTAAAATTCTTGGTTTACAACCATGTTCTGTTCCTGTACATGAAATTTTGTTTTTGAAGGATGTGAACTGATCAATTAGCTTCTAGCAATAGACATATATTTGCATATGTAAAACCCTGTTAGAGAACACCAAAATGTCACTTTCTTTCTGTTATGGATAACACAAAGAATGTGATTTTCACGTTTTTTTTTTGGTTAACCATAACACAAACAAAGTGACATTTCGATACCATGCATCTCTAACGGGATTTTCATGCCTGCCATTAAAACCTAATTTGATGCGCTCTGAAATTGCATCTTTTGAGCAGGACTAGTTTTGACTGTGGTTATGCTCACAGGAGTTTGCAGAAGTGCCGATTCTCAGGACAGATACCTTCCTCACTTGGGCAACTGACGAATTTAACCTTCTTGTAAGACTCAAATGATCTCATACTAAAAACCTGGTTAGACTTCTTTGGTTAAAATGGGTACTAATTATAAAACCTTTTGGTCTCGAAACTATGTAATCTCTAGTGCCTAAGATAAACATAGCATCAGAATATCTTGAGAGCAGTATATAATGTTTAGGTCAGCTTAGCTATTGAAAAAGCTCGTGAACTAAATAAACTAAAGATTGACACTGTAAGCATTAACCCCTAAACGTCCAGGCATCCAGTTTCTGGACGTTTGTTGGTCAAACCCAATTTTGATCTTGAAGACGACTTTTGTTGCTAATACACACAACTAAGAAAATGAAGTTTATTAAGTCTAGTTTGAACTCCACTTTTCAAATCTTAAAAATTCCAATTATTGAGTATTTTATTGCTTGTGCAAGCTTTGTAGCTCAAGGTTTGAATTACACTACATAGGATGTTCACCTTTCGAATTTCAAGATTTAAATAAAAAATTTCTATAGAAAACATATCATGTGATTCTCCATTGTAATTTGTACCTGCTCCCAAAAAAATATTAATTTTTTAAAGCTTTTTTGTAATAAAAATTATTTTTTGAAGTATTTGACTTAAAAATTTGTTAAAAAGGCCGTATTAAATCAAAAAAATCTGAAAATTTCAAGACTGATAGGAAACATTCAATTCTATGCATGAAAAATATTACAAAATATATTTTGATAAATCTTGAAGGCTAAATTGTGTAGTTTGACTTTCCTACAAAGGAGTGGTACGTTTAAGGGTTAATTTATAAGTAGGTACAAGGAGGTGATTGTTTGTAGTAGGTACAAGTAGGTGATTACAGAGAAGTCTCTGTAAATCATGGAGAGGTTTTCCCATGATGTTGTCTAAATTTTTATCTAATCTATTATATTAAATACACAGTGACAATACCATGTCACTACCCTGATTGATATCCGTCACAATACCATGTCACAAAATCATCCACATTTCACATCCATACCTTTCATCCAAATTTTCATCATCATGTTCTCAAATCGTTCTCCACAGTTCTCATGATGTTCCCCAAAGCTTCGCATCATATTCCCTAGCGTTCCTTTCATGTTCCCTAATGTTCCCATCATGTTTCCTAATGTTCCCATCATGTTTCCTAATGTTCCCATCATGTTTTCTAATGTCCCCAAGTTCTCTTTATGTTCCCAAAGTTCCCATGTTCCTTTTATGTTCCCAATTGATTTCCACATTCCCAATGCAATGTTGGTGCATTGCAACAGGGTGTTTGCTAGTTTTACTAAAAAGCATGTTACAATTATTGAGTGTGCTTACAGTATTTACAGTAACCTCTGAATTCAGTGTCAATTTTTGACTCTGTGTTTCAGTTTAAATTTTGGACACTGAGCATGTGAGGGTTGTTGTGTTGTACAGCGCTTTGAATAACAATAGGTTCAGTGGACCTCTGCCATCTTCTCTTGGTGCACTGTCAAAGCTGAAGTGGTTCGATGTTGCGTACAATCAATTGTCTGGACCTTTACCGGTCTCCACAACCAGCCTAGACGGTCTGGGCCTTGACTCCTGGCCTGTAATTCAACACTAGTAAGATATCTCTCTCTCCCATTTTTCACTTTTAGTGGACTCTGTCCTCATGGTACTAAAAAGTTGAGATTGAATCCATGGTTTTAGTAGATTGATTTTCTTTGAGGCAATTATATTCAAATTTTTTCCCTTCTTTTCTCGTGTATCTAACAAGACACTTTGAACTCGTTATTATCACACTCTGTCCAGAACTAACTGGACATCCTAGTTTTTGGCATTTTGCAACTCAACGTTTTTTTCGCCAAAAAAAAGCCGTCTCATTACTCAAAAGATAGTCTATCTTTAATAGTAATATGTAGTTTTTGTGCCACTTTCATTGTCCACTCCGTTTGAAGTGGGCAGGGTTTACGTTTGAAGCATAAAACATAGGGCAAAAACTAGAAAAATAAAATGCCAAAAACTATTTCTGGACATAGGGAGTATCACATTCCAGTATTTAGCATGGCAAGTTCTGAACTCATGTATGTTGGGTACCAAAGGTGTGATATAAAAGAGTTCTGAGTGTTGTAGTGGTGTTTGGTTTGCAGCCATCTGAATAACAATCAATTCTCAGGCAACATTCCACCTGAACTTGGGAATGCAAATAACTGTGTGCACTTGTGAGTTTTCTCCATAATATCCAACAATTCTGCATGTACTACCTTTAACCCTTAAAGGACCAAGGATTCATGGTTTTAAAATGACAAATTCAATTGATCATATTGTGAAAAATATAATTTAGATGGGACCAAATTTTATATCTCTAGAATCAATGAAGAAAAATGCATGTGTTGGTCAAAAACAAACAAATTTGAACAAAAAGAAGTCCATGTAGAACCTACTCAAAACTACTAAAAAAAACATGAGGTCCAATTTGGGCTTCTTGGTCCTTTAGGGGTTAAAGGACCAATAAATCCGAATTGGGCCTTGAGCATGTTTATTTATTATTTATTATATATATAGCATTTTTGAGTCGTTCCTATGTGGACTTCCTTTTGTTCAAATTTCTTTGTTCTTTGACCAACACATGCAATGTTCTTCACTGATTCGAGTGATATAAACTTTGGTCTCATATGAATTATTGATTTTTCACAATACTATTGATCGAATTTGTCATTTTAAAACCATTGATCCGTTAGGGGTTGTGTGAAGTTCCTTTTTTCCGAGAAGAGGATCTTGTGTGCTAAAGTTTTTCTAATTCTTTTCTTTGATATAATTAAATTCTTAAGACGAAAGTGGACATGTTTGCCTTGACATGTGCAGGTTACTGGAGGTCAACAATTTCACAGGACCAATTCCGGAGAGTTTTGGGAATCTCACCAGTCTTCAGATTCTGTAAGTGGTCTGGGGAAATCTTTATTAGCGTGGGTCACTTCAATTAAGAAATCTACATTATTTATGCTACTACTTCAAACCCCCACACTATTTTGTATATTAAGTAAAAATAAAACCCTTGCAAGTCAAATGAATGAACCAACATTAGTTTAAAAACCCACATTAGTTTAGATTTTATTGTGGAGTCCTCTCATTAAGCATCACATTATGTAATAACTCACACTATATAGAATTAAAGGTATAGTTGCTCTTTTTTTTCCATGCACTCTTAGTGGTTATATTGTTCTTTATTTGTAATTCATGTTTCAGAACCACATTATTTGATAACCCACATTATTTAGAATTAAAGGTGTTTTTTCTCTGTTTTTTCATGCAGTTCTCTGGTTATAATGTTCTTTATTTGTAATTAATGTTTAAGCATCACATTATTTGATAATCCACACTGTATAGTATAGTTTCTCTTCTTTTTTTCATGCACTATTGTGGTTATTATTTGTAATTAATGTTTGAGAGGCTTAATCTGGGTTTTATTTGCAACAGGAATCTTCACTTCAATCAGCTGACTGGCCCAGTTCCCTCCACTCTGAACAAAATCATCCAGAATGGCACAACTTCAGCTGGGTTGCTTCAAATGTATGAGATTTGATCATTAAAATTGCATTGATTGTCAATGCACTGGGCGATTTTGCTTAGAATCTCTACTGCACCAAAAGAAGAATAATTTTATGCAGACAATTTATGCTTGCTTGGTCCTTTTTTGTAATTATTGTTTACAAACTGATCTCCTGTTTTTGTGAACATTTCATGTCATTAGTCGTCTGACCAACAATTCACTCAACGGAACTTTGCCGACTTTGAGTGCCCTCAACCAGCTTCAATATGTGTAAGAAATCTCCCCATCCTTAGAAACTTTTGAGTGTGTTTTTTAGTCTACATCTCCAAATAGAAATTTTAAAATGTAAATGCATGGTGACGTTTGAAAAAGAAAATTGAAAAAATAAAACTTTGTATTATGAAATATTAATGGTCAAACTGCTTTGAAAAATGCAAAAAACCCTTTTGCCGTTGGTCTCTTCTAGTCTCCAGCAATGTCACCTTCTGTGCTACTTGCTACACCATTATCCTTTTTAGTACGAGCCACACTAACTATTTACTCAAGGTTATAAATTTTTACGCAAGGCAAATTTTTTTATCAAGATTGAAGGTTTTGGTATTACTCATGTAGGAGAACATCTATAAACATACTTGCTAAAAGTATTCATCTTACATAAAAAAAATATAGTCATTGTAAAGCAATTAGTGCATCTTGGACTAAATAGGATAAGTGTAGTGTTGTTGTCAGTGTTTTTTCTAAATTTTTTTGCTTAGCTGGAGTGACGATTACTAATATCACTATGTAGTCATGATTGAACGAAAACTGCACTATAATTGTAATGTAGTGTCCGGGACACTATTTCTCAATATGGATACCATTTAACTTTTTGGAGATCATATTGTGTCCATGTTATTTAAAAAAAATAAAAAAAAATAAAAATGATAAACACTTCAAGTAAACCTTGTGGATGTAGTGTTTCAATTACAAATGGAAAAATCTTTATAATAAAGATGGCATGCCAACTCATGTCACTCTCATCACTAGGAAAGAACATAGCACTCTCAATGGAAGTGGGAATGACAAGTGGCAAACTCCTATACATTATAGGAACACTATTTCTCCTCATCTTTGAACGAACTGTGACAAAAGACAGCAATTCTTGCATGACTCTAAATCCCAATTTTAGTGTAGATATATAGATGAAAATTAGCGATAGAAAAATGAACTTAAATTGGTCCAACTTTAGCATTTCTACAAAACAACATTGCAAATTTCCCTTAACTTGGTAAAAAAAACATGGTTGGAGTTAATAATCGATTTTAAGATTGACCATTTTCACGGTGATGTTTTGACAGTGATTTCAGCTACAACCTGTTTGATCCACAACCATTTCCTACATGGTTGAATGCATCGATGGGTACTCTTCAGACAATGTAAGTCAATGTACTCTTTTCATAGATTATGATTTTTTCCAGGTTGCTAACATGACTAAGGTACGTGCACCCATAATTGCCACTCATAGCAACTGAGCATATTTATTATTATCAAACATAAATTATTTTTATTGGGTCTTATTAGTAATTGAAAGTGGATTCCAGCACATTTTAGTATGTATGCGTATGCATTATTTGGACATTGCATGAATATAGTACTCCCTATTTTCAGAAATAATTGTTGTAGTTTTTGGTATTTTTTTTCTCGAAATAATTGTCTTATGTTTTATACTTTAAACGTGAGCCATGTTCACTTCGAACGGGACGGATAATGAGAGTGACACAAAAACTACATACTAGTAATGATGGACCATTTTTTGGGTACTCAGATGGCTGTTTTTTTAGCAAGAAAAAAAGAAAAAAGCGTTAAGTTGATTTCCGGGCAGAGGGAGTATTGTTTATAAGTATTACCCAAAATCAACACATGTACAAAGTTGTGGGTTCTAATTGTGTACATCTTGTGCAATAAATACTTAGATTTAAGTAACTTTTGGGTCCATTTTGAGTATACATAACCTTACAATTTCTTGTTCATAATTACCTTCTCTTTCAAGCTTTTAGTGCTCCTTTAAAAACTCTACAAATTCTAAAAAAGAATTCATAGCAGTTGGTATATATGATAAATAAGGTATTAATTAATGTTGAATTTGGGATTGCAGAAGATTCGAAAGTGGTAATTTGATTGGACCATTGCCTGATGATATCATGAGCTATCCTTCACTCCAGGCTCTGTGAGTGTTTTATTAAACCTCTCTGCAATTGTTGTTTATCTCTGAAACTCTTACAAAAGGTTCTTTTTCTTTTTCTTTTTCTTCCATTTTCTTTTTTGTTGCTTGTTTTTCCTATTGAGCCATAACCTGACGAATTTCATTTTTTTGGGGGGCTTGTACAGGTACCTTGCAAACAATCAATTAAGTGGGTTCTTGACTATCCCAATGAGCATTGGACAGAGCCTGGGATATGTCTCACTCCAAAACAACAAGTTGACAGGCATTAACCAGCTGAACCCCAGTACCAACTTGAACGTGCAAATTTTGTGAGTTCCCTTCTCTCATTAAAAGTAAATATGCAATGTGAAAAGTGCACGTGACACTAAATTATGATTATGAATTTGGCCTATGAATTGACAATCGCCAACCCTCTCATCATGTAGTTTTTGAAGTTTATACTGTGAATTTGGCTATCATCAACTTCCTTATCGTGCAATTTTTGTAATTTAAGTACAAAATTGATGCGCATTTTTAACAGAAATGATAGTCAATTCCATGACATGTTGATGTGCACCTTTAACCCCTAAAGGATTGAGCATTCATGGTTTCAAAATAACAAATTTAACCCCTAAAGGATTGAGCATTCATGGTTTCAAAATAACAAATTCAATCAACCATATTGCGGAAAATATAATTAAGATGGGACCCAAAGTGTATGTCATTGGAATTAGTGAAGAACGTTGCATGTGTTGATCAAAAAGGAAAGAAATTTGAACAGGAGGAGCTCCTCTTAGGACCTACTTAAAAATGCTACAAAAACATGATATCCAATTTGGGCAACTTCTTGGTCCTTTAGGGGTTAAACTATTTTGCACACCTATAATATGTTGTTGGGAACCTGTAGGGTATACCTTACTGCAAGGTCATAGGTTTTAGGGTTTAGGGTACCATAAACCATCATCAAATTTGCAATCAAAAACCAAACAAGGATGCATAACATACACACTCTCATGTAACTTAACCCTTAAAGGACTTCCCAAGCCTTGTGGTATTTTGGGAGAATCTTGCTCATAACTTCTACTCCGTTGCACTAAATAGGGTCATTTAAATGCCAAACCGAGCACCTTTGAGCTTGGATCTATACTTCTTTAGAATAGAAACAAAGTGAATTAAAAATAGAATCATGCTTAAAATGGAGTTTAAAAGAGATTTTGGGTGTGGAATCAGGAAAGCATATGTCCTTTACGGGTGAATTCTTGTGTTTGGCAGGTTACAAGGGAACCCGTTGTGCACGAATCCCGGAGGACTTGTGACGGTGGACCCAAAGGTATGTAACATGACGGGTACGGACGCACCATCCGTGACGCAATGGACGTCCTCTTTGGCCATGAGCAACAACTGCTCCTTTTGTACCGATGCCAGGCTCACTGTAAATCCAATACGGTGCGGTTGCAGTTACCCGCTCGTTGTGACCCTGGAGGTTCGAGCGCCCACCTTCACCACCATCGCCAATGAGACTTTGTGGGGCGTTCTCAAGGATCAAACGGTGCATTGATAATTCCCTATCCCCCACCTTCCTTTCTCTCTTTGAAAATGTAGACTGACCCATAATGGTTAACAGCCAAGCACAATGTCACTTGTGTAGAAATTTCTGTCGACCAATCAACTTCCTGTACTATTACCTACAGTACATGAGTCAATTTTTAAAAAGCAAGTGGGGCCTGTTTATGGAATCATATATTCACAGATTTGGGATCGTTTAGTTACTTCTCAGTCCCATATTAAACCTCATGTACCCTGAAAATAAACGACTTAATTAGTCCCTGGGGGATGCACTATACTAAACACATACAAGTATATGTGAGTGCATAGAAGGGATATTAATTCGAACATTGTTGTATGACGTATACATACAATAAACATATTTAGAGCTGAAAATATTGACGTATTTTTACATTAAACATATATTTAGGACGAAATAGATGTGTATACAAAGGTTTTTAGACATATAACCCCTCGTATGCATGAGAGATTTGTAGAGGGGGTCATGAACGCACGTGGTTCTCAAACATAATGTAGAGTGCAACCCTTGAGAACTAGTCCAATGGTGTGGACCCTGAGCACAACGGTGTGGACTCTGAGCGAGTAAGAGTAGTAGTTTGAGCAAATAAGAAGCTTAATGTGGAACGGATTCACAAGATGTTGTGAAAGCTTAACATGGGACATAGGAGTACTTATCAGTTTTGGGTGATGACTAACTCTATGTGTGAACATTTGTGTGGTAGGTGCATTCTTTGGTGAACCTGTCGGCCAGCTATAGTCGGCCGGTGAGCTTTTCGGGTGACCAGCTGTGGGTGCGGGATGCCGCCTTCAACGGAAGTCAACTCCGAGTTGACGTGCGACTGTTTTTCTTCCCGTTGACCAGCGAGGTGATGGACCAAGACACGGAAACTTTCATCGTCACCAGCTTCACCAACCAGAAAATCAAGTACACCAGTCCTTTCAAGCCCGAGCTTGTCACCGACATCGAGTCCTCCCAAGGTCTCAATTCCTCGGTCAATTAAGATAGATAGAAACTCCGGTCCACTTTCGAGGCCGGCGTGAATAAAGTGTCTGTTCGTAATGTCAATGACACAGTGCCCACCAGATGGAGGGCCATTGAAACAAAAACTAGGATTCATATAAATGTTGCCTGAGGTTAACTGGAACTGCCCAAATTTCACCATTTTCACCCCTAAATGCTCAACTATCCACAACTTAGTGAATGATGAATGCACTTCATTCAATTGATATTCATTGAGAAAGCTTTGAAGAAAATCATGTTTAAATATATCAATGGAAAGAAAAAGAGAAAAAAAAGGCTCTACATGAATGATATCAACAAATATGAGGTTCAGATACCAAAGTTATTTTATTTTATTTTACTCTCTTTTTAATTCTCATACTGTTCTACAGTTTAGTTTTGGGAAAGGTAGAGTGCATGATGCTGACCAATTTTATTGTGTGGGTTGTGATGGAGCAGCATTGGTTGCTGTGGTCCGTTCTGGTCTCTCCAAAGCAGCGATCATTGGCATTGGTGTGGGAGCTGGAGTGCTATTCATACTCGTTGGATTCCTCATCTTTTTAGCAGTCCGGATGAAACGCAGGGCGGAGAACGAGCGGAACAAGAATCCTTTTGGTAAACCTCACTTGATTCATTCATATTATTATGTACCTCGGAATGGTCGAGACAAAACAGATAACGGAGGGTAACACTAGTAGAAAAAGGTGGCACTGCCAAGGGAGATGCCTAGGCAAATTATAATCTAGGCAAATTATAATCTAGGCAGCACTTGCCTGGGTATCTCCCTCAGCAGTGCCACCTTTTCTACTAGTGTAAAGCTATTGGTCAAGGCCGGAGGCCGAGACTAGTACCCGTACCTTGCGTTATCTGTCTGTCGAGACCATTCCAATTTGTTAATAGATTTTAAGATCGATTCTGCCTTGTTTGCCGATAATGAAAACTAACACATACCTGTTACATTGCATCATTGAATGTAGGAGGATATGAACCGGGTAACCAGTCAAAGTCTTACACAAAATTAGATGAAAAACATTAAGGATGACAGGATGAAACATTTGGGATGAAAACGTGACCATTTTTGTGAACAGGTCGTGACAGATTGCGTGACAATGTGCATTTAATATATTAGATGTAATTTGTCGCGGCCTAACCCTAAAGAAGTGAGGGGCTCAGTTCTGTGTTTTAGGATTAGTACTAATCGACCCTCAAATCTATTAACGTGTTGAACTCATATACATCTAATAACCCTTGAACAACATACCCAATCCGAGGAACTGAGTTTTTTCATATTTAGAGGTCACAACTCAAAAAAATACTTAAAAATTTCTTAGAATGGGTTTTGTCCTTTTAGGGTTAAATAATGCGTCATTTCTGTTGAAAAGTGTTTTGATGATGAGTGATATGAGATGCAGCTGCATGGCAAAATGCTCAAGATGGTGCAGCACCCAAGTTGAAAGGAGCCAATTGGTTCAGCTTTGATGACATCAAGAGAATGACAAATAATTTCAGCGAGGCAAATACACTTGGGGAAGGAGGTTATGGCAAGGTAACAATGCATCATCCATATTCCTGCTGTCTGGAAATAAATGTCCTATTTTTATTTTAAAAAATCAACTTAACGCTCTTTTAAAAAAAAAATTATGTTGGGTCATTGAGGCGAGGGCTTTATGGGAATGAACTCTTCGCGATCGGGGGCTTCGTCCTCCCAATCAGAGTTTATTCCCATAAAAACCTCGCCACCGTTTATTGCCCTATACACAACCACCATTAAACCAATTTGCAATTTTCACCATAACATTCTTCAGTTGGTCCCTTTTCTAGGAGCATCATTCTTCAACATTGAGGAATGCTGCTTCTATAGTGGCATTGTAAACCTTTAACCCCAAAATGTGCCTTTGTGGCAAGTAGAATATAGTGTATTTAAGTTGAATTCGGAATGAATCCACACCTTTAATGGGTTTGAGTTCAAAAGAAGAGTTGGAATTTAGATCAATGCGATTCTAGTGAGCTATTGAGATCCCAATTTAAAACTTCTTGTTGGTAGTAAATGCCAATTATACGACAACATATATATTATCCCCACATGACATTTAGGGGTTAATTCAAGTTTTTTTGTGTACAAATAAAAGGGACCATGTCAAGGACATTTTTATGAACCCATGTTTTCACTACTAGCAAAGGCGTCGCTTCTTACTCAGAACAGTGTCAGAGTTCAAGTGCTATACACACTTGTCCTACATGACGAATCGCACTCACCAAATATTGAGCGCCTGGGAATTGAGTGCAAAGTGGCGCTGTTTGACTCACCTACCGAGTGAAAAGCAACGCCTTCTCCTTGTAGTGTTTGGTGATGGATGGCAAAATGTATTGGTGAGGTGCAGGTATACAAAGGAGTGGCAGCAGGCACAGGTGCAACGGTGGCAGTGAAAAGGGCACAGGAAGGCTCCAAGCAAGGAGCCAAAGAGTTCAAAAATGAGATCGAGCTTTTATCGCGAGTCCACCACAACAACCTTGTGAATCTTCTCGGGTTTTGCTACGAGAAGTCCGAGCAGATGCTTGTGTATGAGTTCATGCCCAACGGTACATTGACCGACTGGCTTCGTGGTAAGCACATGACACCAAAGACACATTCCATCACTCTCATAACATTAGGGTTCCAAACCCCCTACTGCTTGGATTGAATTTTACAGATACAATAACTTTTTGGGGAACTATGGTGAGACTGAGAGGACATTTGGCATTGTATGAGGGAATTTAGTAAGAATCAAATAAGGAAAACTTACTTAAGATGTGAAGAAAAGAGCATCCAAGAGCATTGGAGAGAATCTTGGAAACTTTAATAGGGTTGAAAAGTCTAGGGCTTCATAATGTAATGTTTTTTTTAACTTCATTATAATAGTTTTAGATTTTTATGTTTCAAGCACTTCTGTTAATAATCCCTAAAGGACCAAGGATTCATGGTATTAAAATGACGAATTCAATTGATCATATTGTGAAAAATCAATAAATCAAATTGAACCAAACTTTTTTATCACCATTATCAGTGAATAACATTGCATATGTTGGTCAAGAAACAAATTGTAAAATTAAATAAAGAAGAAGTCCACATCGGATCTGTTTAGAAAGGCTAAAACAAAACGTGAGGCCCAATTTGGGCTTCTTGGTCCTTTAGGGGTTAAGTAGATATAATGTTCTTTAAATAGTTGTAAAAACTTACCTTTTCTTCACTATAGATGACAATCTTACGAAACAAACACACGCAAAATAACATTCAGTGTAGAGAGCATGCATTGCGCTTAGTGAGTGACCAACGCCTAGTTTTTAGATTGTGCAAAAATAAAGTTTAGAGTCCTTTTCCAAGGGCGTTGAGGCAGCTCCTAAAGAATGTCATGGATGTTGAGTTACAATATTTTTAGTCCTTCAAAAAGTGGAACCGAGTGTATTTTGAACAGCAAGTAACCTGCTATAGAACAAGAATGCACTAGTAGAAACACCGTCCACGTAGACTAGCGAAAAGACCCACGAGAAGACCCCACATGACAAACCAGTCTTTTTGGGCATGCTTCTCTAATCTACGCGAGCGGTGTTTTTACTAGTGATGAAAGTTGCTAAGCTGCTATTGATTACGTTTGAATTTTCTTTCTTTTCTTTCTTTTTTGGTTTTTTTTGTTTTGTTTTTTTTTCTGATTTGTGCGTATTAATGTTTGGCAGGGTCAAGGTCGGATCAACCTTTGGACTGGGACAGAAGGTTGCTGATAGCATTGGGAGCAGCCCGGGGCGTGGCGTACTTGCACGACAACGCAGAGCCACCCATAATCCATCGGGATGTCAAATCATGCAACATTTTGCTGGACAAACGCATGAATGCCAAAGTGGCTGACTTCGGACTGTCCGCATTGGTGCCCGGTGACAAATCGGCCAGCACCAAGCCAATTATCAAGGGAACTATGGTACGTCTCTTTTACACGTACAACTGAGTATGATTCATTTATTTACTGTTGAAAAGAATACTTTCTAGTACCCCACATTAGACTGCATTGACATTAAAAGAACACTTCAAATGCAGATTTGGTAATTAAGAGGCCTCTCCATGATACATGATGTCTTAAAAAAACTTTATGGTGTTGTTTAAAAGTCAATTGTCCCTCTCTATTATAACATGTTTGGGAAGTCCTAACTTCAAGGTGGCAGGCATGAATTAGTCACAGAAATGACTTGTCACATGTGTATTGCTTGAAACAATAACATCGTCATATTATGTAAGGTAGACTGTACAATTGTCCCTCTCTCTTATGACATGTTTGGAAAGCCCTAACTTCAAGGTGGCATGGATGGATTACACTAGTCACAGAAATGACTCATCACATGTGCATTGCTTGAAACAATAATATCGTCATATTATGAAGTGTCATATTATGGAGGGTAGACTGTAAGTGACGGTGGTTGTATTTATTACCAGGGCTATCTAGACCCAGACTATTACATGACAAGTGTAATGTCACCAAAGAGCGACGTGTACAGCTTCGGCGTGGTACTACTGGAAATCATTACAGGAAAGCCGCCAATTTTTCGAGGTGGCCACATCGTAAAGGAGGTGCGCAACAGGTTCGACAGGAATGGCATGGATGGGGTGCGGGAGGTTCTAGACCCGGCACTGAGGGAGACACTAGAGGAGGAGCTCGAGACTTTCATCAACATTGCTCTTATATGCGTGGAAGACACATCGTTGGAGAGGCCCGACATGCATGAGGTGGTGAAGCAACTCGAGGCTCTGGTGGGACCGAAGGCGCATTTGATGCCCGGCGGGAGTAACTCCATGGCCGCCCGGATGTCAAGAAGGGAGAAGAAGGTGCCCCTCCCCATGCCATCCCATCATAATTTCATGTCGGATGACTTTGAGCCTGCGTCTGGCCAATTCTCGCAGGGCTCGTCGTCCGCGTCCCAACAGTCCTCGTTCAAGTACAGCGGCGGCTTTGCCCCCAACTATACTGTCAGCCCCAAATGAGTGACTAGTATCCTCAAAATTCCTTGCTAAAAATCAAGGTCTTGATTTGACTTGGGAAGACTTTCTAAGCGTCCGAGGTTGGTATATTGCTGGTGGGTACTAGCCAAACTCCTCTTTTGTGACAAAATTTAGGTTTGGGCTGGTATATCAGGCAAATAAGGATACCAATGTCACTAGTGAGCATGCTCTACACGACTCCGAATCGTTCAAGTTCGCTCTGTCAACCTCAAAGTGACCCTAAACCTAAAACCATAAAACCTAAAACCATAAAACCGCAAAGTGACTCCGAATCATGTCTCACAAACTGTCAAGGAAAGAGTTTGATGTTTCTTGGGTTAAGTAAATCATAACATTCTACAACCCAGAGATTTATTCACTTCACATTAGTGCGTGGGCTTATTTGGGGTTCCTATTTTCATAGGTATCGGTGACAAAAGGCTCTTGCTAGAATTCCTTAAGAATGCCATAATACTTGACAAAGAGACTTGGATAGAAATAGGATTTTAAAGGTTGGCCATGTGATTTAGTTGTCATGCCATGGCAGGTTTGTTTGAGTAGACGGCTTCTTGTGCATATGTGACGTGTTTTGTGCAACTAGAGGTGTTGTACTTTGTAACTAGAGGTTTTTGTTTTTTCATTAAAGACTATTATGGATGATCTCTATTTTCCTTTGTTGTGAGTGTATTCCTTATTATGTACGGGTTATTTTTTTCTCGCAAATTAAGCTTTTGTTTTGTAAGTTGCGTAAAACTGATGTGATGTGATGGTATATAGTGGTTGTTTTGTCCATGTTCTTTTGATTGGACTGCGACTTGTACGCATCAGATAAGATGAGTAGACTTTGTGTGCAGCTTCAGCAACTAGAGGTGTAATTGTGATTCCTTTTTCCTTGTTTTTTTCATTGAAGACTTATGAATGATGTCTATTTTGTTTGTTGTGAGTATTTGTTTCAACCCTTTGATTCTCTTACCGTGCATACTATGAAGTGGAGGTCAAGGGCACCACCTCTTTTTCAACTTGAAAAGAGGTAATACGTGCAGGTGTGATAAATTCTACTCTATTGTGGCCACAATAGATGAGCGAAATGACCATCATGGATGCATCCTTTTCCTTTTCATTTAAGTTTGCAAAAGAAAATGATTCATGAGTTCTCTAGGTACACATATAAAGTCAAATCGTGACAGTACAAGCGGCATCCCTACTTGAAGCTCCTCAAAAACTCATCCAGCAGTGTTTCAATGCACATCTTCAAGGAAATTTTCTTCATAATACAGCTATCCTTTGTATCAAATAAAAATTCAAATCGCACTCTGTTTTCAAGATTTCAACTATCCAAATTTTGAACATAAAACTACACTAATTATCCCATTTAGGGAGGGAGGGACGGTTTATAGTGCATGTGGGAAATTAGTGAAGGTGATACTAAAATATTTCAGCCACTCAGTACAGCCCTCACTAATTTTTAGATGTGGCAAAATAGTGTGTGCCTTGGAAATTTGTATCACACGCACTAAATGGGATAATCAGTGTAGCATCAACTGAAGTAAAACTTCATACACAAGGTTCAAAACTTTTTGAGCTAAATATAACTCTAATATTATTAGAAGACTCCTGTGTCCCTAAAATGCAGTATCTGAAAACTTGAAGTTCAATAAATAAAGGTGTGCCTCATACTTTTGGTGTTGGTTGGAAATGATTGTACCAGTGTGTGTCAACATTCCTAAACCGAGTCCTCAACAAATCTTGCAAGCAAGGGAAGGTTGGTGGAGCTCGACCGAAAGGTGGCAGTACTCCAAAGAAGAGTTTGTCTAGGCCACAGGGCCTACCAACACTAGTAGAAAACATGGTCGAAAAGAACCGCAGCCAAAATCGGCTGCGGTTCTTTTGACCACCCTGATCTGCAGTCGCTAAACAACTGCAGATTTGTTTTTTAAGATTTGCAACTGCAATTTTAATCATTTAGGGGCGTGTAATATACCGTTGGAAAGGTATTTTCAGGACCTTTCCAACGGTATATTACACGCCCTGAAATTTCTAAAATTGCAGTCGTAAATCAAAAAAGAAAAATCTGCAGTCGCTAAGCGACTGCAGATCAGGGTGGTCCAAAGAACCGCAGCCGATTTTGGCTGCGATTCTTTTCGACCATGTTTTCTACTAGTGCAACGGCACTCTTACGGACGAATGGACTCTTTATACACGCCGGTGTAGTACCGGAGTTCTATACATATGGTGGAGCTTTAAGAAACCGCGTTAGGAAATTATCAGCCATGTTTGTATCTATATCTCAAAATGAAGTGTCAGTCCATACATAGAAATATATTTTAAGAAACATATATTAAAATTTGAAGGGGAAAAAGAAAAAAAACAACCCTTTTGTATCTATTTCTGAAGAAAAAAATTAAAATAATAATTAAAAAATCTATCGGCACTTTGTTTTCAGATATAGATACAAACATGGCTGGTAAATGCCCTTAGCATTAGAATCTTGAATTTTGGTGAGTAGGGACAGTACGCAATGAGTACAGGAGGATCACAAAACTCGATCAGAGAGGAACACACAGAAACAACAAAAGCAGGCAAGTACGAAAGACATAACATTCAGCAGCATGCAGTGTCCCTGCCTTGGCTCCACATTAGATGATGTGGAATATTCCACACCCAACAGTTCTTTATCAGTAGCTAAGTGGACAGGTGGAGGCTCATGGTGATAAGCAGAGTGCATGAAGGCTACTGAATGTTATGGACGGTACAAACATGCAGCACATTGAAGGTGCGGTCTGGGCATGTGGCATGTGTTGTGTTGGACATTTTCAAAGCTATTCAACTATACATGTGAGCTTTTTCTCTCATAGTCTGTTCAATGATGATTTTTATTTGATTTTATTTTTTTGGATGTACCTACAGGTTGGAGAATAGACTTTGCCAACTGACATGTCATGCTGCACTGTAGCCACAGCTTGCCTGTGTAGTTAACCAAAAGGAAGTGCAGCCAAACTTTTTTTTGTTTTTTTTTGGTTCTACTTGGAGCTTTGGTGAAAGGTGTGAGAGTCATACCAAGGTATAGAAAATAATGACAGTGTCTTGAATGTTTTAGATTGTCTCCCAACTCGTCGTAAACTAGTTTTTTGGTCTATTTATATTTCAATATGAGTTCAAGAGGAATTCAACACGAGTTTGTTAAAACTTTCCTCTTTGGATTGACTTTTTAGTTAACTTTAATATCTGCAGATTTGGATTGTTTTGATTAGATGTTGTTGAAGAAGTGCAAATTGCATAGATAATGTGAGGTAACACTACGTCATGCATTGTACTCATTTAGAGCATGCATATCCTTCTCCCTTCAATTCACCCCTTGACCACGATAATCACATCCAAAATTTGGTATTAGAAGCTATCGTCTTTGGCACACCCAGGTTGAACCATTATATGGTAGTTTACTATCAGGTTTGGCGCCTTTTGTGCCGAATATTTAATTAATTCTAAAAATGGATTTCAGCCAAACAAATATTATCTTAAATACGTATTTCCTCCTTAAAAAATTTCTTGAAAAATAATTTACCAAAATTTTTGGCATTTATTTTTAGAATTTTGTTCCCGCCAAACCTCCTGGTAAACTACCCTCTTAGAATGCGTGGAGTAATCACAATCACTATATGTGGGTATTCATTATTGTCCATCAATGTAGGATACCGAGTCCTTCCTTGAATTAGCTATAAAGGGACTATAGAGGTACTATAGAAGCATCACTATATGTGGCTATCTCACTTGCCTTGCAAAACGTAACTAAATACAAGCATACTTCATCCAGTTTCCAAAATCAAGGGCTTCTGCAAGGCATAGGGTGGGCATGCTCTTAGAGCATCTCCACAAGCACCCTCGATAGTTCTCTGGCTGTGGAAAAATGGATTTGCATGGGTTGGTCAACAATTTATTTGGAGTGTGACACTAGGGAATGGCCTCATATGGGTACCACTTTTATGCGTCTCACATAGTGTGACTTATGTCCAACTCATTTTATGTTTGCTAGAAATCCCGTTTTTAACACAATGTATATAATTGCAGCCTTGGTGCCTATAACACCCTCTATTTTTTGTAATTTTCCAATGTTTTTTTCTTACCGAAAAGATATTTCTCAAAATCACACTATTTTTGGAGGGGGTACCTATATCAAGCCATCGCCCCGCTAAATAGTGTAACCGAGTAGTCAAGCCCTCAAAACAACTCAAGCTAGTGTATCTTCTCTTTTTTAATTGCACATCATGATTGCACAATCCATGCATGGTGATTTGTGAATGATTAGCTTACTTACTATTTTATTTTCAGAGTCTAATTGAGTGATGTTCATGAAGAACTACATGGTATGCCCTGAAATTTTTGGATGACCTTGAAAGTGCAATTCAAAGTTGTTGACCGTGGAGATGCTCTTACGCCTTTTGTGGCACATCACCGAAGGATACAAGGTTCTTTAGCCTTTATAAGTTGTACCTAGAAAAAGAATCGTTGCACAAAAATCCATGTAGCGGATTCTGGAATATTGGGCATAACACTTTATTCTTTACCTAAAGAATGATGGTGGAGAGTTGGAAGTCCACACCAGCCCCACCTCAAAAATCACATGTTTTGAATATTTTATCTTTCATGTAGTGAGAGCAAATAGGTGAATCCTTGCAAGGGCTAAAGAACCTTATTGATGAAATATCATTTTGCATTCTCGAGGAAGAATTTTAACCTTTAAATGTCAAAGCAAGCCTATTTATGAGAGAATAATGGAAAAAAAGTGGAGTTTTCTCAACTAAATTTGAAATGGATTGGTGTTTTAAAAAGGTGATGAAAAAATGAAGCTAAATTTAGTAAATACGCCCAAATTAAACAATGTGTCTAAAACTATCCACAATCAAATGAAGGAATCAAGGGAAGGGAGGAGTTATGATCGGGCAACAGCTATGGAGAGAACGAAAACATCTTTTTTTATTAAAAAAACAACAAAAACGCTCGCTAGCAGTGCTTGCTGACCAGCGAAGAAAATAAGTTGGCAGTTTTTTTTTTTTTCCTCAGTTGCTGTAGACTTTGTAGATGCTCCTCGAGCTGCCCTCTTAATGACAACTCCCTATTTTCCTGTTAATAATGCTACGCTAGGTTTGAGTTGCTAGGACGTTTTTCCACCACCTTTTTTTTTTTGACACAAATTGAAAATTCAATTGTATAAAAAGAGGTACAAATGGAACAGCCAAGTTTAGCTGCAACCAGAGGAGACCCAAGTAACTAGCTATTAGACAGAGTAAAATCGGTAACAGGCCTAGTTAACATCCATTGAACTTTGTTAGTCGTGCTATCCAAAGTGCCTATGATGCCATGGTTACACCACCTCTTCTTGAAGCAGTTGGTGAGGAACTCTGCCTGCCGGGGGTGTTTCGCCATATTCTTCTTGATTGTGTCCCATGCCAACCTCCCATAGTCGACAATGCCAAGCCAGATTTTCTGGTTGACTTTGTGCTCCGTCCATCTGATCCCGTTGAAGACACAGTCATTCCGCTCGAGCCAGAGAGTCCACAGCACAACACCTCTCATGAGATTCCAGATACCTAGCACCTTACGAAAACGTCTCGGGATTCGACTGCTGAAGAGGATCTGTTTCCAGTGGAATGTGCGCCACGGAGAGGAGTCAACACTCGCACTTGTGAGTTTGTTGAGGATGTGAGTAGCCCATCTCCATGCATTGCGAGAGGTGGCACATTCCCAGAAATGGTGAAGGACTGTCTTCCTTAGTCCCGTGGTACACATAGGGCAAGCTCTGTCGATCGAGTCGTTAATCATGTCCCTCCAATCATTCAGTGCGCAGCCTCGATGCCATGCTAACCACATTAAGTGTGCTTCCTTCCTGATCCTTGGTTTAGTCCACACTGTTGTCCACCTAAACTGGTGATGAACTGGAAGGACTCCAGTCCATTTGCGTGTGAGATTTGGGATCTGATAGTGCTTCCTGAGTATTGCTCGGCATTGCCTGGTTGAGTACTGCATGAATCCTACACCATCTTGGAATTTAATCCGATCGGGATCGAACTCTAGCCGGTCAACTCTCCCATAGAAAAGGTGCACAATAAGCTTGCGTTGTCCCCGTTCAACAGTAATCACCCGGACCCGCCTGGTGGAGCCAGTTAACTGTGATCTGGGTATGCCGGTGGAGCTGATCTGCACATGGATCTCTCTCCCATCGTTCGACATTTGGGTGAACGTTTGCGCTTGAGTATTCACCCAAAAACACAGGGAGGTGAGAGGCACCTACGTCACTCGTCGATCCGGACTCAGAGGAATGTGGAGATCGTCCGTGATCTGGACCACACAGAAGGGTAACGGATCCCACGCTTGGTTATACCAGCCCACCCAGTCATACTTTCGTGCGAACGGTAGAGATCTAGACATCATACCTGGCCATCTAGCCGCAATCAGCTCTAGTACCTGGTTGAACACATTGTATTCTTCAGATTTGAGTCCATGCTGCACTGCCACTTCGTCCGGGGCCATGAACCGAGTCTCACCATCGTCCCAGATGTCCCTGGCAAATCGTCACCCCATACGGTGAAGTTGTCCCGCTCTCTCCCTCGAGAATCCAGGGCCAATCGTTGGGGCAAACGGGTTCCACCAGAAGTTCAAGGAGAGTAGTTCCTCAAAACATTGTAGCTCAATAAAGGACACTTCTGGTAACAGTTTGGCCAACGCGGCAGTTATCCTATTCCATACTCTAGATCCTTATTTAGCCTGGTACCCTGGAATAACAAAAAACTCCATGCTAGGAGACCAAAGAGCTCGCTTAAAGGGCTGAAAGCTGGTGTGAACCGTCGAGACGGTTCACACTCGCGGTAAAACCTTTACCGCGAGGTTTGATACTTTTTTCTCCTATTTTTTTGTCTAACTATAGCATTTTAGCTGACTAGACGTTTTGGTGTCTTGCAAAGTAATTTCCATTTGGTTTTGTTTGCATTTTTTGTGGTTCCTAATTTTCTATGTAATTTTAGCTGCGTAGCGATTTTTAACCATTTAATTGTGGGTTTTTGAGTGTTTGTTCTATTTTGTCTATTATTTTAGAAGGAATAGTTTCAGAACGCATTTGTAAAATTTGGACTCTCCGCTATGAGAAGAGTCCAAGTTCTAGTTTGTGGAAAAAAATATAACCCTCGGTTAACTAGGAGTAAAATAGGAGTTAGTTAGTGTTAAGTGGATTAGGATTGATGGATGAATTTTTTCTTGGATGATATTAGTATAGATGGATGAAGCTTTGGGGTGGGAGTTTCAAACCCACCCTTGTCGCAAAACCGATCTAGTTTTTTTTGGTGCCAACGTGCCGTTAGAGTTGGTCAGACAGTAGTTTTTGAATCACAAAGGCAGCTAGGGAGAGAGTTCTAAGATTTGTGAGATTAGAGGGAGATTACAGTAGGAATTGGGTGTACGTGGTTTTTGATCAGAACGTGACCACGACGGCAAAAACCGCCGGAGGCGCGAGGGTGACAGAGCCGGGGACTGGGATCACGACTGCCGCGAGTGCGGGCGCAGCGGAGGAGTCGACAGCTACAAGGTCCGGCGACGACGGGTCCGCAGCAACACGGCAAAACCAGAAGACGGAGGGGAGATCAGGGGAAGCAAGAGGCTAGAGTTCGGCAGGAGTATTGTGGAGGAGCTGCATCGGGACTTCACGTTTGTTAAGTAGCGCGAAGTCTGTTTGTTTATTTGCAGGTTGAGACAGTGGCGCAGTTGAAGGTTCAGGGAGCGGTGGATTCAGCATTGTCCGGGTTTTCATTCTTGCTCCTGACTTAGCCTCAGTGCTGGCTATAAACGCGTTTGAAGCTCAACTCGGAAATCCGTGATCAATCACGCAAGAGCTATACCAACAGGGAGGTAGATTGAAGCACGGGGAGGACTGTCACGACTCAATTATAGCCGCGGTTGTTTGAGGAACTCAGAAGAATTTTCGGTGCTGAGAGATCCACAGTGAGGAGGCTAGGCGGCGAGCGGAAGCACAGCAGATCCAACACCGAAGAGCACGGGCATCAACTCCGACGGCCACGACGTCACAGAGGGGCAGCAGCGATCGCGAGCTTGCAGGCGGCGACTGTGGCAAATTGGCAGGGAAGTACGGCATCGAGACAGGGCAGGCGCCCAAGGCGATCGCAGAGGACGACCGCGACCAGGAAGGGGGAGCATACAAGGCGGCATCGACAACGCGGTTGGCGCTCAATTCGTGGTCCTCCCATGTCATGCACAGGGTGATATTACAGAATCCGCAGTGTGACATTAGGGAGGGAGTAATTCCCTACCTCCCCCCTTCCAACTTTGATGTTTATTGTTAGGATATTAAGACTCATGGATGATTAGAATGAGTAGAACGAACTTGTAGAACATTAATTGGTGATTTTAGTTGTCCATTCGGTGTGTTTTATTCCTTGGACTTCTCCAATTAATTATTGTAGTGTGTGATTGGCAATTGTTTCTTTTTGAATGTTGTGGAGTGTGTGAATTTTTGGCCTGGTGTATGGTGTAGCGCGGAAGCGCTGCCCAATTTTCCCGGGCCAATTTCACACTTAAAAAGAGGAAGTAGGATTGCAATTTAGGGTTAGTGGCACGACGCGAAAGCGTTGCCCAAAAAACCTAAATTTTCCATTACTTCCTATGATCTTGTGTTACAAATGTGAATTGTGGCATTTTGGGACTTGTTGCTAAAAAATAATGCCAATTTGTGTAAATTTGATGTTCTTTTTGGGTCGTGCTAGTGTGCTGTGATTTTTGTATGAATGTGGTTTTTTGGCATTTAGAGGTAGCAATTGCCCAAATTAACCCCATTTTTGAGTACTATAGTACTTACAAAGAATTGGGGTGAAATGGGGCAATTTTCATGCTTTTAGGCCAATTTTTAAGTAATTTAGTGTGTTGCCATTTTAGGGGAAGGAGCAGTTTCCCTTCCCTTGTCTAATTCTTCTCTCAATTGTAACCCCCATTTGGTGCACTTAGTGCCCATGGGGAATTAATGAGAATTGAGACAATTTTAACCTTTTTTAGAGCAATTTCTAGACTCATGTTTGTACTGCCATTTTGGATAAAGGTGCAATTTCCCTTTATCTAACCATTTTTACCACTAAAACTAACCTCACTTTTGAGTATGTGGTATCTATGAGTAAATGGTGTGCATGTCTTTTGAGTGTCTTGGGAAGTTTTTGGCTTGCGGGTTGGAAGTGAATTTTCACCCATTTGCCCTCATTTGTGCTCCATTAGGCTCCCATTAGTGGTACTAGGATTGTATGAGGTTTTTAGTAACGTTTTATGGTGTATGATGCTTCTAAGACTGAGATTTGTCGTCTCATTACAAGAAATTTGAGCCCTCTAAGAGGCCTCGAGTTTTTATTTTTATTTTAACTTTTTGAATTTTTAAAAAAATATTTAATTAATATAAAAATATTTAAAAAATGAAATCTGATGTGGCATGCGTTCGACATTTCAGATTGGATATTAAATATTAAAAGTTTTTTTTTAAATTTTTTAAATTTTTTAATATATTTTTAATATTAAAAATTGTTCAAATAATCTTTGAACATTTTTTAAACATTTTCTAAAATATTTAAATAATATTTTTTATTTTATTTTATTAACATTTTATTTTTAAAAGTATTTTCATTTAAAAAATAATTCCAATAAAAAATTAGATTTTGGCCCGAACATCGAAAAAGCCTCTTGGAGGGCTCATTTCTCTTCTAATGCTTTGTGTGCTGCCATTTTTTGCACACCTCCCAATTGTCCAATTTTGCATCATTTTCTCATTATTGTATTCGATCGATCCATCTCAACTACCTTAGCTAAAGGAGTCCATTGCTTGGTATTAATTTACCCCACCCCTCGGCCGGCTATATGATGCGTTGACCAGGCAACTGGTCAAAGTACTCATAGTTGGAAAGACAGAACTTTAGCATAACATGGAGATTTGATTGCCCGGGTTCCAATGCTTTAACTAGCCATTTGAGCAACAAACTGGAGACAGCGTCATGCGGATGGATGAAGTTTAGGTTGCCCTCCTCTCTAGGTTGACAGCAGGTCTCCCAAACCACCCTAGATCGAGTACGAGCTCTCCCTCCCGACCATAAATATGTGAACAACCTGGCCCTTACACTGTTGATGCCTTGTTTAGTGCCTGCCCATATGATAAACTAGATTGTATGTGGAAGTCAAGGCTATCACTCGCTTCCAATTCTTCTTCTGGCGGGCCCGGCTGCATCACAGTGTCATGGGGACCCATGATCTGTTGGTGATCTGGAGAGCTCTCTGGGATTGTTGGTTCCTGGCTGAGACACCGGCCGTCTGGGGCAGGGTTTTCTGCTGGAGGAACTTCTGTGATTGGAGTCTCAGAGAGTTTCGAGGAATCAGGGACCTCGTCTGGAGGTTGGTGTGTCTCTAGATTTAGGGAGGGGGGGGGCAGTGGGGATTCATGGGACGCTAATTCAACTATGACTGATGGCTGCACGATGTCCACTACTATGTTAGGGCCTCTTTTCTTCTTCTCTTTCTTGTGTTTGGTAGGCCGCCTATATTCTTCCACCTCACTCGCCACGGCTGTTGGTTCCTTCCCACCCTGTGGACCTGCTGGTGTTGTCTCACTCTGGTCATTTTGGAAGTTTGATGTTGATCTTGAAGTTGCAGTGGATTGCGATTGGATATCTTTCTCTGCTGCTCGTGTAGGATGCTTTGTTGTTGTGGCTAGCTCACCTGATCTGAGGCCAGGCTGGATGACTAGTCGTTTGGACTTCTGGTTTACTTGCTCGCCCTTTTTGCTAGGTTGTAATGTTGTCCCTTCTACCTCTGTTGAGGTGTCTGGAGTTACTAGCTTACTGACTTGTTTAGTCCCCTTTGGTTGGCCTTGACTAGGTGTGAATTCTGGGACCATTGTTGCTGAGCTTGGGACCGGACCTTCTAGTCGTTGGGGTAGGATCGTCGAGGTAGAGTTGGTTGCTGTGACTGTCTGGACTGCTCTTTCTGCTACCGTTGTTGGCGTCGTTTTTGGAATGGAGGTCTTGTCTTTGAACAGAATCGGACAATCCGTTACCTTGTGCTCGGTGTTACAGCAAAATCTGCAGCAGATGGGGAGATTGGTGTACTCGATTACCACCGTAGAGGATTCTCCAATGCGCGCATTTTCCACTATAACTGACGGAACCCATTCTACTCCGGCCGGGAGAGCAACGCAGAAGCGTTGGTCCGTCAGGGTAGATTTTTGTCTAACCCCTCCTAACACCTTTCCTAACCCTTGAAAGATTTGGTTTGCCACACATTGAAACTCATCAGGCACTCTCCTCAAAGTAATCCACGTAGGTACTAGTATTCCCTTGGGATTTGTGGCATCAAAGTTTGGAGTCCACCCTTGCATCATGCAAGTGCCCCATCTAGATTTGTACGGGGAAAGCATGAGCGGTTTTTGAAGCATACCTAGGTCCTTGACTCTAAGTTGGAAGAATCCTCGTCCTAGGTTCCTCCCAACCGCCGCCCATCCTCCAATTTGTCTCTGCAACGCGGCCGTCTACTGATCGAGCAAGTACGGTCCAGGTCGCCTTCCACAAAGTATGCTAACAGTACGTGTTGTTGGAGGTAATCCTCCTCTTTATGCATTGTTGACTGGTCCACCTTGATTACCTTTTGGGCATTATTCAGAAGGAATCCCCCGTAGCTACGGGAAAATCCTTCCAAAAGTTCTTCACCATCAGTCGCTTTCGTGGAGTGGATTTTGGTTGTTTTACTAAAATATTCAATCGCATTTACAATGATCGGATCAATTGGATCGCTAGTCGTTGTTCTGATTGGAGGAGCAGGCGCTCCTCCTTCACGGGTCGCTGCTGCGTACGAGGCCATCCCTGCGTTAATCACATTCTGTGTAATTAACCCCTAAAGGACCGTAAGGCCCCCACGCAGCTTCTGGAACTAGAAAGTGAGAAAATTCGGGTTATTGGGCTTTGAATTATAGGATGAGCAACAAGGAGACCCTAGCTCTTTTTGAGAGCTGAATTTGTAGGTACTTCTTGATCGAAAATTCATCAAGTGAGCGATTTTTGGTGATTTTTTTAAGTTGCAAAGAGGGTATTTAGGTATCACTTCAGACCCTCATATCTTCCTCTTCACTTCTCCAAATTACTTGAAATTTTTATCACATGTTTAGAATAATGGTATCTACTCACAGTAAAAATTTCAGAATTTTTGGAGCACTTTTGAACAATCCGATTTCATCATGTGTACAAAATACCCCGAACAAGTTCCATCAATTTTCTCAACGGTGGCATTTTCTCAAAAATTGTGCGATTTTGTTGATCCTTTTTTCATAAAAAAACTATGTAAGTCTTCTTTAATTTCAACGGTGCCGATCGTCAAAATTACCCCACACCAATGAGGAATTGAGCTTGCTACAAGAGCTAGTCAAGAAAACAAGAGCTAAGTTTAACACCCCGGTCCTTTAGGGGTTAAGGTTGGTCAAACCCTAGATCTCAAATCTTAAAGCACATTCAATTCCTCTCACAATCAGGTCTCAAATCTTAAAGCACATTCAATTCCTCTCACAATCAGGTCTCAAATCTTTAAGCACATTCAATTCCTCTCACAATCAGGTCTCAAATCTTTAAGCACATTCAATTCCTCTCACAATCAGGTCTCAAATCTTTAAGCACATTCAATTCCTCTCACAATCAGGTCTCAAATCTTTAAGCACATTCAATTCCTCTCACAATCAGGTCTCAAATCTTTAAGCACATTCAATTCCTCTCACAATCAGGTCTCAAATCTTTAAGCACATTCAATTCCTCTCACAATCAGGTCTCAAATCTTTAAGCACATTCAATTCCTCTCACAATCAGGTCTCAAATCTTTAAGCACATTCAATTCCTCTCACAATCAGGTCTCAAATCTTTAAGCACATTCAATTCCTCTCACAATCAGGTCTCAAATCTTTAAGCACATTCAATTCCTCTCACAATCAGGTCTCAAATCTTTAAGCACATTCAATTCCTCTCACAATCAGGTCTCAAATCTTTAAGCACATTCAATTCCTCTCACAATCAGGTCTCAAATCTTTAAGCACATTCAATTCCTCTCACAATCAGGTCTCAAATCTTTAAGCACATTCAATTCCTCTCACAATCAGGTCTCAAATCTTTAAGCACATTCAATTCCTCTCACAATCAGGTCCCCTAATACCGCGGCAGGTTTCGTGAGACAAAAGACACCTAACGTGTCCACAGGATCGCAAAATGAAAAACAAGAAATCCTCAGGCAGGATGGATCGGAGATATCCGGCTACAATCAATCGATTCGTCCTGAGCTAGAGCCTCTCATCGCTGCCCCCAAGATCGATGTTGATTGTCTTTCCCACCACTTTTGAAGGACTCACTGAAAGTCTTTTTAGAAAATTTATAATGCATAAAATGTACACATTGCTCAGACCCCAATTAAGCACATGCTTGAAGAGAACCATGATTCCTGGGAATCCTCCATCTTGCAGATACACAGGGTTGGGATTTGCGTCCCTCAACATGAAAAGCTACTTTTGGAGGCATCTTGTTTTTTTTTTGTTTTTTTACAAGCAGGCACATGATTACACTGCAAGCTATAATTGATCAGTACGTACAGAAACTCAACAAATTCTTTTTTCTTTTGTACCATGACGGACCTCCACATTCAGTTCTTCTGGACACTGAGAGCATGCCCAGCAGCAGCAATTTCCTTGACCCAACGTCAAGATAAAGGGCAGTTGCTCCCTTGTTCACCCCAGCAACAGTGACGCCAACCCGAAGATGATGCTCAACGTCATAAAATTTGATTTCTCCACGCCAAACATTACTGTCTTGGCGGGTGCTTTTTTTCTTGCACTAAACTTAATTAAGAGTTGTGGGGGATCCAGTAGCCAGCAGTTGATTGACAGCATGATGGGCACAATTTACAATGCTCTGACAACATGGAATAAGGTGTTGGCCACTACAAAATATTGGGTGTTGCTGGGACAAGCATGCAGACTCCTCCCCCTATGCTCCTGTTCCTCCAATTTAAAATGGCGTTGAACCCATGAATTCATCAAAACTGCTGGGCATGCAAAAGCAGCATGCAAAAGCACCAATCAAACCTCAAGGTGGAAGAAAATTGCTCACGCCAAGCAAGAATCTTTGCCAATCAAAGATAAGATAATGGCCTTGAAGCCTATTCATTGGCTCATGCTTCAAGACCATCAAGTGTTATGAATTACTTTCTCTTTTAATAAACTGCCTTGGAGTTCGGACAAGGATTGATGCTGGGGTACTTCTATTCCAACATTCCTCTAAGTTTAAAATGGCCTTCAACTTGATGCTTGGTGGACTTATTTGATCTGGAGCTGCTGGGCTTGCTCTGACTACCCAGAATTCAATCACATGAGCAACGACTCAATTCTATGGCCATGAAAAACATCAAATTTTAATATATTTCACAACAATGACCTGCAAGTGCTACCAGAACTGTATCCTGGCTGAGATTAATAACAATTCCATGTGTATTTCGTGTTCCTTCTCTCAAGGATGACGCTGGCCCAGGGATTTTTCTGTAATTTTTCATTTTTCGAACACATGGCACTAGTGAAACAAGCGGCTAGTTGCGGAGTCTCTGTCCAAGCGTGTAACTCCTGGTAACTCCTCAAAAACGAAGCGTTTCCGTAGTCTCTCCCCTGGTAGGGCAGAGACAATAAACATTGTAGCACTTTCATCTAGATTTTAGATCCATTCGTGAGAATTGAATGAGAATTTGCTTAAATGGATGAATATTTTGGTAATAAAGGAATGAGTTGTCTTCAAATATAGCCCTTTCTAAAAATAATTCTCTGGTTATATTTCGCCCTAGAGCTTACAAGAGGAGGTTGGCCTGAAGCAATGTTCAATATATCTAACTATGCTCACATCTCACCCTATAGAATCCCATCCTTGTAGAAAATTACCTAGTGTGCCATACAAATATCTTTTTGTGCAATGTGATACCAGTTTGATTCCAAATGTTAATCTCAACTTGTACAATTTGATCTCCAAGTGGTGGTAATTGTATTAGAGAGAAATGTGGAAGAAATCTTTGTATGGCACGCAATTACAGTAGCCTCCCAAGAACTAGAGGAAGAGAAGGCTTAAAACAATTCCCCTTTTTAAATGGATAATTCAATGGGTGAGTATAGGTAATATAAAAAAAGCTACAGACTATTCTCGGAAGAATTGAATCATAAAGCTGGCACTGGAGTGGCTTGAGAGGCTGCAGGCAACACGATGGATCGACTGGTTGCCAACGACGGAGCTGCAGCCGCTGAATCCCTGTTTCTCGCTTCCAGCTTATTCGCTCCCGCTTCCAGATACTTGAGATTCGCAGTGTAGAAATCAATCATAAACTTCGTCAGATGCCCCCGCGTTTCTGTCACCACGGGATCCACTTCGTACGTCCACCTCACCCACGTCTGGCCTTCGCCTGCTTCTCCTAACTGCAAACAAATTAAATTAAAACAACAAGTTAATTACGTACACAGATCATGAACACCACAAACTAGTCACGAATTCATTATAAGAAACCTCATCGAAATGGCAGATCATTGGTGTTGAAACCTCAGATATGTTAGTAGTAGTTTTCATCACAACTCTGGCACTTTGAAACACACCATTTTAACGAATATGAAACTGATGCAGGCCTAATACATGATTCACTGACAGTTTGTGATTCGGTTTAGAGGTGACTGGGCTCTTTTGGACTTTGACGACATAGCCTTAATTAGTGACCAAAATTCATAGTCGTTAAAATGGCAGATATCAGAGAAATTGGCTCAGTTTCAGTTGCTCGATTGAAACCTTAGAATTGTACTAGTTTTCAAAAGCGCTGTGTACTTGCATATCACAATTCTGGCACTTTTAAGGTCCACACCATTTTAACGAATATGACCCGTGAGACTGAGGCCTAATACATGATCCACTGACTTGTGATTCGATTTAGAGGCACTGACTGGACTCTTTTGAACTTTGACAACATAACTTTAGTGACCAATTTATTAAAAGCTTCATATTCGTTAAAATGGCACATATCAGAGAAATGGGCTCAGTTTCAGCTGCTCGATTGAAATCTTAGAATTGTCAAAAGCGCTGGGTACTTGATCACAATTCGAAACATACTATTTTAACGAATTATATGACTCGTGAGACTGAGGTCTGATACATGATGTGAATCGATTTAGAGGTGAGTGAGTGACTGCAAACAAAAACAACAAGTTACACAGATCACGAACACCACAAACTAGTGACGAATTCATTGAAAAAAACCTCATTGGAATGGCAGAGTTGTACTAGTTTTTGAAAGCTCTGGGTACTTGCACATCACAATTGAAACACACCATTTTAACGAATTGTGTGACTCGTGAGACTGAGGCCTAATTATACGCGATGTGATTAGATTAAGAGGAGAGTGATCGAGTGGGCTTACTTGGACTTTGGCGACATAGCCTTGGAAGCCTTCAGGGAAGACGAAGTGATTGTCTTCCATTCGATACGGCATGAAATGATTTGCGTGGTCAAGTTCCAGCAACCGCTCGTGCACCCACGTCGTGCCGCTGCCTTTGCAGTAACGCAAACAACCGACGGCGTTGGCCTCGCCCTCTAGCAAACGGCTGACGCTGATCGTCGGCACCCATGACGGCAGGCCCATAAAGTCGGACTGCAGGCTCCAAGCGGCGTCCAAGTTGCAGTTCAGCACCAGATCCACACCACCACTCCACTTAGTACTATTACTCGCCGATTTAGTAACACTGGAACTCGTCATGGCTTCAGAAATGCTCGCCATTGTCGATTCTTTTCCAAAACCCGATCAAGTTACAGCCGAAGAATCTCAATCAGAAATACTCTCTAGCTAGCTCAACCTGTGCACACAAAAAAAGCATCACGTTGGAACGTCAGAAATTGGGCAATTAACTGCAACTCGGTCATACTCTTAACCATCTTCAGAGTTGCACGAAAAAAAGCATTGATCACGTTTGAACGTGAGAAATTAATTGGGAAATTCACTCCAACTCGGAACCATCGATCGAGTCGATCTTTAGACTTGCACAAAAAAAAGGCATTGATCACGTTTGAACGTCAGAAATTAATTGGGTAATTCACTGCAACTCGGTCATACTCGGAACCATCGATCGACTCGATCTTCAGAGTGTGCAATGGCTTCAATCGATCTCACAGTCTACTCTCCCGTGATGAACTTACACCTGAATAAGTTACTGCAACGAAGGAATACCGTCTCCGAGTTACTCACCGAGGAGGTGCAAGCTTCAGGTAGTTGCTGAGCTTGGCAACAGATGCGTCTGAGCTTGAAACGTACTAGCTGGAGTACGGCAGCAATTCAAACTGACTACAGGGCATGAATGTACGTCAGTAGCTAGCTGGAGGAGATCGATCAGAAAAGCCAGTCAGAATTTAAAGCCTCTGTCATAAAACTGTTGTGAATGATCGAGTGCTGCAGGTGCCACCGATTTATAGCTCTGAATTGCAGTCGTCCCAGTACGTTGTGATGAGGTCGAATAATATATTTATATGATTGTACGTACGTATGGAAGTAACTTGATGTCTCGCTCACCAGTCAGTCGTCGATTATTACCAACACGGGTAAGTTGGAGAATAATCTAAAGCAAGACCATGCAACTCGTGACCTCCCCCAATATTAGAGGAAGGTTCACACGCGTTTCCCGAAGTCAAGTGCCCCGACCATGAAAACTATTCAAGAATAAGGCTTGTCAAAAATTATAATTATAGGAAGAGAACTCCACTTGAACTCCGCTTGAAAACCAGACAGTTCTGTTTTCGGATAATTCTATTATTATGGAATTTCCTGTGGAACGTAACACGTCTTTCTGATCTTACCAATCATGTGCGGTGAACTCATTCAATTCTACAGCACGGCGTGTGGGTGGCGGGGTGGGTGGCCAACGAAATTCAAGGTTTACGGATTGAATAACGAGTGTAACAAAAAATCACTTTTTGTTAGTCCACGCTGTCAGGACCCGGCCATACGTTGGAGCTCGTAGTGTATCGGTGAGCCTATGTATGTGGTCGTTGGGGTGTATGACCGTGTGGGGTATGTCCGTGTGGGGTATGCCCGTGTAGCGTAGTAAAGAGAAGAACTCCCAGCTCTTCTTTTTTCCTTTCTTTCTTTTTAACGCTAAAGGACAGTGCATTTTATTCCAATGCGGCCCAGTTCTCCTTTTTCTTTTCTTTTTTTTTAACGCTAAAAGGACCGAGCATTTTATTCCAATAGAGAAATTCGTATATTGCAAACTCCGGTTCAATCTCCAGCACCACCGAGAATAGATCAAAAAGGAGTTTCATCCCACTTTTTTCTGCACCAATGAGAAGGAGAAGCGAGGGTGGTGGGACTTGAATCTGAGACCTACCCAATGCAATTTAGGCACGCTCTTCCAATCCAAGCCCACGCTCCCATTCGTTAACCACTTGCTCCCCCACACCCATGGGAGATTCATCCAAGCCTACCCATGTGCTCCTTGTGCTCTCAAATAGAATTGAACAACTAACATAAGGCAGAAAAGGTGGGTGAGAAAAGTAGGTCATCATGTTTACTTTGCAAATTTCTCTAATGGGTGAAAGTACGAAAAACTGTACCAAAAAGTTAGTCTACTATACTAAAATCATATTTGTTTTGATCAAAGGCCATAAATTTATATCAAAATCTATTGTATTTTGGTTTTAATTTCATGAAGCCCTCTAGAGTTCTTATAGGTACTTGAACCCAAATTTTCAAAACAAAATCTTCAAAAAAGTTTACAAAAAGTAATGTTTGAAAATGAATGCCTAAATCCAATCTCGGTTGCAAAATTGATGGCCTTAAATACACTCAACATAAATATAATTTTATGACCTTTGAGATAATGATAAAATTGAGGTCCTTGTCCAAAAAGACAGTAGAAAAAAATATGTTTTTATATACATTTTGCTTGTTTTATACCAACTTTGTTGATTGATACGTAACTACTTTTTCAATTTTGGATGTCTTCTATAACACCATGTACACCACAATCATGTGCTATATAGGTCAAATTTGAAATTGAACTTTTTCCTAATTTAACATATATTCACCACCTGGTCACATTAGAGTAGTGAAAGGACTACGTATTAAAGGTTTTATATTAAAACAAATATTTGTGCACTTTATTAAGTTTGTATTTAAGTGTATCATATGGTTTTAGGACAAAGATATTATGAAATCATAGTCCTTTAAAATTGTGTAGAAATATGTGATTTTTGAAAGTTCTCTTAAATAAAGAAATATAGTAATATATCAAATTAAGAGTTAAAATTAAACATAAATATGACTCAAACATAGTTTTAGCTAAATTTCATATTTGTAAATGACTTTGCTATAAATTGGTATTCCAGATTGTTCCTTTTGCCTCAAATCTTAAACTGGGATACTTTCAAATTTGAAAATACAAGAGTATTTTGGATGGAGACTTACAACTTTATCTTGAATTTGTCATCAAATTAATGTAAATTGAAAATGTATAGATTCTAGCACACGTTAAATGAGTTAAAAAATTACAGTGTTTAAGCGAGACAGTTCTTTTTGGAACACATATTGTGCCATTGCCTCCAAACTTTCTAAAAGACGCATGTCGAAGAAAGGTATATGTTTATTGGTGAGTGAGGTTACCATGGTATGGGTCCCCTAGGCTGTTGGACACCAAGTGGTGAGAGAACTACAAAATCTTAGGTATATAATATGAGCCACATATAGTGATGCTTTTATAGTCCCTCTACAACTAATTCAAGAAAGGGCTAGGTATCCTAAATTGATGGAAAATAATGACATTAGGGGAAATGTGGGGTCCCTAAAAGCCCCTCTAAGGCAGCCCGGGTTAGGTGAACAAGCTGCCCAAACACCCCTCCCATTGGTGAAGGTCGCTGCCCACTGACAGTGTCGGAAACCGCAGTGCTGGCAGTGTTGGCAGTGCTGGCAGCGTCGGCAGTGCTGGTAGCGTCGATTGGTTCGACCTCCGGAACTGCACTGCTGGCAGCGTCGTGGCACCATTGGTGCCAACGGGAAAAACGTGCGGGCACCACTGAAATTTCACTGCACGTGAGAAAACCAAAGGCCTTTTGGAGACCCCACCTTTCTCCTAATGTTACCCATATATAGTGATTGTGATTGGTTCACGCACTATATAGAAGGTGATTATAGTGGTTTAAGGGTGTGAAGACAATAGCTTGAGACATCAAATCTTGAATGTGATTATAGTGGTCAATGGGTCAATTGAGGGGAGATGGGTGTGCATGCAATGACGCAAGATGTGCAAAGATGGTTCTATCGCTGGAACCGTCATGCTGAACTCCGATACAAACTAATCCAAAAAAAGTTTAAGCTTGTGGGACACTATGGTAGTTTTGCTTCTTCAAATCATTATTTTACAAAAATACGATGATGGAGGGTTGGAAGTCCACAGTAGCCCTATCTCAAGAATCACATGTTTTGAATTTTTTATCTTTTATGTAATGAAAGCAAAAGGGTAAACCCTAGCAAGAGCTAAACCGAACATTATATATAGGACACCAGTATTTTTTCTTTTCTTCTTTTCCAAACGCGAAAAGGACCAATCAAACGTTTTATTCTAATGTGGCCCAACTTTTCATTCCAGCATCAGCCATAAGTTTATATGACAACAATATTTTCCTTTTTTTCTTTTTAACATAACAGGACCGATCGAACATTTAACATGCATTTAAGTAAAAGGGACAATTTGTTAAATGCGGACTGAAAAAGTGATGGGAGTACTCCCCATCTCAACAAAGATAGGTTCCCAATTTTTTTGTAGTGATGTTATTCCACATATAAAAGCACTGTAAAAGAAATTGGGAACCTATCTTTATTGAGATGGGAAACACTATCCATCACTTTTCTGGTCCGGATTCAAGTCATTTAACATATTGTCTGTTTTTACTTAACTACGTGTTATTTTTCTCTAATATGGCCCAAATCTTCTTTTGTAGCATCAGCCATAAGTTTACAAGACAACAATTTTATATGTGTATTTTCTACATGTGCATCGTACGTAACATTACATAATGTTAGCGTACCCATAATTATCACCATTGTTTGGAATTTTGTCTTTAACTCTTAACCCCTAAGTGCCCAAAGGTTTTCTTAAAGAAACTAAATGTGTTATAATGTTCATCATACTCAACTTTTATGACTTACAAACCTTAAATATATGTAGAGCACAACAACAAGACAACATCCATACAATTTAATTTTGGAAAAATGCTATGAATTATTTAATAATCAATTTATAAGAACTATCTTTGAAAATTCATAAAAAATGCACGTTTAGTCATTTTGACTTAGAATCAAGTATGATAGGTCAAAAACATTGGTTTTACATGGTGGTTACCTTGTTCATGTTAGAGCTAATCTTATTTGATAAAAAACCTAAAGATTTCATTCCCAGGAAACTTTCAAATTTGTGACAATTTGAGATATTGTCACTTTGAGGGCTTTAGAGGATATCAAGAAATATTTTTTAAAGTCTTTTATTTGGAAAGGTTGATCAATTTGAATATCTACAAGGGAAAAAAATCACACTCAAAAATTGTTATTTTTACATAAGATATGGACATTTAAAATTGGCTGAAATTTTGATAATCTTGAAATTTTGATGGACCAAATATGGTCGGTTAGGCAGTTAGGGGTTGAGACATAAGTGCCTTTGAGTCTCTTCCTAAATTAAAAAATTTACCTTTTTTGGTTGAAAATAAAAAAAATCTAAAATCTAACTCTTAGTATTGCCCGTAAAAAAAATTAAACCGGTCAAGGGAATTAAACCGCCCTCACGAATTTGAGCTGAAATTTTTGGACGACCATATTTGGTCGCTCAGGCAGTTAGGAGTTAACCCCTCAAAAGGCCCAAGGCATATAGAGCAAAACTAAGATGTATTCTAAAATGTGATTTTCATAACTCAATGAAGTATATTCCAACAAAGAAAATTCAAAACATGATGTTTCAAATTATCCATACAATCAAATTTCCAAAAATAAATAAATTAGATCTTCATTTAATGAATTTAGAAGCAAATAGAATAAAAATTTCACCGAAATTAAATTTTTTATTTTTAAAATTCAAATTTTGACATTATTATTGGTTAGAATTTTATTTTTCATTCTTAAGGCAAAAAAAAAAAGAAAAAAGGTGAGTTCCAAAATTTACCAACTCGTCTATTGGAATTGTTTATTCTTGAAGTAGACAGTCAATATTCCCTCTGTCCCATAATACAACCGTGTTTTCTTTAGTAATGTAGAGTATTTGTCTAGGTTTTATTTTGGGACAGAGGAAGAATTACTTAGGAAGATATATCTTCATCTTTTAACTCTTTATATCTTGAAGTTAACAAAATTTTGACCATGGATAATTCTATGAGGTTTTGTTTAATCATGTGATTTTTTCAAAGTGTGTCAAATGAATATTCATTTGTTTTAGTCTTTTTTACTTTTAATTTTAGGTTCATTCAGTCTTCCAAATTGACGGAAAACCAAAAATTGGTGTTAGGAGCACTTTTTGATGACCTACTTTGGAGCGATGAAAAAATTGTTGATTTCATTAATTAAGTCAATAAATTACACATTTTTCTTCGATTTGTATCCACTATAATGAACAAAAAGAAATTCCTCAAAAATATGAAGGGAGAGTTGTAAAAATGGCCCTCAAGATGAAAAAAATTGCATGACATTTGACCTTTCACTACCCAAGCATTCAATTTTTGGATGATGTACATAATCAAACTCCATTTTCTCGGCTGTCAATCATGCACTTTTTGTAGTAAGTGTGGATTTTTTACTATAGACTTTATGGGAAGTTTGATTCATGCATGTGTGATCCGATTAGAAAGGGAATGATTTGTGAAATTTTTATGCCTCATTCATGTTGTAGTGATTCACCCAAATTTTTGAAGATTTAAGTGTAAAAGTGCTCTTAAAAAGTCAACTCATAAAATTAAGCAACCAAAAAATCTCCAAAAATCACTACACTTAGAGTATAACATTTCAACTAATCACAACAAATTTCATGTACAAATTGTCAATATTTTTATTTGTAATCAAATTACAAATGAATTTTTAATTTTAAGTTTCAAATTTTATACAAATATATTAGTGACAACAATCATAGATTTAACTATATGGATAGAATAAAAAATACATAATGTACAACTTTTATTCATATATCAAGTTCAAGATATCCCTCTTAGTTACATTTTATAAGACATCTTTGAAATTCTCCAAATTTAGAGAGGGGTGAGGACGTTTATTGGTTAAGCTCTTTTTAATTTATTTTTATTTTTATTGCCATCTAAATTAGAGAATTTTAAAAGAAGATGAAATTTTATAACTACTATAGAATGTTATGATAAGTTATAGAGTGTATGATTATCTCTTACTTTGTGATTGTGCAAGCCTTTAAATTCCCAACAACAAACATAAGTCATTTTAACAATATTGCAAATTGATATATACATTGTCACATTCTTTCAAAAAGATGCTCGAATACCATGGTCTGCAAGGGAGGTTATGGTGACGTCCCGGGCCTTGCAAAATACAAGGTGAAGAAACCCGTGGAGAAACCAAAAGGTGTTCTCAACAAGAACGGTGCAACCGTGAGGCTCTGTCCCACATATGTTGTACACATACGTAGGATACACATCTTTTAATAGTAAAATATGTGATACCGTAGTTTGCTAGAAGGTTCGGTGGAACATAATTCTAAAAATAGTTGCCTAAAATGTAGGGAACTATTTTTCCAAAAAGAAAATTTGTAAAGGAAAAAATAGATCTCATACAATATTTGATTTTGCCTAAATTTTTTTTTAGAAATAATTAAATATTAGATAATAGGCTGCCGAAACTTGCCAATAAACTACAATATATTAGATACATACAAATTACAAAATTACATATTTGAGTACTTCTATTTTTATGTTGAAGAATAATATCCATACCTCAATAAATCTACCATTTAAAAGAAATTGTCCTTACTAATTTGATTATAGCTATGGCTTCAGCACCGGTGGAGTTTATTTACTAATTATTTCATTAAGTCATTTGTTTGATGAATCAATGACATATAGTGTTGATAATTTAATAGGTATTATTTTTAATGTATTAAATATGTTAAAACTTACTTCATTTGGGGACATTAATCGATCATTAGACATATAGGATTTAATTAAGGAAAAAATACCAACTGAATTTTCTCCATTATTACTATTGTTTGTTAAAAAGGAATTTGTATGAATTTGATGTGGAAAATCACTATAATGGATTTTTTGCTTCAGTGAGAGAATATAAGCACTATGTCACTATGTGCTTGAAAAGAAATTATTGAATTGATCAAATCTTGAAACACCTCAAGTGGATATTGTGGCATGCTTTTGGAAAAATGTCTTTACCAACATTGTGTGTCTTGGACTATGCTCATTAGCCAATTAAAGCTTTGAAATTACATCTTGTGAAGATAAATTCGTATACAATAGCAAAATAACATTCCCTTATATGTTTTTATAGTCACTTTTGCAATATTGATCACAAAGTTAATGTTTTGTTTTGGGGCCAAGTGTTTGTGCAAAAAGTAATTTGATTGTAGTTTGGCGTTGGGCAAAACAAGAAATATAATCTCAATCCCATCAAGATGATTCAATAATAGTAATCAATTGTGTAAGGCAAAGCCAACTATAAACTAAGTTTTACAAGATGATTGGCACATATAAGAGTAAAATTGACCATGCTAGTTTGTTCTAAAACAATATTACATATTTTGGATTGTAAACCTTGGATGCTGACTTGCTTTGGTAGTTGCTCTTCGAGTTGAAAACAAGAGTTTTGAAAATTGAGCTTCTAATTCACCCCCTAAGCATTTACTATGTATTCTCTGTAGTGTAGGAAGATTAGACCCTCTGCTGAAAATCATCTTTGTGTGAAAATGACTTTAGTTTGACACGAGCGAAATTGTTGATCTTGTAGTATAGAATAAGAGCTTTAAGATGATGTATTGCAATCTGAAAACCGAGGTAAAATGAGAATACCACCGTTGCAAATTTTAGCGATGCAAATGGCCATATTGAGCGTTTTACACGCTTAGGAATTAATCTCTTGAGTTTGTGTCAAATTATCCTCTAATTAGATAGTTGGGGTTTGAAACTGACTTCTGCATCCCTCTCTTAGTCGTCAAAACTTAGGGTTTCATTTTTTTGCAAACACAGTTCCGTTGCTAATCTACATTGGCCAGGGGTTTCTCTGAATGTATCACACGAATTCTACGAAGGTGGGGTTGTGAAAGTTGGGGTTGTGAACGTTGTAAACGTGTCCAGTTGCTCAAATTTGGACCGCAAACACATTTTTGATGATCCAGGTTGGTTCCACTGTAACCGATCATTCATTTCTTGTGCATTTTGATGAACCTTTCCCTGTTTGAATTCCGCATTCGAATCAACATTGGGTTTTGCTGCACTCCATTATTTGGAATTTTTGAATTTTTGAGGTCCATGAATGGTTGAAGTTCGATTTGGAGCGCAATTAGAACCAGTGAATGGTTTTGTGTGAGTGATCAAGGTTTCTGAATGAATCATGTGAGTATGGAAGCGCAATTAGGATTTTATGTTGTTGTTGACATTTTTGGTTTTGCAAGATTTGGAGACGAATCAATAGTAAAGAATCCTCAAGGTATTTGTAGAAAACTTAACTGAGTGAGTGAACAAGGTAGGTATTGGCAGCTTTCTATTACTTTTGTGTAGGTGTGCAAAATTTAAATCTATACCTGTCTTGGTTTTCAAACAAGGAATTACTTGTTCATCTCATTTTAGCAATGGGAAAGTTGCCAATTTAAAAAAATGGTCATTCCGATCAGATGGTCAAGTGCCAAGATAACGTCAATTGTTACAGTACAATTACTTACAGAAGGGATTGTTGCGAGAGAACATTTAGGAGAGCACTAAGCCTGTCATGCTGTAATATAGCTACCACAAAACACAGCCCTAAATTTCCTTGCCATTTTTCAAAATATCCATTTGTTCGTGAAGTGTGTTTCTGAATGTCAGGAGAGAACTAGATTTTAACCCTAATTTCGTTCTTGTCGGTGGAAATGCAGGTCTTGAATGGTCACATCCTAGGTTTTTAGATACTGTACTATGCTATGCACTTCTTGAACAGGATAGATAGATAGATAGAAACTCCGACCCTTCTACAAGGCCGGCGTGAATGAAGTGTCCGTTCGTAATGCCAATGATCCGATGCCCACCGGACAAGGGGAAATTGGGACAATACTACTCTCCCCTTTCGAGGATGGACACTATAGTGACACACTAAGCTACTACCTAGCTAGCCACTAAGGCCTTGAAGATACCGGACATGGTATATCCCCCCAAAGGGCTTTGAGGTACCCATACAACAAGGTCCAAGGACCCCCCATCATAGTTGGGAGACTATGGTAGTGAACACCACGCCGGCATGGGGAATATTACCCACAACCTCCTCATTGGGGGCCATGAGCCCCAACCACCAAGCCAAGGCCCGTGGTGCCTTCTTGAACAGGACTATTAACTGCAACAAGCCATTTGATTGTGTATGCAGATCTTAGATCTTCGGAAATTGCTGCCAGCGACTCCCACCTGATTTCTTTGAAGTAGGGCACTTAGCATTGAGTCTAATCTCACGGATGTTGCTACATTACGCAGGTCATGGATTTCCAGCCTGGAGAGTACTTGAAGGTAAAGGCATGGCATACCCAGATCCCTTTAGTTTTCGATCAATCTGGGTTCGGTAATTTTTCTTTCGTTAAAATTCTAAACATGAAACAGACGTCTGCCTATCCTAGGTTTCCACTTCACAACATGTTTAAAAATGATTTGTATTGTAGGAGGTTTATTACAACTAACACGGGCTGAAAACCATGAATCATTCTAATAAAACAACTTTCTAATGAGGCTCAATTGTTAGAAAATGAGTCCCTTATGCATATTAATTCAGATGGGTCCATATTTTATATCACCAGAATTAGTGAAGAATATTGCATGTGTTGGTTGAAAAATAAACAAAATTTTGAACCATGTAGGACTTACTCAAAAATAATAATAAAAAAGGTCTAATTTAGGCTTCTTGGTCATCTTCAAACCATGAATCAATCTAAAAATGGCCCAAATGATTCAATAGAATGAGGCCCAACTCTTAGAGAAATTAGATAAATTAGTATCTAGTACAACAAAAATATGAAATAATTAGGGTTATCAACAATTAATTAAATTTCTTATTCCTAACTACGAGCAACTTTCCATGCAGGCAAGCAACTCCATACAGGCAGTGGCATACTTTCTTTTTGTAAATCAGTATACGTAGTGTACATTTATAATTTTTTACTTTGATGATTTTGTGCATTGGTGATTCTGTATATTGTAAACATTTTGAACCATGCAAACCTCCATCAATTTACTAGTTTAAAAACAATCCTAAAATTGTGCTTTTTTTATATTGAAATAAAAGAATGTGTGCCTTGAATTTTCAGATTGAATGAAATGAGAATGTGAATGATTTATGGTTCATTTTACTTATTATCATTTTTACTTTCAAGTCATTCAAAGTTTGGTGAAATCCTTTACTTTTTATTAATTATAAATCCTTTAAGCAAATAGGCAACTAGAGCATGCAAGGACAATAAATGCATAATCTCTTTTTCTACATGATTTTGTAGATGTATACATTTTGTAGTGCATAGACTCTTTGTAGTACATTTATTGTTCCATTTATATTTCGAACCATACAAAGTATTTGCATAAATTTTATGAAAATTCAAAAATTTGAAGAAAATAATTTGTATTTCTAAAATCGAATTTTTGGTAATGAATCTATGAATTGAATCAGACTGGTGTATATTATAGAAATATCAACTAATTAGGATAATAATCATTCACTCAATGGACATAATTTTAATCTTGGGGTTGTCACTTTACTTAGCAGAAAAAAGGGAAGTCTTTGAAGTAAAAACCATCCAAATAGTGTACAAATAATATTCAATTTTATTTGTAGTTTACATTTGCAGTGCTTAATCCACAATCTTAATTATTGTAATCTATAGATCCATTATTATTATCCATAGATAGATTCCTAATTTTCCATCCGATAGTTCACAATAGGTTGTTAATTTCTTAGTCATAGTCGTAGTCAAATAGTCAAAGTCGTAATCAAAGTCGTAATCAAACGGTCAAACATGTCATAGTCATAGTCAAATTAGTTCCGAATCTCTCAAAAAATAGTTGTAAGAGATTTGTAAGACTAATTAATGAGTTGTTGTTGTAAGACCAATCAATTATCTCGGTAAGCTATAGATTTAACCTCAAGGCATGAAACATGTAAAAATACTTGAAGATTTAAAGTTCAAATTTTAAGCTGTGAACCCTAATGGACTAGTAGTATAAATAATAACTCTTCTCCTACTGCTCTCTGTTTTGCTTCAGAAGTCTTGCAGTTTCGCTTAATAAGTCTTTATAAGTGTCTTTGTTTTTGCATTTTGTTTTGTGTCATATCACTCTATAGTTGCAATTTAGCCTTGCATTGGATTGTGATATTTTCTTTTATTCTCTCTAGTGTAGCATTTTAAGGTTTGCATCTTGAAGTACAGGGAGAGGCGAGTTTTCACAGTAAACGATAGTATTCTTGGATTTTGGATTGTGTCCTTTGAATGGAAGGTGCTTTCTCATTATGGTAATCAGAATGTTAACAAAGAGAATCACAAGCATTGTGATATAATAGAGGGAGTTGGGTACACAACAATAACAATACCATTAGTCCTAACATTGAAGCTTATTGCAAGATGGAGGTACTGCTCAAAGAGGAGATCTAAAAGATTGTCAGCTCTAGTAACCTCCTCTAGTAAGACTAGAAAGATGTGGTGTATTGACATACATTCATTATGTATATCATGCTTTTTTTTTTATTGAAATATACATTCAATATTTAAAGGGGCATGTCTCCACTTTAATTTTGTTTACATCCACAATCATTTTACATCTGCAGTCATTTTTTATCCACAGTCATTTTACATCCGCAATAGTTTTACATCCGCAATCATTTTACATGAATAGTCATTTTACATGAGCAATCATTTTACATGAACAATCATTTTACACGAACACTCATTTTACACGAACACTCATTTTACAGTAATAGTCATTTTACATCCGTAGTCTTTTTGCATCCAGAGTCTTTTTGCGTCAACAATCATTTTACATCTGCATTCTTTTTACATTTGCACGCTATATACATCTACATTACTTTTACATCTTTTTTTACTTCCACTTTTTTCATCAGTAGTCTTATTACATCCACTTTCTTACATCTGTAGTTTTTTTACATATGAAGTCTTTTACATATGTCATTACATCTGCCTTTCTACAAACTGATTTTTACATCCTCAGCCTTTTTACAGCAAATGTTTTTCTACTTATCTTTTATACATCTGCCTTTATATAGCCGTGGTGTTTTTACATTTGCAGCCTTTTTGCATCAACCTTTTTACATCCGCCTTTTATGTACAAAGTTTTCAACTATTTATTGGAATCCACAACTTTTCATCCGCAATTATCATTTATTGTTTTACATTTTTGCAACTTTTCCTCTACAATTTTACATTTTTAATTTACACCTCTTGTTTTACATCCCTGGTTTTACATTGTCAATTGTCATCTATATTTTTCATCCAATGTTATAATCCGCAATGTTATAATCCTATTTTATCTTAATTTTACATTCACTATTTTACATCTATTATTTGTATTTACATTGCTATTTTGTGTCTCTTGTTTCACATTTATAATTTACATCGTGAGTTTTGCATCAACATTTTTACATTCTAGATTTACCTCAACATTTTAAATAATGTGAAATATGTAAAAAATTCAAACATTCAAAAATTCCAAATAATGGAGTGCAGCAAAACCCAATGTTGATTCGAATGCGGAATTCAAACAGGGAAAGGTTCATCAAAATGCACAAGAAATGAATGATCGGTTACAGTGGAACCAACCTGGATCATCGAAAATGTGTTTGCGGTCCGAATTTTAGCAACTGGACACGTTTACAACGTTCACAACCCCAACTTACACAACCCCACCTTCGTAGAATTCGTGTGATACATTCAGAGAAACCCCTGGCTGATGTAGATTAGCAACGGAACTGTGTTTGCAAAAAAATGAAACCCTAAGTTTTGACGACTAAGAGAGGGATGCAGAAGTCAGTTTCAAACCCCAATTATCTAATTAGAGGATAACTTGACACAAACTCAAGAGATTAATCCCTAAGCGTGTAAAACGCTCAATATGGTCATTTGCATCGCTGAAATTTGCAACGGTGGTATTCTCATTTTACCTCGGTTTTCAGATTGCAATACATCATCTTAAAGCTCTTATTCTATACTACAAGATCAACAATTTCGCTCGTGTCAAACTAAAGTCATTTTCACACAAAGATGATTTGCAGCAGAGGGTCCAATTTTCCTACACTACAGAGAATACATAGTAAATGCTTAGGGGGTGAATTAGAAGCTCAATTTTCAAAACTCTTGTTTTCAACTCGAAGAGCAGCTACCAAAGCAAGTCAGCATCCAAGGTTGAGATTGTCCTTACCAATCTTACATTGCCAACTGACGATACAAGAGCTTCCTTCGTCGTGACAGTTGCTTCTCTTGCCCTGTGCTTCAGTTCCGTGAAGTAAGACAGAAATTCGTCCAAACCCCACAACTCCAAATGAGAACAACTACACTCTTTAGCGATCCTAAATGCAAGACAAGATGAGAAACCAGAGGGAAGTAGTGGCATATAATGCTGATGCGGTGCCGATCTAGATCTGGATTCGGATCCCAATGTCCTCTCACAACCACATATGAATGAAAACTTTAGATGAATGAAGAACGTTAGTAAGAAGCGCCAATGGGAAAAGGGTTATAGATAGCACATTGGACTTGGAAAAGCCAACGTTGATGGGGGGTGTCATTGGATAGTCTTTGCCCTAAAGGACAGAGCCAATAAACTGCACACAATAGCGTTTTGTTGAGATTGACATAGGGGTGTACTTTATATGGTTGGATACCTTGTCAAATCACACATCCATGGGTTCAAGAATGCTTGAATGCGAGCATGAATTGGAATTATAATTCAAGAGTTATGGCTCTTGTGAAAACTGGTATTGTCTTGGGACACATAAATTGGAATTGAGGGTGGGACTCAAGGGTCCCAATGACACCCTCAATAAAGTGGAGCGTATTATGTTGTTGGAAAGCTAATGAGAAGTGCTCTCCATAAAACTAAAAATTACTCCTTTCTTTTTAAATTAGGAAATATCCTTGTAGGTTAAAATGGACGGTTTTAGGTGCCTCCACCTTATTACTATAAGGTAACTGATCATACATAGTGGTCTCTGTCCACGTCACCACGAGGCCGAGGTGGCAATCCATGTGGCACAGCACAGGTCTACACCAATGAGAGCATTCCTTGTTCCCGCGCTCTTGCTTTCGCGTCTTCCACTGCGCTCTACCCCGCCTTTTGCATTTGTCTTTCACTTAACATTCAAACAGATTTGCGGCCAAGGTCTTGAGCAAGTGACTGAGGGCCGGGAGCTTGACAGCAGCAAGCAGGGAGCGATGGAGGAAGCCGATCTGGACGAGCTGGAATGGATGGCCTGCCAGCAGTTGCCGCCGGAAGAAGAAGAACTGGATTATTACTTCGACGAGCAGCCTCCTCCTGGTACTCTTTTCGTTCTTGTAATTTGTAACCCTAAATCTAAGTGACACTTTAAGCTTACTATTAGAATGGTCACATTCTTGTTCGCAAATTAAAGAGGACTCGAACGCACCAAAGAATGCATTATTTGGATATTACATGCAAAAGTTACAAGAGTTTAAAGTTTTGTTGGTATATGATCTAAATCTGACATGTATACTCAGAATCTGTATTCATTCATTGTGCAAGATTTTGGAGTTTCACATTTAGGTATTAGTCGCAATTTGGTGTGCTACCTTAAGCGATTTTTCTGTTTGTGAATGGAATCTTGCGAATTTTGAATTGAATTGAGAGGTAAAGGTACTAGTTGAACCACAATTTTTACTGCGTAATTAAACGCTCCATCCATACAAAATGATTTTCTACAGATGCCTCATTGCATCTACGTAGGACTAACTTGCTGTTCATAATGCACTACGGCTCAAATTCGACCGCATTATACATGCGCAGTTGGTTCTTTGTATAAGAAGAGGGTACGGGAGCCCTACTTAAGTCTCAATACGATTGCTGATGAATGCTTTTCTTTCGTTTGGATTTTACAGAAGTCGATGCTGAAGGTGGACTATTCGGCAGCTCCCGAAAGAGGCTTGAAAGGGACGGTGAAGATTCAGCTGGTGTAGAGTCATCCGGAATTGCAGGTACAACGAAACTTGTAATTAGCTCAATGAGCTAAAATTTACTTCTTAATATGATTGGTCTTTGAATTCCCGTGTATCCACTTTGTTAGTCTCGATTGCCTCAACTGTTGCAGTCCATATGAACAACATTGTTTCATAGGAGCTTTGGTCTGTATGGTCACGTCTAACTTCTCGTCTAAATTAAAGCAGAACAGAGCTATGTGACCGTCGTATATTGCCACAGTATATTAAGGCATGCAATCTGAATGTGTATAATCAGGAGCTGCTAAGAAGATATGCGCCCAACAGTCGGATCCGGTAGTGAAGTCGTCGAAGAGATTACTATTCATACCTGGAATAGGTTCGGATGTTTCGTCAGAGAAACCAGGTTGCCCTCCAATTGTTGTATCGCAGGAGAGTCAATATGGCCTCAGACAAAGGCAATCCTTCTCGAAGGAGAAGCCGAAGTCACCACCGCCACCACCTACAGTGGAGGAAGCCCGTCCCATGTCCCCTCCAAGAGACCAAGAGGGAGAATCTATGGTTGAAGTGGAACCCTGTACAATTACAAGCAAATTGCCATATCGATGTGCAGCAGACATAGATGGCGAATTTATTCCAATAACTGGTGTTAATGGCGATCGAGTATATGCTGCAAGAGCAGGACCGCTTAAAGCTAGTTGCAATGCAAGTACTGTTCATAACAAAGGTACACTGCACTTTGTAATATCTCTTACTCAAATTTTCTTTAATTTGTGATGACGGAGAGAAGGAACAAGCCAATTCGTGTATGCACATCTCACACACTTATTTGGGAAGCTTGAGAAGCAGGTGTTATCTATGTTATGTTCGTTGTGCTCGCATCTTTTCTCGAAATCGAATATTGCAGCTTTTCTGTCTGCAGTTCAGCAATGTCTACTAGCTAGAGGCAATCTTACGGATAGGTTTATTCAATTTCTTCATGTCCTGTTTGAATGTCAACGGCTATTGATCTTAAGATGCACTGTGGCATAGGTCTGCTGGGAGAGCCAATTGCGAAAATGATCGAAAGATTAGAGCGGGAAACGTTTGAGCAGGTTACTGACAATCATCTTCTCTCTATAGAGATAGGATTAAGATTCATTGACACGTAAATCAAATTGCTACTGTCTGTCCTTACTTGGAGTGCCAATTGCAATGAACTGAACTTTGTGGCATCCCAAACCTTATCGTGTTAGCATATTTGTCACAACTTAAAGTATCATTAGCTGCTAAGAGAGATTTGGGCGTAGGTTATTGCAGCAAGTGACAAGAAGAATCAAGCAGGAGGTGTTATGGAGGAGACAGAAACTGTTGCAGAGCACGATGACCTGTGGGTTGATAAGTATGCACCTCGTTCGTTCACAGAGCTTCTCAGTGATGAACAAACCAACAGAGAGGTATTGACTTCTCGGTTCTCGAAGCAAGTCTTATTATGCATGCAGACCTTCAAAAAGGGGTACATATCCAGTTTGTTACAATGTTGTCACTTGCTCTCGTCGATGGGGAAGTATTGCTCAATCAAATTTCTTTGACTGGGTGATGAACAGGTTCTTAGGTGGTTGAAGCAGTGGGACCCGTGTGTTTTTGGAGGCAAGAAACGTTCCACTTCTGAGGAAGTTCTGACATCTTTGCGGCGCCAAGTGACTCAAACCCAAGGAAATGGTTATGGAGGAGGGAGGGAATCATATAACAAATACACGAATAGGAACATGCCGTTTCGTAGTGAAAATCTTAACACTGATTCCACCAGAAAAGTGACAACGGAGCCGTCCACCCTAGATCGACCTGAAGAAAAGGTATTTCTTAAACTCATCGAAGAGTGCTCTAGATCCTTTGTGTGCTGTGAACTTTCTGTGCATGCTAGGAGGTTTCAACATCGTCCGTAGAAACTGAGAGAGAGTGGGGACTGTGAGTATGCAGGTTTTGCTGCTGTGTGGATCGCCAGGTCTAGGTAAAACTACACTGGCACATGTTGCTGCAAGACATTGTGGATATCGAGTTGTGGAGGTAAATATATATCCACAGCTTTTATAGTTGCTGTCCTGAGGTAATAGGTGGATAGTGAACAGCCTGCAATGCACTTTCAATAATACTTGCAGTTATTGCAACGCACATCTGATTATGTACAATAATAGACTAGCAATAGCCTGGACGATCAACCACAAAGTCTTCCACGTACTGAGGGAAGAGGTGTTGAATTTCATTGTCTAATGTAACTTTTTCCAAGTATCATCGACCATTGCTCATATATTTCTCAATATCTTCGGCTATGGTACATCAAACCGCCACCATCCAGATAGAGTTGAGGGTCATTTTGTCTCGGAAATATGTTGGAGCATTATCAGCAAGTTCAAATTTGTCCACAACGTTGAACATTGTCCTGTCTCAGATAAACGCAAGTGATGATCGAGTTGCAACAACACTTCAAGGAAAGATACTGGATGCCATACAGATGCAGTCAGTCAGGGGTGATAACCGTCCAAATTGTCTGGTGAGTAAAAGACCCTGGGACAGGGACTTTCTTAGGAAGTATAATGGGTGCTCATGTGAGGGTTAGTGGTAACATTATATATGTGTCACTTAACTTTTCGAAGGTGTTTAGTATCCACATCAATCTCTTGTTTGTTCTGTTGCCAGCTTTCTGCTTGATTGAATTTCCACTTTCATTGCCTTCAAACACTGTGAAATCAGAATTCAAGAAAGCCTCAACTTCTCAGTACCGACAGTGTCTTAATAAGGAGAATATTGTTATGGTACCAATCATCTTCAATACTGAATCCAGTGATTCATGTCATGACAGATTGACAGCACGTCTAGGTATTTTGGGTTCTGCCACGTTGCAAAGATAGACATATTTGAATGTGAGAAAGTGATTTTTATCCCTTTCACTTTGTATTGGCCTCAGCTAGCACAGAGGAAGTATTTATACTTTACTCACCGTTGCTTGATACTTTGCAATGGCAGGTTATAGATGAAATTGATGGAGCACTAAGTGGTGCAGAGGGGAAAGGAGCGATTGATGCTCTTCTAGAAATTGTAAGAATTAATCTTTGACCCTTGCATGCAATGCACGGTTCTTATGAGGAAATAACCTTGACACTGCTGCTTTAGGGGGACTGCCTTTATTTTGATCCTTGAGCAGAGGTGACAGCAAACAAGAAGTATACTTAGGTGTGATTGCCTTGGCTTGGTGGCATATTTTTCTGATTAATATAGCTGTTGATAATAGACTGTGGAGAAGCTAAGAGATGCTCATTTGATCAGATCACATGTTTGGACGCGGAATTGTTTGTTGTCACGTTTCTCCAGTTATAATACTTTTGTGCCTTTTCTTCTTGAACTTTGAGCACTCCAGCAGAGCTCGTTTTCCTCTAGGAGCATGCTGGTGTCGTCTTTACTACCCTGTAGGCGTTGAGAACTTTAGATGCCTACGAGTATTGCGTGAAGTACATTATATTCGATATTTACATTGTTCATTTTGTCTCAGATTATATGAAAGCTTTATGGATTAGTTTCTTAAATAGTATGAGTGATTCCGTCAGGTGCATCCTTTCTTGGCACTTGGCTGAACCATTCCCGTTAGTGTGGTTTTAATTGGTCGGAAGATATGCAGCAACTGCAACTATCGACACAGTGCTAACTAACAATGCACACAGACACAGATGATTTCTCACAGCACTCAAAAATTGGTGTCAGATCAATGCAGAAAAGAAACTCTCCCAAGGCAAAGAGAATGATGGAGAGGAGGGCTTTATCAGAAAGAACTCTAGAAAGAAAGGAGGCCCAGCAGTGCGTCGGTTATCAAGACCGGTAAGTCGGCACTTATTTATTGTACACACCCGGAGTCTGATCTTGATGTTTTTGCATAGGATAGCATCTACTGGTCATAGTTCTAGCGAGACGTTAGATTCTACGGAATTAGTGTGATGTCTTATAAACCAGGCCTGGAGAACCAACAATATGTGTTGCTCTTACTGCAGGTGATATGTATCTGTAATGACCTCTATGCCCCCGCCTTGAGAAATCTTCGACAAGTGGCCAGGTATGGAATGTGATTTGGTACACTTGATACTGCAAATGTATAGAGCTGTTTGAGTGTATTGGGAAGGATGATTTTTGTGAATCAACCTGTAAACGTCAATTTGAGTTGCAGCCATTCTGTTATTCCTATGTATATTATAGTTAGTTGGTGTTAAGCTCATTACTTTGGTCAAAGCAAAACATAGAATGCTTTTAGATGCTGTTGCCCATACTGACATTTGGAACTGCAGAGTGCATGTCTTTGTGCAACCAAGCATCAGCCGAGTGGTGTCCAGGTTTTGACACGTACCCACTAATTTGCTTTATTCCCTGCCTCAAATCGAATTGGTTTTCACCCAACTACTGCGTCTCAACATGCCCGTTTATACCTTAGTTTTCATCTAGTCGTGTACTGAGAGTTTGATATACTAGTGGTTTGCATGGCACGTTAAACCTCTAGCTATTGATAGTGCTCATTTCTACCAGGCTCAAATACATATGTGGCAAGGAGAAGTACATAACAAATGCGCGTGCCCTCTCTGCCCTCGCTTCTCATACAGGTGATCTACTGCCTTGTATTAGATTTGTCAAAGTAGTTTCTTCGCTCATTTTCTTACACGGAAGAGGGTTACAGCAGTATGACTTCACATGCGAGTAGAACACATGAAATTGTCTTTGGTATGTGCTTATTTGTAGTTGTAGCCAATTTTAGAGTTCCAACATATACATGGAATGTAGACATTTGTATGAAAGGAAATCCATACATGCATTTAGATATGATTGGACATATTTAGGTCTGCCCTGCATGCGGAGCACCAACTTATCCTTGTCTTCATTTCAATTTCATCACTAAAAATGTAGGAAAATATTGGTTTTTTTTTTATAAATATTTATTTCAGAATACGATGTGCATCGCAATTTGGTGTTGGCCTGGGTCTGCTTAAAAATCCAACCTGTATTACCTGCTTTCCACACCAGATTGTTGCACCTGCACTCCATGCTTTATCACTCATTGTAGCAGAAGTGACTGGCTAGTGTATAGTACAAAAGCTCATAGGTTCTTACTGTTATCTGGGTTGCTTATGCAGAGTGCGATATTCGATCATGCCTTAATACCTTGCAGTTTCTTAACCGGAAGAAGCAGAACTTGAAGACGGTAAACTTTGTCACAAGTTCTAGAATACAGCGCGTTATGTTTAAAGAATCAAAGAGCGACCGAAATGTCTCTATTAGCTTGGTTGGAGTATGGAAGAAGGCAGTATTCTTGCCTAATCTGGACTTCTCTTGGGGTTCAGTTGGATGTGGGGTCTCAGGTCATTGGACGCAAAGACATGACGAGCAGTGTATTTGACATCTGGGGAGAGGTAAGCAAGGACTGTTGTATGTGTTGTACTCTATGTAATATATCACTGGTAAATGCTTATGTCGCTTACTGTACTGTCTTATTCCATGGCAGATCTTTCATAAAAGGAAAGCCCGACAAGGAACTATTACGCGTGGCATGGTAGAAATGCCGGAACGCGGCAATCAAGACCACAAAGATTTCGTCCGTCGATATGGATTGTTTTCAAACCAGTAAGAAATCCCTGTGTCTCGATCTTGAAACTAAATTCTTCGCTTAGTTTACGGTATCTGCTAGGAAGCATGTGAAAGATCGTCGTGACAAAGTGCTCAACATAACCTGGCTTTGACTGCTGCAGCGGAGATTTTGATCTTATTATGGATGGAGTTCATGAAAATATTCTACAAATGCGTTATCTTGATGCCTCTCTACACAAAACTGTAAGTTTCTGAGAATCATTCTACTGGTCCTTGATTGAAATTTAAGCAGCTAGGCTTTGTGATCTACTCAGCAACTCGGGTATACCGTGTATAAGTAAATCAAATGGTGGGGGTCAACACAGGTGGAGGCACTCGAATGGATGGGGGATTCCGAAATATTAAGCTACCATATCAAGGCTAAGCAGCAGTTCCATCTCTTAGGTATTGTCCATCTCTACAAGTATATGTTCAGCTCATGTTCAGTAACTAGTTTTGCATTGAGAAGTGAAAATGACAATTCAGTCTGATAAGCTGGTCAAATCTTGTCAATTTTATATACGGAGTTTTACCTAGTCACTGAAGTTTGAATAAGTTTTCACTTGAAACATTTCTAAACGTCTTGTTGTAGTCTGTAGTTGTGCCCAAAAAATTGTCGAGAAGACAGTCAAGTTTACTCCTTTGGAAAGACAGCAGCGTTCAATTAGCAAATGCTCTTCTCGATCTCTGCATTCCGTATGTCTTGTTTGTCTGCCAGTAGACGCCAGTAACCTGGCTCGAGATCCACAGCTGTGTGATCGACAAGACGGAATATAATTAATCAAGAGAATGCTTGTAACTAAGCGTTGCTTATTATTGTTTCTCTCGAGGCTCCAATTGGACTATGTTTAACCTTCTCCGCCTCTGCTATCTTATTGTTTAATCACATTACCGTTTTTGCTGCACTATATTCAAATCCCATGTCATGTTGCACTAATTCCAAAATTTATTGTCTTTTTTGGAAGGACAGCATACCAGCCAATGACTTTGATTGCAATTCGAGAACTTGTGGCTCAACAAGAGCGGCCGCAAATGAACTGGCCAAAATCATACCAGAACTGCAGAACTGAAAACGCTGTAAAGAAGGAGATGTTAAGTTCCTGGCTTGGGGCTATGACAGGCTCAATTTCACGCACATTATCACCTCCTTGTCTTGCACTTGACATAATCACTCCGCTGCTTTCAATCCTTACACCCCCAACCATTCGACCGGTAAGGCATATCCTTCCTAAAAACTGCCGTCTGTATACAATCAATTCTTATTGCTCTGTGCGTTTCAATATTTTATAAACCATTTTTCTCAGTTTTACCTATCGAGAGATGTGCAAAAATGTCTTGCCAGGTTGCTGCGCAATTGTTAACCGCTAAGGAGAAGGACGAAGTTGCCCAGCTTGTGGATACTATGCTTGGGTTTGGAATTTCATACAAACATCCGAAGCCAGGCCAGTTCAGAGCTGAGTACGGTATGGAGGGGCTAAGTGTTCTTGCATTGAACCCTCCTGTTGACACTTTGGTCAAATACAAGGTGACCCCTTTTCTTTGCACAATATGCAATGACGTTGCTGAGCATTTTTTAATTCTTTTTGTGTCTCTTAGGTTAGCTTTCAAGTGGATGAGTCTACTTGTCTGAAACGCTGCTAGTATTCGATACTCACTGATGATCATAGAAATATTCAGGTCACTACAATATTTCAGAATTTTGAGAATAAACAGACATTCTTAGGCTAGAATGTCATCTATTATTTAGAGTATTATTTATCATATAGGTAGTCGAACTAAATCGATCAAGGTAAACCATGGTATGTTATTTGCATACTTTTTGTTGCGTCGTCCCCTTGGCAGTTTGAGCTCACATATTAGAAGGCGCAAGTATATGCATGCCGAGCTGAAAGAGATCCTTCAAATGTTGACCAAGTCAACACGAACAACTGGCAGGTTTTTACAGTTTCAGTAGATGTAATGAGGAAGCGAAGTACTTATTTTCTGTGGCATTCTGTCTTGTTGAGCAGGATTACACAACAAGTTATCGTCAACTTTCTAGCACACTCTGCCAAATGCTGTCTCATGAGGTATAATTCTCCCTACGCCTCTCTAGGTCTCCTATCTTAGATAATCACTCATAAGACATTCATTTCTCCTTAGTTCACTTCCAACTAACAGTTGTGAAGCTTTGAGACTTTGTTTTGTTTCATGTTATTTCGATCACTGTCTTTATGAAAATACTTTATTTGAAGGTTGACATTGAACGCATACGACGAGAAGGGGCTATCCGTGAAAGCAAAGTCGGAGATGTCAATCCCAAAACAAAGGTGGGCCCAAAGTATCCACCATTCAGTAGGAGTCTTCTAGTCCTCTGATATAGGATTTGAGGGATTTGCCTGTGGAACAAAACGGTTATAGCTCAAAACTGCTGGTTTATACAGTACATCATTTTTATCTTCTCATCTTCTCATGTGATTATGAACGTGGCAGTCTATGACAGGTAGATACTGTCTAGTAAGTCTCTTCATCTGGCTTACTATTCGCGACCTCCAGAGTTTTTATGTTTCGGTCTCCACTCTCTGTATGGCAGTCAATTTGTGCTTTCTCCTTGTCCACTTCCGTAAATCTTCCTTCAAGCCTTCTCACGTTGACGTGCGTTTTAACCTTCTCTATTTTTATTTTCTTAACAATCTCCAGTTCGTTGTAACCAAATTGGAAATTGAGATTAACATTGGTACCACACGTTTAAAGCATGGAAACACGTTTACTCAGTAACGTTCAATGTTTCTGTTCTTGGTGCAGCCTAGTGAGGATATATTCATGAAAAAAGATGAACAGGCTAAACCTCCCCTCAATCTTTTGGATCGTCAATCAAAGCTTTCCAATGTGGAAAAAGGGCTTGCTCACGAAAAGTGCGATTCTCCATTACCGAAGGAGATCACACCTGTGCAACAAGAGAAACTTCAACCTCACCGGCCTACAAATTTCTTCGACAGGTGAACCACGTATTTCCTGTTATAACATGCATTACTATGCTGACACAGTCACACGTCAAGTGGAAGATTAGTAGTCATTCGCATTGTCAATGCAGTACTTTGCAAGTGGTTCTAATGGTGTATAATTGCTGGTTACTTTACCAAGATCTTCCGAGTGCTGATGAAGGAGATTATGTCATAGAGAACTTCAATATGCACATATGAAGATGATGGCAGCTGGTTTAGAGCTTGTATGGTTTTTAGGGTTTCATTCCATGATTAGACTATCACTTTATGACTTCCCTCTCCTTTTCTGCACAACGTAACAGGTTCAAAAAGTCGGCTCAGACTGGTGTTAGTGCCGATGTAAAGGCCAAGGAGAGATTGGCTACCCTACAGCGTGACTCACGCCCTCTGCTATATAAGTTTCACGAGGTAAGATGTCAAATACAATCGTCCACACCATTCCATCAAGTAGGATTGAAACACATGGCTAGGTTCTCTGAGAGAATTGCTGATATAATTGGAAGTGGGTAATTGATGAAGTCATGTTGTGTTGCAGGGATTCACAAATGCTGTGAAGAGGCCAATGCTTGTCCGTGACTTTTTATGAACCAAGCTATAAACAATATCCGGCCTCACTTATGCCCATGACAAGGAACAGGACTTGCTACTCAAATGAGTTGGATCTCCTCAAGTGTCCTACAATGTGTTGGATTGTAACAGCGCTATACATTGGGTGGCTTAAAAAATGTCTTCCGTTGCTAGGAAAGTGTTCATATTGAATAGTTCTTATCAGTTGTTGACAACTGGTACTGAGTAATCTTCATTGACCAAGTTGTTTATGTGATGTGTTGTTCAGAGACCAGTATTCGTCATTGTGAATTACATCAAGTTTGTTGTAAATGGATTTGTGTCATTTATATGCAAGTGTTGCATTGCAAGATCTTTTTCTACTGAACCCATGGAAAGTTTAAAGTACCAGGACTAAATACTTTCAGGAATTTGATTAAGTGTAGACTTGGACAGATTTTCCAAAAGACTTGCTGACACAGTATGTCCAAAAGGAAAACCATATTCGCACACTGGTAAGTGTTCCAAATATGCAATCAGTCATCTATATGCATAGAATGTACAATACTTAAGTGGAATTTAGTTCCAGAAGGTTTTCAAGACTTTATTTTACTGTGTATTTCTTGATGATGCATGAGACATGTATCTAATGTTTGCTTGTAACACGTTCTGCTGATCCCAAAGTCTACAAATATCTACACCGACCACTCTGAAATTTGCAGAGCTCAGTCATGCTACAAAGATACATGGAAAATCGTATGGAGCAACACTCATGCAACTTTGAAAATCTGCCAAAATTTACAGAAAAACGTTTTGAATGCTCATGAATTGGGAAGGTTTCTAGTGTTGATAGACATGCAGATGAGTTTAGATAAGAAAGAAAGGAAATCATTGCTTTCACCATAAAAACTAGTGTGGCCATGTGCCGTTGGCCTAAGTGTTTCTTGTGATTTAGCCATGCTTTTACTTTTACTTTAAAAAAAAATATTAATCCATAATTTAATTCAACTTATGGTGATGAAATTCAATTTAAAATCCATAACTTCCACACTGTATGATCAAAAGTCATGAAATGACTTCGGTGCACCCCTTATTGTCGAGAGCTTTTCGACAATACTAAGATGTGTTTAGATGCACAGTCTCTTACATGACATACAATCAAACAAAACAAGCAAACTACCTTATTTAATGTATAGATTTTGAAGAGGGTTAGATTCTAAATTTGGACTTTTGGTTTTTTTAAATAAGGCCTCAAATGCAAATAAAGTAGTACACCCTATTTATGACACAATTTCTCATCATGATGCGTTACAAAGGTGATGGGACTTTTAACAAGAATGGTACAACCATGAGGCTCTACTCGATATGTATTGTACACATATTTTAATAGTAAAATATGTAATATATTAGAAACTTACACGTTACAAAATTATATATTTAAGTACTATTTTTATATTGAAGAATAATATGTATACTTCAATAAATCTACCATTTCAAAAAGTTTATTCTCACTACTTTGATTATAGCTATCGCTTTGGTGGTGGAGTTCATTTAATGCTTATTTCATTACGTCGTTCATTTGATGAATCAATGACATATAGTGTTGATATTTTAATAGATATTGTTTTTAATATATTAAATACTTCAAAACTTACCCCAACTAGGGGCAATTACCAATCATTAGGTGTATAGGATTTAATTAAGGAAAAAACTTGTCAATTGACTTCCCTCCTTTGGCTCATTTTTTACTATTTATTTAGTTTTAAAAATAAAATAAAATTTAAATGCATCAATTTGGTGAGGAAGATCTACTATAATGGATTATTTGCTTGGACAAGAGAATAAAGCACTATGTCACTATTTGCTTAAAAAGAAATGATTGAATTAATCCGAGAATTAATCGAATCTTGAAACACGTTAGATGTTGTGACGTGTATTAAAAAAATGTCTTTACCAACATTGATGTGTCTTGGGCTATGTTCATTAGCCAATTAAAGTTTTTGATATTACGTCTTGTGAAGATAAATTCGTAAACAATAGCAAAATATCATTCCATTGTGTACTTTTTATAGTCCTCTTTGCAATATTGACCACAAAAATTATATTGTGTTTTGTAGCCAAGTGTTGGTGCAAAAGGTAACTTGATTGTAGTTTGGCATTGGGCACAACAAGAACTATAATCTCAATTCAATCAAAATGACTCAATAATAGTAATTGATTGTGTATGGCAAAGCCAACCATAGAATAAGTCGTGCAAGATGATTGACACATGTAAGAGTAAAATTTTCCATGCTACCATGTTCAAGAACAATATTACATATTCTCGGGTACATATTACCTCCTAATCCACATTATTTATAATCAATCTTGGCCACTAATATTTGAATGCAACAAGACATTTAAATAACAAATAATTAAGGATAATAATGTCAAAAATGTCTTATGTCTTATAAAATGCTTATTTGTTATGACATTCAATGAATTTTTTTAATAGGATTTTAGAAATGATAACATTTGAGACTTAAGATTTTCATAGTATTTTATGGCATTTTGTTTTATGGCATTTATAACATTTATGACATACAATGTTTTTTTATAATAAAATTGCTAGATTTGCCTCATTGTTAAAAAGTTATGTAAAACAATATAAATGAAATTGTCTTGTATACCTTAGTAGAGTATTAGATAATTTAAAAGCACAATATATAGGTTTGTGATAATCATTCTAGGAAATATGCATCTATAACTCCCGATATTTGGTATTTGTTCCAAGTACGTTTGACCAAATATGATCCATCAAAGATATTTTTTGCATCGTATGTATTGAATTTTTTTTGTTTTAAAAAGTGTTTGTTCATACAATCAAAGATATTTTTCAATTTCATAATGTTGAGTTATCTCATTAACCCCTAAATGCCTAGAGCCCTCTCCAAATTCGGCAGTTTTGCAAATAAGCATTATAAAATGCAACTTAGAAGGATATTTTGAACTTGATATATGAATAAAAGTTGTACATTATGAATTTTAGATTCTATCCATACAGTTAGATCTATGATTGCTATTACCAATAATTTTGTATGAAATTTGAAACGTGAAATTCAAAATTATTTTGTAATTCAATTACGAATAAGATATTGACAATCTATGGATGAATTTTTTTGTGATTGGTTGAAATGTAATACTCTAAGCGTAGTGATTTTTGGAGATTTTTTGGTTGCTTAATTTTATGAGTTGACTTATTTTAGAGCACTTTTACACTGAAATCTTCAAAATTTTGGGTGAATCACTGCAACATGAAATGATGCATAAAAATTTCACAAATCATCCCCTTTCTAATCGGATCACATATGCATGAAGCTAACTTCCCATAGAATCTACAGTAAAAATTCCACACTGCTATAAGTGCATGACGGATGAGAAATTATGGATGAAATTTGTACATCGTCCAAAAAATGGACGCTTAGGCAGTTAGGGGTTAAATACATCAGCATTGAAATCGCTGAGAATAATAATTGGACATTCCAGGGGCGCTTCATTAGAACATTTTTGTAGTTTTTTTTAAAATAATATAATTTTGGTTGAATGAGCACAATATACAGTAGTAACATAAATATTGCAATACGAGTGCCTAAATTAAAAGAAGCTCCTATAAATTCTAATCCGTTATATACCTTTCTTTACATATCATTTGATGTTCATACATTATAACTATGCCATGTTTATCATAATTATGTATGTATTTATATTTAAACATATCAATATATTCACCAATATTATTTTCATGATTTACTTTTGTTTCCTGAAAATACAAAATATGATGAATTTACATGTTATGATCACTTTTATAATCTAAATGATGCCTTTTTAAAGAATTAATATTAATGCTTTGTATAATTTCATGTGAACAATGCATTGGATTTTACATTGGTATAGATAAATTCCACCTTGCATTTGTTGTTAATCTTTCCATTTCTATAAGTACAGCCATACGTCTATTTGGAAATTGGAGATTGATAATGGAACAAGTAAATACAACTCTTTTTTGGTGCATATACGTGATAATGCCGTATGAGTTAATTCATGCTTATTTACATCAGATGGATTAAAAGCAACATCATCTAATGACAAACCTTGAGATCGATGAATTGTTCTTGTTGTAGCTAACTGAACGGGAAATTGAATCAAGAATTGAATATGTGCTATGAGATGAGTTTGATTTTTTCCAATTCTAATTTCTTTAGCAATTGATTCTATTGAAGTCCATGTTGAATCAATGTCTGAATTTTTATATAGATGAGAGTTTGAAAATCTAATAGCAATGCCTACTTTTGTATTATTTTTTTAATCCAAATATAAGATTTATTGTTAAATGACATTGTTTTGGATAAACCATTTGCTCCATTAACAAGTCCATCAGAGATAGCATAGTTGTTGGCTTGTTGCAAAGTTCTACAAGCACGTCTTTTTTTTTTTTTTTAACTTTGATAATTGTATAAAGTCTTGGAATTTATTTGGATCATTTGAAATTTAGAATGATGCTAGTAGTGAATGATGTCAAATATCAGTTGCTTCAAAATAAAGTGTAGGTCCTTCAGCATTAATAAATACTTTATTATTGTGTGCCCGCATGTCTTTATTAGTATAAAATAAATAACGGATTATAGAATCACTAGGAAGTTGTTTTAAGCACAAGTTGTTAATTGTATCAATATCCTCTACTGTATGAGTTGCTTTTCTAAATCTATTAAGTATGTTTATAAAAATTTAATCACTTTCGTGCAAAACAATATTTGATTTATAACATTTAATGTGCTTATGCCAAAATTTGGTGCAATAGCACTACGGCCAAGGTCAAGTTTTTGGAATACCCATAGGATCTCCCATATTAGGCAACAATGGAACTCATAATGATCATTGTCAAAGTTAATCCTTTAAAGCTTAGGATGTCACCTTTTGGTCACTTTGTATGTGATATGTAGTAGCATAAAATTTGCAAAGAATTTGAGTTTGTTTTGTAAAGAACAAATCTCCAAGGTTCTATTCTAGAGTAGACACGAGCTTAGACTTTTGAAGGTGAAAGGAAAGATATGGATGTTCTTTCAGAAGTGGATCATATTACTCCTAAAAAAGGCGGAGGGCAAGCATGACATTTATGCAAACTTTTAATTGCCAAAATTTTCTTTTATGTGGCCAAAACTCTCGAAGATACAAACATTATGAGAAGAGCCGTATGAGGCTGTAAGTTCATGTATGGTTTGTAAGCCGAGTGCGTGATAGTCTCCTATCATGTGACTCCTCTCTCTTTAAAACCGGCCAAAGGTCCAATAGAGGCTTTATTTTGGCAACCATCTTCAAAAAAGTATTTTTTGGGGGGAAGAAAACACTACAATTGAAGCTTGAACCTTACATATAATGGACGACGAACAGATTGCAACCTTTCTCTTTACTACATCCAGTTTTTCATCCATCCAAATTTCTTTTGGTTCTTATGCTAGTTGACTATCGTTTGTACAATATGGATCTTCAAAAGAAGATACTGTGATTTTTTGAAAAACAACACAATCGGTTTATGTCAAGTTTCATTCTTAGTTCAAAAAGTGAGACGTTAAACATGATTTTCCAAAATAAGTAGAATCAAATAATAGAAACCATATCATCTCGTAGTGCATGTTATTCCTATTTCATTAATATATTATATTATATTATATTTGTTAATTTTGGATTTTAAATCAAATTTCAAGAGAAAACCTTGCAAAATTCATTAAAAATATTAATAAAAAAATATGATGAGTCCAACTGTATAGATGTGATCTTCACATTGACATTTACAACTTTGCTTTGTACATTAACTCCAATTTTGTTTTTCATCATACATTAAATAATGAATCTTTCAAAATAGTATTGAATCGGGATGTTAAAGGGTTAATGCTACCTCAAGGGTCCGTTCCAAGCAATACTTTTTTCAAAAATTGCTTCTTTTGACTTTTTGTTTTGAAGGTTATTAAAGGTTTTAAAAGAAATGAACACTCATATGTAAGCAAATGGTATGAAATTTTTAATAAGGTAACAATTCCTTAGATTGAGAACAATGCAAAGTAAACAAATAGAAAACGATGCCCGAATAGGCCATGCGCAACCCCTCTAATGTCAGAAATATAACAACATAACAACGTGAACAATGATCGATATTTCATTGAATCAAAACCTACAATTATAGTATTTGTGTGATTTAATGCCCAATTCGGATATTGTTTTTAGTTATTATAGATGGTTTTGAATGTAGAAAAGGTTGCTTTGCACATTCATTTGTCAATCTAACATATCGTACATTATGGTAACATTCAGCAAGCAAAAGACAATATGAATTAATTTTAGAGCCTTGGAGCTTTAGCCACCTACTTTCTAAATTTCTAGGAATTCAACATATTTCCAAAATTTTAGTAGATTGTATTAAAAATAGCCAAAATTTAAGGCAATATTTAGTAGTCCATGTCTTGGGAATTTCCTTATCTCCTACCCTCCATATTTTGGGGTACTTTCACCTTCGAAGAGCTGTAACTTCTGCAAAAAGTGTTCGATTTCAATGAAGTTTCGGAATTCGCATTCCCCCAACCTCCCCCCACCCGGTGGGGTCTTACTCTTGGATAGGACAAAGTAGGACAATTTCTTTGTTGATCAATATTCAAAATGAGTTAGTCTACTATGCACAATTGAGCCTCGAAAGTCTGATCACAACACATTTTCTTATAATTCAACTCATGCACATTCTTCACTACCTTACTAAAATTTGTCCATATCTCATTCATAAAAACTTCAAATCACAAAATTATTTTTGGAGGTGGAAGATGACTTAGCCTTCTAACTTTTCTTAGTTGAAAACATTTCAAAATAAGATCATTTTATATGCTCAATTGTGCACCAAAATCTACTGAAAATATGGTGTAGTGAGAATTCACATGGGCTTGCAAGTTCTTATCTCATATTCTATTTATGTGTATTTCATTCAATACCGGTATATAGATTTTATCACATATGGAAAACTATGATAATATGAAGATTAAAATTGTCATATTGATGATTTTTACAAAGTATTGGTTTTCATTTTTATTCGTAGCTCCAAATTCAACACATGTTCTTTGTAGAAATAAAATGAAAAATCTTATTGTAATCATTTTGTATATTTTTCACTTTACTACATAATTTCATTTATTTTCACTTCAATTCAGATCATCTCATTTATTATATAGAATTTAGCATTATTTTCCAATAATGCTAAATAATTTAATATTGTATTCTTGTTTTTAGAATACTCTAAAACCTTAAAAATTAAATCAAAGTTAAAGTAATAAAAAATAATACTAAAGGTTTAATAAACTATAACATTTACCATCAAATTGAAATATATACAATGCAATATTATTCTAGAAAGTTAAATGTTAATATTTTTAAAACCTATTCAAGATCAATTTACGGAATTTTTATTTCATTTGTAAATTCAATTTAAAAAAAATTCACCTGAAATACATAGTTTTTTTTGTTGTTGTCTTTTTTAAATTAAAGATCACTGTAATATTCTTTTGATGTTTGACTCATAGAAAACAACTACTGCGACCATGTGATGTTGACCCAATGTTCCCCGTGATTTACCCATGCTTTTACTTTTTGTTTTATTTTTAGATTCGTTTATTCATAATTTAATTCAATTTATGGTGAGGAAATTGATTAAGAATCCATAACTTTTACACCGTAGGTTCAAAATTATGAAATGATTTTGGTGCACCCTTACTCATCGAGAGCTTTCTGGCGATGCCAAGAATGACATCAAAAACTCCCAAATTTAATTTTTCATAATTTAATTCAATTTATAATGGGTGATTGCAAGCTACGGTCACCCCCATTTTTTTGTCGCGTGTAAGCATTGCTGCACTTTTTCAATCTTTTGGAAATCATCAATAAATATTCGGATGGAATTTTGTGACAAAACAAATTGCATTGTTTCTAGAATACCAAAGTTTGGATGTCTACCACAAAAAAGTTTGCAAAATTTCAATCTCTCTATCCAAATTAAGCATTTCTACTTGGATTTGGTAGCGTGTCGCTTGTCAAAAGTGCACCTATTTTATGGGAAATGCTAGAAGGGGGTCAAATTTGAACTTCACAAATTTATAGGAACATAACACAAGTATGTACAAAGCTACCATATTTTATTATTTTTGGTATCACGCTTACTTATTTTTTAATTAATTGTTTCATAATGTTTTTTTTTTAAAAGATTTTCGTGCAGTTAAAACTTTTTTTTTGAATTTTGTTTTTGAAAATGAAATAATGATCCAATTTCAGAGGTGGGATATAAAATGCATTTTTCATAAAACCTAGCTATGGATGTTATGTAAAAAAGGCTCTAATTACCCCTACTCGGTAAAAAACAAAAAAGCTGTGGAATAAAGCACAAAGTCTTGAAATTAACTTAACAATTGCTAAAGTGAAAGTATTAGCATAAACCCTATTTGGGATGGTGAAATTTTTGATCTAATTGAAAGTTGAGAGGTGCGCATTACAACGCTAGTGCATGAGTTGCACGGCCTTTAGCTGCACAAGCTGCACTCTCCATTTGGTAGACCGTAGCTTGCAATCACCTTGATGTCAAAATCACTAAAAAAAAAATCCATAACTCTCACAATGTACCTCTAAAAAGTGATGAAATGGCTTTGGTGCACCTCTCCTCATCGAGAGTCTTCCAACAGTACCAAGAACATAACCAGCGGATGCACGGTCGAGGAGATCTCAACGCTCAATTCTAATTTTTTTCTCTTTTTTCTTCCTCCCCTTCCTTTTTCCTTTTTTCCCTCCCCCTCCCCCTCTTTTTGCCTTTTTAGCTTAGAGTAGGTCCCGGCGCCCCTTCCCCGCCGCGCATGATGTCTCGTTTGAGTGGTGAAATTTTCAGATCAATCCGAGATGTATTGAATTTTTGGGAATCATTTGAAAGTAGGGGTCTTTTTTTTGGACAGATTTTTTGCATTTTGATGGCTGCAACTTCAGGGACTTGTATCTCCTTCATCCAATGTCCGTTTTCAATAGAAGAAAATTGTTGGGTTGGATTTCCCTTGAAGTCTGGTTATCATAGTAAAATTTCCATATCAATCCATGTGGTTCTGAATGTTTGGGAGTCATTTTAGTGCTAATGTGTTGCTAGGAAATTTTCAGCATCCTTTTTTAACACTAAAACAATTCAACCTTGCAATCTATGAGGCCAAATGACTCCAAATTTGATTCACATCATCTAGAACATGTAAAATACAAGTTTGTATGGTTGAGATTTCTATAACTCACCTACATTTAGACCTATAACACATCAAAAACAATGATGCTTTTAAGCCCAAAAAAGCTAGGGACGCTTAGAGGTTAACATTCAACATTTAGTTTTCAAAATTTCAGAAGATTTTCAACATCTCATTTTCTAATTAATTTATGAGGAATCAAACGATAGTGTGGGATATGTTATATTAAATTTTATAATTTAATCTTCTAAAAATTAAAAAATTCACCAAAGTTCTTCAAAAGCTTTTCGTTGTATTTTTACTTTTCCGTAGGAAGAGCAAAGAATACTTCTAAAAACAAGTGCCAATAATTTTGGAATTTTTTTCCAAACTTTTTGTATCAATTAATGGTGAAAAAGAAAATCTTGAAAAATATTTACAAATATTTCATAAGTCAAACCTTACTTTTTGTAAAAGATTGTAACATTCAACACTAATATGCCAACCTCCACCTATGATATTCTTTTTAAATTCTATCTCTTCTTACTTGCTCATTTTACTATTCACTCTTTCCCCTTTACAATATTTAAGTTATTGGAAAGTGATGAAAACGATGGGTGTGAGTCACCGGCGTCCACGTAAGATTTCTAAGGGGAAGAACCCGGAAATGTTCTGAATTGGCAAGCGGGACTCTACGCCTGAATCTTCCATCGTCAGTGAGCCCACGCACATGCCAGAAAAAACCCCCGCCACCCGCCATCTGCCATGACAGGTGGCGGGGCGCGATTGGAGAAAAAATTGAGCGGTCACAGGAGCCGCCGGCGCCCACGTACATGAGCCAGCCTGCCTGCGTCTCCACGCCACGCCACGCCATGCAGAATATTTTATTAACTATGCTGGTCCCCGTTCACACTGGCCTTCCACCACCTCCCTCGAGCTGCTCCAGGAGCTCTCCAGGAACTCCTCGAAACCGGAAGTTGCCTCAAAGCAGCAGAAATGTAAGAAAACTTGTCGCTAGTAATTTCGGTGCAGTAATCTTCATCGGCGCAGTAACTTCGGGGGAGAAACGACGATGGAGGCAGCTGTGGCGGTGGTCCAGAGCGACGGGAGAATTCTGCCAGAGCGCCAGCCTCAAATGGATGAAAGTCGTTGGCGTCCGCCACGATTTTGCTTCATATGCGTGGGCTGAGTGTGAGCGTGAGTTACTAGTGTGTACGTAAGAATTTCAAAGGGATGTACTTGGAAACATTCTAAGTTGGCAAGCCAAACCCCACTTTCGAGTCTTCTATCATCGATAGGCGTGAATCACCAGCGTCCACATCAAATCTCCAAGGGGATGAACTCCAAAATGATCTGAGTTGGCATGCGGGACCCCATGCATAAAGGACTTATCTCACTACAGACAATTTAACTTTGATGTCGTTAGTAATTGGAAAGGTGCAATTACCAGTGCCCTAATGGATACCACAGTGGTGAAAGATATGAACAACATGGCACTCAAAAGTCAAGTGCTTTTTCACGACGAACTTCCATTGGTTATCATATGGAAGTTCCGGAATTTAGATTCAGTTTTGTCTTCACATAAAACCCTCGCGAATCCTTTCATTGTATGTGAAGATAAAATTGGTAATCGCACGCGAACCCTTTCTAGTGGTGTGGTACATGACCATTAGCAAAATGACGAGGTGTAACCATTTGCTTTGAAAAGTTGCCAAAACTATAGTCCACATCAATAATCCAAAATCGACGTAGTCTGGTAAGCCCTTAATGGCCCATTCACATCCACTCAATGATAAATTACTCTATCGCATGACAGAAAGCAATGCAATGCATACAAAGAACATGGTTTTATTTGTGGCATAATATTCAGTAGCCTTCACTGGCTTTGCCTTGCTCTTGAGGAGAATGTGCAGCATATTTTGCATTATCCTCCAAAAACAATCAGTAGCTATCCATGTTTATTCACAAATGGAGGCTTTGGAAAACTAAAAGGAAAGCTAACTATGCATGGTCTTTGCTAACACATCCCCACATGTCTTTCACTTTTAAAGAGAGCAACATTATCAGTAATAATACTTTAACCCAAGAATGTTATGGTGCATGGCTAACCAATAAAAAATGGGCAACCAAAATAAAAAATTCCTTGAACACAACACTACTTCTTTTGTCCCTCCATTGACAATGGTTTATGACCTTCTTGCTTCCTTCCCCACCCTCCTCTCTCTCAAAAATGAAAAATAAAGGGCCTCACTTAATACACTACATGGATGGAAATCACATAATGCACTACAAATCACTAAATGGATGTAAAGGCATAGTGGCTGAATGGTACTCCGAATGTTATGGGCATTGTGATATAAGGTAACTATATCTAAAAGCGACATTTTCTTTAAATTGTCTCTAGCTCAATCTTCCATAATAAGTAGATTCTGACACCCTACTATTGATGAGAATGTGCACAATCTGAACATCAGAGTTTAGGGTCGCTTTAAGGTCAACCTATAGTCAGCACTTTGGAAATTCATAACTTATTCATACGGTGTCCAAATAATGCATGCTAAAGTACGTTGGAATCTTCTTGAACTTGCTATTAAGACCCACTGAAAATATTTTTTGTTTTATGTGTGTAAATAGGCTCAGTTGGTAAGGTGGACGCTTTAAGGTCATCAAAATTTTGGCAAGTCATGTTTTTGCAATGTTTTACGTATGTTGTTGAGATGAACAGGGGTGATTACGTTCGACATACGTTTTACATATATTTATCGTATAAAAAACATACGAACGACATATTACAAACATGAAAAAAAACACATCATGATAAAATTTACATGTTTGTAATATATTGTTCGTACGTTTTTTTTACGATAAACATATGTAAAACGTATGTCAAACGTAATCACCCATATTCATCTCAACAACATACGTAAAACATTGCAAAACATGACCTCCTAAGTTTGTGATGATATGGTTACCTTAGTTGCAGAATGCTTGAACAATAGTTGCAGTAGGAAAGGACAAAGCTTTGAATATTTTTGTATTTCTTGGTTTTACCTTCCTCCATTCCTACAACGCAAACGCAGGTGCGGTAGGGTGCTAGTGTGAATGGCCATGAGTCTTCCATCGTCAATGTGAATGTGAATCACCAGCGTCCACGTAAGATTTCAAAGGGGATGGACCCTTCTACGATCCGAGTTGGCAATCCCGACCCCACGCCTGAGTGTTTCCATCGTCGATGCGAGGCTTGGCCTCCCTCGCATCCGTGAAAAGCCGGAATAGCCACGCCATAGCCAGCACCCCCTTCACGAAATCACACCAAACCCTCAAAGCAAATCATTCCTGCGCGGGCCTGCCCTGCTCCGCATTCATTCGGAGCATCGCTCAATTCAGCTCACCCGCCTCATTCGCTTTCATGGATTGAGCTCATCACAAAGGAAGCATCGACATCGCCGAAGCCCTTTCCGTTTCAATCTCGTCAGTGCTCGCTAATCCTGTTTTTCTCACTTACCCAATTTCCAAACAGTGATTTAACATTCTGTTAGTCGTCAACACTGCATTTTTCATTTCAACTCTCCTTGTGGTTTGGATACTCTTGCAATTTTGAAAGAGTGATTTGGTGGTGTAATAGTCTCGGTCTGCAATTTAGAGCACCTTCTTTTGTGTGAATTTCGAAAATGATTTGGCGTTGTGTTAGTCGTGGTCTGCATTTTCTTTCAGCTGCACCGTTTTTGAGTTCTGTGCATGTGGAGCTTTTGCGTTGGTGGAGCATTTTAGGTCATCTTTGAGATTTTGTTTCGATTTCTAAGTTTTTGAGGGACATTTGTCCGATTCCTTTTGTTCTACACTTAATAGTGCAATTTAGGTTGCCTTACCCCAGGAATGTTACTTCACAAGCCATCAGATATTTCCATTTGATACACATGGAGGTTCATGGGTCCCAATTACAACAGTATCTAATTCAAAAGTAGTGCATTCTTGTACAGTAACAATAAATATTCATATAGTGTCAAATGTGGAGAAATTAGTGAGGGGCAACCTAATTGCACTATTTAGTCATAATCCCAAGTTGTCATGCTGTCAATGTATATTTGCCGGATTTTGCGTAGATTTGACAAGAAGGTTTTGAAAACGTTCTATTTTTGACAATTGAAGGAAGGGTTGACGTTTGATCGGAAGAAGAAATGCTGGTTTTGTGGTGATGATCACATCAAATTACAGTAGAAGAGGCAATGTATTTATTTACGAATCAAAACATCCAAGTAGTTATAAAAGCTTTATTTATTTAGGACTTTCTTTAGACAATGCATCATGTTCCAGACTGACTGTTGATAGTGCATTTCTTAGAATTCAGGTGTGCAGAAGGATACAATGGCACCAGTAACGTGTTTGCAATCTCAAGCTTTGTCATCATGTCTTAAACAACAGGTTGGTAACTTCTGGTAATGACTTTTGTGCATTGTGATTCGGGTGATAAATCAAATACTATTTTCTTTGATGTACTATTGTATGGAGTGAATATCAATTTTCAAAGTTGTTTGTATGGAGTAGTCGTGTTTTTTTAACCCCTAAGCGTCCACAGTGACCAGAATGGTGACCATGTTTTTTTTTACATTTTTGAGTAGGTCTTCTTGTTCGAATTTTTTTTTACCAACACATGCAATGTTCTTCACTGATTCCAGTGATATAAAATTTGGTCTCATCTGAATTATATTTTTCACAATATGATCAATTGAATTTTTCATTTTAAAACCATGAATCCTTGGTCCTTTATGAGTTAATAGATGAGCCTTTCTTTTCAGATCAATAAGGTTCAACATGTGGATTTGCAGGCGGTTTTATGCAGGGAGTCTTCATCGTGCTCTCCGCGTCTATTTCTAGTTCCGGCCACCAGTTCCTCTCTATCTTACTTTTTGGCTGCTCCTTCATCGTCACTACTTCTCAAACGCTTTTCTTATGGAACTTATTTGTGCGCACGCCAGTCGAAAATTACCAAGAGTGGGTCATCCTTGCTGCAAAGACTCGCAGCGAGATCGGCACACTCAGAGAATGGTGTCTGGAAAAATGGTCAAGCAAAACGGTGCCTGCGTGTAATAGCAAAAGCCAACGACTCAACCGCAGATGAACCTCAGTCTTCTGAGATGTCCCTGGAGAATGCATTGAAGCTGCTTGGAGTTGGCGAAGGTGCATCGTTTGAAGAGATTCTGAAAGCTAAGAAGGTGATGATGGACAGGAGCGGTGGTGATCAAGATCAAATTATGCAGGTCAGCGCATCTTGACGTCACCTGAAATGCGTCATGCAAAACATGGGTTTATATATAGTGATATATATTTTAATCTTGGCTTGTATTGTCATCATAGCAATTTGCAAATTTCCATACATATTAAAACCTTTCTAATGAATGAGCTTCGGAGTCTGAAAATTGCTGAAACGCTGAACTCTGAAGAACTTTCATACGTTCTATCGAAAGCCCTTGTGTTAGCCTCTAAGGCTTCAATCCTACCGAGTCAAGCAATGGTTCGTCAAATTTAAGTTTAGTTGAACATGTTATACATTCGGTGATTTTTTTGTCAGGAGACAGTTTAGCATTTTTGCTACTTTTCCATGGCTTGAAGAGCTTTTCATATTAAATATATAGGTAATATCAGGGTAATACACATGTGCTACCTAGGTGCTACTTAGGCAATACCTGGGTGATACTCCATGTAGGAAATCTTGCTATTATTCCTTTTTTTTTCAAAACTCATTTGTATCAATTAGCCAGCCCAAATTTTACGTAGCAATTTGGCTTAAATTAGCAACAAAAAAATCACATAATACATTCTACTTGTGATTGGTCCATTGACTGTTTGGAGAGCATATTTAGTATGAGAGCATATTTAGTCTTGTCTTGCATGGTCATCATAGCAATTTACAGATGAAAACTGTGGTTGTGATTTTGCTTGCAGGTCGAGGCAGCCTATGACATGCTATTGATGCAAAGTCTGTCACAGCGACAATCTGGAAAAGTTAACAGTGCTGTCCGGTACGCCGACGTTCGAAAGCCTAAGTCTTCCTCTTCTGGGGTAGGACCGGAATGGATGCAAAAAGCCTTGAAGAGTGCCCCTGTCTCTTTTCAGACTCCTTCAACTTCAGAACTTGGCACTCAATCAGCGCTCTTTGCAGCTCTCATTATTTGGACTTTTGCAAGTGGAGTCATGTCATCCTCGAGTCAGGGAGCAGTTGCTGGTCAGGATACACCAGGATTTATATTGGCTGTTGGATTCGGTCTCGCTCTTTTCTTCTTAAGGAAACAAAATATCAAATTAGGTGAGCCTCTTCAAGTGCCAATCTGACTCAAGTGTTCATTATGCTTAACCATTAAAGGACCAAGAAGCCCAAATTGGGCCTCATGTTTTTCTTAGCAGTTTTGAGTAGGTCCTATGTGGACTTCTTTTTGTTGTATGACTAACACATGCAATGTTCTTCACTGATTCCGGTGATATAAAATCTGGTCTCATCTTAATTATATTTTTCACAATATGATCAATTGAATTTGTCATTTTAAAACCACAAAAATCCTTGGTCCTTTAGGGGTTAACTGATACCAGGAAAGCTTTCAATTCACTGTCTGTGCAATTCACGTATTTGTAAGCTCCTATTATTTGGTCTGCATACATAAGCAAAGAATGACAGTTTGATTTCATTTGTTCAGGAAAAGCGTCACTTATCACAATTGGAGGGCTGGTGTCAGGAGCCTTGCTGGGGGGATTGGTGGAGTCTTGGCTCCGTGTAGACATTGTTCCAGTATTTGGAATTGGATCACCTGCGATTGTGGTCAGTGAGTTTGTGCTATTCTCCCTGTGGTTCAGCTCTTTGTATTTGAGGTGATAAAAGCCATCTCTCACTGCATTGTGCTCCGTCAGGAGGCAGCTCATGTTTGAGAATTTACAGTACATGTCTGATGCAACAGTGTGAGGCAGTAACATGCGACCATTGTAAAGCCTTGGGAAACAGGGGAAATCATAAATATTGTGTAGATCCACTCAAGTACAGAAATTTGGCTGTGAAGAGCAGATTTTTTTGTAGACCATTCCACATCTGCGTTGTTGTATTATCCATATCATGTATTTGGAGGCTCTGTCATGTTTGAAATTTAACCTTGAAAACTATGGTGGATGTCCTCTGGCACTGGTTGCAGATATAGGGAAAAGAACAAGTTGTTCTTGTGTTTTGTTTTGCGATGTGTGTCATCATCCATTATGAATGGTCATATGTCAAATGAAATTTACAACCATGTCTAATTTTCCACTATCTGAATCTGTTGAACATGTACGTGCAAATTTTGAAATTAACCAAACTTGTGAAGACGCATCATCTTGTGAGATGCACATCATGTTCTCTTCACATGGAATCATGTCCAGCACTGGAATGACAACAATTTTTGCTTGTTAGATACACAGAATTTTTTTAATTTTTTTTTGAAGGAATACAGACAACACAGGGACTAAGGGCTGCTTTACATGACAGGCCAAGGCCAATTTGGAGCTCTTACTTGCGTGAATCCTTAGTATGTGATTGGTCTATTCCACGAAATCAACCCTAAGGCCTTTGCATGATGGAGTCAAGGCCATTCCATGAAATTCATTTTCTAATGGGCTGAAATTATATTCTAATGCACTAAAGACAAAATTTGACACTGCCCTACAAGGAAGAGAATTGGGTTGACGAAAATGGAAACTCAATTCACTTCCCTTGGGTTGTGTTAGAGCTCCCTCCATTCTTGGCATGATCCACTATTTCCTGTGAATTGGCTTTGGCCTTGGCCCATCATGCAAAGTGGTCCTAAATATCTTACCCCAAGAAGAGAGTCAGTTGGTTTAGCCAATAATAAATATATTTTATAAAAATTGACTTTTTAAATTTCAAAGAAAATAAATTTTGGCCCAAACTAAATGATTCAATTAAGATTTATGAATGTGAATTATTTTTCATGAATTTATTTTGGCAATTGATAAGAATTTTAGATTTTCTTAACACGTAGTTTTTGGACATTATATAAATGAACTATGGATTTTTAAAAGTGTTGATCAAGCATAGACATCCAAAATCGATTCTAGGTTCTTATGTTTTGATTTTGTACTACTGTAGTACTATAGCTGGGTTGCTAAAAAAAAATTCAAAAAAAAATGTAAAAAATAAAAAATTATGAGGACAAAAAACGAAAATAGAATAAATTATTTTTAGCTATGTTTTGCTATTTCTAAGCAATTTTGGGCCATTTTGGGCCATTTTCAATCATTTTTTGCTCAAAAAAAAGAATTAAGAAATTCATTTTTTGAGGAACGAACCTTATTTTTCAAAAAAATATTAAATATTCATTCATAGGGTGGTGACCCAACTATGGTACTACGGTAATATGATAAGGGTTGATTTTGGGCAAGGGTTGATTTTAGATCACTTACTTCATACAAGGGATTATATTAACCCTTAACTGCCCAACCAGGCTAAATCTGCTTGATGTACAGAAATGGCAGCCATTTACTTCTTCATCCATCACTTTTTGTAGTGTGAATTTTTTTTGCAAGAAACTATGGGTAGTTACCTTCAGTGACTCGATAACCAAATGGTAAAAACATTCAAACTGATTTTTTGGCATTCAATTTGAATTGGTACTCTTCCATTCTGAGGAAAAAAATGAAAGAGCCCGGGGCTGATTTTGGAGGTCATGGACAGAATTCCTCGACGGACTATGTGAATGTAGGGTTCAAAATGCAACTGATGATGGATTTTTCATTCATTTTTTCAGTTTTAGTTGCATGCCCATAGTTTCACAGTATGTTTGTTTTTCAGTGAGGCTAATTGCAAGGTGCATATCTCGTTGGCAAATGGTTGCAAATTGATGCAAAAGAATTCCCAACCCCATTGACTCGTGCTCTACATGGAATGGATTTTTTTGTGATTTTACACCACACCCAAGGTCAGAAAATTGAGGCAATTATCCAAAACTTATACCCTGTCCGTCCTAAGTCAACGTCAAAATCAAGTAGTCAAACACTATAAACTCACCATCCAAAGCATGGATTTCAAATCTGAAAAGTTCATCTAATTCTCCAAATGTACTCACACAAGATCATGCGGTTGATCTCAAACAAGCAATTTCAGTCAAGTGTGGAACACTCTTTGAAAGATTCACTGAAAAAAGTCGAAAACTGCAGTTGGAGAGGGCTGAGGACCTTTAAGGGTTAAGTGATCCGACTTTGTTACAAGGCATACCACACAATTAGAGATGCATGACATAATTTGAAATTGTAATTGGCTTTTCAAGCTTGGTATCAAGTTGGAAATTTAGCGTAGATTAAATAGTTATGACATGGAGATCTTAAACTGATGTAGACTAAATAGGCAAATAGTTGTGACATAGAGGTCCCAAATTGACGTAGACTAAATAGTTGTGACATAGAGGTCAACCAGATTGATGTAGACTAAATAGTTGTGACATAGAGGTCCTAATTTGATGTAAATTGAATAGCTGTGATATGAAGGTCCTAGATTGATGTAGACTAAATAGTTGTAACATGGAGGTCAGCCAGATTGACGTAGACTAGATAGTTGTCACATGGAGGTCAGCCAGATTGACGTAGACTAGATAGTTGTCACATGGAGGTCAGCCAGATTGACGTAGACTAGATAGTTGCGACATGGAGGTTAGCCATATTGACGTAGACTAGATAGTTGTGACATGGAGGTCAGCCAAATTGACGTAGACTAAGTAGTTGCGACATGGAGGTCAGCCAGATTGACGTAGACTAAATAACTGTGATATAGAGGTCTTAATTTGATGTAAACTGAATAGCTATGGCATTGGAAATCCTAGATTGATGTAGACAAAATAGTTGTGACATGGAGGTCGGGGGCGAGATTGATGTAGACTAAATAGCTGTGACATAGAGGTCCTAACTTGATGTAAATTGAATAGCTGCGACATGGAGGTCCTAGATTGATGTAGACTAAATAGGCAAATAGCTGTGACATGGAGGTCCAAGATTGAAGAAGGCCTTTCAAGTACAGAGAATTTTTCCTAGAGTTGTCCATCTGCCATATCAATGGTAGTTGGAGGGAAGGGACTTTCTTCCATATCAAACATTAAGCGATTTTTTGTCAAAATCTTACCTCCATCATATTCAATAAAATATAACACTAAAATTTTGAAAAATAAAATGTAGGATATGACCAAAGTCATCTCCAAGTAACACTAGAGTTGCCAATCTTGGGATGAAGATTTTTATTTATAAATAACATGATTGACAAATGTGCAAAAATAGAGAATGAAAACACAATTCTATCCATTTTCTTCTAACCCCTTTGTCTTCAAGGATGCCACTTTATCTACCAACCAAATAAATAGAATTTTACTATTTATTTATTTTAAACACGTTCGATGTACGTTGGTGGTAACAAAGAACAAACAATCCATGCCCTAAACATATTATTAAAAAGTCGACACCCACATTAATCTAACTTTGGGATTTACCAAACGCACAATCCCATCAAACACAAAGTAGATGTTGATCGTAACCATTACCACCAACAATCTCAACCAAAAGCCCTACTATAGCTTACTCCATCATTAGAGTACTTTAACCCCTAAGCGTCCTGGCGTCCATATTTTGGACGTTTTTGAGGGACATTCACCTTCGAAGAGTTTTAACTTTTGCAAAACGTGTCCGATTTTGCTGAAATTTTGAAAAAAACTCCTCGCATGATGTATGGAATGTGTGGTAAAAATTTCAGATCAATCCGAGATGAATTGAATTTTTGGTGACCATTTGAAAGTAGGTATCTTTCTTTTGGACAGTTCTGTGAATTCGATGGCAGCAACTTCGGGGGCTTGTATCCCCTTCATCCCAAGTCCGTTTTCAATAAAAACTTTTTGGGTTGAATTTCCTTTGAAGTCTAGTTATCATGGTAAAATTTTCAGGTCAATCTATGTTGTTATGAATGTTTGGGAGTCATTTTAGTGCACGGGTCTAGTTTGAACACTTTTTGCTTTTTGGTTCAAATGGGTCACTTTTCGGGCTACTTTTTGACATTGCAAGGCCATTTTAGGGCACATTAAATTTTTTTCATGAGGATTTTTTGGTACCAATGTGTTTATATGATGATTTCGAACTACTTTATAGTTGAAAGTTTTTTCATTTGAGTAATTTTGAAAACAAATTTCACCTCTAACTGTGTTGCTAGGAAAATTTCAGCATCCTTTTTTAGCACTAAAACACTTTGAACTTGCAATCTATATGGCCAAATGACCCCAAAATTGATCCACATGATCTACAACATGTATGTTACAAGATTGTACAGTTGAGATTTCTATACCTCACTTACATTTAGACCTATAATACATCAAAAGCGATGATGATTTTAAGCCCAAAAAAACTAGGGACCCTTAGGGGTTAAGGTCACTAGTGTGGCCATTGGCCCAAATGTTCCCCGTGATTTAGCCATGTTTATATTTTTTAATTTTATTTTGAGAATAAATTTATCCATAATTGTACTCAAGTTATGGTGATTAGATTCAAATAAAAAATCCATAACTTCCGCACTGTAGTTTCAAAAACCACAAAAGGACTTTGGTGCACTCCTTCTCGTCGAGAGCTTTCTAATGATACGAAGAACCGAATTGACAACCTCACGTTCTGGGAAATCTCAACCTAAGAAACAAGCTACCTTCTTTAATTTATACATTTTTGAACCCAAAAATAAAAAATAAAAACCCAAAAATCACTGTTACGTGTGATACAATATTGTAAGCTCATCAAATGCAAACTACAAGAGTGCTTTTTTCTTTAAGGGCAGTTAAGCACCCAGCTCTACATATATGAAATAAAAAAAAATTAAAAAATGCAGTGAACCACAAAGCCATGTGCCACGTGTAAGTTGTACTTTTATACTCCTGTAAAGATCAGGAATTTCATGCCATGTCACCAGCAGTTACTCACATGACGACAGTTGTCAGCTCCTTGAGTTGGCACGTCAGCAGCTCAGTCAGGAGAGCCTCTGAATCAGTCAGGCCCTCAATGACTCCTGGCCACAAAGTGGCCTTTTATTATTTTTTATATATATAAATTAAATTCTTTGAAAAGGTCACAAAATCAATGTTTTTTCTAAACTAACATTTGGAGATTGAATAATAGAATTCAATAATATTTTTGGTTGACATACAATCAAAACTATGATTTATGTAGAAATAATTTTAACCCCTTACCAGGGTGTCCCTGGAATTGACAATTTGAGAAAAATCATCATAAAGTACTATTTAGAAGATAATTTTGGAATTGATATACAAATGAAAGTTCTAAATTTTTAATTTTAGATTCCATCCATGCGGTTCGATTCACTAATACTATCACCAATATTTAATTATAAAATTTGAAAGTTAAAATTAAAAATTCCTTCTAAATTCGATACAAACAAAATTTTAATATTTTTTGAGTAAAATTTGTTGGAATGAATTTGAAATGAGATACTCTTAAACGTGGTGATTCTTTGAAATTTTTGTGTTTCTTAAATCTATGACCTCATTTTTGCAAGGCCACTTTTGAACTACAGTCAATGCAATTTTGGCTTGGTCAACAACTTGACATACTTCTACATTTGTAATTTTAGAAAAATATGTAATCAAGTATCACTAAATCCAACTGTTAGATAAGAAAACAACTTGGTGAGGAATCTCCAAAAAATTGGATGACTTTCATCCAAGCATTGATGAGAACGTGAGAAGGGTTTGAATCTGTCAGTCGTCCAGTTTTTGGACGCTGTGACGTTTAGGGGTTAAAAAAAATAGAAAATCAGGCCCTCTTTACACTAGAGGCGAGAAACCGTGGAGAAAACCTCACAAGGGCCGTGGCTCATCCTTGAGAAGCCAACCTTTGAACTTGACGGCCTTTGGATACAGTGTAAAGTGAGAAGGGGCCATAAAATAAAGTGTTCGTTTTTTAAAATAAAGTTCTTAAATATTCTTAAAAAATAAAAAATAATTGGCTATGAGAATTTTGGCCAAACGGCCTCCCGGATTTTGCGTTAGACCTAACTCTTAAGGTGTGCTTGACGCAAAATCTGGAGGCCTTGAAAAATGTGCACTTTTGTTGCCACAAAGGACAAAAGTGTTGTCCATGTCATTTTCTCCTCCTTCCGTCCCTTGGGCTGAAAATTTCAGGTGTAAAGTGACATTCTTTGGTCTTCTCGGTTTCTAGGCCTCCCATTGGCTGAAATTTCTCTCCTCACGGCTTCTCGTCTCTAGTGTAAAGAGGCCCTCACGGCAGTAGGTTATTGAACATCCATGTACTTAGGACCTCTTTCCATGTAGAGTTGGGCCGGTTCTTGAATCTTGCTCTCCATCGCTAAATATAACACATGGCACTTCCATGCACACCTCGGTAGAGTAATCTAGTAGATATAATAGTAGACACTTTCCACAAAGCAACCAATCAGGTAACCCACCGATGGGAATGAGAGTGGGTGAAATGCAAATTTCGTTTTCAATGCTCTTAGGACTGCTTTACATTGAGTATACTCAACCCAAACAAATCTAAAATTTGAGTACTTTCACTAGCAAGGAGCTTTAACCCCTAAATGCCTACAACCATCTTCAAATTGAGCAGTTTTGTAAATATGCATTATAATATGCAATTAAAAAGAATATTTTTGAACTTGATGTATGAATAAAAGTTGTACCTTACGAATTTTAGATTCTATCCATATGGTTCAATCTATAATTGCAATCACCAATATTTTTGTACAAAATTGAATTTAAAATTTAAAATTATTTTGTAATTCAATTATGAATAAAATATTGACAATCTGAAAATGAAATTTGTTGGGATTCGTTGAAATGTAATTCTCTAAGTGTAGTGATTTTTGGAGATTCTTGGTTCCCTAATTTTATGAGTTGACTTTTTCAAGAGCACTTTTGAACACTTTTGAATTAAAAGCATAGAAATTTTTGGTGAATCATTACAACATGAAATGAGGCATAAAAATTTCACAAATCATCCCCTTTTTAATCGGTTCTCACATGCAGGAAGCTAACTTCCCATAAAATCTAGAGTAAAAAATCCACATTGCAGAAAGTGCATGACGGATGTGATAACATCATCACAAACTTGGCAAGTTATGTTTTTGCAATGTTTTACCTATATTGTTGAGATGAACATGGGTGATTACGTTCGACATACGTTTTACATATGTTAATCGTATAAAAAACGTACGAATAACATATTACAAACATGAAAAAACACATTATGATAAAATTTTCATGTTTGTAATATGTCTTTTGTACGTTTTTTCTACGATAAACATACGTAAAACGTATGTCGAACGTAATCCACCCATGTTCATCTCAACAACACCCATGTTGAACTTAGCTCTTGTTTTCTTGACTAGCTCTTGTAGCAAGCTCAATTCCTCATTGGTGTGGGGTAATTTTGACGATCGGCACCGTTGAAATTAAAGAAGACTTACGTAGCTTTTTTATGAAAAAAAGATCAACAAAATCGCATAATTTTTGAGAAAATGCCACTGTTGAGAAGATTGATGAAACTTGTTTGGGGTATTTTGTACACATGCTGAAATCGGATTGTTCAGAAATGCTCCAAAAATTCTGAAATTTTTACTGTGAGTAGAAATCATCATTCTAAACATGTTCAAAAAAATTCAAGTAATTTGGAGGTGTGAAGAGGAAGATATGAGGGTCTGAAGTGACACTTAGATACCCTCCGGGCAACTCAAAAAAATCACCAAAAATCGCTTACTTGATGAATTTCCGATCAAGAAATACCTACAGATTTGGCTCTCAAAAAGAGCCAGGGTCTCTTTGTTGCTCATCCTACAATTCAAAGCCCAAGAACCCGAATTTCCTCACTTTCTAGTTCCAGAAGCCGCGTGGGGGCCTTACAGTCCTTTAGGGGTTAAGGGTCAACTTGGTATAAAAAAATTCACTAAGGTTCAAGGTCATGAAAACAAAAATAAATGAATTGAAGCCTTGTTGGTATGAATATAGAGAAAAAGTTTAATTCTGCCAACTTAAGAAAATAATGTTTCTAGTTTTAGAAGTTGAACTTCAGCCCATGTATAAATGAAAATGAGAGTGTAATTGTATATCCTTCAATCTTATTGTTTGATTGTCATTTCATTTGATTGAAGGGTAAATTTAATGAGGCGGAATTTGTCTATTTGGGTGCAGACCAAATGGTGGCAGATACATTCACCAAAAGTTTATCAAAGGCTAAATTTGAGTATTGTAAGAGTAGACTAGGAGTTAGTCTATCAAGTCACTCAAGAGGAATTAGAGGACTTAGAATAATACTAAGTTATGTTTTTAGTAAATAATGTGGCACTACGTTATTATCTACTAAAGGTGGTTTTAACTATAGGGGAGTGTTGGAATTAAGTTACCCATAAGGGAACTGATAGACCAAACATCTATGACTACGTTACTCATATGGTAATTAAGTTACTTATGAGGGAACTGATAGACTAAAGCTCTATGACTCCAAGTTGGTTAGAACACCAAAGTAATAGTCTAGTTAGCGTGTACATATTCTAAGTATGTAGGCAGACAATACTAAGACTATAAGTGTGGCTTGGTGGGTGAAGGATATAACTTGTCTAATTGACAAGATCTCACTTCTATAGTTGGGTGGCAAGTCACATAATAAACATTATTTACCTTTTGTACACATTATCTTTCTTAATTTAAGCCAAGACTTTCTTTTTGGCTGGATTTTTCCCAACTTTGAAAAGGCCATTTATTTCCTTCAGATGTGTAAGTCTAGCTCCATCCTTGTCAACAACATAAATTTCTCCTGCCAAATGAATGTCGAAACCTACCTTGCTTACCACTATTTCTTACCACTTTTCTTTCCCCTCCATCTCTAGTTTCTTCACTATTGAACCTCAAAATTTGTAAGAAGGCCTTTACACTACAGTCTTAACAAGCCTTTACACTACAACTTAATTTCCCCTACCGTATTACAAATAATGAACTTTTCTACCATATTTCTAACAAGATTTGTACACGTATGGCAACAAAGCACATAAGGCATACAATTCCAGAAGAAACTACAAACATTGTTGTCTTCTATTGACTAATATTACAACCCACATGATAGTGAACCTCCATCAAAATGCTCAATTGAATTAAATAGGTAAAGCGTGCAAGTGGTCTAGAAGGATAGGGGATCAAAAAGTAAATATTTTGTTCAACATCCAAAATCCTCACATTAGCCAAGTTAAGGTTACTAAAATCTCTCTCATAAAATTCAAATGACATTTGTAAATTATACCTTTATGTTTACGTATTTTCTTAATACAATTTTTCATTAAATCTAAGTTTTCATCAACACATTTCTTCCCTAAATAAAAATTCACCAACCTTTAATCTTTCGATAAGACTTGTTCTAAAAAACTCTTCAATTTCCACATTTCAATTCTATATATGAAAAAAAAAAATCATGAATCCATATGTCAAATTATGAACACATATTATTTTCAATAAATAAGTGACGAATAAAATCTTAAAAGAGAAGTGAAAAGTGACATTTGAAATATAGAAAATCAAAATATACTTATTATAGTAAACTAGAAAAGAGACAAACTCCCAGATGCACGTCAAACTAAAATTTATGATTAAATGTAGAGAAGGGGTCTTGAATCTCCAAAGAGTGAGTTTGTATGTCGTGACCCCTATAGACTACTATAGGCAAAAAAATTAATTTTTTGAGACTATTCTTTTAATTCCAGTGTAAACAAGGATTGATTTTAACAAGATAATGGAAATCAAGTGTGAATGCAAATTACTCCCTCTATTCCGAAATAAAAAGCACTATCGATATAAAACGCTCATGGGAACATTTTTTATTCCATAATAAAACGACCATTTGTTTATTTTATTTGCCTATTGTACCCAAAAACGTCGTCGAGTGCACTATACATTGCATTAATTAACCAATGACGCTGTAGCTTACGCAGTTTCTCAAATGTGATATTTATTTGGAACAAAGGAAGTAAAACGACTCTAGTCTTAGAAGAACATTTTAAAAAACACAATTAGGATGAATATAAATGAAAGAAATGTGTAGACTGCAAGTCTTATTGAACCTAGATTTGAAAAAAAAAAACTCTTCAAAATTTGTCTATATGAAGAATTCCTTTGACCCGTAAGCGTCCACACTACATTTCTCGAGTCAAACCTCTTCGATTTCTCACATTTTAAATATTTTACGTTTTTCAAGTATTTTTCTCATAACACCCAATTCCCTAATTTTGCACTTGGCCAAGTGCACTCATTCCATGAGCAAATTTGGCTTTAAAAAAATTAATTTGAAAAATTCTCTAAAAAACAGCCATTTTTGTCTTTCTACAATTCCTTACATTGTAAAAAAATATTTTTTAAATTTATTTTGTATTCTCATCTTTATCTTTTATTTTATCTTTATCTTTATTTTTTTATTTTTTTTCTTTTATCTTGTTTTTTTTTTCTTTTATCTTGTTTTTTTTCTTGTCTTCTTTCTTCTTTTTCTTCTAGTCTTCCTCTTGTCTTCCTTTTTTTTTCTTCACCTTGCCATTTCTGGAGTTTAAACGTTAAAAAAAAAATTAAAAAAATTAAAATCAGGGAGTAGCCGATGGCTGAATCCAATATAGGCCAAAAAAACAAAAAAAAAAAAGTTTTTTTTTTTTTTGCTTCCGCTTTTTCCGGGCAGAGAGGGTTCGCGCGCGCGGACCCTACTCTAATTTTAACCCTCCCTCCCTCCCTCCTCCCCTTTCCTTTTTTTTCCCCTCTCTCCTACATAAACCCTCACTCACTCTCCCTCCCTCACTCTTCCTCCCTCTTCCTCCTTTATATTGAGGAGAAGGGAGAAAGGAGAGAGGGAGAAGGACAAGAGAGGAAAAGGGGAGGAAGGAGAGTGTGAGGGAGGGAGAGTGAGGGAGGGTTTATATAGGGGAGAGGAGGGAGTGAAGGGGGGAGGCTGAAAATTAGAGTAGGGTCTGCGCGCGCGGACCCTCTCTGCCCGGAAAAAGCGGAAGCAACCAAAAAATAAAATAAAAATAAAAATAAAATAAAAATAAAAATAAAATAAAAATAAATTAATTAATAATTTTTTTTTAAAAAAACTTTTTTTTTATTATTTTTATTATTTTCATTTTTTATGGCATGTATTGGATTCAGCCATCGGCTGCTCCCTGATTTTTTTTTAAATTTTTTTTTTAACGTTTAAACTCCAGAAATGGCAAGGTGAAGAAAAAAAAAAGGAAGACAAGAGGAAGACTAGAAGAAAAAGAAGAAGGAAGACAAGAAAGAAGACAAGAAAATAAACAAGATAAAAGAAAAGAAAAGATAAGATAAAGATAAAGATAAAATAAAAGATAAAGATGAGAATACAAAATAAATTTAAAAAATGTTTTTTTACAACGTAAGGGATTGTAGAAAGACAAAAATGGTTGTTTTTTAGAGAATTTTTCAAACATTTTTTTTAATTCGCTTGGGGGCCAAGTGCATGATTATATGGCCAAGTGCAAAATTAGCGAATTGGGTGTTTCATATAGATTATTGTTAAACAGATTTCTCTTGATTTTTCATAATTATTTAAATAAAATGAAGTTTATACGATTTTCAAAGTTATTCTCTTGTAATAATTATAGTGATTACAAAAATGCTTAAAATAGTATGAATTTTTTAGGAAAAAGTAAACAATAGTGATGAACAACAAGGTCTAGGTGGCATACTTCTTGAGCTTATAAAAAGAAATTCAATTGAAAAACTTTTTCTACAATGTATATTGGAATTTTGAGGTTTTGAGCTTTAATGTGCTGCCCTAAACGCAATTTTAACAATTTTGAAGAATAGCATTACAGAAAGTTTGAACCCTCAAGTAGGCCCCTAGAGGAGGGGGTACAAGGTGGTCTCACATATTTAAATTTCTCTTAACAAATATTTATCCCTCCTATCTCTGCCCAAGGACTCCATAGGATGCATGTGAGCCCTTGTCTTTGATCAACACCTGTTAGAATCTTAAAATTCACACAAGCTCACATCCCAATCACTCAGAAAATTGCCAAAAAGCTGCATATGATATTTAACTTCGTCATATTACTGGTAACATGGTAGGGGCCTCTCTGAGGGTTCAAACTTTCTGTAATGGCAAATTGGGCTAGAAAGTAAAAGATAGCCCCCCACATTTTCTTAGTTGGGATCATTTTCATTTGAAATAAGGAACTAAGTGAAAGTCAATGCTTTACTAAAAAAAATGACCAAGTGTAGCCATATTGGGCTCTTTAGAAGCTCAGGGGTTAATGCAAATACTAGCGCATTTGAATGCTTTCAATGTTGTGACTCTTGTAAATTTCAAGCAACTTGATTATATTCAATGTGCCTCATCCATATGCTTCATGTTATGTGGTTTCTTTTATGAATATATAATTTTTTGTGGACTAATAGAGAAAAATTAGAGAAAAAATGGGCTTACAAGAGATCCTCAAAAGGCCCACTTTTCTGGTCATGGCACCCATAAGCATCGCCAACCATGAGTTGTCATGTTGGAATTATGAGACACTGTTACAATGACATTAAGCACTATAAAATTTAAATAAAACAAAAAAAGCCCCCAACCGGGTCCAACATAGCACCAGGCCCTAGTACTGTAATTTTTGAAAAAAAAAAAAAACCACAATACGACCGGCGGGGTTGTTTTTTTTATAAATAAAATAAAAAATTGTAAAATAAAACACAATGCCAATATGCGTTGTGGCAGGCCGGACAAGGTGTTAATTTCATGTTTAAAAATAAAATAAAATTGGTTGCCCCTCCTTTTGCTACTTTCCAAAGTACCACAGGGAGGTCACATACTATATACTTTTATAAACCACGTGCGGTCAGGGGATAATTAAAGGTGGGCTATTTATCTAAATTTCTTGAATAATTTGCACCCTATTAGTAGATAAAATGGTATTTTGAGGTATTTTTCAAGACCCTATAGGTAAATATAATTTCCACCATTAACTTATTTTATAGACCCTATTTTGTTTATAAATTGTACCATTTATCAAAATCATGGAATTTTGGCATAAATTGACATTAATCCATAACAAAACTACAACAACACATGAACGAAACTTTCAAATAATTACAATTGTGCTCAGTGCCTAAAGTGTTGCAATTAAATGTAGTTACTTTAAAAACATGAATAGAAACTCGAACAAATGAAAAAGTTAGACGGATGTCACATTCAAGTAATGTGTTTAAAAACACAACCTAACAAACAAACAACATGAGTCCGACAGAAAATCAAATACCCAACAATAGTATCTGCAAGGGGCAGAAGTTCAAGCACAAAATGCCATCCCTCCCAATGCACTCACTGCCACTCTACCTTTTTTTTGAAACGTGAACCCCCAAGTCCCCTTAATTACAAATAATTGAATATAGAGGATTGCATGTATAAAAAATTCCTTAATATAGAGGATTACATGCACAAAAATCCTAAACCCTAAGGTTTTATGTTGAATTCTAGACAACAAGGTTTAGGGTTTAGGCAATTGAGGCTATTTTTCATCCAATCCAAGGATTTTCATTGGACCTCACATAAATTCTTCGTTCCTCCAAATATTACAAATCCTACTTTATTAATAGAAATTAAATACTACCTATACTTTTCACCTACCCTACTTTAGATATAATACCGTATGGGCCATTTGATTTAGGCTATGGTATTTCCAAAATTTGTATAAATTTTTGCTCCAATGAATTAAAAATACCCTATATTTTTTCTCATGTGGTTTAATAAAATTTTGAAAGTGACCTCCCTGGGCAAAGTACTTGGGGCCTTTTACAGACCCATATTTCCTCTAATAATTATTTGTTGTGCATGTGATCCCCAATCAAGACTATAGATTTGTGTGTAGCATATTAATTGAAATTATGAAGAATTTGTGATTGGTTGTTGATAGTGATGAATGCTATATTAATGTGGAGTTAATGAATAGAGAAAGTGTACAAGTAGATCATGGAAAGTATAAAAAATTGCATGTGATTGCATGACATGATGTAGAATTACTAAGTGTGAGTAATTTTGTAGAAATGGCGTGCTTAATATAATTTACAAAATTAAATTTGAATCACACGATGAATTTAAGACTAAATCACTATAGGATCATATAGTCTAAATGTATAAAGAAATCAACTAGAATAAGTTGTGAAAATGAGCTAAGAAGTGCATGTAAATATGAGTTAGAAATTTAAAACAAGTCTAAAAAATTGGATACCCTAAGACTACTGAAAGGAAAATTTATTGAAACTGTAAGGAGTAAATTAATAAGAAACAAATCATAAAAGAACGTAATGCATTCAAAAATGGTTTCAATAAGACTATTGAAAGGCCCGGTGCCACGTGTCAAGACTATCTTAGGCATATGCTTGTGCATTCACATAGTGTGGGGATAAAACAAAAGTGACTGCAAAAACACTTTTTTAATTTTTTTAAAACGCACAAGTGACCTTAGTTGCGTCAACTACAACTAATCTAATTTTCTCCCACAAAGAACCTTACCACTAAAGAAGTATCTTGGATAATTGGCAAGGAAATACTTTTTGTACTATAACCACCTCATTTGTGATCTAGAGCACTTCAAGCCTTGCATGTAAACATGCTCCAAGCCATTAGTGGTGTAGAGTTTTAAATTTAATTAGTGAGGCATTAATGCCATAAATTCTAAGTTTAATCTCAAAGACACTAATGTCAAAGACCTTTGAATCTTAATTCTAATCCATTTAGGTGATAAAGTTTTTGAAATTTGTGGTTTAATATATCAAATTTATAATTATAAATATTTTTTATAAAATGTGTATTTTAGCTTTTTGATTTTATGTACATGCAATTTTAAAACTTCAATTATAGATTTTTGAGCTATAAAAGAATTTTATGATTGATGATTCTATAAAAGAATCAATGATTGATGAATATGAATTATTTTCATGAAAGGGTGAAATAGTGTGAGCTTTAGAAGGAAAAAAACCCTTTTTAATACATAGTGAAATGCACTAGTACCAACAATGCACGTGGATATGTAAAACTTGTCTCTTTTACTCATTGGTTAAATGTTTTCTACAAAATTGGGTATAACTTAAACAAGAAGATTCCAAATTACAAAACTTGTTTTGGAAGTGAAACCTTACCTGGTTGTGTAAAATGTTTTTGGTTAGAAAATTTTCAAAACAAGTTAATCTACTATGTATTGTACAATGACAAGTAATTTACAATCCATAGCTAAAGGCATCCTCAATTCAACTTTGCAAACTATCACTGACACTTCGCATTTGGAGAGTGTATTGAGTCCTTCAAACTACCCTCTTAGGTTCAATTTAAATTAGGGTTTAATCTGATTGTTGGTCCGAACATAATTGACAAGTAATTGGATCAATGATCGTACGCATGATCGTAGAGATGTGTCTGCAACTGTACAAATGACCTGTTTGGGTCCAACTTGTCAATTTTGAGTAAAAAAAAACCTTGACCCAATTTCTTTGGCATGGCCCAAACATTTGTTGTCAAATTAGTGCCAATTAGACCACCACAATATGTTGAGGAGAAGTTTGGGTTGGCCCTAATAGAAAGCACTTCACTTTGATTTGCCAAATTCGAATAATCTTATTGTTTGAAATTTGTGAAATTTGGGTCTGGCCAACAATTGGGTCCTAATGTAAAGAGCCTAGGACTAGATTTTGGTAGGTTCTTGTATTTGATTGCGCATACGAGGCAGTTGATGTGAAGGAATGTCATCATGCATTTAGGCCCTAATGTAAAGTCGGCCTAAGGGTGACTTTTTATTGAGCATATGCACTGAAATTGGACTTTTTGATTCTTTCTATCAGTGAAACATCCAAAATCCAGAGGTTCAACCAAGGTTCCACTCTCCTAGTGAGCCAAACCTGTTGAATGCAGATTGGAAGTTCACCGGTATGGACCTACAAATGTTTCACGTAGATAATTCCATATGGAAGTGACACATGACAAAGATATGAGTCGACATTCTCTATGTGGGCCATCATTTCCCAATGTTCCATGTCACACCTGAAAGGAAACATGAAAAACAACAAAAGGTGTAGACGTGGAAAATTCCTCTGAGTCAGAGTTTCCAATCTGAACCTTGAGGTCCCCAACAGAAAACCGTCCTAAGACTATATTCAAGTAGATTCTTGGATTTGATTCAGGATTTGATTGCATATGTGAGGCAACTAATGTGAGAGAACCTTGTCATACATTTTAGATTTGGGTTGAGCCAACAATCAGGCGCCAATGTAAAGTCGGCCTAGAATTATATTTAGATAGATTCTTGTACTTGATTGAAATAATGGACCTTTGTCCTACATTTAGGCCTTAACGTAAAGTCAACCTATGACTATATTTAGGCATATTCTTGTACTTGATTGCACATGTGAAGCAACTGATATAATGGAACCTTATCCTACATTTATGCCCTAATCTACAGTCAGCCTAGGACTATATTTATTCATATTCTTGTACTTCATTGCACATGTGAGACAAATGATGTGAGGGAACCTTATCCTACATTCTACAAGTGTGATTGGTCCATTAACTATTTACCGTGCATATATAGAGAGTGTGATTGAGTCACTTGTAAATGAAATATGGATAAAACTGTAGTTTGAAGTGTGAATACCACTAGTAGAAAGTGTACTTGGGACACCAAGCTATAGAATGTTTTTCTTACACATACAATATTCTGCAATGAAATCAGGATTTTGCATGGATTTCCTGTATAACTAAAACTTCATCCATTTGAAAAAATTCATGTCAGGTAAACAACTTCTTCATCAAAATATCCACCTTCCTTGTCGCACTTTGCCCTCCTTGGTAGATGCTTATTTGTAGAAATACCTCTTTATTAGTCATTCCTCTATACACGAATGCACATTTCCTATGTAGCATACCTACACAGTAGATATGTCTAATTTTTATTTTTTGTATTTTTAAATGACACTTGTCTACACCTAATTGGTTGGAATGTGTAAATAAGTATTGTAAGCATCCAAAATATCATGATTTTGTTTTCAAAAGGGATAATCTAAATTTATCATGTTGTGTACAGACTTCCACATGTCAACTTGTCCCGAGGTGATGCCTTCCTTTTTTATTCACTACTTCTTTACATTAAAATGCGTTTTTGGGGTTCTTTTGATAGGTCTTTTCATACCATATTATACAAGATTCTTTAAGCCAAATGTGGGTTTTAGTTTTATTGACATGTTCAAAATTAAACTAAAAGAAAACAAAAAAAACACACAAATACATTAAAAGTTTTATTTTATATAATTATATAACAATTGTCTTTTCCTTGATTACAAGGATGTGACAAGTTAGTACATCATCATGGCATTTATAGATTTAGCTTACTACATATCCTTTTTATAGTTTATTATGTGTTTGCCTAAAAATATATATCTTTAAATTTTAATAAAACACTAAACCTCATTTTTTGGTGTACATGTACACAAAATTAATAATTATGTGGGATCTTTGGATCTTTTGATTTTTAGGTTTTTTAATTTTAAGAGATTTCATTAATTTGTTTGAAAGCACTCCCGTTTCACTTCATTTGTGCCACTTGGTGTCCCCTCCCACAATTAGTGAGCTAGAAATCTTAAAAGCAAACATTCCAAATATAGAAGGCCTTGGCCATTTTGTGAAGGCCCTTGATGGACCATTTCCTTCATGCAATGAATGTTGAACATTGAAAATGGCCATTTTTCAACTCTGGGCGTGGATAGTGCAAGTAGGAGACATTGTGTTGTACTCATCAATGTACAAGGAATATCCATATTTCCACCAGTGACAAACAATTTTTGAGGTCCTGATTTGATTTGGGAAGACTAATTGCTAAAGAGAGCGTCTGAGGTTGATATATTGCTTGTGAATACCAGCTAGACTCGTGTTCTCTCACAAAATTTAGGCTTGGACTGGTTAACAAATTCGAAACATACTGGTACCAACATCACTAGTGAATAAGTTCTTATAACTTATAGAATCAATTCCTAAATAGTACTAAATCAATCAATCAATCACCTTTAAGTACACAAACCTAGTAATGCCTATAATCCATGAAAAGTAAATAAAAATAAACTAAATTTAGATTATTCACCATAGAGTATACTAATATACTTTTGATATAACCCATAAAAAAGTCATTTTTTAAAAATCTTTTTATATTCAAAATCGAGTAAACAAACTTACTATTGCTTGAAATCCATAACCAAGTCCAAGTGGTAATAAAATAAAATAAAATAATTCACCATTGAATGTACAAACTTGCACACATATCCCAAAAAAGTTAAGGTAACCCTAACGAAAACTTTCCACCGACATTATGGCTCAAAAACCGAGGAGAGTTCCAGAAGGAAGGCTCTAGAGACTAGGGGCAGGGAAGGGGATGGGGGCACCCTAAGTAAGAAGAAGCTGCGTTATCATTGAAAGGGGGAAGTGAACTAACAAGGAGGGCCGAGGCTTCGGAGGACCCAGAACCTTCGATCGACTTCCAAGAACAAACTAACAGACCCTTTCCCTTCCCTGTCAACTTATTAGGGCAAACCCATCTCTCTCCCCTCTTCCATTTGACTGAGCCAGCCTGCGCGCTGCCTGCTTGAGTTTCGCTCCCTTGTTCGTTTTGTTTTCCTGTTTGCTCCTGCTTGCGTTCCTTTTTTCTCCCATTGATTTTGGTGCTGTGATTTGGCCGTGAGGGTCGGTTTTGTGCTTGGGGGAAGGCCGGCCGGCAGGCACCATGAGCGTGGTAGGGCTGGACGTCGGGAATGAGAACTGCATCGTGGGAGTTGCGCGGCAGCGCGGGATCGATGTGGTGCTGAACGATGAGTCGAAGCGCGAGACGCCCGGCATGGTGTCGTTCGGGGAGAAGCAACGGTTTGTGGGCGTGGCGGGCGCGGCGTCCGCCATGATGAACCCTAGGAACACCATCTCGCAGATCAAGCGCCTCATTGGGCGCCCGTTCTCGGATCCGGAACTCCAGAGGGACTTGCGCTTGTTCCCGTTCTCCGTCACCGAAGGCCCAGACGGATTCCCGCTCATCAACGTGCAGTATTTGAATGAGCCCCGGCAGTTCACGCCCACGCAGGTTCTCGGGATGCTGCTGGCGGATTTGAAGTCCATCGCGGAGAAGAACCTCGGGACGTCGGTGGTGGATTGCGTGATTGGTGTGCCGGTGTACTTCACGGAGCTTCAGAGGCGCGCGTATTTGGATGCCGCGCAGATCGCCGGGCTTCATCCGCTGCGATTGATGCACGAGACGACGGCGACGGCGCTGGCGTACGGGATCTACAAGACCGATTTGTCGGACACGGAGCCGCTGAATGTGGCGTTCGTGGACATTGGGCACGCGAGCATGCAGGTGTGCATCGCCGCGTTCAAGAAGGGGCAGCTGAAGATTTTAGGTCATGCGTTCGAGCGGTGCCTCGGGGGCCGCGACTTCGATGAGGTGATGTTCGATCATTTCTCCGCCAAGTTCAAGGAGGAGTACAAGATCGACGTGCCGTCGAACGCACGCGCCAGCCTGAGGCTGCGCACAGGGTGCGAGAAAGCGAAGAAAATTCTGAGCGCGAATCCCATCGCTCCTCTGAACATTGAATGCCTGATGGACGAGAAGGACGTGAGGGGCGTGATGAAGCGCGACGAATTCGAGGAACTGGCTCAGGGCATATTGGAGAAGGTGAGGGGCCCCTGCGAGAGGGCGCTGGCGTCGTCGAAGCTGAGCGTGGACAAGATTTTTGCAGTGGAGGTGGTGGGATCCGGATCCCGTGTGCCGGCCATTCTGAAGATTCTTAGCTCGGTGTTTGGGAAGGAGCCGAGCCGCACCATGAACGCGAGCGAGTGCATTGCCCGTGGGTGCACTCTGCAGTGCGCCATGCTGAGCCCGACGTTCCGGGTTCGTGATTTTGAGGTGCAGGACTCTTTCCCGTTCCCAATTGGGCTGTCGTGGAAGGGAGCGGCTCCAGAGACGGAGGGTGAAGAGGAGGTGTCGTCCAACAACGTGGTGTTCGTGAAAGGAAACCCTGTACCCAGCACTAAATTGCTGACCTTTTATCGATCCAGTACGTTCTCCATCGATGCGTTCTATGCAGAGACTGCGGAGCTGCCTCCGAACATGAGCGCCAGGATCGCCACGTTCACGATCGGGCCGTTCACTCCGACTGTGTCGGAGAAGGCGAAGATCAAGGTGAAGATCAGGCTGAATCTGCACGGAGTGGTGTCGTTGGAGGCTGCCACCATGATTGAGGAAGAGGAGGTGGAAGTATCAGTGACGAAGAAGGAAGCTGCGGCACCAGCGAAGGAGGAGCCTGCCGAAAAGACTGCGTCGCCTCCTGCTGAAGACATGGGTGCGGAGAATGGGTCGGCTGAGGAAGCTGCGAAAATGGAGACAGATGCACCAAAGCCGGAGGTTGTGAAGAAGAAGAAGACAAAGAGGACAGATGTGCCGGTGCATGAGGTGATCTACGGTGGACTGCCAGCGGCAGAATTGACCAAGGCTGTGGAGAAAGAGTTCGAGATGGCTCTGCAGGATCGTGTGATGGAGGAGACAAAGGAGAGCAAGAACGCTGTGGAGGCATATGTGTACAGCATGCGGAACAAGTTGTACGAGAAGCTGCAGGATTATGTGACAGAACACGAGCGTGAAGAAATGTCGGCGAGGCTGCAAGAGACAGAGGACTGGTTGTACGAGGACGGGGAAGACGAGATCAAGAGTGTTTACACGGCGAAGCTTGCGGAGCTGAAGAAGCTGGGGGATCCAATGGAGGCTCGGCAAAGAGAAGAAGAGCTGCGTGGTCCGGCGATGAGGGAATTGAGCTACTGCATCTCAAGCTTCCGGGAAGCCGCTCTGAGCAAGGACCCGAAGTTTGACCATATTGATGCGGGGGACAAGGAGAAGGTGATCAGTGAGTGCAGCAAGGCGGAGGAGTGGTTCAAGGACAAGAAGCAGCAGCAAGATGGGCTGCCTAAGTCTGCCAACCCTGTGCTGCTGGTTGCGGATGTGAAGAAGAAGACGGAGGTGCTAGACAGATTCTGCAAGCCCATCATGACGAAGGCCAGGCCAGCGCCGCCCAAGCCTGCTCCTGCTGCGGAGCCCAAGCCTGCACCAGCGGGACCTGCGCCTGAGGCAGCATCGGCGGCCGAGCCCATGGACACTGACGTGCCGGCGTCATCAGCCGCTCCAGAGCCTGAGACCATGCAGACGGAGTAGCAAAGTCACAGAATATAGAAAGTTACAAGAGTAAAAGAGCGTGTCATGATTAGGACTACATATTACGAGTTCTAGGTAGTAAAGTACAGCCATTGCAGCTAAATCCCCAAGAGTCGTGGTGAAACGTAGAGAAGGGACCCTCCCTGAGCATTAACAGGAGTGAAGTGCAGTGGCTATCTATTTTTTTTGAGGAGCAAAGCAGCGTAGTGAGAACTATAATTTTTGCTGATTATACTCCCCATCCCTCAAATTAACGGGCCCAGCAGCCTTCAGGCATTCTGATCTTGACACAGCTGTGTGACTGACTGTGTTTCCAATCATTTTTGTGGTAGTACGCCGCTGTATTCACACGAATGTTGTAGGGGTTTCTGTATAGTTATGTCTTGGGGTTCTAGGCTTGTTAGGTTTCACTCTGGAGGGCGCGGCAGGTGGAACTGGAAGTGGATTCTGGAGTGAGTGATGTAGATTAGTCCCAACCATTTCCGTGTTTTGTTACACGGACGAGGGGTATGTCAAGTAGATTTTGTCAACCCTCCCATTACTTTGTGGGTTGGACGGAAGGTTATGGTTTCATTTGATGGCAGTTATTTTACAGTGTAAGCGTGGTTGTATAGTAAATACATGAAGTTGCGCGATCAGTGGAGTGTAGCCTGTGTGGGCTTGAAGGAGTCCTTTTTATTTTCTGGCCTGCAGTAATCGAAAGAGGCAATAGGTGCAGGACCTGAAGTGGTAGTGCAGGACCTGCAGTGGTAGTGCAGTCTTGGTTTGTCTTCACCTGGATATGAGTGATGGTTTTTTAATCTTTTACAGTACTGTTTAAAAAACGTGCTGTTATTAGTGAGTTTCAGGCCACTAACAACTGCCTATTGTCTGCTCTAGAGTCCAACTGGTGGAAGAGTCTGAAATGGTGAAATGGAGTCAAAATCGGTGAAGAGCTTTCGGAAGAGTCCAACTGGGCTGTGTTCAACAACTGTTGATTCAAGAAACCACCCTTACTTTGCAGGTTTCCTGATTAACCCCTAAAGGACCTGGGGGTGTTGAACTTAGCTCTTGTTTTCTTGACTAACACTTGTAACAAGCTCAATTCCTCATTGGTGCGTGGTAATTTTGACGATTGGTACTGTTGAAATTAGAGAAGATTTACGTAGCTTTTGTATGAAAAAAGGATCACCAAAATCACACAATTTTTGAGAAAATGCCACCGTTAAGAAGATTGATGGAACTCGTTTGGGGTATGTAGTACATATGCTGAAATCGGATTGTTGAAAAGCGCTTCAACTTTTTTGAAATTTTTACCATGCGTAGAAATTATCATTTTGAACATGTGCGAAAAATTTCACGTAATTTGGAGGTGTGAGGAGGAAGATATGAGGGTATGAAGTGATGCAGCTCAAAAAAATCACCAAAAATTGCAGACTTCATGAATTTTCGATGAGGAAGTACCCTTAGATTCAGCTCTCAAAAAGAGGTAGGGTCTCTTTATTGCTCAACAATTTAGATTTCCTCACTTTCTAGTTCTAGAAGTTGCGTGGGGGCCTCATGGTCCTTTCTTTAGGGGTTAACGATTGAAAAGAAAAACACTTCACCAGGTCCTTCAGTGGTCGATTCAAGAAACTCACCTCTAGTGCTTAATAGGTTTTTCTGATTGAAGATCAAAGGAGAACAAAGGAGATCAAAGAAAAACACTTCTCCAGCTCCTGTCCACTTGGGGAAAACATCATCAAGACCATACCTAGCTAATCGTTGAGATAGTCTGTTGAAGATAACCTGACAAAGCTCATACGAAGTCCATTGTGCAGGTTTCTTTGAACCTCATTGCCTTTTGTGAATCGAACTTGACAGTATGGGTACGTGGAACATGGCAATCCTCGAAACACACTTCACCTGGAAAAATCTCCCATCAATTCAAGAGTCTTCGAAACTTTTGAAGTGTGGCTGATAGGGAATGAAGATTGAACACGCACACGCGGCTCGGACCTCCTCCTACTACATCACATACGAAACGGAACATGAATTATCTAGATTAGTTTACTAATGAGAAATCCTAATCGAGCAAGCTCACTCCGCGCTGCATCGATGCTGAAGCTTGCCACTGTTGATAACGTGATTCGCATCGTAAATTAAATTTGCTTAATATTAGGCCCGTTATTTGCCCTTGTAAAGGGATTCATGTCCGTAAAGCGCTAGCAGAAGACATCTCTTTTGTTCGTTCTTTTTATTTTTTCCGCGCGACCCGAGGATTGACCAGGAGCTGCGGTGGGTTTTCGGCGCCATTCGCTTTGATCGGGTGTGCTGAATTCAGTGACTGGGAGGGAGTTTTTGACAAACGGGGTTTGCGGATTTGAACGTGTGATGATGTCGTCGTAATAGAACTAAATTGGGCAATTCAGTGAGAGTGATCGAACGGGTTTACGTTTTTCTTCCCACTGTAAGTTCCGGACCATCGTAGAATTCAGCAGGAGCGGAATCGTGGACTGTATAGAGAGTGAGGATTGTTGGGGATGGCGGAGCTGGAAGGGAAGGTGGCGCTGATCACGGGGGCGTCGTCGGGGCTGGGGCGGGAGTTTGCGTTGGCGCTGTCCAAGAACGGGGCCAACGTGATCCTGGCCGCGCGGCGCAAGCACATGCTGCAAGCGCTCTGCGACGAGATCAATGCTTCCGCTGCTGTTTCGTCGAGCGAGGCGACGGAGACACGACGATCGTCCGGGAGGGCGGCGGCCGTGGAGCTGGACGTGAGTGCGGGCGAGGCTGTCATCGACGCGGCCGTGGAGAAAGCGTGGGCCGCGTTCGGCTACATCGACGTTCTCGTCAACAATGCCGGAATGCGAGGTAACTAAAGAACCAAGAAGCCTCACGGTTTTCTTGGTAGTTTTGAGTAGGTCTTATGTGATGTTCCTTTTGTTCAAATTTCTTTCCTTTTGGACCAACACACGATGAAATGTTCTTCACTGATTCTGATATATAAAATTTGGTCCCGTCTGAATTATATTTTCTCACAATATGATCGATTGAATTTGTCATTTTAGAATCATGAATCCTTGGTCCTTTCGGGGTTAACTACCATGGCCTTGCCTTCCTCATTCTGTGGCTATGGCGCTCTTATCTATCTCATCGCCAAGATGGGATCCTTTCATAGTTGCAGGAATTTCTTCTGGTGAACTAGAAGGACATGGCTATCAGAACTAATTTGCAACTTAGTACTTAGTTGTCAGGGGTAGATACGCATGCAACTTGACTACTATGGCCTTGCCTTCCTCGCTCTGTGGCTATGGCGCTCTTTCATGTTGAATTTGAGTTAGGGTTTAGAACTTCATATTACATCTTCGTGAATAGTAAACGAGGGAGGTTTGAAATCTTATCATATATCTTATAGCAAGACCTAGTTTAGAGGGGAACGATCTTCTGTTATGGTTGCAGGAACTTCTGCTAATGGACTACCAAGGACATATTGATCAAAATTGAGTTTAGGGTTAGTACCTACAAAGCTGCAAAGAGGGCGAGGTAGATACTAACTTGCAATTTCGTTTTGATAAACGATTGCCATTACAAACATTTTCAACTTACAACCAAAATCTGATCCTTTCAAAATTTCTGAATGAATGCGTAGGATCTTGATGATCATATTGTATTTGTACTACGCCTAAATATTTAAGATTGTAACATGCAAAATTTTAGAATTCGTCACTACCCTTTGAATGACCTTGAGAGTCTCATTGGGTACATAGTTTTCAAATCAGATTCTTAAGTTAGTTGTAAGTACAATGAAGGGCGTAGCATAATTATGGGTTCAAATTCTCTTCCTCTCGGCTCTGCCTCATGAGCTTCAAAATCCTGCAGTGATAATGGAATGATCTGGTACAGGTCCATTACGAACTCCTTTGGATCAAGAGGAGAGTGAATGGAACGGCATTTTTAACACGAACTTGCGCGGCACATGGCTTATGTCCAAGGCCGTGGCCAAGCGATTGGCAGCAGCCCAGCGAGGAGGCTCCATCATCAACATTTCCTCCATCGGGGGCCTGGAGAGAGGCTTGTTGCCTGGTGGCATGGCGTACTCCGTTTCCAAGGCCGCCATCATCCATATGTCCAAGGTCCCCTTTCTACCCTCACTCGTACAAATCCTCAAATTCCGTTGTGACTGAAATTGTGACATAAAGATTTCTACTTACCCATCTTTCACAGGGAGATAAATACAAGATTCCCATATGGGAAACAGGGACACGATTGTAACTTTCCCAGATCAAAATACACTACAATCATCCCAATAAAGTTACAATTCTGGGAATTTTGTCCCACTTCCCATATGAAATCCCATGTGGGAATGTCTTTATTTCTCCCTGTGTTTCATATTCTTGAACACTCTACATAAAAGATTCTGTTTACAGTACGTTTTCTTGCTCTGGCTTCTACTGTCACAAAGGCTTGCATCTTGAATTAGAAAGAGAGCTGGCATGGTAGATTTAAGAATGTTATGGAGAATTTGAGAAGTGACGGGGCTTGCTCCGAGAGTTGGGATTTTTTCGTGACAGATGTTGGCCAATGAGCTTGGGAAGTACAACATTCGCACAAATGCAATAGCGGCAGGATTGTTCAGGTCGGAGATCACAAAGACGCTGTTCGAGAAGGATTGGCTCAGCACGGTGGCCAGGAAAAGATTGCCGGCCGGGAAATGGGGAAGCGTGGATCCAGATTTGACATCCGTGGTGCTGTTGCTTGCAAGCGACGACTCGCAGTACATCACTGGCAACACATTCATCATCGATGGTGGCGAGAGCTTGCCCGGCGTGCCCATCTGGTCATCCCTCTAGAGAACTCCTGCCAAGAATCCCATACCCATTTGGAACTGGAGCGGTTTGAGTCACTCCTCTGGAATCCCATATCTATACTTGTCCTAGATTTTACAGGTTTCAGTCGTGCAACTAAAAGCTCTTGAAAGTCTTAATTTTAACCCCTGAATGACCAAGAAGCCTGAATTGGGCCGCATGTTTTTTAGGCCCTATATAGAGTTACTTTTGTTCAAATTTATTTGTAAATTTAAAGAAGGCATGCACCGTTCTTAACTGATTTCAGCAATATAAAAAGTGACCCCATCTGAATTATATTTTTCACAATAGAATTGATTGAATTTGTCATTTTAAATCCATGAATCCTTGGTCCTTTAGGGGTTAACCCTTAACCCTTTAGTGCCTAGGGTGGTTCTGGAGAAACCACAGTTTTTTGGGTGATATTTTTTTTAAACTTTCTCTCTTGAAATTAGGAATGCTATCAATAGTATTCAACCGTTTCAATATAAGCATAGCTTAATGAAACAAGTTTTGGTTAAATCTTGGTCATATCAGACCGTTGGATTGAAAGATTATAGTATGTCTTTGAACCGTATAATGCACACTCCAAAATGAGATTTTGAGGGGTGTGTGACTTCAAAGTTAAATAGAATTTTGGTTAAATTTTCAAAAATGACAGTGAAGCAGTTCAGCAATGACCTATGTCAACACCTCTCCATTGCAATCTTTCATGTCAAGAACTGACTCACACATAATTATTGTGAATTTTATAAGTGAGAGTGACTTATCTATGTACGGTTTAAGACAAAATTTATACGTTAAAATAAGAAAGGATTTGGTACATTGATCAAGATCGGAATACATACATTGATGGAACATGAACAAGAGAACACAATGCAAAAATAAATACAAGATAACAAACTTTCAAATACAAGAAATACCGCATAGTACATGTGTTGTATTTGTAAGTATTTGCTGTATTTTGGTGTTTTGAACATAGGTATTTGGATATCTAAGAAAGTCAGATTTCAAAATTTCTTTTTGCATCATCTGCATAATCAAAAGTTACACTTCTGAACTTCAAACACCGAACTAAGATAGTTCACAGATTTTACAGCATTTCATTTTTCGATGATCTAGTGACCACTTACTGGTTACCTAGGCACTAAAGGGTTAACCCTTTAACGTCCCGATTCAACATTGTTTTCAAATAAGCGTTATAAAATGTTTGATGGAAATCAAAAATGGGGTTGATGGTCAAAGCAAAGTTGTAAATGTCAATGTGAAGATCACATCTGTACGGTTGGATTTATTCTATTTTTATTTAATAATTTTTAATTAATTTTGCAAGGTTTTCTCTTGAAATTCAATTTAAAATCCCAAATTAGCACAATTTAAAAAAAAAATGGTAATGAAATTGGAATAACATGCACTACGAGATGGTATGGTTTCCATTATTTGATTCTACTTATTGTGGAAAATCATATTTAAGGTCCCACATTTTGAACTAAGAATGAAACTTGACATAAACCAATTATGTTGTTTTTCTAAAAATTACAATAACCTACTTTGAAGATCCAAACCGTACAA